>BSBN01000504.1:2442531-4885063 GCA_027924645.1 Cunninghamia lanceolata
CTTATTTTTCCTCTCATGAGATTACTAAATTTTGCTACGAGCATGGGATCATTCTTTCCCATTCTTCAGACTATTATCCGCAAGGGAATGGTCAAGCAGAATCAAGCAATAAGAATCTGGTCACTATCATCAGGAAACTAGTAGATGAGAATCAGAGAACTTGGCATAAGGCATTGTTTGATGCTTTATGGGTAGATAGAATTACACCCAAAAGGGCAATAGGCATATTGCCATTTCAGCTTCTATATGGTCTAAATGCAGAAATACCAATTACCTTAGAATTGCTAGCATTGAAGTTGGTAAAGGCATTGGAAGATAGAACTTTTGATAGTTCTATTGATAAAAGGATCATGTATCTGACTGAACTTGAGGAGCAGTGCACTATGGTGGTGGACCGTATTGCTAAGCACCAAAATCAAGTAAAGAAACTCTTCGACAACAAGGCAAAGGCTCGTGAGTTTCAGATTAGAGATCAAGTCTTGTTGTGGGACAAGAGGAGAGAACCAAAATGCACGAAAAATTTTATTCCTTATGGAGAGGTCCATTCACCATTCATCAATTTTGTGGTGAAAACAGTTTCTTGCTAGAGTATCAAGATGGAACACCATTCTCATTGCCTCACAGTGGACAACATCTGAAGCACTTCAATCTCTGAAGTATCAGATAAGTTAAATTGTACATTTGTATAGTTTTGTGTTTTTATTTTTGTGTCTTCGTTTAGTCTTTTGTGTCTTTTTCTTTTTAGCTTGACTCTATAGCCCAATGGCATGGATGAAGGCACTTAGAGACTGGATTCTACTCCCTTCAATCATTTCAAAGTTCAATCGAAGGAAGTTCCCCAGTTAGAGCCAGCTGTTGTTCTCAAAATCAGCTACACTCATTTTTTCGTAGACAACCCCCCACGAAACTTGTCCGTTTCGTGAATCTACACTCTAAGATTGCAAATCAAGACAAGATTCCCTTGGTCTCATGTGAAGTCATTTGACATTTTAAACTGGTCTGCGACATTCCCTTGAATTGATTTCTCGATATTTGCAAAAATCGTTCAAGTCTCAAACTGGTTAAAAGGTTAATTTTAGTCATTTTTTAGGTGTTGGCCAAATTTTTGTTTTATCATGTAAGAGCGGTGTTTTCAACCGCTATTACATATTTTGAAGTTTGTTTTAACATGTAAGAGAGATGTATTTAGCCTCTATTACATATGTTGAATTTCGTTTGTTTTGTGCAACGGCAGCCAAATCACCCGCCTCTACATGTTTTGCTCGGTGGGACTTGCCACGGTGGCCAAATCACCCGCTGTTACATATGGTTGTTAACTCTGCCTGCTGGAATGGCTGAAACACCTGCTCAAACAAGATCTCTGGATCTTTTAACTAGAGTGACATTAATGGTCACTCGTGCCAAGTATTAAGGGCTCGATTTTGACCTTTTAAATGTAATGTTTAACTCATTTTCCCTCATCATTTCCTCTGTTCAAAACCTCCCAGTTGATTAGCAATACCTTTCTCAAACCATTGATTGTGCCGACATTTGGATTCAAACAGATTTCAAGTGGCCATCTTCGCGTATAAGGTTTCTCCTTCTTTAATAGGTAGGTCATTAAATCTTTCCTTCTAGGGTTTCTTTAAATGATTGTTCAGTAGTTTTGTTGTTTCAAATTTATCATTTATAATGTTACGTTTCTATTTAGAATTGTCATTTTCAATTTAATCTTTTGCGTCGACTCCTCATTCTTCCATTGTTCATTCGTGCCCTAGGTTTTAGGTTGATGTGTGAGCAAAAACCAAAACCATTCTTCAATGTTTCCTACCGTTCGAAGCCCTTACACAAGACCTTGAAGTACCATATGCAGTGTCAGCCATTTTCACTGATCGAACACTGCAAACACCAAATCTACCCTACATGCGGCGTCAGTTGGAATCCCCACCTGAACACCTTTACACAAACCTCTCACATGCAAAGCGATAGAAAATGCTGCTCTGACATCAAACCTAGCAAAACCTCGTTACCTGCAATGGCGGTGAAATCGCCCGCCCGAGCATTTGAAGTTTCAAACTCCTCATTACATGCAATAGCAATCATTTTGACTGCTCATGCATGTTAACCAATAATCTTCCATACATATGCAACAGTGGCCAAATCACCCGCCTTTACACATGGAGACTCTTCCAATATGCAGAAGCGGTCATTTTGACTGCTCAAGCATATTTTCCTAGATTTTCCCCAACATTGGGAAAATTTGCCTTTCAAAGCTAAAAGCCCGCTTTCGCCTTCGCCTTAATTTGTGCACTCAAGCCCTTCAAACACATGCTTTCCTATCCATGATTGTCGAATCGCAGTTGACCTAGTTTACCCATTTTTTCCCCTAACTGCGAGATCATGGCCTTTTGCAGTTTTCAATCAGCGTTCATGGTGAAGTTCAAATTCAAAGTTTTCTCTAGAGCTCATGTCAGAATCATCTCCATTGAAGGCCAGAACCATGAAGTACAAGTACCAGGGTGCCTTTCCAGTAACGGCAATGCAGTCAAACATTGATGAAATCAGAGACATAGAAATTGGGCATGTGGACATGGCTGAGTTCATAGATAGAACTAAACAAGCAAATCCCTCCAAGCCTATGCAGAAAATCATTGACAGCAATATTCATTTGGTTGCGTCGTTTCCAGTTTCTGCACATAATCCTGAATTTTTTCTACAAGTGGCCAACCATTACAATAGGGACACTAGAGCTGTGACGGACTCACAGGGAAATGTAATCATGAGATTGGATGCAGAGTTCCTCAACAAAATCTTCATGTGTCCACCTATTGAAAACATTAGACGGATTGATTTTGCTCAGGGTCAACAAGACTATGATAATGATATGGAATTTGCTAGGAGGTATATAAACAACAAATGGTTTAAGATTCCTAGGGGTAATTTGACCAAATGGCCAAAGGGTCTTCATAGGAGTGACTTTGTAGAGGAAGTGTGTGATTTGATTACTCTCTTGAGTCGCATCAAAGGACTCCCTTCTGATTCCAAATTCCAGGACTGGATGTACACTTACATCAAGGTGATTCTACGGGGTAATCAAAAGATATTATGGGGTGAACAGATTAGAAATGCATTGCGCGACCAACTAATAAGGGTCAATACTACCTTCAAATTTTACATGACCTCTTATCTTGTCTATGCTGCTGCAAGCATGAGAAACTTTCCAGGTTTAACCCAAGTGGGAGACAGGAGATTGGTCCCAGTGTATGAATACTACCCCAAATCACTTTGAAGGGGTCAATTCATCATTTCAGAAGAGTCAATGATGTGTTCTTCTCAGTTTTCATGTGCTTTGGGATGGTGAACTGGTTCAAAGAAGAGTTTCTGATGAAGCTTGGCAGGTTGTAAATTCTTTTGTTTGCTTATTCTTGCAATTTTCCACCTTCACATATCTTTGGGTAGGGTACTATCCTGGTTACCCTTACATGCTGCCATGGTATCCTAGTGATTGCATTATTCTTATGGAGCATTACAAACGGCTGATTGTGGTGCACAACAAACAGATGGAGCTAAAGAAGTCAGGGATAAAGTTTCCCATTGAAATTGGGAGGTACTCGGTTCAATCCGCCAACAAAGCAAAGATAATTGACTCCGAGTTGCAGTTGGTCACCATGAAGACCTACAAGAAAATAAATCATTTTGACTTTAGAAGGGTTCAAGATAAAATCAAGAGGAAGTCAACTTTTCAAGTGCCAATGGTCGAAGATATATGGGCAGATCTCAGGACTCAAAATGTGATCAGAAAACTAGATTTCTGCAAACTTCATGTAAGTCAAATTGAAGAACTAGGACTCGCTGATATTCCAGATGGAATGGAGGATGATGGGGATGTCCTAGATCACAAATATGAGGTAGAAAATGTTGAGGCTTCACCTCTCCCAGAGGTGAAATGGTCAGTCAAAGAGGAGACATCTATCAGGAAAAGATTCCAACCAATATTGGCAAACACCAACTTGTGGTTGGGAAGTAAGGGAATTAAGTTGAAAGAGTTCCTTACAGGGTCTGAAGAAGAAACACATGATCAAATAGGTAAGAAGGTAGAGAACTAAACTAAAAATAGGAGTGACACCCCTTCTTCCTCCAAGATACACAAACCAAAGATCAAATTGGTATCTAAAGGAGGAAAGAAGAAGGAAACCATAGAGGCTTCTAACGCCACTAAGTCAGATGTTGAAGATACTAATGATGATCAGATGGAAATTGAAGATGTTGAGACTGAAGAACAAAATGTTCAAAACTCTAAAACAAAGGTATCTGATGAAGCTGAACAAGGTGAAGATGAAGATATAGAGGTAGAATGACTTGATGGTTCCCCTCAGACTCCTATGAAAGATCTTCCCTCTGAGACTCAAATTTCTACACCTCCTCCTCATGTTCCGGTTTCTAACAGTTTGCCAGTGATTTCAAGTGTTCCTCTTTCTCCAATTTTTGTTGTTTCTTCTGACAATACTCCTCCATCTATGAAAGCTAGCTTTGGAACTGTTTTTGATTCTTCTAGTTCCATTCCAAGCTTATCTTCTCCATCTTTTGATATCGGGGAACAAACTATTTTAGAGAACCTTCTGGATGCTTCACAAAAGGTTGTTGATACAAGTGTTGTGTTTACCAACACAAGTCCAATTGTCACCATCACCGGTACAAACATGGAGCCAACCAAGCAAGTAGTGGATTCCTCTCTGGCTATTGGCACTTCTATACTTCCTCCATGGCTATCTTCCTATATTCCAAAGAGAAAGAAGCAAGCCATCTCACTTGATGAGATTGACATTGAAAAGTTGTTGCCCATGAAAGCAAAGAACCAGAAGAAGAAGCCTAAGACTGTTTCTAGGCTGGTCACTGAAAAGGGAATCAGATATGCTGAGATTGCCAAACCTCCTGAAGATGCCACGGTTGACACTTTTGACATGAGTAATTATGTCATCTCAAGGGTTGAGTTGGGTAAAGTGACTCATAATGGTGTCAAGGCAGACTTCCAGACCACTGCCAGTACCCTACTTGAAAAGTATGATGAAGCCAACAAGGAGACGGAGCAGTACAAAGGAAAAGCAGAACAACTAACTGCTGTCCTTCAAAAAAAATTGAAGTCATCAGAAATAGTAGAACCCATGGCAGTGACAGTGGAGGATCCCCTGATACAAAAGGTTGAAAAAGTGCAAGCCAGAGGTAAGATAGTGGGGGATGTAGTGGAGCAGTTGTTGGCTCAACGATGGGTTCTGCTAAAAACCACTATGGAAAGGAAAGAGAAAATGGACAAAGCTAAAGCTGAGCTGGACAATCTGGTAGATCTACTTTCACAAGAGCTGTAAGATCAAGAAGAGAGCCTAGAAGAGTGGATAGACATGAAGAAGATCAAGATAAAGAATCTGATCACCATTGGGGTCATCACCAATAGGGAATCATATCCTAAGACCAAGGAGACTCTATCTCATCATATTTCATAATAAAGAGTCTACTTGAAGATCTGTGCCAAGCTCGAGAAGCTAGTGAAGATAGTGATGTCACACTCCTACACCAGCTAGAAGAACTTCCTTGCACCTTGACAAGGGAAGATCATAGTTTCCTCACAGCACAGGAAATGATAAGTTCTTTTGAAGAAATGGTACAAAAGAAATTTGAAGAAGAGGTGCCCTCATTGCTTTTAATGGATAGCTTGTATGGTCAACATTCGACCCTAGAGAACCTGAAAAATAATCTAGACAAGCATGAAAAGCTGATAAAGGTGGTGAAAGATTCAATTCTCTGAGCTCACACCATCTCAGGGAACACAGCAAAACCAGATGCATGCGAGATGTCAGTCATTCTAACTATCTACCAAAACTTCCTGAGGAAAAAAGACGGAGGAAGCTAGTGCCTTAGCTTATTTTTCTTAGATGATACGTAAATTGAATTTTGTTTTGGACATCTACACATGTAATTTTCCAAAATGTAATTACATATGACACAAGAGAAGTCCTAAGTCAAATAGGACTCTTTTGTTGAATAAGTCAAAGTAGTTGTAGATTTCCTAAATTTTCTCAAGGCCTCTCCCTATAAATAAAGAGGGCCTCTTTTGTAAATATTATCTTTTGTCTATTGCAAGAAAACTCTGGCGAATTGAAAAGCAAATCAAGACTTTGTGCTTTTTGTGAAAATTAATTATCAAATATTTATCAATACAAGAAAGCAAGTTCAATTCCAATCTTTGTCTTTGGATTATTTGTGTTGTGATAGTATTGTTCTTATGTCTTGCTATCATTATCTTCTTTGGTAATAATTGAAGTGTGGAGTTTGTTTCAAGTGATTGAAGAGCGCTCTTAATTTGATTCTGATAGACTTTGTGTTATCAAATCATTTGTGAGGATTATGTTCATGTTTGTGAGAATACAATAGTTTGGAGACTTTGCGCTGCAAGTTGTTATATTCAATTTACTTTTATCATCTTGAAGAGGAGTGAAGACTTTGGGCTGCATTCAACTTCAAATAGTTCTTGTTACAATTAGTAAGTGAGGTAATAGAAAACTTTGTGTTTTTGTGATTTTGTGATAATTTATAAGTCCTTTATCAAGAGTTTGAAGTATAAACATCTATTCTGAAAAAAGAGAATGAGATGAGATGGAACCACCACAAACATAGTTTTAGTGTACATAAATCTCATAAGTTGTTTTGTTTGTTAAAGTCAAGTAACTAGAGGGAACCTCCCCTTGCTGAGAGGAGAGACTTTGTCTCATCATAGCTGTGGCTGATATACCCATTTTGTCACTAGCGAGTTAAGGACAAAATATTCACCCAACAAAGCTTGAGAAGGAGAAGAAAAATAGAATGAGTAGGTTAAGTGAACTTAGAGGGATAATTATCCCTAAGTTAGAGGCCATGCATGAGGCCCTAACTGATGCCCAGACCACAACCCAGACTACTGATCTGACAGATCTAAAGAGGGCGGAAGCTTTTGCATTCCTATTGAGTGGTCACATCTCAATCTTGGATAGAATGAAGTAGAGTTGGGCAACATAGTTTGTCTAGTTGAAGACAACTTTTGTAGACATACTTCAATTTATGTAAGTATAACATGTTATACACTTATGCGGTTAAGTATAGTTGGATTTTTGGGATTTTTGGTGTGTGGACCCTACCCTTTGCCATTGATGTCAAAGGGGGAGTAAGGAGTAGTGAAAAATGTGGAATCTAGCTAAGGGGGAGCTCCGGAAAAATGCACATTAGAACAAAGCATCATCCAAGGGGGAGTGTAGTATAACACTTAGTCATTTTTCACTAAGTGTTGTCATCAATGCCAAAGGGGGAGATTGTTGGCAAGAGACACATTGTGGCTTCATGAGTGTTGTCATTGATGGTAACAAAGTCCATCCCACACATCCACAGGACATGGTATGACCATACCGGAAGATAGACTGAAGTATATCTTGGTCCGGTAAGCAAGAACAGAGCATGTAGCAAGGTCTAACAGTCAGGTCCGGATCTCTTAGAGGAAGTATCTCAGTAAAGTGTGGACTTGGGGAAGTCAAGAGGAGTACCATGACTAATATATTCTAGAGATTGAGCCTCCAGTGATGTAAGAGTGAAAAGATATGAACACCTAAGTGTTGGGTTTCTGTTTGGCAAAGTAGACTGAGGAAGAACTGACCGGCAGAGCTTCAAACCTTAATCAGGATGAGATATTGATGGTAATAAAGTTTCTTAAGGGATCATTCATGATTGGATGACATGATTGATGACTTCTATAAGCATCTCTTTGATACGCATCACTTGGTAAGCAAGGATTCAGCCGACAGACTAGAGTTTGGGAAAATATTGAGTATTCCAGATGTCGACTAGAAAGTTGATGAAATCCTAGGTGCGGATATATATACCAGATTAATTTCAGTATGAAGGTCTATGTTGTATGTTGTGAAGTGCGAAGGAAAGTAGAGAGCAAAGTGAAAGCACTAACACAGGTCCGATATGTGACAAGACAGCAACACTAAAGGAGAAGAAGAATGAAGTGCAGTAGATCAGTGTATTGAGCCTAACCAGAACTAAACTTCAGCATATGTGGATGCTTCTCATCAATTCAAGTATCTTGTTATTCTCTTTGTAACTTGTAGACAGTGAGTCTCTTGTAGGCAGTGAGCCTCTTGTGAGCAATGTGCTTGGGCAGTGAGCCCTAATTGGCAAGTGCCATTTGTACTACCTTATTGTTTTAATAGAGAATACAATCTTGGGTTAATCACCCCGTGGTTTTTCCCTTAACAGGGTTTTCCATGTCAAAATCATTGTGTTATGTGTATTGAGTTTATTTTTGCTTTCATGGTTATGCATTCTTATTAATTTGATGTTGCACTAGTTGTTAAAGAAGAACAGAAAGTTAAAATAATCAAGATAACTGATTCACCCCCCCACTCTTAGTTATCAACATCCTATAGATTGAATATTTTTTCTTGCGGTTTGGAAGTTATGTTAAGAGATGTCTGTAGTTGCTATGTTTCAAGTTTGAGCCTCCAATATGAAGATTTGAGTGAGTTTTATTCACTAGAGTAAAAACTATTTTTCTGTGTATTTAATGGTGATAGGGAGAATGTATTTTTCTCCGTATTTCTCCGAATTTAAAGTTTGTGGTTCTAGAATTAAGTTTGCAATGATGTTATGTGCCTTCAATTCAAATCGTTTGTGATTTGGTGCTCCACAAGTGATCTTTCCTTCATGAAAGTAGCTAACAGTAATGTTCAAGTGCTTTGGTTTGAAGAATCTTAAAGATAAAGTGTTTTGAGGTTGTACAAATGTTCTTGGTGATTGTAATGTGCTTATGGATGTCTATAGATCTTGTTCCTTCCTTTTGATTGGTCTACAAAGTGTAATTTGGATCATGCATGATACGTGTTCCTAAAGGTCTTAGTGTTGACACCAGTTTTAGTTGACTTGGTTGTTTTCACTACTTGTGGTTATACTTTGAAGATTGTGGAAGCATGGTGTTGCATGGAAGATTGCAATTAAGTCCCAACTAAGGTGTGGTGCGGTCCACATTCATTCTTTTCTCTCTCATTTCTATTTAGGTCCATACCTATCTTAATGTATGTATTTTTGCTGACCTTTGAGATTGTTCCAATGCTTGATGATTGTAATGCTAACCTTGATGTTCATTCCAAGGTTTATGAATTGTATAAATACATGTTCAAATGAAGTCGTGAATGAGGTAAGAGGATGTGAAGATGTGAAGATAAGTGCGAAGTGAAAAAGTAGAGTAGAGCAGAGAAAGTTTACTATGCTTCAATGGAACTGAACTTTGGCATAGTGTAGAGTCTACTATCTCAATTCACCAACTTTGGTAGTGAGACACCCACAGGCAGTGAGCCAACCCATTGGCAGTGAGCTGCTTCTTTTGTAGTGAGCACTCTAGGTAGTGAGCCCCAATTGTAGTGAGCCTTGTTGTAAATTTTGATATATCTTTTATATTGTGACCTAACACTCACCGTGGTTTTTCCCTTATAGGGTTTTCCACATAACAATTTGGTGTCTCATGTGTCTCATGTGTTTAAGTTTTGCTTTCATGGTTAAATTACAATAATAGTGATTAAGTGGTTGATGTGTTGATGGTTTTAAAGTTTTGGTTACAACTAAGTCACCCCCCTTTCAGTTGTATTGTGCATTTCAACAATTGGTATTAGAGCCTGGGTTACTCAGTGAAGAGCCTAACAGCTCGAGGAAGATCCATGATGGCACACAATAAGGAGTCTCTACAATTCGATGGAATGGACTATGCTCTATGGAAGGTACGAATGAAAAGTTATCTCATTTCCCTTGGTTATGGTGTTTGGAAGATGGCAGAGAAAAAGTATACTATTCCTAAAAATGGTCCATCAGATGAAGATGAGGTCAAATAGTATGAGCTAAATGGAAAATCTAGAGATGCTCTATTAAATGCCCTATCTAATACTGAGTTAGTGAAAGTTATGAATTTGGAAACTACTCATGAGTTATGGGATAAGTTAAAAAATTTGTATGAAGGAGATGATTCTGTAAAGAGTGCAAAATTACAAAACCTAAAGGTGAGGTATGAAGCCCTAAAGATGAATGAAGATGAGAACATAATAGTCTACATGCAAAAAGTTAATGAAATTGTCAATGGAATCAAAGGTCTTGGAGGAACCATAAATGAGGATGAGGTTGTGCTGAAGATTCTTAGATCATTGCCTAAATCCTATAGTCACAAGGTATCAACAATTGAAGAGGTTATGAGTGTGAAAAGGATTTCAAAGGATCGGTTGCTCAGAAAGCTTATAGCCTTTGAGATGAGAGAGTTCAATGATGCCCTGCCAAAGACTAAGACTACTTTCAAAGCCAGCACTTCAAAAAAAATTCAAGATCTCATAAATATACTGTGGAATCTGATGATGACCTTGATGAGGTTGAAGCCAACATTGTGGATAGAATGTAAAGAGGTACCAGTAAGGTCAAAGGAAAATTACCATTCAAATGTTTTTCTTGTGGTATGATTGGTCACTATGCCTCCAGGTGTCCAGAGAGAATTGAGAGAGGTATAAGAAATTTGAAAGCAAACCTAGGATTATAAAGAAATGCTATTATGTTAGAGATCTTGATGATGGTGGTGCAACAAATGATGAGTCTGATGATAATAGTACTAGTGCAAATGAGTTCTTGTTTATTGCTATTAAAGAAGACCCTGAGTCTACTAATCTTGCTAGTTGTGTGAAGGAAGAAAAACTAGTGGAAGAAAGTACTTTATCTGTCCAGGTTGAGAAAGATAAGGATGAATGGATCATTTACAGTGGATGCTCACATCACATGATTGGTGATAAAAGCAAGTTTATAAGCTTTGAAAAGTATGATGGGGGACTGGTTAGGTTTGGTGATAATGCAACTAGTAAGATTTGTGGAAGAGGATCTATTTATTTTGATGGTAAGCATAACACAGATGATGTCTTCTATGTGAAGGGTTTAAAGAATAATCTTTTAAGTGTTGGCCAAATGTGTGAAAAAGGGTATGATCTAAGTTTTAAGAATAATGGATGCAAGATTATGGAAAGCTCCAGAACAGTGATTGCAACTCGTAAGAAGACTAAAGGCAATGTTTATCACTTGAGAGGAACCGATAATTATTATTTGTTGGCTCAGATAAATGAGAGTTGGTTGTGGCATAGAAGGATGCATCATATCAATTTTGACAACTTGGTGAAGATAAGCTAGTACAAGCTGTAAGAGATATGCCTAAGCTTGTGAAGCCTGCTAATACTATTTGCAAGGAATGTCAATTAGCGAAACAAACAAAGACAAGTTTCAAGAGTAAAGAACAATTTTCTGCTGGATTGCTTGAGCTGGTGCATATAGATCTGTGTGGTCCTACAAGAACAAGAAGTCTACAAGGATATAGGTACTTTATGTTTCTTATTGATGATTACTCTAGAATTACATGGGTTACTTTTGTAAAAGTGAAATCTGAAGCTCTAGACAAGTTTAAATATTTCAAGGCAATGGTTGAGAATGATTTAGAATTCAGAATCAAATGCTTAAGGTCTGATAGAGGAGGTGAGTTTACATCAAATGAATTCAACATTTTCTATGAAGAGCACGGGATAAAGAGACAGTTGTCTACTCCTAGGACTTGTTGGTCATGATGTTAGTCATAAACAAGCATAGAATAAAAGTACACATTAACCTTTATTCATCTTGAAAGATACTGTGAATTCAAGGAATTCAGGATCCCAAGTCTCTGGTGATTAGGTCTTAATCGTCTGACGTTACTCAGAGGTTAATGTGCGTTGCTGTTTCCATTTTGGGGCCTTACGTGAAATTGTGCCATCATCATGACATTCCTGCAAAAATTCTTTACAGAGGAGTCATATTATGCAGTTATTAGATGAAAAGATGTAGAAATACCTCAGTCTTTGCATGATATTTTCAATTGTGCATGCTTTGCATTCAAATATGCTAAATATTTGTGATTACCTATGAGATGTCTGCATATTTTGTGTTATTTGCTTAAGATTATCAATTATTTGCAATTGTGATAGTGAAATGTTCTGAAATTGAAAGAAATTAAAGGAATACTACAATTTAAAGTTGAATCTTCAGCTATTGATCCACATACATACTTGATACTGTCATGACGAGAAGAAATCAAACCATATTTTCACCAGGATATTCCACAGCTAGATACAGTTGATGCAAACTTCAGAGGATGATGAATGAAAACAATACATGCAACATGATGAGCACTCCAAGGGATGCAGCAAATCAAAGCACATATCCAGAATTCAGACATAGATTACTCAAGATTTACGAAGATTTGTAATCGAAATACTCTTCTCTTTCATTAAGTATGCAACAAGACATGTACATATGCAATAACTTTGAAATAAGCCCTGAATACTTCAGCAAACAAATTTCAATTAAGTTTTGAATGTTTCAACAAGGCATTCCACCACCTTTTATAGAATAAGGTGAGGAATCCGTTACAAAAGATCTACGATCTAGATTTATCAATACAAATCTACGGTCCTAATTCACTTGATTTTGTCAATCTTTACAAAATGGCACAAGTTGCCAGCTGGCAACTATCTATACTGCTTATGCTATTATCCCCTTCATGATGTATCTTCATCATGCTCCTCAGCTGATTCATGCAGGTCATCATCATGTGCATCACTTTCCAAACTTTCACTATCCTGATGATGATGCGGCTACATATGGGGCTGCATACTACTGCAGACCTGCTCGTATGAATGCACCACCTGATCTATCCCTCCACCATCTTGAGTCTTTGCTTTGACAATGGCATGCTTATGTGCTTCATATTTATCTCTGCTGTTGTCAAGCTTATTTTTCCTGTCCTGCAGTGTTTCTTTGTATTTCTCCATCTGGACCTTGATCCTCATTATTTTATCTATCAATTCCTTTGTCAAAGGGACAGGTGGACCATCTGTCTCTGCTTGGAAGTTGCTGTGTACAGCTTTAATGGCGGACTCTTCATCTTGATTCTCTATTTTTCCTTCCACCTTGCCTTCCAAAGCCTCCAGTATCACCGCTTCTTCAGCCATTAAATCTCGCAGCCTCATGCTGATATCCCTCAGCTTATTATTACACCTTTTGAGGACTGCACACTCAAACTGAGTGTCTTTATACCAGTTATCTATTAATAGTGCGGTGTTATTATTCAGCACCTGCTTACTGATAAGCAGTTGTGGATTTATATTTCTTATTTCCCCTAACAGGGTCAGGACTCTCTCCAGCTTGTAAGACCTCTTCCCAGTCTGCATCTGCAATTTATCCACTTTGGCCTTGGAGTCACTTAGGGTGCTCCACCTCTTCAAAGAGGCCTTCATTATTTCTACAGCATCATCCAATGTGGATGATATCCATCTCCTTATTACGGACGCCTCATGCTTCATGAGGTCCAATTTATTTACCTCCTCCTGGGAAATGGCAATTAATGGGACTGCATGTTCAGTTGTGGTATCATCAGGGTTGGTCAGCCCTTTGATATAGGCATGCAACTGAGCAATGTGCTCTTTATGTTGCTTATTTTTCTCCTTCTCTCTTTTCACTTTATGAATTAGAGAGTCAATGATATCTTTGCCCTCCTAACCTTCTTGGTCCTCATTGGCAAAGCCTAAATCTACTGTACTGATTTGAAATTCATTGACAGTGATTTTACCTTTTTCCTTCTCCACCACAGGTATGGCAATTTGCGCGGTCCTTCTCCCTATTGCCAGATCTCTCTTGATGGCTGAAGTCATTTTGGCCTTCCTCTTTGGCTTCATTATATCCGCAGAGAACAGGGTGGAGACGTCAAATTTCTAAATTTCAAGCTCCTCCTCAGCACTAACCTCTTTTTCCAACCACGGAGGCACCTGATCATGTTTTTCAACATCATCCTGATGTTCACCTATATCTCCCGTTTCTGTCAACAAGTGTTGTGGAGATGGTGACTTTCTCAGTTCTTCTTCTTGATGTTCCCTTTGTTGTTGATCTTGCGGCACCTCCTCCTGTTGAGGGATTTCCTTCTCTGGAGGAGCATCTTCATGCTGTGGGGACCTTTGAGGGGCATCTATATGCTATGGGGACCTCTGAGGTACAGCTATATGCTATGCATGATGATCATGACCCTCTTCTGTCATTATTTCATCTGTTCCCACTTCTTCTTCTTCTTGTGGTTTATCTACTGCACCAGATATTGGGGACTCTGCCTGATGTGGTGGAGATTGCTCTACAGCTACTACTTCTTCCGAGCCTGCACCATCCACTTCTTGTACTTTGGCAGCTAGGTCTTCTAGTGTTTCTTTCTCATCAGCCTTCGCTTCATGAACCTCTACTATAGCAGGTTCTTCTGTTGTATCCTATGGACTTTGTTGGCCGGTTTCAAGAGCATGGCCTTCTGACTCTGCCATCTCGATCTCTTCTGTTAGGTGGCCTTTATCAGGTGATCTTGCTGGCTGTTTAGGACTTGCATCCTATTTCTCTGTCAGATCCACCACTACAGGACTGGTCACCTCTGTGATCAATGTATCTAGCCCTATTTCCTGAGCTACTTGCTCTAGGCTCTTTTCTTGCTCTTCTTCTACTTGTTTCATCTTCTCAAGCACAGTTTGAACTGGTGGAGGCTTGTGAGGAGTCATACTTACATCAGCAGCAAGTGTTTCCATCTCCTGTGCAGCCACATCCTGTACCACCTCATCATTAGACAAGTTTATTGTCTCGTCGAGCGAGACATGCCCTTCCGCTTGTGTCTGGGAGGTTTCTTTCAGTTGCTCCTCAGCAAGTTCGGTTTTGAACTTGACAATGGTAGGAAGTGGAACATTATGTTGAAGTTCCTTGTGCACTTCACTACCTTCCCCTTGTAATGAAGTAGGGGGTTGGCTTATTCCACCTCTCATGGAGGTTCTTTATTTCTTAGGTGGGGTAGTCACCAGCACCTGTGGAGCTCTCCTCTTCCTTTTTATTATCAATGGAGCCTCCTCCTCCTCAGGCTCTTCTTCTATGAAGGTACCCTCTCCTCCTGGTTGTTTAGAAGATTGACCCACTTTTTGGGTCTCCATGATTCCAGCCTCCACTGTCTTACTTTTCTTGGGCCTTTCCTTCTCTAGAGGGGATGCTAATTCTGATCCTGACCCTGCCGCCTGCTCAGCTGCAAATACTGCCCTTTCAATTAAAATCCCCTTTGGTCCCTGTTCCACCTTCTTGCCCCTTGGGGGTCTTTTGCTCTGCTGTTGTGGTGGAGGGACTCTATCTCCCTTGGTCTTCCTCTTCTCTAACAGGAAGTCATCATATTCATCCGCGGGGATATCCTGCCCTTTCTTCTTGTTGTCCACCGTAATGGCAACACCCTTCTTCTTCAATGCCTCTATCTGTGCATCAACCCAAGCTTGGGTTAGGTGTAGGGTCCTGGCAATGAATGGGTCCAAGGATATGTCCTCCTGCATAGTGAGGTCAGGTGCAGAGATGGTGTCATTATATATCTTTTTCTGTTCATACTCGTCTGCCATTGTCCTACCATCATCCTTCTTTAATTGTTGAGGAAGGGAGATGCAATCAAAAGTCCTAACTTGGTTCAGAGTTAACCTCTGATACCTCCTTCTCCTGGCTTCTGCCTCATCCTCATAGTCAGCCCAAACATCTTCTAGGTGCCTTTGGTGAACAGGCTTTCCTAGCACCTTCTGTATCCTGCCGTAAGGATCATATGGTCTTGTTATTGGAAAAGGCTACAGATTCATCTTATTCAGGGTGACCATCACCTTCTTGATATTATCAGAGTCAGGGCACATATAATTGCCAATGCTGACTGGGAACAAAATTGGTGGCAGCTTCTTGGCATCCTTGTACATCTGTATCATGGTGGAGCCCTGCCTGATAAATTCCATTAGTACCATGGCGTCAGTAGGATACCTTGGCAGCATCAGGGGATGTCCTTCGAAACCTTCAACCCTTATATAATAAAAGGTTGCAAACTGTATATACCAGGCCCCATGCCTGTAGACTGCCTCTTGAGCCTCCATGCTCAATCTCTTTGTTCTGTCTTCCTCCATGGTCCTTACCAGATGCATAGAGAATGCATCATTGACCAGTTTGTAATCTTTTAGGTAGTTGTTCTCTGTAGCTGGGGATGATGATCCCAAATATATGCAACATTTGTGCCTGTGAGCTTCCCATTTGTAACCAAGGCATCAAAAGTGCCTCTATAGGCACAAGAATAAACAATATATGATGACATGTAAAATGCACAATTTGAACCTCCCAGGTTCATCAGTTGCTCATGCAGAGCATCACTTATAATTTGGCCCCACAGTGGCTTGGTGTCTGAATATAGACACATCATGATTACCCCGTACATCCAATCCCTGAAACTGCCAGTATCAGGTTGGCCAGTTACTCTATTCAGGAGTGCGATCATGTACTGGTACTCCTCACTGAAATCATACTTGAATAGGTGCACAGGAAGCTTGGCGGCTACATTATATGTGTTGTTCTCAGCCTGCCACGGATACATGTTCTTCCTGGCTGATTTCTTATTGGCTTCATACTCCCTCTCAGACTTCTTCAAGTCTACACTTTTGACCTTACTGCCCAGTGGCAATCCAAATGTCTGGGAGAGACCTTTGATGGAAAGGTCTGCATATATCCTCCCATGCTTCACTACTTGCCTTATTTGAGGGTTATAATTCTGGGCACACTCAATGACAAGCTCCAGAGATTCCATAGAGTATGGAAAACCAACAGCATTCCATAATCCCAATACAAACACTGCGTCCAGCACAGGACTCTTGTCATGTCCATTGTTTAGCTTGGCTGACCAGGCTTCCAAATTAGTGCTTCCCTGATGAGTGTCTGTAATTGCTCCATATTTAAACAGGACCCCCCTCTGAGCAGAGAACATGGGTTTGCTGAATTCTTCCTGACACTTGACCAATCGCTTCTCAGCCATGAGTGCCTGCAATTAACGACAATCCTATCTCATAATAGGTACATATATGCATGCATACTGCAGTTGACTTTATAAATCATTATGCCTACTGTATCAATTCCAACACTACTTAATCATACGGGTGCATAAACCAGAACTTACATCATCATACTAGAATAGAAACAATATGATAAGGGTTTTATTCACTTACCTGGTTATGCAGATTTCTTTTTATACTAGTAGATTGCTGAGACGTTCTTAATTTAGCTGATGATCACCTCTTCTTTTCTGCCCATGAGCTCAAATCGCACAAAGGTAGCTGGTATGCAGATATGGAAGCTGGTGCTCTGTAAAACAAGTTTATCACAAGGTAAATGTGAAAAAGGCGGTTGAATTACCTTTTAACCTCGCATTTAGGGTACATTTAGGGCAACTCTGACAGATTGGATCATGTTCCTTGATTATTCATGCGAAAATGCAGGATCTCGCCAGGTGTTTCATTGGGTTCCGGGGTCGGCGGGAACTACCTACCATGTCTACGCGCATTAAATGATAATGGCAGCAACGGGAGCAGGGAATATCCCTATGATAGGATATGATGAGGGTAGGATGATATTCGCAAATATCGGGTTGAGTTTCAATATCATCCTCCTCCCCGCATTGACATTGTTATCGCGACAAGATACGGATGACAAAAGCACCTTTGTTTATGCTTAGTACATCAGGAGGATATTTCGGTGTATCGGGTGATGTTTCAAAATATGATGATGACGAGACAAACTTACATGTCTCTCTTTTTGGAATATCGGGATGACGTCATCCTGATATTCGCTCTCCGTATCGGAAGTGCATCATGACGTCATCATCATATTAGGCTAACATGATCATGTTTTAGAGAATATCCTGCGGCAATGTAAATGTGATGATGATGTCATCAGGATGTATGTTCCTCTGTTTATCGTATTCGGATGATGTCATTAGGATATTTGCTAAGGGTGATATTTGCGTCAGGAGGATATAAAAACACATCGGGTTATACGCGAAGTATGACGCTCGCGATAGATAAAACGGTTTGACAGGGAGATTTTGCTACCATTTAAAGTTGACGTCTGGATATTTGAACCGCATGACATATCGGAGGGAATGTTTTGAATATGATGATGAACTTCAACAATATGACCTTCCTCTTTCGAATATCAGGTTTGACCGAAACTTTGACTGTTCATAACTCTTATATCCTGATGAATATCAAGGTGATGTAAAAGGCAATCCTGCCTGAATTTCAATGCTCTTTCAAAATATGAGGTCACAGAGATGAAATATGAACTTTGACAAACTAACCTCATGGTGACTTACCTTATCATGGTTTTGCATGATGATGCACTCGACTTACTTTTACCAAACCGCCTAGAAGCAGACGCACAAGCCAAACCAAAAATTGGGTCCCTGTTTTGCCAAGTCAAAATGGGGCGTGTTGTGTAACCACACAACAGGACTCTTGATCAAAATGGAGTTGTTGAAAGAAAGAACAAGATAGTTCAAGAGGCTGCTAGGTCAATGATGATGGAGGCTAACCTACTAGAAGTGTATTGGAGAGAAGCTATACATACTACTGTCTACATTCAAAATAGAGTCCAAGTCAAAGGTAATGGTACTAAAACTCCTTATGAATTGTGGTATGGAAGAGTTCCCATAGTAAAATACTTCAAAGTTTTTGGAAGCAAATGTTATATCAGAAGAGATGAAGAGTTAGGCAAGTTTGATGCTAGGTGTGATGAAGGAATTTTCCTTGGATACTCTATTAAGAGTAAGGCCTACAGGTGTTACAATAAGAGATTAAGAAAGGTCATTGAGAATGCTAATGTGAAGGCTGATGAAGACAGGGAAATAACATCAGATCTGAGTGGCTATGAATTAGATGAACCTACTGTTACAGTCAATAAAGAAAAGGTGGAAGAAAAAGATAGTCAAGTTGAAGAAGAAAGCTCCAAAAAGTATTGTTAAAACTCCCGGGTATGTAAGGATTAATCATTCTGTAGATCAAATTATTGGTGACAAAAGTAAAGGGGTACTGACAAGGAAAACAGTTGCAGAGGAATAGGTGAACTACTATTTGCTTTCACCAATTGAACCTAAAACTATAAATGAAGCCTGCCAAGATGAAAGTTGGGTAAAAGCCATGGAAGAAGAGCTGATGTAAATAGAGAATAATCAAACTTGGGAATTGGTCTCTAGACTTGCTGATAAGAATGTGATTGGAACCAAATGGGTTTTCAGAAACAAGATGAATGAAAATGGAATTGTAAGAAACAAAGCAAGACTAGTATGCAAAGGATATTCTTAGGTTGAATGTATAGACTTTGAGGAGACTTATGCTCCTGTGGCAAGGATTGAAGCAATAAGAATGTTTTTGGCATTTACAGCACACAAAGATTTCGATGTAAAGTCTGCATTCTTAAATGGAGAGCTGGAAGAAGAGGTTTACATTGAACAACCGGAAGGATTTCAGTCATCAGACCAAGGTGACATGGTGTGTAGATTGAAGAAGGCCTTGTATGGACTCAAGCAAGCCCCTAGGGACTAGTATGTGTAAGAAATTTGCATAGGAAATGCAAAAGGAGTTTGAGATGTCTATGTTTGGTAAAATAAATTTCTTTCTAGGACTGTAAATTACTTAATCAAAAAAAGGAATTTTCATTTCTCAATCCAAGTATGTGAAAGAGTTGAAGAAGTTTGGAATGGAGGATTCTAAGCCAGTATGTACTTCTATGGTAACTAGTTGCAAGATGAGCAAGAATGATGAATCACCTAAGACTAATAAGAAAAAGTATAGGTCTATGATTGGAGGACTACTTTATCTAACCCATACCAGACCTAACATAATGCATGCAGTCTGTCTTGTAGCAAGATATCAAGAAGATCCCAAAGAGTCACATGTGATGGAAGTTAAGAGGATCATGATGTATTTAAAAGGCACTTCAAACTATGGATTATGGTATCCCAAAGATACTGATTTCACTCTTAGTGCCTATACATATGCAGATTGGGTTGGAGATGTTGATGCTAGAAAAAGTACAAGTGGAGGTGCTTTCCTCTTGGGTAATAGATTGGTTTCATGGCTAAGCAAGAAGAAAGAATCAGTTTCTTTGTCTACTACAGAGGCAAAATATATCGTTGTAGCATGTTGTTGCACTCAAGTGCTTTGGATGAAGCAAACATTGAAGGACATAAGAGTTGTGTATGAAGAACCAATTTCAATCTTTTGTGACAATACAAGTGCTATAAACATTTCAAAGAATCCAGTGATGCACTCAAGGACAAAGCATATATCAATAAGGTATCATTTTCTTAGAGAAAAGGTAACAAATAATGAAGTTAAGATGGAATATGTGTCTACAAAGGATCAGATTGTAGATATTTTCACCAAGCCTCTGCCTAAGGATACTTTTGAGTATGTTAGGGAGAAGTTAGGGGTTATTACCCATCCTTCTCTTAACTAAGATGCATAAGAAATACATCAATCTAGTGGTGCTCAGAGTCTCATTCTTTGATCTAGATTGATGTTTTGAAGGCTACCTCTCAGGGGGAACTGGTAGATGTTGCTAGTATAAGTTTCTGATCAAGAGCAGTAAGTGTTAAAGTGTTGATGATAGGGGGAGTTGAGCAATAAAGAGAAAGAAAAGGTCTGGCACCCTTTGCCATTGATGTCAAAGGGGGAGAGAAGTTCATGTGAAATACCTAAGAAGAAAGTTGTAGTCAGAGAAAGCATCAAGTAAGGGAGAGCAAAGAAGCAAAGAAAGATTGTATGTCTTGATGGTTTTTCACATCACACATTGCCATCAATGACAAAGGGGGAGATTGTTACAAGTATGAGCAATAAGTGTTTTCATTGATGTCAACACCTAAGGAAGTTATTTGAATAAGTCTAAACAAGTATTTAAGGACTTAGTACAAGTGCAGAATTGCTTTATCTACCATAATAGTGCAGTTTTTTGCTACACATATCCTGTATATTGAATATATTTTCTTGTGGTTTGGAAGTTATGTTAAGAGATGTTTGTAGTTCCTATGTTTCAAGTTTGAGCCTCCGGTATGAAGATTTGAGTGAGTTCTATTCACCAAAGTAAAAACTATTTTTTTGTGTATTTAATGGTGATAGGGAGAATGTATTCTACTCCGCATTTCTCTACATTTAAGTTTTACAGTCTGCGGTTCTGGAATTAAGTTTGCAATGATGTTATGTGCCTTTAGTTCAAATGGTTCATGATTTGGTGCTCTGCAAGTGATCTTTCCTTCATGACAGTGGTCGACAGTAATGTTCAAGTGCTCTAGTTTGAAGAATCTTAAAGATAAAGTGTTTTGAGGTTGTGCAGATGTTCTTGGTGATTGTAACATGCTTGTGGATGTCTCTATATCATGCTCCTATCTTTTGATTGGTCCACAAAGTGTAATCTAGATTGTGCATGAAGCGTGTTCCTAAAGGTCTTAGTGTTGACACCTGATGTAGGGGCATCTTCTTAATTTTCAAATTTTAATATTAGCCATTAAATTTTGGGTTGGACATGTAGGGCCGAATGACAAGATGAAGGTGGAAGGAAGTTCTTGTTGCCTAAGCGATAGGAACATTAATAAATAATTAATAGTTTAGGAGAGTCGAATAAGTGGAGAAAGTTGCAATAATTGCAAGAATCAGTTACTTTGAACAAATTGGGAAAACTAGTAGCAAAGAGTGGAGTGGTTCGTTAGCTATTTTTGGAGGTGTCGGTAAGTGATTTGTAACATTCAACTGATGACAAAGTAGAGGAGCGACCTCATCTTGATAACTGTCAGATCCTCTTTACAGAGGAATGGTGATTATGGGTAGGCAATTCGTTACAAGTGGAAAGCTGATAAAAGCAAACCGCATGCATATAGAAAGAGACAAGTGATGGTTGTGTAGAAATGAGGAGGCATTTACTAATCAAGAAGTGGCGATCAGTAAGTGGCAGCAGAAGTATAATGGTCAAATGGGGAGGCTGAACGCATGGGAAGAGGTAGATGATAAAGGGAAGGTTGAATAAGAGAACGAGGGGGAGTCTTATCTAAAAAGGGGGCCGAAGGCAAAAAGATAGAAGAGGCCGATGCTAAGAGCAAGGGCCGATATGTAGAAGGAAGTGGTCAATTATAAGGAGGAGAGTGCAATGTGTTGAAGAATGGAGTTAGCTATTAAGAAGAGGCCATTAATGATGAAAGGTCGATAATGATAGGAGGTGTCTGACTATAGTAAGAAAGAATAGACTAGTCTATTTTGAAGAAATTGAATGTGGCCAAAGGCCAAATAGTCTAAAAACTTAGAGAGAAGAATAAAGCTATAAGGTATAGACAAACTGGCATAAGGATTGATTCATGGAATGAGAATAATTTGTAGAGCTTTTTGTTGTCTTGTAATGGAGGCTGATTGAGCTGCATGGAATAAAATTTTATGTCTTTGTTCATTATAATTTTGTAGCTTGATGGTGATTGTTCTTGTAGCAAGTTCAAGTAGAATAATATTTTCTATTATCATTGTTATTGAATAATTACCTAAGCTCCTATCACCCATTGATATTTTGGTGAATCTTAATTGCATGTTACTGTCATATGAATGGATTTGTTTAATCTTTTATGTTTTTGTCCAAGTTCCTATCATTCTAATGGAAGAAGGTATGGGAAAGCCTTTTATTTATATAGAGACATGGTTCTCACTTGATAGATGAATGGGGTGTCTGTGCATGCTTTATGGGAGCATGCTATCAGATTGGTATCAAAGTATAGAATGATCTGAGTATGTATATTGAATGTGTTATTTGTTGTGGTATTGTGGTTGATTGATAGGGTAGATTGAAAATAAGGGAGCCTTAGTGAGGTGACTAGAAGATGAAAACAGATAGAATAATGCTAAAGCAAATGGAGAAAGAGAGTCTCACAAAAAGAGATAAAAGAAAAGAAGGAAAAAGGATGACAGATGCAGAATTTGAGAGAGAATTGGTAGAGTTGAAGAGGGATCTGATGTTGGTAAAACAATGGTATGAAGAACAAGACCAAGGATATTATTGGGTTTGGCCAATGAGTAAGAAGACAAAATGGCCAGTAAAAGAGATTGCTAAGAAAATAAAAAGGCAAAAGATGAATGCCTTGAGAAGAGAAGAGAAGGATAAAAAGAGTGCCCACAGAGGTTGGGACAGTAAAGAGTTGCCATTGGAGTAACATAGACTGGTGTTGGTATGTGGTGACTAATCATGCAAGTACTGTACACAAGTTATGTAAAAAAAAAATCCCTTCTTTTTGCATGATCAGAGTCGGTTGTTAATTTTTGTTAACCGATAAAAGAAAAATGACATTGCAAAACCCTAATTCTATAAGCTTCTAAAAAGCTTGTTATAAGCGGCTGGGATGTATGTTACAGCGATGTATTCATGAATTGTAATCTATTTTGTACTGGATAATAAAATCATTGGATGGCTGAGTTTTTGTGGATGTAGTCCATATTGGGTGAACCATGTTAAATTTATATGTTGATCTCTTTTGTGTTATTCCTCATTGTTATATCTAGGTTATTTAATCTACATATAATTGTTAATGTTTATTGCTTTGATCTACCCTAACCCTAACAACTAGTATCAGAACAGGTTGTGTTTGATTATTGTCTACAGGAAGGTCTCACGGTTTAGTGGGAGTCACACAGTTAAGTGGTAGCAATGGCGAACGAGGGTAAATTAAAGGTAGATAAATTCAATGGGCAGAACTATCAATTATGGAAGATGCAGATGGAGGATTATCTTTATCAAAAGGATTTATGGAGATCGTTGCAAGGAGTATCCAAGAAACTGGCAGCAATGATTGGTGAGGATTGGGAACTTCTAGATAGAAGGCACTGGGAACCATTCAGCTATGCATAGCACCATCTGTGGCATTCAATATAACAGAAGTGAAGATAACAAGTGAACTAATGAAAGCTTTGGCCAAATTGTATGAAAAACCCTCAGCCTCTAATAAGGTATTTCTCATGAAGCATTTGTTTAATCTAAAAATGATTGAAGGTGGATCTGTGTTAGATCATTTAAATGAGTTTAGTATGATTACCAGTCAGTTAACTTCTATAAAAGTGAAATTTGATGAAGAGGTGAGGGCTCTCTTAGTTTTATGTTCTTTGCTAGAAAGCTGGAATGGCTTGGTAATGGTTGTAAGTAACTCTGTCTCTAATTCAAATACTTTGAAATTTGATCATGTTGTTGGTGTTATCCTTAGTGAGGAAATGCGATGGAAAAGCATAGGTGAGACTTCAACATCTGGTAATGCTTTGACTGTAGAGAACAGGGGAAGAACAAAGGAAAGAGGAAAAAGCCCTACAAATCATGGGAAGTCACAAGGAAAGTCAAAGAAAGGTAGATCTAAATCTAGAGGAAGAATGGATTGCTGGCACTATGGAAAGCCATGACACTTGAAGAAGGATTGCTTGTCTTGAAAGGGAAAACAAGGAGACGGACAACATAATGATAGTAAGGAAGCTAACGTTGCAAGTAATAAATTACAGGATTCTTTAATTCTGTGTTTAGATAATGCTAATGATTTGTGGGTAATAGATTTAGGGGCTTCATTTTATACAACACCCCATAGGAAATATTTTGTAGATTATGTTCAAGGTGATTTTGGATAGGTATATTTGGCTGATGATGAACCCTGTTAGATTGTTGGAAAAGTAAAGATAAAAATCAAGTTGTAGAATGGAAATGAATGGTTGCCACAAGAGGTAAGGCATGTTCCAAATTTGAGAAGGAATTTAATCTCTGCAGGACAACTAGGTAGTGAAGGCTGTATAGTTACCTTTTTAGACAAAGTCTAGAAGGTCACTAAAGGTGCATCAGTACTAGCTAAAGTTGAAAATGTAGGCACATTGTATTTGTGTACTGGTAATACTTATTCTACCTTAGTTACTACATAAACAATTGCTACCGAAATAGTTATATCACATGCTACAAGGACAGAAATAGAATTGTGGCACCATAGACTTGGGCACATAAGTGAGAAAGGGATGAAGATCCTTCACTCCAGAAAGTTGCTACCAGGTCTGAAGAAGATTGACTTGGAGTTCTGTGAAAATTATATTTATGGAAAATAGAAAAGAGTCTGATTTCTCAAAGTTGGGAAAGAGAAGAAGAGTGAAAAATTAGAGCTTGTGCATTCAGATGTATGGGGACCAGCTCAGGTATCTTCTCTTGGTGGCTCTTGCTATTATGTTACTTTTATTGATGATGCAACTAGGAAAACATGGGTGTATTTTCTAAAAAAAAATCAGAAGTATTTGAAACTTTTAAAAAGTGGAAAGCTTTGGTTGAGAATGAGATAGGAAAAAAGTTGAAGTGTCTCAGATCTGATAATAGAGGTGAGTATTGTAGCAGAGAATTTGAGAATTACTATTCATATAATGGAATCTGTAGGCAGAAAATAGTTCCTAGAACCCCACAAGAAAATGGTGTGTCTGAGAGGATGAATAGGACCATTATGGAGCGTACAAGGAGGATGAGATTGCATGTTGGACTACCCTTACACTTTTGGACAGATGTTGTACATACCACTATTTATTTAATAAATAAGGGACCTTCAAATCCTTTAGATGGTGGCATTCTAGAGGAGGCATGGACGGGCAAAAAGGTAAACTATTTATTTCTAAAAACCTTTGGTTGTGAATCTTTTGTCCATGTTGATATTTAAAATAGAACCAAGCTTGAGGCTAAGTCTAAAAAATGTACCTTCATTGGATATGGAGTAGATGAATTTAGTTATCAATTATGGGATTATGAAAACCATAAAATCATTAGGAGCAGAAATGTTATATTTAATGAGAAGGTCATGTATAAGGATCAGCTGTAGGAAAAGAAGCATGAACAGGACAAAAAGGAATATGTGGTGTTGGATGAGATTCTAGAAAATAAAATGCCAACAGTACCTAATGCTCAGCAACAACAAGTTATCCCATAGACTCCTACAAGTATTAGATGATCTACAAGGATAACTAGACCTCTAGAAAGATTTTCTCCATCATTATATTCTATATTATTAACTGATTCTGGTTAACCTAAAAGTTATGAAGAAGCAATGTAGGTAGATACCAAAAAGTTGTGGGAGCTAGGCATGAAAGAGGAAATAGATTCCTTGCTGCAGAATCAGACTTGGGACTTAGTCAAATTACCTGCAGGAAAAAGAGCATTGCCAAATAAATAGGTTTATAGGTTGAAGGAAGAAGATGGAGGCAAGAAAAGATATAAGGCCAAACTCGTGGTAAAAAGTTTTGCACAGAAAAAGGGTATAGATTTTGATGAAATATTTTCTCTAGTTGTAAAGATGACTTCTATTAGAACTATTCTAAGTCTTATGGTTGTGGAAGACTTGCATCTTGAATAGCTAGATGTGAAAACAACATTTCTCCATGGGGATTTGGAAGAGGAAATATACATGCAGCAACCACAGGGATATGAGGTCAAGGGTAAGGAGGATTTTTTGTGCAAGTTAAAGAAGAGTTTGTATGGCCTGAAGCAAGCACCTTGGCAATGGTATTTGAAATTTGATAATTTTATGGCTCAACAAGGTTACAAAAGATGTCATTCTAATTATTGTGTTTATTTAAAGAAATTAGGTAATGGTAGCTATTTATTCTATTACTTTATGTTGATGACATGCCTGTTGCTAGGTCTAACATGCAGCATATTAATGAACTCAAATAGAAATTAGCAAATTCATTTGCTATGAAGGATTTGTGTGCAGCAAAACAAATCCTTGGTATGAGGATCACATGGGACAAGACAAATAGAAAATTATTTTTTCCCAAAGTGAGTATGTAGAGAAGGTGTTGAAAATGTTTAACATGCAGAATGTAAAAGTAGTTAGTACACCTTTGCCTAGTTACTTTAAGTTGACTAAGGAGATGTGTCGAAAGACACAAGAGGAGGAAGACAAAATGTCTAAGATACCATATGCATCAGTAGTTGGCAACTTGATGTATGCAATGGTATGCACAAGGCCAGATATTGTACATGCAGTTGGAGTTGTGAGTAAGCATATGAACAATCCGAGAATGGAACATTGGAATGCTATAAAATGGGTTCTCCAATATTTGAGAGGTACTACTTCAAATAAACTATGTTTTGGAGGAATAATTTTTTCTCTAAAAGGATATGTTGACTCTGATCTAGCGGGTGATATTGATAGCAGGAGTAGTACTATAGGGTATGTTTTTACTGTAGGAAGTACTGCAATCAGTTAGATTTCAAGACTACAAAGGTTTGTTGCGCTTTCAACCACTGAAGCTGAGTATGTTGCTGCTACAGAAGCTAGCAAGGAGATGATTTGGTTACAACATTTTCTGGAGGAATTGGGGCAACAACAAGAATATAGCCCTTTGTACACTGATAGCTAGAGTATCATTCATCTTGCTAAGAATTCATCTTTGCATTCAAAAACTAAGCATATATAGCTCAGATACCACTTCATCCAATCAGTTTTGGAGGATGGGCAGTTGAAGCTAGAGAAAATTCACACAAGTCAGAATCTTGCAGATATGTTCACAAAGGTAGTTACAGAGGAGAAACTAATTTCCTTATCAATTTCCATTGGCCTTCATGATTGATAATGGTGGATATAAGAAAGTAGCTAGGCCTGTAATCCAATGGGAGTTACAAGCACAGTGGTGTCATCCAGGATCAGTCTCCAAGTGGGAGATTGTTTGGTGTGGAGCCTAATCAGTCTCCAAGTGCAAGATTGTTTGTATGTGGCGACTGATCATGCAAGTACTGTACACAAGTTATGTATCCTCGCCGGGGTTCGAAGTCAATTGTTAATTTTTGTTAACCGACAAAAGAAAAATGACATTGCAAAACCCTAATTCTAGAAGCTTCTGAAAAGCTTGTTATAAGTGGCAGGGATGTATGTTGCATTAATGTATTCATGAGATTGTAATCTATTTTACACTAGATAATAAAATCATTGGATGGCTGAGTTTCTGTGGATGTAGGCCATATTGGGTGAACCACATTAAATTTCTGTGTTGATCTCTTTTGTGTTATTCCTCATTGTTATATCTAGGTTATTTAATCTAGATATAATTGTTAGTGTTTATTGCTTTGATCTACCCTAACCCTAACAACTGGAAGAGGTCAAGAGAGTTCTCATTGAAGAGAACATAAGAATAGAGAAAGAGGAAAAGGTACAGCAGGTAGCACTTGAGAAAAAGAGAATTGAAGAAGGGAGAATGTCCATGAAGAGGGAATTAATGGAGACACTATGGTCTCTCATTTTATTTGCTAATGTTATGTTTGCAGATTTGTATGCAGGTATAAAGAAAGTGATGAAGAAGGTCGAGAATGAGACCTTGAAGATGATGAAATATGGGGCAAGAATAGCTCCTGAAGAAAGAATTAAAGATGAGAAGAGATTGTTGGTAGCATCATGTCAAGAAGTGTTTGCAACAATGTGTCTAGAGAAGGTAGCAATGGAGGAAGGTTGCAGAGTACCTGAAAATAAAGAAGAGGTTGATGCTAAAAATTTTTAGTTTGATGATAGAGATGAAGAGGAAACCATAGAGTTTTATGATGCATGTGAAGATGTTGCAGTAGTAGCACAAGATGTTTATGAAGAAGAAAGGTTAGAAAGCTAGGATATCAAGGTGAAAAGCAATTTGGGACAAGTCCTTACACAAGCAAATGAAGGGTAAATTATTATTTTTTATCATGAATGTAGAAATAAGAATATGGATAGGCAAGTTGATAAGAAAAAGAAATTGAAAAATGTAAATGTGATTGAGGATCATGGTTATAAAGTGCCATGTTGGCAAAAGAAAAAGATTGATGAAGAGCAATAGTTAAGTTGTAAAGAAGTGAATACATTTGATTGTGTTTGTGCTAACAATCAAGTGCATAGAAAGAGAGATGTGCAGATGAATAAGTGACACTCTAATGTAAGGTTGATTTGGCTAGCAAAGAGGCCTAGAGAAAATGATTTGTGGATGAAAGTAGAGCAAGTGAAGAGAAGTACAAGTGCAACAAGGAAAGGACAGAAGTCCAGTGATAGAGTGTGGGTGGTAAAGCAAGAAGTAGCAAACAAATGTGTTGTAGGAAAGATAAAGAGTTGGAAACATGAAAAAAAGAACCATCCCCAAGAAACTAAAAGCATGATGAATCTAGTAGAGGATGGTAAGAAAGAGGAGCATATGGTAAAATTGCAGCAAGAGAAGAAAATTGTATGTGAGGTAAGAGAAAAGAAATATGATTTTTTTGTTGATGAAGCTTTGTATGAAATTCATAATAATGAGGAAAATATGAGGAGATTATTAGATGAAAAAGAGATAAGGAGGAATAGATATTTGATGAAACAAGAATGTAGACAAAGCCAAATTGAAAGATGCGGGTATGACAGAAAAGAGGAAAAGTGGAATAGAAGAGTTACATGGAAAAAGAAGACAACAACGGTATATGTTGCAAAACATGAAGATACAGATTTGACCCAGCAAGCAACTGCAGATGAAGAAGATGATGGTGGAGCTGGCATAGTTCTAGAAGAAGGCAAACAAAAGAAGAATGAAGGCAATGTAGAAGGAGTAGCGATAGAAAATGTTGATGAAGATTTGTGGAAGTAGTTGGCAGCCATTGAACAAGAGTGGAATGAAAAGGTTGGAGGTTTAAGGAGGTATGGTATAGAAAAGGACCCCTTACAGGAGTTGAAGATAATGAGATAGAAGTTATTGTAGTCATGAATGAAACATAAGATGAAGATGAAAGTGATTTGGTGTTGCAACAAATGGCCATAGAGAAAGAGTGGTTGGAAAAGATATCAGATGAGATAGTTGAGTATGAAGATGAAGTAGATGACGTTGAAAACATGGAAATCTATCCATTTGAGTATGATATGTTGAATGTGGATGAAAAGATGAGACGAGATTCGAGGAAAATGGTAAACATCAAATATGCTATCAAGCAAGTAGAGCAAAATAGTGAAAAAAAATGTTGGATGAGAATGTTAGTGGTGCCAGAAAGATCATGGAAGAAGTGGAAAATTTTTTTTGATAAATTTGTAGAAAACCACATGTGTCGGAGCACATGATCCTTGTCCCCTGGGGAGTCTAATGCAGGGGCATCTTCTTAATTTTTAAATTTTACTATTAGTTGTTAAATTTTGGGTTGGACATGTAGGGTCAAATGACAAGATGAAGGTGGAAGGAAGATCTTGTCACCTAAGTGACAGGAACATTAATAAATAATTAATAGTTTAGGAGAGTCAAATAAGTGGAGAAAGTTGCAATAATTGCAAGAATCAGTTACTTTGAACAAATGGGGAAAACTGGCAGCAAAGAGTGGAGTGGTTCGTTAACTATTTTGGGAGGTGTCAGTAAGTGATTTGTAACATTTAACTGATAACAAAGCAGAGGAGCAACCTCATCTTGATAATGGTCAGATCCTCTTTACAGAGGAATGGTGATTATGGGTAGGCAATTGGTTACAAGTGGAAGGCCGATAAAAGTAGGCCGCATGCATATAGAAAGAAACAAGTGACGGTTGTGCAGAAATGAGGAGGTAGTTACTAATTAAGGAGTGGTGGTCAGTAAGTGGTAGATTGTGGCCATGTAGAAGTATAACGGTCGAATGGGGAGGCTGAATGCATGGGAAGAGGTAGATGATAAAGGAAGGTTGAATAAGAGAATGAGGGGAGCCTGATCTGAAAAGGGGGCCGAAGGCAAAAAGATAGAAGAGGTCGATGCTAAGAGCAAGGGCTGATATGCAGTAGGAAGTGGTCGATTATAAGGAGGAGAGCGCAATGTGTTGAAGAATGGAGTTGGTTGTTAAGAAGAGGCCATTAACAATGAAAGGCCAATAATGATAGGAGGTGTTTGAACTATAGTAAGAAAGAATGGACCAGTCTATTTTGAAGAAATTGAATGTGGCCAAAAGCCAAATAGTCTAAAAACTCAGAAAGAAGAATAAAGTTGTAAGGTACAGACAAACTGGCATAAGGATTGATTCATGGAATGAGAGTAATTTGCAGAGGTTTTTGTTGTCTTGTAATGGAGGCCGATTGAGCTGCATGGAATAAAATTTTATGTCTTTGTTCATTATAATTCTGTAGCTTGATGGTGATTGTTCCTGTAGTAAGTTCAAGTAGAATAATAATTTCTATTATCATTGTTATTGAATAATTACCTAAGCTCCTGTTGCCCATTGACATTTTGGTGAATCTTAATTGCATGTTACTATCATATGAATGGCTTTGTTTAATCTTTTATGTTGACATCCAAGTTCCTATCATTCTAATGGCAGGAGGTATATGAAAGCCTTTTATTTATGCAGAGACATGGTTCTCACTTGATGGTTGAATGGGTTATTGTGCATGCTTTATGGGAGCGTGCTATCAACACCAGTTTTAGCCAACTTGGTTGTTTTCACTACTTGCGGTTATACTTTGAAGATTATGGAAGCATGGTGTTGCATGGAAGATTTCAATTAAGTCATAGCTAAGGTGTGGTATGGTCCACATTCATTATTTTTTCTCTCATTTCTATTTAGGTCTAGACCTATCTTAATGAATGTATGTTTCCTGACCTTGGAGATTGTTCCAATGGTTGATGATTGTAATGCTAACCTTGATGTTCATTCCAAGGTTGATGAATTGTATAAATACATGAAATGAAGTCGTGAATGAGGTAATTGGATGTGAAGATGTGAAGATAAGTGCGAAGTGAAAAAGTAGAGCAGAGCAAAGAAAGTTTACTACACTTCAATGGAACTAAACTTTGGCATAGTGTAGATGCTACTATCTTAGTTCACTAACTTTGGCAGTGAGCTGCTTCTTCTGTAGGGAGCATTCTGGGTAGTTAGCCCCATTGGCAGTGAGCCTCCAGGAGTGAGCCTTGTTGTAAATTTTGATATATCTTTTATATTGTGAGCTAACACTCACCGTGGTTTTTCCCTTGTAGGGTTTTCCATGTAAAAATCTGGTGTCTTACGTGTCTCATGTGTGAATGTGTTTAAGTTTTGATTTCATGCTTTCATGGTTAAATTACAATAATAGTGATTAAGTGGTTGATGTGTTGATGGTTTTAAATTTTTGGTTACAATTGATTCACCCCTCTCTTAGTTGTATTGCACATTTCAACATTAATTACTCCCTTAATTATGTTTTGGGATAGAAAAGATAACTTCTAAGGATCTTGCATACATGCATATTGAACATGCAAATCTTTTACAAGATTATGATTAACCTTTATCAGACATTAAATTGTTGATTTGGATTAGATGTGAATCAAAGAACCAAACTTAATAACTTGGGCAAGCATAAGATGTCATGTCAAAACTATTATATGTGTTGGCACTAGACACCTGAGACAAGAAAATGTATACATATCTAAACTTTTAGATCAAGGAATAGAATGACAAGAAATCATGAAATTCTAGGTTGCAGTTGCAATGAGAGGCCTTTGAAGGGTCAATACCTCACTATAAACCCTGGTGGGTATTATACTCCAAAATTGGAGATAAAAATCTAAGTCAAGAAGATAATGGGTGAGAATCATTCTAGACACCCATGGCTAGAATTGGCTAAACTAAATTCACTGTAGTATGAGATGGCTTTTAAGTCAAGTTAGAAGTGTGTTTAAATTTGACTACATTCATTGTGAAATGTCTATGTATATTAAATCTTTGGCCAAAGTAATGCATGAATCTCTACATGCATTAGTCAGTTCACTGTGTTCCAGATGGCATGACCATCTAGTAGTGTCAAACATAGTTCGAGTGGATCTATAGTTGTATGATTGTGATGAGTTATGTAGGGCACAATACTAGAAACTTAGATGGAAAACCTAATGGTTCTCTATATCTATTCTCTTTGTGAAGGGTAGGGCCACTTCCAAGAAGGAAGTTGTGCAGGGGATCGTCGTTCTATGGTTGGAGGAAAAGTACTCGAGTGATGCTCTCCTTCCCAAGAAGAAGACAAGCTAAGACTTATGAAGATAGATATCAAAACTCCAGATGCAGTATATTCATTTATATGACTTGATAGTCAAATCACTACAACAAAACAGGCAATTAGCACCTAAAATGGCACCAAAATTTAGTGCATTTCATTTCATGAATTGGACACTTCTACCGGCACAAAACTCAATGCCAAAATGCATGTTCATTTTGGCACCGGGTTTAGCGCAGAGTTTTGTTGCTTCCAGTTTGACTTCCAAATTTTGCTTCTGGTTTTGCTTCTTGTGTTTCTTCCAGGTTTGCTTCCAAGTTTGCTTCCAGTTTTGCTTCTAGGTTTGCTTCCAATTTTGCTTCTAATTTTGCTTCTAATTTTACTTCCAGTTTTGCTTCCAGTTTTGCTTCCAGTTTTGCTTTTAGATTTGCTTCCAGGTTTGCTTACAGTTTTGGTTCCACTTTTACTTCCACTTTTGCTTCCAATTTTGCTTCTGGTTTTGCTTCCAGGTTTGCTTCCGGTTTTGCTTCCAATTATGCTTCCAGTTTTGCTTCCAATTTTGTTTCTAGTTTTGCTTCTAGTTTTACTTCCAATTTTGCTTCCAGGTCTACTTCCAATTTTGCTTCCAATTTTGCTTCCACGTTTGCTTCCAATTTTGCTTCCAATTTTTCTTCTGATATAACGTCGCTTGTTGCTTCCATTTTTGCATCTTTTGTTGCTTCTAATATGGCTTCTATTATTGCATCTTTTGTTGCTTCTAAAATTGCTTCCATTATTACTTCTTTGTTTGCTACCTGAATTGCTTATGTTTTTGCTTCCTAGATAACACCAAGTTTTGCTTTCAAGATTGCTTCTAGTTTGCTTCTAGTTTGGCTTCCATTGTTGCTTCCTTTTTTGCTTCTAAAAATGTTTCTTTTTTTTCTTACATTTATTAATTTAATATGTTTTATTTCAATTTAATTAGTTAAATATATCATGCCTTTTAAATAACTCATATGATTATAGAGTAAGTAATTTAATTATTTAACTCATATGATTAAATAACAATATAATTATTATAACATGATCATCATCTCTAATTAAAACAAATGAGTCAAATATCTATAATTTAATTGAATTTGACATCCATCCTAAGCAGTAAATTAAAATCATCATACGTAATAAATATCCATCAAAAAATCATCAACCACTTTTGATATATATAAATTAACAAGTCAATACTGATAAGATCATCATCATATATAACTAAAACAAGTGAAAGTCAAATATGCCAGTAGATCAATAACATGTCAAAATGATACATGTCCAACAATCGACATAAGTCAAAATGATATGATGGAGATTGATTGTCATTGATGTCAAAAAGGTATTGTGTTGATCATCATGTTTATGTCAGGACATCAGGAGGTCAGTGGTTCTTGTGTTTGGTCTTAATATGGCAGGTCATTCTACTTCAACTGTAGTTCATCATAATCTTCATGGTTGAGAAAATTTCAGGTGAGTTCACATGCTTCACATTATGTCAGGAGATTGTTCATATGATGTGCATCTATATCAGGAGAATGTTCATATTTCAGTTGAGTTGAATTCATGGATGTTAGATGGTGTTTAGCTTACAGGACTGCATCATGGCATAAAGGATTTCATGAAGTATCATCACAATGTATGTAGCAGTTGATCAGGACTTTGATGTTTTATCTTCGTGCATGTGGTTATCAAAAACATCATGTTGAGTTTGATAGTAAGGCATCATTATGAAGTTGATAATGTTAATAATGTTGCATGCATCATGATAATATTGTCAAAAAGGATGTGTGTGCTTCATGATGACCTTCATGGTAACTTATTGATGGCACTGATTTTATGCTCTCAAGTTGAAGAAGTTAAAGGCACTGATTTTACTTAAGGAGCTCATAATGGTAGTATTGCATAATGAGTCTACTTGTTTAAAGTGTAAGGCTTCATTACATGCATTACATTTGCATTGCAAGACATGTGCTTCAAGTCTTGATGAAATGCTTCCTTGTCATCTCTACAATGAAGGAATCTTTACAATAAGAGCTTGATGTTTCAATTTCTTAAAATCCTAAGAATGATCTCTGTATCGAGCCTCTAAGAGTTCTTAAATTAGATTTAAATCCTAAAAGAACATATTTTAAAAACCCGAAGTGAAAGCAATTTATGCATATCATTCTTCTCCAAGCTAGCCGTTATCTTGTAAAAGCACTTTTTGTTATATTTCAGTATTGACCTGTCGAGCAAGTTATAAGCCACTTAAGTGGCAACTTATGGGGATCAGAACCATGGGGCAACTGGCCCCTTCTCCTAGAGACACCAAACCCACTGGTAATGCTCTTTGTGATCAGGCACCTTTTTACAAATCAAAGGTTATTTTTAAAGCTTTAAATGGTGGGAAATAGTGGATTGATGGTTGATTTTTAAACTTGCTATCTGACTCGCGGGTTTTTACTTTGACGTCTCTTGGAACATCATTACTATGTGTGACTGCATAAAACAAGAAGTTTTTAAAGCTATTTTTAGCTACTTTCAAAAGGCAATCAGTGAGATAGTTTTAAAGCCATTTTTAAAGGAAATTATTTATAATTTTTATCTCTCTTGTGCAGTCTAAAGAGGAAGTTCATGAGTTCTTTTTAATGCCTTTTAGAACTAGAAAGAAAGTCCGAATAGTAGAGGGATTTTGTTTTTTTAAAGGGCAGATTGATTAAAATCTAATTGAAGATTTGTTGTGTGATGTGATGGAGATTTAGGGGAATATGAAAAGTTGCAGAATGGCTTTTTAATAAAGAAGAAAATATTTTTGCAGACTGGAGAAAATGAAAAGATTGAAGAGTAGTGAAGAGTGAAATTTTGCAAGTGCATTGTGATTTTTATTGAAGACGAAGAGATGTTATTAAATGTTTTTGGGAGAATATTTTTGTCTTCTTGCAAATGGAGATCAGGTTTGAAAGAGATTTTATTTTCTCTTTCATGGGTAGATTGAAAAATATATTGTTGAAGACATTCAACTTAATGAAGATGAAATTTACAGAGAAGATGAAAGGAGATGAATTTTTTATGAAAGAGAAATTGAATAAGAATGTGAATGGTTTTGAAGAATAGATTTATGATTTTATTTTTGCAAGTGAAGATGAATATGTAGAGAAGAATATCAAGGGTTTTTGTAGAAGATTTGAAAATAAGTAAAGTAGAGGAATTTTATATTATTCTTCATGAATGGAAATGGACATACAGAGAAGAAATTATCTTATCTTGGAGATGTATTGAAAGGAGAAAGAAGAGGAATATGAAAGACTTCTTTATTTCATTTATAATTTCATTGTAGGTGTGATAGGTAAAAAATCAGGTTGATAAGATCAAGCATAGCCATGAAAACCTAACCCTACCATCATCAAAGAATCTAATCTAAATGAAATCAATAGTAATGCAATTCAAGCACAACATCACCTAGATTGTGTGATTCTTTGTTTATGATGTGGATTGCTTCTTCAACAATGAACAATTATGAAGATAAAAGCTGCCATGATGGATGATAAATGATAAAAGCCTCAATGGATACTATGAATTCTCAAATGCTCAATATGCTCAAGATGATAATGTAGATGCTATATGAATGTTGGATAGATCATAGTATGAGATGAGAGGGAGTTTATATAGAACTCAACCAAAATCAATCAATGGTGGAGATTCAGAGGCTATGTGAATGGCTAAGATTGAAAGATAGACATAGATGAATGTGAAGATGACAAGTGGTAGGAAGATAGGGCTCATGTGTGCTTGTGTACATAAAAAGTACTACATGTGAAAGATATTAAATAGAAGGATGTAGTACCACTTATCTTTTTAAATGAAAAGGGCGGACATGTCAGCTCATAAGATAATTGATAAGATAAATTAAATAAATAAATACAATTTATTTAATTAATTGGAAAGTCAGCTTATGAAAGGAATCTTTAATTAAATAAATAAGATTTATTTAATTAAAAATAGATAGAATGAAGATAATTAAATAATTGAAGAAATAGCTAATGAATTAATTAAATAAATATAAATTTATTTAATTAATAGAATAAATATATGTTAGGAATATTCCTCAAGTGTGTTAGACAAATGTAGATGTGTGATAATGTGATATTTGAATGTTAATGATAATGAGTCAATTTTGGGTGTCTACATTTTGCCCCTCTTTGATACAATGTTCGTTAGAGCATTGTGTCAAAGAAGATACGATATTTCGCTTGATAAACAAAGGTATGCCCCGGTGTAATTGGCAGGTGATGCCCCCTTGAGAGGTAAGCCAGGCTAACCAAGAAGGGTTGGGTTGGCTCATGATAGAAGAAAAGCTAGGATGCAAGGTTGAAATGAAGAAAACAGGGGTTGGGTCGGAGAAAAATGGGGTGAAGTAGCTGAAAAGAGGCTTTCGCATAGAAGAATTAGGGTTTGGATAGGGCTATAAGTAGGTTCAATAATGGCAAATAGGCTCATTTGTGCTTAGAAAACTAGAGAGATCTAGAGCTCCTTAGAATTAGTGTGTGACGAGAGTTGGAGAGCTATTAGGATGGTGATTCCACGTAGAGATCATCGTGCCGAGTGAGTGAGGACACATGGGTGACTAGAGGGATCAAGCGTACCAATATGTATCGAAACTTTTGCTAAAAGCATGTTTTTGATAGGCTAGAAGTGTTATAAATGCACACACTTCACTAGAAGCGACTAGTTCGTAGGATAAGCAGTGCAGGTCACTTGTGCAGGAAGATAGATCGCTATTGGTAGTTTAGATTGCTTATAGGAGCAGCTTGGTCGCTTCTAGAAAAACTAGGTCACTTCTAGTCGGCTAGGAAAAATACAGGCTAAATGCGCATATAGATAGGAATGGGTCACTGATAGGTAGAGAGTAGGCACATATAAAGGTTAAGATCGCTTAGAAAGGATAAGTGCTCGCATATGGTGGATAGCTTGCGTATGGGAAAAAGATAAATGCATAATAAAATTCAGCTCGCATGTGGTCAAGCAGTGAGCGCATATGAAAAATAGATCGCGTATGAACAGGATAGAGATGCTTATGGCAAAAGAGGTTGCATTGGATTAATAGATAGGCACATATGGAAAATTGAACCACTTATAGTAGTTAGAGGCTAGACAAACATCAGGTGGTGATTGGCTTGCGGCATGCTAGAGTGCAAGCTCAGACATATCAGGCTCAGTTACAGTTGAGAGCACAAGCTAGGGATGGACAGGATGATGGTGCACTAGCTAGGGTGACAAGGGAGAGAGATGCTACTAGATGGAGTGAGCAAATGATGAGGATAGAGCGTGATACAGCGGTGTAGTAGGTACAGGCTGTGAGAGCAGAGAGAGATGGTCTGCAAGTAGAGAGAGATATGGTTGTGCATTAGCTACAGGGAATGACGAGTGAGCAAGACAAAGCAGTGACTGCACTAGGGATAGGTGGGGCTATGATGTACTTGGCTACACAATTGACACAGGTATAGGTAGAGCTACAGATAGTATAGGGTGAGGCTAAGTACTACAGAGGCTTATATTATGGGGCTATGCCAGCAGAGCAGAGGCATCCTAGCTTCAAGAGTAGGTCAGGAGCTTCAGGTTCACGGAGGTCAAGTGGATCTCAATTAGTAGCCTCAGTGATGGGGCCACCGAGAGATAGGGGACCAAGTGCAGGACCCAGTGGTGGTGGTCAGGGCGAGGGAGCTACCAGTAGTCACTAGGGCTACCTTGTTTATATTGTATCATGATGAGGCCTAGAGCTTATTGTACATACATTCTTTATGGCTCAGCTTGATATGTAGACACTTGTATATTGACACATGTATATATATATATATATATATATATATATATATATATATATATATATATATATATATATATATATATGATGGTGTATTGTTGATCTATATGATGTTGTAATGGATACATTGTTGATATTATGATGGTTATGCATGGTATATTTATTTAGCATGGATTATGTATTTATGTTTATGCAAATGACATGAATGGAAATGGTATGATAATGCAAATATGTAAATGGCTATGATATGGATGGACTTATGCATATAGATAGATGGTAATGAGATGATATATATGATGGATTGATGTATGTCTAACACACTTGTGTTGCAAGATAAGAGATGTGGAGACAAAGACAAGGGAAATGATTGATCTTGGCTGAGTTCTATATAGACGGATAATAGATGGATAGATGATGTGATGGGTAGTTTTTTAAGTAATTGCTCAAAAAATAAGAAGAAATGCAATCCTTATGTTTGATATAGCATGTGGATGTTATGCACTAGGGTATAGAAGACCAAGGTGTTGAGATATCCAATGCGCAACTAGCATGCTACAATCTTGTCTTAACACATGAGGTCAAGATGTTGAACCAACATGCACAAGATATGAATAATAGCCAGTGTTGTGAGATGGACTTTGATGCTACAAGCAATGATTTGAGCTTATCTCCACTACGCATAGTGATAGCTTGTTGGTTATATGTATGGAGCTAGTCTTGACATAGAATAGTCTCAAGTGCATAAGAGATTGTTTAGCTTCTCAAATGCTAGAGATTTTGATATGTAAGATGCTAATCCCAACACGTACAAGATACCAATATGCATAGGAAGAGAGTAAGATCATCCCGCAAACATGGCATACGAAAGCAATATGACCATGCCCCAGTCCTTACTTCATTGCAACATACCAAGATATAGATAGATCAAGGCAGTCTTGATTAGGCATAGAAAAGGGACAAAAGATAAAACAAAAGATACTGTCATCACATTTGTTAGTGTAGGTTTTTATTTCTTAGTTGGGTTATTTATTTTTCCCTATATTCCTAGGTTTTTCCTACACTTCTATTAATCTCGTTTAGGTTAATAAAGCATGTCTTATTAGATGAGTGGTTGCGAGGTGTCACCTTCCTACATGTGAGCATCCATTAGCTATCTTGGGAAGATATTTTGCTATCTTTAGTTCGATAGATGGTTACTATTGATTGGTCGGTGTTGCCACCTCCTCCCTCTTCCTAGTTTAGATATCTATTCTTTGCACTAGTTTTCTAGGTTAATAATCTTTTCAGATTCTAACATGGTATCAGAGCTATTCTATGTGCAAGAGTAGATTTTAGTTTCCATATTTGAGAGATTCAAGGGGGGACTAATAAATCTTATTATAGTTTTTTGAAAAACCTAGTATGCTCTTCTCTTGCATCTTCGGATGATCTTGAGAATCAAAAAAGTTTGATGAAAATTTTTTTAATCTCTGGGGTTTGCACATGTGTTTTATGAAATCTAGGTGATTGTAGTATTTCTAGTTATACTGGTAGTATTTCTAGCTATTCCAACACATCCAGGAGGCTTAAGAAAGTCAGATTTAGCTTTCGTTTCACCGAAATCAGAGATCGTCATACACAGTTGCGAAACTGGGGTTTCAAGCTCAAATCTGACAACCAGCTTGCATATTTGGTCTTTTGAATCAATATTGTAGGTTCCAGCATCTGATTCAGCCTTTACATGTCATTTTTTGGTTGTTGGGGTCATTTTTTGTAGCTAAAGGCATTTTGTTTACACTTGAGCAAGATCTTCTATACATTTGTAAGAAAAATGCCTTCTGAGTTTTGTTCGCAGCACAGAAAAACTATCTAGGTATCTTTTTGTTTTTGCATGCAGTTTGTATATATTGTCGAAACGTGCTTAGAAAGCTATAGCAAGACCCCTCTCCATTGGCAGTTGAAATTTTGAAGGCAATTTTCAAATGCTCCGTTCTTGCTCATACAGACTCCTTTTCCCATGAATTTTTTTTTATTTTGGCTATTTTTTTGTGCTCTATGCACTAGTGTAGACGTTGTTTGATTTTTATGCCAAGGTTTTTTAGAAATTGTAGATTCTTAGTCATGACATTGCACAATTCTCATTTTGGGAACTCGGAGGATCATAACTTTCACATACGACCTCATATCAAGGTGATTCTTTTTTTGAAAGTACATGATTTTTCAAGTAGATCATAGTGGTGCTATTTATTTCTCTAGATATTGTGCCGAAGTTGTATTTTCAACATATGCTCTTTGTGAGGGTTTTGTAATGCATTGAAATCAAGACCACTTAGTATTTCTTGCTAGTGGTAGTTGTAACGCACTAATATAAAGTGCCAAACCATATTTTCTTGGGGGGGTTATTTGATTGAGTAAAAAGGGGGTGTCTTATGTGCTCTCTTTGAGTTACATTTTTTATGGGGTTATTGTAATCATTTTGGGGGTTCATCATGGATTTCGGTTATTTCCATCTTTCTATTGTTAAGTTAACCTTAGAGAACTATTTGTCTTGGAAACAAGGGATAAAGAATCATTGCCTTGAGCAGGATCTATTACCCCATCTTCTTAGGCTTGTTCCTGAGCCAAGTGACTATGAACAGAAGAATGCATGGTTTAACAATAATGACATGGTATATGGACTAATATGTTGTACTATTTCTGAGGATATTCTACATCACATAGAGCACACTGAGTGCCCTTTCACTGCTTGGACCATCATCTAGCAGTTGCATGGAGACTTTGGATCTTCATCTGATAGTGATGTTTCCTTGGATGACCAGGCTCTGGTGGATGATACTAAGTCTTCTTTTACCCCATCTTGTGTGACATGCATTGATACCCCATCTTTAGATACATCACCTGTTGCTTCATTAGATTCTAGAGATGCTTCTTTGAGAGCTTCCAATGGTTCTTTATAGCAAGATCATTACAGTCTTCCTGATTGGGATTCCTATTTATCAGACATTGCATCTTTGTTTATGGAGTCTCGCATTTCAGATTTGGAGGACACATTTGAGGAATTATCTCTCCTCTTTCATGACAATTATTTTGTCCTTGCACCTATTGCTACTTCAAAGTTCAGAGTTACTTCTTTAAGGACTTCTAGTGATTCTTTGCAACAGGATTAGATATGTCTTCTAGATTCACTTCATTGGGACCAAGTTCTACTAGACATCTCTTGTTTGTTTGTAGTCTCACATTTCAGATCTAGATGACACTCTTGAGGACATTCAACTCCTCTTTGATGACAGTCATTTCATCACTGTTATCCCATCTTCCTTGTCTTTGGATCTTGTACCTCCTGGTTCTACACATGGGATTGGATTGCTTCTACCTTCGTGTATTGAGGCATTTTTTGATATTCACATGGAGACACTTGAGTAGATTTCTGAGACAAGACACATCATGAGGCCTCCTTCCTCACCTTGCTTCTTTGAGTGGGTGTTACTTTGGCATTCACCATTGGAGTTGTTTCTTCCTAAGGGGAGAAATGTCATTTGCCACAAATGGATCATCTTCAGCATTCATATATGGGCATCCTCCTTCGTCACTAGAGCTACTTCATTGTGGGGGGGTTTCATAGTCTCTTTCACTCTCTCTACTTTGGGGGGGTCTCTTCTCTCTCTATTTGGGGGGGGCTTTTCTCTCTTCTAGGGGGCTTCTTCTCTTTGGGGGGGAATTCATTGTACATGGGTACCTTATCAAGTTTGATTTGCCATGACCCATTTCTACATCCACCTAAGCTTCGCTTATAGGGGGGTGTTAGTGTAGGTTTTTATTTCTTAGTTGGGTTATTTATTTTTCCCTATATTCCTAGGTTTTTCCTACACTTCTATTAATCTCACTTAGGTCAATAAAGCATGTCTTATTAGGTGAGTGGTTGCGAGGTGTCACCTTCCTACATGTGAGCATCCATTAGCTATCTTGGGAAGATACTTTGCTATCTTTAGTCTGATAGATGGTTGCTATTGATTGGTCAGTGTTGCCACCTTCTCCCTCTTCCTAGTCTATATAAGCATGCTACCTAGCTTGTATTTGGTATCTTTTGCTTTTGCATCTTCTTAATGCTATTTTGCTTCTAGCATTTGCATTACTCTCTTGGAGACTAACTATGTGTTGCTATTTTGATTTCGTATCATTTGCATTCATAGTTTAGATATCTATTCTTTGCACTAGTTTTCTGGGTTAATAATCTTTTCAGAGTCTAACAACATTCTCTCGCCAAATTTAGGTCCTCTTAGATGGATTTAAGATGGCACCTTGTTGAGAGGAAAGGTGTATTATGTTGAAGGCTAAAGATATTAATAAACTGCTATAGCAAATGTTGGCTTAAGGCATGTGGACAAATAGTTGTTGGCTTACTCTTGATTGGTTAAAGTGCTTGAGATTTCAGTATACACAGTTTGCTTCCTGCTTGAGCTAATAAAAAAGAAGAAGATGGAAGATGAGAGGAGATGAAGAAGATGTGATGCATAATTTATGCTTGAGTCCTGGAAACTTCCTTCGTATTCTAGATTGCCTACATACCCTGTATCCACAGGATCAAAGCACATTTACGATGAAGATGAGACATGATGAATATGTAGTTATGGGTTTTATTGATGATGTAAGTGATGAGAGATAGAAGAATGTGTGATGAAAGATTGGAAGATGAGTAGAAGAAAGATGAAAGATGAATGATGAAAAGAAAGAGGCTATCATCTTAGCCTGAATTAGAATGCTTCCTTCGCATCTCAGATTGCCTACATACCCTGTATCCACGGGATCAAGGCTTTAACGATAGAGCTGGGATGTAGTTCTTGCTTATTACGCTGGATGGATGATGTCTTGCGTTAGCAATGTTTTACGATGGTTGAATGAAAGCGAACTGATTGGAAAGATATGAAGCCTGATTGCAAAATGGTTGGCCACATTTGTTGTTGGATGAACCCTATGGTTGAAGTTGAAACTTTTCTATGTTGTGAGCTAAAGTGTTTGATGTGTTATGAGCTAGAGATAGCGGTATCCACTTCCAAATAAGACTCAACAAAATGCCCCTAGTGTAGGATGATGCTTATTATGGAGTGACGATGGAGAAGGCGTGCAGTCAAGATGCTAAGGTACCAAAAATATAGTTACCGCAACAATGTCTCAAGTATGATAGCTAGCATTGACAGAGACGAAGGTGGAAAAGGCTATTTATTATGATGAAATATGGATTATGTTATGGACTATGGTGGATAGGATAGTGAAATATGATAGGAAGAGTGATGATCAAACAAACCAAGCAAATGATGGAAGCTGGTCACTACACATAGCGCTTGTTTACTAGGTTTCCACTATGGTACTTATCCAAGGTGCCTGTTTACCAGGTTTTCACCAGAGGAGGGATTATTTATCTTAGACTATGATTGTTTTTGTTTTTTTTTTCTTTTTTTTGGGATAGCTGAGATTTAAGGATAAAACTTCTTGAAATGAACAATGTTGACTGGTTCATCCAAGGGAATGCCTTTAGGTGTTGAGAGAGTGTATGCACCTATTCCATAAATTTTTGTGATGATAAAAGGACCAAGCCAATTTGGTTCAAACTTACCCTGTTTCTCACGTTTTTGCTGATTCTTTTGATTCTCTTTAAGGACAAGATCTCCAAATTGAAATCGGCATTCTCTAATTGTTTTGTTGTAGCTGTGGCATAGACGATTTTGATAGACTTGGAGATGGTTGTGTGCTGTAAGATGTTGTTCATCTAGAAGCTCAAGATCATGGAGTCTGGATACTCGATATTCTTCCTTTGAGATGGTATGTTGTAAGGATACTCGCAGTGAGGGGATCTCAACCTCAATAGGTAAAATAGCTTTAGTGTCATACACGAGAATAAGGTGTGGCTCCAGTGGGAGTTCAGATACTTGTTCTATATGCCCATAATGCAGGATGAAGTTGTAGATGCCAATCCTGACTAACCTCATTGACCGTCTTTTTGAGAATCTTGATGATTGTTTTATTAGAAGCTTCATCTTGGCCATTGCTCTGAGGATAGTATGAAGTAGAGAATCTATGTTGGATATGAAACTTGTTACAAAGATCTCTAACTTCTTGATTCTTGAAGGGTCGACCATTATCTGTAACAATAGCATGAGGAACTCCGTAATGGAAAATGATATAGTGTAGAATAAACTTAGATATTTTCTTGCCTATGATATAAGTCATTGGTATGGCTTCCACCCACTTTGTGAAATATTCAGTGGCGATGATAATGAACTTATGACCATTTGATGAAGTAGGATGGATTTTACCTATGAGATCAAGTCCCCACTATGAAAAAGGCCATGAAATAGTGATAGGCTAAAGCTCATGTGTTGGTGCATGTATTAAATCTCCATGTTTCTAACATTGTAGACATCTCTTTGCAAATTGTTGTGCATCTTTTTCCATGGTTGGCCAACAGTATCCTACTCGTAGAAGTTTCTTAATAAGGCAAGGGCTAGTGGAATGTGAGCTGCAGACACCTTCATGTACATCACGTAAAGCCACTTTTGCTTCCTCAGAATCAAGACACCTAAGAAGGATACCATCAAGACTCTGGCAATAGGGGGTGTCCCCTAGGATAGTGTAACAAGAGGCTCGGTGGATAAAGATTTTGCGTTGGTTGTTAGTTAGTTGAAGTGGAAAGGTTTGATTATGGAGATACTCATATAAATCCTCGTACCACTGTGAATTGGGACCAACAATGTCACATATAAGCTCGAACTATGGAACTTCAAATGCTGGAATCAAAAGTTGTTCAACCAAAAACTCACATTTATGTGTATTAGATGGCATGTCTAGAAGAGACCCAATCATAGCCATAGCATCTGTTGCTCTGTTCTGTAGTCTTGGGATTTGTTCAAAAGTGATATTGTCAAAGTACTTTTTAAAATCATCAACCATTAGCTTGTATGGAAGAAGCTTCTCATCTTTTGTTTGATATTCATCTAAAACTTGTTTGATAACCAGTTGTGAATCACCAAAGACTTGTAACTATTTGAGAGCCCATTGTACTGCCATGCGCAATCCCATGATTAAAGCTTCATACTCTGCTATGTTATTGGTACATGGAAATGCAATTGTGTATGACTTGGGTATATAATCAACTTGAGGGGTAACAAATAAGATGCCTGCTCCTGATCCATGGTGTGTATATGATCCATCAAAATATAGCTGCCACCGTGTTGGAGAAGTTAAATTGAACAATCCTTCATTAGGGAATTTTGGATATATTGGTTGGATATCTATGATGGGTGCTGCAGCTAATTGATCAGCGATGACTTGTCCTTTGATGGCTTTTCAGTCCACATATTGTATGTCAAATTCACTTAAAATCATGACCCATTTTGCCAATCTTCCCATGAGAATTGCTTTGGAAAGAAGATATTTGAGTGGATCAACATTGGATATGAGCTTGGTTGTTTGGTTCAACATATAGTGTCGCAACTTTTGGGAAGCAAACACTAATGCTAAACATGCTTTTTCCATGGATGAATAATTGAGTTCATATCCCACAAGAGTTCTGCTGATGTAATAGATGGCTTGTTCTTTTCCTGAATCATCATGTTGAGCTGGAAGGGCACCTAATGTTGTTGTTAATGATACGTAGAGCAATAATGGGCGGTCCAGTACTGGAGGTACTAACACAGGAGGTGTTGCTAGATATTCCTTTATCTTATCAAAAGCTTGTTGACACTTTTCATCCCACTTAAAAGGTTCACCCTTACATAGAAGATGTTGAAAAGGATGACATTTATCTGCTAGTTGTGAGATAAATCTACGGATAAACTATAACCTACCTTGTAGACTGTGAAGCTACTTGAGATTTGTTGGTGAAGGCATTTTCATGATAGATTTTACTTTAGCTGGATCCACTTCTATTCCTCGTCGAGATACAATATATCCCAATAGTTTTCTAGATGTTACACCAAATACACATTTCTTTGGGTTCAGTCTGACTTGATATTTTTCTAATCGATCAAAGATTTGTGCTAATACCTATAGATGTCCTTCTCTTGTCTTAGATTTTCCTAGGATGTCATCAACATAGTCTTCCATGATAGTATGAAAAAGGTCATGAAAAATGACTGTCATGGCTCGTTGATAAGTAGCTCCAGCATTCTTGAGACCAAAAGGCATGACAACCCAGCAATATATGCCCCATGGACAAATAAAAGATGTTTTATCTTGATATTCTTCTGCTATTCTAATTTGATTATACCCTAAAAATCCATCCATCAAAGATAGCATTTCATGTCCGGTTGTAAGATCTACAATGTTGTCTATGCTTGGTAGTGGAAAGTCATCCTTAGGACATGCTTTATTAAGATCTCTAAAGTTTGTGCAACAATGAACTTGTCCATCAGGTTTTGCTACAGGTACCAAATTTGAAACCCATTCTGGATAATCAATAGGCCTTATGAACTTTGCTTCTAATAGTTTCTGAATCTCTGTCTTGACCAATAAAGCTACCTGTGGATGCATTTTGCATAATTTTTTTGATAGGTTTTGCATTAGGAGATATTGCTAGATGATGTACCACAAGTGATGGATCTAAACCTGGCATGTCAGCATAAGTCCATGCAAAATTTATAGCTCTTCTAAGAAAAAATGTTGTGAAGTTTCTTCTTTCTTGCTCTGATAGTGATGCTACCAAAAAAGTGATCTTTGGATTCTGCTCTGTACCCAAGTTCAAGTCCTGTGATTGTTCAACTAGCACTGTTGATTTCTCATGATAATCAGTGGCAATAGGAAGATCAAATCCCTCATCTTCAAGTGCCTCAAAGAGGTTTTCACCTTCGGATATGTCCTTTATTTTTACTTTTTCACGGTCAAGAGGCACCTTTTAGTTTTCACCTAGTGACCTATTTTGTTTGATTTTATTTATTTCACTTTTACGACTGAAGGATTTGATACTTCCACCAAAATATGCTAGTTTAGGTAAGTCCATCATGAAACCTGCTTTGTGATCACCCAATGGAATGCCTTGTCACAAGCCCATGAATTCTGCAATAGCTTCATCATTTTCAAATGTATCTAATATCGATGCCCCTTGTTGGTCCCAATTGATGAGGTTAGGATATATGAGTGAAAGGTTGATGGAGGAATTGTTATGCCTAGAAGAAGCTATGAAGATCATGAATATGGAGTGTTCTTGAAAAGGTTGGTAATATGAAAGGGGGAGTCATTGATTGTATCCAAATTAGAAGTCTCTCCTACCGAGGAAGGTCTAGCGTCAGTATCAGAAATACACTTAATGTCCTTGAGTCATGGTACCTCTAGCTGAGAACCAAGGCCTTGCTTATTAAACTTCTTATACACAATTATAGGTTCCAGAGGTCCTCATTCTTGTGATCCCAATCCACCATGTCCTTTGTAACCCATGTTCTTTATGATGTGGAACCCATTGTTGTATATTTCTACTTCCAGTTGGACTTGGTCATTTTCATCAAAGAAAATCTAAGAGTCTATATCAACAATGTCTTCATCATCCAGGAATCCACCTTTAAGGAATATGGTAGGTGGAGCTTTGATGATAGCGGGGGCTAAAGTTGGTTTGGATGTGGAAGGTTTACCATAGGATTTAGGAGATAATGGAAGGGTGCCTACACAACAAGATTCTTGCAGTGTGTATTCACCAGGGCCATGTTCAATGTACTTGATATGGAGGTTGGAAGGGGTTTTTCTAGATGAGGGCTTGAGTAGGTCGAATGGATCTACATAAGATGAAGACGGATATGCATCGGTGTTGATAGGAATGTGGTTTGGGCTCTGATCTTTAGCTTGGAAGGCATGAAAAAATTCAAATGGATTGGGATCAGCTTGGATAGTAACTTCAACACCATTGTGTGGGAATTTAAGGTATTGATGGTATGTGGAAGGAACTACCTTGAGAGCATGTCCATGGACAACCAAGGATGATGTTATACGAGAGATCAATATCAAGGACCTGACAATGGGTTTTTGTAGTGATCGGCCCAACTTGGATAGGCAAGAAAATAATTCCTTCTGTATCTCTCTCGGCATCATCATATGCTCTGATAGTAATAACCTTGGAGGTGTCAACATCTTTCTCAAAATAGCCTAGTTGTTTTATCAATTTCAAAGAACATATATTAAGACAAGCTTCACCATCTACCAAGATTCGTTTGATATAGCATTGTTTGACAAATACTTCAATGTGTAGGGCTTTGTTGTGTGAGGGATGGATGAACATCTTTGTCAGAAAAGGTTAAATGACAAGGGGCTACAATGCTAGCAACCATAGATTGGAATTGTGAGATATCAATATCGTTAGGCACCAAAGATTCTTGTAGAGCTTTATCAAGGATAGCTCTATGAGCAGGGGATATGTGAAGTAACTCAAGAATGGATATGTACGCGGGTGTTTTGCCAAGGTGATCCAAGATATTATAGTTAGAGAATGGTTGAGGAGAATGAACAGGTGCTCCTTGAATAGTACCTCAACCTCTATGAGTGGTTACAACGCAATCAAGTGCTTTACCTTGGATAATAATGGTAGAAATGCAAGCATGGTCAATGCGGCCAATGGTAGATGATTCATAGGTATACTGAATAGCATTTCCAGCATGAGGGTTACTTGTTTTGTCATGAGATGGAAGTGGATTCTTGAAAGTCTCTAGATCATAGTTTGATGTTGATTGTTGTGCAGGTTGAGTTGTTGAAGGTGTGACCTTGATTAAACCTTGATCAATGCAAATCTTGGATGATATATTTTAAGTGCATACAACCATTGGTTTGTGTCCTTTAACTCATGGAAATCGCAATACTCATTTTCTTTGTACCAAGGAGCTTTGAAGAGCGGTTCACCATTGGGTGGTGCATCCGATAAGATAATATCGCCCACTTGGAGAAGCTTTCGAAAGATAACTTCCATAGGTTCTGCTAATGGTGTAAATTGTCGATGTGGATTGGAAGTTTGGCGTTGTCGCGTTTATTGAAAAGGTTGTGTTGTTGTAGAAGCAGCTTGGATGTTGATATGAGCTTTCATATTTTGGATGTGTTTTGCATCGACAACACCATCATTGACAAAATTCTTATTTTTGTTCCAAAAGTGAGACTTATCATTGGAGTTTTGAGGATAGTCTTTATTATCGTGAAAGATCTTAATAGTTCCTTTAGTAATTAAAGCTTGTTCAATGATGGTTCCTTTGGAAACAAGTTCATCAAAGGTGCTAGCACTTTGCAATTGTAGTTGGAATGATAGCTCGGGATGAACATTTTAAACAAAGATATCAAGTTGTTGTTTCTCAAGAATTTCCCATGATAGTTTGCTATCTATATTGCGCCATCGTTGAGTGAATGAAGAAAAGGCTTCACCATTGCATTGTTTGTTGTTGACAAGGTTGTTCATGTTTATCTCATGGTCAATGTTGAAAGCGAAGTGAGATCGAAACTTATTGGCTAACTTTGAAAAAGACCTAATCCCCAGAGGTAAATGAGAGAACCATTCAAGAGCTTGTCCTGCTAAGCTTCAAGGAAATAGTCTCAAAAGATATGTATCGTCATAAGCAACATCGAGACATGCCACAAAGAATGCTCTAAGATGGTCTACCAGATTTCCTTTTCCTTTGTACTTGTCAAATTGTGGAATTTCAAATTGTGGTGGAAAAGGTATAATATGAAGAGACTTGTCAAATGGATAAGTGCATATGTTGTCTAGAGAAAATGTCTTCTTGCCTTGTCCTACCGCTTGGTTAATCATTTGTTGAACATCCGCTAAAGATAATTGTTGTTGTTGCAAAGGGGGTGAAACATGCTATGGTGTATATTGAGGTTGCTATTGTGGGATATATGGAGTCATGACCATTTGTTGGGGTTGCATACTCACAATATATGTCAAAGGATTGGGATGTGACACATATGTAGTTGAGGATTGCTGTCCTTGAGGCACAAGTGGTGTTTGAGTATATTGGGATGAATGGGCACCAAGATTTTGCATCACATGCACAGTGGAAGATGGATTGACATTAGTTAATGGTTGGGAAGTTGGAGTTGGATTTGTGACATGGTAAGTGATGGAAGGATTGGTAGATGCGAAAGAAGGATGAACACTTGGTTTGGTATTTTGGACAACATGGGGATTGGTATGTGTCATGTGTTGGGTGACAATGGGCAAGCCTTGAGTAGAATAAGATGGATTGATAGTGTGTGAAGGAGTGGAAGAGTATGATGGAATAGATGTAAGTTGCTCAACATAAGTGACCATAGAGCTCAAATTAGCTTGAGAAATGATAGGAGGGTCACTCATATCAATAAGGCTAGCATTGGGATTATATGGTGTAGTGGAAGGATTAGTAGAGATGGTAGAAAGCGTATTAGTAGTTGGTATATGGGATATGGTAGATTGTGATGCTCGTGAAGCATGGATGATTGGTTGTGTTGGTATAGTTGGAGAGGCTTGCCCACTATGAGAGATGGGGATAGCTTGTGATGTTTGGAGCATTTGCGCTTGGGCCACATGGACAGTTTGTGATACTTGAGGTGTTGAAATGGTCATGGTAGGAGGAATATGTTGAGGAACATGGAAAGGTGGAATGTTCAAATTCTGTGACATGAGAGGGAGCACATTGGCTGGTATGATCAAAGGTTCTAAAGTATGCTCCAAGCGTGGTAGATTAAATGAAGTAACCATAGGCAATGAAAGAGATGTGGTAGAAGATGGAGCTGGTGATATAGTGGGGGATGGTGTAACTATAGTGGATGGTCCCTTTGCAACAACAGTGGGAGTGTTTGGATCATGTTCTCTAATAGCGGATATGTCAAAATCTCTTAGTAGTTTAGCGCCCATGTGAGCAAGTTGCAAGAAGTAGTGATTAGGCTCAGATAGAACAACTCTCTCAACTTGATCCCACACATGGGTATCCTGAAATTCTGATAAGTATTCTTGGGATTGTTCTTCAAAAGTCTCCAAAGCTGTTGGAGACTGCACTTGTTGTGAGGATGATTCTCCAAGGGTATACCCATGAGGTGTAAACATATGAGGAGGCATACCAATCGTGAATTGAGTTGCATCCTTAAGAGGTGTCGATCTAACTTGTTGCATCTCAACTTGCAATTTGGCTTCCATTTTAGCTCTATATTTAGCTTCCATTTCACCTCTATATTGGCTCCTAGTTTGAGGCATGATGTTGTTGTTGAAAACTGAAGCTTAGCTTGTCAAAGTTTTGAGATCCAAAAGATGATGGCTTGTTGATGGGTTGGTTGGTTGGTCTGCTTAGTTGATGTGTTGTTTACTTGGCTTCTGATTTGTTGTTGGCTAGTTTTTCTTTGGTTGATGTGTTGTTTTTCTTGGTTGTTGATTTGTTGTTGGCTAGTTTCCCTAGAGAATAGCTCACACACTTAAGGGAACAATTGTTTGCTAAAGGTTTCTATGTTACTAATGTTTGCTGAAGCTAAAGCTGATGTTTTGTTGATGGATCAAAATGATTGATTTGATGTTTGGTTTGTTGGTTTGGGATCTCAAAAAGATGAAAAGCTCATGAAATGTGATTGATTGGTAAGCTCAAAACAAGGAGACAAAACCTAGGTATCTGTTAATGATCAGAGACAAGTCTAAAACCTAATGCTAAAGCTGAGCAAGATGGATCTGTGGCTAATTCGACTGAGTCATTAGGATTTGCTGGTATTAGACCATAGGCGACAAGTGATAGCTCATATGCGACTCAGAGAATACTAAAGGTGACTGGTAATAGCTCAAATGCGGACTGGTTTAGGTTCTAAAGCAGGTTATAGTGCTAACCAAAGGTGATCTAAATGTTCAAAGGTGATAACTGTTGGCTCAAAAGTGATTTACTGTTGATTGGAAGCGACTTAGGTTAAGCTAAAGGAGAAAGATTATTGTTTACAAGTGACCTAGTTCAGAGCAAAGGCAATTGACTATTGTTTAAATGTGAGCTGATTCAAGCAAGAGGTGACATACTACTATTCATATGTGACTCTGTTTATGCAAAAGGCAATTAACTATTGTTTAAAGGCAATATAGTTTAGGAAAAAAGTGAATAACTATGGCTTAAAAGTGATTTTGTTATTTGTATGCTGACAGTTTAGGCTAAAAAGTGACTGTCTGTTAGGAAAAATGTTTGATTTGTGATTTTTGACAAGAAAACAATAATTGCAGTCACTCACACTCACAACAATCATAAACTTGTACAACCTAGGCTTGGAAAGGACTTTATTCGTTGAATCCCTTAGCCGTGCTTATTCAAAGAGGATAGCTTCAGGATCTTGGTAGCACTAGCTCCCCTCCATGGCACTCACTTCTCACGCATACTAAGATCTGGGTTTCCTTATAGGCCTATCCCTCACCAAACCTTAGGATTATCCCTGCTATCTCTTCTAAGAACCACGTGAATCGGGGCCGCTTCAAAGGTCCCACCTTTTGCATCAACAAATAGAGGGTTTTTTCGCTACTACACAAAGTTGCTAATAAGGGCATCCATTCAAGTGGCTATACATGCAGCAATGCTACTCTCCATTGTGGAGTCTCCCAGCGTTCAAGGGTTACGCCTTGGAGGGTTTTGGGGGAGGTTGGCTATTGGTATAACGCAACAACACCTATTGTTTGTGGCTTTCGATACAAACACTTTTCTTATATAGCGGTTCAGAAGGACTTGGCTTTAGCCCATTACCGCTTGGGTCGTATCCCTTCTCACACCGGGAAGATAGGCCCTCTAAAGATAATAACAAGTTCTCATATACCCAAGATCCATTTGATAGGCAAGGGGAGAGGATACTTTTGTTATTAAATTTGGGTTACAATCAATCACATGCAAGCAATCAAAAAGGATAAATCAAGCACGGAGCAAGCAATGATTCATTTTAAGCACCAACCCCAAATGTTCCTAATTTAGTGAAAAACCACAAGTCTTGGACTGATCAGATCTGCAACAGATATGTTAGTAGTTTGATAACCTCCTTTTCTTAGACAAATCGATAGGATGCTACACAAATATCCAATTAGTAGCCAAGAAAACAAACTACAAATTATACAAACTGAAAGTGCACAGTTTACCAAAGGCAATTTATTGTCTGTCAGAAGCGATCTCTATTTCTGCGACAGGCGAACTATTGCAAATTAAAAGCAATCTCGAAAACTCCAGATGAGAATTGTTTAGGCTCAGAAGCAAAGCAAAAATGCATAAAGCGGTTGGCTTCGGCTCATAAGCGACCTAGATCTGCAAAAGAGACAATACGCAACGAAAGCCCTAATTCTGTAGAAAGTGATTCAATTATCTAAAAGCAGCCACTGTAAGATCAAAAGCAATTAGGTTAAATGAAAGGCGACCACTGTTAGTCTAAAAATGATGCAAAATAATCAAAAAGCGATCATTGTCTGCTTATAAGCGATCTAGAAATGGCTATAGGTGGCAGATTTCAATGCAGAAGCAACGTGAATATGCAGACAACGATAGTTTTTTCCTCAAAAGCGGCTGGAACTTGCCGTGAGCACTCGAAGAATCTGATCCTCATAAAAACAACTTCAAACAAAAAAGTTAATCAAGGACATGAGTCCCACCGGGTGTGCCAAAATGTGATAGGTAAAAAATTAGGTTGATAAGATCAAGCATAGCCATGAAAACCTAAGCCTACCATCATCAAAGAATCTAATCTGAATGAAATCAATAGTAATGCAATTCAAGCACAACATCACCTAGATTGTGTAATTCCTTGTTTATGATGTGGATTGCTTCTTCAACAATGAACAATTATGAAGATAAAAGATGCCATGATGGATGATAAATGATAAAAGCTCAATGGATACTATGAATTCTCAAATGCTCAATATGCTCAAGATGATAATGTAGACACTGTATGAATGCTGGATAGATCGTAGTATGAGATGAGAGGGAGTTTATATAGAACTCAACCAAAATCAATCAACAGTGGAGATTCATAGGCTATTTGAATGGCTAATATTGAAAGATAGACATAGATGAATGTGAAAATGACAAGTGACGGGAAGATAGGGCTCATGTGTTCTTATGTACATAAAAAGTACTACATGTGAAAGATATTAAATAAAAGGATGTAGTACCACTTATCTTTTTAAATGAAAGGGGCAGACATGTTGGCTCATAAGATAATTGATAAGGTAAATTAATTAAATAAATACAATTTATTTAATTAATTGGAAAGTTAGCTTATGAAAGGAATCTTTAATTAAATAAATAAGATTTATTTAATTAAAAATAGATAAAATTAAGATAATTAAATAATTGAAGAAATAGCTAATGAATTAATTAAATAAATATAAATTTATTTAATTAATAGAAGAAATAAATGTTAGGAATATTGCTCGAGTGTGTTAGACAAATGCAAATGTGTGATAAAGCGATATTTGAATGTTAATGATAATGAGTCAATTTTGGGTGTCTACAGCAGGGGTAAATACAGAGAGTGACAAGATCATCAGATGATTGTTGCAGAATGAAATTGTTTTATATTTGATCAATCCAAGAGCTTGTATATGTGTCTTGAGATGGTAATTTTTAGAGATTGTATTTTGCAAGTTGTGATATGGTAAAATGTTGATTCTTTATCAGGTTGAATAGATTGTAGTTGAAAGAAAGTTTGTCAAGTGACTGTAAAAGGAGGAATAAGGTTTTGTGATGGAGTGGAATAGGGTAACCCCCTGAACTAATTTGTTTTCTTATGCACACTTGTATTTGCCAGTGAGGCACTGTGTATGCTAGTGAGGTAATTTGTAAACCTAGTGAAGCTTCCTTGGTTAGTGAGACCTATTTGTAACCAGTGAGATTTTTAATAAGCCAGTGAGGCAATTTTGAGAGGTTTTTTTACCCAAAGAGGGTTTTCCTCTTGTATAATCTTTTGTGTCTTGGTCTCATGTCTTGTGTTAAATTCATACTTGTACATATGTGTTTAATAAATTATTGATGTCCTCATCTCTCTTTGTCTTATAATTTAAAAGGTGCAAAAATTTGTAAAAGTTTACACAACACTGATTCACCCCCCCTCTCAGTGTTGTCCTGGACTCCTACATGATACATGTACAAATGATATAAGTAAAAATAATAAATTATGTAACTCAAAATGATACAAGTCAAGATGATACATGTCCAAATGATATAAGTCAAAATGATACATAAATTTATGATACAACTCATTAATATGGTACTACAAGCCATGAAAATTATACATATGATAGTAACCATGAAAAGAGGCATCATAATGATATATTAGCAATGATCCATGATGCAGTCTATATGATCATAAATGTCATTGGCTACTACCAGTAACTGCCTCATCATCATCATCACCATCGTGATCATCATCATCATCGTCATCATCATCATTGGCCTTGGTGTCTTCTGTATCTTCATCATCATCATCCTCTGCCATGTGATCTGTACCAGAACCAGCATAATCTAGATCTATATCATGAGGATCATCTTGATCTTCTGGAAGACTCATGTTCTACAAAAAAAAATATTTAAAATAAAAAGTTATTATTTATTTCATGTAATAAGTTATTTTTCTGTTATATATCTAATATTACAACATATGAAATGAAACCATAATCATATTACATCATATCAAAATGCACATACCATAGTAAAATTTCAAAAAAGTTACAGCTAATATGTCATTCCAATGATGTAAAACATGCAACAATTCTAAAAAATATTAGTAAAGATCATAAAAAAATTTGTTATACAATTTAACTATCAACTGTAAATTCTATTACATAACATTAAGTGCCACAAATTGCTTGGTCCATGTATGTTCTTTTTCACTATTAATCTAATACCTGCATTAGACAGAAATATTAAAGAGTTTTTAAGTAGCAGTTGATTAAATCTTGTTACATGTCATTAAGGAATGCACAGTTTTTTTTTCAATAATTATTTAAGGTTCATGAGTAACCTTAAGATAAAGGTTTATTTTGTTTGAAAAATAAAATGAAGTTAGCAATATTTTATCTAACTGATTTTAGAAAGAAAAAATGTTAGCCTAGGTATTCCTGCTCACAGGTCTTCAATGTGAGCAGGAATAGGGCAAATTTGGAGATTTAGAAAGAAAGATAAAGTTTAGGGTGTCTTCAAGATAGCCAGCATGGGCAAGGAGGTCAACCATGCACACATAATGATCAACTATAGGTGTAATGCAATAAGGGTTGCAAATGTGATTGAAGTATGTACAGCTCTCATCCACTAAACCTGAATGGTTGCATGCACCTAGAATACAAGCAAAGCTTACAATGTTAGGATATGTTCTAGAGTGCTTAATTAATTCAAATATTTTGAGAGCGTCCTTACAAAATCCATTTTGTGCATATCCTGCAATCATTGCATTCCATGAGATGACATCTCTTTGAGGAATTCTGTCAAATAGTTCTCATTTTTTTGTCTATGATTCCATATTTTGCGCATATCTTGCAATCATTGCAGTCCATGAGACCACATTTCTTTGAGGCATTCTATCAAACAGTTCACGTGCCTTGTCCATGCTTCCACATTTTGCATACATGTCTAATAGGGCAGTTGCAACTACAACATCTGACAAAGGAGGACTTAAGCATTCAAAAACCTGACCATGCCACCTTGTGTGGATTTGATGAATGGATTGTAGCCATAAAATCCAATGAACTCTTAAATCATGTCTTCCTTAATCTGGACCAGCAATGTAGAGACAGTCCTCTAAAATAAAAGAATATAAAGTGGTCTTATTTTGTGTCTGCATTTGTATCATCATTACTGTCTCCTTTGGGACATTATTTTTTACCATCGAGGGATGGATGATTGAGACTAGTCAACACAGACCTTATGATTACCATCAATTCCATCTCTTTGGTATTAAAAACTATAGTTGCATTAATTCTATGATGGCAATGAGAGGATACAATGACTGCCCTAGATTTTTTGTAATGACAACAATCCTATTTAACACTAAATTATGATTAATTCCCATAGTGGGATCTTCTCAGAGGAGTTTCAAACAACTCATACTCATAGAGTCATGGTTTTAGGTCACATATGTTATGGTAACAACAAGGATTCCAACTATGGTTACAATAGCTAAGATTGCCATCATTTGTGACCATAACAGGGTTCTTGGACAACACTATCTTGCTCTTCACACTGGGTACTATATAGGCCAATATTGGGTTGAAGAAATCACTTGATGGTTACCTATATAGTGATACCACACCCCAATACCCCCATGCATTCTAAATAGCTTGAGATTTATACAATACTCAACCAAGATGAAATTGTATCAATGTACCACACTTAACTATGACAGTCCCTTCTTGACAACAATTTGTAATCTTTAGATTATTGGGATCCTTGCGACAAATAAATATTAGGTCAATGACACAAGGCTTTTAAACAAAAACCATATTCCCAACTCTATAGCCATCCCCTTGGCAGTCTCAAGGGCCACCTTGAGACAAAAAATGCTAATGTACTATTATGACAGTTATGATTTTCCTCCATCATTTCATTGTGCATTTGAAACTTGAGATGAGGATTTGGGAGACCTCCATTGGTATTTTGTGGTAGACAATTTGGGAATAGTAGAGCCCCATCTTATCAATAAGGAAGATTATATAAATCTTGAATAAAACAAGAAAAACCTCATGACTGTCTTGCATGTTAGCAAATTAACTATGACAGTAGTAAGGTTAGTCAATAATTTCCACACCTTTATATTCAATCTTTAGATCATTGGGGCGGTAAAAGCATGGAAAATACTCATGGGAAGATCTTTAAAATAGGCATATTCAACTTCAGGCATTTCTGCAGACCCTAGGAAGGTGGATGTAAACTTAGTGACTATAATTACCACCACAAAGACTATCCCCTTTGTGACTATGACAAGGTAACATTGTCATGCTCTTTATGACAATCCCTTCTCCAATGGGTGATGGCCTAATAACATTTATCTCCTTTGTGATTTCAATGCCTCTCTAACGCACTATCATAGGAGTCTTGATAGTCCTTATGTATCAGTGAAGAAGGCTTCCAACAAATCCAAAAGGAGGGCTTAAGATTACGTACAAAGTCCTAGCCTTCATACCCTAGTCACATATCACCCCTCTAAGAAGACCTCAAGACTTTATGGGTTCCAAACATAACGTAAACTTAGTCCTATATGACTATCACTACCCTAGGTCCCTCAAAATTCTTATATCAACCTTCCCTTGGCTGGCAAGGGTCTTGAAACTCTATTGTCCCTACTAGTCCAAACTTGGAATGGTTAATATAATGATTCTACTACAATGCATAGTTAGGGCTACACTAAGGAAGTCCTACCTACCCTACGGAAGTCCTACCCACACCTAAACTATGATGTATCCGTGATCTTATCAAGCATGATCTTATGATAGTGTTTGGACTAAACTTATATAGTTTTAGGGCATTCACACATCTCAGTTATAGTGTGGTATGTGAGGAATTATTACTAAATGGTTGCTACCATGCACATAAACTATACACATATCTGAAGACTGTAATATGACATTATTGTGATGGAATCCTAGGTTGGAATGAAAGCTAGGCCTCAGACCATTTTAAATTGATTCCTTGCAAAAAAAATCTGATATGAGAGCCATTGTGTCCTCGAATACCATTCCACTAGCCTGTGGACCTAGTGCAAGGTGTGCAACAAGTCTAAGAAGCAACAACATCCTTCTTTCTGTCACACTGAGAACCAAAAAATAATGGATTTAAATCATGGAACATATATAATTGATACCTTTAATGCATCTTCAATGCAAGTGAGTTTAAAACTAAAGATTTGGGTTTAAGAAAGGGCTTCTGAATAAATGTTCATTAGAAAAGAAAGAAAACAAATAGTTTTGAAATGAAAAAAATAAAAATCACAAAATCTAAAGGTTTCCATATTCTGCTAAGCCCTTCTTTATCCACACATCTACTTGGAGTGAAACTCTGATCTTCCTTCAAATCACCCTGACTTCATAAGGAATCCAAAATGGGATCAGTCATAAGAAGGAGGCAGGCAAACAAGGGTTTGTTGTTCATTATTAGCTTGTCAAACTTAAGCATATGAGATAGCATGGCACACACAAAATGTTGTGGATAATGACCACAAGATTAGGTTAATTGTAACCACTTTTTGTAAGCAAGCACAAGACTAGTATACTCATTATGACCCTAATGGCACCAAAAATGATCTTGGTAAACTACTAAGATATTTCCTTCCCAATTTCAGTTGCCCTAAGATGGTGCATCGTAATATTGTGGCATTAAAGGAAATAAGGCAACAATCGGGAGAGATTGTGTGTAGGTATGATCAATGCTCTAAGGAATTGGTGTTAAAGATTGACCCAACTATAAAATGTTGAAATTTAGAAGGAATGATTTAATTGTAGGCTAATTGCACATATCCAACATGAACTAGTTTAGCTCACTCTCCCTAATTAAAAAGTTGCCTTAAAAGTTGTGTTGAGATTATAAGAATTAGGGGAGCCCCAACATATGATTCTATTGCATGTCTAAAAGAACAAATGGAAAAATGGTCATGCAAATAGCACAACTTGCAAGTGAAACTCTTAATCAATGTGGTTTATGATGAACAAAGTGCCACACTAAGGGGCATACAACTACAAGCTATCTAGTGGTGGGAGCTCAAGTTATTAATGCCACATAGTTCTCTCTTGCTCAACACATACCTAATTGCACCATATGTCATGAGACTCATGAAATTGTCCACTACTGCAAAAATGATGTTCCTATCAATTACTAGTGCAAGGTTTTGTCACACATCCACCCATGACATTACCACCAACAAAGTAGTACAAGTCCTCCACAAGGCAAGAGGAAAACCAAATTAAACATAACCACGCAACCCTAGTCACATAGGAGCCATAATATATGGAGGATGGAGGAAATCAAGGAGGCCATGGTAGAGTATGCAATAGAGGAATCTATTGCTAATAGTGTGGATAACCTGGGCATACCTTGCGTAGTTGTACAAAGTTTCTAATGTATACTTATTATGATGTTTATCACAATTTAGAGGATTGCCCTACATTGTTGCAACTGTTGGAATATTCAATGATGTGCCGATATCAATGATGTACCTTTGATAAGGGACTTATCATTTTCATAAGTTCTATCACCACCTAATGATTCAATAAAGGTCTATTTTCTATACATTAATTCAATATAAATAAATGTGTGGATGATTCAGTGACCTGTTCACATAACTCACATTTGTATATAAGTGATTGCCCTTACAGTTGTCGAGCTTTGTGGATTAAAATTATTGTGAAAAATGTCCAAGGATTGTTCTATAAAGGTAAAAAGGTGCATTCATAATGAGAGTGACTAAAGTTCAAATCTCAACACCGCAATAAGGTAACTACGAGGACATGTGCACATGTCTAGGACTGCAAATAATGGGACAATTGAGTGGGATTTAGGGCCAACAGAGAAGCACTTTAGAACTCATCCTATGCATCAATAAACAACTCAACACAAGAAATGCAAATTGACATATTAACACAACAATATCCAACTAAGTTATTGAAAGTCAACTATTAATACCTTGTTCTCCATCTAGATTACAAAATCGGTCCACTTTTTGCTTTATAACATTTCCTTTTCAAATTGGCTTGGATGCCAACCATATTTCTCCTCCTGTCAAAACATGGCACATGGACTAGTTAAACTAATTAATATGCAATCATTTACTTTTTCCTAGGAAATAAAAAATATATCATTTAACTTATTAAATATACTCACAAATGTACAGATCAAGGCCTGTAAACCTTTTTGTCCACTGTGATGCATGGCATGAAGTTTGTCAAGCCTAGCCTTGGAGGCCTTGTCCTAAAACATATACTAATTCAATTTAACTATGCACAAATAAAATTTAAAAATCATTTAATAAATTTGATATAATCTTATGATAAAATTCAAATACCTACGTACTCTCCTCACCGGACTTCCTCCATGCATCGGACTTCTCATATGCTTTTACAATCTCTTTCCATACTTTCAAACTTACATCAATTGGCCTTTTCTTGAGCCTTAGCTTAGGAGGGAGTTTTTTTATCTTCTTTGTTTGGTTGCACCAAAATCTCTTACAGTTTTGAGATATTCATAGCTTTATCTTCTTTACAGACCATCCTGTGCCAAATTTAGAGTCCATATCTTGAATAACTGCTTTTTGCAGGTACATGGGTATCTTTGAGAATGGAAAATGTAGATGGTCTTTGAATCATTGAAGGCATGATTCCTTCAAACTATTCACAAATGTTTTTCCAGCATTTGTCATTCGGACTTCCCCTAAAACCACATCATATTTTATCTTGGTATCGTAGCTACTAATACAAGATGTAAAACATGGTGTGGTGGTCGAAGAAGTCTGTGTCCCAGGAGTGGCTGGTACATTGGAAGACTCTGCTCCCTATTCCACATTATTTGAGGTTACTATTATTGATTTCCTCTTGGATCTTTTGCCCGATCCATGACTGGTTGGGGAATTAATTGATTCCCTTTAACACTGTTGATTTTGTTGTAATGTTTTAGGGGCTTTACTAGATCATTTTTCTATGTACCTAGCAAGCATTATCAAATCCACACCATCCAATGTGTTCACTACCTCTACCTCCAATATGGAAGCCAATGCCTCTTTATCTTTGTCAGTCTCATGTCCCTATATATATATATATATATATATATATATATATATATATATATATATATATATATAATTTCTTCTTTTAAATTTAGAAATAAAAAACTAAAAACTAAAAAATCAAAGAAACAATGGGAACATTTACAAATCTATAAATTGATAATGAATTACCACATTGTGGCCAGAGTCTGCTCCCTTTCCTCCCTTTGCTCTCTTCACTCTATTGCTAGACATTTTGAGGTGACCTAAGGCAAATTATTTTCATCTAGCCTATGTAGGCAAATGAAGTACACACTGCTAGGTATGAAAGTTTTTGTCCAGTTTTCCTGTATTCCTCAAGGTTTTTGAGCTTTATTTTGTAGATCAAATCATGAAGTTGTTTTTTGTTGTAAGTTTACTACAAGAAAATAAGCTTATACATCAATTGAAATAAAGCACACATTTATAATATTATGGAATGTGGAAATTTGTCATCTATTATGAAAAGCCTTGCTCAAAATTATCTTCAACAGATGCCCTATGAATATTACAAGACCCGCATTTGTCCAAATGAATCCGACATCTGACGGGAAAAAAAGAGTAGATGAAAGAGAGGTGATACCCTTACCTGGCACAAATAGAAGAAGAGCAATACAAATTAAAAGGCTGAGATATCTGGAAGAAAGTGAGTATGCACTTTAGGTATGGAAAGGAAATTGGGGTTGGAATACAGGTCCTGCTATTGCCAAGGATTTGCCCAAAATAAGGGCGAACACAAAAAACCCAAACACTCAATCTCTGCATGCCAAACACTTGATCTCCGAACACAAAATGAACACCAAAAATCAATAAAATTTTGTTTTATGTTTTTTTTTGTTTTGGGGTATGTGCAGTTGGGAATTTTTAAATTTTTTTTTTTGATCCAGTAGTTGGCGCTATAGTCAGAGTAGTTACTGCTGACTTTTAGGCCTAAATCTAATCTTTTTGGGGTGTAAAAGGTGACACAAAGTGCACCTAATTTAGCACCTATCAGTGCAAAATGATGTATTTTGCTTGGAAGTTGATATCACTATCTAATGGAATGCCAAATTTGGTTGCTTGTAGCAACCTCACCAAATTTGGATTGTCCTTATAATAAGCAACTATATCTTGTTTCCATGATAGCATTTTGACTTCATGGTTCTCTTATGATTAGCTCAATAATGACTCACTCTTTCACGACCTTACATAGATGGTTGGTGACAATCCTTATGCAAGTGATATGGCTTTGGAAAAACCAAACAACTCTTCTCTTACTATCATGACATTGGGACTATATTGGCAGCTTATAGCAATGCTTATGGTATTGTGATTTTCATTTCTATTTTCTCATTAACCTATTTTAGATTAAGGAGCTTATGTAATTTTGTCAATTAAATCATCCACTTCACTTAACCCAATCTAGCATATGATTTGGATTAATGTTTTCTATAAATCTTTAAACCCTACTGCTAAAATAGAAAAACAAAATTGGATTTTGAAAATATATACAAGGGAATGATTTTCAAAAGAGAATGACCGATGCCTGCTTTTGGGTTACAGAGTTTTCACTCTAAGAAGAATATGTGCTTCCCTTTTAGCCACAACTCGATTTGCTTGGCAATTCTAGGTCTATGACTTGCATAGACATGTAAATATGTAAGTTATCAGGTTCTTCTTTAACAATCCAATTTAACTTTCCAAAGTTACTGTGATTCACCTATAGGATTTTAATCCTTGCTTGAAGGAGCCCAATAAACAAACCACACAAGAAACATCAAATGTGTTCTAAAAAATCAACAATATACTTGATAGGTTGATTTTAATAAGAAAGAAAAAGTAAATTGGAGACAACCAGATAAATTATTAGCAATCCAATTCAACAAATGAGAACCAAAAGTTGAGCACCAGAGAATAGCAACTTTTATATTGATTTTCTTCAAAGTATAGGCAATGCAATGTCTCTTTCAAAAAATCAAAATCCCAGATAGATCCTAACCCATAAGGTCTTGGTTTCTTTTTATAAAGGAAGCAACGGGCTTCAGATCTTTCACATTCAAAATGGCTCTTTATATTCCTAACCCTTGATATTACAATATTTCCCTTTTATAAGTCCAATTTAGATTTTCAAATATATTTGAATACATTTTGAAAACATGAAGAAAACATAAAGAGACAAAAGGAGAGCACTCAAGATGTGGTGGTGCTATTTAACGCTAGCATATGGCTCATTGCTCCTTTGCACCTGAACCTGTGTTGCTGATGATTTATCTCTAAGATATTTCTCCTCCCATTTATATATTGTAAAATCACCAGGCCATTGATAAGCCCGAATCTGAAGCAAGTTCTCCTAGTGGTCTTTCCATCTTTTATCAAGAAAAGCTCTAACATCCATCACAAATTTTCCATACCCAACATCTAAGGCAATTACTCGGTCTAATATCATGTTGAAACTGAGAATGCTAATATTCATTCAACTAAGTATTGAGGCTCAATAAATGATATTCATTCAAATATAAGAAGAAATAAGTATGGGAAACATAAGAAAAATATAGAATGATAACTGGTATATGGACCTTTAAACTTGACTTAACTCGAACTGTTAGGCCCTTATGTAAATTTGTATCTTGTACAAATGTGCAAGAATGTTGAAATGCAGGGTTATTCTTATACAATCCTAATGATATTTCTCCAAATTGTTATGACCAATAGAAAGGATTTTAATTCTAATAGGAAGGAAACCAACTAAGATAGCATGTTCAAAGGATTTTAACCATGGGCAAATACCAATAAACATAGACTACTCAGCAAGACTTAAATTAACTTCCCTTAGAAACCAATCACATAGATCATATAGTGACAGCAAATGTGTACTAATAAATTAATTATATGCTTGATATATTAAGTTAAAAAACTTGAAAAACCATTCTAGAGAAAACCATGCAACCCATAAATATTAAATTCAACACAACAATTGAACATCAATTTTTAGATCCACCAAATAACTTTGATTCTTTTATTAATTCAGAAGCTCATATTGGTTTGAAAACATAAATGGATATAGATAGATTCTTCAATTTCTACTTTTATATTGCATATAAGTTTGTAAACATAGATGAGATGATATCTTATAAAATGGCCTTGGTATCCTATTAAATAGGATGCGAACAAGCTTCAGGCCCAAAACATTGTGTCATTTCATAAATGTCTCCTTTCAACTAACTAATGCATAATTAAGAACATAAAGAGAAATAGAAGCATATGTAGTGATCAAATTATGGCTCTGTTAATCATCGTAAAGTGATCCATGACCCATAGGTCTAGCAAGATTGTCCTCATCTCCATGGTACAGATTGATATACTTGCATTGCTTGTTGAATGACAAAATTGTACTGCATCCACCTCCTCACACTACCCTGGATATGAATAGATTTATTCTACCAATATGATCAATGTAATCTTGATCAGCACACATATCTGTAGAAATTACATTTTTCATAATTAACTCTATAGAGAATATCTTTCCCAAGCATGTGTAAGTATTTTCTATAACTCGTTCCTCATTATTTATATTTTGAAGTAGTGGTGGCAATAACCCATTCAATTCATCTTTCCAAGGATCCTTGTCTCTCAAACTCCCATCAGCATTGAAAAAATTTGGAAATGCCATGTTAGCATGTTGGTCAAAGTCATTCAAATCTTCTATAAGTATACCATTAAATATTTCATTCTCACTAATTAGGTCTTCATATTCTTTGAGCACTTATTTCTCCACATCAGACTTAGCATTCAATTTGTCTTTTGTCTCCAACATCCTAAGGTGTAGCCTTTTGTATTCTTGATACATTTGATGAGTCCTGTTATGCAAGTCCCAAACTTTTTCACTATTTTCCATCATTTTGTCAAATCTTTTTTGAATCAATTCAAAAGCCATATTGTATTTGACTATTTTTAATTCATTCTCCAACTGTTCACTTTTCTTCTGAAACTTCTCTTCCTTAATCTTCCAATAATTAGCATCTGCTTTGGCCTCTATAACCCTCTTGTCAGCTTCTAGGTATGGTGAATAGCTACTAGATGAAGGCAGTTTATCTTTGTAGGTGGCAATTTCCTGCCTAAGCCTTGCATTCTCTGCCATATATTCATTATTCCTCCTTACCAACTGCTCAATTTGTGCCTTGGTGAATCTTGCAACATTTACATTTAGGTTACCAGTTTCAATAGGGTCTGCTTCTTCAACCCTTTGAATCATTAGGTGGTCAAAAGCTTCATTAGGATTACTTATAACTTGAGGCTTCTTGTGCAGGGGATATAGTGACCATATTAGCAATGTTTGCTTATTAGGATAATACCCTGATCCAGATTTGATCTTGTCTAGGGCCTCAATGCTAAGATGCATCTTTTTGTCTTGGTTTTTTCTACAAGTGTCAAACACAATTGCAGAGGTCATATCCCATCCAGGTATTAGTAACACCCCTGCTTCATGGAGCAATTCCCTTCCCTTGTCAGGAGTCATATCTTCCAAGGCTTTGTCAATTTCTAACTGAAGTTGCTATAGAACTTTATCTTGGATTTCAAGAGTGATGTTTTTCATTCTTTCCCTGGCCTATTTTCCTTTGTACTCATATAAAAATGACTTAAATTTTGTAGTCTTAATGAATTCATCATCTGAAATGAATTTTTTACTAGCTAGATACCTTACATCCTCTGATAGTTCATTAGATGTCTCTATTTCAACCTCTTCTCTTTCCTTTGGATGTTCATATTCTCCTATGTGGGGCCAAGATGCTTGCAAGTCTTTATTTTCCCCTTCCTCTTCTTCTTCAAGATCAAAAGAAATATCAGGAGTTGGTTGAGGAGACAAATGAGCCATTGGAATTTCATCTTCTGCCTATGTTTCTCTGACAACTTTTACATTTTTTTCAAAGATATGAGGAACATCTTCAATTAATTTTGAAGCATTTTCAATTAATGCATCTAGTCTCTTGATAGGATCATCTATGTTCACAAAAGCACCTGTGTAACTAGGGTTTTTGGCTACCCTCCAAGCCTCAGCCAACATTATCTTGTGGTACAAACTTCTTCTTTCAACTGCATTGTTCTCATCTTGGTTTCTAATTAGGTCATCATCAACAAATAGCACATGATTATACATTTTTAGCTTTTTCTTTGTTCTGACTATGCATATAAAGTTCTCTGGATCAAAATTTTCTTGAGCATTTATTGCAGGCAACCTAAAATATTCCAATCTTTTCTCAATTAATTGATATCCTTTATCTAACATGACTGTGAAGTCTCCAAAACACAACGTCCTAGGCATAAAAGATTATTTATTAGAACCTTTTAAATGCATGAAATTTGAGTAGGCAAGTTGTCTCACAATTTCTAAATAGGCAATCCTGTCTGGACAAGTTTTAGGTAACAAGAGAGGGGGGTCTTCAAATCCAAATACCCTTATCTTTGTGCAATCATTGTAGGAGCACCAGTCACCCCAGTTATGACTAAATTTTCTTTGTTCATACTTATCCTTAGGCCTTAGAAATATTTTTATTTCTGGTGACAAGTTGTAGTCACAAGGGTGGCCTAACTTTCTATAAGCACATTTCACAAAGAATTCTTCAAAATAGAGATAATGAGACTTCTCACATTGGCTATCCTAGATAGCGGTCCATATATGAATAGGTTTAATGTCACTATAATTGTCTAAATCTCTTACTCTCAGACATTCACTCCACATTCCAAAATTCTACCCTTCATATAGGACAAGGTGCATAAGTATAGAATAGTGACTAAACTTACTACCTCCTCCTTTCAGGGAGACCAATTCATTATGAAGGGCATTAGCCAAGAACTCAGCATAATCAAAACACAATGCTTGTTGACTTTGCACATCAGTAGCTAAAACCTATAACAACTACTCAAGAAAATGACAAAATAATATTAAATTAGTCAAAAATAATGGAAATATAGTAAAATTATAGGAGAGAATTTTCAAACTTTAACTTATAAATGTAAGTTTTATAAACGTAAGTTTTATTCAATTCAATGTAACTATAAATATAAGATATAGCATCTTTTATACAATTATGCACATTCACAAGGAAGACATGTGAACATCTTTACACAAGATGGAAAGTTCTTCCTTAGCTCCATTATCCTTCTCGATCTATAGACCTATAACTGCACAACTATTTATAGACATTAGTTCCACAAAATTCATCAAATAAACATAACGGATAGCATTAAACTAACCTAAGGCCCTAAGGGGCCAACCTAATGTCTCAGGGGCTCATCCATGATGGCCTTGCCTATGTACGCGTAGCGCAGAGACTTCGTAGTTCAAAAACTTATTCTTGCAACCACAAGATGGTAACAAATAACTTCTAAGTTTTCATTCACATAATGAACTGAAAGTAGGTCACAAACAGTCAATACATAATGATAAAATTATGAGCTTACATTTGAGAGGCTATTCACATAATTGGATTCCTATCTATGAAGCATGATGTTTCTGTGAACATAGAAAACTTGTTTTCTAAGCAAAGAATGAGGTTGTATAATTTCAACAACACTAACTAATTTACCTTTGACTTGCTTCTCACTCAGATCATGTCCCTTGATAATCTAAGATACAAATGAAAACATAAGTTGCTATTTTATATCATAAAAAGTATAGTATCACTATAAAAGACATGAAGCAAACTAATACCCATTTATTAGAACATGCTAGAAGACCATGTCAATTATGTAAATATGCTAATCTCAAAGAATTTGTCAACTCTAATCCACTAAATACTTAAACGCTCAACAAATTCTTCCATATTACATTTCACTTTCTTATTCAAATAAGATTATATCATTAAATCACATATTGATACAGAATTAATATTATTTCTAATAATACATCTTACCTACTAACAAATTACATCTTATAAAAGCACTTCTAATCATCCAATTCAAACATGATTTAATATCATTACCACAATTTCTCCTGAAATCTATCTCTAAGAACATTAAAGGATATATACTAGGTCTATAAGAAATTGACTAAATGAATTGTATGCACAGAAATTCATATTATCAAAAATTTCCAATAGTTTCAATCATTAATAAAATTGGTTTGGGTTGAGACTAGAGCCTATATACTTAAAAAATTCTCAAATCTAAACTACTTAATATAGTTGGGAATAGGCATTCTCCAAATTTGAAGACACAAAATGTAGAATCTCATCCACACAGTTCCTCATGCTCCGTATCTTTTTGTAATGACTAACAAAGTAGCTGCTTTTAGGGTATTGAAATCATTAGCAAAGCTAGTCCAAAAACCATTACAAAGATGTGTATTCTCCTTAAGAAGATGAAACATGTCAAAATCAAACTAGAAGACAAAACTAAGACAACCTATGATAATATTTTACAAGAGAAAGTAACTAGATTGGGGATGAGTAAATCAATGTGTAGGACATTTTGGTTCAAATAATCAACGTGAGCTATGAAGCAAAGATATTTTCATGTCTAGGCTTGAGAAGATGTCTGCCAAAGAATAAGAATATCATCTCAAGTAGAACAGTTCAAATAAAATAACTCGAATGGTTTATAGACAATTATCACTTCATGCCATAACCATTGGAGTTGAATGAACTTGAATGAACCCCACATAAGCCAATAGAAATGGTGATTGGGAAACTAATAAAGATCTCTATCACAATATGATTAACTCTAACATGAAAGAAAGATCACTTACAAGTTCTGAATACTTTTAAATTTGAAAGGTTAGAAACCAAGATATAAATTAAATCCTTGATAGTACAAAAGATTAAAGAACATATTACTACTGTCACAACTCACCCAAATCAATTAATACTAAAAACTACACAACCCTTAAAATATCACTTATAATATCTCTAAAGTTTCATCTATAAACTATACTAGATTTTGAATGGTATACATTGTAATCATACATACTAGAGATCGACCAGAGTTTCTAAATAGGTGCTCAATCATGTTATAAATGAGCAGAAGATGCTAGATAGAATAGCTTATTACTTCTTTAAGGATATTTTTTTTAATGTAAAAAACATGATACACAATAACAATATAACATCAAGACAATAAACTTGAAATCATTAATAACTTTGCTACTACACTCAGGAGATCCGTTTCTATTTATTTTTTCAAGAGAGTTAAATGAAATACGTTACATCCAAGCGATAGTTATAAAAGAATCATGAATATTTTTAAATGACAATAATCATTCTATAAGATGGGTGATACCGACACTTAACTGCTACTGCTAATACGAATGTTATTTAATACTACTCCACAAAAGTTTAATAACAACGAGATCATTAAATTAAATATGTGAAATACTCAGCAAGGGTAATGATATATTTCAAAATCAAATAACAAATATAGGGTTCTCTTTTAGCCGGTATTGTGACCAAATCGCCACAGCCAGTGTGACAATCTACACAGTAGAAATTAATACAAATTTATATATATATATATATATATATATATATATATATAAACATCATATCAATAATATTTGAAATTCTGTTAAATAGACTATCACTGGCTTAATATTTAATAATTTGTTTGAAAACAAAAATAAATAGATTGATAAAAGAAACTGGTCAAAGGCTCTGCATGTGGTTCGAGGGTTAGGCTCCCTCCATGAACTTTGTGTAGAGTCCTTTGATGCAATATTGGTTTCATTCGTTATCTTTTGTCTGCAAGTTCATAGTGTATTCGTTGTATACCTTCCAGTTTAGATTGATTATTGTTTCAAAGTCAGATTTAAAATTTCCTAGCCACCCTGTATAGTCTTCGTAATATTTTAACCCTTGTTTTTGTTGTTTAGTTTTTTTGGAATTAGTAGGTTGTGGTTTCAAATTGCTGTCTTGGATTTCCTGCCAGAGGGTCTAGGTCTGTGTTTAACTGGCACATGCGAAGGGAGGCGGGGGGTTGAGTTTCCAACCGAGGCTTTTACTCCTTGGCCGTGTGTATTGATGGCAAGTGCAGATGGCAGTTTTAGTAAGGGCAAGGGGCCGAATGGGAAGGCAAATTATGCAAGAAAATCCTTCAAGGAAGTATTGGATGGTGACAATGCCGCCCCTCCGCCCCAAGATGCATGCTTCTCGGCACAAGAGATGGGAAAAGAGGGCCTCAGTGGTGGCAGGTGTGGTGGCAACGAAGGTGGAAAGAATGTAGGTGAAGGGCTTGAAGGTAAGCATCTTGGAGTGCCTCAAAACCTTGTTCTTCATCCCAATGCTGGTATGTTGAGTGCGGTTAACGCAGAAGAAAATAGATTAAAAAATGTGGCACTCTTTTTTGTTTGCTTAGACTGTAACAAGCTTCCATCTAGGAAATTTTTTGATAACTGGCTTTCTACAGTTTGGGGAAAAAAAATGGGGATTTATATTTCCTTCTATAGAATGATATCTAAAGGTGTCTTTGCTATTATCCTCAAAAATCATGGTATGCAAAAGAAAATCCTGGAAAAAGATATGTGGAATGTTAGCAATTCACTATTTAAAGTTTTTGCCTCGAGCCCTGATGCGTTGTTGCAAGACCTTAAGTTTTGTTCAATCCCGAGATGGCTTTTACTAAAAGATTTACCCTTGCAACTTTGGCCTTTTTTGGACAAGGTGTTAGAACCAATTGGTAACATTCTGAGAGTTGAGGATTCTCGGGTAACTTTGCCTCATATGAATGCTAGAGTTTTGGTGTCTCTCAAGCCCAGGGTAGTTATTCCAGAGGTCATCCACATAAACCTTGGGAGTAAATCTATAGCTTGTGAAGTGAGTGGACTCAAAGGGCTTAATGCCTGCTTTTTGTGTAAATCTGATGGTCACTTGAGGAAAAATTGCCCCTTGTTGAATGGTAAAAGCAGCAACATTCATTTTGAGTCAAAGGTGGCTAATGAATCTAGACTGGTGGGTTCAGGATGCATGGTAGCCCCGGATGCTCCTATTGTCATGGAGAGGATCAATTCATTGGCACCCGAGTCTATCTCATATCCCCAACCCCCTCATTCTACCCCTCATGGTTTGGAGGGCCCAATTAGAGAAGTTCGTAATAGTTTTGAGAAACTCAAGCTAGAGGAAGGTCCAATGGATAATCTTCCAAGTTCCTCTTTTGAATTTGTAATCTCCACACCTTTTCCCTCTGTGGGTCAATGTAATATGGTGTTTGGGGAATCTAATTCCTCTGTGGTTGGCCCTCTACAGGATGTGGTGGCCTCCCATTCTCCCCCAATGAATTTAAAAGAGGGAAAATCTGCATGCCCCCTTGTGGGGGATGAAAAGGCTGTATGGGACTCAGTTTTGAAGGAATTTGAGAGCCCTATTGATACTAGTTTGGCTCAAGTGGCAGTCGGGTTGGTCTCAGATAGTGGGAAAAATGAAAGGAAATCCTTAGCAGGGAAGGTTGACTTGGTCCTTGCTAAAAAGAATGCCCAGCAGTTGGCCTTGATTAAAATTAAAGAAGATATGTTAGCCAAGAAAATGAGTAGTCTAGTTAATGAATTAGGGCTACCTGCTCAAAGGCAAGTTCCTCAGTCCAACCTTTGGTCAGCCCTAAAATTTCCAAGAAGGTCATTGTGATTGAATATGGAGATTCGGTTGAAGCTGATGAAATGGTTGAATGTCCCAAAGGTGATGGTGGCAGGAAAAAGAGGAAATATGTCAAAAAAATAGTTAATGAGGCAAAGAGGGTTAAGGGAGGGAAGCTCCCTAAGTGCTTTGATAATATGGGAGTATCCAAAGAGGGTGCTCAATGAAGATGTTTTGTTTGCACAATTGTTTATCATGAAATACATCAGCTAGAATGTAAGGGGGTTAGAGTCCCTTGATGGGAAATATTTGGTGAGGGACCTAGTAAATAAGAATAAGAATCTAGATTTCCTAATGCTGCATGAAGTCAAATCTGTGAACTTTCAGTTAGATAATACATTAAGATTCATATGGAAGGATTCCATTAAAATTCATACTAATCATACTAAGGGTAAGGGTGGCACTGCTATCCTCATCAATTTAGTTTGGTGTGACTTTCTTTCCCAATCTGGGGCTTCTCCTTGTAATAGGGCTGCATGGGTAAGCATTGACAAGAATGGAGAAAAGTTTGGTGTTTGTTCTATATATGCCCCAAATGATTATAAGGAGAGGAGTGCTCTATGGGATTGGCTTGCATCCAACCTCCCCAAAATCTCTTGGATTTTTGTTGGGGATTTTAACATGATGGAAAATGTGGAGGACAAAGTGGGGGGAATGAAACTGGACTAGAAGGGCAATGAGAAATACTTTTGGTTAAGACTTAAGAAGTCTCTTAGACTGGTTGACCCCCTAGAAGGTGCTAAAAGCATAAGTAAAGGTATTTGGTTCTCCTGGTGCAATGCTCAATCTAGAGGTAGGAGAATATATTGCAGATTAGACAGGTTTTATGTAAACAAAGAATTCTTTTAGTTTAAATGGCCTCCTGAGGAGTATGCAGTTAAGGTAATGCCTAGTTCTCTTTCAGACCATCATCCAATTAGTGCAGAAATTGTTCCTATTTCTCATGACATGTCTGCTAAGTTAAAACAACCTAAGCCTGTCAAGCTTAATGTTATGTTATTAGATGTGGAAGATTGTAGTCATGGGATTACAACTATAAGGAACATCTTGAAGGGCTGGCAAAGACACAAATCTTCAATTCAATATTGGCCTAAACTTTTCAAAGCTTGTCAAGGAATATTTTGAATGTGTGGTAAAAAATTGGCCTTGGATAGAAGAAGAGAGGAAAGATTGTTACAAACTCAGTTTTTGCAAGCAGAAAAAGAGGCTCAGGAAAACCCTTATAATGAAGAGTTGATCGCATCGATGGGTGCTATTAAAAATGGCCTCAGATACTTTGAAAACTTGAGGGCTCTTAGTGCAAAAAATAAGGCCAGACTGAATTGGATCAAAGGAGGTGATAAGGGATCCAAATATTTCTTTAACATCCTAAGGAATAAATTCAGACAAGAACATGTGGAAATGGTTTCAGAGAATGGTGTTGAAGTGACTGATCAGGAAGGTATCAAGGAAGTTTTTATGAACTTCTATGAGTCCTTGTTTAAGGTAGATGATGGAAGTTCCGGTTGTGTGGAGGCTCAAAAACTATGTGCTGATATTTGCCCCAGGAAAATTGATAAATATATGGCTAGTAAGTTGAAGAAAAGTATATCCAAAGAGGAGGTTAGAGATGCCATATTTTCTATGAGTTCTAGCAAGTCTCCAAGGCCAGATGGGATGCCCGTGGAATTCTACAAAGTTAATGTTGATTGAGTGGTAGATGATCTGCTAGAGATGTATGAAGAAGCCATAGAGAAAGGATCATTGGGCAAAGAAATTAATAAAGGAGTCATTAAATTGTTGCCTAAAGGAGGGGATAAATCTAGCTTGAAAAACTGGAGACCTATTACCTTACTAAATGTGTCTTACAAAATTGTGGCAAAAGTGTTGCCAAGGAGGCTTGTAGATATTCTACCAGCTATTATTAATGTGACATAGACAGAATTCATTAAGGGTAGGTACATTTTGGAGAATCTGCTGACTAGTTGGGAAGCTGCACATTGGGCCAAAGTGTCTACACAGAATGCTAGAATACTTCTACTTGACTTTGAGAAGGCATATGATAGAATAGAATGGTCATTTATAATTTGTGTACTACAGGATTTTGGTTTTCCAATTGAATTTATTAAAATGGTGAAGATGTTTTTTTCGGATGCTTCTGCTCAAATTGAAGTGAATGGAGAGCTTACTGATTCCTTTCAAATAGGGAGATCTATAAGATAGGGGTGCCCTTTGGCACCAACACTATTTGTCATTGCCTCTGAAGCTCTTTTCTATTTCTTGAGAATGGACAAAATTCCTGGAACCTTTAAAGGTATTGTACTCCCTGATGGATCTCCCTTGTTGAATATGCAATTTGTAGATGACACTACTATCTACCCAGTCTTGGAAGAAGAAAACCTAATTAATTTGCAATGTAGATTAAACAAATTTTGTGTAGCCTCAGGGGCTAAGGTTTCTTACTTCAAGTCTACTCTCCTTGGTTGGGATAATTCCCCACCTGGGTGGCTGGACTTGGAGGTATGGCAATGGGGTGGCCCTAAGAAACTAGTGAGGTTCCTTGGTATTCCTTTCACCTTGGATCCTTCTCTAAAACAAATGTGGGACTGGTTGTATGCCAAAATTGAGATTAAACTTAAAGGATGGAATAGACAAGCACTGTCCTTAGCGGGAAGGATGCAAGTCTGTCAGAAGATTCTTTCCGCTTACATAGTGTATCATGCTTCAATGTGGCTCTTTTCTAATCTACAAATAGAATGCATTCAAAAGTAAATAAGAAACTTTCTTTGGTCGGATGGGAAAGGTAATAGGAAAAAACACTATGTTAAGTGGAGTCGGTGTTGTACTGGGAAGGAGTTAGGAGGATTTGGATTAAAAGATCTTAAGTTGCAAGGTATGGCCTTGGTTGCAAAATGGATCATTAAATCTCTTGATGGTAATGAGCCCTGGAAGGTGTTGGTAAGGAATAATATAGCTCTGGTTAAACCAAGGAAAAGTCCTGGTTGGAGCAATTTGCACCCTCATGATTACCTTTTCAGGGATTTCAAAGTCAAACCAGCTGGATCTGTGGTGTTTGCTTCTATATGGAGAGCATGGGAAACTATTAAGAATTGCATTTCTTGGCCAGCTAGTGGTGAGGTTTCATTCAAATGGTGGAATCTTAAGCATAATGATAGACCACTAGCACTCATTCAAGGTTGTTCAAGTTTGAAGTGGCATAAATTAGGCTTTTCCAATTTTTCTAACCTTCTTGATCATAATATTTGTAAGAGCTGGGGAAAACTGAAAGAAGAATTTAGTCTGAAAGAATCCAAAAAAAGAACCTATTTGGTTCTGGTGGCTGCTTATTCAAGGAATCCTTGTAAGTCAGCATTGTTGATTGATGGGGATTGGTTGAATAAGCTTTCTTGGAAGGATGGTTGCAATCTGTTAGTGTGTGAGGCTAGAAAGATATACAGGATCCTTAGCAACTCTAACCAAATCTTGGAGCATTGTGCCAAGTCTTCGGATTGTGTCTTTAGTTATAAAAGGTTAAGCCATGTCTTTAAATCATTTTGGGGTAGGTCTTTGGAACCTAAAAAGGGATGTTTCAGATGGCTCTTAATGTTAAATAGGCTTCCTATTGGGGTAAATAGTTTTGTATGTAAAATGTGTAATATCTTTGAGTCCTGTGATCACATTTTTTGAAAATTTTCTTTTGTTGTCCAAGTTTGGAAAATATTTTTGGGGGATAATGTGGATAGGGTTGTCTGTAATCCATTGGTTAAAATTAGAATTTTGATTGGTTTTATTTCTAACTTTGACTATAATTCTAATCTATTCTGGTTAGTTATGACAACTGAAGTTCTATGCACATTGTGGAAAAAGAGAAACGAAGAGCATTTCCAAGACAAGCCAAGAATGCTTACTGAGTCCAATAAAAGACTCACCCAAATTGATATTTACTTTCAGGTTGCAACTATTGTGGAAGGGTAGATGAAGGCCATTGCCAAGGATTCCAAGCATGAAGGGGCCCCACAGACTTCAGAGGTCTTCACTGTCGACAAGTTCATTGAGCAAGGCTTTAAAGATTATAATAGAATGCACCAGTCGTTCACTAAAAAATTGGAGTTGATGCAGATGGACTTCAACAAAATTGGATTAGATCAGAAGGAAAGGAAGTCAGACTCATGACTGGATGAAAACACTTTGGACAACCAGCCTATTCTTGACAACCAGAAGATATTTGTGGATGACAATGGTAGCTTACATATTGGAGCAGCTCGAGAAGCTGTGACTGACCCCATGTACCTTTTTGAGACTGCACCTCTATCACAGGTTGATCCTTTTGAAGACATGGAAGATCTCGATGATGCAGACTAGGAAATCTCAAGTCTGACAGATTTTGAATTACATTTTGTATTTAACAGTTCATAGAGATAAGCTTTTATTGTGAGACTTGATCGATTGTAATATTGTATAATCTAGTCTTATAGTTTTACTTCTTGGTGGCTCTCTTGGCCATAGAATTGTAATGCTACTCTTCATTTTGGTAATATTAAAGATCTATCTTCAATCCAAAAAAAATAATAATAAGAAAGCCTGGTTAGGTGTCTAAGCCGATCCCAGCCAATGCTTGGCTATAGTGGGAACCAAAATGAAGTAAAGAATACAAAAGTTTTAGCCAACTTAACTCAATCATTGGTTAATCTAGGAGAAATCACCAGTCTCCAAACTATATTATAAAGATAACCTATAGGCATACATAACTATCATAACTAATCATCACAAAGTTGCAGAATATGATGATGCTTACCGTGTATAGTCCTTCACACATGAAGATCACCATAGACTCACAAATCCATATTGTGAAGCAGCTTCATACCTTTTCCATAGTTGATATCTTTGTGGCTACTGCTATAGAGTGATCACCATATTTGCATACATCACAATATATCATCTTCTTCGCAATGCAAGAGCCTCCAGAAGTAATTCAAAAACAAATCCCCTTTTTGGCTTCTTTCATTTCATCTTTTAAAACTGCACAACAAGACTTTTCGTCTTCCTCAAGAAAATGGTAAAATGACTCTTCATCTTTAGCTTCTGACACCCTTTTTCTCACAAACTAAAATTAACTTCACTAAAAATATCAATCTTGTTGAAGATAAAAGAATCTTTATAAATATAAAATCATAGAATAACTATTTTGAAAAACAAAAATATAACTAATTTATTTTCAATAAAATATCATTATAATTCTTGAGATATGCCTTACAAAACCATAGGAGCAATCTCCATAAACAGGGAAGCCTCAACCCCAAACAATTGACACACAGAGTAATAGGTGTATTGGAAATACTCTTCAAACATTTCTACAGAGTATGGGGGATCTTCTATCATCAAAAACACTTTAAGTTTGTTTTTTGCATCTCAGGGTCTATGCAGGGGAAACCTTCACCGTTTGTATTTGTTGCTCATATTATAATATTCACTGATTAAATCTCAGAGTCTAAACTTCACATCAAAACTGCAATCCAACTAAAAGACCATTGATATATAGTCTCTAGTGACAAGGAAAAAACTTGTGCCATCTCTCATTTCCACCATATGGTTCTGAGGGTTGTAGCTTTTAGCTATGACTTTCAAAAATTCAACATTTACGAACATAGTAGGCACTATAAGTGATGCAGGAGCATCCAATGGTGTAAGGGCAATCTTGCATCACTCAAAAAAAGATGTGTTTCAAAATTGTTGATGTTCTTTCCATTTCTTTTCAAAATTTGTGGTTCTGGTTCCATAAATTGAATAATGATGTAGAACTTTTAGTTTTTCCAAACTACTAAAAATAGCAACCTGCTATTTTTAGAAAGTTTGCATTTGGGCATGGAATGAAGTGAAAATTTACAAGAAGCTACATAACTAAAAAATAAGACATTTGGCGAAGGAATTGAACATAAAGATCATTTGCGAGATGAAAGATATTAAAGTTTCTATTTCCCAAAAAATGCTTGAAAATTAATCAAACTTAGGTTTGAGGCATTAAAAGGCCCTGTACAGGCCCAAAAATGGCCAAAACCAGTAGAGCGGGTTCTTAGCGCGTAGAGTACTTCGTGATATTTTTGATGCATAAAACGTTTCGTCAATCGAACACTCAGATCAAAAGTTATGGCTCCCAGAAATTGGCCTATTTTTGGAGGGAGATGCAAATTTTGAAATTAGGTTGTTGGCCACCAAAAAGGCTATTAATAACTATTTTGGGAACCCTAGGTAGTAGTAGAGTTAAGGGGGCAAGTGTCGAGTCAAGAATAGGGGGAAAACAAAAACCCTAGCTGATTTGGGATTACAGAAGGCAGATGATTCTAGAGTCTTGTGATAGGAAGTTGTAATGTGTTGCAGCCTGTGGAGGGTTGATTCCTCTGATTGTATTTAAGCTTCTATAATGTAATAAGTTGTCCAAATCAATAAAAGAAAGTTCTATTTTCTATATGCAATTTCTGTTGTTGCGAGTTTTATGATTTACCCCCTTCATCAAGTGGTATCAAAGCAAGGGTTCCTGAGTGTGTAGACAGATCACCGACCGTGAGGCAGTTTGTACCAGGACCTGAGGTTGTGGGTTTGCTGCAGAGATCAAGATGCCTCCACAAAGAAATTGTATTGGGAGGAATACTTTGACAGAAGAGGGTTTTAGAGCCCTACAAAGGCCAATTGATGCATTACAAGAGGAGCTACAAAGAGGGTTTGATCCGAGAACAAGAGAAGAAAGCAAAGATGAAGTTGAAGAAGAGCTATCTGAGGAAGAACAAGAAGCTGCAGGAGATCCTGCAGAAGTTAGGTTGCTGAGGACCATTTCTAAGATTGGAAAGAGGCCCAGGATTAAAGTTTCTACATATTTTGGAGATTTGAATCCTAAACAGCTTATTGATTTGATCAATGACATGGAGGAGTATTTCAAGTATGAAGATGTGGAGGACCCAGATCAGGTCAAGTTTGCAAAAACAAAGTTGAAGGGCCATGCCAGTATTTGGTGGAAGGGGGTCTAATTAGAGAGGAATAGAAGAGAAAAAGGAAAGATTACCAGATGGGATCGTATGGTGGAGAAACTGAAGAAGTAGTTCATTCCTATGGACTATGAGATGGAGTTGCTAAAGAAGCTATAAGGGCTGAAGCAAGGTAACAAGCCTGTTAAGGAGTATACAGAAGAGTTTTATAAAATTACTATCAAGACAGGCCATGCAGAGTCCAACAAGGAGAAGGTAGCCCATTACATTAATGGGTTGACGCCGAGTATTCAAGAGGAGTTGAGCCTGGTCAGAATGACCACCATAGAAGATGCGTACCAGTGTTCCCTAAAGGTGGAAGAGAAGCTGAATAAAAGATTCGATAGAAAGCAAAGGGGAAGAGGTTAAGGCATAAGGACTGATGGAAGACCCTATGGAGGCCATAATGAAGATCAAAAGAAAAGTGAAGAAGTTGGCACCAGTCAAAATTAGAGAGGGGATAGTACCTACCACCCTTAAGACCAAAAAAATAGAGAGCAAAGAGGAAGAGGAAGAGGTCGACCTGGGAAAGGACCCGAAAGAGGAGGTTTCAAAGGAACTTGTTTCCAATGTGGAGAAGAAGGGCATTGAGCATACAAGTGTCCGCAACATCAAGGAAGGACAAATAGAAGACCTGAAGGTAATGCACGAGTTGCACATGTAGATGAAGATGCACAATCTAAGCATTCTGAAGATGCTAAAGGGGGAGAAACCCTAGTTGTCAGAAGAACTTTGTTGAATGAGGAGAAAGAACCCAATTAGAGGAAGAGTTTATTCTACACAAGGTGCAAATGTGAAGGTAAGTGTTGTAATATTATTATTGACAGTGGGAGCACTGATAATCTTGTTTCAGAGGAGATAGTTGATAAGTTGAAGTTAAAAAGAAGAAAGCATCCACATCCATATCAGATTGCATGGTTGCAGAAGGACCACAGATCTTTGGTCAATAAGCAGTGTTAAGTGAAGTTCAAGATTGGGGACTACCATGATGAGGTGTTGTGTGATATCATACCAATGAATGCATATCATATGTTGTTGGGGAGGTTGTGGTAGTATGATAGGAGCGATGTCCGTGATGGTCATACAAACACATATTTCCTAACAAAGGATGGAGTTCCTCATAAGTTGAAGCCCTTGAAGGAGGTGGAAGAAAAGGTATGTAGTACTGCCAGAATTTGTTTGGTAGATGGTAGAAAATTTTTGGAGGGTATGAAGCATGAGCATCATTGCTTTGCATTGATTCCTAAGATTAGTTAAGAGAAATGTGAAGATGTACTAGCAGAAGTCTCAGATATGTTAGAAGAATTTCAGGATATTATCTCTAATAATGTACCAGAAGGTTTACCATTAGTGAGGAAGATAAGACCAAATGGATTTGATGCCAGGAGCTAGTTTGTCAAATAAGGCAGCCTAGAATGACTCCTATAGAGAGTGAAGAGCTGAATAGACAAGTTCAAGAGCTATTAAGGAAGGGACTGATAAGGGAGAGCCTAAGTCCATGTGTGGTACCTACAGTATTAGCACCAAAGAAAGATGGAGAATGGAGAATGTGTACAGATTCTTGAGCCATCAATAAGATCATGATCAAGTACAGATTCCCATTGCCCATAATGGATGACATAATGGACTATTTGAGTTGAGCCAAGTACTTCACGAAGATTGACCTGAAGAGTGGGTATCACCAGATTTGTATCAGAGAAGGAGACAAGTGGAAGACATCATTCAAAACCAAAGAAGGTTTGTATGAGTGGTTAGTCATGCCATTTGGGCTAACCAATGCATCGAGCACATTCATGCGGCTCATGAACGAGGCATTAAAAGAATTTTTGGGAAGTTTTGTTATTGTTTATTTGGATGATATTTTAATTTTTAGTAAGACTTGGGATGAACATCTGATGCATATCAGAAAAGTTTTAGAGAAGCTAAGAGAAGAGAAGTTGTTGATTAATTTGAAGAAATGCAATTTTGCAAAGAAAGAGTTGGTATACCTGGGATTTGTTGTCTTAAAGGAAGGTCTTAAGATGGACCCAGAGAAGGTGAGGGATATCATTGAATGGCCTATGCCAAGGAGTGCTTCTGAGGTAAGATCTTTTCATGGTTTGGAAAGTTTTTATAGAAAGTTTATCAAGAATTTTAGTAGCATTTGTGCACCCCTAACAAAGAAAATGAGGGGATAGAAAAGAGTTTAGATGGACTAAAGGAGTAGATAACAGATTTGATACATTAAAGAAGAAAGTTACAGAGCAACCTATTTTGGTACTTTCATATTTTAATAAGGTATTTCAGGTAGATTGTGATGCTAGTGGTAGTGCTATAGGAGTTGTTTTGAGCCAAGAAGGTAAGCCCATTGCCTATTTTAGTGAGAAGCTTGATGATGCCAAGAAAAAGCATTATGTTTATGATTAGGAGTTTTATGCAATAGTTCAAGCTTTGAAGAAATGGAGACATTATTTGTTTCCAAAGGAGTTTGTTTTATATACTGACCATCAAACTTTGCAGTATCTTAATAGTCAAGGAAAGTTAAATCAAAGGCACTTAAAATGGGTTGAGTTTTTGCAGAGCTATACTTTTGTTTTGAAGCATAGGAGTGGGAAGTCTAATAGAGTTGCAGATGCCTTGAGCAGAAGGCAAAATTTGTTGACAGAAATGAAGATAGAAGTTGTTGGGGTCAATGAACTCAAAAGTTTGTATCCTGAAGATCCAAATTTTATAGAGGTCTGGAAAGTTTGTTTGGAACCTATTACTTTGGACAAGAAAAAATGGTTGGATTTCATAATCCAAGATGGCATGTTGTTTAGATGAAGCCAGTTGTACATTCCAAGGAGTTCCATGAGAGAGAACTTGATTAAGGAGAAGCATAGTGGAGGATTGACTGGACACTTTGGTCGAGATAAGACCATTGCTATTGTTGGTGAAAATTATTATTGGCCACAATTGCAGTAGGATGTGAGGAAATTTGTGGAGATTTACAGAGTCTGTCAGATGGCAAAAGGAGCAAGTCAGAGTACAGGTCTATACCAGCCACTACCTATACCAGAGAAGCCATGGGATAATATTAGTATGGATTTTGTTCTTGGTTTACCAAGGATACAAAGAGGACATGATTCCATTTTTCTGGTGGTGGATAGATTCTCAAAGATGGCACATTTTATTCCTTGCAAGAAGACTAATGATGCTATTCATATTGTAGAGTTATTTTTTAGGAAGGTGGTGAGATTACATGGTCTACCAAAGAGCATAGTTTTAGATCGAGATACCAAGTTTGTTGATTATTTCTGGAGGACATTATGGAAGAAGTTGAAGACAAATTTAAAGTTCAATTCTTCACACCATCCACAAACTGATGGATAGACAGAAGTGGTGAATAGGATTTTGGGTAACCTGCTGCAATGCTTAGTAGGAGATAAGCCCAAGGTATGGGATTTGATTTTACCACAGGCAAAATTTGCTTACAACAATTCTGTCAACAGGAGTACTAGTAAATCACCCTTCCAGATTGTATATGGGAAGAGTCCAAGAAATGCTTCAGAGTTAAGGAATCTAGACAAAGGAGAAAAAACAAGTGTTGAGGCTGAAGACTTTGCAAAACACATGAAGAATTTGCATGAAGAGGTGGAAAAGCACATTAATAAGATGAATATTCAGTACAAGGCTAAGGCAGATCAGAAGAGGAGATATAAGGAATTCCAGGTAGGAGATGAAGTCATGGTTCACTTGAGAAAAGAAAGGTTCCCAGTTGGAACATACAATAAGTTAAGAATGAAGAAATTTGGACCATGTAGAATTTTGAAGAAACATGATTCAAGAAATGCATATAAGGTGGAGTTACCGAGTGAGATCAACATTTCCCCTATTTTCAACATTGTTGATTTATCAGAATATCATGAAGGTGGAACAGAGGATGGACCAACAAAAGAACAGTGGAGTATCCAACATCTACTTCAACAGAGGAGATAGAAGAGATCTTGGATAGCCGTGTGGGAAGAAGTACTCAGAATAGGCAATATGAAGAATACCTGGTGAAATGGAAAGGAAGGCCTATTGAAGATTCTTCTTGGTTGTCTAAGGCAAAAGTTGACTGTTTGGGTTTTCCTCACACAAACACCTGAGAAATGATAGGGTCACTTCACAAATTACCCTGGGTGTCTGATGCAAGAGCATCCAATGGTGTAAGGGCAATCTTGCATCACCCAAAAAAAGATGTGTTTCAAAATTGTTAATGTTCTTTTCATTTCTTTTCAAAATTTGTGGTTCTTGTTCCATAATAGCTTGAATAATGATGTAGAACTTTCAGTTTTTTAAACTGCTAAAAATAGCAACCTGCTATATTTAGAAAGTTTGCATTTGGACACAGAATGAAGTGAAAATTTATAGGAAGCTACATAACTGAAAAATAAGACCTTTGGCGAAGGAATCATGGAAAGATCATTTGTGAGCTGAAAGGTCTTAAAGTTTTCGTTTCCTGGAAAATGCCTAAAAATTATTCACACTCAGGTCTGAGGCACTAAACGGCCCTGTACGGGCCCAAAAATGGCCAAAATTGGCAAAGCAGGTTCTTAGCGCGTAGATCACTTCACGATATTTTTGACACATAAAACGATTCATCAATCGGACACCCAGATCAAAAGTTATGGCTCCCGGAAGTTGACCTATTTTTGGAGGGAGATGCAAATTTTGAAATTAGGTTGTTGGCCACCAAAAAGGCTATTAATAACCATTTTAGGAACCCTGGGCAGTAGTAGAGTTAAGGGGGCAAGTGTGGAGTCAAGAATAGGGAGGAAAACAGAAACCCTAGCTAATTTGGGGTTACAAAAGGCAGATGATTCTAGAGTCTTGTGATAGGAAGCTGTAATGTGTTGTAGCCTATAGAGGGTTGATTCCTCTGATTATTTTTGAGCTTCTGTAATGTAATAAGTTGTCCAAATCAATAAAAGAAATTTCTATTTTTTGTGTACAATTTATGTTGCTGCATGTTTTATGATTTACCCCCTTCATCAATAAGTTTTCCTAAATTCATTCTCCAAGGGTTTGACACTAGTGCTCGCCTATACATTCTCCTGTAATGATACATGAAGAGGTCATAACCTCTAATGGGTGTCCATACATCCCCTACATGTTTGTAAATGTCTTCCAATTTCTCTGCATTGGGATTTAATTGAGCATTTATTCTAGACTTTTGGCTAGATTTTGGGCATTGGTCGATCAGGTCTTGAGTCAGGTGTCTCTCATCTAATTTTTGTCTTTTAACCCTAGGGTTTTCAAATAAGTCTTCCATAATACAATGCAAGAGACTTCTACTTCTTTAATATGCAATTTGATTCAGTAGCTACAGGTTACAAGCTTAGAATACTTACTTGAATTTTGAGTTGTATTCATTACAGAGGCTTCCCGTTGCTCCCATGTATGCTTAATGAATCAAAATTCCTTTCAATTTGTTTTTGATATACTCTATTCTGTGTATTAATGGTGACTTTCACATCGTCAGGAAGACATTAAATTCTCATAATGGGAATGTCTTGTCATCTCCTCGAATCAATGAATCATACTTAAGGAGTTTTATCATATTTTTTATTATTGTCAGGATTTTGTTATGACCCAAATGGGTGTCACGCTGAAATCCTGTATTGTTAAGTCTCATCGATATCTGTTTATCCCTTCAATATGTTCTCTTTATTATCATATTCACTTTTTCAAATTGACAAGTTATCACCTCCCTTCGACATCTCGAATCCTCTTCCTTTGTATTTCTTTATTTGACATGGAACTTAAGTCATTTCGATATTCTAAATCTTCAAATTATATCACTTATGTTTGCTCAGAATATCAAAGAGACTACAGAAAGACTCACTCTAATACTCCAATCTCATTTGTTCCTTTGATATTTTGTTATCAGCCCAAAATAATGCCTAAGTGTTTGTTTTTGAACTATCGAAGTGACTACAAGATGAGTCTCCCTAAAACGGTGATTACTTCCCAATATGTTTTTATATTCCATCGTCACTTTATCGGTATGACACATTCAGGTGTCACACTGATCTCCTGATATATCTTTAACCCTTTTTATGGTGTCGATGAGACCTCTAAGTTGGTCACTTCGATATGCCATGAGCCTTTTGCATGGCATGGTATTAAATGTGGCTTTTTTTATTTTCGAATGAAAGCAACTGATTAGGTTTTACGATAGGAATGAAGCAAAAATTTATTAATGGTGACTTTCACATCGTTAGGAAGACATTAAATTCTCATAACGGGAATGTCTTGTCACCTCCTCAAATCAATAAATCATACTTAAGGAGTTTTATCATTTTTTATTATTGTCAGGATTTCTTTATGACCCAAATGGGTGGCACGCCAAAATCTTGTATTGTTAAGTCTCATCGATATCTATTTATCCCTTTGATATATTCTCTTTACTATCATATTCTCTTTTTCAAAGAGACAAGTTATCACCTCCCTTTGACATCCCAAATCCTCTTCCTTTGTATTTCTTTATTTGGCATCTTATTGATGGCTTTTCAGTAGGACTGGAACTTAAGTCATTTCGATATTCTGAATCTTCAAATTATATGTCACTTATGTTTGTTTGGAATATCAAAGAGACTGCAGAGAGACTCACTCCAATACTCCAATCTCATTTGTTGCTTCGATATTTTTTTATCAGTCTGAAACAATGCCTAAGTGTTTGTTTTAGGCACTAAATTAGGTGCTAAAGTAGGCACTAAAATAGGTGCTAAAGTAGGAACTAAAGTAGGTGCTAATTTGCACCTAATTTAGTGCCTACTTATTCTGATTAGCACAAAAAAATCCAAAATAGTGCCATCCTGATAAATAGTACTGACTTTTTTTAAAAAATTAGACAAAAATACATTAAAACAGTGGGTGGAAGCAAAAAATGGAGCAAAAAAGGGAGCTAATCATAGGGATTTGTTGTAGTGAATTTTTATGTAAACTTTATCTTTATTGCCAAGAGCAAAACATTGTGACTATAAAGTGAAGGGATTCACTAACATGCTATCTTTGAACATGTTATAGATTTTTAGTTTGAAAATATTTAAAAAAGAGAATATGTTTTTTATGTAATCATTATGCAAATGATTAGTGTTCATTAAACATATGATTATGATAATCTTGATTATTTACTTGAAAGTAAAATGGGAATGTAATTTTTGGGTAATATGAGATGACATGTTACAAGAAGAGACAGAAGCACAAAAATCAGGAGATCAAGGTGAAATGAATATATCCCCTCCAGAGAATATTGAGACACAAAATACAAAGGGTCAAGATAAAGTAAGTACACCCCCTCTTGAGAACACAAATATAGGGATAGTGTTGTAAGTATGTGCCTAATTGGTGTTGTCATTAATGTCAACATATCCTTGTTGTCATTGGTGTCAACTGTATCTTATTCTATTACTTGTTTAGAAGACTTGTATGCTGAGGATATTGAGAAAATTAGCCTCTCTGAAAGTTTCAAGTGAGTTACAGAGAAGTGCAGTACAGACAGTGAGTTGTATGCTGAAGAATAGTCTGGTAAACTGCTCTGCATTTATTTCTAATTGAAGATCATGGTATGTGGATTGGAAGTAAGTTAGAGGTATGACTAAGGATGCTACATTCTAGGTTTGAGCCCTCCACATGAAGATCTGAGTGAGTTGTGTTCACCAGAGTGAAACCAGCTTTTTCTATAAGTTCAGTTAGGATAGGGAGAAAGTATTCTGCTTAGCATTCCTCTGAAATAAAGTATTTTTCTTTACAGTTCTACAAGGGAGTCTGGGATGATTATAAGTGCCTACAATTACAGTGGTTCATGGTTTGGTGGTCCACAAGCTATCTTTCCTTTATGGCAGTTGAAGACAGTGAAGTTCATGTGTTCCGGTGAGAAGATTCCTATGGATAAAGTGGTTAAGGTTCATGCGGTTGCTCCTGATGATTATAACATGCTTGTGGATGTCTCCTAATCATGTTCCTATCTTGATATTGGTCTATGTTAAGGATTTGAGATCGTGTTCAAAGATTGTTCCTAGATAGTGTAACGTGTAACCAGTTTTGGCTGACCTGGTTAATCCCAGTGATTGCAGAGATCTCTGGAAGATTGTGGAAGCATGTTGTGGCATAGAAGATTGTGTTTGAGTCCCAGCTAAGGCATGACATGATCTACATTTCATTTCCTTTGCATAATGTTGTAATAGGTCAGGACCTATTTTGTAAATGTTTGTAATACCAACCTTGGAGATTGTTCCAATGGTTGATGATTGTGATGCTGACCTTGATGATCATTCCAAGGTTGATGAAGTGTATAAATAATTGTAGTTAAGTCTTAAAAAAGTGTCCTTGCACGGAAATAAAAATATATTAAGAAAGGTCCAAAAGGCAGAGCAAAGAAGATGTAGAGGAAAGAAGAGGAAGAACATAATAAAGGTAGAGCAGATCAAAGGAATTATTGTACTTTAATCACAGACATAAGAAGGTGTTGATCATGGCAAAGAGCCTAGCAGTGAATTGTCAGTAGGGTTTAACAGCCCTAATTGTAATCTTGCTAGGTTTAGGGTTGAGGCAGTGAGTCTGCTAGACCTAGTTGTTCTTAATGGAAGTGAGCCAGTATGTTTAGGCCCGTGGAGTGACCAGCTTGAACATCATTATTTCAAGATTGTAATGTATATTGAGAGCTAATCCTCTCCATGGTTTTTCCTCACCTTGGGGTTTTCCACGTAAAATTTGGTGTCTCTTGTGTTTGATGTTGTATCTATGGTTAAGTTTCTTATTTCATGCACTCATTGATAAATCATAATGATTGTGGATAAGAGATGAATGTTTAATTGCAGAAATTGTTTAAGTTTTTGGGACAACTGATTCACCCCCCTCTTAGTTGTCTGACGCATATCAACAATTGGTATCAGAGCCAATTTCCTCTAAAGAAAGTTTAATATCTTGAGGAAGATCCAAAATGTATTACAAGAAGGAAGCGCCACATTTGATGGAATGAATTATGTTCTCTGGAAGGCTCAGATGAAAAGCTCCAGAAACAGAATACACCATACCTCAAAATGGTCTAATGACTCAAGATGAAATCAAAGAATATGAGATAGATATCAAGGTAAAGGATGCTCTACTAAGCTCATTAACCAACTCAATATTGACGAAAGTTGTGAATCTTGAAACAGTAAATAAGGTATGGGAAAAGTTAAAAAATCTGTATGAAGGAGATGATTTTGTGAAGGAAGACAAGTTACAAAGTCTGAAAGTGAAATATGAAAATTTGAAGATGAATGATGATGAAAACATATCAGCCTTTATGCAAAGAGTTGATGAACTTGTTACAGGGATAAAAGCCATAGGCAGAACTCTTGACGAAAAGGAAGTTGTTATGAAAATTCTCAGATCTCTACCCAAGTCCTACTGTCACAAGGTAGCTGCAATTGAAGAATTCATGCAAGTAAAAATGGTTGATAAGGATCAGCTGCTTGGAAAGCTTACTTCCTTTGAAATGAGAGAGTTTGGTGATGCTCTGCCGAAAGTCGAGATGGCCTTCAAAACCAATACTCCTAGAAGTACTTCTAGATTAGAAAAGTACAAGGTAGAATCCAATGATGAGTTTGATGAAGTTGAAGCCAACTTCATGGATAGACTGCAAATAGGATCTAGTAAGTATAAAGGAAAATTACCTTTCAAATGTTTTTCCTGTGGTAAAGTAGGTCATTTTTCTTCCAGATGTCTTGAAAGAATTGAAAGAAATAGAAGAAGACATGAGAACAGGCCTAGGACCCAAAAGAAGTGTTATTATGTTGAAGATTTTGATGATGATGGAGTATCAGATAATAGTGAACTAGATAATGCTAGTTCCTTTGTAAATGAATGCTTATTTATTGCTATTAAAGAAGATCATGTGTCTACTAATTCTACTAGTTGTGTGAAGGAAGAAAAACTAGTGGAAAGTGCTTTGGCTTCTTAGGTCATTAAGGACAAGGATGAATGGGTTATTGATAGTGGCTGCTCTCACCACATGACTGGTGACATAAGTAAGTTCATGATTTTGGAAAGATATGATGGTGGACTGGTTAGGTTTGGAGATGATATAGCTAGTAAGATTTGTGTGAAAGGATCTATTTCTTTTGATGGCAAGCATAATACTGAAAATGTCTTGTATGTGAATAGATTAAAGTACAATCTTTTGAGTGTGGGTCAGATGTGTGACAAGGGCTATGGTTTAAGCTTCAAGGATAATGGATGCAAGATAAGGGAAAGCTCCAAAATAGTCATTGCAACTGGTAAGAAGACCAAAGGTGATATCTATCACTTGAAAGGAACTGAGAACTATTGCTTGTTGACTCAGACTGATGAGAGTTGGTTATGGTATAGAAGGTTGTGTCACATAAATTTTGATAATATTATGAAGATAAGTACTATACAGGTTGTTAAAGATTTGCCTAAGCTTGTGAAGCCTGCTAATCCTATTTGCAAGTAGTGTCAATTTAGGAAACAGATAAGAACGAGTTTCAAAAGCAAGGACCAATCAGTTGGAGGACTACTTGAGCTAGTGCATATAGATTTGTGTGGACATACCAGAGTAAGAAGTTTGCAAGGAGATAGGTATTTCATGTTGCTCATTGATGATTATTTTAGAATGACTTGGGTCACCTTTTTGAAAGAGAAAGCTAAAGCTGTAGATAAATTCAAGGCACTTAAGGCAATGGTTGAAAATGAGATGGATTTGAAAATTAAATGCTTGAGGTCTGATAGAGGAGGAGAGTTCACATCAAATGAATTCAATTTCTTTTGTGAAGAACATGGAATAAAGAGATAGCTATCTACGCCCAGAACTCCACAACAAAATGGAGTTGTTGAAAGGAAAAATAGAATAGTTCAAGAAGCTACTAGAACCATGATGAAGGAAGCTCGTCTTCTGGAAGCATATTGGAGAGAGGCAATTCACACCATTGTATATATCCTAAATAGAGTTCAAGTAAAAGGTAACAGTTCAAAGACTCCTTATGAATTGTGGCATGGTAGAGTTACTACTGTGAAATATTTCAATTTTTTGGTAGCAAATGTTATATCAAAAGAGAAGAAGATTTAGGCAAGTTTGATGCTAGATGTGATGAAGGAATCTTCCTTGGTTACTCCACCAAGAGCAAGGCCCACCGGTGCTATAACAAGAGGTTGAATAAGATCATTGAAAGTGCAAATGTTAAAGTTGATGAATGTAAGGAAAGGTCTTCAAAATCAATTAAATATGAGTCAGATGATCTAGATGTTTTAGAAGTGGTGTAGCATGAAGACAACCCAGATGAAGAAGAACAAGCTCTAGTTAGTGCTACCAAAACTCCAAGATATGTAAGAATCAGTCATTCTAAAGATCAAATCATAGGAGATAAGAGCAAAGGGATCTTAACCAGAAGAAAAGTTGCAGAGGAACAAGTAAATTTCTGTCTAATTTCCAATATTGAACCTAAAATTGTGGATGAGGCGTACAAAGATGAGAATTGGATAAAGGCTATGGAAGAGGAATTGATGCAGATAGAGAAGAATCAAACTTGGGATCTTGTTCCCAGACCAGCAAACAAGAATGTAATTGTTACAAAGTGGGTCTTCAGAAACAAGATGAATGAGAATGGTGAAGTGGTAAGAAACAAAGCAAGGTTGGTATGCAAAGGATATGCTCAAGTTGAAGGAATAGACTTTGAAGAAAATTTTGCTCCAGTGGCAAGGATGGAAGCAATAAGGATGTTTTTGGCTTTTGCAGCATAGAAAGATTTCAAGGTTTATCAAATGGATGTGAAGTCTGCTTTCCTAAATGGAGAGTTGGAAGAGGAAGTCTATATAGAACAATCGGAAGGATTTCAGTCATCAGATCAGGGTGACATGGTATGCAGATTGAAGAAAGCTTTGTATGGATTAAAACAAGCTCCCAAGGCATGGTATGCACAGTTGGATAAGTACTTGATACAGATAGGGTTCAGTAAAGGCACTACATATAGCAATCTCTACTTCAAGATCAATGATGAACAAAACCTAATTGTTGCAGTGTTTGTTGATGATATTATTTTTGGAGGCAATGAAGGTATGTGCTTGGTTTTTGCTAAAGAAATACAAAGTGAATTTGAAATGTCTATGTTTGGACAGATGGACTTCTTTTTAGGTCTACAAATAAGTCAATCAGATAAAGGTATCTTCATTTCTCAGTCTAAGTATGTGAAAGAGTTGTAAAATAAATTTGGGATGGAATACTCTAAACTAGTATGCACACCTATGATAACTGGTTGTACGTTAAACAAAGATGATAACTCACCCATGGCAGATCAGAAAAGGTATAGATCTATGATTGAAGGTTTATACGCCTAAAAATGACATGACTCTATCTAAATAAATATTTTAAATATTTATTTCATCTTAATATTCCTCTATCGATAAATAAATAATTCAATTTATTTATTTTGTTCATGTTCCTCCCAAAAATTAAATAAAATCACTTATTTAATTAGTTCCATCAAATTCTTCCAAATCCTCTCTTATCTACAATTAAATAATTTTAATTATTTAATTTAAGTCAATTGTTCCTCCAAATTTAAATAAATCAATCAAATTTATTTAAGTTCTCTCAATCTCTAAAAATAAAATATAATCAAATATTTTATTTATTCTTCCAAAACATGCACAAACAATTAAATAAATTTATTTATTTAATTTGCTTTCTTATCTTCTAATTCCTCAAAAATCTTCTATTCCTCTAAAAATAAATCTTGTTCATCATGCACACAAAATTAAATAATTTATTATTTAATTTCTCTCAAATCATGCAAAAAGCAAATTACAAGTTGAGTTAATTGACTTAATCAATCTTATTTTTATCAACAAATCTTAACTCAGAAAAAAAATATTCTAATTTATGAAATTAAATCTTACCTTTGTCAAGAAAGCAGTTAACTCAAACAAAACAACTTTTTGGAGTGACACATGTCAGGTGCACATTCATCATGAATTCTAGATTTATCTCAACCGTTGATCTTCTTAGTCATTCTATACCATTGATCTTCCTTCTCTCAAGTCTATAAATACAACCCCTATTCCTCCATTCCAACAATCCAAGCTTTTAGTAAAATTACTTTGCAGGAATCATAGCGCGCCTTTGGCACCAAACCATATCCATATCTTGAGGTCACCATTATCATTATATTGAAGATCCTCTTCATTGCAGGAATTATCATAGTCGTTCTCTATTGTCATCTTGAAGAAAAAAGCAAGGAAGTGCATCTTCTGAGGGCTTCATTCACATACAAAAGATCAATTTGAGATAAGCGACCAATGGAAGCTATGAAGTAACAAGGTTTGTAAGGTATTGTTCTTTGTGTTTTGAATCTTGATTATTTCTATTTCATTGAGTTATTGGGATATTATTGATATATTGATATTGCTCTACATTTTTTCGTAACATTTTTGGCACCCACTGTACACAGGAAGTTTTTGCGCATCTGTTCACTGCTAACACACATCTATTCTCTATAGCGACACATTTGTTCAATCAGTGCATATACTCACTGAATTAGTGCATCTGTTCTCTAAATCAACACATATATCTGACCTGTGCTTTTATTTCATGTTTCGGTGCTTTTATTCTCTATAACTGCACATATATCTTTGTGCATCTGTGCTCTGTATCTATGCATATATCTTCTGTAACTGTGCATTTGTTGTGACAGGGTTCTTGAGATATTTCTTGTGATTTTTCTAACGCTAACATCTCTCATAGGAATATTCTCACATCTGATTTGTAGGTTAGGGGCTAGTTAGACATTTTTAGTTGCATTGTTAACTCACGTCATAGATCTAATTAGCAAGGATGTGAGGCCTACACTTTTTCATTTCCATACATGTGACTAATTACCTTACTGTTGTTGATACTTTTACATTTGTGGGACTGTTGATCCCAGATTTTCAAACTATTACACCTTATTATGTTAAAGGAAAACTAATTGGGTGATGTTAGTTAGATGTTTATTTTATAGGAAAAACTAATTGGGTGATGTCCGATTAATGTTTACATTACAGGGAAACTAATTGGGTTATGTTAGAAAGAAAATTGTTATGTGATTTCATTATGTTTATAAGAACTGTGGTATGCTTTAGAAATGCATGTATTAAATTTGCTTCAGCTATGATATGTATATGTGGAATTAACTTTGAGGTTGAGTGTGTAGGTATTTCTAACAAAACCACAGATACTAGAGATCATTCTGCACCTTATCTTGTAATCCCTTGTGAAGCTGATCTAGTTTCACGAGGAACCAAGATCAACTCTATGTTTGATTTAATGTTGTAATGTTGTCTTGCATGAGGTTGAATGGGTTAGGTCTACCCTCTTGTAAATTTGAATTATGATATGTGTTGTAAGAACTATTTTTTTAAATTTTTATCTTATTTTTGAATTTTAAATTTTGAGACCCTTTTCTTGTGTCTTAACTTGACCCTGGGTGTCCTAACTAGGTTAAAATTGGCCTTGGGTTACCCCATGGGTCTAAGGACCTTTTTGACTAGGATAACCTTTGGTTAACCTCCGTATGGTCACCTTAACTTCATAGTGAAGTTAAGTGACGAATTTGGAAGTATGGGGAAAATAGGATGAGTGGAATCAACACTCAAGCCCATTTCCAAGTCATGGAATGACCCCATGATCCACCAATAATGGAGTGGTTTGTCTTTTTGTTCCTCACTTTTGGTGGGAGTCCCCCATGAAGAGGTGTGGTGTGTCATCCACTCCCTCTTTAATTTTATTTTACTAATTTTATTTATTTATTTATTTATTTATTTATTTTTTTCCTCCATGTGTTGGAAAAGGACTATGGTGGGGGACCTCATGAGTGGGGATATTTTTTAATCCCACTTGGGATAGTGGGGATATTTTTTAATCCCACTTGGGATAGTGGAGATATTTTTTTATTCCACTTGGGATAGTGGGGATATTTTTTTAATTCCACTTGGGATAGTGGGGATATTTTTTAATTCCACTTGGGATAGTAGAAAAATGAGTGGGGTTATTTTTTTTACATATAATTAAATATTCTTAATATTTAATTAGCTAATATCCTCCATTATCAAAAAATGAATCTTTAATTCATTTTGTCCTCCACTAATGGAATAGAAAATTCAATTTGTCATAATCCACTCTTCCAAAAAAATAAATTTTTAATTCATCCACTATGAATTTAAAATTTACAAATAATGAGAGCCCTTGATCTCAACTCTTGATCCTCACCCTCCATTCCCTTTTCAGAAAATCTATAATAAGACCCTTCTCTAAGCAATTAGGGGGATTAAAACTTCATTCTTGCAGGAGGGGACTTCATTTCTTGCAGGGGGACTTCATCCTTGCATTCTTATCATGCCTAATTTCCTCTAGGAAATCTTCTTCTGGCATCCTCATAATGCCCAATTCCTTCTCTATTCTCCTCTTCATAGTCTCATAATGTCAAAATTATTCTAGCCATCCTATATCCTCCATTTATTGCCATTGCTTGTGATCATAGAGAGATTGTTTTTTTTTTAGAAGGGAGTCTTTTCTTTTGGAGGAAGGAAATTGGAGAGGAGATTCTAGTGGAGCTCTACATCAACTTCATCCATTAAAGGGCTTTTTAAGGTTGGATTTCATGGCTTTTCCTTTGTATTTCTATTTGTTGCATGAAGGATGTGTGAAAATTATTTATTTTGCTTGTGTTGTAAATTTTGTTATTGTGGAAAAATTTTATTGGGATGTTGACAGAGCTTCTTCCACTTGAAAGACAATACTCATCATGTGTGGGGAAGGGAAGGTGTGAACTTCCTCGGGTACATTCTTGTTCTTGGAAAATGGAAGCCTTGAGGGCATTTTTATGAATTTTGAGCAAATAGTTATAAGGCTTGAGAGCCTAATTGTGATATCCTTGGGATTTTGATTATTTGGTTGGCTTGAGGCCATGAGAAAAGTTAATTTTGTTGGCTTGAGGTCATGAGAAAAGCTATGATAAAATGTTGAGAAAAATGACACCCTTGTGTTGAGTGAGTCTACTTCCCTACCCTCTTTAAACTCACCTTAGTTGAGTTTTTGTGTTGTGAGTAAAACCATGGGTGTTGTGTGTTGTTTGTTTCTATTGTTGTGAAGTAGTTTTTGGTCTATTCTACCCTGGGTGTGTGGATAATCTCCCTAGCTCGGGGGTGACCCTCTTGCAGGTCTACGGTAGGGAGGAGAGCAGCTTGTGTGGTGTTTCTTCCCTTGTGTGATATGCAGGTTTTGTGGGAGCTTATTGTGAAGCTTGGAGAAGATTATTGGATCTTAGAAAATATTTTATTTTCCTTAAGTCTTAAGGAGAGCCTGATCTTTTAATAGCTCCTTCCTTGTCGATTTTCCAGAAGGAGAAAATTATCTCCCTATTGTTGTATAAATTGTTAATTTTTTTAGTTGTGAGGAAATCCTCTATTTTTGGGTTGATAGTTGTAATTTTCTTATTTATTAAGTTTTACCATTTAGAAATGAGAAGAGGAAAAGAAAATTTGTTTTTAAAAGGATATTAAAATTGTCTAGTTCCTTCTTCTTCTACTTGCAAAGTTGTGAGTTAGTTGATATTTAAATTAAGTTTGTAAAAGTATTATTTCTGTGTAAGCTTAGTGGAAATATTAATTTTACATTTGTTATAAGCGAAGTTGTAATTTTGCTACCATGAAAGAAATAAAATTTGGGTTGCAGTTTTGCTTTTGAAATTACCACCACCTTGAGGGTCTCTTCTTAGGATGGGGACCTTTTCACTTTTACTATTCACTATTCACTATTCACTTTCACTATTCACTTTTACTATTCAGTATTTACTTTTACTATTCACTTTTCACTATTTATTTGAAGGCAAACTATATGTAGTTTAAAACATTTGACTTGAAATAGAAATTTTAAATCAAGGAAAGTGGGATTTATTTATGCATATTGTATAATACAAATTGAATAGATGCTTAAACTCAGAGTTGCAATTCGGAAATACAATGTTTATATTTGCAAAAAAATAAATTAACTCATTGCTCTGTTTTTAATGAATTATTGGATAGTAATCTATTTTAACAAATTATATATATATATATATTCTATACTCTCTTTACAGTTAAGGAACTTATTAATGAAATTGTGAGTTAAAGTGAACTGAGATAATGGCAGTGTATATACATATATATATATATATATATATATATATTTAAATTAAATTTATAAGGAGAAATATAATTATAATATAAAAAGAGCATAGGTAAATATATTTTAATTTTAAGTAAGAGTTTTCTCAGAAGTTTCAACAATTATCACAAATTACTTAACAGGAAAATAAAGAGGAAAATATGATCCTTTCATTTACAAAGGACACTGAAAATAAATGCAAACAAGCCCTCACAGGCATTCCATGAGTGGCCATTTTAAATTCAACTGTAGATTTAGAGAATAAATGTTCAATTGAAAAAAAAAAGAGGAAGAGAAAGAACAGCTAACCTTGGAAAACAAAGAGGAGAAAATGTGCGGCATTTCCCAATAGAGCTAAGAGAACTAAGTAAGTTTAACCTACCGTTAATCCTATTTAGGAACAGGTTGATTATTAAAATTAATTCAAACATTGAACTAAAACCTAGAGTAGAACCCTAGGGTGACTGAGTCAAGTGAAGTTAACCAACCTTGTGTAAGTGATCTGGTTTACCAAGAAATTAGGAATAATGTAAAGGATGTAGTGTTATTGTTGTTCAATAAAGAACGTGAAGAAAAAAATAGGATAAGAAGATCTTGCACAACGGGAAGGATAATGAGATAGAAATACAATCAAAATTAAATTTCAGAGATACGGTAAAATGAACGTGATAGAAATACAATCAAAATTAAATTCCAAGAAAAGGAAGAGAGGGCAAATGAACAGATGATCGTGCTCTATTGAAAAATGATCTATCACCTAAAACAACTGTTGTTCAAATGTAATTCATGAGATTAACCTAAGTTAGGAAATCATGCATTTTCTTGCGTAGGGTGTGCGCACATGTACTTGGTACCCCGCCGACAACTGTATTGTTTTCGCCTTAAGCGTACACCACCGAGAACGCCTACGTGTGCGAGGGGGTTTTCAGAGTAGTAAGGGAAATTTTTTGATAGTTCGTATCATGACCACATGACGCATGTGGACATGACACACGTGAATACGTGTTGTGATTGCATGGGAAATGTGGGCATGACAAAGGAAAGTAATTGGATTGTTCATGCAGATCTTATCTAGATCTAAATAGGAAGGGTGTAATTTGAACTTGTTGCACCAACAACTAAAGCACAGTCCCAATTAGGAGGATCTAAAATTGAACCATTGCTTTCTATTTGCTTCTTTCAAAGTTAACAAATCTTGTGTGTGCCCAAGTAGAGTAACTCATTTACTCTTTTTCTTTTTAACTAGGGGAAAAGAACCATTATTTATCATGATTTTGGAATGATAATAGGACTATGCCCTCCCCTTAACTGGGTGACCAAAACACTAGAATTATCATTTCACATGTTTTTCCTTTAGAGAGGCCTGCCCTTGGATATCCTTTTGTCCAAGTGGGAATGACCTTAAGTGGTAATGAGATAAAGCCAAGCTCTTCCGATCCACTATAAATAAATTGTGTTTGAGGTGAAAGCTTCGAGCAACGAGTGTTGATTAGTTATACATGTTGGTAATCATTTATGTTTAGGGTTTTAAGCTTGAACATTTGCAGGTTTTCTCATTCAAACCCTAAATTTTATGAGTCATGGGATCTTGCATTCTTTTGTTTGTTCTGTTGTTGGCCTTCTATGGTGGGTTCCTAGTTATTATGTCTCATCCTCATGCTTTGATGTTCGAAGGTTGACCAGCCCCCACGCAATGTTTCACTGCTTCTTCCTATCATACTTGAGAAAAATGTTGATTTATGTATATGCAAAGGTGAATTGTATGTTGACGGGCTTGTGAAATCTCAGTCAGTCTCCAGAAAATGATAAGAAATTGAGTTATATGCATTTTAGATGCATATCGAGCTTACAAGGAAAAAATACAAGGATGGAATATACATCGCAGATCCCTGAATTATTCACTTTTTGTATATCGGCTCTGCATGTATATTTGGTTAGTATGTTCAGATATACAATGGTTAGATATATTGCAGGTATATTCTAGGAAAGATTTCTTGTTTGTATGTGAAAGGGTGAATGTATGTTCGGACATACAAAGGTCATATGCAAAGAAAATATACAAGACCCGACATGCATTTGTTGCAGTGCATTGTATATCGCGGGTATACAATGAAAAGATGTAAGTGGTCTTGTATGTTCGCTAATATACAAGAAACGGGAGAAACATTTGGTGGGCCCGCGGATATACAAAGTGAATTGTATGTTGCACATGCATCGGAGGAAATATGCAAATGAACAGGTACAAGATGGATGAAGCCAATAAATTAACTAAATATGTGAAATATTTTGAAGTCCGCCGTTGTATATTTAGGATTGTACATTCCAAATATACAATCGAACATGCATTCCAAAGATACAAAGCTGAACCCGAGGTTGATTTCAATTTGCCTCATGAAAAATTTGGGATCCGCCTTGTTTAGGGATCTATTATATGCATATGAAGGGGCCGATATACAAAGGGGTGGGGCCCGCGGATATACAGTGAAAAGTGCAAGGGTTCAAATACATGGGCCGGATTTCAAAGTTGTTCTGATATGCTTCTTAAAAGTTTGGAGTCAATGGATTGCATGTATATTGGGTTTGTATATGCAGCATACAATCGAATATACAAAACAAAGATCTATAGCCTGGACGCGAAGGGGGAATCAAATACAGTGAATAAAATTTGAGGTCCGGCTTGTATATAAGATGAATGTATATGCCAATATACATTGAGATATGCAAGGAAAGGGATGCAAGGTGGACCCGATGGTGATTGCGACTTGCTCTATAACAATTTGGGGTCCACCTTGTATATTAAGTTGTTGCATGTATATGCATTTTGCATATACATGGGATTTCGAAATGCGAACAGTGGCGATTGTATATGCATCCATTCTTGCATATACAAGGGGTGAAAATGGCAAAATAAGGAAAAGGAAAAGTCAGCGAGAGGAACATGGAGTGCCTACATGGCACGTAATCATTGGCTTTTAGCTTTTTTGCAATTTTTGGTGCCAATGATCTCAGCGATGGAATCAAAATCAACGGCCAGGTTTTGAAGTTGCGGAGTTGGTCTTCCTTGCTTCCTCAGGCTTGTTTTGAGCGGGAAAACTTTGGGTGTGTTCACTACTACATCCCGTGGGTTGGTGAGCCATTATTGGCTACTTGTAGAGGCACAATGGATTGAGTGACGGGCAAACTACCAGTTTTATGAGGAATGTCCCCAAACGGCGGCACAGGGTTCGAGTCCAACTCCTCTCTACCATTCCTTCTGCCTACTGTATTAATGTTTTGAGCACCATTTTGTGGTCCACGGTATCTTGCAGATTTTTTATTTTTTCCTTGTAATTAATGCTGAGTACACTGTCTTGCTGTATAAGTAGATTGTGTCACTCATTTATGGTTGTTGAAAACTGGACAAAATTTTGGTGCTGTAATAAGATATGACTTCATTGTTGGCTCTATCTTAGCTATCTTGTGAGTTTATGAGTCTCATGTTGTATGTTTTTCTACATAAATCTACTGAAATCGTGCCGATTTAAATGAGTAATGCTATATTGCACGTGTTCTATTATTTGTCTCCAAATTGAGTGTGTTCTTCTTATGAATCTAAGCATTTAAGGGGTGTTTATGATTCTAGAATATAGGTTTGCTGTGTTGAATGCTTGATTTCTTACTTCTGCTCAAGGAGTAGATTAAACATTTCAGATCAAGTGTTGGGAAGAAGACATTGCAATAGGGATATTAGTAAGTAGAGATAACAGGATACTCTGTTTTGGGAAGTATTTGTAAGACAGATACTAAAATCCCCTTGATATCTAGTCTTTGGTATATGTTTATGCTGACCATTCACATGTGTATGTCTATTGACTTCGAGCCCTGGATAGGCACCAATCTAGTCTTGTATTGAGGTTGCAACCCAAAGTCTTAGTTTTGCATCCAAACATAAAATCAAACTTAAACTTTAAATCAAACCATTAGGACTTTAGAAGTAGTTTAGGACTAAAATCCTCTAATTCACAACTAAACATAAGCCCAAAGCTAGCCCCTTTGCTCTTATCCCATAGTTTTGGTTTGCATAAAGGAGGATTTATCTGCTTTGTATCAACATCCCAGTCAATCCACAAGCATATCTCATGGATGTTGAATAGGGAATACCCCCCTTGGTTCTGTAGAGCCTAAAGAAGAAGAGGAGAAATTTATAGAGTCTATCTCCTGTACTATTGGCCCTTGGCCCGGGAATCCTGTTGATCAATGATGGCTACCTTGTAGAGATAACTGGGAATAAGCATCTAGTCTGGGAAAATTACCAATAGATTTGGCGACTCCGTTGGGGACTGTTTGTGTAAGAACCTTGATTTTAAAAGAAATTAATTCCTAGTTATAGGTGGTAACTCTGAATAATCTCCCAACCGGTGAGGTAAAAATTTATATGCTAGGGAGAAGATCCATGCGTAATTCTTTGTCTGAAGAATTACCTAGAAAAATGATGTATAGAAAAAAAGGGACTGTTCAAGCCAGTCAAGAGGGTTCTCCCAGAAGTAATGATAATATTCAGGACAATCTAGGATCTTCAGAGTGAACAATACCTTATTTTACAAACACTGAGGTTGAGATCCAGAATTTATATGAAAGACAGCAGGGTAGTGGATTGAGAATGAGGTCAGAAGTGTTTCAAGAACACCCTTTTGTAGATTCCCCTGATAGATTTGAAGAAGTTGAGTCCCCAAGGGATGATAATGATGATCAGAATATAATGAAACCTTCCTCTTCTATGCCTACAGAGGAGGAGTTAGCTGAAGAAATCAAGAGCTTGAGGGCAGAATTAGAGTATTTGCAGGCAGTAAAAATCAGAGATGACATGAGATAGAAAGTGCAAGCTTTGAGAGTTGCTTAGAATGATGCAATTCCAACCCTCAAAAATGTAAATACGCAAAGAAATCAACAAATAAATGAAGTCCAAGATCAATATAATGATCAAAGACAGAATGCAAATAATGCTAGAATACCATTAAATAATTTAAGAAATCAGAATGCAAATAGAAATGTCAATGTTAATCAGTTTGGTAGACAACCGATGCAGCTGGACAAATTCAGACAGCTTGTTTTTTATGGCATTCCTGGTTACCCCAATCCTATTGACAAACATGTGAGGCCACAAGTGCCTAAATTTTTAGGAAATAATACTGTGTTAGGCGAAGACCACTTAAAAGCTTTTTAGAATATCATGGACAACTTTGAGGTTGAGCATGAGGATGTATTTATGAAATTATTTATGCAATCCTTAATTGATGAGGCAAGAGAATGGTACAAGGGTCTACCTGACAGGAGTATATCATCATGGGAGGACTTCAGGAGAATTTTCAAAGAACAATATGGTGATAAAACTGATCCAAGTTTCTTCATTAATGAATTCACTGGCATTACCAAAGGATCAAATGAACAGGTTGTTGATTTCAATGCTAGATTCACTAAGGTGTTGAACAAATTGCCACATCACCTGAGGCCTAATGAACCTATGTGCATAGTGTTGTACATAAATGCTTTTGATGCCAAAATAGCCTATGGATTAAGGGATAAAGGTCATGTTAGCCTTAAAGATGCTTTCAAAATAGCAACAAATATTGAAAATAACAGAAAAGCATCTGGTAAGACAAATAGAAGAGATGATGTAAAAATTCTGCAAAATCCAAATACTAAATCTCAAAGTGTTCAAGGCAGTGCATCTACTTCTGAGGATAAATTAGATAAATTGACAACTATTGTCAAGGACCTGAGCTATAGAATGGCTAAAAATCAAAAAGGGGTAGGTCTTGACAGACAGGTTTACCAAAGGTAAGAAAGAAGACCATCATTACATGATATGCCATATAATACTAATTGGCATAATGGTAAACCCATTCTTCCAAACAGTAACACAAATCCAAGGAATCAAAATGTTAAGGAAACACTTGACCCTTTGAAGAAGGTTGTTAATATTGTTAATGACACCCCATGGTGCATAATATGCCAGATGCCTCACTCACAGTCACAATGTATGATTGCTCAATCTCTATATAATAATGTTGTTTCCTATGATGAATGCAATGAACCACATTGCATGGAAGATGACAATGTCAATATGCTGTCTACAAACAAGGAGTATCCTTCTCATGATGATGATGCAAGCACAAATAATGAGATTCAGGTCTGCCAGCAATTTCCCTGTGATGAAGATGACGAAGATAATTATGCTTGTGCTCAGGACTCACACAAATTTTTGAATAACTTGAGGAGACCATCTGATGAAGAAATTAGAGCCTTCACAGCTGCAGCAGTGGCTCAAGTCAAAAGCAATTACAATCTCAAGGGTAAAACTCAGGTAAGTAACTCGCACCAACCAGAGAATACTTTTGTGAACCAACCAATGCATAGTCATAAAGGGACTGAACCACAAAAGAAACAATGGAGCAACAATAAGCAAAATTTTAAGCAAAAAATAGGTCATGATTCCCAAGGACCAGAAAATAGAATTCCTCAGCTTGAGGATTAGAACAAAGATTTTTAGATCAAAGATGACAATCAGGGAGCCACGAAAATTAAAGTTGGATCATACCAAGATAAAAGTAAAACTGTAGATCAGGCTACAACTGTTATACAAAATTATGCTCCGTTTGACATAACTCAGGTCTTGTCCCAAGTAAAGGTTTATGTTCCATTGATGGAGCTGATGAAAGTTGAAGAGTTCAGAAATAAAACATTGTCCCTGATTTCAGGAGTACCATGTCAAGCTAATCAAAATATTGAGACTCAAGGTAGGAAACAAATTATGTGTATTAATGAGGATGAGACCCCTGAAGTTTATTTGGGGATGACCATGACAAAATGCCCTTCACAGGTTAAGCCATTCTATGTCTCCCTTGTCATAAATGGAAAAGTGATTAAGAATTGTATGCTTGACTCAAGATCATCAACGAATATCATGCCTTTGGCCATTATGTAGCAAGCTGGGTTAAAGATAGATAAGGCATGTGGGAAATGCTATGCCATGGATGCTAGAGAGGTACCTGTCATTGGAATTATGAAAGATGTGGACTTCAGACTGGCAGCATATCCTGAAAAAATTTACAAAATGAACATAACAGTTGTTGATATCAAGCCATAATATGGCATGTTGTTGTCAAGAAGATGGGCAGCATTGATTGGTGGAAGTATGCAATTAGATTTATCATATGCCATGATCCTGATGAATGGTAAGGATGTCAAACTAATTAGAGAAGAAAGGTCACTAGACACAGTTGAGGATCAAGAGTCAGAGGAGCATATATGTTTTGTGAATACCGACTGCGATAATTTCAGAGTTGTCTCAGATGATAAAGAGGATAAAGGGAGAGATGTTTGCATTCGAGAGCTTAACCAACAGGGTCTGTGGACCATGTATTTTGATGGAGCTTGTTCGAAGGAAGGCTCTAGTGCTGGAATTGTATTTATGTCTGCAGCTAGTTAGCTTATAAAATTCTCTTTCTTGCTGAAGTTTTCTTGTACAAATAATATTGCAGAGTATGAAGCTCTGCTATTAGGATTGAATGTTGCTTTGAAGCATGGGATCAAGATGCTCAAAGTATTTGGGGATTCAGAGTTAGTTGTCTCCCAAGTCAGAGACAAGTATGCATCAAAAAATAAAAGGTTAAAACAGTATAAGCATGATGTATGGGATACAATTGAATTGTTTGATGCTTTTTCAATAAGCTGGATAGAGAGATCAAAAAAATGTCAGGGCAGATTTTTTAGCTAATGTTGTCATCAGGCCAGATGATGTTACTCTGACAGATGTTACAAATGTTGAGCTTAAACTTAGACCTGCAGTGCCAGATAATATATGCAGCTGGCAAGTGTTTGATGATGATAAGAATTTATTTCTACATTGCATTGATGAATATGAGAACCAGGAAATGGATTTTCAAAACTTTGTAGAAGTTGTAGATGGGAAAGAAACTCTTTTAGGGAAGGAGGTAATTCAACTCAAGACAAATAAAATCCCTAGAGGGTTGGTTGCTTTAGAGAGAGCATTTGACAATAGGGACCAATTTGTTACAAAGGCATCTCCAACAAATAAGAATGATTTAGAAGAGATAAACTTGGGGACATCTCATGCCCCCAAAAGGTTATATATTAGCAAACGACTCAAGCCACATATCAGAATTATGTTGATTGCACTACTGAGAAAATATAAGTATGTCTTTGCCTAGTCATATGAGGACCTGAAAGATTATAGAGAGGATTTATTCCAGCATGAAATCCCTTTGAAGCCTGGAGCTAAACTATTTAGACAAAAATAAAGGCCTATCAACCAACCTTGGCTCCAAAAATGCAGGAAGAGCTTATGAAGCTTAGGGAGGCCGGAATAATTATGGCCATCAAACACTCAACTTGGGTGTCTAACCTTGTTCCAGTCAGAAAGAAAAATGGTGACATCAGACTTTGTGTGGACTTTAGAAATCTGAATGTATCTTCTTTGAAGGACAATTATCCATTGCCAAGCATGGAAGCATGTTGCAGAAGGTGACTGGCTGTGAACTTTTATCCATGATGGATGGATTTTTAGGGTACAATCAAGTGAAAGTAAAAGAATCAAAACAAATCAAGACTACTTTCACCACTCCATGGGGAACTTATGTATATGTGAGAATGCCATTTGGACTGACAAATGTAGGTGCCACATTTCAAAGGGCTATGGATGTTGCTTTTGCAGGATTAATTGACTCAATCTTGGCTGTGTATCAAGATGATTTGACAACTTATTCAAAAAAGGAAGAGCAGCATTGTATGCACTTGGAACAAATTTTTATTAGAGCATTGGAATATGGCATCTCACTTAACCCAAAGAAATGTGCTTTTGGGGTAGTGGAAGGAAAATTGCTTGGACACATTGTTTCCAAGGATGGAGTCAGGATTGATCCTGAAAGGGTGGCTGCAATTGACAAAATTCAGATCCCTAGAATAGTGAAAGGTGTTCAATCCTTCTTTGGACAAATTAATTTTGTTAGGAGATTTTTTTCTAATTTTGTAGAGACCACAAAAGATATCTCTAAAATGTTGAAGAAAGGTGCAACTGTCAAATGGGAGGATGAAGCAACTAAATCATTCCAGAACATCAAAGAGGCCATAAAGATGGCTCTTGTGTTAAAATCTCCTAATTTTTCTAAGCCCTTTTAGTTATTCTCATTTCCTTCTTTCCATACTATTGCTACATGCTTATTGCAGAAAAATGTAGAAGGTTTTGAACAACCTATAGCTTTCTTTAGTAGGTCATTGCAGGTTGCTGAGTTGAAGTATGACATCATGGAGAAGCAAGCATATGCACTAGTTAGAGCAATCAAGATCTTCAGGCCATATTTGGTAGGCTCTCAGATAGTTGCATATGTGCCTCATGCAGCAATCAAAGATATTTTTACTCAATAGGAGGTAACTGGAAGGAGATGCAAATAGATAAATAAATTGCAAGAGTTCAATATTGAAATACAGATCACAAAATTGGTGAGAGGACAAGGTTTGGCAAAACTGATGACACAGTCAAACCTAGAGGCATGCTAGGTGAATGTAGTGCATAATGAAATTATAAATATGTCAGAATCTAAATGGTATAAGGACATAGGTCATTATTTGCAGAATCTGAATTGTCCTTCTCATCTCAGTGATGATCAGAAGAGGACCTTGAAGCTACATGCTATTAAATACATCATTGTTCAAGGAGAGTTGTATTGGAAAAATCGTGATGGTGTATTACTTAGATGTGTGAATAAAGATCAGGCTAAGGATATTATAAGTGACATGCACAATGGAGTGTGTGGTGGACACTATGCTGCCCATACAACAGCCCACAAAATTCTCAGAGCGGGCTATTGGTGGCCAACTCTCTTCTCAGACGCACACAGAATGGTAAGAAAATGTGAGTCTTGCCAAAGGTTCTCAGGAAAGCTGAAATATGAAGGTGCATTGCCCCTTAAGACTATAACTGCAGAAGCTCCATTTCAGCAATGGGGGATTGATTTTATAGGGGAAATCTCAGAAAAATCAAGTGGAGGACATAGTTGGATTCTTGTTGCCACTGATTACTTCACTAAATGGATTGAGGCCATTCCAACTAAAAAAGCTATAAGCAAAGTGGTGATGGATTTTATTCTAGAAAATATTATTATCAGATTTGGAGTACCAGCCAAATTGGTCACAGACAATGCTATGTGCTTCAGGTCTGGCAAATTTATTGATTTTTGCAACAACTATGGAATTGATTTGTCTCATACATCACCATACCATCCACAAGGAAATGGTCAAACAGAGTCAAGCAACAAAAGTCTCATGAAAATCATCAAAAGGCTGATAGATAAAAACAAGAGGACTTGGGATTCCAAGCTGAAGTTGGCATTATGGGCTGATAGGGTGATAGTGAAAAGAGCAATTGGAAGGTCGCCTTTTGAATTAGTATATGGTGCAACAACTAAGTTGCCTGTGAACAATCTCTTGCCAGTGTATAAATTCATACAAGAAAATGAGGAAGAAGTTGAGGACCCAATGATCGAAAGAATAAATCAACTGGTTGCATTAGATGAAATCAGAAGAGATGCACACAAAACAAACATCAATAAACAACAAAAAATGAAATATCTGTTTGATAGAAGGGCTACGAAGAGAAGGTTTCAGATAGGTGACTTGGTCCTTATGTGGAATGCAAGGAGCCAAGTAGGGGTAAGCACGGTAAATTTGAGCCCCTGTGGATTGGCCCATATCAAATTGGCAATATCTAGGAAAATGATTCTTGTTTTCTCCAGGACCACAATGGTGAACTGTTGGAATTGCCTGTGCACAGTAAATTCCTTAAAGCTTTTTTTTCTCATAAATGATTAACTTGTGTGCACACTATAAATTAGGTGTAAGTATTTTGTACATGCCATGTATAGTCAGTCGTGTTTTGAGTTTTGTGTTTTGTCTAGTCTGCCTTGGAGTAGTCTGGTCCTCGACGCAGTCTTGCGCCTGCACGTCCCGAATCAAAGCCTGTGTTGGTAATCATTTATGTTTAGGGTTTTAAGCTTGAACGTTTGCAGGTTTTCTCATTCAAACCCTAAATTTTTTAAGTCATGGGATCTTGCATTCTTTTGTCTATTCCATTGTTGGCCTTCTGTGGTGGGTTCCTGGTTATTATGTCTCATCCTCATGCTTTGATGTTCGAAGGTTGACCAGCCCCCATGCAATGTTTCACTGCTTCTTCCTGTCATACTTGAGAAAAATACTAATTTCTGTATATGCAAAGGTGAATTGTATGTTGGCAGGCTTGTGAAATCTCAGTCGGCCTCCAGAAAATGATAAGAAATTGAGTTATATGCATTTTAGATGCATAGCGGGCTTACAAGGAAAAATATACAAGGATAGAATATACATTGCAGATCCCCGGAATATTCACTTTTTGTATATTGGGTCTGAATGTATATTTGGTTTGTATGTTCAGACATATAATGGTTAGATACATTGCAGGTATATTCCAAGAAAGATTCCTTGTTTGTATGTGAAAGGGTGAATGTATGTTCGGACATACAAAGGTCATATGCAAAAAAAATATACAAGACCTAACATGCATTTGTTACAGTGCATTGTATATCGCGGGTATACAATGAAAAGATGCAAGTGGTCTTGTATGTTCGGCAATATACAAGCAGCGAGAGAAACATTTGGTGGGCCCATGGATATACAAAGTGAATTGTATGTTGCACATGCATTGGAGGAAATATGCAAATGGATAGGTACAAGATGGACGCAGCCAATAAATTAACTATATATGTGAAATATTTTGAAGTCCATCATTGTATATTTGGGATTGTACATTCCAAATATACAATCAAACATGCATTCCAAAGACACAAAGCTGAACCCGAGGTTGATTTCAATTTGCCTCATGAAAAATTTGGGATCCACCTTGTTTAGGTATCTGTTATATGCATATGAAGGGGCCAATATACAAAGGGGTGGGGCCTACAGATATACAGTGAAAAGTGCAAGGGTTCAAATACATGGGCCAGATTTCAAAGTTGTTTTGATATGCTTCATAAAGGTTTGAAGTCCATGGATTGCATGTCTATTGGGTTTGTATATGCAACATACAACCCGATATACAAAACAAAGATCTACAGCCTAGACGCGAAGGGGGAATCAAATACAGTGAATAAAATTTGAGGTCCAGCTTGTATATAAGATGAATGTATATGCCAATATACATTGAGATACGCAAGGAAAGGGATGCAAGGTGGACCCAATGGTCATTGCGACTTGCTCTATAACAATTTGGGGTCCACCTTGTATATTAAGTTGTTGCATGTATATGCATTTTGCATATACAAGGGATTTCGAAAGGCGAACAATGGCGATTGTATATGCATCCATTCTTGCATATACAAGAGGCAAAAATTGCAAAATAAGGAAATGGAAAAGTCAGCAATAGGAACATGGAGTGCCTATGTGGCACGTAATCATTGGCTCTCAGCTTTTTTGTAGTTTTTGGCGCCGATGATCTCAACGATGGAATCAAAATCAACAGCCAGGTTTTGAAGTTGCAGAGTTGGTCTTCCTTGCTTGCTCAGGCTTGTTTTGAGCAGGAAAACTTTGGGTGTATTCACTGCTGCATCCCGCGGGTCGGTGAGCCATTATTGGCTACTTGCAGAGGCACAATGGATTGAGTGACAGGCCAATTACCAGTTTTATGAGGAATGTCCCCAAACGGCGGCATGAGGCTCGAGTCCAACTCCTCCCCGCCATTCCTTTTGCCTGCTGCATTGATGTTTTGAGTGCCATTTTGTGGTGCACGGTATCTTGTAGATTTTTTTATTTTTGCCTTGTAATTAATGCTAAGTACACTCTCTTGTTGTATAAGCAGATTGTGTCACTCATTTGTGGTTGTTGAAAACTGGACAATATTTTGGTGCTGTAATAAGATATGACTTCATTGGTGGCTCTGTCTTGGCTATCTTGTGAGTTTATGAGTCTCATGTTGTATATTTTTCTGCATAAATCTACTGATATCATGCTGATTTAAATAAGTAATGTTATATTGCATGTGTGTTGTTATCTGTCTCCAGATTGAGTGTGTTCTTCTTATGAATCTAAGCATTTAAGGGGTGTTTATGATTCTATAATATAGGTTTGTTGTGTTGAATGCTTGATTTCTTACTTCTGCTCAAGGAGTAGATTAAACGTTTCAGATCAAGTGTTGGGAAGAAGACATTGCAAAAGGGATATCAGTAAGTAGAGATAACAGGATACTCTATTTTGGGAAGTATCTGTAAGGTAGCTACTAAAATCCCCTTGATATCCAGTCTTTGGTATATGTTCATGCTGGCCATTCACATGTGTATGTCTATTGACTCCAAGCCCTGGATAGGCATCGATCTAGTCTTGTATTGAGGTTGCAACCCAAAGTCTCAGTTTTGCATCCAAACATAAAATCAAACTTAAACTTTAAATCAAACCATTAGGACTTTAGAAGTAGTTTAGGACTAAAATCCTCTGATTCATAATTGAACATAAGCCCAAAGCTAGCCCCTTTGCTCTTATCCCACAGTTTTGGTCTGCATAAAGGAGGATTTATCTACTTTATATCAACATCCCAGTCAATCCACAAGAACATCTCATGGATGTTGAATAGGGAATACCCCCCTTGGTTCTGTAGAGCCTAAAGAAGAAGAGGAGATATTTATAGAGTCTATCTCCTTTACTATTGGCCCCTAGCCCGGGAATCCCGTTGATCAATGATGGCTACCTTGTAGGGATAGCTGGGAATAAGCATCCAGTCTGGAAAAATTACCAACAATACCAATAGCTAACCTCCCCCAAAACCCTCCAAGGTGCAACCCTTGAAGGCTGGGAGACTTCGTAATGGAGAGTAGCACTATCACACATATAACCACTCAAATAGTTGCCCTTACTACTTATCCATTATTTTAGAAGCCAAAATCCCCTATAAACCAGTGTCAGAAAGAGCAATTATCATCTTCCTAAGACAACTCACGTTCTTATGATTCAATAGTAGAGATAACAGGGAAATCCTAAGGTTTGTAAGCCTTGGGAACCCAGAACTTGCTGTACCAAAGAAGTTTGTGTACTTGTAAGGGGGAGCCCATGTCCCAAGTTCCTAGATTATCCACTTTGAATAGCGTAGCTGGTGAAATCCAAGTGAGAATTCAGTTTATATTGCCCTTGTCATCCTAGGATTTGTACTTATTCTTGTCAAAAATGTCAAAATCTAAAAAGAAATCATGAAAATATTCTTTGTGTGTGCTGTGTCTTTCTTGCCATAGTTGAAAAATCAAATCAAAGAAAATAACTTTCACGCAAAGAAAACCAAAAACATTAAAAAATCAGTCAAAAATCAACCAAAAACACAGAGCTACGCATTTATTCATTCTTATTGCACTTTTGTTCAATCCTACCACACATTTGACTACTACTACGCATACATTCAGTTTCACTGCGCTTTTGTTTTGTTCTACTGCACATTTATTCTTTGCCAAACTTGCGCATTTGTTGTCTATTCCTGTGCTTTTACATTTGACCATATCTGCGCATTTACTCTCTGCTGCTGCGCATTTACCTTTTGTTCCTGTGCATTTGTTTTTGCACATCTGTCACAGTGAGCTATTCCATACATTTGCTGAGAAAAATAATTATCTTTTCAAGCACCCATTTTAGCCTTGTTTCAATTTCCCAAATCAGATTAACCATGCAAGTCACTTCTCCCGTCCATTTTCGCGATGTACCTACTTTTCCAACTCTCACCTCATCCAAAAACTTTGCAAAAACTTCCCAAAACTGAGTCAAAGTACCAAAACTAGGTTATAACTAGGAAATTTTAGATCATATTAGCCTCAAACAATCACTAGTAAAGTCTCCACTAACAAGATATATCATCCTTCTCTCTCAGAACTTTCACTAGTTGTGTGGGTACAAAGCTAGTCCCTATCAAATAATCAAATTCCTAACATCCTTATTTGTGGCTATCATTTTGTATCAACCAATTCATTTGACACCATTGATCCAAGAAAACCCTTGTCAAAATCATATCACCACAAGTATCCCCTTCACTACAACCTTTAAACACATCTTACCAAAGTATCCAAGCTCATCCCACTCCATTCCAAATCACATTGCATGGTACTAACTAGATCCCAAAAGCAAAAACAACTTGAAATGGTTGAAACATATGACAAAATTGTATCCCCTCATGACAGTGATGAAGAGATATCTCATGAGGACATTCAAGGAGCTCTACAAGACTAAAAGTTCCAATGCAAGATGGACAAAGTGCTCAACCAAGACCCTAGCAAATTCTTTCTCCACCTAGCAAACCAAGGAGTTAAGCTCCCCAAAGACTTTGATGTCACAGCATTGAAGGAAATAGAAGAAGAAAGAATCCATGAGGATGGCACACATGAGGAAAGAACCATAGACAAGGCAAGAAATCCATTGACTCTACCATGCCTCTAGACACATTGACCAAACAAATTCAAAACCTACAACAACAAATAGTGGACCTTCAAATAGGGACATCCACTAAACACTATTTGTTGGAGGATATATCACCATATCCCTTTGATAAGAGCTTGAACATGGTCCCCTTTCCCTTTAGATTTGAAGTGCCGAAATTTGACAAATATAGAGGAAAGGGTGACCCTAGAGATCATATCCAAGAACTTAGTGCCGTGTGTCTAGAAGTTGCCCACAATGAAACTTTTCTCATGAGACTCTTCCCTAGATCTCTAGGAGGACAAGCCATGGAATGGTTCTCTCGACTTCCCCCGCATATCAAAACCTTTGTCGAGTTAGTAAACAAATTTGTAACACATTTCTCATATAATATTAAACATGAGGTATCCATGCTTGACCTTTACAACACAAAACAAAAGAGTGGTGAATCCTTCATTGCTTTCTTACAAAGGTGGAGGCAACTTGCCAGCAAATGTCCTCATCATATACCAAAAAAACAAATGCTTGAAATGTTTGTCCATAATCTCAATCTTGATCTTAGCTACCAAATTCAAATCGAATGCCCTACCACATTTGTGAAAGCCATTGAGATGGGGTTATTCGTCGATAAAGCTATGGTCACGAAAGGACAAATAAAATTGTTCAAAGACACTCCTAACTCAAACTATACCATAGACAAGTCAAAATTATGGACCAAAAATAAGAACATACTCAACAATGGAGTGGTTGATGCAAAAATAGTGACTCCTAAACAACCGATCTTAAACCTCAAAGGAGTGTCAAACACTGCTATGCAAAGCAAACCTTCGTCAAGTGAACCAAGGCAACCGTACACATACAACTTTCCTTCTAGACAAAATTTACACAACTAGGAGAGTCATATGAGTCTTCTTTGAGGAAGTTGTTAGAAAACAATGAGATCGCCCTTCCCATCTCAAAAACTATGAACCAGCAGTCAAACCTCCTTGGTGGAAAGACACTAATTTCTATGAGTATCATGGGGGAAAAGGACATAAAACCAATGATTGTATTCATCTGAAAAATGTCATTCAAGACTTGTTAGACCAAAATCATATCAGCACAAAAGACAACCCATCTAACGAATCACATGTGGTGTACAAGGATCCGCTCCTTAACCACGATAGGTAGAACAATCACAACAACAACAACAACTAACAGAATCACAATAACAGAAACAATGATGCCAGTTACACAAATGTACCATTCGACTACACTGTCAATTGCATATCAAAGCACATCCCACAAATCAATGTGATCATGTTTAACAAACAAACAGATCCCAACACCAAAACTGATTGTAATATCAACACCCACAGTGGGAAAGTCACCTTACACACACTCCCTCCAAGGTCATCATCCTCACCATCTACCCCCCACAAGTATAGCATCATAGACCAACTACGAAAGACTCTGGCCAATATATCCATATTAGAGTTGTTGCGTCTATTGCCAACCCACAAAGAGATTTTTGATAAAGCCTTAGTGAAAACCACTGTGCCCACCAACTTGGCCCAAGAGAAATTTCAAGCCATGGTAGGTCATCTTACCTCACCTAACATCCTATCATTCACTAAACAAGATGATCTATCCATATCTCAACCCCATAATGCATCATTGCATATTGAGGCCTTCATTAACAAAAATCATATCAAAAGGGTTCTCATTGATGGGGGAGTAGGTTTGAACATTTGCATGCTTAAATTAATCCTTACATTAGGGTACTCAAAAATTGCAGTGGATCCAAGAAAGAAGATCGCAATAAAGGCCTATGATGAAGAAGAATAGACAACAAAAGGAATTGTGGTGTTACCGTTAAGAATTGGACCAGTGGTAGTAACAGAGGTTGTTTGCCAAGTCCTTGATAGGGAGCTCACCTATAACATCCTCCTGGGTAGACCTTGGATACATGCCATGAAAGCTATGCCTTCCACATATCATCTGTGTGTCAAGTTACCTTACAACGGCTGAGAGATCACCATCCAAGGTGACCCTGGTCCTTTTCAACACTGTAACTCTATCCAACCAAAGCTAGATTTTAGCATCCCTAACAATAGAGCTTCCACATCTTCTACTTCCCAGCATGATGCTAGCTCCCAAGCTTCCACATCAAAGGCCAAAGAGCAAAAAGTTAAGATTACAGAAATAGGGGTAGGAGAGTATTCCATTGAGCATACCCTTTGCGTAGCTAAAATGCCTTTATCTTCGAAGTCCTTTGGGTGACCTACACCCTTCCCAAAACCATCTGCTCCTCCTAGACCTCCCAAGGCTCTTTTTGTCAAATGGGGCACCTTATAAATGAAAGCGAAGAAAGAAACATTCTGCAATGGCTCTACATAGATGAAGATGACACACCACAACACAAACAAGCAAAGCTCCCAACAGAAATCTATGGGCGTGGTCAATCTATCTTACATAAAATGGGCAATGAAGGACAGGGTCCCATCGGCCTAAGAAAAGAGGGAATAACTAAACCCATTCAACCCTCTTCATCCTCATTAGCTCATGACACAAGAGGGCTAAGGATACAAAAACAACAGCAAAGGCAAAGCTAAGGCTACTACTTGTTTTGTGGAACAGATCCATAACCTCCAAGAAAAAAATGATACAGACTCTAATGAGTATGAATGGGATGAACTTTCAAAACATTCCTATGAGGACAAAGGAATCAATACCATTCGCACCTATAGCCCCTACCATGAGGGACAAACACTAAGGCCTAGACCAATAGAGTGTGATTCACCCATTCCAGAGAGTACAACTTACGAGGAAGGTCAGAGTTCTAATACGATAAATAATCTTGAAGAGAGTACCATCACAGATCTTATTCCTATCACTCCCAATCTTGATAATATATCCATCCTTACCATCACACCCACTTAATCAGATCAACCTATCGATCCCCTCCCCCTGGTACATCCTGAACTTATCGATTGGGAACTACAAGGAACCCCTCAACTAGACATGTTCCAGAACGATGATCCCTACATTGATTACATGGAACTAAGAGACCACCTACTTGCTGGAGATCATAAAGTTGGATTCGCCATAGAACTCAACACCGTGGCTTATTTTGGAGAGGGTACCAAGCCTTCTAGTCACAAGAATATACAAATCAAAAATGGATCTGATGGTGAAAACCATTATGCAGTAGTGTCAGATTCCAAAAAAGTAAAAATAAAGGATGCATCTGAAGGTGAAAACCTCTTTGAGGCGCCAGACGATGGAAAGCTTGACACTCTCCCCAACAACATGTATCAGGAGAAGTCACAAATTGTTGTGGAACCTACAGAACCTATCGACATAAGAAAAGAAGGTAACCCCAAGATCATACACTTTTCCAAGTCTCTAACTCTACCAGAAAAGATGAAATTTGTGCCCTTCTTCAAGAGGAAATATGTCAACTTTGCTTGGTCCTATGCAAACATGCCCGGGTTAGATCCAGACTTGATCTTGCATCATCTACCACTAGATCCTAGAATTAAACCTGTTAAACAAAAACTCAAGAAAATGCATCCACGTGTCACATTACTAGTCAAAGAGGAATGTAAGAAACTACTGGATGTGGGGTTCATCAAAGCAATCGATTATCCAAAGTGGATATCAAACATTAAACCAGTGTCAAAACCAGATTGTAGAGTCAGATTGTGTAATGATTTCTAAGATCTCAACAAGGCTTGTTGCAAAGATGATTTCCCATTACTAAACATTAACATCGTCGTAGACTTGACAGCTAGACACACTATGCTTTCTCTTATGGATGGTTTCTCTGGATACAACCAAATCAAAATAGCACAAGAAGATTAGCATAAGATAGCATTCACATGCCCATGGGAAACCTTCTACTAGAACGTCATGCCATTTGGGTTGAAGAACGTGAGAGCCACATATCAAAGGGAAATGACTACTATCTTCCATGACATGATGCACGTAACTGTGGAAGACTATGTGGATGACATCCTTGCCAAGTCATTTATAAGGGAATCTCACTTAGATGTCCTAGAGAAAATCTTTTAGCGGCTAGAATAGTTCAAGGTCCGATTGAATCTAAAAAAGTGTGTGTTTGGAGTCACCTCTGGCAAACTCTTGGGTTTCATAGTATCAGCCAATGGGATTGAGGTAGACCCTGCAAAGGTAAAAGCTATCATGGAGATGCCACCATCAAGAAACATCACCCAACTGTTGTCTTTACAAGGAAAATTATAGGCAATCCGTCAGTTTATCTCACAACTAGCAAACAAGTGTCAACCTTTCACTCATCTCTTGCATAAGAACATTCCATTTAGATGGGATGAGAAGTGTGAAGAAGGCTTCCGCAAATTGAAGGAGTATCTCATGAATCCACCTATCTTAATGCCACCTATCCAAGGCAAGCCACTATATCTTTACATATCTGCTACACCGACAGCTCTGGGGGCCCTTTTAGCACAACAAGACTATGAAGGAAAGGAATGGGCCATATACTACATCAGTCGCACATTGGTGGAGTATGAATTGCAATATTCTCAAATCAAAAGATCTTGTCTTGCTGTGATTTTTACTTCCCAAAAACTATGGCATTACATGCTAGCACACTCCATCAAGCTCATTGCAAAGATCGATCCACTCAAGTACTTATTAAGCAAAGCAGCTCTGACAGGCTGCCTAGCCAAGTGGGTGATGCTACTAAGTGAATATGACATCGAATATGTGGAAAGGAAAGCTATCAAGGGTCAGGTCATCATCGATCAGTTAGTAGAGGCACCATTGCAAGATACCACTCCAGTGACATTCAAGTTCCCTAATGAATCAATTTTCAGTGTCACAACACATTCATGGAATCTCTACTTTGATGGATCTTATAGAAATCATGGATCGGGGGCAAGAATCTTATTAGTCACTCCTTAAGGCGACACAATTCCTAAGTCCTATCGTCTGCTTTTTCCTTGCACAAACAACATAGCAGAGTATGAGGCCCTAATCATTGGTCTTAAGATGGCAGTAGAATGGAAAGTGAAAGAGATACATGTCTATGGAGATTCCCAACTAGTGATCAACCAAGTCAATGATGAATATCAGACGAAAGATAACAAGCTCATACCATACAAGCGTATGGTGGATGACTTTAAAGGATGCTTTGTGATCATCTCCTTTGAGTAGATTCCTCGCATAGAAAACAAAGCAGTAGATGCCATGGCAACCATTGCCTCGCTTCTCGATATACCAGAGAATGAGTCACATTTTAAGTTCTTAGTGGAACCAATCACACAACTAGCTTATGATATCCCTGAAACCCAATCCATTTGCCTCCTAATTAGATCTAGTTCACCCTTGTATGGTAAAATTTACACTTACCTCAAGGATAACACCTTACCAGCTGATTTATCCAACAACCAATGCTGAACCTTTATTCAACAAACATCTCATTATGCCATTATTGCCGACACCCTCTACCACCGAGGTCTCAATGGTACTCTACTCAAATGTCTTGAACATGAAGAATCTCAAACTGCCTTATGAGAAGTACATGAAGGAATTTGCGGATCACACTCTAGTGGTCCTACCTTAGCTAAGAAACTCATGCATTTGGGATACTATTGGCTGAACATGGAGATAGACTCATATCACTTTGTTAAGAAATGCAAGTAGTGTTAGATTCATGGTAACCTCATTCATGCACCAGCATAGGAATTGCGACCTCTAACAACACCTTGGCCCTTTTGTCAATGGGGACTTGACCTTGTGGGAAAAATTCACCCTCCTTCATCTAACGGCCACAAGTTCATCATAATAGCCACTGAATATTTTACCAAGTGGATTGGAGTTGTTCCACTCACCACTGTCATAGGTAAACAAATTGCCTCCTTCATCCTTAATTACCTCATTTGTTGATACAAAATTCCCTCATCCATAGTCACAGATAACATAAGACCCTTCAAAAACTATGATGTCCAAGAGCTCTGTGACAAGTTCCAAATCCAACACTGCTTCTCTACCCCATATTACCCCCAAGGCAATGGTTAGGCAGAGGCATCCAACAAAACCATCTTGAAAATCCTCAAGAAAATTGTCAATGATGTCGGTCGTGATTAGCACATACAACTAAATCCCACTCTGTGCGCCTATCAAACCAGCATACACACTCCCACAAGTGTCACCCCATATGCCCTTGTCTATGGTTCCGAAGCCATTTTGCCCATTGAGGTCAAGTTACCATCTTTGAGGGTGTCATTAAAAGGTCTTATCACTAATGAGGACTATAGAGTTTCCAGACTGCAAGAGTTAGAATTTTTGGAGGAGAAACGACAGAATACTTTCAACCATCTCAAAGCCTACCAACAAAGAATGTCCAGAAGCTATAACCATAGAGTCCATCCAAGGATCTTCAATGTTGGTGATCTAGTGCTCAAAGAAAATCCCCACAATCAGTAGGATCAGGAGAAGAAAGGAAAGTTTGAACCTAACTGGCTTGGTCCTTATGTAATCATTGTTGCCTATGGATCAGGAGCGTACCAGTTAGCTACATTAGAAGGTGAGCTATTCGATGACCCAATCAATAGTATGCATCTTCACCGGTTCTATACCTAGAGAACTCCAATGTAAGGGGCACAAAAAAATCAAAAAAAAAATCCTCTAGTGAAAACCTGGTAAACATGTGCCTTGGATAGATACCATGATGAAAACCTGGTAAACACATGTCATGTGTATTTCATAAATGTTGCAATAAAAGAAAACTAGTGAAAACCTGACAAATAGGCACTCTTTGCGATGAAGACCGCTTCCTCCATCTTTGGGAAACCATCACCTTGCATCCATTCTCTCTACCATTATCCATCACCTGGTCATATCCGTTTCACAACAACCACCTAATGCTAAGCTATCATGGCTTAATACTCTATCACTTTTGTCGCCTTACATCCTAAGGTTTACCTAGTATCTTATCCATAGTGTCAACTTGTCATAGGGTTTATAGTTAGTATCCTGTCACCTCAAACTATGTCGCCTCTGCATCTTCATGTAGGCAAGGCCATCTTGTATCGATGTGCCCCTAAGGCTCCTTTCCCATCCATCCTCTGGTCCACCCATATCCACACCATTTCCCATCACCTAGGTCCTAGGTCCACACAGTTCACCCTGAACTACGTTATCTCTGCATCATCATGTAGGCAAGGCCATTTATCAATGAGCCCTCGAGGCACTAGGTCAGTTCCTTAGGGCCCATTTCTTCATATCCATTGTCAGTTTGTCCACAATAAAATGAACCTTCACATGACTAGGGGCAAGTCCTCGACCTAGTTACGGCATTGGATTCTACAATGCCACATGTTCTTAGAGGACGCCAATAAGGATTGTGATATCTTCCACTAGACACACACGTACAGCAAAGCACACTTCCAAATAGAAATTTTGACACAAGACATCAACCTATCCAAAGCAAAACAAACAAGTACCTAAACACTCAAAATGATTTTATCTAAATTATGGCAAGAAAACACATCTAATGCAAGAATGTTTTGTGTTTGTGAGCAGGTTAAGTTACGGAGTCTTAATTTTGTTATCTTGTCTTTCTACGCTACTCAAGGATGTCAAAAACTAGAGATGCTATGATGAGGGCATGATTATTTTATTTATTTGTTGCTTGTGGGTTTATCTCTAGTAATGTGAAGCCCTGTCTAAAGACATGATCAAACATAATGATCATCAAGGACATCAGAGGTCTAACATGAAATAGGTGTAATCCTTGTCTATTGACATACAAGAAATACTCAAGTCATCTAGATTCAATTTTGACTAGATGCTTGAATCAACTTGCTATGTCAAAATCCATGTGAGAAATACTTAGGTCATCTAGACTCAATTTTAACTAGATGCTTGTATCAGCTTGCTATATCAAAATCCATGTGAGCAATACTCATGTCATCTCGGTTCAATTATACCTAGATGCTTGTATTATCTTACAACATATCAAAAACACAAAAATAACAAAAATCACCCAATGATGAAACAAAACACTTCAAAATACTTGCAGTATCAAGATGACAAATATCCACATCCATAATGTATCCAATTGCATTTCGTATACCATCCATAAATAAAAGCTTGTGATTCCTTCATTCGCATTTCTTCTATCAATCAAATTTCTATCTATCATTGTATCTTTCATCCTTGACCAGTCAATCCAAGCAATGATCCAAATGCAAGTCCCTCCTTAATCCATACCAATCAAGTCAAGTCAATCTTGTCAAATTATCCAAACGCAATCAGTGGTCTTGATCCTAATCTTGTCATAAACCAACTCAATCAATCATCATTATTAGTGGGATATATCTTTCCCGTGCCTATCCTGTTGATCTAGGGATATATCGTTCCCCACAATGACAACACTATCATTTGTGTTGATCTATGGATATATCGTTCCCCACAATGACAACACTATCCTTTGTGTTGATCTAGGGATCTATCGTTCCCCGCAATGACAACACTATCGTCAATCATTATTGATTAATCATTGGTTTACCGCTTGGCAAGGGCAATACCTTGTTTGTTCTTGTATCATTTGTGCATACTTGCTTGCTTGCTTGTGTGTGTTATCATTTTATCTTGCATCACATGTCATTCAGCTCTTTCTTCAACCAATTTCTTGACCCCAACCTATTCTTCCACCTTCTTCATCGTGAGATTGTCTGTCTCATGCCCTTGAAACTTTCTTCCCATCCAATCTCCTGAGGGGACATCCTACCGTCATTAAACCTGTACTAGGGGCAAACTAGGGCATGTATCATTATCAGGAAATTTATTCTTTGAAACAACGTGATGAAACACATTGCATCAAAGAGGGGCAAAATGTATACGCCTAAAAATGTCATGACTCTATCTAAATAATATTTTAAATATTTATTTCATCTTTATATTCCTCTATCAATTGATAAGTAGGAGGTATTTTTCGCAGCATGTCAAATTATCATAATTCCTCTATCAATAAATAAATAAATCAATTTATTTATTTGGTTCATGTTCCTCCCAAAAATTAAATAAATTCTCTTATTTAATTAGCTTCATCAAATTCTTCCAAATCCTCTCTTATCCACAATTAAATAATTTTAATTATTTAATTAAAGTCAATTGTTCCTCCAAATTTAAATAAATCAATCAACTTTATTTAAATTCTCTCAATCTCTAAAAATAAAATATAATCAAATATTTTATTTATTCTTCCAAAACATGCACAAACAATTAAATAAATTTATTTATTTAATTTGCTTTCTTATCTTCTAATTCCTCAAAAATCTTCTATTCCTCTAAAAATAAATCTTGTTCATCATGCACACAAAATTAAATAATTTATTATATAATTTCTCTCAAATCATGCAAAAAGCAAATTACAAGTTGAGTTAATTGACTTAATCAATCTTATTTTTATCAATAACTCTTAAATTATAAAAAAAGCATTTTAATTTATGAAATCAAATCTTATCTTTGTCAAGAAAGCAGTTAACTCAAATAAAATAGCTTTTTGGAGTGACACATGTCAAGTGCACATTCATCATGAATTCTAGATTTATCTCAACCGTTGATCTTTTTATTCATTCTATACCGTTGATCTTCCTTCTCTCAAGTCTATAAATACAACCCCTATTCCTCCATTCCAACAATCCAAGCTTTTAGTAAACTTACTCTATAGGAATCACAGTGCGCCTTTGGCATCAAACCATATCCATAGCTTGAGATCACCATTATCATTGTATTGACAATCCTCTTCATTGCAAGAACTATCATAGTCGTTCTCTATTGTCATCTTGAAGAAAAAAGTAAGGAAGTACATCTTCTGAGGGCCTCATTCACATTCAAAAGATCAATTTGAGATAGGCGACCAATGGAAGCTACGAAGTAACAAGGTTTGTAAGGTATTGTTCTTTGTGTTTTAAATCTTGATTATTTCCATTTCATTGAGTTATTGGGATATTATTGATATATTGCATTTTCTCGTAGTAGGAGAATTACTTTATCTGACTCAAACTAGACCTGACATAATGCATGTAGTATGTCTTGTGGCAAGATTTCAGGCAAAACCCAAGGAATCACATGTGATGGCAGTCAAGAGAATTTTGAGATATTTAAAAGGTACAATAGATTATAGTTTGTGGTACCCTAAGGACTGTGACTTTACTCCTAGTGCATATATTGATGCAGATTGGGCCGGAGATGTGGATGACAGAAAAAGTACAAGTGGAGGTGCATTCTTCTTGGGAAAAAGATTAGTATCTTGGTTGAGAAAGAAACAGGATTCAATATCCCTGTCTACTGCAGAAGCAGAATACATTGCAGCAGCATTCAGTTGCACTCAAGTGTTATGGATGAAGCAGACTTTGAAGGATATCAAAATTGTGTATGAAGATCCCATTGCAATCTTTTGTGACAACACAAGTGCCATAAACATATCAAAGAATATAGTGATGCATTTAAGGACAAAGCACATATCCATCAGGTATCATTTTCTGAGAGAAAAGGTGACAGAGAATAAAGTCAAGTTGGAGTATGTTTCTACAAAGGATCAAATTGCAGACATTTTTACCAAGCCTCTGTCTAAGGATACTTTTGAGTATCTCAGAGAAAAGTTGGGGGTTATCACCCCTCCTGCTCTAAACTAAGATGCACAATAGTGCATTAGTCTAGAGGTGCTCAGAGATCTGGATTGATGCTTTGTAGGGTTACTTCTCAGGGGGAGTAGTAAGAGAGTTTAGAAGAGAGATTAGATCAGAGCAGAAGAGTGCAAGTATGTGCCCTTTGCCATTGATGTCAAAGGGGGAGAGAAGTCATGTGAAAAACTTAGAGTGCAGATGTGTAAGAGAAAGAGGGACAATTTTGGAGAAAGAAAGAGTGCAGGTGTGTAAAGAGAAAGGGGGAGAATCTTGTCTTGATGGTTGTTGCAGTTTTTCACATCATATGTTGCCATCAATGACAAAGGGGGAGATTGTTGCAAGTATGTGCCTAATCAGTGTTGTCATTGATGTCAACATATCCTTGTTGTCATTAGTGTCAACTATATTTTATTCTATTACTTGTTTAGAAGACTTGTATGTTGAGGATATTAAGAAAATTAGCCTCTCCAGAAGAAAAAAGTGAATTATAGAGAAGTGCAGTACAAACAGTGATTTGTATGCTAAAGAACAATTTGGTAAACTACTCTGCATTTATTTATGCTTGAAGATCATGGTCTATGGATTGGATGTAAGTTAAAGGTATGACTAAGGATGCTACATTCTAGGTTTGAGCCCTCTGCATGAAGATCTGAGTGAGTTGTGTTCACCAGAGTGAACCCTACTTTTTCTCTAAGTTCATTTGGGATAGGGAGAAAATATTCTGCTCTGCATTCCTCCGCAATAAAGTATTTTGCTCTGTAGTTCTAGAAGGAATTATGGGATGATGATAAATGTCTACAATTGCAATGGTTCATGGTTTGGTGGTTCGCAAGCTATCTTTCCTTTATGACAATTGAATACAGTGAAGTTCATGTGTTCCTGTGAGAAGATTCCTATGAATAAAGTGGTTAAGGTTCATGCAATTTCTCTTGATGATTATAATGTGCTCGTGGATGTCTCCTAATCATATTCCTATCTTGACATTGGTCCACATTAAGGATTTGAGATCATGTCCGAAGATTGTTCCCAGATAGTGTAACGTGTAACCATTTTTGGCCGACTTGGTTAATCCCAGTGATTGTGGAGATCTTTGGAAGATTGTGGAAGCATGTTGTGGCATGGAAGATCATGTTTGAGTCCTAGCTAAGGCATGGCATGATCTGCATTTCATTTCCTTTGCATAATATTGTAATAGGTCGGGACCTATTTTTGTGAATGTTTGTTGTACCAACCTTGGAGATTGTTCTAATGGTTGATGATTGTGATGCCGACCTTGATGATCATTCCAAGGTTGATGAAGTGTATAAATACTTGTAGTTGAGTCATAGAAAAAGTGTCCTTGCACGGAAATGAAAAGATATTAAGAAAGGTCCAAAAGCTAGAGCATAGAAGAGGCAGAGGAAAGAAGAGGAAGAATAGAATAGAGGCAGAGCAGAGCAGGGGAATTATTGTACTTCAATCATAGACATAAGAAGGTGTTGATCATGGCAGAGAACCTAGCAGTGAGCCACCAGTAGGGTTTAACAACCCTTATTGTAATCTTGCTAGGTTTAGGGTTGAGGCAATGAGCCTACTAGACCTAGTTGTTCTTCATGGCAGTGAGCCAGTATGTTTAGGCCTGTGGAGTGACCATCCTGAACATCATTATTTTAAGATTGCAATATATATTGAGAGCTAATCCTCTCTGTGGTTTTTCCCCACCTTGGGGTTTTCCACGTAAAATCTGGTGTCTCTTGTATTTGATGTTGTATATGTGGTTAAGTTTCTGATTTCATGCACTCATTGATAAATCATAATAATTGTGGATAAGTGATTAATGTTTAATTGCAGAAATTGTTTAAGTTTTTGGGATAACTGATTCACCCCCCTCTCAGTTGTCCAGCGCATATCAACATATAGAACATAACAATCCTCCTTTGGAGAATACAGGGAAAGATGAGCAAAGGAAAGAGGATAACCCTGAGGAGGAGCAAGAAGAAAAAGCTCCTGAGAAGAGTGAGGAGAAACAAGATGAAATGGATTAGGGTGAAACAGAGAAGAAGCAAGATGAGAGAGTTGAAGATATAGGTCAGAGTTCTTCTTAGTCAGACTCATTCAAAGACCTATTAGATTTGTAGATACAGTTTCAACCAGTGATTACACCTCAACTTCTATAGATCCCTACTCATAAAGGGCAAGTAGACTTGTTAAACATTTCACCCCTTCACACACTACAACTTGGAGACATCTTGCATGCTTCTGCAAGAAAGGAGTTCTTGCAAGAAAACTTGAAGAAAACAAGTTTAGTTGAAGATGCAGTGAAATTGATTCAAGAAGGTTTACCATAGGTAAGCATTGATTCCTCTCTATATTTGGTGCAAAAGATGAAGCTTTTAATGGATTCCTTCAAGGACCACTCCTCACACATTGAACAAAAGGCAGAACAAGAGGCCTTAAGGAAGATGAATGATAAAAGGTTGGTTGAGATATCTGACAAGTGTGCCGATGCACACAATAAACTGCAAGAAAATATAAAGACATTCAAGGATTGTATTGATGAAGCCACCGCATTGTATCTTTTTTTCTTGAAATGGCCTAATTCCACCAAGAACATCAAATCTCAGATTGACTCCATTGAGTCACAGATCTCCAAATTGGCTAAAGTATATGACTTGTCAAAAGACAAGAATGGGGCAACCAGGGCACAAGTTGAAAACCTTCTTGCACAAATGTCATAGCTACAAAACCAGAGAAAACAAATTAAGAAACAATTTGGCCAGCTAGGGGAAGCAGTCAATCTGAGACTTACTTCATTGTTAGGGTTGCTAGGTGAAGCTGAGAAGATTGAGCAGAAGATGAAGACACCAAGCAACATAGATGAGGCTGAGCACTTATGTGTGAAATATGAATGTCAAAATCACATTCTTGCCTTAGAGAAAGCAAATTGGGTATCCACTCTTATGCAACTCAAGGTAATCTACAAATCCATTCTACCTTCTAAGTGAGTTGCAAGAGTATTGTAGATAAGAAATTTTTGGATGTATATAGACTTGTGGAGGCTAGTAGTGTCATACAATGTACATAGCATCTATTTTTGAGGGATTTCCATCTTAGGGGGAGTACTGCTTGTAGAAATCATATAGTAAGGGGGAGTTTATATAGTTTTGGGATGATATAAAATGTTAGGCCTTTTGTCCTTGATGTCAAAGGGGGAGAGAGAGAAATATGCATCTAAGGGGGAGTGTTTGCACACATATTTTTTGGGTGTTGCCATCAATGATAAAGGGGGAGATTGTTGGCAATATGTGTTGACATTGATGTCAACTCTATACGTGTCAACCTAAGGTCAGAGATAATGAAGTTGATGGATAGTGGAAGATTTGACAGAGATGGTTTGACTCAATCAAAGACATAAGGTCAACATGCTAAGGCAGGTCAGTCCAGAAGACCTAGCAGATGTAGGATAGTTGTCTAAGTGCGATGCGGAGGTGTGTAAACCTATTCTAACATGTTTTCTATATATCAACAATGATATCCTATCAATTTGGAGTATCACACTTAGAGAAAAGTTGCAAAAGTTTGGCTAAGGCTTTAACAGTGTATATCCTAAGGCAAAGTTATAGCATTTTGGTCCACATTCCTTTGCAGTGCAAAATTTGGTCTTGTTGTTTAGAAGATAAGTTGATTGGCATATAAACATGCTATATCCAAGATTTCATCTCATTACACCTTCGGTATAGAAAGTTATAAGTGGTAGAGTTCTGAACTGTGACTTGACAGTGTAAAGCAATGGTGGAGACCTATTGGAATGTTTCGCATTCCTCTGGAAGAGAAGTTGTACCCATGTGGTTTTAAGAACATGTTTAGAGATGTGTAATACATGCCTCCTTTCTATATCAGGTGTTCTTATGGTCCGCAAGGTCAGCTTTCAAATGATAGAAGGAATACAAATAGTTCTAGATGCAAAAGTATTCTATAGAACACATGGTTGAGTACTTGCGGAAGATGGTGAAGCTATAGATCAGCTATATGAGTATCTGTGGAGACTCCACATGCTTCATAGTTTCTTAGGTTTGAACCACATGCAATTATCTCTTATTTCATGTACTGCAGAAGGTACTCAAGTTAGTTAGTAAAGAGTTGTATATGACTATCCTCCGGATTATAGTATACCTAAGTTAAGTCTCTGATTTTCTTCGAAAGTGATAGATGAGATTGTGTGGATCTGGGAATGTGTTCATAATAGTGCATAAGTTCATTTCTAAAACCTTTAGATGTTGTGGTGTACCGCAATGCAAAATCCTAAGTCTTGAAATATCACAATATGTCCAGAAGACCTTGTTTTCATCAGTTCAACATGTTTCTTGTTTTACGAATGCATATATTGATTAGATACTTCAGGAGAATGGTGTATGGATAGTTTTGAGAAGATACATGGTTGAAATCTTGGTCTGCATAATGTTTTTAGCTTCTCCCCGGTGATGTGAAGATGGTTAGTTAGCAGTGGTACCGTTGTTTGGGCCGACAGTCCAGTTTCCTTCATATGCGATGGATCCTGATTGGTTGTTTTGGAATTGGAGGATGTGTAGTGATGCTTCTTCAACCCTTTTATGAAGTATTGTGATCCATAACCTATTTACTCTTCATATTGTATATGTTTGATGCTGACATGTGGAGAATCACACATTTCAACTAAGAGTCTTTTTGATGCCAACCTAATCAATGCTTTGAGATGTTGCAGAGGATATATACAGAAGAACAAATTCATTTGTGGAGTATATGAGTGTGTGAATGTGACAAAGCAAAATAAGTAGTATGAAGTGTGCAAAGTCGGTATGATGGAGTAATTGTATAGAAAAATTGGACTGCAACATCAGTGCATAAGTCATATGCTTCTTTCATTGCAGTTCATAGTTATGTTGTCATTGTAATTCTTTGTAGCAGTGAGCTTTCGTCAGGGAGTTGTAGCTTCCTTGGGTTGTAGCCCTAAAACAATGTTGTAAACTTTTATAGCAATGAGCATTATATTGTGAGCTAACACTCACCATGGTTTTTCCCAATTTTGGGTTTTCCACATAAAAAATCTTGGTGTCATTGTGTTGATAAATAGATTGGTGCATCTTTTACTTTCTGTTCTCTAAGTAATTTAATCTGATCTGTAAATAAAGTAATTAAGCTTTTATATGTGTTGATTCACCCCCCCTCTCAGCATCCCAGTGTGCTCAACACTAATGTCATGGGCTTAGGCCAGTCCTAAGTTTATTCTATCAAGTTTATTTATCGAGATCGAGATTTTATCGTTTAATGTTCAAAAGGGTGTTAAAATAGGTCCTGATTAACAAATGTAACTTTTTAGGTCCAACCAGGTGCTAAATTAGGCATAAAATGCTAGTGTACACATTTTACTCTATAACTACTATAATTCTCTTCGAAAAAATCTCACTTCCACTCAAGATTTCCAAAAAGAAATCCATGGGGTCACTAGTAAATAATACTCTTAATTTTTATCCAGTCATCCTCCAAGGGACCATAGCCTTAGTTAGATACAAAGTACCTTAAAACTAGGGAAAGAAGGTGAACATATTTCCATTCCAAGTTACTTAAACATCATCCACTTCAATGATTAAACAATTAATACTAATTTTACACCTCATTCACACAAAAAAATGGTAAATAATTGTCCTATTTTTATAAGCCAAAATGTACCTTTTTTTTCTTTTTTTTTTCCACTATGGAAGAATCGACACTAACCAAAACCCCATTTGCTAGGTCCTAATTGTTAAAAGAAAGAGTCTTTCCATGCTAGCAACCAAAAGCTCTATATTAGAAACATTCCACATGACATAAAACAACATTTTTAATACCTGTTAAATATCTTCCAAAGTACATTAAGACAGGGATGTTGAGCATATATTTTGAGGTTATGGGGATTCTTTTCAATATATTGCATCTCATGTGGAACATGATGACAAGGGCCCTTTGTACAACAGGGAATATCTTTTCTATGTGAATTTTGACTTTATTGCCATAAATCCCTTTCTAACATTCTGAATAAGTGATTGTTGCGTTGGATGAAATTATCTATTTGAAATATCAGAATCCTAATCTCACTCCATGGGGGAACCAGATGCTCTTACATGCACTTATCCAGAGTTAAAGTTAAAAGATATGGAATAAATTTCACTGTCAATCTGGATTGATGTTCTTTCTAAACAGAGAGAAGAGTACTGTGTACATCTCGTAGAGATTAAGTTTTTCCTTTAAGCATATTCTTCTGCCTGCTTTAATCTAGTTACCCTTTCCACCAGATTTTTAAAAATCAGCTTGAAGTGGGAAAAAGAAGAAAAAAAAAAAAAAAAACTTGAAGTGATTGTTCTGTGGGATTAAAAGAAGGTAATGTAATAGACATAATGTCTATGTCTGTGTCCCGCCATCATTACAGGCTGAGAGAATAAATGCATTGTTGAATTTCTAATATAACTTTTATAAAACTAATCATACTTTTAAGAAATGGGTAATCATGGAATTGTAATGTTGATAAGGAAATGCAAGTAAAAATTTTTTGAGGGAGAGTAAAAGAGTCCTCAATTTGAAAAAGGCTTGTAGTATATACAATGTGTATATAATAAAAGAGTCCTCAATTTGAAAAAGGCTTGTAGTATATACAATGTGTATATAATAATGCAAGGCACCTCCCCAGTAATCGTAGTTTCATCAGCTTAAATCTTCAGTGTTTTTTAAAAAATAAAATTGTGGAATAGTTCTAGATAATTTAAGGAATATGTTAAGCAAGTGGCAATTTGATTCGATGAAACTAACGTGAACAATCAGAACGTCAAGTGACGGAGTTAAACATGGATTTAAAGCCAGAGTTCTCGTACCATTTTCTTGCACAGCATTTCTGAGTTTTTGCAAGGATTTGTTCTTGTTTGAGGTTGCTGCCATGGAAAACATAACGGATAGTGTCTACTGGAGAAGGCTCACAGCTCGCAAGCGCCGCCCAATCTGCTTGCAGGTTGAAAAATGTTTCTTTTAAGATCTTATTCTTCTTTTTTTGTGGGTTTTTCTTTAGAATTTTATGACTTACAAGGGTCTGTAATGTTTTGTGTTCAGATGGTGGAAATGCAGGTTCGGATGGACTGTGGGGGATGTGAACGAGCTGTTCGAAATGCTCTCAAGATTAAAGGTGGTGTGATTAGGTGTTTCAAATTCCTCATAGTTTATTTAGCCTGTGAACACCATTACAAAGTTGATGTTATACTGCTGATATTGTGTGATGTTCATTTCATTCATTGAAATTGGAAGATGGCTTATTTTGCTAGTTTCAATCTCACCTCTTAGATAGGATTTATCATAACATTCAAAGTTATTTGATGGTTTATTTACATAGTTTCAATCTCATCTCGTAGATAGGATTGATCATAACATTCAAAGTTATTTGATGGTTTATTTACATGGTTTCAATCTACTGCTTGGCAAGTGGGTAGTAGAATATTAGATACCATTAGCATTCATACCATGGAATACTTGATTTCATTATACCTGGTTTGGTATTTATGAATAACCCCTCAAGTATTTATGATCTATGATATGTGATTCATACATCTTTTTTTCCCTTAAAAGATTAGATAGTTTGCAGGGTATTGGTTTACTAAGTACTTCTGATCTGCGTGAGCCTGCATCATGTTTAGTTTCTTAGTTTGAATCCCACACATCAGTATAAAATTGATGTCATTTATATTAGTTTCAATCCTAATACTTACCAAGTGTGAAGTAGAATATTGAACATATGCTATTGATACTGTATGATGGAATATTTTGTTAGTTTCAATCCCATGGCCTAAAATCAGTTCCATTCTTGAGTCATGGGGGGCAAAAAGTCGTAAGAAATGGTTCCAAGTAGAGAGCATTAATGCTCATCAATAAAATATGGTACTGATGAAAACTAGGTGATTGGATTAAATATAAAACCGAATGGATTCCTTAATAAAATGCTGGAGAAACTGTTAAGGTCTCTAAAAGCCAGGCACAGCTGTTCTTAAATATCAAATCTGTTGAACAGTTAAAGACAATTTTTTGCCAAATTATTTACATTTTAAACATCTGTTTGATCATTGAACATTTGATGTTTAAATAGAGCTCAATCTCACATCTTCACTATTTTATGATGGAATATTTTGTTAGTTTCAATCCCATGGCTTAAAATCAGTTCCATTCTTGAGTCATGGGGGGCAAAAAGTTGTAAGAAATAGTTCCAAGAAGAGAGCATTAATGCTCATCAATAAAGTATGATACTGATGAAAACTAGTTCATTGGATTAAATATAAAACCAAATGGATTCCTTAAGAAAATGCTGGAGAAACTGTTAAGGATCTCTAAAAGCCAGGCACAGCTGTTCTTAAATATCAAATCAGTTGAACAGTTAAAAGACAATTTTTTGCCAAATTATTTATCATTTTAAAGAACTGTTTGATCATTGAACATTTGATGTTTAAGTAGTGCCCAATCCCACATCTACACCATTATTACCAGCACCCATTTTATATTAGATGGAAACAGAAACAAAACAAATGCATTTCTTCTTTTTTGGGGCAAAATTTGATGATTTTGATGTTGTTTCCTTTCCATCAGGTGTGGACTCTGTTGACATTGATCTGGAGCAGCAGAAAGTAACAGTGGTGGGATATGTAGAGAGAAACAAAGTTCTTAAGGCAGTGAGGAGGAGCGGCAAAAAGGCAGAGTTTTGGACATACCCATATGAGCCAGGCACTTATCACCCACTTCGAAGTGATCACTACCGTGATGTGAATGCATACAGAGAAAGCTATAATTACAGAAAGCATGGCTACACTAATGGAGACCGCCAGGGATATGCGTACAACCGCCCTGACGACAATCCAGTGGGAACAATGTTCAGCGACGACAATCCTCATGCCTGTACTGTCATGTAACATCAATTAAATTAAATAAAAGGCCTGTAACCTCTGTAGCCTCGATCCTCAGACCTTTCTGTTATGATTTTCCCATGTACATAACAGCTACCTAGATCGGTAAAAGTTTGAAATGTACCTATTTTATATGATCTGTAACAAACTTTCGTTTTCATGAGCTGGCAATGGCATGTTTCTGCTTCTTTTTTCTGTACTTTGAGGAGCATGCGACCTCAACAACATTCAAAGCCGTTAGATGTTAACCCAATGAGAGACAAGCAAACATGAGTTAAATTTACAGTGATTTTTTGCCCCGTACTTCGAGAGGATTAACTATTGACGGTCGATTGACGTGATTTCTTGTGTCGCTCTCGATATGATTACTGTTTCGAAAATTTAGACCGTCTCGTGGAATCTCGTTTACTATGCAATTTGACGGTCTGTAGCCTGTCTATACAATGAATGAATGAATGGATGAATGGATCGATGGATGAATGAATGGATGGATAATGGATGAATGGATGGATGGATAGATGGATAGATGGATGGATGAAAGAAATGAGTGGATGAAATGAATGGATGAATGGATGAATGAATGAATGGATGAATGGATGAATGAATGGATGGATGGATGGATGGATGGATGCATGAATGGATGGATGGATGGATGGATGCATGAAAGGATGAATGGATGAATGAATGGATGGATGGATGGATGCATGAATCAATGAATGGATGGATGAATGCATGAATGGATGGATGAATGAATGAATGAATGAATGAATGAATGGATGAATGAATGAATGGATGGATGAATGGATGAATGAATGAAATGCATCGATGAATGGATGGATGGATGGATGGATGAATGAATGGATGAATGACTAAATGGATGGATGAATGAATGGATGGATGGATGGATGGATGAATGAATGAATAGATGGATGGATGGATGAATACATGAATGGATGAATGGATGGATGAATGGATGGATGAATGGATAAATGGATGAATGGATGGATGAATGGATAAATGAATGAATGGATGGATGGATGTATGGATGGATGGATAAATGAATGAATGGATGGATGGATGAACGGATGGATGAATGAACGGATGGATGAAAGGATGAATGGATGGATGAATGGATGGATGAATGAATGAATGAATGGATGAATGGATGAATGAATGAATGAATGCATGAATGGATGGATGGTTGGATGAATGAATGGATGGTTGGATGGATGGATGGATGAATGAACGAATGGATGGATGGATGGATGGATGGATGAATGAATGGATGGATGGATGAATGAATGAATGGATGGATGGATGGATGAATGGATGAATGAATGAATGAATAGATGGATGAATGAATGAATGAATGAATGAATGGATGAATGGATGGCTGAATGAATGGATGGATGAATGAATGGATGGATGAATGGATGCATGAATGAATGGATGGATGAATGAATGAATGGATGAACGAATGGATGGATGGATGAATGGATGAATGAATGGATGAATGGATGAAATGCATGGATGAATGGATGGATGGATAGATGAATGAATGAATGGATGAATGGATAGATGAATGAATGAAATGCATGGATGAATGGATAGATGAATGGATGAATGGATAAATGAATGAATGAATGAATGAGACATCCACGAGACCAAGCAGTCTAAGGGACCAAGAGCCACAATCCTAAGACATTTTCAGGATCTTTTCAATGTCAACTCTTCTACTATGTATCTTAACCAAGAAGCCGATCATTGTACATGCAGCCTTGCTTCCTCAAAGAGCTCGATAATATTGCCACCTCCAATTTGTTTTCATATTCGTAAGTTGCCCTAGTAGGATTTTGATTGTTGCTTTTCAATCACAATGTAGATTGAAATGAAAGTAAAGTTTTTAATGACATCCACGAGATTAGGCAGTCTATGGGATCTAGAAGCAAAACTCAAATGTTTGAAACAAAAGAACCAACCGATTGAATAGTTGAAATCATGTGAACAATCAAATATATTCTTGTTGGATTAAATAGTATTTGCTGATTTGAAAATTATTTTTATTGTAAGATTATTAATATATCTAATTAAATAGTTGAAACCATGTGAGCAAATCAAATATATTATGGTTGGATTAAGTAGTATTTGCTAACTTCAAATTTATTTTTATTGTAGGATTATTAATATATGGAAAAGTTGTTGAAAAGTGTTTAAGTTAGTTGATGGTGTTAAAGTTTTGGTAGTTTAGCAATTTACTCGTATTTGTATTTTTTGTTTTTGTTTTTCATCTTGTTTGGATATTTTCGAGTGTGATTCCATTCCACTTGTTTTATTTTGTGAATTAGTGTAATATATCTTTTTTAAGTAATATAATAAACACTCATTCATCAAAAGAAAAAGAAAAAAGTTAATATTAAAACTTGAAATGAGAGTATTTAAAGATTGCTACTTAGATTTAAGAATGTTGTCTACTCTTCAAGGACACTTCCAGATCACACTCCAAGTTTACAGTGGATAGAATTTTCATTTCATTCATTTAAATTATGAATTATAGGAGACTTCAAATATAAAGGGAGTAAGGTTTGTACATAACTTGTGTATTAAGTTATGCCTTTTTGTTGTGTGTTTATGCGTATTAAGTTGCCAATCTAATCTCTATTAGCTTAAATTCACCCCTAAATTTTTTGGAGGGTCTCTTTTTTTCCATAAGTCACCGTGTGTTATATATGTCATCTCTTAACTTGGTTTGACTATGCTTCTAATCTTTGTAATATGCTTAACTAACCTTGCATATCTATTAACCTCAAGTCTATTTATTGTCACTTTTTTTTACAAATAGTCTTGTCCTTTGTGCCATCCTTAATTTCAATAAAGCTCAAGATTTAGGTAATTTAAATGTCGAATTCTTTGACCACAATCCAAAAGTTTTGGTCACTTACCTAGCTAACTTATTCAACTATATTGTATCCTATGGCTTTCCTCTATCTTAAACAAACCACATCATACATTTGGTATGCAAATTTGGAGATCAAAATAGTCTTTGTAATTATCATACCATCAAGATTGGTCATATCTTTGAAAAAATCCACATACTACCCAAGGCGTCCATATCTCTAGTTGATTGAAACTAAAAATTTGAAACCTAAGGGTCAAGCAAGCTTTGGAGGAATCATCCCACCAATAACCTTATTTTCACAAATTAACCTCTATAATTGAGGAGGCTAAGGAAAAAAGTATATTATTTCTTTATGAACTTTCACAAAGCCACACTATTCCTTAACATTTGCTCATTAACAAGATTTGGGATTTGGGTCTTCCCAAATTGGTGATATCACTAGTTATGACACTCTATGAGTTCATTGTTGGAAAGTGCACACAAGCATTGGTGAAATAGAGAAGGTTTGAAATGCCATTAGAGTTAAGAAAGGTTGTTCACTCTCCCCTATTCTTTTTGGTTTATACATAGATGAGCTTGAGGAAATCATTTCAAGTTTCTTTGACACAAATATTTGATTAGTGTACAAAGTTTTTGTTGTTATTATTCTATTTGTAGACAAAATAATTTTGATGCCCCACTCAAAGGAGGGTCTATATAAACAACTTCATATGATTCTTAGCATCCTTTTGTGACACACATGATCTTCAAATAATTTTTTGAGAAAACAAAAGGTATGGTTTTTAACATTTCAAAGCATCCTTCTAAATGAGTTATCCTCACATATAAAGGTTAGATGGTTGAGATGCCCTCTTTATATGTATATCTAGGGTTCGATTTTTCTAGGCCACACTTTAGTTAGTCACTAGTTATTAAGTCCTAGATGATCAAATAGTATACTACCATCACCATTGTTTATATTTATAGTTCTTGTAGCTTTAGTTTTAAGATATCCAAACTAAGATTTGTCTCTTTCATTCACTTGTTACACATTTTGAACTAATAATTAGGTCAAAGACACTATACCATAGGGTTAAATTGCCACTGTTAGTCTATTGATAAGTCTTAAAACCATGGAAGGAAATGCTTGTTTAAGGTGTGTTTCATCATTGAAGAGTATGTACTTTCAATGGGAGAATCATGTTTGTGGCGGTCTAGAACATTGTAGAGGTGACTTGAATTAGAGGTGCATGTGTACTTCAATTGATAAAAAAAATAATAACTTCTACATGTGGCAAATGCAAAATCATCTCCTAAAGAAATACACCACTATATGGATTTCAAAATTGCCTCTTTAAAACAAGTAGCTATTTCAACACATTACAAACAAATTTGGAATTTAAAACATTTTCAAGTGCCTTTTCACATATTTTGATGCTTTCAATCTTTTCTTTGGCGCCATGGAAGGTAGTGAGGAGTCTATATACAATTTGTGAAAGACATAAATTGGGCATGTGTATGGAGATGGGGTCCAAAAGGTAGACAAAATCAATGTTAAAATATATTTTTTTTCCATGATCAACATTACATATTTCATTAGAAGATTTTGTAAAAAGGCCATTGCAACATTGAGCTAGTTATTATCTTTCCAACCATAATTTTTTATAATTTAAATAAAATAATATTTTAATCTTTATTTAATTCAGTAGTATCTTCATATGCTATAAAAACATGTATGTATTGCATTTTTAGCATGTTTTCTGATTTGTTTATTCAAATTTGAAAAATGTATATTCTCACCTCCTCTGCTTCATTTTAGACACATTGGGGAAAAAATAGATTATTTTTGTGGTATTTAGCGAGGAGCAATCTTAATGATCTACTTTTTCAGGATGTGTCCACTTTGATAAATAATAAAAATTATATTCATTAAAAATTATAAAAAAATGTCACCTAGTACATGATCTTAACTAATTTTCCACTAAAGGGTTTTGAAAAATACTTAACAATGCTATAAGAAGGGGGAGCATGCCCTATGCTCTATTATATTTCATTAAAAAATAAGAGTATATCTTAAAAATGTGTAACTGTTTGATCCACTTAAACTTCACAATTTATTAAAAAATATTAGTTTAGAAACTAGATTAGAATTGCTACAATTCTTATTCTTAAATCATCTTTAAATTTTATGTATCTATGGCATCTCAAATCATTCATAAAGTTCAAGTTTTGTTGTTTTCAAGAAAAAAGTGGCCACTTAAGACCCCTTTTTGGCCCCCATTTCCATGCACTTGCCCATTTGAGAGGTTGGCCCTCTTGAATCCTTCATGTTATAATTCATTTTGACTGTTGTAGTAATAGAGATGTATTTTTCCTTAGTGTAAGGACATTATGCAATATTTGTTGAGTTTGTTATATGTGTTGTAAGAGCTTTGTATTTCCCTAGAGATATGTATGCACTTGTATGAGAATCAAAGATAGTGGATTGACAAGATTTTGAGCTTACTCTTGTTGGAACTTTCAAGGTTTCTCCAAGGTACATGGTGTGTCTCAATCATTGTCTCATGTTTTACTTGCACTGTTGATCTTTCTTTTATGTTTTGTGTATACTAACATGAATTCAATGAACATGTTATACTACTTGGAACTCCATTTTATGTAGAGGATATTGTGTTTGAAAGTGTATTGCAAGGGTAACAAGACAAAGTCAATAAGTTGGTGACTATTAGGGGCATAACTAGACACTAGTTTATAAATCATGTTATCAGTGTTGAGAAAGGTGATGTACACCTTGCACATAAGAATATTTAATGTTTTGTAAAGTTACAATCCATCTCAAAATGGGGTGCCACACTTTAAAGGTACAATATTTTCCTTGGGTTGTTGTGTGTAACATTAGAAATTCATTTAATGTGGGTGGCACATTAGAGAAATGAGTTTAATATTAGGGGCATCGTTTAGTGATCACATGGCTCAATGGGCTCATGATTTAATGTGGAAGGCACATTGGGAAATGTATTTAATGTGGAAGGTGCATTGGGTAATGCATTTAATGCAGGAGGCACATTCGACAAATGCACTTAATTGTTAGGTGTCTTGTAAAAATATGTAATGCAAGATTACATGTGATAAGTCATCTTGGGCACTTGGATTAGAGAGTGCATTTGGATTTCCTTGGAGATTATAATTACTCTTAGTCCTATAGTAAAACTTGGGCACCCACCTTGGAAATGTACATGGGTGCATTGATTATTAATGCTTGGGTGCATTGAGTAAGGGTGGCTTGAAAACTTAGTAAGATTTTCCACTCTTATTTCTCTCTTGCCTACAAATATAAGGCTTGGGATGGAGGTTATACATCATCATTTGGTTTATCATTATCTTGTACATGTTCATTATATGTGAAGCTTCATATACATATCTGGAAGCTTGAGTTTCTTGCTGAGGAGATCCTAATGGGTATGGAGTGGGATGTGTGTGGTATTTATAGAAAAATTAGGGACCAAAATGTGGCCAAACATTTATATTTCTCCAAAATGTGGTTACATTATAGAAATCACAATATGGGTAAGTGTAAGATAATGGGTCCACTCTAAGGGGTGAAAATTCAAGGCCAAAATTTGTTGCATGGTGTAGACACCTAAAACTAGATCCCACATTTTATTCCAATGCTAGATCATGTTTCTATCAATAAATTTCATTAATCCTACAACATTTCTTCATCAATTAATTAAATAATATTTATTTAATTAATTAAATTAATTATGCTTCTAATATTTTTTCATTAATTAATTAATTAAATCATATTTTTTTAATTAATTAAACTAATTGTCCTCCTAACGTTTCATCCATTAGTTAATTAAATAAATCATGTTAATTAATTAATTAAAATTAATTCACTCTCCAGCATTCCTCAATGGTTTAAATATATAAATAATATTTATTTAATTAGAATAGAGTTGTGCTCATCATTAATTAATTGATTAATTAATTAATTAAATTAGATTATTTAATTAATCAAGGTAACCTTCTTCCACTAGTTAATTAAATAAACAAATTTATTTACTTAATTAGATCATGTGCATTCCTCCTCCACTTTATTTAAAAAATAAAGTGAAAGTCAACCTCCACTAAAATTCAAAAATCCCCTTTTGCATCTCCACCACCCATTTTCCCCAATCCTTGTCTCATTCACTTGCACCTATCCCTAGCCACCACTTGTGAGCATCTCACTTCCCCAAACATTTGGGTCAATCTCAACCCTTTATCATTAGCTTACCTTCAAAGCTAATCAATTCCCACCCTCTAATCTAAGATCTAATCCCAACCATCCATCATCTCAATCAAAAATCTATAAAGGGACCCACTCTCATGCACATGTCATCATACGGTAGTGGAAATTAGTTTGGTTGTGCAAATTTAGTTGTAGGATTTCATATTTTTAAAATATACAATTTTCCCTAGAACTATGGCAAAATTTTCCTAAAAAGTTATGTTCAATGTGTTTCCATGATGTTGTGTAGTATGGGAAGTAAAGGGCAGTGTCTAAAATTTAATTGAGTGTTTTTCTAATTTTATTGAAAAATGTAAAATGACCCGAAAACCCTTGAAACTTTCTTGTAAAATTTATGTGAATGAAAAAGTGTGATCCCTACCCTATTAGAGAAAGAGAATATAATTAGATTTTGGAAATTATGTGCTTTTAATTTTAGTGAAAATTTAGTGAAAAGTTTGATGGCTTTTAATGGCAAAACTTGGTTTTCTTTGTTCTTGTTGAATTCTTATGATGACAAAATTTGAATTTTTGAGTGTTAAAGATGATATTATTTTGTGGCCTTATGCTTTTTCTTGGGAAATAAAATTGTATAGTGTTTGGATAGTGGTGTGATGATGTCATGATTTGTCTTTTATGCTATAATTATTTTGAGAAAAATAATAGGTTTAACATGTGATTAAGGGTTGTGTATTCAATTGCGGTTTGCATTGAATCCAAATTTAATTTTATATCCATGGTGTGTGTCATGCATTGAATGGTGTTGTGGAAACCATGCATGACTCTTGTGTGAAGTTTGGGTGTCTTGTGTGTAAGAATGGTCTTGTTAGTAGTGTGTTCATGATCTTATCTCTCCATAGCTCTAGGGTTGCCTAGAGTGGCATAGGCATCTATTGGGCTTGATAATGGTAATATGGTAGGTTGGTGGGTAACATCCTCCATTGGTCCCTTCTTGAAGATCTCTTGGGAGCTTGAAGAGTTCTCAATTTAGTATTTTGATTAGTTTGCATTTATGCCTTGTATATTAAGTAAAGGTTGGAATCATGTAATTGATGTATTTGAAATTGTATTTTATCTAGTAATATACCCATCCTTGCATTCATTGGATGTGGGATTGAAATTTTACAATCTTATTTGCATTTTGTTATTTGGTAGAAAATACATATATAAGAGGGCAATTCTATTTGAGCATTGTAGATGTTACTATTCATGAATTTTGGAAAACATGTAAAAGTGATATTTTATTTGATGGATGTGTTTTAATTGTTATTTGAAATTCATTGGTATGGTTGGTGTTCACCCAACCCTTTGTATATAAAGTTATAATCAAATTGGTACATGTTGTGTAACATGTTTGATAACCTTGTTCATATGTTTTGAATATTTGAATTTACCTTAATTGGAAATAATGCGTTTGTTGGATTTTAAGCATTGGTTACGATGTTAGGGATTTTGTATCCCATTGGTGTGAGTTTATTTCACACAACTTTGGGTGGGTAAGTTATAGGTCATTTGGCATCTTTACCATTTGGCGTGCATTGCTAGGAAATGTGTGGGCTTTGGACCTATTTTGCCTTGATTAGTGTGTCAATTTCTTTATCCTTTTATTGGGGATTAGTTTTATTAGGAAGATTGTTGTGGGTCCCTTATTTCTCCTTTGAAATTGAATTTGGTTTTTCTAAGAGTCTCATTGTCCATTCTAGGCCCTGTTTATTATAAAAATTTATCTATCTAGCACATGGGAAATTTGACTAGTAACATGGGTGATCTTAGGATAGATTAGGTGATTTCAAAAGGGTAATATAAGTGATTTAGAGACAAAAGGTGTGATTCTGAAAAGATAGTCGACACTTTTGAACCTTTTTTGATAATTTTTTCTAAATTGAAGTTGTCCAGTATGATTTGTCGTATCTATCTATCAAATTAGTTTGTTGGTACTTTGTGTACCTTTTTAGTTATTCCTCCTTTGGTGTTTAAAGTTGTGCCTTTGTGTGAGAACAACTAGTCTTTTGTATGACTAGCCAAGGTCTTGGATCTCCTAATCATCCTACTTCTTGAGTGAGTGAACCTATGGTTTGGATGTCATTTCCACATTGTTATGGATGTGTGGTCATATCTTTCTAGTTGGAGGGTTGAGATGATGTACCACTCTCATGATATTCTTGGCATTCATTTGAGATAATGATGGTGGTCTTGTAACCTATCAACATGTTAGAGAAGTCTCTACCATCTCAATTGTCAATTTTTGTACGACTAGGCAAGGTATTGGATCTCCTAATCATCCTACTTGTTGAGTGAGTGAACCTATGGTTTGGATGTCATTTCCGCATTGTTATGGATGTGTGGTCATGTCTTTCTAGTTGGAGGGTTGAGATGATGTACCACTCTCATGATATTCTTGGCATTCATTTGAGATAATGATGGTGGTCTTGTAACCTATCAACATGTTAGAGAAGTCTCTACCATCTCAGTTGTCCATCACAATGTGTTCATCTCACAATTGTTGTAAGTCTTCCACTGATGTGATTATGTTTGGTATTTTTAGACCTTGTGTTGTCACACACTTGGTAGTGTTGTCATGTGCTTTGGTCATGATGTTCAATTTCATCAACATTATGTGTGTGACCATGAGTTGTGACATGAGTATGTTATAATTGCAATGTGGAAAATTTGTTGGTCTACATTTTATTCATTAATGTCCTAATGTAAAAGCTAGGACATTACATGCATGCTTAGGTCCCATGAATTCAAACTCATCTTTTCTTGTCCATACATACATACCTACCTTTTAACAGATCCTAAACTCTAATTCTCCTCTAATGATCAAATTAGGATTAGGGCTTCACATATAAGTGGTTATCTACTAAAATGGAAATAAAGTTTGCACCTTCTACAAACATGCTCTTTCTAGGCATCTAGAATTTATTTTTAGCTACCTAGGGCTTCCTCCAATGTTGCGCACACCACCTGCCTTCAACTCTATACTCACCTACACCAACACCTAGTGCCACACACCTAAAACCTACTCTATATTACTTTTATTGAGTCAACCTAGGGATTTGATTGAGGCACGACCCTATATCTGTCTCAAACACTAGGTTTGCCATTTTTAGACATTTGTAGGTATTGGAGTAGGATCAAAATATATTGACATGTGTAAAGGTTTTATATTAGAAGTACATAGGACACTAATGCATTGCATTAGACAGTAGCACTCTAAAAAGGACATCAATGTGCAAAAGTAGACATAGGTGTGGATGGTCTAGTTTTTTATGGAGGTTTTATAGAATTCAAAAAACACAATTTTCACCTAAAAGCATAGTATTTTCCCACCTTTTCTTCCACTAGACCAAATGATTATAGAATTATACATCTTATTCCATCTTCTCTTCTATACACATTTTATTTCTTATGCTAGTTCAATCTCGACACTATATTTATTTATTTAAAATAAATCTAAAGTATATTAGATACTTTAAGTGTTGTTATAGATCAAATTATTAGATAAATAAACAAATTTAGTAATTCAAATGGAAAACAACTTCTTAGATGTTTAATTTTTAGTTACACTAATATAAAAAAAGGTGATTTTATTGATAAAAAGTTTGTTATATCATATGTTAATAACTTTAACTAAAAATGTTTTTTCGATGAATAAGGTTCAATTATATTATTTTATAAATGACAATGAACACCACAGTGACACAAAATAGATGGATGGAATAGAATCACACCTTGAAATCTAACTGAGACAAAAACCTACAACAATAATATTACAAAAAAATCATATTAACCACAAACAAAAGCTTAGGACAACATAAATAAATTCTGATTAACAAAATAATAAATTTACAGAAGAAAACAATAAACTTAACAAATGAAAGATCAAGATCCTTCAAATTACTTCATCCAATTTACAAGTGTTGCTTACGAGAGGAAAGTCCAAGCTCTTATGAGCAACATTCTTATTATTATATCTGCATGTTTCAAGATTTAACTGTGTGAAAGTTTTTTTGCCTTCAACGTTTCGGATCACACTCCATGATCCATCATTAGGAAGTAGAGTATCATTTCTATTTTTCTTCTCTTGCTCTCTAGTTCTTGATGATGAATCATAGAGTGTGATCCAAAATATTGAAGGAAAAAAACTTCCACACGATTAAATCCTGAAACATTTAATATCATGGAGTGTGGAAATCTGATGTCTATTATCCTGATTATTAATTTAAAATGTTTTCACAGCCCTATGTGGGAAAACTATATAATTTTATTAATTTCTTGAAAGGCGGGTACCTTAGAGCATTTTCCTTTTGAAGGGAGTGGTGGTCGTCACCATTTTTTCTTTAGTCAAAACCTCGACAAAGCTGCTGCCACATTAAGCGGAGCGTGTGGCGGGCCATGGGTTTTAATTATTTACATTCTAATTTTATTGGCGGGACCTTTGCTTATGTTGGAGCTCCTCCACATTCCAACGGTGAACTTAGAGCATGGATGGGGCCCCATGCACACTAAGATTACACTAGATCTAAGACTGGCCATTCTAATTCAATACATATTTTGCCGAAAGGGAAGTTCTTGGGAGACAATAATAGGTTTTTCTATGGGTCATCTTTATTACAAGGAAAGCTGAGGCGGCCAAAAGTCAAACAAGAGGTCCTATTTCCAACAACTCCAACGTTTATGGTCATTGTATTGGTTGTTTACAATGGGGACTACAAAAGCATTTATCTAGTAGTTAAAATGAAGTTGACCAAAAGTCAATTAAATTTGCATATTCATGTAGATTAGGGTTGGACAAATTGTTTTAGTTGAAATTGACAAATTGAAGGTCAAATGCAGAAGTAATTTTTGGTATAATTAGTAGAAAATATATTGATTATAACGTGATTTTAGAGGCCACCCTAACGTAGATAAATTGACACGTTAACTACAACATATTAGCAATTTTTCATAGTTTTGCAAATATAATTCATCTAATTAGCAGAAGCATTTATCTAGTTAATATGTTGTATTTTTATGTCAATCGAAATGAAACTAACCATTTTTCATAGTTTTACAAATATAATTCATCTAATTAGTAGAAGCATTTATCTAGTTAATATGTTGTATTCTTTATGTCAATTGAAATAAAACTAACCATTTTTCATAGTTTTGCAAATATAATTTATCTAATTAGGAGAAGCATTTATCTAGTTAATATGTTGTATTCCTTACGTCAATTGAAATAAAACTGACCAAAAGTCGATTAAATTTGCATATACATACAAACCAAGGTTGGATAGGTCATTTCAGTCAAAATTGACAAATCAACATATCAAATGAAATTGTAAAATACACCCTAATATTAAAAATGGCACATTAACTACAACATATAGACCATTTTTCATAGTTTTGAAAATATAGTTTATTTTTTAATGGACTTTTAAGCCTTCCTTTTGTTTATTATAAAATTGCCTTATATTCAAGGAGAAAAGGGTATGTTCAAGCCTTAAAGTGGTAACCTTTGGAATGTTTTGTGCGGCTTTAAAGTTTCTTGATACTTTAAAAAAGCCTTGGGTTAGGTAGTTATCTTAGTTTATTAAAAATGGATCGAAGGAGATCATAAGGACAAAGGGACATACTTTGGGACTCACAATTAGTAATGTTTCTCCTATATTTAGACAAAGGGGATGGTTAATAAAATAATATTCAAATTTATTATTTTAAAATGATTTGAAGTAGGTAAAAAGAAGTGATATAATAATATATTCAATATAATAGAATTTTTTATTTTTATTATAGTTTATATTAATAAAATAGATTTGTAAAGTGGTAATGTCAAAAAAAAATGAATTGAAATGTCTTTTCTACAAAATTGTGAGTTTTTTTTTTAATAAAAAAATTTAGAAACATTTCAATTCATTTATATTAAATTGTAAAAATATAATGTTGTGATGTCAAAAAAGACGTGTAGGTGTTTTGAGCAATAAATTTAAAAATCAAAATCATTAACTAATGCATATTTTTTCTTCTTTCTTTCTTCCTTGTTTTTTGCTTTTACAAGAAAATTGTAAAAATGTAAAGTGCAAATGATGAAAATATGACTATGGGTTAGTTTTTTTTAAAGAAAATACATGTTATACAAATATTTAGGTAAATTAATTGAATAATGATTGACTTGGGATAAAGAGATGGGGTTCATTAAGCTACTAATATAAATGTGTGTAATTTAAGTAAATAAAATAATGGTACTTAGTTCTAGGTTTAATGACAATTTGATTATGACATATTCCACCAATTGATTTGTCATTGTGTTAGAGAATTAAGAGTTTTTAAATGACCACCTTAGGACTAAGAAAATTATTGGTTGATGTTGTGGTCCATTTTCATGCCTACACATCTAAACCTTGCATGTGAATTTGAAATCTACATGTATATCTAAACTATGCTCAAATTGATATCAAAGATATACTCACCTTGATGTTTGCATCTTGCATTTGAAAGGGGTGTTGTCAATAGATAGCATTGAAGAGTTTGCTAAGTAAATGTAAGATCAAAAATTACATATTTTGTGATTCCTTTTCTTTTTTTTGCACTCATTTTAGTTTGTATTTTGTTTTGTGTTTTTACCCTTGTTTTGGCCCTCTTTACCCTTTTCCTATGCCCAGTCTTAGATCTCCCTTGTCATTCTAACCCCTTTTCCATGTGTTTCCCTTTAATTTAATGTTTTCCCTTTTTTATATCCCTTTGCTACACCCTTAATATTGGTGTACATAGGGTTATGAATAGTCGGCTTGTGGCTATCTTAACTCCTAATTAAGTCATATTATCATTATTATATTGTTATTTAGTTGTTTAGGTTGGCCTAAGGCTTCTATAGGGCTATCTAAGTCGGCTTGGGTGATATCCTAGGCATAAATAGATATATATACAAGGTAGTGAGTCTCATTTTATAGCATATTGTGTATTGTGTTCTCATTGAAGACTATTGGAGGTATCCCCCTCAAAGTGGATCAGAAGGTTGCCCCCTCGAAGTGGCATATTATTATCAAGTATTTGCAGCATATTTTCTATTATATTCAGATATTGTGCAAGTTGTTTCATTACAAGTGGTATCAGAGCATGATCTTGGCACCGTAGAGGCAAGATTTTTTCTCAACATTGGAGGTGATTTTGGGAAGAGCATAACTTTTAGATTTGAGCAAATTTTTTAAAGATTTGTAAAGGGTTTTTGAAGACCATATTAAAGAAGATATAGTCTAGATTTCAGAGGAATTGAAGCAAAAATAAGTGAGTTATTGCAAAATTAGGGTTTCCAACAAATTCTCTCTCAAGGCAGCAAATTTGCTAATTTTATGGATTTTTTTTTGGGTAAGTGGTATCTTGGCCCTAGTAAGTTACAGTAAAAATTTTAGAGAATTTACATTTCATTTGTGTGATTTATTTCAAAAATATTGGTTTCCATCATGACTGGGCCTGCAACAAGAGGCAAAAAGAATGCTGCCACACCGGAGAAATCCTCTAATAAGGATGAGAAAATAATAGAGGATAGTAATCCCAATGAGGAAATAAGTAAGTTCAAGGAAGAGGTTAAGAGGGATATGTGTGACCTAAGAGGAGACATATCAGATATACGAAGCATGTTAAGCGCCTATATGAATGAACCAAGAAAGGAGTTCTCAAGCAACCAAGGTGAAACCTTCAAGTCAGCTAATAATGACACAAATTTTAATACTCCTATGGGATCTAGGAATTTTTTTCCAAAGGTGGATATGCCCAAGTTCGATGGTAAGGATCCTCTAACATGGATAAACCAAATGGAGAATTTTTTTGAAGTACATCAAATCCCATATGGACAAAAGGTCACAATGGCTTCCCTATATCTAGAACCAGATCAATTCATTTGGTATCGTTGGCTTTGTACTCATCAGAGAAAAAAGGGTCTCACCGTCTCATAGTCAATTTTTATAAAAGAACTCCAAGCACAATATAGCAATAGTGTGACAAACAACTTCTTCAGCCAGCTTCCTAAACTTCAACAGATAGGATCAGTTAAGGATTATATTCAAAAATTCCAAAATCTATCCTTAAGAGTGGATACAATTATAGAGGAGAACTTGAATGATTTATTCTTGGGTGGTCTCAAGGATCACATTCAACATGAGGTACGCATGTTTAGTCCTAGCTCAGTAAATGAGTCTTTTATCTTGGCACGCTGGGTAGAGGAGAAGTATTTGATTCCTAGAAAGCAAGGGGCTAATATGACAAGAGAGAAAGGATATTCAACACCTTCTCTTCCTCAACCTACTAGGTTGACTCCACAGAAAATTGAGGAGAAAAGAGCAAAAGGGTTGTGTTTCAATTGTGATAGCAAATACAGTCGAGGACATAAATGTAGTGAAAAGAAATTGTTCTATATTGAAGGTTCAAGTGAGGAAGAAGAGGAAGAACCCATATTTGAGGAGGATAGAGAGTCAAGTGAGGAATCACATGATTCTCAACCAATCATTTCTTGTCATGCATTCTCAGGTTTTAGTGCACCACAAACTCTCAAGGTAGTGGGTTTCTTAAAGAAGCAGAAAGTAATAGTGTTGATCGACTCAGGTAGTACTCATAATTTCATCAATAAAAAGTTGGCAACTCATCTAAATTGTTTTATATATCCAGCCCCAGAGTTTTAGGTTTTGATTGCAGATGGCGATACAGTTAGTTGTTCGGGGAAGTGTCATAGCATTAAATTATCCATGGGAGATTATTAACTTGATACCCCAATGTATGCAATATCCATGGGTGTAGCCGATATTGTTTTGGGAGTACAATGGCTTACTACACTGGGAACAATTAAGATGAACTTCCAAGAACTATTCATGAGATTTCAATCAGAAGGAAAGGTAGTGGAGCTAAAGGGGTTGAAGGCAAAATCCCCATAGATGGTAAGCTCTCATCAAATGTAAAAGTTGCTTAAGAAAGGAGCGGATGGATTTGTGGCCAAGCTATGTTCATTAGAAGTCTCTCAATCTAATGCTCCTACTCATCCAGATTTACAAGCAATAATTGATCGTCACTCAGTGGTTCTTGGAGATATGCCTAAAGGACTTCCTCCTAAGAGGGATCATGACCATGCCATACAACTAGTTCCAGGGAGCCAACCACCAAACATCAGGCCTTATAGGTACCCACACATACAAAAAAGTGAGAGAAAAAATTGTTGAGGAGATGCTAGAGGCAGGAATTATCAGGCATAGCCAAAGTGCTTACTCCTCGCCTATGGTGATGGTGTGTAAGAAGGATGAAACTTGGCGCATGTATCTAGATTATAGAGTGCTCAACATGTACACCATTAAAGATAAGTTTCCTATTCCAGTCATTGATGATTTGCTAGATGAATTGAATGGAGCTATGTATTTTACCAAGTTAGATCTTAGATCTAGTTATCACCAAATTCAGATTAAGGAGGAAGATATTTGTAAGGCAGCATTCCGAACTCATGAGGGTCATTATGAATTTTTGGTGATGCCATTCAGCCTTACCAATGCACCATCTACATTCCAAAGTTTGATGAATTCCATTTTTAAGAAGTTCTTGAGAAAGTTTGTGTTAGTGTTCTTTAATGATATATTGATTTATAGCAAGACTTGGGAAGAACATTTGCAGCATGTAGATCAAGCATTACAATTACTCGAAGATCATCAACTCTATGCTAAGCCATCCAAGTGTGCTTTTGGTCTTAAGGAGGTGGAGTATTTGGAACACATAGTTTCACATGAAGGAGTAAAGGTGGACCCTAACAAAATTAAGGCTATCATGGAATGGCCTATTCCAAAAACCATTAAGAAACTGAGGGGTTTCTTGGGATTGACAGTGTACTATAGAAGATTTGTGAAGAATTATGGTCGAATAGCAGCACCCCTCACCACTCTCTTGAAGAAGGATTCTTTCATTGGAATGAGTCCGCTAATGTAGCATTTGAGCAATTGAAGGAGGCTATGTGTACAACTCCAGTGCTTGCCACTCCGGACTTCACCAAGGAATTCATTATGGAATGTGATGCTTCTGGAAATGGGATAGGAGTAGTTCTCATGCAAGAAGGTCGACCAATTGCTTTTGAGAGTCATCAATTAAAGGGTAAAAATCAGATCAAACCTATTTATGAGAAGGAAATGCTAGCAATCCTTCACGCAGTTAAACAATGGAGGCCTTATTTAATGGGTCGATACTTCAAGGTTAAGACAGATCATGATAGCCTAAAATATTTTTTGGAACAAAGACTATCATCTGAAGAGCAACAAAAATGGGTAACTAAGATGTTGGGATATGACTTTGAGATTGTATATAAGAAAGGGAAGGAAAATATTGTGGCTGATGCACTTTCTAGGAAGGATGGGAAAGATGAAGCCTTATTGTGTACCCTTTCAATATTACAAGCAAATTGGGTGGAAGAAGCCAAAGTAGAGTGGCAAAATGATGTTGCAACAAGTAATCTCATCCAACAATTAAAAAGTGATCCTAGTAGTTCAAATAAGTTTTGTTTGAAGGGAGATATTCTTTGGTATAAAAAGTGCTTGCATCTCTGTAAGAATTCCACTCTTAAACACAAGATTCTCACAGAGCTACATGAGTCCCCAATTGGTGATCATTCAGGATTTTTGAAGACATATCATCAGGTCAAGCAAGATTTTTTTTAGGAAGGGCTAAAAGGTGATGTTCAAAAATTTGTGGCTGAATGTTTGGTTTGTCAAAAAAATAAGGGGGAGATAATTAAGACACCAAGTCTCTTGCAGCCCTTATCTATTCCTAGCCAGCGTTGGGAAGAGGTATCCATGGACTTCATCACAAGGCTTCCCAAATCTAAAGGTCATAATGTCATCATGGTAGTAGTTGATCGCCTCACTAAATATGCACATTTCATTGCATTATCACATCCTTTTACAGCAAGTGCAGTGGCAAAAGTTTTCTTGGAGAATATCCAAAAGCTACATGGTACACCTAAGGTTATTGTCAGTGATCGTGATCCTATCTTTACTAGTCACTTTTGGAAAGATTTATTCTCATGTTTGGGTACTCAATTGGCTCATAGTTCTTCATACCATCCTCAATTAGATAGGCAAACTGAGGTTGTTAATAAATGTTTGGAAGGATATCTACGTTGTTTCACTTCAGAGAAACAATCTCAATGGGTAGATTGGCTACCACTGGCAGAATGGTGGTATAACACTTCTTTTCATAGCTCATCAAAAATGTCTCCATTTTTGGCACTTTATGGATATCATCCTCCTTCCATCACATCATCATTAAAGGTGTCACCAAGAGTTCAGGTAGTAGAGGACCACTTGCTTCATCAACAATAGGTACTTTCAAGACTCAAGGAGAATTTAGCTATGGTACAAAATCGAATGAAACAACAGGCAGACCAACATCGTAGTGAAAAAAAATTTGAAGTTGGGGATTGGGTCTTCTAGAGATTGCAGCCTTATAAACAAATCTCAATGAAGCAACAAAAAAAGAATAATAAGTTGTCTTCAAGATATTATGGGCCATACCAAATCATGCAAAAGATTGGTAGTGTTGCCTACAAGCTAGAGTTGCCACCAACAACAAAGATACATCTAGTTTTTCATGTTTCTTGTTTGAAGAAGGTAATTGGGCAGAATATTCCTACTCAAACAGTACTACCAGAGCTCGATGAAGAAGGAAGAATAATTTTGGAACCAGAGGGCATTCTTCAAACATGCACGAAGAAGCTAAGGAATAGAACCCTCACTCAGTATCTCATCCAATGGAAGAATTTTCTAGTTGAAGAGGCCACATGGGAGGATGAGGAGTTCATTCAAAAGAATCCACACTTGGTTAGCATTAAGGACAATGCTTCTTTGAAGAGGGGGGCATGCTACACCCTTAATATTGGTGTACATAGGGTTATGAATAGTCAACTTATGGCTATCTTAACTCCTAATTAAGTCATATTATCATTATTATATTGTTATTTAGTTGTTTAGGTCAGCCTAAAGCTTCTATAGGGCTATCTAAGTCGGCTTGGGTGATATCCTAGGCATAAATAGGTATAAATAGGAGGTAGTGAGTCTCATTTCATAGCATATTGTGTATTGTGTTCTCATTGAAGACTATTGGAGGTATCCCCCTCGAAGTGGATTAGGAGGTTGTCCCCTCGAAGTGGCATATTATTATCAAGTATTTGTAGCATATTTTCTATTGTATTCAGATATTGTGCAAGTTGTTTCATTACACCCTTCCCCTAGCTATTTTTCCTCTTTTCATGTTCCCCTTACCCCTTCCTTATAACCACTCTTTTGACCTTTAACCAAATCTCAAGATATAACCACCACCATTAAATGGCCACCACTATCCTAATTAATTAGCCATAGAAACTTGGATCTCCTTAGGCTCAAGGACTAATCCTCAATGGAAAGTGTTAATTATATGGCTAGGTATTTTCACCACCTAGTCAATTTTTTATATAATGACTATTTAATTGGGTTTCTTAGGGTGAGCTAGGGGGCTTCCCTAAATTCCCTCCAAAAGTCCATAAATCTGATCAAATGAGCATTAGACATGCTCTACCTTGGCTAGAATGACTATGTTGTATTGTTGTACCTTTTTCCCATGTAGGATTATTGAATGGTAAAGAACTTAGCGAGTTTCTTGCCTATCATTCTCATAGTTAGAATCTTCATAGTCGAAATAATTTGTGATGGGATCAAGTCGAAAGTACCTATCAAATGAAGGTGTTTTTGATTCTCTTGAGGGAATGTTCCTTAGGTTTTCATCTAATTATGCCATATTCGGGGGTGTCATGAACACCACAAAATAAATGGAATAGAGAAAAAGGAAGATGATAATGAAAAGTGAGATGAAAATGAGAGTGACATATGAATGAAATGGTATATGAATGGAAATGGTATATGAATGGAAATGTGGAAACACAAAAAACTCACCCTAAAAGGATTTGTTCCACATCAAGTTCACCAAAATATGTGTTGTTTAGAATGTGACTCAGACACAACGTGAGTGAGTCAAACTCTAATGTGACACATAAACTGTATCCTCACTATGGGAAATCACCTAGTCACTCCTACTCTCATGTCAAGATCCAATCAAGTGGAGGTATAACTAGGGGTTATTTTATTCGTGAGGTAGTAGAACATCATGGATCATGGTTGGGTTGATCATGTGATGTGTATTTGTGTATGTTTGGTGGAAATTATTATGAATGTTGTGATGTTTATGAAAACATTCAATAGATATTATGGTTGTGAGTATAGTATGACCTGAAGGGTCACTTGTCTTAAGCCTAGCTTCAAGAGTGTTTTTCTTGTTTATGTTATGGAGGTGATCTAGCCTCCTTTGTTCAATTTGAATGTGTTATTGTATGACTTCTTGGTGATCTCACCTCCTTTGTTCATTTTAAATGTGTTGATGTATGAGTTCTTTGTTTTATGTTTTGTTTAATGGGAATTGGTTGAGGGAAGTTTTCCTTAATAATGTCTAAGATAGATTTTACCCAATCTTCCCTAATGCATAGGCACATTGAACGTTGGATAATAGGGGGAAAGTTTGATTTGTTTTGTTTAAATGTTAAATCTTTTGACCTCATGATGAAATCGAGGGTTTGACTTGATCTCTTGATTTTCTTTTTGTGTATTTTCTAATGTTTGTGGTATTTTTATGAATGCAATACTATATGAATGCAAAACAATTTTTGGTTCCTTTTATTGAATTTCAAATGATTTAATTACTAGAAAGGGAAAATGTATGCAAGCTATATGAATTTTTATATGCAATTTGAACTATGTTTTTCTATTTTTGTGGGTTTATCTTTGAATGTAATCTAATGAAATGAAATTTGTAATTAAATCTAACAATAAAAATGAAATTTATATATGAAAGCAAGTAAAGCTATACTAAGCAATTAGAAAGCAAATCTAATCTATGGAAGTGAAAACTACCTATCAAGGGAAATAAAAATGAAGTTTTACCCTTCCAAGAGCAAGATTTGATTTTATAATTACTACAAAAGCATAAAAATCTTAGTTGAATCAAGTGGTAGTGATATCACCTAGGATTGCACCCATGATGCAAAGTTGTGAGGCTTAGCAATCATATGTAACATGGGAATACCTTCAGGTTGTGGGTGCCCTATGGTGAAGGTAGACCTCCAAATTGTGGGTTGGTTACCTTATGATTGATCTAATGGTAAAATGACTTTGTAGGAAAAAGGATAGAAATAATTGCAATGGAACAATAAACTGAATTTGAAATTGTGGTGATGCACCTATATGATGATAAAACTTGTAGAATAATTCACAACTATTTTCAGAGACACTGGTTACACAATTCAAAAATTATGACTTAATCACAAAAGTGTTTCTAAAGCAGGCCAACCAATTTATCCTTTCAAGAGGAAAATAAATTTTCATAGTTTTTAAGGCCAAAATGAGACAAGCACAACTTGAGACCTGTGATGGTTGCACAATAATGAATGAGACAAACTTAAAGGCTTTAATGATTAAAAAACAATAATTTCATCAAATCATTTATGAAGGCACTTGCATATTTCTGAAAAAGGCAAATTTTGGTGTATTCTAAATGAAAATAGAAGGAAAAAGCACTGCATAAGACAAAAAAAATGAACTTGTAACCTGCTGTACAATATAGATCTAAAAATAATGAGTTACAAAACCACCTATTCTCTGCAATGTGTCAGAGAAAAAAAGAAGGCAAAAATTGAGAAAAAATCCTAAGATTTCTCACATATACAAAACGAACTCTCAAGTCCATGGAAAAAGCATTGTAGTTCAACTACACTCTAAGAATAACTCCTCCAAGTTGATTCATGAGCAAAAGAGAAAAGCCTAGAAATGAGGCCTCATAACTAATCCAAATTGAGCAAAAATAGCTTTAAATTGCCTCTCACAGCTAGTTTGACCATGTGGAACTCCAAACTCCACCCAGTTTGACCAAAAATAATGAAAATACCAAAAATAACTTAGTTACACTTTAGTTTAATTCTCTCTCTATTTTAGTATGGTTGAGAGACAAAAATTAAACTAAAAATAAATATTATTAAATGCAATCATCATGATTGTTTTAATAATTGTTATGTAATGCATGATTTTACCCTTATGTTTATTACATAACCGTTATTAAAGCAATTTATAATTTATTGCTTTTAATAATTGTTATTTTACAATTTGTCTATCCATCATGCAAACATAGGGGGTTGGGTTAAAAAATGACACATGAAGACACCTAGAGATAAAAGAAAATATCTTCCTTCCCCTTGCTCACACCAAAAATAACCTCTTGGTCAACCTTGGGTCAAAAACCCTCCATGCAAGACCAAAAAAACTCTCTGATTTAGCCACTATGAAGGTTTTCAATGCAAATACATGTTTCATTTTCATCTCCTGTAGCATCATTGCATAGGGAGCTCCTTTTGTCTTCATGGATATTCTATTAATATGTTCAAGACAAAAATATATCCTTATATCTCCCATGCAAAACAACTCCATCATGTATGCACAACCATGTGACCAAATAATAATTAATTTCTCCCTTTGACTTTGCAAGAAATCTTTGTCAATCATGTGCAGCCATGATAAAATCTGAGGGAAAATCTTATGTCTCCCATGCAAAACATGTGACCCTATGAGGCTCCTCTCAAAACATCAAAACATGAATATTCCATATGTCTCCCAAGGCCATCATGTAATCCCTCACATGTAATCGACCTTCTAGAAATGATCATGATGACTTAGCCAAACCTTAGCATTTGTAAGTAATATCATTGCATTCTTCACAGGTTCATGTCATCATTAGGTTTTATCATTTGGAGTATTTAACCCTGCAACATTTGATTTGGCAATGATAGAAAACAAAGTAAAAATTATGACAAAGCCCATGTTAGGGCATCTTGAACAAAAAGAGTTTTGAACCCTAAAAGTTGTCATTATGCATTCTTTTTCCCATAGTTTCTCTTTGTCGTGCCACCATGGAATAGGGTTTGAAACCCTCGTAGAAGATTTTCTAGGCCGCCATGATGATTGTTGAGGTCTGTAGGCTGTTTGCTTCAAGCCAAAGTTCTTTTTCTCACCTCTATAAGTGTTCCATCTCCCTTTTTTTTCTAAGTTTTATTGAGTAAAACTAGAATAAACTTTGTATTTTCTTCTTGCCACTATGTAATGACTTTTCTCCTCCTGTCGACATAGCTATTTCTCTACTCTGTTGTGTTAAAAGAGAGAAAAAGAAAATTCTGCCTATATTTAATCGTGCCTTTTGTAAAAAAGAGGAAAGAAACTCCTGTGGTTTGCCTCTTAGCTACGACATTTGATGATGTATTCTTCATACATGGAAACGACATAAAAGGGGCTCTACATTTTGTTGTTTCTTGAGTATGAGTTTTTCTCCTCCCGTCACCTTCTTTTCTTGCATCCTCTGCAAGTTTCTTAAAGGTATGAAGCTTTTGTGTCTTTATTCCTAGTTGAGGCTTTGTATTTGCTTCTGTAGTGCTCTTTTATTTTAGTAAACCCTAATGTGTTACATGGGTTTCTTCTATATCTTTCCTCCTCTGTGGCTATATACTCGAAAGTGGACCCTCTGTAGCAAGAAAATGAGGTAAAAGAAACTAGTCTTTTTGTTTTCGTGCCTTTTCCTGTATCTCTGCAAAAAGGTGATGGCTCTGTAGTATTAACCCTCTGTGAGAAGAATGTAACAAGGAAGGCTTTAACACTCTTTTTGTGACACTCAGGCAGCTCAGTTTGTGCTTTCTATCCCGAATGCTCTTATGGGTTTTTCATTTATTCACTATCATCATTGTTGACTTGGCAATGAAAAGACTCTACAACTTCATTCTTATGATACTCTTTATAGACTACATCTGTCATCATTGCCCATGTATCACTTCTATTAATGACTATCACCTATCTTCTTTGGTAGCTGTGTAGAATGTTGCCATCAACCTATACATCTCTTTAGACATATGGCAACCTTTTTCCTGTGTATGACTGTCCTGTAGCTGATATAACATGTTGCTCCTTTGTATTGGACATTATCAAACTTTCATAGCAAACATAAGAGTTTAAAGACTATATTACCTAACTGCACCTTACATTAAGTGATTGCTCCATGATGACTGTATGATTCAATGACAGACTTACTTTTCACTGTACTCCACTGTTCCATTATGGTGACTACTTTGATACTTGTGCATGTATGCTCTATTCTTACAAGGTTGATGTAATGAATAACTGCCTTGATCTACAATTATTGCTCCTTTAATGATGACTATCCCATGGACTGTCCACATGACTGAAGCAACTGTTTCACCTTTTGTGGTTTCTTATGCTACTTATGTCTTGATTCTGACCTGTAGCCTATGATTTTTCTACATATTGTAGAGGTATATGATGATCATGTGATGAATGTTCTATCTTTTGGGGTGACTATCCTCCTTCTATTTAGTTGTTGTTAAGATACAGTTGGCTGTCTCCATTACTGTTTCATGGGACTTGATTGATGGCCCCTCCAATGGTTAATGGTTTAATAGCAATTTTACACCTCATTCACAACAAGAAGTGGTAAATCCTTGTGCTATTCCTCTTGCATGACTGCTGCTCCCTAGTGCATCTTTGGCTGTTATGAATGTACAATGTGCTCAGTTGCCTTACAATTTGATCTTCGAACAAAATATGCTTTATTTGAAAATCTTGATCATGTCCCTCTTAAAATTTAGGGGGTAGGATGTTGGGCTCAACCCTTGTGGGAGTCCATTCTCTCATCACATGCTGAAATATCATGCACAATGATAAATGTACCTATACCTGCACATTACACAAACAAGTTAGATAAAAACAATGAAGTTCAATGCTCCTATGATGACTCGATCTTTCATTTGATGATCTAATTCTTGGCTTTTCTTGCACACATCTGGTAATGGCTCAACTAATTTAATGCATCATATGCTTAGGTTATATGTCTATTGATGAAACATATGATGAGATCTCATGTCCTGAGCTCTAACCAAATTTTTCTATCAAATACAGGTATATCTGGAGATAGAGAACAAGAGGAGCTGAAGATAGAAGGATCAACATTAGTATCAACCCTTAAGGCAATGACATATATGACTTCTTCTCATGTGTTTCTTTCTTTGTAACTTTATCTTCAGATGTATAGCTTGCATACATTGTTGCATTAGCTCAGTTTAGTCATTCCCATGGCTTGTGTGGGACATTTGATTTTTCTCTTTTCTTTCCGATGAATACAAAAGTGACACCTATACAATCTTATGTATATTTCATTACAAAATAAATAAAACATTGTAAAATGAATGAAGCAACTTCTTATGATTCATGTATTCACCTTTATGCTGCAAAGAATTGAATAATGAAAACTAAATTCCATTTCTTTAAACACCTTTAAATATGCAATGGTTAAGAATAATAGAAATGTATGAAATACCTTTCACCTTTAGTATCATAAAACTGTTTCAGCTCTACCAATTTGAGATGTAGGTGAAAATCTGGTAATAGGTAGTGCCTAGCATGAGTCTTTAGAGGTCCTTTTTGGAAACCATCCTCCTCTATAGTAGTGGGGTCCCCCTCTTCACAATAGGGATAAAATAGAGATATGAAGGACAAATGACTATGAGCTTTGAAGTTATGGAAATTGAAAAAAAGAAATTGAATTAAGCATATGAATTCTATGGAAAAGCTAATGGCTTGAGATTTGAAGCTATGGATGAAAATAAAAGGCACATGAGGTCTTGCAATGGGCATGAAAATGCTATGGGGGAAACTATTTACAAAAGGTTGAGAAAACCAAGAATGCAATAATGAGTTTGCCTCCTCTAATGCATAGAGGATGGGGTATTTATAGGCTTTAAATCCACACCAAAGGTGGTGGTGATTAGGGAGTTAATAGGAATTGATTTAATAGTGGTCTAGCTCTAATTAGAAGTGAACAATGGTTGGAAAGAAGATCATAGAATAATGAATAGAGATAACAATTTAAAATAATTGAGAGATAAGAATAGATTGATTGGAAGTATAAAAATAGTTAGGGGAAGTGAACAATCAATTATGCATGCGGAATTTCACAATCAAGAGCTAAAAGTGGAGCCAAACTGGGCTAAAACTAGAAGAAATCACACATGGAAAAGATGATAGGGTTTCCCCTTTTAAGAAGTAAATCACCTCTTTTAGTAGGGAAAATCATCCTTGGAGATCCTACTTAAGTTACAGGGTCACCCAGGGAGATCTTAAAGACAATAGGGGTGACCCATGACAAATGGTTTGGACAAGTTATTAGAAGGTGAAAAAGTGGTTTTGGAGGGTTAAGAATAGTTTTGGGGACTTCAAATGAGGAAGAACACTCATGCAAAGTGGGTCACCCCTTTTAGCAAGGTAAATCTCCCTAGGAGATCCCACTTCAGCTATAGGATCTCCCTAGGAGATCCTATAGCTCATAGGGGAAATCTAGCTAGAATGGACAAATTGAGTGGTTAGGAGGTATGCAGGATCATGTAAGGTCAAATGGATGGTTATGGAAGAATTACTAATGAAATAACCCCTTGGGGAAAGTGAATTTACCCTCTTAAGAGGTGGATTGACCATGTTGTTTGGGTTGGCAAGTGATAGGGTGGTTTGCTAGAAATGGTTTAGGTGGACAACAAGAAAATGTGCAAGACCCTAGAAGGATATCTTGAAGGTTAGGGAGGCACAAACAAAGAGGAAAACACTCAAAAATATATCACCAAGAGAGAATTTTCTAAGAGGTACATATATAATTCATGTTTACACATGTACATGATTAGGACTCTAGATAATCATTGGACTACCATGTAGACCTATGCACCTTTTTCATTCTTACATATTTAACTAATTGTTCACTTCTCCTAACTATTTCTAGACTTCCAATCAGTCTATTCTACCTCCTATTCAATCTATTATTATCTTTTAATTAGTCTATTATTATCTCCATTCATTCTTCTATGATCTTCTCATGCTTACATGTATACGAGTAGAACTTTAGATCATTATTGGACTACCATGTAGGATTGTGCATCTTTTTCCTACTTACATATTTTACTAATTGTTCACTTCCCCTAACTATTTCTAAACTTTGAATCAATCTATTTTTATCTCCCAATTAATCTATTCTCATCTTTCAATCAATCTATTGGTATCTCCATTCATTCTTCTATAATCTTCTCTCCAACCATTGTTCACTTCCAATCAGAGGTAGATCACTCTTCAATCAATTCATGTTAACTCCCCAATCACCACCACCTTTGGTGTGGATTTCAAGCCTATAAATGCCCCCTCCTCTATGCATTTGAGGAGGCAAATTCATTATTGCATTCTTGGTTTTCTTAAGCTTTTGCAAATAGTTACCCCCATAGCATTTTCATGTTCATTACAAGACCTTGTGTGCCTTTTATTTTTATCCATAGCTTTGAAGATCAAGTCATTATCTTTTCCATATCATTCATATGTTCAATTCAATTACTTCTTTTCAATTTCCATAGCTTCAAATCTCATAGTCATTTGTCTTTCATATCTCTATTTTAACCCTATTGTCAAGAGGAGGACATTGCTACTATAGAGGAAGAGATGGTTGCCGAAAAGGACCTCTGAGTACTCACACTAGGCATTGCCACCCAATTCAACCAAGTTTTTCATGCTTTTGTAGTAATTAGAAAATCAAATCTTGCTCTTGGGAGACTAAAAATTCAATTTTCTTTCTCTTGATAGGTAGTTTTTGCTTCCATAGATTAGATTTTTATTTTTAATTGCTTAGTATATCTTTACCTACTTTCTTAGCTAAATTTCATTTTCATTGTTCTTAGATTTAATTGCAAATTTTAGTTCATTAGATTACATTGAAAAATTGACCCACTAAAACACAAAAACATAGTTCAAATTAAATACCAAAATCATATAGCTTGTATACATTTTCCCTTTCTAGTAATTAAATCATTTGAAGTTCAGAAAAAGGAACAAAAAATTGTTTTGCATTCATAAGAATACCAAAAACATTAGAAAATACACAAAAGGAAAATCAAGAGATCAAGTCAAACCCTTAATTTCATCATGAGGTCAACACATTCAAAATTCAAACAAAACAAATCAAACTTTCCCTCTCTTATCTAGCATGCGATGTGGCCATGTATTGGGGAATATTAGGTAAAACCTATCTTAGATAGAGGAAGAGGTCACTAACCATGTGTTTAGAAGTAGAATATTTTGGAGAAAGGTGTAATTCATGAAAATAACTCATGGAGATATCACCTAATGGAGAAAGATAAGTCTTACTTGTAGAGGAGGAGGTCACTAACCTAAACTCATAATAGACATGTTCAATGTAGGTTCCATAGGGACCTTAGTTCCTTTTCACATGTTCCCAAGACCATTTTCATTGTATCCATGTTTAGAAATAAATTTGAATACAATCCCATAATAATTCTTCAATTCAAAAAGAGGATGATCCACATTACTAGCCTTATCAAGATGAGCTATATATTCACATGTGGAAGTAGTAGTATAATTGACAAAATATGATGGAATGTTTCCACCATAAGAATGTAGGTCTATGTTCCACATAACGATGACAAAATGACGGGTCAACCTTATATTCACTAGTGTAATAAGGGGTAAAATCTAAGGAGCCCCAATCATCAACAGGACATGCACTTGAAGAATGGTGATCCTTAATAAAGACAACATCAATAGAAGATGGTCCTAGCAATGTAACATGTTGCAATGAAGAAGAGGATTTCACTACACAAGGAAGAGGAGAGATGTTGTTTAGTATGAAAAAGGAGAATGACAACAACTAGCACACAAACTAGATCAAACCCTTTTCCATATAACATTCAAGGAGAAGGCCGCGCCAAATAACTACCAAATGAAGGAGGACTCAACTACTGACCTTATTCTCCTATATGATATATATGGATAATATTTAATTGTCTTTTCCTCAAACCCTAGGTTAACTATGCATGAAAACCCCAGTTTTATAATGATATACTTATAACAAAGAGAATACAATAGAAACCCAAAAATTGATTACATAGAGATGATCAGAGGGATGATAAAACCTGTCTCTAGAAAGTAGAGATGTCAGAGGACCTCGGTGGTACTACCTAGGTCCTGATTGAAGGAATCTGTCAAAGGTGTGAACTGGAAAGTTGTTCCAAATGCTATCTTGATGCCAGATCCATGCCTAGAAAAGGCAAGAGGACTAGGGTGGTTCCACCCAAGTCCCTGATGGAGGAGTATTATGTAATAGTCTTCAGATCCTAAAACCTTATTATGCACTTAGTCTTCCTATAGCTCTATATTTTCTAGACCTTGCTCCTATGACCTACACATAAGAAGATAAAAATGGGTTTGGGGGTTATGGTGTGTAGACACTTTCCTTAGTCAAATCTTAGGATAGAAATCAAGCTTCCCAACACTATTAATTGATAAACCCTCAGGGAGGTAGAGGCTAAAAACAATGATAATATGATGATTCAATGATGATAAATAAATAATGATATCACCTATGTGATGAACCCTTATAATGATGAAGATCCTTCAACTCCTAAGGAAGAATAGATGATAGCTCCATAGCTACAACAACACACAATAACAATACACAAATCTTCTCTAGAATCACAATGAATGCTCTTGCTTGCTTCACTTCAAGATCTCAAGTTATGCTATCTCCATCTAGGTTACTAATGAACTCAAAAACACACTTATATATGCTTTCTCACTTACAATTGACAATTCAAACCAAAAGAGCCAACAAAGAGAAACCTCTAGAGAGGTGTTATGTTGACATTCATTTGAATTAGCCCCGACCAAAAGGGAGGGACCTAGGAGGTACCGCCTAGGTCCTTTAACCTCCTTTGGGTTCGGGGTAAGCTAAAGTAAGGGGCCCATATTCCAATTCCATCTAGGCGTCGAACAATTTTGCATTGGGAGAAACATGTGGACACTTTTAACTCCTTAACAGTTGTTTGGTACAAAAAAAAGAGGATTTGCTAATGTGATAGTATCGAAAGACATCATTATTCACCTTAATCATGAAATACTTTCCTTCACAAAAAAAAAATTAGAGATTGGTGTAGACTAGATGGAACAATGGCCATTGCATGAATCCATGGTCTACCAAGAAGAAGATTGTAAGAAAGGTTCCCTAGCATGACATGAACCATGGTGGGGAGAGTGACAAGGCCCATTAAAATAGGTAAAGTAATGGTACCCAAAGGATCATGGCCAATATTATCGAAACCCTTAATGGAAATGTTGGAAGGAGCAAGATTAGAGGCATCAATATGGATTTGTTTGAGAAAATTGAGACTACAAAGATTAAGATTGTAACCATTGTTAATAAATGTCCTCTTAATTCCTATAGAGTTAATATTGACCATGATGAAAAGAGGAAGGATTTGTCACTAAATCTCATAAGAAGGGAGCTTAGATGGAATAAATTTGATATCCATTATATTAGAATAAATGTAGTCAATTAAAGTAGCTACTTTAAGTGGCTTAGTAGAAAAGGAAATGAGAATCTTTTAAAAGGCCTTATGAAGTGTGTCACAATAAGAAGGAAAAGTTTGAATCAACTCCTAGAGAGTAAGCTTAGCTTTAGTTGCCTAAATCTATTCAATAAGATCATACTCTGTACATATTTTTAAAGGGGAGATGAGGAGCCAATGAAATAATAGAATATGAAAATGAGCTACAAAATAGTACACATGAAATAAAGAACTTGGAAAGTAAACTTAGGAGCTCACTATCTACTAGACATTAGTGTCTCACAATGTTGTCATGTTTGTGTGTTGTCATCCAATATTTGCAATGTCTTCCCAAGATGGTGGAAAATGAAGGTTCCTAAATAGAACTGGAAACACCTACAAACAAGGGAACAAAATAGTAGATAGAGAACATTGGAAGGGTGCTATAATGCATAGAAAAATAGAAAATCAATCTATTTAATAAAAATACAAATAAAATAGTGAATAACAAGGAAAAAGAAGAAGGAACAATAAACCTTCGTGTGTTTGGTGAGCTACAAGTACCTGTTCTAGGATAGAGAAAAGTGTTGGGGCTTCTTAGGATCTTGCCTTCAAGTCAATGCCCTTTTTTGGTCTTTTAACCTCCACAAGTTGTTAATGGAATGATGAAAAATGGATTTAAGTGTGTGTGGTTAGCTTATATACATATCTAGAACTAAGAATTTAACAAAATAGTAATAATCTATAAGTATTAAATTCCTCATCTATAGGGAACAACACCCTAGTGTGTATGGAAATAAATAGGAGGTGATAACTGCACAATGCTAAAGAAATTAATGAAATACAGAACAATAAAGGAAAAGAGGATAAAACACAACAAAGTGGCAGTCACGATGATAATGGAGGATGCTCATAAGGCTAAAGAGGTGCAATAAAATCATGGAATGTTGTAAGGTTCTAAAGAGTGCTAACAAATGATGTTAAGAGCTAAGGAGAGTGTTGTAAATTTTATCTTGGCAAGCTCAAGCTTGGATGAGAAATGAGAATTGATCTTTGAATAATGAGAGGGAAGCCCAATATTCATTCAAAATGTAAAGGTGATTGTTAGAGTTCCAAGCACTAGGTGTATGATTGTTACAAATGAATTTTTGGAAGAGGTGAAGGGTCATTGATAGGTCCAAAAATAGATGTACTACTATACATTCAAAGATTGGCAGTGCACCATGTAGACATCTATGTGCCATGCTAACATCTAAAGACAAAATGCTCATAGACTTCATAGATTGGGAACAAAACATAACTCAAGCATAAAGGACACACACGGCAACACAAGAAAAAAGATTGAACACATAAAAACACAACACTACACTGACACTAGGAGTGGGTAATAGGCTTAAGGCTAGGGTGAAATGATCCTAGAATATGTTATAGGAGTGGATACTAAAATGAGAACATTGTAGCATTAAAATTGTAGGGTATGCAATTTTTACCTTACAATAAGTAAATGCATCCTATTGTTCCTATTGATATTTTTTTATAATTTATTATAAAAGCTAACCAGTGACAAGAAATTGTTAGGTAGATCCATCATTCTAGTTGACCTCTTTCTACCTTAGTGGTGTTGGATACATGGGGAGCGAGATGTAGAACATTATTTCTTAGCATTTCTATTAATGATAGAAAGGATACAAACTGAAACAATTTGGTGGATGAGTTTGATCACAACACTATGCAAGATGAAATAACATATTTGAAGTTTAAAAATGCTTCAGAGCAATGTAATAATGACCCTCTTTTTCTTGCTAGTGAGTAGGTGACTGAATATGTAAATGAGGTAGATAATGGACTAAAATAGCTAAGTTACATAAACAACACAACATAATCACTTTTGAGGTTGAAAAGAAAAGTCTAAAACAAAAAATTCAGACAATACATGCTTCTAGAAGGAATGTGTTTGTAGTGCCTACTTCCCCAAATAGGCAAAGAATAACTGAAAAGCCAATTGTGGACAATGAAGTTTGGTGGTTCTAAGTCTAAGTAAGGGTGTGGTGTTGGAGTCAAGCTCTCTAACCTCAGGAGAAAAGTCATAGATCTCATTGCTTTTAGATTATAGTCTATATGCACTATTAATGTAGCAAAGCATGAGGCTTTGATTTATGAACTTTTGTTTGCTCTCAAGATGAAGGTAAAATATTTACAAGTTCTACAAGACTTAGAGTTAGTAATCGAACAAGTGACAAACTAATATGCATGTAGTGGCACATGATTATCAAGATACTACAACAAAGTCTAGGATTTAATTGAAGAATTTGATGTCTTTAACATACAAGTTGTCCCACAAAGGAAGAATCATACTCTCAATAGTCTAGTAGTGGTTCAATTATATTGGAACTAGTTACAAAGTCCACATTGAAACTATTCTTAGTTGAGCTTGTACATACCCCTTCTATTCTTGGTAATGATAGTCATATGTAGGTATTTAATGATGATCAAGATATCATAGAATTAATTACAAATTCAAGTATATTCAAGTCTCGAATTATTGATGAAATTGATAGAGATGACTTTGACATGGATGACAATGGAGTCATAAATTTAAAGACTAGTAGTATACTGAAAGGAATGGTGGCATTTAAAAGATTATTCGATATGGATCATCATGGTAAGAAAGAGGAACCACCTCCCTTTGAAGGCAGAAGATATGATCGTTACAATTTAGGGAATGACAATGAATCAAAGAATGTTTTCTCAGGAAGGACTTGCACAGAAGAAGAAAAATAAGGAATTATGAAGGCACTCAATGATTACATGGATGTCATCGCATGGAGCTATGAAGACTTAAATGTATTTGACACCTTGATCATTAGACATACTATTTCTCATGGGATCACAATTATGGAGGTCAAGATCACTATTGTAATTATGTCCAAAAACTCATAACAACAAAATCAAATGTATTTGACACCTTGATCATTAGAAATATTATTTCTCATGGGATCACAATTATGGAGGTCAAGATCACTATTGTAATTATGTCTAGAAGCTCATAACAACAAAATCAATCATTCATAGTTGTTTGTTCATCTTTATGGTGTATGATTCAATACCCAATCAATATCTCTCACAATACAATAGTTAGAATTGAATGAAATATATATGAAAATTCTTGTACCTTCTCCAAATTTGTCAATTACACTTTTCATTCCATATCATATATGTAGCTCTGATCATTTTAATTTAATTTAAGGTTAAAACATATCTAGTTGATGTATTTACTTATTAACATTATGTATACAAACCATAATTTTAAAAGAGGGCGATTTCTTATTCCTCTTCGTGACTATACATAATGTACTTTATTAGCTATATAGTTCTCACTTTCCTCCTTTCCATTTGAGCAAGATGGTATATACATTCAAAATAATATCTCAATAGTAATTGCATCTTGTAGATAAAGCTTCAAAATATAATTAATATGATAGCCCTTTATTCTCAATGCATGTAACCATTCAATTTATAGAGCACATAATGAAAGCAACTTTAAATCTCCGAGCAAACTTTGACAGCTTGCTCAAAAATTGCAGGGCTTTTTCTTTTCCTGCCAACTCCTTAATAAAAAATAAGGCCATACTCCTGGTCCCGTTTGTTCATTTCTTCTTATTTCAAACAGAGAATATGAGCCTTCAAGGATTGAATTCACCAATAACACACCTTCTGTCTTAGTGTTCATGACCCTGATTGTTGAAGATAATAGACCGTCCATAGGAAGTACTAACTTAGAAAAAAATTCTAAGCAGATCAATTTGCCTAAGTCTACAAACAGGTATTCTTAATGATCTGTGAGCTTGTTTTTCGTTTCTCAGATATTTACATATGAAGTCCTGAATTCTTCCCAGATCTATTTCCTTCCTCTGAAAGAAGCAAGCTTCTTGGTAAACGAAACTTTAATTGATTTCACCACACCTTCACCTAGTTTTAAACTCCCTGAACTAGCACTCGATTTTTCATTATTCGCAGAAGAAGGATTAGAATTAAGTGCAGGCTTGCAAAAATGTTTATCATTCGTCCAGAAATCTGCTTCTTTTCGCTTTGCTCTGATGGCTTCCAATATCTCATTCCGATCAACCATTCCCACCACTGTCACCTTCTGATGCTCTACATCTGCCTCTACTGAGTACAATCCTGTATTCATCACCATTGAATCAAACACTCTCTACAGTTATATGTTGTTCTAAATTCAATTTCATATAATCATGAACATAATGATTGTTTTAGGAAATTCACAACGATGAGAACAAGATTTTCTAAGGCAGAAATAATAATGAAAACAAGAATTCTGGGTAAAAAGTTAAAAACCTTGTATAGAAAAATGAGATCTTTCAAGATTGAACCATTTAAGTAGTCTACCATTAATATTAAGTGGGTTGGCCATATATTGATCGGATGATCAGTGTAAACAGCTGGTACATTTGGCTTTTTAAGCCTTTCTTATAATTAAATTTAGTGGGTGGGCTATATTGATGATCAGCCTAAACAACATTTAGAGGGTGGGCTATATATACTGATGATCAGTGTAAACAGCTAGTACATTTGGCTTTTTAAGCCTTTCTTATAATTAAATTTAGTGGGTGAGTTATATATTGATGATCAGTGTAAACAGCATTTAGATGGTGGGTTATATATATATTAAGCCTTTCTTATAATTAAATTTAGTGGGTGGGTTATATATTGATGATCAGTGTAAACAGCATTTAGATGGTGGGTTATATGTATATTGATGATCAGTGTAATCAGTTAGTATATTTGGTTCTTTAAGCTTTTTATATAATTAAATTTAGTGGGTGGGCTATATATTGATGATCAGTGTAAACAGCATTTAGAGGGTGGGCTATATATATATTGATGATTAGTGTAAATAGCTGGTATATTTTGCTTTTTAAGTCTTTCTTATAATTAAATTTAATGGGTGGGCTATATATATTGATGATCAATGTAAACAGCATTTAGAGGGTGGGCTATATATATTGATGATCAGTGTAAACAGCTGATACATTTGGCTGATTAAGCCTTTCTAATAATTAAATTTACTGAGCGGGCTATATATTGATGATCAGTGTAAACATTTAGAGGGTGAGCTATTTATACTGATGATCAGTGTAAACAGCTAGTACATTTAGCTTTTTAAGCCTTTCTCATAATTAAATTTAGTGGGTGGGCTATATATTGATGATCAGTGTAAATAACATTTAGTGGGTGTGCTATATATACTGATGATCAGTGTAAACAGCTACTACATTTGGCTTTTTAAACCTTTCTTATAATTAAATTTAGTGGGTGGGCTATATATATTAATGATCAATGTAAACAGCATTTAGAGGGTGGGCTATATATACTGATGATAAGTGTGAACAGCTAGTGCATTTGGCTTTGTAAGCTTTTCTTATAATTAAACTGGCGGGCTATATATTGATGATCAGTGTAAACATCATTTAATGGGTGGGCTATATATATTGATAATCAGTGTAAAAAACGGGTACATTAACCATAATATGTTGGTTGTTTAAACCTTTCTCATTATTAAAACTTTTTGCGCAACAGTATAAACAATCAGTACAGTTGACCACAACCTAGTGCCTGTTTAAGCCTCTTCTATAGTTGAATCTATTCAAATGTACAGTAATGTATTGTGATCAATCCATCAACTATTACATTGACTGCAAAACACGAACTACTTAAACTCTTTCTACTTAATGTTAATGATTTCTTTCTACTATAGACAGATTTTTCCCCCAAAAAACTTGTTATTGATGAAAAAGTTTTACCTTTTATTTGAGAGAGGGCCTTTCGGATTTTCCTTTCACAGCCAAATGAATACAAGGGTACTCTCATCTCCACCTCCTGTGCCTTCACATTCTGTTGAAAACCCGCAATCCAAGTTAATCCATAAAAACCCATGTTCAGAATATTTTGCTTCCAAATAACAACTATTCTTACCTTTCCCTGCCTGAAAGGAACAATTTGTAGATTTGACATCGAATCTCTGTAGTTGCAACGTATTTCAATGTATACTTCTTGCTAAATGTGACTGAATCTGAACCTATATGCGAATTAGTCTAAGTAAAAGAAGCACAGAGAAATAAGTCTGATGTTTTTAGTAATAACTCTGCTATTACAGAGGTGTGTGTCCGAATGTATGTATAAATTTTAAGGCTTTGTATAAGAAGAGTAGAGCAAAGTAAAGTGATTTAGGAGGAGGAGGGGCCAAAGAATATTTAAAGTAGAAATAGATAGCCCTTCCAGGTAGAGATTGGTCGGAAAGATGGATCCACCATTTCTGCATCACCATCTATCAAAGAATATGTCTTTGGCCATACTTTTTTTTCTTTATGTGACTCAGAGACATTTATAGCAGTGGATTTTTTCTTCATTAATTTCCCTTTGAGGAAGACGCTCCCTCGTATCACGGCTTTTGATTAGATCCATGGAATTATTTATGATTTCCTCTTTATTTTTGGTTCCACTGGTTGGAGAGGCGCCTGGTCACTGTCACTGTATTGTGAGGTTTAGGTGCTTGTTAATGACAGTGATGGGCCCCTTCTACTCATATACATATATGCTTTCAATCACAGTCAAATTATAATGAGTGCTTTTTGGATTTAATTATGTATCTATAACAAGGTCTAAATTTGATGGTCGTATGGCCGTATTTAGTCATTTTAGTCGTAAAATACAATTAAAATTTTAAGAAGACTATTATTTGAAAGGCAAGATTTCATTAAACTGTCAAAATTTCTATGTTATTACTTTTATATATATATATTTAGTCAATATATATTTTAGGTAGGTTTTAACATTTGAAAGGCAACTTCAAATAGATGACAATCACAAAAAAATTACTTGACAAGCAGGGTCAACCATCAAATTTAAGCCCTAATCTATAATATATATTCAATATAGGTTGGATTTTTCGTTCCCCTTGTAACCTCACCCCCCTTATTGCTTTTTAAAGGTCTAGTGTGCAATCCAATGGATCACCAGTGTGATTTGAAACATCTTTTTTTTGGATGAAAAAAGATATACAGTTAAATCCAAAAAGCACTCGTAATAACTTTAGTGACGGTGGAAAACTCATCCCAACTTCACAATCAAATTCTTTTATAAAATAATATTGTCAAGATATAAACAATTTTATTAAGTTTAAAATTCGGTTAGTTAAATAAATGTAATTAATAAGTAAATAATTAATTTAGATTAATGATAGTTGGAATAAATAATTGTAATAAATATTCAAAAATTAAATGTAATGGATATGGGTATTTGGTTTTAGAAAATGTTGTAGAAACAGTGTTGATACTATGCTAGCTTTATTCATCATTGTATAAAAAATTATGTTTTGGTCTAATGAATATGTCATATACAATCTCAAAAAGTCCTTTGGTTCAATCCCAAGTGTTGTGGGGTCAATCTCAATTTGTGTGGACTTGATTTGATGTGCAAGATTGAACTGTGTTGCATGGAAATGATCTAGCAAAAGGTTCTTTGGTAATTTTCCTCGTGTTCACCTTTTTGATAGTTGAATATGTCAAGGTGGTGTTTAGGGACACTGTTAGGAAGATTGTTAATTTAATAGGAGAGTGTTTCTCCTAGGTCAACCTACTTGATGGGCCAATTCAATGGCAATTAGTGATATCAAATTATTTTCTTCCTTATTTTCCAATTCCTTCTAACATGTATAATTAAGTGCAAATTAAATGTCTTTAAATATGATGAAATAGAATAATGTTCCACAAATGTCTATCAAGTTGACCTATAACAACTAGTAGAAGGGGATTGGAAAGTTTGAATTTGAATTTAATAATTTAAGTTTTTGATCCATTCTCACACACTGTAAGATTGAACTAGATAAAACCTAAACCACTTGAAAATGAACCCTAGGTTGAAATGATAAATTTGAGGTAGGAAACAAATATATAGAAATATTAAGTGCAATAATGAGGGATAAATGGTGAATGAATAGAGAAGGGTGCAAATAGAGGTGAAACCAAATGTGGATAGGAATCGAGCATAAACCAAGAAAGACACAAGACTATGTCACATGTCAATATGTTATTGCATTTAAGACATTCTACCAAGGTGAAAAAAAAACTAAAATGGGAAATGGCATGGTTATGCTAATTTCACCATTAAAATATAGAATATTAGGGACCAAATTTTATATTTAGTGGTGTATATAATAGCTAATTTGATTTTTTTTCCTTTCAAAATTTCTTTTGCATCTGTTTAGTGACATGGATGGACTCCTTCTATCACACACATTAAGTTCTTATGTTTGGCTTTGGTTATTTCTCCTAAGTGGGAAATTTCAAATAGTCAACATCCTAAGCAAGAAGAACAAAATGAAGATAACATTTCTCTCACTGGTTGGGAGCCTATTAAGGAAGGCCAATACTTTCCAAATGAGATGTAGGGTTCTAAACTAGATGATTGGGATCTACCCCCATCTACTAGGATTATTCTTCTTGCTTCTTAAGTTATTTTTTTATTTTTATGAATTTGTTAACTTGATTGGTTGTTTCCTTTTTGATGTCATTTGACGCTTTAGAAGTTGTTTCCTTTTTTGAGGCTAATACTTTGAATTTTCTAAACTTGAACTAATTTACATTGCTTCAAAATGTGATTCCATTCTATTCTTTTTTTATAAATAATCTATAAATTATTTGCATAATTTTTATATAAATCTATTTCATATAATCATATATTTAATATAAATAAATTATATAAATAATAAAATCATAAATAAAATGTATAATATATCAAACCCCTATAGCTAGTAAGCAACCAATGTCACAAAGAGTTATAGTCGATATTCAATCTCTTATCAATTTGCAAACACATGTATTGTAAACTCTATGAAAATCAACTTTCCAAAAAAGTAACAAAACATATATGAGGCATATGAGAAATACATAACTACAAACCAAAAAATCCCATATGTGTGACTAAAATTAGCCTTCTAACTCACCATAGCATAGGAAAATAGACTATTCTATGATAATTTTCTCATCCTCTCCTAGAATATCAAACAAACTCTCTTATCCATCATTACCCTCAATATCTAACACAAGCCTTACATTTTACATTGTAATGGTGAAATTAGCACACCCATGCCAATTTCCATTTAGTTTTGCGCCCATTTTGATAGAATGTATTAATACTTATACATATTGATAAATGGAACTCTTGTGCAAATTTGTACTCATTCCTTGATCCTTCACCCATTTTATTTACATATATTTCACACATTTTACCCTATCATATCCCCATTTACATCTACTCTCATAATGTATTCACCTTTATTAGCTATTTATTATGCCTATCATTGCCCCCATCTCCAAACATTCATTCCCCGCCTTAATAATTGCATTTCCTTGTCTTGAGTTAGTCCTACAATGTGTGGGTTCATTCTTATACCACATGGAATTGACCATCAAAGTTCAAATTTTCAAATTCAAAATTTGTAAACTCCTTCCTATTTCACTAGCCATTATGAGCCAACTTTGTACATGTTTGCATGATTAATTTATATGTCTTGGTACATTTAAAGGTCAATGTGCATTAATTCTTGAACCAATTCATATCAAAAAATTATATGCATTAAAGAGATGAATCATTCTAGGAACATTTCATTTTGGAGCACTAAAAGGAATCTAACTTACATCAAATTCAACTAGGACACTTGTATGTTAATTTTTGTCTTTAGTATTCTTTGTGATCTTAAAAATTGGTCTAATCAAGGAGGTTTACCTAGGATAGCATGATCCTTGTGTTCCAAGGGTAAGTGCACAAAGATGAGGGACCGAAAAGTTGCCACATGACTTTTTGGTCCCATACAAGTCATAACGTGCTCGCATTACGGCTTGGTATTACCGAGCCTATAATGCTAGCGTGTTATACATGATCATGTTTTGCAAAAGCAAAATTCTCTCGCTTGTTAGGGTTATCCGGTAGGAGATATCAATTAAATGCAAATAAATATTAAAAAGAGGAATCAAAATACACAGAAAATAATAACAATGAGAGACAAGTTTTAATGTGGTTTACCCAAACCTAGGCTACATCCACCAACAAAGAGTCCAATATTATTATCTAGTAAATCAAACCAATTACAACAAGTAATCCTTGCAACTCAATACCACTGCAAAATTCTACAATACAATATCAATGAAAACCCTAACTCTTAGCTTCTTTTATCAAGCCTTATGTCGGTTACAAAAACAGGTTTTTTTAATGTCGGCTAATAGAAAAAATAACTCCTGACGCCTTTATAAAATAATAGGCAATTTTTGCTTCGGGGGCACTGCTCCCAACAGCCCCCACTGGGAGCATTACCCCCAGAACCCCACCGTGGGCTCCGCCCCCGAGCCCTCACCGAGGGGATTGCCCCCCCAGGCCCCACAGGAGGGGCTCTGCCCCCCCTGCACTCCCTCGTTAAATAATTTGGAGGGAAACCGCGCTGATAAAAGTGGGGAAAATTTATCCTTTGAGTCTAATTAGGCTCCATATAACAATAATCTCCCACTTGGAGACTAATCAAACTCCACAACATATCATCTTCCACTTGGAGACTGATCATAACACCAATGACCCTATAGCTCCCACTAGAAATAAACACCCTGGACCCTGTTGTTATGATTTTATGTTTTTAGTCTTGAAGACCAACTGAAGCTGAAGAGGAGTTCAACTTCTCCCTTGTCACTGTCTTTGTAGACATATCCACTGGATTTTCATCTGTATGTATCTTTTCTAGCCTTAACTTTCCATCATCCAACACCGATCGAATGAAGTGATACCTCAACTGTATGTGTTTGGTCTTTGAATGCAAGGCATAATTCTTTGCAAGATGTATGGCACTCTACCTGTCCGTAAATAAATAACTATTAGCCTATTGTTTGCCCAATTCTTCCATGAAAGATTGTAGCCATATCATCTCCTTGGTTGCCTCTGTTGCAACTACATACTCTACCTCCGTGGTGGATAAAGCAGCCACCTTTTGCAACCTAGAGATCCAACTCACTGTTGTCCCACCTACAGTAAAGACATAACCTATAGTACTCCACCTGGTATCAATATCCCCTATCAAATCTGAATCCACATACCCTACTAAATCAGTATTAGAGCCCCCAAAACATAAGTGTTTATTGGATGTGCCTCTCAAATATCTAAGAATAAATTTTACCGCATTTTATTGCTCCAATCTGGGATGACTCATATACCTACTTACGACTCCTACAACATGTGCAATAACCGGTCTTGTGCATACCATGGCATACATTAAACTTCCTATAGCTGAAGCATATGGTACCCTGGACATTTTTTCATCCTTCTCTTGTGTCTTAGGACACATCTCCTTAGTCAATTTCAAATGACTAGGCAAAGGTGTGTTGACAACTTTTGCATTCTCCATATGGAATCTTTGCAACACCTTTTCAACATAATTAGCTTGAGATAGAATCAATTTTTTGTTCTTCCTATCTCTACAAATTTTCATACCAAGGATTTGTTTTTCTACCCCCAAATCCTTCATAGCAAATGATTGTGCTAACTGTTGTTTTAACTCTTTTATGTGATCTATGTTAGAACTTGCTACAAGCATGTCATCAACATATAAACATAAAATAATGTAGCTGTCATTATCCAATCTCTTAAAATAAACACAATGGTCAGAATTACACCGGCTGTAACCTTGCTCAGCCATAAAACTATCAAATTTCAAATACCATTGCCCAGGTGGTTGTTTCAAGCCATACAAACTCTTCTTCAATCTGCACACCTGTTTCTCCTTACCTTTGACCTCAAATTTTTGGGGTTGTTCCATATATATCTCTTCCTCCAAATCACCATGGAGAAAGGCAATTTTCACATCTAGCTATTCCAAATGCAAATCTGCATCAGCCACAATACTTAAAACAGTACGAATAAAAGTCATCTTAACAACTGGAGAAAAAATCTCATCAAAATCAATGCTCTTTTTCTGTACAAATCCTTTTACAACTAACCTGGCTTTAAATCTTTTCTTACCTCCATCTTCCTCTTTCAACCTATAAGACCATTTGTTTGGTAAGGCCTTTTTACCTACAGGTAATTTACATAATTTTCCCAAGTCTAATTTTCAGCAAGGAGTCCATTTCTTCTTTCATTGCAAGCTCCCATTGAACCTTTGTATCCACCTGCATAGCTTCATCATACCCTTCCAGTTCACCAACATCTGTTAAAAAAATAGAATACAAAGAGGGAGAAAACCTTTCAGGAGATCTACTTAGCCTTGTTGACCGTCTAACATTCACTGGAGTTTGTGGTATTTCTTGTTGTTGTTGTGGAGCATCAGGAACCATTGGAACATCATTATCTAGAGTATCATCCAACACCACATAATCCTTTTCTTTCTTCTCATGCTGCTGCAACTAATCTTTGTACAACATCTTCTCATTGAATACAACATCCCTGCTTCTCACAATTTTTAGATTTTCAACATCCCAAAGCCTATAACCAAATTCATCAATGCCATATCCAACAAAGATACATTTTTTAATTTTGCATCCATCTTGGTTCTATTTTTAGAATCTACATGTGCAAATGCTTAATATCTGAAGGTTTTCAGAAAAGAATAACTCACCTTCTTACCTGTCCATGCTTCCTCTGGAATACCACAACCCAAGGGAATTGAAGGACCTCTATTAATTAAATATGTATAGTGATATTGACAACCTTTGCCCACATGTTTAAAGGTAGCCCAACATGCAATTTCATGCTCCTTGCAAGCTCCATTATTGTCCTATTCATGCTCTCAGCCACTCCATTTTCTTGTGGAGTCCCTGGAACCATTTTCTGCCTATGAATTCCATTAAAGGAACAATAATCCTCAAACTCTTTGCTGCAATACTCACAACCATTATCAGATCTGAGACATTTTAATCTTTTACTTGTCTCATTATCAACCAATATTCTCCATTTCTTAAATATTTCAAATACATCAGATTTCTTCCTAAGGAAATATATCCAAACCTTCCTACTTGCATCATCTGTGAATATAACATAATACTGAGAGCCATCGAGAGAAGATACCTGAGCTAGTCTCCATACATCTATATGCACAAGCTCCAACTTTTCATCTTTCTTTTGCTTCCCATCCTTGAGAAAACTCTCTTTTGTTTGTCATACCCACAACTTTCACAGAAATCCATATTAATATATTTCAAACCTGGTAAAACTTTCTTAGAATGAAGTACCTTCATACCTTTTCACTCATATTCCCAAGTCTGTTATGCCATAGTGTTGTCTTAGAACATGCAACAACTATTTTAGTCTCTTCCTACGAACCCACAGTAACTGTTCCTAAACCTGTTTGTTTTTTCTCTGCAACAACTAAAGTAGAAGGACCAATATGACCTATACAAAGATATAAGGTGACTACTTTCACACCTTTTGCTACTATTAAGGCACCTCTTGAAACCTTCCAATTTTTATCACTGAAAGTAACTATGCAACCTTCATAAGCTAGCTGCCTTGCTGAAATTAAATTCCTACTCAGCCTTGGAAGGTACCTTACCTCTTGTAGTAGTCAGTGATTCCCATTTTGTAACTTAATCTTGATTCTTCCCTTTCCAACAATCTGACAAGGTTCGTTATCTCCCAAATAAACCAGCCCAAAATCCCCTTGGACATAATCAAGAAAATAACTTCTATGGAGCGTAGCATGAAATGAGGCCCCTGAATCTAAAACCCATGAATCATCAGCATTATCTAAGGAAAGAATCAAAGCATCATCTTCATATTTATTACTTACCACATTTTCCTCCTTATTGCCTTCTTGTTTGTCTCCTTTATTCTTCCGAGACCAGCAATCTTTCTTTAGATGACCTAGTTTTGCACAGTACCAGCAATCCTTCTATCCTTTGGATTGGGATCTCTTGTCCTTTGATTTTCCTCATGACTTCTTATGACCTCCAGAACCTTTTCCTCTCTCCTTTGATCTGCCCCTACTTTCTACATTCAAGACACTACCTGATGTGGACCCTCCTGAGCTTTTCCATCGCCTTTCCTCACTAAGGATAACACCAACAACATCATCAAATTTCAAAGTGTTTGAACCAAAGACAGAGTTACTTACATCCATTACCAAGCTATTCCAACTTTTTGGCAAAGAACATAAAACCAAGAGAGCCCTCACCTCTTCATCAAATTTTACTTTTACAGAAGTTATGACTAGTAATTGTATTAAACTCATTTAAATGATCTATCATAGATCCACCTTTAATCATTTTCAGATTAAACAAATAATTCATGAGAAATACCTTATTTGAGGCTGGGGGTTTTTCATATAATTTAGCCAAAGCTTTCATCAGTTCACTTGTTGTTATCACTTCTGTTATATTGAATGCCATAGATGGTGTCAGGCACAACTGAATGGTTCTAAGTGCCTTTCTGTCTAGAAGATTCCAATCCTCATCAGTCATTGTTGCTAGTTTCTCAGCTATTCCTTCCAACGGCCTCCATAAATCCTTCTGATAGAGACAATCCTCCATCTACATCTTCCATAATGGATAGTTCTGCCCATTGAATTTATCTACCTTCAATTTCCCTCATCTGCCATTGCTCCCACTCAACCGTGAGACTCCCACTCAACCATGAGACCTTTCTGCAGACGATAATCGAACACAACCCACTCTAATACCACTTGTTAGGGTTAGCTGGTAGAAGATATCAATTAAATGCAAATAAAGATTAAACAGAGGAATGGAAATACACAGAAAATAATAACAAGAGACAAATTTTAACATGGTTCACCCAAACCCAGGGTACATCCACCAATAGAGAGTCCAATATTATTATCCAGTAAATCAAACTAATTACAACCAATAATCCTTGCAACTAAATACCACTGCAAAATGCTACAATACAATATCAATGAAAACCCTAACCCTTAGCTGCTTTTATCAAGCCTTATGTCGGTTACAAAAATAGGTTTTTTTTAAAATGTCAGCCAATAGAAAAAATAACTCCTGATGCCTTTATAAATTAATAGGCAATTTTTGCTTCAGGGGCACTGCCCCTAGTAGCCCCCGCTGGGGGCATTGCCCCCAGACCCCCACAGTGGGCTCCGCCCCCGACCCTCGCTAGGCCCTGCAGGAGGGGCTCTGCCCCCTGCACTCCCCTGTTAAATAATTTGGGGGGAAACCACATAAATAAAAGTGGGGAAAATTTAACCTCTGAGTCTGATTAGGCTCCATATAACATCTCTCTCTCTCTCTCTAAAATGACATAGAGAGAGAGTGTGTGTGTTTAGGGTTTAGGGGTTAGGGATCAGGGTTTAGGGGCATTATTTAGGTTTTATGAGTTTAGGGTTGCTCAAGTTTAGGATTTAGGGGAATTATTTAGGGTTTCTCAAGTTTAGGGATTAGGGGTTAGGGATTAGTTAGAGGGATGATAGAGATAGAGAGATAGAGGTTTAGGGTTGCTTGGGTTTAGGGTTCAGGGGCATTATTTAGGGTTTAGAGGTTTAGGGTTGCATGTCAAAAGTAGTCTCTCTCTCTCTCCTAAACCCTAAATAATGCCCCTAAATAATAAACCCTAACCCCTAAACCTAAGGAACGCTACACCTCTATCTCCCTATCTCTCCCTTATCTCCCTATCTCTATCATCCCTCTACCTCTCAATCTCTCTCCCTATCTCTCTGGACATCTCACTCTGTTTCTATCTCCCTATTTCTCCCCTCTATATCCTTTATCTCTCCCTATCTATCTCCTCTCTCTACCTATCTATCTCTCCATATCTCCCTATCTCTTGCCCCCCTCTCTCTCTCCCTTATCATTCCTCTATCTCCCTATCTCTCCCCTTTATCTCTCCCTCTCCCTTATCGATGAAGGAAATGGAAACAAGAAAACTATGACTCTCTCTCTCTCCCTATCTCCCTATCTCTCCCCTCTCTCTCCCTTCTCTCTCCCCTCCATCTTCCCCCACTCTCCCTCTTCCTTCCTCTCCATCTCCCTTATCAACAAAGAAAATGGAAACAAGAAAACTAGGACATACAAAGAGGGATGAGGATATAAATTGGGAGGATGAAATGGAAACAAGATAAAATGAAAGTTGATTAGAAGGGAAGAATGATGAGAGGAGAGGTGAAAAATAGTAAAATAGGGGAAATTGGTGGGATCTAAAGGGAAATTAGAAAGGAAAAGGAAAACTAGGAGAGAGAGAGAGAGAGAGCCTAAACCTGAACCCTAAGAAATCCTAAACACCTCTCTCTCTCTACCCTAAAACCCAAGCAACCCTAAACCTTTATCTCCCTATCTCTCCCTGATCTCCCTATCTCTATCATCTCGCTACCTCTCAATCTCTCTACATATGTCTCTGGCCATGTCCATCCCTCTACCTCTCAGTCTCTTTCCCTATGTCTCTGGACATGTCCCTCACTCTCTATCTAGAGAGAGAGAGGTGTTTAGGGTTTCTTAGGTTTAGAGTTTTGGGTCATTATTTAAGGTATATAAGTTTAGGGTTTCTCAAGTTTAGGGAGAGAGATTGAGAAGTAGAGGGATGATAAAGATAAAGAGATAGAGATTCAAGGTTTCTTAGGTTTAGGGTTTATAGGCTTAGGGTTTCTCAGGTTTAGGGTTTAGGGGCATTATATAGGGTTTAGAAGTTTAGGGTTCTTGGGTTAAGGGTTTACAGTTGCATGTCAAAAGTAGTCTCTCTCTCTAAACCTCTAAACCCTAAATAATGCTCCTAAATCATAACCACTAACCCCTAAACTCTAAACCTGAGCAACCCCAAACCTCTGCAACCCTAAACCTCTATCTCCCTTTTCTCTCTCTCTCTCTCTCTCCCTATATATGACTTTCTCCCTATCTCCCTATCTCTCTGCCTCTTAGAGAGAGAGGGAGAGCGAGAGAGAGGGAGAGAGAGGGGGAGAGGGAGAAAAGAAAACTATGACTCTCTTTCTATCTTTCTTTCTCTCCCTATATATCACTTTCTCCCTATCTCTCTCTGCCTCTTAGAGAGAGAGGGATGTAGAGAGAGTTGTTTTAGTTCACCATAACACAATCGTGTTATGTGAATGCACATAATGCGATCGTGTTATAATGCGACTCGCGTTATGTGCATTAACATAATGCAGTCACGTTATGTGTTGCCTTGGTTATTTCCAAGCCTAAGGCTTGGATTTGTCTTGGGATTCCAACCCAAAGTCTTAGACTGTGTTTAGGACATCCAAAGACATGTTTTTCCATATTGTAGCAAAAACCACATAATCTGGAATGTGCTCCCCATCAGGTTTGCACTTATTTCGATGAAAACTTTAAAAAATACTACCATAATCTTAATCTCTCTGTTAGTTATCTAACCATATAATTTTTTTCACATTTTTAGTACGTTAAGGGTTTCATCTTGAATTTCTTTTGTTAGTGTGTCCATTTTTTGTCAAAAACGAGTGTCTTTTTGACTTTTTTTTAACCATTCATTAAAATTTGAAATAAGTTACATTTTTAGAAACTAGACTCCATTCTACACATATTCAAATTTTTTTGATTTTCAATTAGTTTTCAAACACTTTAGGGGGGAGCATGCTCAAATTTCTATTTTTTAGGATGTATCCACTTTAAAAATTACTAAAAAATCAATTATTCATGAAAAAATTATCAGAAAAATCAAGGATAAACTACATTGTGTTAGCTAATTTCTCACTAGAGCAATTATTGAAATACTAAAAAAAAGTTAACATTTTAGGGGGAGCACACCAGACGCTATGTTATGTTTTTTTGAGAAAAACAAGACCAATTTGTGTGCTCCCCCTTTTTGAACCCCTTAATCTCAACCATTTTTGGAAAAAAATAGTAGTTTAGAAACTAGATTCAGAGCACTACGACTCTTGTTTTTGTTCCGTCTTCAAATTTTGATTGTAGCCATCTTCAATTTCTCATCTAACATCAATGTTTCCTAATTTTAGAGAAAAAAAAAGTGGCATCTTAAGACCCCATTTTGGTCCCTCATCTTTGTGCACTTACCCCCAATGATCTCCCTGAAGTACTTTCATTGTTGCTAGCCCTTATGCCTAAGAAAATATCAAAGATAGGGGTAATATGAGTTTATGTAATCCATAGTCAATAAGATTAGTCGCATGAGTTTCCAATCATTTTGAAGCATTAGGTGAATACGACAAAGGACGAGATCATACTACATAACATGGATTTAGTCCATAGAGGAAACTTCATCTATGTCTAAACTTGAGGAACTTCTAGTTAAAAAGTACCCATTTTATAGTATCAAGATGATTACATTCTATGTTGCATCAAGCTTATTTCATCATCATAGTTTTCTGTAGCTAAGGACTTTATTCTTTGCATGTAATTTCTAAAATATCAATTATCCTTTCCCAACTATTGTAATTAATTAATTCAGGTTGGTTTATGCTTTTATTATTGCATTCATTTAAGTATCCTGGATTAACATTAATGAATTAAGTATTTTTCCTATATGTTTTTGTAAACCCATCCATGCTTACATCCCCTAAGGTTTGACCTTAGGGATTTACCTTCACTTATTTGAGGTTTTCCAAATTTTATATAATTATAATATTATCATGTATTTCTAGATTTCCATGGGGTTTAGATTCATTTTGTTTACATATGCTTATTACACCTTGATTAGGGTTTCTAGAAGCATACATAGTGACATACATCCTTTATACCACTATCCTACCCTATGATAATCTACCCTTGTAAATCCTTCTCACTCACTTTCTTTGAATAATATTCATGCATATATTTTGGATTTTTACATTTTACTATCTTTCATAGCATATCATCCTTCTATCATTGATACTCTCATGACATACTATGCTAGGGATAAGGCTATGTCTTCTATAGATATTTTGTTCTACCATATATTATATTCCTTCCTTTATGGAGTTGGTTAGTTCTCATGCTTTCCTATTAGATCCACTTATGTCATTTTCTCATGAGTTTAATGATGATCCTATGGATTGTGATAATGATGATTACATGCTTAGTGAGGTATTACCTTGCAAAGCATCTTATAGGATGGACAAAGATATCGTAGTTTCACATGTTGGTGTAATTATTTATTTAATTACACTTTATTAAGTTTACTTAAGGCTTTTTAAGCTCTTAGGGTTTTCTATCTTGCAAATTTATAAAAGCAAGATCTCATATGTAACTATTCGATCCAATATCATTATTGCATCCTTGTCATGCAAGTTTATCCTCTTTGAGTTTTTCTCTTGTAGAAGGAAATCTCTAGTTTTGCAAGTGATCTTAGGAGCTAGAGCACATCGATCTACTCTTACATGGTATCAGAGCTCATCAATTAGGTTTTACATGGTATCAAAGCATCTAGATCTACAAGCCCCTTCTTGGATCTAGAGAAAATTAGGAAAGAGACTTTTGTTGGGTACTTTTCTGTGCAAAACAAACATCTTCATTGGATTCAAAGAAGTCAAGAAAGTTAGATTAACTTTTATTTGGCTTGATTTGATCATCAGAGGCCAGATCTATGAGGGTTTGAAGTAGATTTGTTTTGTAGATTTGGAGGGAAGCTACAATTTTGAAGTGTTTTAGATCAAATCTGACCCTTTCATCATACTTAGAAGGCCCAAAAACCCTAAGGTCAACTATCAAATCACAAAAATCCATCCCAAGGGCATCTAAGACAACTTTTTTTGGCTTATGGAACCATATTAGCCCTATACGGCCTTGTTGTACAAATTATTTTAAAAGAATAAAAAAATTAAAGGGGCCCTATGTGCCCCAAAATGGGGGAGACACATAGGCCCATTTTGGGGCTACGTCAGCTAGAAAACTAGCCTCATCAACCTCTTGAAATAGTCTTGCGGCTTGCTAAACATTCACGTGGCCAAGGAAATTTGGTCCACGGACCCCCGATCTGGCCCAAAAATGAATGCCACCACCAGAAGCTTCTACCACAAGATCACCATAACTCCACCTTGACACCACCCATCAACTACCAATCTATTGCCTAACCACCTAGGCGTCTCTAGAGGGCCACCTCAATAGTGCACTAGGGCCTTTCTTTAACCCTTTTTTTGCCCTAAAGGAGGTGGTTTATTCTTTTTGTCATAACTTGGGCATAGGGAGTCAAAATTTCACAAACAAATAGGTGTCAAAAAGTTAGTTCCAAGCATAATCTAGTGATGCTAGTATTTTTTCTATATTTTACTATTGGTCCATTTTATTATTGCTTGAATTTTAGATCTGGCTTCCAAGCTCATAAATTTTTACCACAATATCTGATTTCTGTAATTATTGTAGCATTGGAAAGGTATTAAGGAACTCTATACAATCACCCATGTGATTTTTCTAGATTCATTAGGTAAGTGCACAAAGATGAGGGACCAAAAGGGGGTCTTAAGATGCCACTTTTTTTTTTTGAAATTAGGAAACATTGATGTTGGATGAGAAATTGAAGATAGTTACACTCAAAATTTGAAGATTTAACAAAAACAAGAGTCGTAGTGCTCCAAATCTAGTTTTTAAACTACTACTTTTTTTGAAAAATGGTTGAGATTAAGGGGTTCAAAAAGGAGCACACAAATTGGTCCTATTTTTCTCAAAAAAATATAACATAGCGTCTAATGCGGTCCCCCTAAAATGTTAACTTTTTTTTAGTATTTCAAAAATTGCTTCAGTGAGAAATTAGCTAACACCATGTAGTTTATCCCTAATTTTTCTGATAATTTTTTCATGAATTATTCATTTTTTAGTCATTTTCAAAGTGGACACATCCTGAAAATTAAAAAATTGAGTGTGCTCCCCCCTAAAATTTTTGAAAACTAATCAAAAATTGATTTTTTTTTAATACATGTAGAATGGAGTCTAGTTTCTAAAAATGTAACTTATTTCAAATTTTGATGAACGGTTCAAAATAAAGGTCAAAAATACTAGACACTAGTTTTTGACAAAAAATGGATACACTAACAAAAGAAATTAAAGATGAAACCCTTAACGTACTCAAAATGTGAAAAACATAATATGGTTAGATAGCTAACAGAGAGCTTAAGATTGTGGTGGTATTTTTTTTACTTTCATTGAAAAAAGTGCCATCCTGATGGGGAGCACACTCTAGATTATTTGAAAATCTTGTAAAAAAATTATAAAAACATGTCTAACTAAGCTCAACATAATGTGAGCGCGTTATAATGCACTCATGTTATGTCGATGTTATTTGGCTTTACACATGCCAATTGCATTTTCTTGAGAGTTTCTAAAGCCTTTTCAACAAATTCATGTTTTGCATATCTTGCAATCATTGCATTCCATTACAAAACATCTATTTGAGGTGTTAGGTCAAACAATTGACATGCTTTGTCTATGCTTCCACACTTTACATACATGTCTACAAGGTAGTTGCACTTCCTACTATCTCTCTCACTCTCTACTTCCCTCCCCTCTCTACCTCCTACCCTCTCTCTGAGTCTCTTCTTCCCTCCCCTCTCTACCTCCTACCTTCTCTCACTCTCTTCTTCCCTCCCCTCTCTACCTCCTAGACTCTCTCTCACTCTCTACTTCCCTCCCCTGTCTACCTCCTACCCTCTTTTTGAGTCTCTGCTTCCCTTGCTTCTCTACCTCCTACCTTCTCTCTCACTCTCTTCTCCCCCCTCTCTACCTCCTACCCTCTCACTCATTACTTCCCTCCCCTCTCTACCTCCTACCCTCTCTCTAAGTCTCTACTTACCTCTCCTCTCTACCTCCTACCTTCTCTCTCACTCTCTTCTTCCATCCCCTCTCTACCTCCTACCCTCTCTCTCACTCTCTACTTCCCTCCCCTCTCTACCTCCTACCCTCTTTCTGAGTCTCTACTTCCCTCATCTCTCTACCTCTTACCTTCTCTCTCACTCTCTTCTCCCCCTCTCTACCTCCTATCCTCGCTCTCACTCTATACTTCCCTCCCATCTCTACCTCCTCCCCTCTCTCACTCTCTACTTCCCTCCCCTCTCTACCTCCTACCCTCTCTCTCACTCTCTTCTTCCCTCCCTTCTCTACCTCCTACTCTCTCTTCCACTCTCTACTTCTCTCCCCTCTTTACTTCGTACCCTCTCTTACTCTCTTCTTCCTTTCCTTGCCTACCTCCTACCCTCTCTCACTCTCTACTTCCCTCCCCTCTCTACCTCCTACCCTCTCTTACTCTCTTCTTTCTTTCCTTGCCTACCTCCTACCCTCTCTCAATCTCTACTTCCCTCCTATGTCTACCTCCTACCCTCTCTCTCTCACTCTCTACTTCCCTCCCCCTCTCTACCTCTCCTCATCATTCTTGAACCCATCTATTGAAATTTCATAAATTATCTTGTTTCCATTTCATCATCCCAATTTATATCCTCATCCCTCTTTGCATGTCCTAGTTTTCTTGTTTCTATGTTCTTTGTCGACAAGGGAGAGGGAAAGGGAGGAAGAAGGAGAGAGGATGAAGATGGAGGGGAGAGAGAGGGGAGATATACCTAGTGAGAGAGAGAGAGATGCAAAGCAACCCAAACACCCTTTTCAGATAATGATGGAAACAAATCACAGAATTATAACTATTCTCTCCCTCAAACACCAGAGAAAGGAAGCACTCATCTTAACAGATACTGAAAAGTCTTCAACGATGCAGTCTTATACACAAGTGACCAGCCTATCATTTTCTCTTGTTCATTATTGCTCAGATACGATAGCAATCATGTGGGACTTTATTCTTGTGGCGTATCCCTTATTATGGAAGCAAATGAATAAAATTTCATATATCTTAGGCCAGAGGTCTTTTAATTCTCAACCAATACATAAAAGATGATCTAACATCGATCATGGAGTAAATGCACTCTATACACAAACTGCCATCAAGAACTGTCATCATACCTCTTAGCAAGTCGGTTTAAGCTTTTAATTGTTGGTCGATTCTAATTAGAAACCTGATTTTGTGCTTTCTTTTACTCATGAAAATAAGGCAATTGCTCCCAGCACGATAGATCTGCAACTAAGAATAGAAACAACCTTTCAAAGATATCAACACATATATACTCCTATGTAATTTGCTGGCCTTCCAACAACTGATATAAAGATTATATTGCACATAACAGATGATTAAGGAACATTAACACTCAGAAGCAAAGCACTATACATAACCACCATTTTAGAACATTGATACTTGAAAACAGAACAAATATATCTTAGCGCCGCTCTCCATAAATAGATCTATAGCAAATAAAGGCTCTTGGTTTTCAACGCAAGGTAGAAACTAGTTCGTGGGTAGATTAACTACCATCAATTGAGCCCAAACATGCCTGAGTCCATCACAAAATAGCGATTTGGAGTCTACAGATACTCAGAAATTAGATTCAATATAAATAAAGAAATCTATAGTTCTTTCTAGTGGTGGATACAATGCAGTTCAATGCTAGAATACCCTCCTCGAGGGCTACCCTTCTTCTCGCCTTCACAAGGCCTTAAGTAGATGTTTACATCAGTTACAATAATTGCCCCTTCATCTTCATTGTTCCAATCACAACTCTTTAGTTATAATAACTGTCCCTTCATCTTCATTGTTCCAATCACGACTCTTCATCTTTTTGCTTTTCTTGCATTTTGTATTTGACAACAACTTGACCCCTAAACCTAATCAAATGATCCAAATACATTAAAATGACCTCATCATGACCTTTTTATATGCTTTTATATTTCAAAAATCAAACTTTACAATTTTACCTTTTTGAAGGTATTCAGTGAACAAGGTGCTCCTGCACCATACAACCAACCAACAAAGATTTCCAAGTCCCTTGGAAATGTACCTGCAAAACTACCTTTTCCTGCATCTCTGTCTAGCTTCATCTTTCACTTTGTCTCTTCAGTTGTAGGCTTCAAATCTTCACATCAATGGAATAGTGACCAACCAACCAACAATGGCAAACTACCATCAACATTTCAAAGTATCTTCATGCTCCTTCTACTCCTAGCAATGGAGTACTCTCAGACTGAGCAAAACTATAAAGACTACAACACAATGTTCATTTAGATGTCCATCCTACATGCTGCTACAGACCCATTCCTCTCGTCCAACAACAGATCTTGGAGATGCACTACCACTCTCTCTTGCAGTGGCTTCACTCTGCACCCTCTTCCAGCCAAATCTCCATTGGTGAATGGTCTTGACAGACCTCATCATTGTCTATCCACAGGAATCCTATTCCTTCTCACAACTAGATGGCACGAGCATCTGCAACAATCTAGCAACTATTGTCAACCTTTAAATACCTTCTATGATCTCTATTTTCAAAATGGTCACAAACCAAACATTTTGTTTCAACTCTTCATCTCAGTGACAGAAATCAAATACATAACATCTCCGCCCAGAGCTTTCACTAGCTCTGATACCAATTTGATGCAGAGCAACCCAAACACCCTATTCAGATAATGATGGAAACAAATCATAGAATTATAACTATTCTCTCCCTCAAACACCAGAGAAAGGAAGAACTCATCTTAACAGATACTGAAAAGTCTTTAACGATGCAGTCTTATACACAAGTGACCAGCTTGCCATTTTCTCTTGTTCATTATTGCCTAGATACGATAGCAATCATGTAGGACTATTATTCTTGTGGCGTATCCCTTATTATGGAATCAAATGAATAAGATTTCATATATCTTAGGCCAAAGGTCTTTTAATTCTCAACTAATACATAAAAGAGGATATAACATTGATCATGGAGTAAATGCACTCTATACACAAACTAACATCATACCTTTTAGCAAGTTGGTTTAAGCTTTTATTTGTAGTCGATTCTAATTAGAAACCTAATTTTGTGCTTTCTTTTACTCATGAAAACAAGGCAATTGCTCCCAATGCGACAAATCTGCAACTAAGAATAGAAACAACCTTTCAAAGATATCAACACATATTTACTCCTGTGTAATTCGTTGGCCTTCCAACAACTGATATAAAGATTATATTGCACATAATAGATGATTAAGGAACATTAACACTCAGAAGAAAAGTACTATACATAACCATCATTTTAGAACATTGATACTTGAAAACAGAACAAATATATCTTAGCGCCGCTCTCCAGAAACATATCTACAACAAATAAAGGCTCTGGGTTTTCAACACAAGGCAGAAACTAGTTCGTGGGTAGATTAACTACCATCAATCAAGCCCAAACAAGCCTAAGTCCATCACACAATAGTGATTTGGAGTCTATAGATACTCAGAAATTAGATTCAATAGAAATAAAGAAATCTATAGTTCTTTCTAATGGTGGATACAACATAGTTCAATGCTAGAATACCTTCCTCGAGGGCTCCCCTTCTCCTTGCCTTCACAAGGCCTTAAGTAGATGTTTACATCAGTTACAATAACTGCCCCTTCATCTTCATCATTCCAATCATGACTCTTTAGTTATAATAACTGTCCCTTCATCTTCATTCTTCCAATCATGACTCTTCATCTTTTTGCTTTTCTTGCATTTTGTATTTGACAACAACTTGACCCCTAAACCTAATCAAATGATCCAAATACATTAAAATGACCTCATCATGACCTTTTTCTATTCTTTTATATTTCAAAACTCAAACTTTACAATTTTTCCTTTTTGAAGGCATTCAGTGAACAAGGTGCTCTTGCACCAAAGAGAGAGAGAGGGTTGCTCAGGTTTAGGGGAATTATTTAGGGTTTATGATTTTAGGGTTGCTCAGAACTTTAGGGGCATTATTTAGGGTTTATGAATTTAGGTGTGCTCAAGCTTAGGGTTTAGAGGTTAGGGTTAAAGGAGAATTAGTTATGGTTTAGGGGTTTAGCGTGGTTTCTCAAGTTTAGGGTTTAGGAGTCAGGGGCATTATTTGAGGTTTATGAGTTTAGGGTTGCTCAAGTTTAAGGTTTAGGGGAATTATTTAAGGTTTAGGGTTGCTCAGGTTTATGGTTTAGGGTTTAGAGAGAGAGAGGGGGGATCGATAGATATTAGGAGAGATAGGGAGATAGAGGTTTAGGGTTGCTTCCATGGTTTATGGTTTAGGGGTTTAGGGTTGCTTAGTTTTAGGGTATAGGGATTAGGGGTTAGGGTTTAGGGGTATTATTTAGGGTAACTTAGGGTTTATGTTGTAGGGGTTAAGGTTTAGAGAGAGGACCGATAGGGGTATATAGAGGAGACCAAGGGGAGAGATAGGGAGATAGAGGGTGAGGGACATGGCTAGAGACATAGGCAGAGAGATTGAGAGGTAGAGGGATGATAGAGACAAGGAGATAGGGTTTAGGGTTGATCAGGTTTAGGGTTTTGGGGTTAGGAGTTTAGAGAGGGAGAGATAGGGAGATAGAGGGTGAGGGACATGGCCAGAGACATAGGTAGAGAGATTGAGAGGTAGAGAGATGATAGAGACAAGGAGATAGGGTTTAGGGTTGATCAGGTTTAGGGTTGATAAGGTTTAAGGGTTAGGAGTTTAGAGAGTGAGAGATAGGGAGATAGAGGGTGAGCAACATGACTAGAGACATAGGTAAAGAGATTGAGAGGTAGAGAGATGATAGAGACAAGGAGATAGGGGTTTAGGGTTGATAGGGTTTAGGGTTTAGGAGTTAGGAGCTTAGAGAGGGAGAGATAGGGAGATAGAGGGTGAGGGACATGGCCAGAGACATAGGCAGAGAGATTGAGAGGTAGAGGGATGATAGAGATAAGGAGATAGGGGTTTAGGGTTGATCAGGTTTAAGCTTTAGGGTTGGTACATATGATGTATAGAATGGTGCAAATGACTGACATATTCGCGCTTATGATGTTCTGATGGCTCCTATGGCTGGAAAAGGGTAGAATGACACCTGTGAGTGGCTAGGTGTAGAATGATTCTTATGATTGATAGGTAGGTGCTACTAAGGAGCAGATTAGCACTTATGATATACAGAATGATGCAAATGACTGACAGATTAGCGCTTATGATGTTCTAATGGCGCCTAGTGAGGTATTTGTTTGATTTTGATTATTTTTAGGATGGTTTGAGATGGAGCTTAGATTGATTTGGGATGGAGTTGGGATGAAATGGATTAGTTTAGGGATGATGAGAGGTGAAATTGACTAGATTAGGAATGATTTGGAAATGATTAGAATGGTTTTAGGGATGGTGTGAAGTGGTTTAGGGCTGATTAGGGAATGATTAAAATGATTTAGGGATAGTTTAGGGATGACATTTAAGATGAAATCCAGGTTGATTTGAAAATGATTAGAGATGAAGTTAAATTGATTTGAACATGCTTTGGGATGGTGTGAAGTGGTTTAGGGATGATTAGAAGTGGTTTAGGGATGACTAGAGATGAAATTGAATGGATTAGGGATGATTTGGGATTGATTAGGAATAAATTTGGTTAGAATGAAAGCTTAATGTTTCATGCTTCCCAGAATACACTCGCATTGTAATGCGAGCACATTATAATGTGCTTGCATTATGGGAAGAAAAAAATGGGAAAAAACCATGTGGGATTCATGATTCAAACCCCACATGTATATTACTCCCCACTTTTCATGCATGCTATCAAATAAGAAAACACTTTTTCATGTTGTTTGACATATTAAAAATCATTTTTTGATCAATCCACCACCTTTTTTGTTTTTTCAACATAGAAGAATTGATTTTGCATGTTTTTGGACAAAATTTGATTATTTAAACTGAAAGTTTTATGTTCCATAGTGTTTCAAAGCTAATTACCATTGATATAGATTGAATTTGATGATATATGTTTGTTTTTTCCATAAATTTCACCAATCCTATTCTAGAGTTATATATAATTCATAATCAAACTTGCGAAAAAGAACAATTTGAGGATTTTGAAGCCAAAATTTGGAGGATTGGTCAACTCGAATATCAAATTCTAAGGTATGTTCTTTATGTCCAATTTAATTCACTTTATGTTCTTTAGAAAATTCACAATCACTAAATGTGGAACTATCTAAGTTAAAAAAGTCATCATTATGTGTATTAATAGAATTAGAATCATTAAAAGATGATATATATATATATATATGATTTTGTTGTATCTTGAATCACTAATAGAATTTGTTGTATCTTGTGCTATTGATGCTGTAAATCTGATAAATATTTGGTTCTCATATAGTAATGAGTTGTCACTATCATCCTCTTGGCCATTCAACTTACAAACTATGATTGTCTTCTCCCAAAGTGCTAATACCTTTGCATTTGATGTAGTAATATTTCATGTGAATAGGGTAGTGAGAGCCTATTGCATATTTTAAATATTTGACCTTAATAGTGATCTAGAGTTTCATCATAGTCTTCTATGTTTATGATGTGATAGTCTATGTGGTTGCTTGTAATAGTCTTCTAGTGCAATTTGACTCTCAATACATGGTTACCACATAGGCTTCTATTACTATCTTATCAATTTATGATCAAACTCTTCAACAAGATCTTGAACAATCCACAAATTTCTTAGTATGTAACAAGTTCAAGTCCTTAAAGGTCAATCGATCATACTAACCACATGACAGTTCCAATTATCCTTAAGATCCATGACAACCTCCCTACCCTTTTCCTTTAATGAAAAGAAATTATAATGGTTTAACCCTAATAATCCTTATGCATAATGTCACATAGCATGGGTATCATTGTCATAATAGTTAAGAGACGTTTTAGAATTGATTATTCTTTTGTTGATAAGACTACCCTTTAAGTATCCAAACATTTAGTGCCTATAATAGTCCTAAGTTTGTCCCAAACAACATTTCATCCTACACAAATCCCTTTATGACAATGCCTCCAATGATTATGACAATCGTAGCTCATAAATGACAACAAATCTCCTTCGCCAACTTGGTCATGCATTCTTCTACAATCATAATCCAGTCATTTTAACACAATTTTCAGAAGTTACATGAAGGCTTCAAGGGTTCTTACTATTGTAACAATTAAGGACTATCATGTTCATGAGCAATTACATTAGTAACAATAGTGAGGGATACCATTACAATCAAGTGGGTTATGGATGTTGTCATCATGATAGAATCCTAGGGTTTATTATTTTGTTATTCAAATATTGAAGATTCCATGTTGAAACCCTAGGGTATTGTTTGAGATTATTATCCATTTTTAAAATGTTCTCATATGCATGTGTATGACTGTCAAGGTGGTGCAAATTTGAGTATTGTCTAGATGGAATATGGATTAGAGCATTTGGTTGAAGTTTTTAGGTTGTCCTAGCAATCTTGTTAGTGTAAGGAAGTACCAATCTATCATTCAAGAATGCAAACATGCCACATACATGATGGACTATACAACTACTAAGAAGATTTTCCTTCAAGTCTTCCATATGGAAAATTGATTACCATATGACTATTATGCCCAACAGTACAGTCATTAGTGATTTTCCATATTATGCTAGGGTCATATTTTAGGTTGCTAGGGAAGTTTTGAAGGACTATCTTGATGTTATGAAAGTTACAAAGTGTGGTCTTTAGTGCAAACATGGTTATAAGCCTTTGAAATTGTCATTTGTCAATGCTGATCAATCATTTATGACTATTATAAATAGCACAGTCATGTTTTCAAATTGAAAATCATATGCTATAGATCTAGGGGATTGTCATCATGGGGGTTTTAGTATCTTTATGGGATTGATTATTGATCCAATGCTTGAGAATTTTCCCAATAAGACCTAACATGCATGTTTCTTTCTATGAAAATGGAAGAGGGTTTGCCACTTAGCAAGAACACACATCATTCATTTTACAAAAGGACTATTATACAAAAGAGTTACCCAACCACCTTGTGACAGTCATGTTACTAATTAGTTATAGAAGTCATAACATAGAAAATGGTCCAAGGCCCTATCATTGAGTTGAAGAAGCTATCCTTGTGCAAACTTTAAAGTGCTGCCATGCAAATGTTACATAAGACTGTCATAGATAGGACTATGATAAAAATGGTTATACATTTGTTTGAACTCATGTTTTGCTAGATTATTAGCATTTATTGTTTGGGGATTGTTCATACACCTAACTCATGGTCCTCTCATCAGAATAACAATCTTGATAGCCGAATTAGTATGCAAAATACCATGTAGATTGCCCTAGAAGACTGTCACAAAGAAATCAACAACAAAACTATCGTAAGTTTAGAGGCATCCATGGCATCATTTCCATCTTGAAACCTTCATTAATGTTATCCTAGATCCCACATTATGATTAATAAGTCCTTTGGTGATGCATTACTAGGATAATGCTATGATCTTGTGCTAAAATGTCACCTTGTTGTCTTAGGAAGACTGTCATGCCCAGCTAGCCATGGACAACCATTGAACATGAAGAGCTATGCACATTTTTGGGATGTTATAAGGTATGTGAAGGTCATTTGAAGCTTAAAAATAGTCATCACAACATCTACATGGTCCAAGAAGGTAAACTCCATGCCCAATTTGAAACTACTCGCAAAGGGCTTCATTCAAGTCATGATTTTTGTCTTCACGTCTTCCTCTAGACTTTGGGACAATGGTTATAACTTTTTCCATGGGTCAAGAAAATGAACTATAGATTGATTTCTTAGAATTTATTAACCTTATGCATGTCTAGGACAACCCGAGCATCATAAAAATGAGTTTTTATCAAACCTACAACAACCATGAACTTGAAGAACAAGTTGCTGATTTGGTTGAGAAAATGGAGGGTTGTCATGTTTCTCATGGAGATGGGATGGATAAAGTAAGTTTATTCATGCATAATCAAACCTTGGAGACTAATTTAGAGAAGTTAGGACAGTCATAGAATGAGTCACCTCGCTAATCATGAGTAAAACATGCTCCATACGTGAGAATTTTACTCATCTTCCTAACTGTCCCAGCTCATAGAAGGAAAGTTTTGGAAGTTGAAATCAAGAAAACCTTGCCCTAAAAATTAGCCACATCATTTTCTTGGTCAGGAGAATTGGTTGTCGAAACCTTGCAAGTAGCCTCTACTTTACTATAACTTCTGCCCTAAATTTCTGCACCTTCTTATTCTTCCCTAACCCTAACTCTACTATAAATAAGAAGTTTGTAGAACTATGTACCAAGACAATTGATAAATCATTGTGACTATTATTTATTGTGAAAATCAGAAGTTTGTAGAATCTTGTTATTCATTGTGACCATTATTCATTGTCATTATAAAATTTCTAATTATCATTGTCTTATTCATCATACTTCTAGAAATCATCATCATACTGAGGAAATGAGAAAAGACTCTAACACCAAAAGAGCATGAAGCTGAGAATGAGAGGAAAAGATAAAGAATGAGGTGAATTCAGGAAAGTAGGAAATTGTCAACAATACAAGAAGACATTCCACCATTACCAATTGAAGAGGAACATGGCACATCTAATGAAGCTAAGAGAGAGATGGAATTGGTGGCACAAAGGGAATGAATGCAAAACCTCCATTCAATGAGGAAAGTGAATCTCCAAGTTGGAGGCACTCCATTATCCATAGGTCAAGTTGAAAGAACACCATCATTATCTTCTCGAATTGGAGACACTCCATCTTTCACAGGTGAAGTAGAAGGTACATCTTCATTTTCTTCTCAAGTTGGTGGCATGCCATCATTCACATGTCAAGTTGAAGGTACACCATCTTCTCCATCTCAACTTCAAGTCTTTTCATCTTTTTCACCTCCAATTGAAGGTACGTCATCTATCCCATCTCAAGTAAATATTGAATAAATTCCTAATGTTGAGTCAACTTTACCAATGAAAATGCCTCCTAGAATTTTGTATAGGAAGCCTAAGTTTCTAATCAATATTGATGAGAATGTGTTGAAGCCCATACATGATAAGATTCCCATGCGCACTTGCCAAAGATATGTTAATAAGATATGGAAATTATTCTTTGAGATTTTAAATGAAACAAGATGTCACCTATTTGTTAAATTGATGAGAAATCTAAAATTTAGGTCCACTATGAAGATTCTTGGCCTAAGAACATCGAATGTCTCAAGTGAAAATCAATTGTCAAGAATCTAATGAGTGCATATGAGAGTGTGGGTTCCATCTCACGCACCAAGGATAGTAATGTCACACGACATCGACAATAATAAGCCAACAAACAAAGAAATCTCGCCTCATTAGAAAGACAAGTCAAGCATTGAAAATAAGTAGAAAAACTCTAATGAGAGCCATTGGAAGTCATGAAAGAGTTTAGCACTCAAACACCAATGAATTGTGGGCATTCTCTAAGAGACTCCCACAGAAAGAGAAAGTTGTTGTTGAAGCTTTGAGATCCATCATTGAATAATTTTAGAAAAATAACACAAGGGTATCTCCTAATGCAAGAGATGTTGTGAGAAGGAGAATTGGTTGCGAAACCATGAGCAACATCCAAAGCATTTTTTGGATGTGACCCAAACATAATTTTTCAAGAAATTTCAAGAGATGTATCCTCAAATTAAAATTCGTCAAAGATATTTTGAAATGCTAAAACCTTTCTATGTCAAAATAAATCACACATGCACTATTTGTTGTTGTAGATTACATATTGAATTTTCTAACTATTTTGATGTTTATCGGTCTATATGTTTAGATTTGCATATTAACAATATTTTTTAGGATTGTGGCATACGTGCCCCACCAACTACTTCAAGAGACTTCGTATCAACAATTTTATGTGATAAGAGAGGAAGGTCAAATATTCTATAGGAAATTATGCTTGGATGGCACATGTCAGCATTGCGGTGGATTGCAACGTATGCCAATATGTCAATATATGAAAAGCACACATGTGGTTGAAAATGAACTAGTAGAGTTTGACAAGTATCAAACAGTGGCCTACAATACCAAAGATGGTAAATAAGAAAAGAGATGTGATTTGGTTATTCAAAAGATTCTAGTATATCAGTTTATGTCTACATTTCATGACACTATAGTGTACGAGTATGCAAGGCATACCCATAGAGCTCAATGGTTGGACTTGAAATTCAAGTTATGCAAGGACACATTTCCACTTGGTACCATCATTTCAGTTGTTGACTTTACAAAAAACTACACACTACATCCACAGAATGAGGTGCAATCATAGTATTACAACTCTACACAGGTTGCTATATTTGTGCAAATAGCATTGATTCATGTAGAAGGTAGTACAAAGGACAATAGGAAGATCTTGAGGGAATATCATTTTTATATTAGTGATGATCGCACACATTCTACAAAGTTTGTGCAAGGTTTCTTTTAGATGTTCTACTGTGATTTGGCCAGCAAGAACATATCATTTTGTCAGCATATCATACGGTTAGATGATTGTACATCATAATTCAAGAACACACGGATGTTCCTTTGGTTGAGAAGGATGCATATGGTGAATGGTATTCAACATATGTGGAATTTTGTGAGGCTAGGCATTGAAAGGGGGACCACGATGGTGCAAGAGCATGTATCAAAAGAGCATTGGCACGTGAAGAGTTGAAGTACAAAGACAATACAAAGTTGACAGATGCGAGATCTATTGTTGAATGGTGTAACACTACAATGGGTCCAAGTAATGAAGGTAAGTCTACAGGTCATAGATATTTTTGGTTGGTTGATGATACTAACATTGCCAAATATGAGGACTATTGTACATTGATAGGATCAAGTGAGCTACACCCTTTTAGAAGCTCTAATGCAGGTTCATGGACTATTCATATGTTGCATATGGCATGCTTTTGTTCTTCATGTACATATGAAACTTGGTATTATTTTGAGTCAAAGGAGTGGGTTGATGATTGGTGTACAAGAGGCCTATGCCCGATTGACCATTATCAACTACCGACAACACTACAAATGATAGAGATTGAATCATCAGTTGATTTTGACCATGTTTCAGATCTAGTTCAACCAGGTATTATCAGCATTCTAATTTAATAAAATTTAATATGCCATCTTATTTTGTATTTTTCTTGTATTGTTGACTATATTCATCAAACTAAATGCACATGTCAATGCAAGGCATGTTTATTCAATTATTACAGCTGAATACAATGAAGAAGGAATGGATTATTATTTGTGTCATTGTGTTGAGGAAAAAAAGAAATTAGATTCCCCTATTATAGATGGAGAAAACATCAAGTACCCTACAAGATCAGTGGTTATTACTAGAACATGGCTTAGAAGGTACCCACTGAAGAAGTCTAATGTGTGGGTGTTCAAGGACTTTGAACCACATAGGAAGATTCTTCATTATTCTAACCTAGTTGTGCCTTCAAACATTCATTTGATCAAATATGGGGGTAGACCATTGAACATGACCTTGTGGAAGGTTCATGAGTCTGATCATGAGGCAATACTCAATATAATAAAGAGTAGAGTAGACCCTGATGGTTCATTGGATTGAATTAGTGGAATGACAGAAAGGTATGTTATTTTCCTTTGCTATCTTGATTTCACCTTATATATTTTAACTACTCATTTTAGCTAAATAGTGCAATTACATTTGCATGCAATATTTTAGTATGATGGAGGTAGGCATAATCCTAATCAAGTTGCCTTCAGAAGCAAAGTAAGGTAGGTTTTAATGATTATTTCATGGTGATATGTCCTTTACTTTCTATTTCATAATGAGTTTTAATGATGTTACTATGAGTTCTAATTTATTTTAATGATGTTACTATTTCATAATGAGTGTTAATGAGTTTTAATGACAAAAAATTGATAGCAGTAGTAAGGGCAGCCTCAATTGATGCCCTACAAGACATTGGATCAAGTGAGAACACCTTTATAGTATTGAATTTCCAACTACCAGAAAGGTATTATGATAGAATTTTTAGGATAGGCATCTCCTGGGGCCAAATGAATGGTGCCAACACATCCAGGTGGGCGGGTAAATGCTAGGGGGATGTCTTTTTAGTGGCAAAGCCTCATGGTCATTCTTGGCTATATTGAACGTAAACAATCTCTCAAGAGCCCTAAGAAAAAAAATGTGACAAACTTTGCATCGACTATTACATCAAATTGTGACACCTAGGAACTTCTTCTTTGCATGTATAGGTGGATCTTAGGTCCACCGACAAACACCTACTTTGATTTTTACTAAATCAATTTTGTTTACCTATGGTGGCAAGGAACGTATTCTTGCAAAATGCTTTAGTTTCATGCAATGGAAAGGTGCTAGGAGTGACATTTTGCATTCCATAGGTTGTGGGGCCAAACGGACTTCACCAACGCGTCGGGGTGGGTGGGTAAATGCTAGGGGAGGTCTCCTTTCATGTGCCAAGTGCCCCAGTCGTTTGGGGTGGCAGGCTATCGGTAAATTCCCTAAAGATCCCTAAGATGCAAAAACTGCCAAACTTTGATGAAGCAGTTCACAAAATTCATGGTAGCTGGGACCGTTCTGTTTGGACCTATAGGTGCATCTAGGGTTCATCCACAATAACCTCTCTTAGTTTCAGTCAATTCCAGTCTGTTTGACTATGCCAAAATTAAACACATTCTTGCAAAATGCTTCAGTTTCATGTAGTGGAAAGGTGCTAGGAGTGACATTTTGCATTCCATAGGTCGTGGGGCTGAACAAACTTTGCCAACACATCAGGGTAGATGGGTAAATGCTAGGGGAGGTCTCCTTTTGTGTGCCAAGTGCCCCAGTCATTTGGGGTGGTAGGCTACCGGCAAAGTCCCTGAAGATCCCTAAGATGCAAAAACTACCAAAATTTGACAGAGTAGTTCTTGAAATTCGTGGTAGCTAGGAATGTTCTATTTGGACCTACAGGTGCATGTGGGGTCCATCCACAATAACCTCTCTCAGTTTCGGTCAACTCCAGTTCATTTGACCGTGCCAAAATCAAACACATTCTTGCAAAATGCTTCAATTTCATGCAGTGGAAAGGTGCTAGGAGTGACATTTTGCATTCCATAGGTCGTGGGTTGAACAAAATTCACCAACACATTGAGGTGGGTAGGTAAATGCCAGGGGAGGTCTCATTCGTGTGCCAAGTACCCCAGTCGTTTGGGGTGACAAGCTACCGACAAAGTCCCTTAAGATCCCTAAGACGCAAAAACTGCCAAACTTTGACAAAGCAGTCCTCAAAATTCATGGCAGCTAGGAACATTTAGTTTGGACCTACATGTTCACATGGGGTTCATCCACAATAAAACCTCTCGGTTTTGGTCAACTCTACTCCATTTGACTGTTCTGAAATCAAATGCATTCTTGCAAAATGCTTCAGTTTCATGAAGTGGAAAGGTGCTAGGAGTGACATTTTGCATTCCATAGGTCGTGGAGCTGAACAAACTTCACCAACACATTGGGGTGGGTAGGTAAATGCCAAGGGAGGTCTCATTTTGTGTGCCAAGTACCCCAGTCGTTCGAGGCGACAAGCTACCGACAAAGTCCCTTAAGATCCCTAAGATGCAAAAACTACCAAACTTTGACAAAGCAGTCCTCAAAATTCATGGTAGCTGGGAACATTCATTTTGGACCTACATGTTCATGTGGGGTTCATCCACAATAACCTCTCTCAGTTTTGGTCAACTCTACTCCGTTTAACTGTGCCGAAATCAAACACATTCTTGCAAAATGCTTCAGTTTCATGAAGTGGAAAGGTCCTAGGAGTGAAATTTTACATTCCATAGCTCTTGGTGCCAAACAGACTTCACCAATGTATCGGGGTGGGTGGGTAAATGCTAGGGGAGGTCTCGTTTCATTTGCCAAGCATCCCATTCATTCCGGGTTGTAAGCTACCAACAAAGTGGAAAGTTGCTAACATTGAAATTTTCCATTCCATAGGTCTTGGGGGTGAAATGACTATGCCAAAACGTCCAAGTGGGTGGGTAAATGCTAGGGGAGATCTTGTTTTGTGTTCCAAGTGTCTTAATTGTTTTGGGCTACAAGCTACCGATAAACTTGAAAGGTGCTAGGAGTGACATTTTGCATTCCATAGGTCGTGGGGCCAAATGGACTTCGCCAAAACATTGGGGTGGGTGGATAAATGCTAGGGGAGGTCTTGTTTCATGTGCTAAGTGCCCTAGTCATTCGGGGCGGTAGGCTACCAATAAAGTCCCTAAAGATCCCTAAGATGCAAAAACTGCCAAACTTTGATGGAGCAGTTCTCATAATTTGTGGCAACTGAGAACATTCCATTTAGACCTACAGGTGTATGTGGGGTCCTTCCACAATAACCTCTCTTAGTTTCAATCTACTCCAATCCATTTGACCATGCCGAAATCAAACACATTCTTGTAAAATGCTTTAGTTTTATGCAATGGAAAGGTGCTAGGAGTGACATTTTGCATTCCATAAGTTGTGGGGTTGAATGGACATTGCCAACATGTTGGGGTGGGTGGGTAAATGCTAGGGGAGGTCTTGTTTCGTGAGCCAAGTGCTTTAGTCATTCAGGGCAACAGGCTACCGACAAAGTCCCTTAAGATCCCTAAGATGCAAAAACTGCCAAACTTTGATGGAATAATTCTCAGAATTCATGGCAGCTAGAAACATTTTATTTGGACCTATAGGTGCACGTGGGGTCCATCCACAATAAGCTCTCCTAGTTTCAGTCAACACTAGTCCATTTGACCGTGCCAAAATCAAATGCATTCTTGCAAAATGCTTTAGTTTCATGCAGCACAACCTTGCCAAGTGCCTTATTTTTTGATATGCTCATTGTGAGGCTGAACTGACTACACTAACACATCAGGGTGGGCAGGTAAATGTTAGGGAAGGCCTCATTTTGTGTGCCAAGCATCCCAATCATTTTGGCCTGTAAGCTACTGGAAAAGTAACTTTGTCGTTACAACCCAAAATGATTGGGACCCTTGGCACACAAAATGGGACCTCCCCTAGCATTTACCCACCCACTCTAATGCATTGGCATAGTCTGTTCGGCCCTATGAGCTATGAAATACAAAATGTCACTCCTAGCACCTTTCAAGTTTACTGGTAGCTTGCAAATCAGAATGACTGGGACACTTGGTACATGAAATGAGACCCCCCTAGCATTTACCCACCCACCCAGATGTGTTGGCATAGTCGGTTTGGCCCCACAACCTGTGGAATGCAAAATTTTAGTCTTAGCAACTTTCTAGTTTGTCGATAGCTTACAGCTTGGAACAACTGGGATGCTTGGCACACAAAATGAGACCTCCCCTATCATTTACCCACCCACCCCAATGTGTTAGCACACTCAGTTTGTCCCAGGATGACCAAAACAAAAAATACAGCACTTGGCAACGTTGTGCTACATGAAACTGAAGCATTTTGTAAGAATGCATTTGATTTTGGCATGGTCAAACATAATGGAGTTGACTAAAACTAAGAGAGGTTAGTGCGGATGAACCCCACATGCACCTAAAGGTCCAAATGAAACATTCCCATCTACCATGAATTTTGAGAACTACTCCATCAAAGTTTGGTAGTTTTGGCTCTTAGGATCTTAAGGGACTTTGCCGGTAGCCTGCCACCTTGAATGGCTGGGGCATTTGGCACATGAAACGAGACCTCCCTTGGCATTTACCTACCCACCCTAATGCATTGGCAAAGTCTATTCGGCCCCATGACCTATGGAATGCAAAATGTCGCTCCTAGCACCTTTCCACTACATGAAATTGAAGCATTTTGTAAGAAAGTGTTTGATTTTGGCATATTCAAATAGACTAGAGTTAACTGAAACTGAGAGAGGTTACTGTGGATGGACCCCATGTACACCTATAGGTCTAAATGAAATGTTCCCAGCTACCACAAATTCTAAGAACTACTCCGTCAAAGTTTGGCAATTTTTGCTTCTTAGGGATCTTAAGGGACTTTGTTGGTAGCCTGCTGCCCTGAATGACTGGGGCACTTGGCACTTGGCACATGAAATGAGATCTCCCCTGGCATTTACCCACCCACCCCGACATGTTGTTGAAGTCTGTTCAGCCCCATGACTTATGGAATATAAAATGTCACTCCTAGCACCTTTCCACTGCATGAAATTGAAGCATTTGGAAAGAATGCATTTGATTTCGGCATGGTCAAATGGACTAGAGTTGACTGAAATTGAGAGAGTTTATCATGGACAGACCCCACATGCACGTGTATGTCTAAACAAAACATTCCCAGCTACCATGAATTCTGAGAACTGCTCCATCAAAGTTTGGCAGTTTTTGCATCTTATAGATCTTAAGGGACTTTGTCCATGGCCTGCTGCCTCGAATGACTGGGGTACTTGGCACATGAAACAAGACCTCCCCTGGCATTTAATCACCCACCTCGACACATTGGCAAAGTCTGTTTGGCCCCACGACCTATGGAATGCAAAATGTCACTCCTAGCACCTTTCCACTGCATGAAACTAAAACATTTTGCAAGAATGTGTTTAATTTTGACACGGTCAAATAGACTAGAGTTGACCTAAAATAAGAGAGGTTATTATGGATGGACCCCACATGCACCTATAGGTCCAAACAGAACATTCCTAGCTACGACAAATTCTGAGAACTGCTCCGTCAAAGTTTGGTAAGTTTTACATCTTAGGGATCTTAAGGGACTTTGCCAGTAGCCTACCTCCCTTGGCATTTACCTGCCCACCCTGACACATTGGAGAAGTCCATTTGGCCCCATGACCTATGGAATGCAAAATGTCACTCCTAGCCCTGAGGATTCAATCAAGTAGTCCTTAGGTTGATATGACCATTCTAAACTTGACATATGACTGCTACCATTGGCACATAACTATACATTTATAAAATGAGTGTTCTAAGATCTTTATAACAACCTTCTCTATTTTTTTGGGACAAAACTATGCTAATATGTGTTGAGAGTGCTAAAATGTGAATAATGGTATGATGATTAGTAAATACTCTTAGGACCTTGATGACTGTCCTAGCAATCATATGAATAGTTTTTTAATTACTAGATCCCCCCAAATGGAAGCTTTTCTCCTCAAACAGATATATGGTTGTCCATATATTACATGCTAATTCATGATTGCATGCTTGTTCATAAGTGTACTATGTCATAGTTGGTCTATTGGCCTTGCTAGGGTTGTCTTTATGTGGGAATGACATGATTGACTTGATGGGGTTGTCTTCCCTTCTTAATTTAGGATTTCTATTCTCTGATTACCAACACAACTATCTCTTCATTATAACAGTCCTCTTCTTTCTCTCTTCTACACTCCCTACTTGTAGACTTCCCATTCGTAACGCCAGAGTATAAGTATCCTCTAGGAAGACAATAATGCCTTTGATACATGATAGTCAACCTAGGGTTGTCTTTGATCTTTGTATGACAAACACCTAATTAATTCTAGCTACTTGTAGTACCTCTAAGCATCTCCTATAATATCACCAAGTTCATGACTAGTTTATGCATACATTGCCATTAGTGGACACATTTCAATGACTAAAACCTTAATCTATGCTTGCACATGTGTGAACAACATTCATAGATGTATGTTATTCATTCTACTTGACTAGAGCCCATATTTCATAATGTTTTCTAGGCAAAATACAAAGAGATAATGGACTGATTCATTGTTGTATTGACTGTGACAGCCATGATTAGAGGTCAAAATACATTACATTTACATAATTTCATGCTATTTACATGGTGATTAACCTATTTGTGTGATTAACCCTAGTGTCCATGATAGATCAATGATAGCTCAATGATAGATCAATGATAGATCAAATAGATAATGGTGAATAAGAGATAGATCAATGATAGCTCAAATAGATAAGGGGAGGTAGGATGATGTCTCCCAATATGGACATAGGATCAAAGAATGATATAATCAATAAGGATCAATACTAAACTCTCAAAATAAGATAAAAAAGTGTTGGATGATAATATGTGTACTCTATAAAGTACATATTAAAAGATGATATTATAATACAAGATATAGTAATATGAGATCATGATATTTAAGAAATACCAATGTAATATCTAAGGCATGGTATATAAGAAATAAAAATGTAGTATCAATGATGTAAATTCTCTAATTTCTAGAAAAATATGTCAATATTTTATTGTAAATGCTCATAAAAGCTAGGTAGAAACCATGATAAGAGATGGACCATAAACAAGATGCTCAATATAATGATAGACCATGAATGTTCTAAGAAGCTAGAACCTCGCTCAATGTGAGTATATTAGTTAATGCTTTAAGAAGTTAGATCAAATAGTGTAAGAACATATGTAAAGCAAAGAGCCATTAGTATCATTGGATACAAAACCAAGGATCAAAATATAAGATGTAAAGGATTAAGAGAAAGGACCAAAGAAAAACAATATCAAGTAGACAAGACAAGATAACACAATGTAAAGATGAAATATGAAAGACAAAGATCATGAGATCAAAATGTAAGCCATCCATAAAACTGTCATAAACATTGCATAATAACTCCTCACTAAGACTTCTAATATGGTAAGTTGCTAATGTATCATCATAAAAGCACAAGCAATCATGTGAAGCAATAGAATAATCATGATGAGGCTCATCATCATCATGTATAATGTGAGGTAGCACATTTAGAGAATCATCATGATATATAGGAAGAACATGAAAAAGGTAATAAACACAATTTTCAACACTAGGGAAATAATCATAAATATGTAGTACCAAAAAAACATGCATATCTCTAATCTTGGAAGATGGTACATAATGAATAATATCATCATGGCATGTGAGAGGAGTATCATTATAAAATGCAATAATGTCATTAGTAGGAGGTAAGATTATGTCATCAATGCATGTCCTACAAGGTGCATCACAAGGTCTAGATCATTAGTATGTATGTAGTCACCACTATCCATATGATCGTCATTAGGCTTACTATGAAAAATGGAATATGAAGAAGAATAAACAATATCAAATCCAATAAACTATTTCATCATCTATAGGTTTATCATGCAAAGAAGGTGTGCTTAAAGGTAATAGTTCATTAGACACAGGCACAACACAATCACTCTTCATAGATGAAGGATGCAAGCTATGATAATTATAAAGAAGTGAAGTAAAACTATATAACAAAGAAGGAAATATAATAAGCAACTCCTTAAAGTTAGAGAATAAACATAACTAATGATTTAATGCTTCTATCTTCAATGGGTTTCCATCAATATGATAAAATTGTATAAATGGATCAAACAATATGACCACATATTGCCACTGGTGGACAAGTTTCAATGCCTAAAACCTTAATATATGCCTGCACATGTGTGAAAACCATTCAGAGATGTATGTTATTTGTTCTACCTGACTAGAGCCCATATTTCATAAGGTTTTCTGGGAAAAATACAAAGAGATAATGGACTGATCCATTGTTGTCTTGACTATGACAACCATGATTACAGGTCAAAATACCAAAATTCCACAACCTTTGCCAGCATCCTCCCTATCTGTACACCAAAATAGGATGTTTGGAACAATGTATGGACAACCATCAAAGCATAAAGGATATAGGAAATTTGTCACATGTTGTAATTGCAGCTACCCTTGTAGACATGTATGCAAAGTGTGGAAGCATAGGCAAGGCACGTGAATTGTTTGGCATGATGCCCCAAAGAGATGTCACCTCATGGAATACAATGATTGCAAAATATGAACAAAATAGATTTTTTGATAAGGCTTTAGAAACTTTCAAGAAAATGTAATTGGTGGGTGTAAAGCCAAATTCCAAAACCTTTGAAATGGTATCTTTGGAATACGGTATAGACATCCATCAAAGCATAAAGGATATATGCAAAGTGTGGAAGCATAGACAAGGCACGTGACTATTTGATACAACACCACAAAGAGATGTCCTCTCATGGGACACAGTGATTGCAATATATGCAAAAAATGGATTTGTTGAAAAGATTTTAGAAACTTTCAAGTAAATGCAATTGGCACGTGTAAAGCCAAATTCCACAACCTTTGCCAGTATCCTCCCTATCTGTACACCAAAATATGATGTTTAGAACAACATATGGACAACCATCAAAGCATAGAGGATATAGGAAATTTGTCACATGGTATAATTGCAGCTACCCTTGTAGACATGTATGCAAAGTGTGGAAGCATAGACAAGGCATGTGAACTATTTGGCATGATGCCCCACAGAAATGTCCCTTCATGGAATAAAATGATTGCAAGATATGAACAAAATGGATTTTTTGATAAGGCTTTAGAAAATTTCAAGCAAATGCAATTGGCGGGTGTAAAGTCAAATTCCAAAACCTTCGAAATAGTATCTTTAGAACATAGTATAGACATCCATCAAAGCATAAAGGATATTGCAATTTTGTTAAAATTTGTAGTTGCAACTACCCTACGAGACATGTATACAAAGTGTGGAAGCATAGACAAGGCATGTGGACTATTTGATACAACACCAAAAAGAGATGTCCTCTCATGGGATGCAATGATTGCAAGATATGCAAAAAATGGATTTTTTGAAGACTTTACACATTATGGTGAAATGTGGCAAATTATTTTTTAAATAATCTTAAGTTGACAATGGATCAAGCTATAGCATATGCAGTGAAGATTTTTTAAATCAATTGGAGGTAGACATGTCAAAGATACATCCTGTTGGTTCCCAAAATTGTAGATTACAAACCCTAAGAGGATGCCAGGCTCTATGGTCAGGTTTGCAATGTTTTTGGCCAACAAAACAGAGCAACCCTATGTGATTTTGGACTCCCTACTCTTTAGGCTCTGCTAGACCTAGGTAGGTATACCTTCAGTAATTAAGTAGATTTAAAGGTTGTGTGACTTCTTTAACTTTAGGGATCTATCAACACTGGCATGTAAGTGTGAAATAGATGCAAACTCAAGAGTTACTCCTACTCCTAATGTCCAAATTTTTAATATGTGAAGAAAGTTTAAATGAAGTATTGTTTTATAATGAATACGATCAGTGCTTTTTGGGCAACGGAGTCAAGATGTGTATGATAAATGTGTCCCTTCTAGATTAACTCAAATTATTTGGCACTTTTCAAATGTTTATACCTTGTATAAACATGCAAGGTTGTCAGTTACTAGGCTCTTCTGACAAATCCCAATGATATTGTCCCAAGTTACTATGATGTTTGAAAGAACTTTTAATTCTGGTGTGAAGGAAACTAGTTAAGATAATCAATTCAAAAAGGATTTTAATTCTGGGCAGAAACCTATTTAAATTTGATTCCTTAAAAAGATTTTAATTCTCTCCTGACAGAAACCAATCAAGGGAATCACACAAGTGCAGCAAATGTGCCCTGATACATTAAGTATATCCTTGATATATTCAATTTAAATAACAAAGGAAAACCACTCTGGAGACAACACAGATAACATATATGAATAAATATCAAGATGAAGGGGGTAAATCATAAAACACACAATAATAGAAATTGCACACAGAAAATAGAATGATATTTCATTAATATGGGAAAAACATTACAATACAGAAGCTCAAATACAGTCAGAGGATGAATCCCCTATAGGCTGCAACACATTATAGCTCCCTCTCCCAAAACTCTGGAATCTTCAGCCTTCTGTAATCCCCAAATCAACTAGGTTTTCTAATTTCCCGCCCTTCTTGACTCTACACCTTCCCCCTTAACTCTACTACCCTAAGGGTTCCCAAAAATGGTTATATATAGCCCTTTTGGCGACCACCAGCTTAATTTCAAAATTTGCATCTCCCTCCAAAAATAGGTCAACTTCGTGGGGCTATAACTTTCGATCCGATCGTTGGATTTTCAATTATAATACCTTTTCGGAAAGCTCTCGAAAAGATGATGGTGCGCAAGTAGTACCGATAGGTAGACTACTTAGGGTTCCCACCAAATTTCGGGCCCATCCGAAGCCTCAAATTTGACTTTGAATATTTCAATAGGATTTTTGGAATTTGAAATTTTAATATCTCACAAATGACAAATGATATTGAAGTGATTTCTTCACCATTAGCTTCAATTCACCATTTTGGAGGTCCGTGTAAGATTTTGTATCCAACCGTGCACAAATGCAAACTTACTAAAAATAGTAACCCTGCCAAATTTAGCCCTTATTGAAAAGAAACAACACATTTTATTATTATTATTATTATTTATTTATTTTTTTGGTTGATGAAAGATTGCTCTTACACCCTGGATGCTCCTGCATCATATCAACAAATAATTGAACACTAGAAGGTTAGCCACTAGATTATAATATTCTTCTCCATTAAATTACTTCAAAATATTTTACAATGTGCATTGAAAGCCTTCATTTTCTGGTATATTCTGCCTAATCTCTAATTCCTATTGCTTATTGCTCCTACTGCTGATGATGATTACTCTTTGATTTTTATCTTTCATATATACTTTATATTTTTAGGGTTATGACCCTTCACTCCTGGTGCAACCTTTCATTATCTTGATTATCTTTGACAAAAATTAATTTAACTTCTTTGTTCTCTATGAAAATTAATCTTGATCATAATTATTACCCCTCCTCTTTGCTAGCAATTTTCACATTTTAAATTCTCTTGGCGAAAAATGATCAACATTTACTTATGTGTGCTTTCACAAAAATACCCTTCAGGTAAAATAATTATCCACTCCACGATTTATGTTCTCTCAATTATCTTTTATGTTTTCCCATTTTGCTCCAGCACAATTCATTTTATCGGAGGGACTCTTATTTTATTTTGTCGATATTATTTACTCTCCCTGATAGCTTTATATAATTTTGTCAATTGAAGGGAATATGTAGAATGCCTTGTCGATAATTGTATGTGTCTTCGATGGATACTTTATATGCCTTTTTAGGCTTGTGTGAGAGTGTTCCACTTAGAGACATGCTGTGAGGATGATGTTACAGACCAATATACTACAGTAATAAGCATTGGTATCATTATTAGTGCCTGAACCAACAACCACTTCCTTCGTTTTAGCTCAAGCAAAGACAATGCCAGCGTAAACTACTGAGTGTGGTTTTTTTAAGTTTGCTTGTCTATACTTCCACATTTTCAGGCTACATAATCCACCGTAGCACTGCACCGGTTTTAGGGTTTCTTGCTTTAGTTTTCTGCTTCTGTAATCGATATACAAGAAAGAACTTTTAATTTAAAACTACTTTGTTTATGTAATGCTAGGTGTTGTTATATGGAGCCTAATCAGACTCAGAGGTTAAATTGTCCTAACTTTTATTGGCATAGTTTCCCCCCAAATTATGTAACAGGGGTTTGGGTGCAGCGCCCCTTGTGGGGTCCAGGGGCAGCTGCAGGAGTTATTTTTATTATTGGCCAACTTAAAAAACCCTATTTTGTAACTGACATAAGTTTTGATAAAATGGCTAAGGGTTAGGGTTTCCATTGATATTGTATTGTAGTATTGAGTTGCAAGGATTGTTGGTTATAATCGGTTTGATTTATTGGATAATAATATTAGACTCTTTGTTGGTGGATGTAGGCCAAGTTTGGGTGAACCACGTTAAAAATTGTCTCTCATTGTTATTATTTCTATGTATTTTTCATTCCTTTGTTTAATCTTAATTTGCATTTAATTGCTATATTTTGCATGCAATTCCTAACAAGTGGTATCAGAGTGGGTTGTGTTCGATTATCATCTGCAGGAAGGTCTCATGATTGAGTAGGAGTCTCACAGTTAAGTGGGAGCAATGCCAGACGAGGGTAAATTGAAGGTAGATAAATTCAATGGACAGAACTATCAGTTATGGAAGATGTAGATGGAGGATTATCTCTATCAGAAGGATTTATGGAGGCCATTGGAAGGAATAGCTAAGAAACTGACAGCAATGACTGATGAGGATTGGGAACTTCTAGACAGAAAGGCACTGGGAACCATTCAGTTGTGCCTGACACCATCTATGGCATTCAATATAACAAAAGTGATGACAATAAATGAATTGATGAAAGATTTGGCTAAATTGTATAAAAACCCTCAGCCTCAAATAAGGTATTTCTCATGAAGCATTTGTTTAATCTAAAAATGATTGAAGGTGGATTTGTGACAGATCATTTAAATAAGTTTAATATGATTACCAGTCAGTTAACTTCTGTAAAAGTGAAATTTGATGAAGAGGTGAGGGCTCTCTTAGTTTTATGTTCTTTGCCATAAAGCTGGAATAGCTTGGTAATGATTGTAAGTAACTCTATCTCTAGTTCAAATAATTTGAAATTTGATGATGTTGTTGGTGTTATCCTTAGCAAGGAAATGCAATGGAAAAGCTCAAGAGGGTCCACATCAGGTAGTGTTTTGAATGCAAAAAGTAGGGGCATATCAAAGGAGAGAGGAAAAGGTTCTGGAGGTCATGGGAAGTCCTGAGAAAAATTAAAGGACAAGAGGTCCCAATCCAGAGGACAGAAGGATTGTTGGTACTATGGGAAACTAGCTCATCTAAAGAAAGATTACTGGTCTCAGAATAATAAATAAGGAGATAAACAAGAAGGCAATAAGCAGGTAAATGTGGTAAGTAATAAATCAGAAGATGATGCTTTGATTCTTTCCCTAGATAATGCTAATGATTCATGGGTTTTAGATTCAGAGGCCTCATTTCATGTTGTGCCCCATAGAATTTATTTTCTTGATTATGTCCAAGGGGATTTTGGGCTAGTTTATTTAAGAGATAAAGAACATTATCAGATTGTTGGAAAGGGAAGAATTAAGATTAAGTTACAGAATGGGAATCATTGGCTACTACAAGAGGTAAGGCACATTCCAAGGCTAAGTAGGAATTTAATTTTAGTAGGGTAGCTAGGTGATGAAGGTTGCACAGTTACTTTTAATGATAAAAATTGGAAGGTTTCAAGAGGTGCCTTAATAGTAGCAAAAGGTGTGAAAGTAGGCACCTTATATCTTTGTATATGTCATACTATTCCTTCTACTTTAGTTGTTATAGAGAAAAAAAATAAGTTCAAGAACAGTTACTACAGGTTCGCAGGAAGAGACTGAAACAATTGCTGCAGGTTCTGAGACAACACTGTGGCATAACAGACTTGGGCATATGAGTGAAAAAGGTATGAAGGTACTTCATTCTAAGAAAGTTCTACCAAGTCTGAAATGTATTAATATAGATTTCTATGAAAGTTTTGTGTATGGAAAACAAAAGAGAGTTAGTTTTCTCAAGGATGGGAAGCAAAAGAAAGATGAAAAGTTGGAGCTTGTACATACAGATGTATGGGGACCGACTCAGGTATCTTTATCTCAGTGGCTCTCGGTGTTATGTTACATTCATAGATGCAACTAGGAAGATTTGGATTTATTTCATTAGGCAGAAATCTGATGTGTTTGAAAAATTCAAGAAATGGAGAAGCTTGGTAGAGAATGAGATGGGTAAAAGATTAAAATATCTTAGATCTGATAATGGTGGTGAGTATTGTAGCAAAGAATTTGAGGATTATTGTTCCTTTAATGGAATTCATAAGCAGAAAACAAATCTAGGGACTCCAAAGGAAAATGGAGTGGCTGAGCACATGAATAGGACAATAATAGAGCATGCAAGGAGCATGAGATTGCATGTTGGGTTGCCTTTAAACATGTGGGTAGAGGCTATCAATACCGCTATATATTTAATTAATAGAAGTCTTTTAGTTCCTTTGGGCTATGGTATTCTAGAGGAAGTATGGATAGGTAAGAAGGTGAGTTATTCTTTTCTCAAAACCTTTGGATGTGAAGCATTTGCACATGTAAATTCTAAAAATAGAACCAAGCTGGATGTGAAATCAAAAAAGTGTATCTTCATTGGATATGACATTGATGAATTTGGTTATAGGCTTTGGGATGTTGAAAATCTAAAAATTGTGAGAAGTAGGGATGCTGTATTCAATGAGGTTTTGTACAAAGATCAGTTGTAGCAGTATGAGAAGAAAGAAAAGGATTATGTGGTGCCAGATGATACTCCAGATAATGATGTTCCAGTGGTTCCTCATGCTTTGCAATAGAAACAAGAAATACCACAAACTCTAGTGAAAGATGATCAACAAGGCTAAGTAGACCTCCTGAAAGGTTTTCTCCCTCTTTGTATTCTATTTTGTTAACAGATGCTGGTGAACCAGAAGGATTTGATGAAGTTATGCAAGTGGATACAAAGGTTCAGTGGGAGCTTGCAATGAAAGAAGAAATGGACTCCTTGCTAAAAAATTAGACTTGGGAATTATGTAAGTTGCCTGCAGGTAAAAAGGATTTACCAAACAAATGGGTTTATAGGCTGAAAGAGGAAGATGGAGGTAATAAAAGATTTAAAGCCAAATTAGTTGTAAAAGGATTCACACAGAAAAAAGGTATTGATTTTGATGAGATTTTTTCTCCGGTTGTTAAGATGACTTCTATTCGTACTATTTTAAGTATTGTGGCTACTGAAGATTTGCATTTGGAACATCTATATGTGAGAACTACCCTTCTCTATGGTGATTTGGAGGAGGAGATATATATGGAACAACAAGGATTTGAGGTCAAAGGTAAGGAGAAATTGGTGTGTAGATTGAAGAAGAGTTTATATGGCTTGAAACAAGCACCTCGGCAATGGTATTTAAAATTTGATAGTTTTATGGTTGAGCAAGGCTACAGTTGGTGTAATTCTGACCATTGTGTTTATTTTAAGAGGTTGGATAATGATAGCTACATTATTTTATGTTTATATGTTGATGACATGCTTGTAGCAGGGTCTAACATGAATCACATAAGTGAGTTAAAATAGCAGTTAACACAATCATTTTCTATGAAGGATCTGGGGGCAGCAAAACAAATCCTTGGTATGAAAATTTATAGAGATAGAAAGAATAGAAAATTGACTCTATCTCAGGATGATTATGTTGAAAAGGTGTTACAGAGATTCCATATGGAGAATGCAAAAGTTGTCAGCACACCGTTGCCTAGTCATTTGAAATTGACTAAGGAGATTTGTCCTAAGACACAAGAGGAGGAAGAAAAAATGTCCAAGGTACCATATGCTTTAGTTGTAGGAAGTTTAACATATGCCATGGTATGTACAAGACCAGATATTACACATGTTGTAGGAGTCATAAGCAAGTATACGAGTAATCCCAGATTGGAGCATTGGAATACAATAAAATGGATTCTTAGATATTTAAGAGGTACCTCCACTAAACATTTATGTTTTAGGGGCTCTAATACTGATTTAGCAGGCTATGTGGACTCAGATTTGGCAGGGGATATTGATATTAGGCAGAGTACTATAGGTTATGTCTTTATTGTAGGTGGGACAACGGTGAGTTGGATCTCCATGTTACAAAAGGTGGTTGCTTTATCCACCATGGAGGCAGAGTATGTAGCTGCAACAGAGGCAAGAAGAGAGATGATATGGTTGCAATCTTTTATGGAAGAATTGGGAAAACAATAGGCTAATAGTTATTTGTTTATAGATAGTCAGAGTGCCATACATCTTGCAAAGAATTTTGCCTTGCATTCAAAGACCAAACACATATAGCTAAGGTATCACTTCATCCTGTTAGTGTTGGATGATGGATAGTTATGGCTAGAAAAGATACATACAGATGAAAATCTAGTGGATATGTTTACGAAAGCAGTGACAAGGGAGAAGCTGAGCTCCTCTTCAGCTTCGGTTGGTCTTCAAGACTGAAAATAATAAAATTAGAATAGCAGGGCCCAGGATGTTTATTTCTAGTGGGAGCTATAGTGTCAACAGTGTTATGATCAGTCTCCAAGTGGGAGATGCTATGTTGTGGAGTCTAACTAGTCTCCAAGTGGGAGATTGTTGTTATACGGAGCCTAATCAGACTCGGAGGTTAAATTTTCCCCACTTTTATCGACATGGTTTCCCCCCAAATTATTTAACGGGGGTTTGGGGGCAGTTCCCCCAAGACGTGGTCAAGGGATAGCACCCCTTCCGGGGTCTAGGGGCTACACCCTCGTGAAGACTTGAAGGTAGCGCCCTCAAAATGTCAAATAACTTTTCTTATTTTATTAAGGCATTGGGAGTTATTTTTTTATTGGCTGACATAAGAAACCCTATTTTGTAACTGACATAAGTCTTGATTAAATGGCTAAGGGTTAAGGTTTCTGTTGATATTTTATTGTAACATTTGTAGTAGTATTGAGTTGCAAGGATTGCTGATTGTAATTGGTTTGATTTGTTGGATAATAATATTGGACTCTCTGTTGGTGGATGTAGCCCGATTTTGGGTGAACCATGTAAAAAATTGTCTCTCACTATTATTATTTCTATGTATTTTTCATTCCTCTATTTAATCTTTATTTGCATTTAATTGATATTTTTTGCATGCAATTCCTAACACTAGGGTTATAATTTAACATCAGCATATCAGAGGGACTTGTTGCAAGTATGGGCCTAACCAGTGTTGACATTGATGTCAACATACTCCTGTTGCATTGATGTTAAGGATTGGATGAGCTGTGTGCTGAGGATATTGACAAAATTAGTCCTATCAGAAATAGAGAAGAATAGTGAAGCTCTATGAAGTGAAGATCCCAGATAGATGAAGATCAGGGAATGCGTACCAAAGTTTTTGTAGATATGTGTCTAAATATGATCTAGTTAAGATTTGAGAGGTCCGCATGAAGATTTGAAGAAGTTATGGCCATATGAGTAAAACTGGTTCTAGCAGCTATTCAGAGGTGACAGAGTGACACAAATAGGTTCAGTGAGATCCAGAAATGCAATATCATGTTCTGTAGATTTGGTGGAATGTTTAGGAAGCCAATGTGAACTGACAACTCAATTGGTTTGTGGTCTAGAGGTCCAAAAGCATTTTTTCTAATGTGATGGTAATGACAGACTGTCTTCTTGAGGTTTTGGATGAAGATGCGAATGATTTCAGTAAGCAGAAGTGGTGTGGATGCTCTTGGTGATTCACGCAAGTTTTTGGGAGTTTCTAGACTGTGTCTAATTCATGTTGGTGGGCCACATTAAAGATTGAGCTCATAATTGAAGAATTACTCTCGAGTAATGGTGTTCTCACTAATCATGGGTGACCAAACGTTTTACACATCTTACAGATGATCTTGAAGATGTTATGTGAAGCATGGTGTGATCCTCAAAGAAGATTGAAGTCCCAGATATGTGCGGTTGACAATGTAGTGATACACATGAAGTTTTGTAATAAGTCGAGTTGTATTTAATTTATCTGTAATAAAATGAAGTATGTGTTGTGCTGACTTGGATGTTTATCCCAAAGTCGATGTCTTGTATAAATAAGATTTGTTAAGTCATTTCAAAGTATCCTTGGTGATGATGAGAGTTGGTAGAGAGGAGAAGAGCAAAAAGCAAAGCAGAAGTGTTGAGCTTAAATGGAACTATCTCAAGCATGGTGAAGATACTAATTTCTAGTTCAAGTATGTAATATTTATATTATTATTCTATAGACAGTGTGTCTCCTATAGATAGTGGACCTCTTGTGAGTAGTGTGCTCGAGAAGTGAGCCCTAATTGGCAAGTGCCATTTTTCTTATTCTTTTAATAGAGAATACAATCTTGGGTTAGTCACTCTGTGGTTTTTCCCTTAACTAGGTTTTCCACGTTAAAATTTTGGTGTCATATGTGTTTCTGCTCTTGAATTATTGTATTATGCTTTCATGATTGAATTATTATTATACTATTGAAACACAAGAAGGATTTAAGTGTTTAAAGAAAACAAAGTTTTGTGACAACTGATTCACTCCCCCCCTTTTGGTTGTCTGTCGTAAAACCAACAATTGGTATCAGAGCCAAGTTCCTCTAAAAGGAGCTTCACTGCTTGAGGATATCTAGGATGTCTTCCTACAAGAAGGATAGTCCGGGGTTTGATGGAACCAATTACACTCTTTGGAAAAGCCGCATGGAATGTCACTTGCAATGTACGAGAATGCAAGATTGGACCATAACTTCAAAGAAGTATGTTCCTCCAAAGAATGGTCTGACAAATGTAGATGAAATTAGAGATGCTGAAGATAATCTTCGAGCTAAAGAAGCCTTACTAAGTACCTTATCTGATTCAAAGCTGACAAATGTTATGGATTTAAAAACTGCATATGAGATTTGGGCAAAGCTGGAACTTCTACATGAAAGAGACAAATACATTAAATGTGCGAAGCTACAGAGTTTGAAAGGAAAATTTAAAAACCTAAAGATGAATGAAGATGAGAATATCACTACATTTATGCCAAAAGTACATGAGCTTGTTTGTGGCATTAGGTGTGCTGGTGGAACCTTGGATGAAGATGAGATTGTTGCCAAAGTTCTTAGATCTCTACCTCCTACTTACAAACACAAGGTTACTGCTATTGAAGAATTTAGATCTTTATCAAATATCACAAGAGATCAATTGGTTGAAAAATTGGCTACATTTGAATTGGCTGAGTTTGGAGATACACCCCCCAAGACTGAATCTACATTCAAAGCTAGTGCCTCTATAAAAGGTAAACAAAAGTATGATCTAGGAGAGAACTCCTCAAAGAAACTATCATGGTATGAAAAAGCAAGAAAAGATCTGGAAGAAGATGAGGCAGAAGATGCTCAACTTGAATCCCTTATTGCAAAAAGACTGCTAAGAGGATTTGGTAAGTATGAAGGAAAATTGCCCTTGAAATGTTTCAACTGCAACAAGATTGGTCATTTTGTTTAAAGGTGTCCAGAAAGATTTTCAAGGACAAATCCAAATAGATCAAGATTCTAAAAGAAATGTTACTATGTTCATGAAGATGATGATGATGATGAAGGAGTAACAGATGATGAATTAGAGACACAAAACAAATCTGGAAGTTACTGGGTGTTTATTGCCATCAAGGAAGAAGATCCAATGCCCACTGAATATGTCAATCATAAACAGGTAGAAAGAGCTCTGGCTGCTCAAGTTGAAGAAAATGATGAATGGTTCATTCACAGTGGATGCTCCCACCATATGACTGGTGACAAAAATAAGTTCATAGATCTGGAAAGATATGGAGTTGTAAAATTTGGTGATAATTCAGCTGGTAGAATAAGAGGCAGAGGAACTATTTCTTTTGATGGAAAGAATAAAACTAGTGATGTACTGTATGTTGAAGGCCTCAAGCACAATCTTCTTAGTGTTGGGCAGTTGGTGGACAAAGGCTATGATCTTCGATTCAAAAATAGAAAATATAAAATATTTGGAAGTTCTAGAACAGAGATTGCATCCGGTACTCAAACAAAAGGTAACATCTTCCACTTGGTTGGTACTGGTAAAAGTTGTTTATTTGTTCAAATTGATCAAAGTTGGTTGTGGCATAGGAGAATGTGTCATGTAAATTTTGATAACATCATCAATATAAGCAATACTCAGGTTGTAAGAGATCTTCCAAGACTGGTGAAACCTACTAACAGTTTGTGCAAAGAATGTCAATTGGGTAAGCAAAGCAGAGTCACATTCAAAAGTAAGGAACAATCTTCTACCGGATTGTTGGACTTAGTACATACTGATCTATGTGGACCGGAAAGAATAATGAGTTTGCAAGGTGATAGATATTTCATGTTACTAATTGATGACTATTCTAAGATGATGTGGTTGACTTTCCTGAAAGAGAAATCTAAGGCTCTTGAGAAATTCAAAATATTTAAGACTATGGTAGAGAATGAAATCGGGTTAAACATAAAATGTCTTAGGTCTGATAAAGGTGGAGAATTCACATCCGAAGATTTCATAGAATTCTATGAGAAACATGGGATAAAAAGATAGTTATCTGCTCCAAGGACTTCACAACAGAATGGAGTAGTGGAGAGAAAGAATCGGACCATCCAGGAAGCATCTAGAACCATGATAATGGAGGCAAATGTTCCTCAGATCTACTAGAGAGAAGTTGTAAGCACTGTTATCTATACTCTTAATTGAGTACAAATTAGAAGCAATACTGGTAAGACCCCTTATGAACTCTGGTTTGGCATCACTCCTACTGTGAAGTATTTCAGAGTCTTTGGTAGCAAATGTTACATTAAAAGAGATGAAGACCTTGGAAAATTTGATGCTAGAAGTGATGAAGGAATATTCTTGGGTTATTCTACTCAAAGAAAAGCATACTGATGTTATAACAAGAGATTGAGAAAGATTATAGAAAGTATAAATGTGAAAGTTGATGAAGGCATTGAAAAACCCTCAATGTTTTATGAATATGAAGAAGATGATCAAAATGATGTTTCGATTCAAGAAGTTCAAGCTCCTTCTAAAATTCAAATGTAGACTGATCTGGAGAATCCTAAAATACAGGAAGAAGAGATAAGCTTGAATGAACCTGTCCAAGAAATAGAAGTGCAAGAAATTCCCAAAATTCCCTGGTATGTAAGATTGAATCATTCTAAAGACTAGATCATAGGTGATATAAACAAAGGTGTTCAAACAAGAAGAAAGATTAATCAAGATTCATAAAAGTATTATCTGATTTCAAAGATTGAACCAAAAATAGTAAGTGAAGCATGCAATGATGAAACCTGGGCCAAAGCAATGGAGGAAGAGTTGATGCAGATTGAGAAAAATCACACTTGGGATCTTGTTCCTAGAGCTAGAAAAAAAAATGTGATTGGAACCAAATGGGTCTTCCGGAACAAACTAAATGAAGATGGTGAAGTAATCAGAAATAAAGCTAGATTGGTCTACAAGGGTTATTCTCAAGTACACGGAGTTAATTTTGAAGAAACTTTTGCTCCAGTGGCAAGAATTGAAGCAGACATATTATTTCTTGCTTTTGCTACCTTCAAGGATTTCAAAGTATATCAAATGGATGTCAAGTTTACCTTCATGAATAGTGACTTGGAAGAAGAAGTATACATTGAGCAACCGGATGGATTTTAGTTGTCTGGTCATGATGATATGGTTTGTAAGTTGAAGAAAGCACTATATGGATTCAAACAAGCCCCAAGGGCCTGGTATGAAAGACTGGATAAACATCTTTTGAAGATTGGTTTCAACAAAGGTACTGCTGATAGTAACTTATACTTCAATATTGAACATGAAAATATCTTGATTGTTGAATTATTTGTCGATGATATCATTGTTGGAGGAAGAGATAGTATGTGAAAGACTTTTGCAAATCAAATGAAAAGTGAATTTGAGATGTCTATGTTTAGGGAAATGAATTTCTTCTTAGGTCTGCAAATCACTCAAACAAAGAAAGGAATCTTCATATCTCAGACCAAATATGTGAAAGAATTATTGAAGAAATTTGGGATGGAAGATTCAAAACTAATGAATATTCCCATGGCAACCAAATGTAAACTAAGCAAAGATGATGAATCTCCTAAGGCTGATCAGAAAAAAGTATAGGTTAATGATTGGAGGACTACTGTATCTTACTCAAACTAGACCTGACATTATGAATGTTGTTGGTCTTGTTTCCAGATTCAAAGCTAATCCTAGAGAATATCATGTCATGACGATCAAGAGAATTCTCAGATATCTAAAGGGAATAGTTGAGTATGCTTTATGGTATCCTAGGGATCATGATTTCTCTCTTCATGCATATACAGATGCAGATTGGGCAGGAGATGTGGATGACTGGAAGAGTACAAGTGGTGGTGTATTCTTTTTGGATAAAAGATTGGTTTCTTGACTGAGCAAGAAACAAGAGGCAATATCTCTATCCACTGCAGAAGCAGAATATATTGTAGCAATAGGTAGTTGCACTCAAGTATTGTGGATGAAGCAAATGCTAAGAGATGTCAGAGTGGAGTATGAGGAACCTATCACAATCTTCTGTGATAACTCAAGTGCAATAAATATATCCAAAATTCTAGTGTTGCATTCAAAGACAAAACATATATCCATCAAATTTCACTTTTTGAGAGAGCATGTGAACAAGAATGAAGTCAGATTAGAGTTTGTGCCCTCTAAGGATTTGATTGCAGACATTTTTACTAAACCTCTACCTAAGGACTCTTTTGAGTATCTCAAGGAGAAGTTAGGGGTTATTACCCCTCCAGTTTTGAATTAAGATGCACTGATGTGCATCAGTCTGATGGATCTCACAGTGATATCTTGTGGTGTAGATTGATGATAGGAAGCTGCTACTCAGGGGGACTAGTCTGTATGATTCTGATTGATGCAAGTATGTGCCCTTTGCCATTGATGTCAAAGGGGGAGAGAAGACATGTGAAAAAAAAAAGTGGTCACTGATCAAATGAGGAGCTATGTCAGTTAGTGAGGAGAAGTTCTTCTCTTGATGATTAAAACAATTTTTCACATCATATGTTGCCATCAATGACAAAGGGGAAGATTGTTACAAGTATGGGCCTAACCGATGTTGTCATTGATGTCAACATACTCCTGTTGCATTGATGTCAAGGATTGGATGAGCTGTGTGCTGAGGATATTGAGAAAATTAGTCCTATTAGAAATAGAGAAGAATAGTGAAGCTCTATGAAGTGAATATCCTAGATAGATGAAGATCAGGGAATGCGTACCAAGGGTTTGTAGATATGTGTCTAAAGATGATCCAGTCAAGATTTGAGAGGTTCCCATGAAGATTTGAAGAAGTTATGGCCATATGAGTAAAATTGGTTCTGGCAGCTGTTCAGAGGTGACAGATTGACACAAATAGGTCCGTTGAGATTCAGAAATGCAATATCTTGTTCTGCAGATTTGGTGGAATGTTTAGGAAGCTAATGTGAACTAACAACTCAATTGGTTCATGGTCTGGAGGTCTACAAGCATTTTTTCTAACATGATAGTAATGATAGACTGTGTTCTTGAGGTTTTGAATGAAGATGCGAATGATTTTAGTAAGCAGAAGTGGTGTGGATGCTCTTGGTGATTTAGGCAAGTTTTTGGGACTCTCTAGACTATGTCTAGTTCATGCTAGCAGTCCACATTAAAGATTGAGCTCGTAATTAAAGAATTACTCTCGAGTGATGGTGTTCTCCCTAATCATGGCCAACCGGATGTTTTACACATCTTGCAGATGATCTTGAATATGTTATGCGAAGCATGGAGTGATCCTTAAAGAAGATTGAAGTCCCAGATATGTGTGACTGACAGTGCGGTGATACGCATGAAGTTTTGTAATAAGTCAAGTTGTATTTAATTACTATGTAATAAAATGAAGTAGGTGTTATGCTAAATGGATGTTTATCCCAAAGTCAATGTCTTGTATAAATAAGATTTGTGAAGTCATTTCAAAGTATCCTCGGTGATGATGAGAGAGTGGTAGAAAGGAGAAGAGTGAAAAGCATAGCAGAAGTGTTGAGCTTAAATGGAACTATCTCAAGCATGGTGAAGATGCTAATTTCTAGTTCAAGTATGTAATATTTATATTATTATTCTATAGACAGTGTGTCTCCTGTAGGCAGTGGGCCTCTTGTGAGCAGTATGCCCTAATTGGCAAGTGCCATTTTTCTTATTCTTTTAATAGAGAATACAATATTGGGTTAGTCACCCCGTGGTTTTTCCCTTAACCAGGTTTTCCACATTAAAATTTTGGTGTCATATGTGTTAATGTGTTTCTGCTCTTGAATTATTGTATTATGCTTTCATGATTGAATTATTATTATACTGTTGAAACACAAGAAGGATTTAAGTGTTTAAAGAAAAGAAAGTTTTGTTACAACTGATTCACCCCCCTCTCAGTTGTCTGTCGTAAAACCAACAGGACTTATATAAGCCACCCTTCGATATAAGAAAAATCATTCCGATATTCATTTCATATCTTTTGATCTTGATAATGTATATTAATATAGCTTTAGGGCCCATGTTATCTGCAAATTAGAGAGACTATTGTTATGTCAAAAAAATGCACCCTTGGGGGCTTTTTCCTTTAAGGTTTAGCTCCCAGGTCCTTAGATTGCATTTAGAGCATCTTGTATGATAATTTAGACTCCTGATGAGAAAACCCTTGGGTCTTGTGACAAATAGGACCTAAAGGGGGCTATTTTAATGATTCTTGAACAAAGACAGGTGGGTGGACAAGGGTGCTAGTGCCCTAGTCCAACCCTATTTTAGGTCTTCCATAAATTCAAATTTCAGGTTTGTGATAGTTATTTGGTTTCCATGCTGACATCATAAGTTTCAAATATAAAATTCTTGGTGGGAATCTTAGTAGTTGCATATATAAGCATGTTTAGGTTATCATTTAGAAGCTAGAGAAGATGATTGTGAACTTTATGCATACTTGAGATTTTTGTGATATCATTGTGCTGCAGAGCATAGTTTTGTTATTGTGTTTATTTTTGTAGGTTGGATTACATCTTCTCCTCATGGCATTGAAGAGCTTCTTCCTTCCATGAGAGCTTCATCATCAAGGTGACATTTATTGTGTTTTATCATCATTATTATTTGGATTTTTGTCTCTATACCACAAGGATACATACTCTCTCTCTGACAAATGGTGTTTGGAAGACTTGAATGTCTCTCTAGGGCTTGACTAAGGCAAGCCTCTAAAAACCACAACCCCCTCCCACATCCTTGTGATTGTAGGTTACAGGTATAAGAAATAGAGAAGGTGGAGTTGCAGGGAAGATAAGAAGACATAGAAGATTCAAGATCTAAAAAGAAGGGGACACTATGCGTGATTTTTGAACAAGGGTTCCATCACCATTGTCCTCCACACCCGAAGACACAAAATAGACTAGACAGTGATCATAAGGGTTTGCAGAGATTCCAACATCTGAAAGAATCTCCCTCAGTGGACTAGGGGGCATCAACATTGTCCTCCACTGTCACATCACTGGAAACTAAAGATACAAGAGAGATCAATGTCGGAAGGAGATCAGGAATCTACAGAAAAAGTTGTACCTTGGACTAGGGTGCCATCACCATTATCTCTAACATTTCTTTTTTCTAGACTGCAAAAAATAGTGAGTTAAGGTTCTCTGTCCTTTGTCTAATTCTAGTAGTATTTGTCGTAATCCATAGATTTACTTACTGTTTTTCTTAAATTAGGGTTTTAAGAGCATGAAAGCATCAATTAACAACGTTGTGTGATAACTTCTAAATTTCCTAGTAGAAAACCAAGTGGCAACCCAATCTGATAGATGACTCTCCTCTTGATAGGAGAAGCACTCAATTGAAAATCCCTTAGAATGTTTTGTGGAAAGGAGGATCCAAACTAAGACAACCACATTTCCATCATCTCTCTTTTCATATTAAACAACTATTGTAACCTCCCACTAATAAAGTATTTTTCTTTCGATGATTTGTAGCAATGCTTTTGTATATCAGTTTGTTGAAGAGACCCATCAACTAGTTTTTTCGATGTAGTAATGTCCCTTCGATATCCAATATTTCTTCTGTCCTCTCAATTTTATTTATCCACTATCCATCTTGGTAGGTTTTCTCTTAAGTAGTTTGAACTGGAAAAATATATTGAAGAATCAATGCCTAGAATGATAATCTATGTACTACTCAATATTTCTGTATATTGTGGTGTTTGGGATATTTCCAAGAGCTACAGTATGAGGCCTTGAAACATGCAGTACCAATCTCAATATAAAAATGGCCACCGCTATGATAATACCAATTTTAATACTTCCAAAGACCACTCCTTTCGTCAATGGCAAGGCCCACAAAACTTTTGTGAATAGTTTTTTGGCCAAGGACGCTTCTAACAACATGCCACATGGCACACAACCTGAGTTTTAGGTAGAAAGAGTGTTGGGTTTTCATGGAAAAGTAGCACGAAATGTTAGATTTGCCACATCATCTTAAATCCAATGGCCCATGATTGATGAAGAGAATATTGCAACAGTTTTTGAATGTAACAAGGTGCCCAAACAAGCTTTTGATCCTAAAGGATTTGAAAGAGGATTTAACAACTTATACAACAAACCTTCCCATACCTTCCTAACCATGTGTAGTTGTAAAGAGATTGAACCAAGAAGGACTTCATGCCTTCTCCCTTGCTTTGCCGCTCAATAGTCACAGGAAATTCTTCCACTGCCTAGGCTTCAAGTGCTCATTAAAAATAGTCATTGTCCTATGAGTGGTATAGTAATAATTGGCTATCCATCCAAGATCAGTAACTTGGCAATGTCCACTATTCCAATCATATTTCACTAAATTGTTTTTGTCCAAGATATTTGCAGCTGAATGTATCAAGTTTTCTCCTCTTTCTTCCAAAGTATTGTCTTTCTCTAGAGCATTAGTATATAGACCACATAGAATTGGGTTTCGTAGCATGCAAATGTAAAGAGAAGTGTATCCCAACTATGTGCACACCTCTATTGCATTGTGAAATGTACCTAGAACAATTAAATGATATGCTAATTTTGAGACAAATTGGTTTCCAACTGGTAATTGTTGATTCATAAGGGAAAGATAATATTGTAGTTCACTGTGACCTGTTAATATTATTTCCTCAATAATCTTGTATGGTAGTGCTTTAGGTCTTAGTGTTAGTGCTTCCTAACAAACCAAAGAGTAGTTTCTTGTGACACACCAAGGTACAATCCCGACTATACTCTCCATTGTTGGCTGAGATTTTTAATACCCCCTACAACTGTTAAGAAATTTTTCATAACTTTGCTAATTGTTGAGGTCACAAGGACTATACAAAATCCATGGTGCCCTTTATTGGTATGACACTATAACCTTGTACCTCAATGGTGATGAATCCAAGTGCATGTATGATTTTAAAATGATTGTCCCAACCCTTGACTGTACTGGAACAAACAACACAACATGTAGTATCTCTCCCATCCATTAATCCTTCTAGGTAGATTTGATGAATGGCCACAGCCCATCAAATCTCTCAAACACTCATGACATTCTCAAGACTAATTAGATCATAGATAAGTTGAGCAGAGAATAAGTAACCCAATGTAGGCATGATTACCTCCTTCATTTATAAAGCTCCTTCATTGTTAACAACCCCTTATCACTTCATATGATGAACCTCATACTTTATAGCCTATAGGCCATTGTAGCACCCTGATGGATCCAAAGATGTAGTTGAGACTATTTTATTTTCTGCCATAGTTTATGTACTGCCACACCATTAGTTTGGAAATTTAATCATGACTATTGCAGGTCTCAAAGTAGTGACATTTAACACCTTACAACTGTATTTCTAAGTGCTGGAATTATTTTTTTCATCATGGGAACCTAAAATTTTGCCAAAAATCATAGGAAATTTTAGGTCCTAACACATCCATTGGACCTCACTATAAGAGGATTTGATAATGTTCTAAATCTTTTATGAGTACAATTGATCTCCCAATTAAGGTTGTGTTGGAACCTCCAATTTTGAATCCTAAATCTTGCTAAAAGAATCATATGTTATTGCCATTTCTTTTACCCATCCCCTTTTACTATGTGTTTACCTATATTTGAAAGATATAACTTTGTGAAAATTACCATTGAAAATCCTAAAAGTCCATCAAATTTGAAATTTTTTGAAAATCTAAAAAATGGCTAAGTTATAGCCTCTATCGGCCTTTTTGTACCCACCACAAATACAATCGATGATTTCTGAGTAATTGAGAACTAGCCGATGGGTCATTTGTTCCCGGTCAGCCCCCAAATTTCAACAAGGAGGAAATCGTCAGTGATTTCCAAGTCACTTGGAAATAATTGAGTTGTTCCAAGTTCTAAGTCAAGTTTGGATGGAAGCATAAACAAAGGTAAAAAGTAAAGCAATATCGGCATGTGCCTGTTGAGGGGAAATCCTTGACCGAACGAAAGTTGTCAGGGATTTCCAAATCACTTGGAAATCATCAATTTGTTCTTTCCCATCCAGAATGTTGATCGAGGAATAATGAACAAAGAGAAGACAAGTAAAGAAGAAAATTGAAGATTTCTAAGTGAGTCAAAAATTGCTGACGAAGTGATAGAAAGGAAACATAAGGAGGCGTCAGAGTTTTGGAGTGTTCCTGGAACATTGGAATTCTCTAATGGGGCAAAGAAGGTGAAAATCAACTAAGGCAAGAGTGATGAAGGAAGAAAAAAACAAAATCAGCCATTTCTGAGTTAGAAATAGTTGACAAAGTGGAACAACAAGCTCATCGATGATTTCCAAGTGAGTAGAAACTCACCAATGAAATGGAAAAGTGAATAAAACAATTTGAGAGTTCCTGGTAACCAAGAACTCGCTGATAAGGTTCCTGATGAGCCTTTAAATCTTGAAAACGTAGGATTAAGTGCCAAAAATGTGTTTTTTGTGATTCAAACACTTGCATGCATCCTAAAAGAATTGTTAACACCCAGTTTGAATATTTAAATACTTTTTTGGAGTCAAAGATGGAGAAAATCAAGAAAAAAAAAGTAGTTTGCATGAGGAAGATTTCCTGAATTTGTTGCATGCAAATTTAGTTTTAGAAAAGCAAATAGTTCACATGTTTTTGCATGTTCAGTTGATATGATTTTGTATGAACTTTTAAATGATTGAATTCAAGGATTTTTTGAAGGAGAAGTTCTATATAATGTAATAAGGTGTTCATTTGTAGTGTTTGGAGAAATCCTGGTAAAGACATTGTTGAAGTTTTGTAAGTTTATTCTGAGGAAGTAATAGAAGTATGCAACTTGTTTTATCATGTTTATTGTAATGGATTCATTGTGTAATATAGTACAAGAAATAATTTATGAATGTGAATGTCTCCTTTATGGTATTGCATGTTCTTGGAGAAACATATGTTTTCAAGGAAATCATAAATCTCTACCTGCACATTTTCTGTAGGATTCACTAGTTTGATTAGTTTGTATATAATGAACATAGTAAATCTTTTTAGATCATTAATGGGGTATGTAACTATTGTTGAGGATTAGTAAGTAGATTTACATGCATGAAAGTGATTACTGGGTTTAAATTATTGTAAGGCAGTGATAATATCATTAAACCACAAAAGTAGAATTGCACTGTAGTAGCATGTTGAATTGAAGTTTAGACTTTGTGAGCCCAAGGAATAGGCATTGATCTTTCTAGAAATCTGATCTAATCAAGTTAATATAAAAAGATGAATACCTACACTTTGATTGTTGTATAATAGTAGTTGAAAGATTATCCAGATTCATGATATTGTGAATAATGTACTAATGAACATATTTGCAGGGATGAATATTTGATTTATTATTGGTCATATCATGAATATTGTATGCCATTAAATCAAGATCTACATAGTTTGTTGTGTTGATTGCTAAAGATATTTTAGGGAAATACCCTCCCGTGTGAGGCAAAACTCAAAGAAGAAGAGGTGGTTTGTCCATACCCTCCTAGCCATTGGGATTTTTGCATCACAAAAAGATACCAACAAATTGGCGATTCTACTGGGGACTACTTGGAAACGTATCTAATATTGGAAAGAGTCACAAAGTCAAAAGAATTGTTTGGATTGTTCAAAATTTATTTCCTGTGAAGGGTAGCAACTCTGTTATTAGAAAACCCAAGAAGAAAATACTTTTTGATAAGTTAGTATGGATGGAAGAAGATCATTGTACAAGAGAAATCTTGAAAACAAGTTGATCGATGAGATGAATAAGAAGGGGCCTATTGCAAGGAAGGCTAAAAATAAAGGTAAGTCCTATTCTTTTGTTAATGATTTGAATGAAAATCATATTACAAACCAACAAGATAAATAAAATAGATACTATAGTGATAGACCTACTCATAGAGGCTCAAAGCAAGCATATAGAAAACAAAGGCATGGTCTTGAATATCAAGAAGTTATAGATGAGCTCAAAAATACTAGAATGGAAATAGAAGGAGAAGCCCATATAAATGAATCATTTATGGAAAGAGTGAATAAAAGAAAGAATGCACTTTATGATGAGAAAACACCTCCACCAAATAATAAGAATGAGACAGAAGAAAATCTTATAAAAGAAAGAGACATAAAGGAAAGAGAAACCCAACTCAATGAGGCATATTTGGTTAAATTTAATGAGCTTCCACCTAGAGTAAAACAAAGGGTTGTATATAATGAGTTAGTAGTAGAATTTCCTTCTTGGTATGAAGATAATTTGGCTCATGGAAATAAGAATGAGTATGATGGTTATGTGGAAAATGATGATCATCAGCCCAAGGTATATTAAAATCAATCAAACAAAAATGAGAATGATTATGAAGAGTATGAAGAGGAACAACCTGAAGTAAAACTAGATTACAAAAATGAAGGTGAAGATATTGATCAGAGAATGGATAACTTGAGAGTAGAAATGGCTAGGTTTGAAGCTAAGAAAGTTGAAGAGGATATCATAACTAAAATTGAAAATTTAAGGAATATTGATCAAGTAAACAAAGGAAGAGTTGAGATTCCTACTGGTAGAATAAGACCTCCTAGAGGGTCAAGAGACAACAAATGGTATGTTCTTGAAAGTCCTCCTTTAAATTTAAGTAGATATAGATAGTTGAATTTCATAGGCATACCTAGATATCCAAATGATATCCCAAATGAAGTCAGAACAAAACTCCCAAAGTTTCAAGGAAATATTGTAGTTTCAGGAGAGGATCATTTGAAGTCTTTTAAAAATTTAATTGATGATTATGAAGTTGAAGATGAGGATGTGTTAATGAAACTATTTGTTCAGCCCTTAGATGATATTGCCTGAGATAGGTATATAAGTTTTCCCAATGGAAGTATTGATTCTTGGGATGACTTTCAAAGAGTCTTTAGATAGAAGTATGGTGACAAGACTGATCCATGTTTTATCATTAATGACTTTACAACTATTGTAAAGGGGTTAAATGAATCTATTTCAGATTTTAATGCTAGATTTGTTAGGATAATGTCAAAGATTCCAGCATACATGAGGCCTAATGAATCCATGCATTTAGTATTGTATTGTAATGCTTATGATGCCAAGATAGGGTATTTATTACATGATCATTGAGAGAAGCATACTGTTGGGAAATAGGTGTTGTACACCTTGCATAATATTGTATTATTTATTCATGTAAAATAAATATTTAGTTGTGGTGCATCTTAATTGATGTGTTTAACCACATTAGATATTTATTTGGAGGCCACTTGTAAATGTTGTATGTAACATTAGGGTTATTGTTTGTATTATTTAATTGTTGGGAAGACATAGTGCCAATAAAAAATATAAGGGGGTCAATGGTTTTGTGTATCCATGGTCTTGGAACACATGGTTTTATCCAATACCACAAGTTGTATTTGTGTGAGCTTGGTCTATAAAAGCAAGCACATGGTCATTAGTTAGGTTGGTTGGCTATTTCATTGTAGGTGGAAGCGAGGTTTATGAGAGGCTGTCATTTTATTGAGCTCTCTCCTGTAAGTGCATATTGTGAAGCATGGCAGGTGATGTGTGGATTCATGCTTGGACATATGGAGGATGCATTAGAGGTGCTTGATGGTTCAGAGGTATTCATGGAGACTCATGGCATGTATTGTAATATCTTTATTGCTAAATAATAAATATGATTGTGGGCTCTTTTAGAGGCTGGGTTTTTCCCTCTTGAGGGTTTTCCTAAGGTATATCTTGTGTTCTTTCTTATTTGTTCGTTGATCTTTGCGTTATGGTTATTTGTTGCATCATTTTCTCCTTATGGGTTATGTGGAATTGGTTTTATTTGACCTACAAGTTCCTAATACATACAAGGTAGCTACAAATATTGAGAGCAACCAAAGAGCTTTTAGGAAAATTTCAAAGAGGAGTGATGTAAGGATTCTATCTAATAATAAAGCCTAGAGTAGCATAGCCCTAGTACATGAGGATAAATTAGACCAGGAAATACATGCTCTCAAAGAGCTAAGTTATAATGTAGCTAGGAATGAAAAAGGTATAAATACAAAAAGACCAAATCAAGCAAGACAAGATAGGATGCCTAAGTTGTCAAATTAGCCTTATAATACTACATGGAATAATGGGAGGCCTATTATACCAAATCCTTAAGGACCAAAAAACAAGGAGACTCCAGATCTTATAAAAAGGCCAAGTTTTAACAATGTGGATAATACTCCTTTGTGCATGGCTTTCCAAGCACCTCATTCACCATTGTAATGTGTTGTAGCTTTAGCAGTTTTGAACCCTATAGAAAATTGTGATGATTGCAGTGATGGTGGCCATGGATCAAATGAAGACCATGATGACCAAAATTTCAATATGTTGTTCTCACAAGGGTGTCACAGTGCAGAAGAATATTCATCTGAAGAAGATGGAAGTCACGCACAAGATATGGAGGATAGGAGGAGTTTAGAAAATGTTTTCCATCAGTAATTTCTTTTTTATGATGAAGAAGAAGAGTATCATGTTCACAATGTGAATTATTCTACAAATAACTTTCAGCTAAGAAGGCCTTACAATGAGGAAATTAGATCTTTGACTATAGCAACAATTACCTAGGTAAAAAGAAACTATAATTTGAGAAGCAAGAAGAATCAGAAGGAAGACCCAACATTGGAAAATGTTAGAGGCATTTTTATAAAAGAAAAATAAAAGGAACAAAATTCTCAGACACCCAAAATAAATAAGGGTAAGGAGAATGAACAAGACAAACAAGGTACTACTGATTGCAAACCTCTTTCTCCTACTGTTACAATTCTAATTGATACACCGTTACCTATATATATTCCAATAGACATGGTGCATGTATTGAGCCACATTAAACTTTTATTCCCATTAATAAAAATGATGAGAATAGTAGAGCACAGAGATGAAACTTTAGCTTTGATTTGTGATGTCCCTACTAGTTGCCTTGGTAAAAATAAAAGCCATGTGGAACAATAGAATAGTGACGAGCAAGGACCCAAATAAAACAACAAGATAGACAATGGAAAGAGATCAGAAGTGTATTTGAGAAGTACATTAAGAAAATATCCATCTCAAGTAGATCCTTTTTATGTCACATTGTCAATTAATAATATGCTTGTAAGAAATTGCATGATGGATTCTAGATCTTCTACGAATATCATTCCTATACAAGTTATGAATCAATTGGGTCTTCGAGTTACCAAATCTTATGATAAATGTTTTTCTATGGAATCAAGAGAGGTCCCTATCATAGGAATAATTAAGAATCTTGATTTTAAATTGGTTGTATACCCAAAAAATGAATACAAAATGAATGTGATAGTGGTAGATATACCACCCCAATATGGTATGCTTTTATCCAAAAGGTGGTCAGATGCAATTGGGGGAAGTATTCAAATAGATTCTTCCTATGCCATGATTCCAATGAATGGAAAAAATATAAGGTTGGATAGGGAGCCAAGAAATCAAGATATAGTTGAGGATCTTGCTGATCAAAATAAAACCATATGCTATATTGATATAGATCTGGGCACTTTCAGAGGTGATTTTGATGATCAAGATGAAGAAGATAATCCACTAAAAAAACTAGAAAGTTAAGAATAGAGCAAAAATGAAGTATGGAAAATGTTTTTTGATAGAGCATGCTCAAAAGATGGGGCTGGAGCTAGTATTTTACTGATATCCCCTGAAAATAAAACTTTTAGACTTTCATTTAAGTTGGGATTTGAATGCAAAAATAATATAGTAGAGTATGAAGCTTTGCTATTGGGGGTAAAATTAGCTTTAAAGCACAAAATTAAAAATCTCAAGGTAGAGGGTGATTCTGAGCTAGTTGTATCACAAATAAAAGGTAAATATGCTTCAAAGAACCAAAGATTGAAACAATATAAAAATGTTGTGTTGGATATTATTGAATTGTTTGATTCATTTGCAATTAAATGGATAGAAAATGAGAAGAATGTAGTTGCAGATTCCTTAGCAATCACTACTATAAAGCCATAAGATATGTCCTTGGTAGGCATCACAAAGGTGGAGATATTGATGAGACCCTCAATTCTAGATAATATTCACCACTAGCAGGTATTTAATGGTGATTCTGATTTATTGAAATTTTTAAATTGCATGGATGAATATGAGAGTCAAGGGATATATTTCCAATATTTTGTTGAAACTATGGATGGAAAGGAAATGTTGTTTGGGAATGAAGTAATTCAATTAAAAACTAATACCATACCCAAAGGATTAGTGGCTTTAGAAAAAGTGTTTGATAGGGTAGATAGAAGTTCAGTTTTAAGCCTACTAATGTAAAAGGAAATGATTTGGAGGAAATTAATTTGGACACCCAGTCTTCACCCAGTTATGTGTACATTGGAAAGAAATTAAACCCATAGATTAGAAAATTTTTGATTTCATTGCTAAAAGAGTACAATTGGGTATTTGCATGGTCATATGATGATTTGAAAGCATATAGAGAAGATTTGTTTTAGCATGAAATACCCCTCAAACCTGACACCAAAACATTCAGGCAAAGGCAACAACCCATTAATCCTACAATAGCTCCCAAAAATGTTCCAAGAACTAGCCAAGCTTAGAGAAGGAGGAATTATCAAGCCTGTTAGGTATTCTAGTTGGGTATCAAATCTAGTTCCTATTAGAAAGAAAAATGGAGATATCAGATCGTGTGTTGATTTTAGAAATTTAAATATTTCTTCTCTAAAATATAACTACCCATTGCCAAACATGGAAGCATTGCTGCAAAGAGTAATTGGCTATGAGTCATTATCCATGATGGATGGATTTTATGGTTATAACCAAGTAAAAGTAAAGGAATTAGAATAGTATAAGACAACTTTTACAACTTCTTAAGGTACATATGTATATGTCATAATGTCATTTGGAATCACAAATGCAGGAGCAACATTTCAAAGAGTAATGGATGTGGCTTTTGCAAATATTATAAATGATATTCTAGTTGTGTATCAAGATGATTTAATACCATATTCAAAACTAGGAAGGGGAACATTGTGGTCACTTGGAAAAAAAATTCATAATATGTCTTAAGTATGGTATATCCTTGAATCCCAAGAAGTGCATGTTTGGATTCACAAAAGGAAAACTATTGGGGCATATATAGTATCAAAAGATGGAGTCAGAATTGATTTAGAAAGAGTTGCAACAATTGATAAAATTCCTTTTACTAGAATAATAAAAGGTATTCAATCTTTCTTTGGGAAAATTAATTTTTTAAGAAGATTTATTTCTAATTTTGTTGAGAAGGAAAAATCTATATCCAAGATGCTAAAGAAAGAAGAAAGTATAGTGTGGGAAGGTGAGTGAAGTGAATCCTTTCAATAATTTAAGAAAGCAATAAAGCAAGCTCTGGTATTGGGTTCACCTAATTTTTCCAAGCCTTTCTAGTTATTTTCCTTTGCTTATCATACAATTGTAGCTATGTTGTTACAGAAGAATCACGATGGATATGAATAGCCCATTTCATTTTTTAGCAAGTCTCTTTAATAGGTAGAGTTAAAATATGAAATTATGGAAAAATAAGCTTATGCTCTAATAAAGGCGATTAAGCATTTTAGGCCATATTTAATTGGTGCTAAAATTTTTGCATATGTCCATAATGTTGTAGTCAAGGATATATTCACACAACAAAATGTTTCAAGGAGAAGGTGTAGATGGATTAATAAAATCCAAGAGTTCAACAAAAAAAATTTAGATCAATAAATTGGTAAGAGGCCAAGGATTGGCCAAACGCATGGTTGAGTCTAACCTAGAAGTGCTAGAAGTAAATTTGATAAAGGCTAATGATGATGAAGAGATTGGTATTCTTTCCACTTCACCCTGGTACATAGATTTAATTTATTATTTATTGCATTTGAATTGCCTTACTGATTTAAATGATAACCAGAAAAGGACATTGAAGTTGTAGATAGCCAAGTATATAATTTTCCATGTTATCTTTATGTGGAAAAATAGAGATGGTGTACTCTTGAAATGTTTAAATGAGGAAGGAGATACTAAGGTGTCTTCAGAGATGCATAGTTGATGCAGGAGCATTCGAAAGTTATTTCAGTGGATCTAAGTCACTAGGTGTTGTGTTGTTAATTACTAGAGGGTGTCAGCAGAGTCTACCACATTCTACCACAAATGAAGATATGGCCTCGTGGCTTGAAAGTTAGATAGAGGAAGCTATGAGGTATGTGTGATCGATGTTTTAGAGCATAAGAGTTACCGCAAGGACATCCAGAGTCAGTAGACTTGAAATAGGGCTATCACAATGTAAGGTGATCAGGTGCAAAACTCAGAGCTGCCGCATTTCACCACATTTACATGTATGACTTGGTGGTTTCGACAATATATAAAGAAAAGGTACAAGAATAACATGTTTAGGTTTCAAAGCATATAAAGTATTGCAATTGTGTTTTTCAATGTTCTATGTCAAGATAGGGTGATTAGACTATGTAAGGGATATCAACATCATTGTTTGATTGCTTGTGCCAGCAAGTAGAAGCATGAACTAGCAAAAGGAATGCATGAGAAGGTTTTACAAGTCATATAATGGTTGTGGCTTGATCCACATGATATATCACTTCTCTGGTACCATATAGGGTCTAGAGCTAAAGCATGAGAGGATAGGTAGTTGTGGAGCTAACATGGTGTGTTTGAGTGATTACGCTATGTGTGCAGAAGTGTGTGCCAGCAAGAATGTTTGGGAGAAGGTCAATTAGGTCCAGTAAAGCTTATGATATGAAGTGCATGGTGTTATTTCATTCCTACATCACTGCATGTGATTTGGGGCTGATGTGTGTATACCAAGGCCGACTACATGTTTCATGTGACATAGAGTTATGTACCACCCAGTGGCTGACACAAATGATCTAGGAAGCCAACATGGATGATTTGGAAGACTTGTGGATGATATATAAGCATGGTTCAAGATTCTTTCAAAGGGGAGAGTGAAAGGAAAGGACAAAGTAGAGAGTAGAAGAAGATGCAGAGCAGAGAGTAGAGGAAGGAGAAGAAGGAAGACAAAGAACATGGAAGAATGATGCAGATACGATGTTATGTTATGTTTCTACAAACCTCTTGTAAGATTGGGTTATAGCCTAGCACATAAAAAGCCCTAGAGGCATATGTAATGAGATTTGGAAATCTAATATAATGAGAAGTGATTTTTAGGAGGCTAGGTTTTACCCTTTGAGGGTTTTCCTAGGATAAATCTTATGTCCTATGCTTGTGGACCTTATGTTGTGCAACTTTTATATGATTGTTTCCATTATGTTTCTATTGAGATTGAGAGATTGAATGGTTAAGGCTGCGGGGTTGGATAGTCCTTCATTGGACCCTCCATCCCTGACTGCATCAATAGTGGAGTGTGTGGTGGACATTTCATAGAAAAAACAATAGCTTACAGAATTCTCAGAGCTGGATATTGGTGGCCAAATTTATTTACTAATGTGCACAATTTGGTCAAAAAATGTGTTCCATGTCAAAGGTTCTTAGGTAAATTGAAAGGATCAAGTGCATTACCTTTAATATCAATGGTGGTAGAAGCTCCATTTCAAGAATGGGGAATTGATTTCATTGGGAAAATCATAGAAAAATCTAGTGCAAGATATAAATGGATTCTAGTGGCAATAGATTATTTCACTAAGTGGGTTGAAGATATTCCCACTAGATGAGAAACTAGTAAAGTCATGATTTCATTTATTCTGGATCATATTATGACTCAATTTGGTGTCCCAAGTAAGATTATAGTAGATAATGCAATGTGTTTCAGGTCCATTGATTTTACCAATGTTTGTTCTGAACATGGAATTGTCATATCTCATTCATCCCAATATCATCCACAGGGAAATGGACAAGCTAAGTCAAGTAATAAAAACCTGATGAAGGTGATCAAAAGAATGCTTGGTCAAAATAAGAAGGCATGGTACTAAAAGCTCAAATTGGCAGTATGGGCAGATAGAGTGACTCCAAAGAAGTCTACAGGAAGATCCCCTTTTGAATTGATATATGAAGTTGATGTTGTTTTGCTAGTAAATATGATTATACATGTTTACAAGTCCATTCAGGAAACACATGAAGATGCAGGTGATCCTATGTATTGTAGAATTAAATTAGGAGACACATAGGTATCTCCCTCATCAAAGGATATTAGATCTTGCTCCACAAGTGGACTTAAGGACACTTGATTTATGTACAAATAGTCACTTGAACTTGCATGTACCTCTTGTAAGGATACTTGTTTGTGTTGGACGATTAGCATGAGGAAGCAGATGATCTTGAGGTGGATATTGTTGGGTAGATATGATATTGACATGACATGAAGATAGAGGTGATACATGGGCTTGAGATAGAATGTGATGAGGTTGGGCTTGTGGCAATATGATTTTTTGTTGAATGTTTTGATGTTGGATAGGTTGAATGCGTTGTGGTTGTGGTTGAAGGTGTTGATGGTGTGTTGGTGGAGGAATCACATAGGATAATAGTTGTTGAGATATGGATGGATATGGATGATGATTGGGATTAGAATAAATAAGATAAGTTGGTGTAGGGGTAACATGATAAGTGGATGGATAGGGTTGGTATGATGGTAGAGAGGACACATAGGATTGATGTGGAAGTTGTTGATGTGGTGATTGGATTTGATGTTGTAGAAATTGTTGGTGTTGTGGTGGCATAGGGACTTGTTCCTTTCTATATAACCACTCAAGGGTATCAAGCATTCTTAGGGTGCCATAAGGATCATTCTCACGGGATTTGTTTGGGAATGGCATGTCCATGTTTACAAGTGGTAGATTATGGTATGAGGATTTGGGATGACTAAGATGTGATTTGGATATGAAGTAGATGAAATTGATTGGGTAATGGTTAGGATAAAGCAATTAGGATGAAATTAGAATGATGACTGAATAGGATGATTAGGATTAGAGGGTATGGATGATGTGGCTTAGGATGTGTGTTAGGATGAGATTATTTTGTGACAAGGATTTTGTTTTGATAGGTTTTTTGGAAAATTTATGGCAAGCAAACAAAATGGAAGACACTCATACACAAGCCACTCACAAACATTGCAACAACCTAGGCTAGGTAGAGACAGTACCCATTGGGTTCCCACTTGGATTTCTCTTGCCATGCCTACTCATAGTAGATAGCTCTAGGAACTTGGGGCATGGGCTCCCCCTTACAGTGCACTCACTTCTCATGCACACCAAGTTCTAAGTCCTTAAGACACATAGATCTTGAGGTACTTTGCTATCTCTTCTATGAGCCGCAAAAATGTGGGATGACTATCAAAGGCCTAAACAGCTATCCTCTTGTACCAACAGATAGGGGTTTTTTGCTGCTACACAGAGGTTTCTTGTAATGGCTTCCATTTGGGTGGCTCTACATGTGGTGATTTTCTTTGTTAAGGAGGCTTCCCAGCTGACAGAGGTTATGCTCTATAGGGTTTTGGGGGAAATATTCATCGATATACCAGAACAACACCTATTGTTTGTGACTTTCATCACAAACACATTATTTATATAGTGGCTTGGAATGGTTTGGCTTTAACCTGTTGTCGCTTGGGTCGTACCTCTTCTCACAATGGGAAGGCAGGCCCTCTAGAGTTAGCAACAGTTTGAATTGTACCCCAGATCCATTGCATAGGCAGGGGGAGAGGATACTTCTATTGCTAAATCAAGTTACATGCAAACAAGACAAGCAAACTAAAAAAGATAAAGTAGACACAAGGTAGACAGATTATTCATTTTAAAAGCACTAAAACAAAGTGTGCCTACTTTAGTATGAAAAAGTTATTTTTAAGTCCTTGGACCAATCAAATCTGCAAACAACGTTAGCATGTTTTACCCTCCATTCTTTGGCAAGCATATGTGACAAGCTGCACTGAGAAACCATTAGTTTTCAAGAAAACCCATAGATTGAAGCCTTGGAAAGTGGCTGAACTTTGACTGTACAAAGAGCTAATAAAATGAAAAAATTACCTAATAAAACCTACTCCATTGTGAAGTACGTAGAATTACCTTTCCAACAAGTGCTTATTTGTGCAATTTGGATGTCATATGCTCTTGTTATGGCCAAAAGAAAAATATACTCCTCCTATGGCATGTTTGAAGAAAGATGGATTGACTAGGTCAACTGGTTTGACTTTTGATTGACCTTTAGATGTTTTGGCTTTTTGATGATGGTTTGCAAGATTTTTTTTTTTTAAGTCACGTGGGATGTGTGTTTAATGGCTATAGTTTAGTGATTTGAAGCAAAACCCATTCCCCTCTTTAAAAAAAAAAAGATTTAAGATTCAAACTCAAAACCCTAAAGCTTAAGCCCTAATGTCAAAAGGTCAAAACCCTAAATGCTAAGTTGATGTTTAAAGGCTTATATAATAGTTGCTAAGTTGAAAGGACTAAACTTAGGGTTTTGAGGGTCAATTGTGACAAAATGGAGGTTGATGCTTAAGAGCGACGACGACTAAGATTTTAGACTAAAAGGGAAGCATCAGACCTAATAAATGGAAACATAACAGTGACTTAGATGTTTTACATTACCTATTGGACACAGTCGACACCAGACAGTCAATGGAGAAGCAACCATTTCTAATGGATGGTAGTTGAAAGGTGTTCAAAGATTGGGGAGCGGTGGCGACGTGGTTTATAGGGTGGCGACTGATGCATGCATGGTGGTGACGAGTTTAAATATGAGGTTGATGGGAGTGTTTAAAGTCTCAAACTTCAACTTTTGACTATATAGTCTTCCTAGACAATAGGATTAGCATAGATGATAACTAAAGGAGGTTAAAGGTTTTGAGAGACGTGGGTCGAAGTTAGGTACAAGATGCTTGAGGGGACGCCGACCATAGAACTAACGATGATGCAGACCATAGAAGTAAGAGACCAAAGAGATTTTATGGTGTTTAAGGTTTTACATAGGCGACTAGAGCTTAGTCGACTATTAAAGGTCAATGGATCTTGCAATGGGAAAGTCTATCTATGGGCGGTGACAGTGTTATTCATTTAGCCAAGTAGATGTCGACTGAAATTTTAAAGGTAGTGGGTATGAGGGTAATCTCGATCGTGATCGACAGAGAACCTTAAAAACCACAAGGATGATCCCAATGAAGATAGAAGAGTACAAAGCCATGAAGGATACAAAGGTTTAAACACAGTTAGGGTTTAAATGAATATCAACTAGAGGATTTTAAATTGTGACAGGGGAATCTAGGGTTTTGACCAAATTGCAAGTTGCAATTAAAACATCTAGCATGCGATATGATATTACAACCTGCATCCAGAGACAGAGGCCTGTATAGTACGGATCCATACTGTATGGGATAAATTTTTTCCAAAAATTTCCAAAAATTTTATAGTGACAAAATATATACAAATTTATAGTCTAGGAGCTTGGAAGCGGTCTCTCGGACATGATGGTGCTATCCATTTTTGCCCTAGAGATCACATGTAGTAGATCACCTTCAAAACTCAACAATGAGGGTTAGGAGAAAGCAAATTTTTAAAGCAAAAACCTGCAAGAACCAATGATTCAGTCCCACCGAGCGTGCCATTTTGTAGATGGTAAAATTCAGATAAATTAAAGAAGATAAAACAAATCAAATTCAATACCTATTTACCCAATTTTTTTGAATACTTGATACCTTGAATGATCAATGCATGGATGATTTATTGCTTGAACGATTCCATTGTTGATTGCTCATGTTTCACAACACAATGATTGGATGGGATTGATAAGATTGAGATCGATGAGAAGAAGATAGGTAGGTGATGGATGAGAGGTAGAAAATTTGGTAGAGTAACAGTGCTTGAGAGTTCATCCATGCAAATGGATCCATTTATAGAGAAATGTGAGAGAATGGAAGGTTAAAACTTCCATTTTGCAAGTGATAATTGAATTAGCAAGTTGCTTGTGCAACTTGGGAGAGAGAATAGGTGGATGAGTTCACTTGATAGGTGATTGGAAGGTGAAAGAGATGAGTTGAGTTGGAGATGGAAGGTAAGTTAATGATTTAAATAATTTAATATTATTTAAATCATGAGGAAAATGAGGAAAAAATGATAAATAGAAATAAAATAAAAAGATTTATTTTATTCTATTTAAGAGGAAAGGAGGGTTAAATAAATAAATAAAATTTATTTATTTAATAATGTGAAAAGAATGGGATAAATTAAATAAATGTTGGATTTATTTAATTTGTTAGAGGAAGATGCTAGTTAGGATGGTGAAGGGGTTACCTAGGGCAAAACATGATACAAAATGTAATGTTATGACAAAGTGGACATTTTTGGGTGTCTACAGTTGGGTCCCATGATTATTGAAAATTCACATGGTGCAAATTCTTATTTTATTAAGAGTCTTACTAGGGAATTTCAAGAAATTCAAGTGCATGGACAATTCATGAAACATTATTTCTCTTGATCTTTTCTCATCTTTTCCATGCACAGTAGGTTTAGGTTTTCCTTCTTTGAGTTGTGTGTTGTATAACCATGATTGTTTGTTCCCATGGTGAAGTGTTTATTTGTTTTCCCTATTGTGTGGTCTGCATCCTAGAGTTTTTTTGAATTCTCATCATGTCCCACTGGAACATGTATCCCCAAACAAGAGCCACTGTTGGAACCTCCAATTTTGAATCCTAAATCTTACTAAAAGAGTCATGTGCTATTGCTATTACTTTTACCCATCCCCATTTCCTATGTGTTTACCTATATTTGAAAGATCTAACTTTGTGAAAATTACCTTTGAAAATCCTAAAAGTCCATCAAAATTGTCCTTGAATGTATACACTTTGTTGTGCCTTTGAATTTTTTGAAAATCTTAAAAAATGGCTAAGTTATGGCATCTATCGACCTTTTTGTACCCACTAGGAACAAATCAGTGATTTCTAGGTAACCAGGAACTAGCCAATGGGTTCTTTGTTCCTGGTCAGGCCTCAAATTCTGATGAGGAGGAACTTTCAGCAATTTCCAAGTCACTTGGAAATTGCCAATTTTTTTCTGAGTTCCAAGTCAAGTTTTGATGGAAAGCATAAACAAAGGTAAAGAGTAAAGCAATATCAACGTGATTCTATTGAGGGGGAAATCTGTGACTAAATGGAACTTGTCGGTGATTTCCAAGTCACTTGGAAATCATTAATTTGTACCTATCCCCATCTAGAATGTCGATCGAGGAATGATGAACGAAGAGAAGACAAATAAAGAAGAAAATTGAAGATTTCTGAGTGAGTCAAAAATTGCCAACGAAGTGATAGAAAGGAAACATAAGGAAGCATCAAAGTTTTGGAGTGTTCCTAGAACATTGGAATTATTTGATGAGTTCTTGTTCTAGGTCTAAACTATGATGAGGTGAAGAAGGCGAAAATTGACTAAAGCAAAGGTAAGAGTGATGAAGGAGGAAATAAGAAAAATCAGCCATTTTTGAGTGACTCAAAAATAGCTAACAAAGTGGAACAACAAGCTTGTCAGTGATTTCTAGGTGATTAGGAATGCACCAATGGAATGGAAAAGTGAAGGAAAAAATAAAATGAAAGAGTTCCTGGTGACCAAGAACACGTCGATAAGGTTCTTGATGAGCTTATAAAGCCTAAAAACACATGATTAAGTGCCAAAAACATGTTTTTGTGATTCAAACACCTATATGCATCCCAAAAGCATTGTTAATACATGGTTTGAATATTTAAATCCTTTTTTGGAGTCAAAGATGGAGAAAATCAAGAAAAAAGTACTTTGCATGAGGAAGCTTTCCTAAATTTGCTACATGAAGATTTATATTTAGAAAAGCAAACAGTTCGCATGTTTTTGCATGTTTAGTTGATATGATTTTTGCATGAGCTTTTGCATGATTGATTGCCTAGATTTTTCAAAGGAGAAGTTCTATATAATGTAATAAGGTGTTCATTTATAGTGTTCAAAAAAATTCTGGGAGAGACATTTTTTAAGTTTTGTAAGTTTATTCTGAGGAAGTAATAAAAGTCTGCAACTTGTTCTGACATGCTTATTATAATGGACTCATTTTGTAATATAGTATAAGCAAGAATTTATGAATGTGAATGTGTCCTTTATGGTATTGCATGTTCTTGGAGAAACATATGTTTTCAAGGAAATCATAAATCTTTGCCTACACATTTGCTATAGGATTCACTAGTTTGATTAGTTTGTGTTTATGAACACTATAAATATTTTTATATCATGAATGGGGTATGTAACTATTGTTGAGGATTAGTAAGAAGATTTACATGCATGAAAGTGATTACTGGGTTTAAATCATTGTAAGGCAGTGATAATTTCATTAAACCATAGAAGTAGAATTGCATTGTAGTAGCATGTTGAATTAAAGTTTAGGCTCTATTAGCCCAAGGAATTGGCACTAATCTTTCTAGAAATCTAATCTAATAAAGTTAATATAAAAATATGAATACCTACACTTTGAGTGTTGTATAATAGTAGTTAAAAGATTATCCAGATTCATGATATTATGAATAAGGTACTGGTGAACACATTTGCAAGGATGAATATTTGATTTATTATTGGTCATATCATGAATATTGTCTGCTAGTAAATCAAGATCTACATAGTTTTTTGTGTTGATTACTAAAGATATCTTAGGGAAATACCCCATACGTGAGGCAAAACTCAAAAGATGAGGTTTGTCCATACCCTCCTAGCCTTGGTCTTTTTACATCACAAAAAGACACCAATAGGTAGGACCTTTCACACTAAACAAATTATTCCATGTGATGCCTAGAAAATTTGCTTATAATATTATTTTGGGGCATCCATGGTTAAATGCTATTGCAGTCATAACTTCTACTTGCACCAATGCATAAAATTTTGACATAAAGGGAAACTTTTTCATATACCTATAAATCTTCAACTATATAACATTTGTAAATCAATGGCTATATCTAATATTTTTATTACACAAAATCATCTATGGGATACAAATGCCATAAATCAAGGCCTCCCTTATAGTACTTTAGATGAAAATTATTTGTGTCTCCTATATTTCATGTGTCATGGTGTTAGAGAATACTATGTCATTCTAAAATCTTATGATATTCCATCTCTTTATAAATGGATCTATTTATTTATGGAAAAACACCTTGTTGGGTTCTTTCCCAAACTGGATACTTCCCAGTTATCCCTACAAGGTAGCCATCATTGATCAATAGGATTTTCAGGCCAGGGGCCAATAGTACAGGAGATAGACCCTATAAATATCTCCTCCTCTTCTTTAGGCTCTACAATACCAAGGGGGTATTCCCTATTCAACATCCATAAAATATGCATGTGAACTTACTGGGATGTTGACACAAAGTAGATAAATCCTCTCTTATGCAGACCAAAACTGTAAAATAAATGCAAAGGGGCTAGCTTTGGGAATATGCTCAGTTGTGAAATAGAGGATTTTAGTCCTAAAACTACTTCTAATGTCCTAAAGGTTTATATTTGAAGTTTGAACTTGTATTTTGTATTCGGATGCAAAACTAGGACGTTGGGTTGTAACCTCAATACAAGACCAGACTGGTGCCTATCTTAGGGCTTGGAGTCAATAGACATACACATGTGAATTATTACCATAAACTTGAATCAATAACTAAGTTTCAAGGGGAAATTTTTTTCTGTCTGCCTTAGAGATACTTCCTAAGACTGAGTATTTAGTCATTCATACTTAATGATATCCCTATTGTAGCATACCTTTCCCAATGCTTAACCTAAAATATTTAATTTGTTCCTTGAACAAAGATAAGAGATTAAACATTCAACACAGAAAATCCATGTTCCTGAATCCCATGTAACCCTTAGCTATTTAGATTCAAAAGAAAAGATGCCCACAACTTGGAGACAAATAACTAAACACATGCAATGATGCATTTCTCATATAAAAACAACATGAAACTAACAAAACTATGCATAAAACATTCAACATATGATTCATAAACTCACAAGACACCAAAATAGAGCCACCAGCAAAGCTGTACCTTATTATCTCACCAAAATTTGCCCAGTCTTCGCCCACCCAAAAAAAATGAGTAACACAATTATGATATAAACCAAGAACGTGTACTCAACAATCAAGTACAATGGTCAACTCAAAATGCTGCTAGATACATCTCACCATCAAAATGACACCTAAAACAATCAATGCTCCAGGTAGAAAAGGAAGGATAAATAGGTGAAGTCAGGAAACATGCAACCGAATGGAGATTTTCCATTAAAAATGATAGGTGGCCCGTCATTCATCGACCACACCTCAGCAATTCTACCATTAATGGCCAACAACCTGTGGCATTTGGAAATGCAACAGTTTGCATACTCAAAAACTTTTCCCACCGGTAGGTAGCTGCGAATGCAGGAAATCCTTCACTTTCTAAAAATTTGAAACTGGCCATTGATTCATTTCCTCCTGCCAAGATCTACGGCTTTAATTTGATCAGGCAATCTAGTCACTAGCTTTGGAAAGTCATCGGCCAATGAAAATGTGCCATGCAGGCGGCCTTTGCTTCATTGACTTTCCACGGCGCAAACATATGCTTTTCCCTTTCCATCCCCTACATATTCAAACCTTTTTCATATATGCAACTGCATATACATACAACTGCTCTCAGACATGTGGCAGCATCTGATTGGATCTCTATCACCGTGCCTTTGCATCTCCATCGGCAAGAAAATGTATCTTCTTTTTTGCACCTGTGGTTGTATATACAATTGTATATGCATACAATCACCAATATACAAGGGTGGACCCCAAATCTTTTGTAAAACAAATTTGAAATTAACATCGGGTCCAAGCCTTGTATCTAACTCCTTTGTATATCACCTTTTATATCACATTGTATATCACACATATAATGTGCAACATACAACCTGTGGACCCCAACCACCTATCCGCCACAACAAACTTTCCTTCACATCTAGGATTGTATGCGTGCTTTGTATTTTGCATTGTACATAGCACATACATACAATTGTAGGACATACAACTGTGTGGGCCCCACTAGGTTTTTTAACATCATTAACTTTGACTGCAACTTTCTTGTATATTTCTTTGTATATGCCCATTGTATGTTTGATTGTATATTGGGTACATACAACCCCAATATACAATGATGGATTTCACCCGGCTCATAAATACTGTAAAATTTCTGGCCACGTCCACTTTTGCACTTGCCTGCTTATACATTTCACATTGTATGTGCAATTGTATGTCACATATACATACAACCTGACATACAAGGAAATGCCTGACTTTTTCAACTTTGCCTTTATATGCATGCCCGCCAAGCCTGATTTAATAACTTTTGAAATCCGGGATTGTATGTTCTACCTTGTATGTTAAATTATATCTGTCACATACATACAATCCCCTTGATACAACCGCAGGCCTGACCACTGTTTTCAACCCAATCTAAACACCTTTGAGATTTGTATTGTATCTCACCCATTGTATATCAAGTATACAACAAAATATACATGCAAACCTTTACATACAAGCACAGAATCTATGATGGAATATGCGATGGAATCTTCAATGTACATCCACATTTTCACACCTAGAATTGTATCTGAATGACACATCCAAACCCAATATGCATACAACTAATTTTCTCCATTTTGAAGCTGATTTAACTCTTTTTCAAGTCTACCAATGTACATTTGAATCTACGCATTAGATACAATCCAGAACATGCAACCGTGGACCCCACCATTGCATGGAAATTTTTTTGACCTACATTTTTGATGTGACAGGAAAAGGATTCAACACAAGCCGAAGGGGGCTGACGACACAATAGAAAATACAATGTAGAAGGCTGAGGGAAATATAATTTTGAGGGTTTAAATAAAAAGACCAATGGATTTTTGAGCTTGAAACCCTAACACTAAGTAGGCACCGACATTGGCTCTAACTAGGGACGTGCAGGCACAAGGCTGCAGCGAGAACTAGACCACCTCGAGACAGACCAGGAAAAATGTATAAAAAGAAAAACCCCAACCACACAAGGAATGTATAGACTATTCACACCAAATTTACAATGTGCACATAAGATATTCTTTCATGAGAAATAAGGTTTAAGGAATTTACCGTGCACAGGCAATTCCAGTAGTTCACCATTTAGGGCCTAGAGAAAGTAGGAATCTTCGCCATGAATATTACTGATTTAATATGGGCCCATCCATAAGGGCTCAAATTTACTATGCTTTCCCTTATCCTGGCTCTTCGCATTCCAAACAAGGACCAAGTCACTTATCTGAAACTTCCTTTCTATAGCCCTTTTATCAAACAAATATTTCACCTTCTATTGTTTCTTGATATTTGTCTTATGTCTTTTCTTCTAATTTCATCCAATGCATCCAGTTGATTTATCCTTTCATTCATTGAGTCCTCAATCTCTTTATCATTTTCTTATATGAATCTATAAACTGGCAAGAGATTATTCATAGGTAACTTAGCTGGTGCGCCATACACTAGCTCAAAAGGTGACCTTCCAATTGCTTTCTTCATTGTTATCTGGTCAACCCATAGTGCCAGCTTTAACTTTGAATCCCATGCCCTTTTGTTCTTGTCTACTATCCTTTTGATGATTTTCATAAGGCTTATGTTACTTGATTCTTCCTGACCTTTTCCTTGTGGAAGATATGGTGATGCATATGACAAATCAATCCCATAGTTGTTGCAAAAATCAACAAACTCACCAGATCTGAAGCACATGGCATTGTCTGTGACCACTTTGACTAGCACTCCAAATTTGATAATAATGTGTTCCAAAATGAAATCCATCACCACCCTGCTTGTAGCTTTCTTAGTTGGAATGGCTTTAATCCATTTAGTAAAATAGTCAGTAGTGACCAAAATCTAACTATGTCCTCCACTTGATCTTTCTAAAATTTCCCCTATAAAATCAATTCCCCATTGCTGAAATGGAGCCTCCACAATTACAGCTCTAAGGCGTAATGTACCTTCATACTTAAGTTTTCCCGAGAACCTTTGACAGGGATCACATTTTCTTACCATCTTTTGTGCATCTAAGAAAAGGGTCAGCCACCAATAGCCTGCTCTAAGAGTTTTGTGAGCTGTTGTCTTGGCAATGTAGTGTCCACCGCACATTCCTTTGTGCATGTCATTTAAAATATTGGTAGCTTGATTTTCATCCACACACCTAAGTAGTACACCATCGAGATTCTTCCAATATAATTCTCCTTGAATAATTATGTATTTGATAGCATGTAACTTTAAGGTCCTTTTTTAACTTTCAATGAGATGAGAAGGACAATTCAAATTCTACAAATAATACACAATATCCTTGTACCATTCAGATTCTAACATGTTAACAACTTCATCCTGAACTACATTTACCTGGCATGCCTCCAAATTTGATTGTGTCATCATCTTAGCCAAACCCTATCCCCTTACCAATTTTGTAATTTGTATCTCAATGTTGAACTCTTGTAACTTGTTAATCCACTTGCATCTTCTTCCTGTCACTTCTTGCTGATTGAAAATGTCCCTAACTACTGCATGGGGCACATATGCAACTATCTGAGATCCTACTAAGTATGGCCTAAAGCTTTTGACTTCCCTAACCAATGTGTATGTCTTCTTTTCCATGATATCATATTTCAATTCGGCTGCCTGCAACAACATGCTAAAGAAACCAATAGGTTGCTCAAAACCATCTTCATTTTTCTGTAATAAACATGCAGCAATAGTGTGAAAAGAGGCAAATGAGAACAACTGAAGTGGCTTAGAAAAATCAGGAGATTTCAACATAGGAGCCACCTTTATAGCTTCTTTGATGTTCTGAAATGATCTAATTACTTCACTTTCCCACTTGATAGTTTCACCCTTCTTCAACATTTTAGAAATATCCTTTGTAATCTCTACAAAGTTGGGAATGAATCTTCTAACAAAGTTAATCTACCCAAAGAAAGATTGAATACCCTTCACCGTTTTAGGAATTTGAATTCTATCAATTGCAGCAACCCTTTCAGGATCAATCCTAACTCCATCCTTGGAAACAATGTGTCCCAAGAGTTTTCCTTCTACTACCCCAAAAGTACATTTCTTTAGGTTAAGTGAAATGCCATATTCCAATGCCCTAATAAAAATTTGTTCTAGATGCATGCAATGCTGCTCCTTTTTTGAATAAGCAGTTAAATCATCCTGATATATAGCCAAAATTGAGTCAATCAATCTTGCAAAAGAAACATCCACAACCCTCTAAAATGTAGCACCTACATTTGTTAGTCCAAATGGCATTCTTACATATACATAAGTCCCCCATGGAGTGGTGAAGGCAGTCTTGTATTGTTCAGATTCTTTTACCTTCACTTGATTATATCCTGAAAATCCATCCATCATGGATAAAAGCTCACAACCAATTACCTTTTGCAACATAGCCTCCATGTTAGGTAGTGGATAATTATCCTTTAAAGAAGATACATTCAAATTTCTAAAGTCCACACAAAGTCTTATATCACCATTTTTCTTTCTAACTGGGACAAGATTGGACACCCAAGTTGAGTGTCTGATAGGCACAATTATTCTAGCCTCCTTAAGATTTACAAGCTCTTCCTACATTTTTGGATCCAAAGTTGGGTTAATAGGTCTTTATTTCTATCTGGATGGCTTAGCTCCAGGCTTCAAAGGAATCTCATGCTAAAATAAGTCTTCTCTATAAGATTTGAGGTCCTCATATGACCATGCAAAGACATACTTATATTTTTTCAATAATGCAATCAACATACTCTTGATGTGTGGCTTGAGCTGTTTGCCAATATATACCCTTTTGGGGGCATGGCATGTCCCCAAGTTTATCTCCTCAATTCATCCTTGTTTGTAGGAGATGCCTTTGTAACAAACTAGTCTCTATTGTCAAATGCTCTTTCTAAAGCAACTAGCCCTCTGGGGATCTTATTTGTTTTAAGTTGAATTACTTCTTTCCCCAAAAGAGTTTCTTTTTCATTCACAACTTCTACAAAGTTCTAAAAATCAATCTTCTAGTTCTCATATTCATCTATGCAGTGTACGAACCTCAACAAATCTCTATCATCATCAAACACCTTCCAATTGCATATATTATCTGGTACTGCACGTCTAATTTTAACTTCAACATTTGTAACATCAGACAGAGTGATATCATCCAACCTTATGACCACATTAGCTAAAAAGTCTGCCATGACAATCTTTGATCTTTCTATCCAATTTATTGAAAAAGCATCAAATAATTCAATTGTTTCCCATACAACATGCTTATACTGTTTTAACCTTTTATTTTTTAAAGCATATTTATCTCTCACCTGGGAAACAATTAATTTTGAATCTCCAAACAATTTTAGCATCTTAATCCCATGCTTCAAAGCAACATTTAATCCTAGTAGCAGAGCTTCATATTCTGAAATATTATTTGTGCAGAAAAAATTTAATAGGAAAGAGAATTTTAGAAGCTTACTTGCTGGAGACAAAAACACAACTCTAGCACTAGAACCCTCCTTTGGACAAGCTCCATCAAAATACATAGTCCAGAGACCCTGTTGGTCAAGTTCTTGAATGCAAAAATCTCTCCCTTCACTTCCTCAATCATTTGATACAATTCTAAAATTCTCACAGTCAGTATCCACAAAACATATATGCTCTCTTGAATCTTGATCTTCAGCTATTTCGGGACCTCTCTTCTCTAACCAGTTTGATATCTCTACCATTCATTGGGATCACGACATATGATAAATCTAACTGCATACTTCCTCAAACCAATGCTGCCCATCTTCTTGACAACAACATACCATACTATGGCATTATGTCAACTACAGTTATGTTCATTGTGTAAGTTTTTTCTAGATATGCTGCTAGCATAAAATCCACATCCTTCATGATTCCTATAACTGGTACCTCCCTAGCATCCATTGCATAGCATTTTCCACATGCCTTATCTATTTTCAATCCAGCTTGTTGCATGATAGCCAGAGGCATAATATTTGTTGATGCTCCTGAGTCAAGCATACAATTCTTGATTACTTTTCCATTAATAACAAGGGAGACATAAAATGGTTCAACCTATGAAGGGCATTTTGTCATTGTCGCCCCCAGATAGACTTCAGGAACCTCATCCTCATCAATACACAAGGCTTGTTTCTTACCCTGAGTCTCAACATTCTGCTCAGCCTAACAAGCTACTCGTAAAATTAGGGACAATGCTTTATTCCTGAATTCTTCAACTTTCATCATCTCCATCAATGGAATAGAGACCTTTATCTGGGATAAAACCCGAGTTATGTCAAAAGGAGCATAATTTTGTATAACAGTTGTAGCTTGAACCATGGTTTTGTTCTTATCCTGAGTTGATCCAGCCATAATTTTAATGACTTTCTGACTGTCATCCATGACTTGAGAATTCTTATTTTGATCCTCATAATTCTGGGGAACTTTATTTTCTAGTCTTTGAGAATCATGACTTGGTTTTTTCTTAGAATTTTTCTTGTTATCATTCCATCGCATTTTATGTGGTTCATCCCCTTTATGATTATGCATTGGTTGGTTCACAAAGGTGTCTTCTAGTTGACGTGGATCACCTACCTGAGCCCTACCTCTAATGTTATAGTTGCTTTTGACCTAAACCACTGCTGCAGCTATGAGAGCTCTAATCTCTTCATCAGAAGGCCTTCTCAAGTTATTCAGAAAGATGAGTGAGTCCTGAACAAAAGCATAGTTATCTTCATCATCCTCATCATAGGAAATCTGCTGGCAGACTTGAGTCCCATAATTCGTGCTTTCATTAGCATCATAAGAAGAATACTCCCTATTTGTGAACAACATATTGACACTATCATCCTCCATACAATGTGGCTCATTGCATTCATCATAGGCAACAACATTATTATACAAAGATTGAGCAATCATACATTGTGATTGTGAGTGAGGCATTTGACAGATTGTGCACCATGGGGTATCATCAACAATGTTAACAGCTTTCTTCAAAGGATCTGGAGTCCCCTTAATATTTTGAGCTCTTTGATTAGTGTTGCTATTCGGGAGAATGGGTTTACCATTATGCCAATTAGTGTTATATGGCATATCATGCAATGATGGTCTCTTCTCTTGTCTTTGGTAAACTTGCCTTTCGAGACCTATCCCCTTTTCATTTTTAGCAAGTCTATAACTTAGGTCCTTAACAATAGTTGTCAATTTATCTAATTTCTCTTCAGAAGTAGATGCATTACTTTGAGTACTTTGAGACTTATTATTCAGATTTTATAGAATCTTTACATCATCCCTTCTATTTGTCTTACCAGATGCTTTCCTATTATTTTCAATGCTGGTTGCAATTCTAAAAGCATCCCTGAGGCTAGTAGGACCCTTATCTCTTAACCCATAAGTTGTTTTAGCATCAAAAGCATTTATGTATAGTACCATGCACATTGGTTCATTAGGCCTCATGTGAAGTGGTAATTTGTTCAACACTTTAGTGAACCTAGCATTAAAATCTGTAACCTGCTCATTTGACCCCTTAGTAATATGAGTGAACTCATTTATAAAAAATCTTGGATCAGTCTTATCACCATATTGTTCTTTAAAAATCCTTCTGAAGTCATCCCATGATGAGACATTCTGGTCAAGCAAACTTTTATACCACTCTCTAGCTTCATCAATAAGGACTACATAAACAATTTCATAAAAACATCTTCTTGTTCAACCTCAAAGTTGTCCATAACATTCTGAAAGGCCTTCAAATGATCTTCCCCTAACACAACATTATTCCCTGAAAACTTTGGTATCTGAGACCTTACATGTTTATCAATGGGATTAGGGTAACCAGGAATACCATTAAAAACTAGCTGCCTAAATCTATCCAACTACATAGGCTGTCTACCAAACTGATTAACATTTGCATTCCTATTAACATTCTAATTTCTCACATTGTTCAATGGTACCCTAACATTGCATTTTATCTCTGATCATTCTGTTGATTCTAAACTTCATTTCTTTGCTAGTTTCTCAGCACATTTGCATTATCAAGAGTGGGAACTGAATCATGTTGAGCAATTTTCAGAGCTTACACCTTTTGTCTCATATCATCTCTAATCCTCAAAGCTTGCAAATATTCTAATTCAGCCCTCAGGCTCTTGATTTCTTCAACTAATTCTTCATCTTTAGGCATAGAAGAGGATGGTCCCTTTCTATTTTGGTCATCATCATCATCCCTTGGAGACTCAATTTCTTCAAATCTATCAGGGGGATCTAAGAAAGGGCATTCCTGAAGCACCTCTAATCTCATTCTCAATCTATCACCTTGTTGTCTTTCATATACATCTTGAATTTCAACCTCTATGTTTGAAAAGTAAGGTGCCTGCTGCTCTAGAGATCTTGGATTATCTTGGGTAATATCATTGTTTCTAGGGCTGGGAGAACCTTCTTGACCGACTTGAATGGTCCCTTTTCTCCTATACATCATTTTTCTGGGTAATTCTTCAAGCAAACGATTATGCATGGATCTTCTCCCTTGCATACAAATTTCATCTTACTGGTTGGGAGATTTGTTCGGAGTCACCACCTACAACTAGGAATTAGTTTTTTTTTTTAAACCAAGGTTCTTACACAACGCATCCCCAGTGGAGTCACCAAATTTGTTGGGTTCTTTCCCAAACTAGATACTTCTTAGTTATCCCTACAAGGTAGCCATCATTGATCAATAGGATTTCTGGGCCAGGGACCAATAGTACAGAAGATAGACCCTATAAATATCTCCTCCTGTTCTTTAGGCTCTGTAGAACCAAGGGGGTATTCCCTATTCAACATCTGTAAAATATGCATGTGAACTTACTGGAATGTTGACACAAAGCAGATAAATCCTCGCTTATGTAGACCAAAACTGTAAAATAAGTGCAAAGGGGCTAGCTTTGGGCCTATGCTTAGTTGTGAAATGGAGGATTTTAGTCCTAAAACTACTTCTAATGTCCTAAAGGTTTATATTTGAAGTTTGAATTTGTATTTTGTATTTGGATGCAAAACTGGGACCTTGGGTTGTAACCTCAATACAAGACCAGATTGGTGCCTATCTTAGGGCTTGGAGTCAATAGACATACACATGTGAATGATTACCATAAACTTGAATCAATAACTAAGTTTCAAGGGGAAATTTTTTAGTGTCTACCTTACAGATACTTCCCAAGACTAAGTATTTAGTCATTCATACTTATGATATCCATGTCGCAGCATACCTTTCCCAATGCTTAACCTAAAATATTTAATTTGTTCCTTGAACAAAGATAAGAGATTAAACATTCAACATAGAAAATCCATGTCCCTGAATCCCATGTAACCCTTAGCTATTTAGATTCAAAAGAAAAGATGGCCACAACTTGGAGAAAAACAACTAAACACATGCAATGATGCATTTCTCATATAAAAACAACATGAAACTAGCAAAACTATGCATAAAACATTCAACATATGATTCATAAACTCACAAGACACCAAAACAGAGCCACCAACAAAGCTGTACCTTATTATCTCACCAAAATTTGCCCAGTCTTCGGCCACCCAAAAAAATGAGTAACACAATTCTGATATAAACCAAGAACATGTACTCAGCAATCAAGTACAATGGTCAACTCAAAATGCTGCCAGATACATCGCACCATCAAAATGGTGCCTAAAACAATCAATGCTCTAGGTAGAAAAGGAAGGAAAAATAGGTGAAGTCAGAAAACATGCAACCGAATGGAGATTTTCCATTAAAAATGGTAGGTGGCCCGTCATTCATCGACCATGCCTCAGCAATTTTGCCATTAATGGCCAACCAACTTGTGGCCTCTAGAAATGCAACAATTTGCATCCTCAGGAACTTTTCCCGCCTAGAATGCAGGTGCAAATGCAGGAAATCCTTCACTTTCTAAAAAATTGAAACTGGTCGTTGATTCATTTCCTCCCGCCAAGATCTATGGCTCTAATTTGATCGGGCAATCCAGTCACCAGCTTTGGAAAGTCATCGGCCAATGAAAATGTGTCACGCAAGCGGCCTTTGCTTCATTGACTTTCCACGGTGCAAACATATGCTTTTCCCTTTCCATCCCCTACATATTCAAACCTTTTTCATATATGCAACCACATATACATACAACTACTCTCGGACATGTGGCAGCATCTGATTGGATCTCTATCACCGTGCCTTTGCATCTCCATCGGCAAGAAAATGTATCTTCTTTTTTGCACCTGTGGTTGTATATACAATTGTATATGCATACAATCACCAATATACAAGGGTGGACCCCAAATCTTTTGTAAAACAAATTTGAAATTAACATCGGGTCCAAGCCTTGTATCTAACTCCTTTGTATATCACCTTGTATATCACATTGTATATCACACATACAATGTGTAACATACAACCCGCATACCCCAACCACCTATTCGCCACAACAAACTTTCCTTCGCATCCAGGATTGTATGTGTGCTTTGTATTTTGCATTGTACATAGCACATACATACAATTGCAGGACATACAACTGTGCGGGCCCCACCAGGTTTTTTAACATCATTGACTTTGACCGCAACCTGCTTGTATATTTCTTTGTATATGCCCATTGTATGTTTGATTGTATATTGGGTACATACAACCCCAATAAACAATGACAGATTTCACCCAACTCATAAATACTGCAAACTTTCTGGCCGCGTCCGCTTTTGCACTTGCATGCTTGTACATTTCACATTGTATGTGCAATGGTATGTCACATATACATGCAACCCGACATACAAGGAAATGCCTTTGACTTTTTCAACTTTTCCTTTGTATGCATGTCCGCCAGGCCTGATTTAATAACTTTTGAAATCCGGGATTGTATGTTCTGCCTTGTATGTCAAATTGTATCTGTCACATACATACAATCCCCTTGATACAACCGTGAGCCCGACCATTATTTTCAACCTGATTTGAACACCTTTGAGATCCACATTGTATCTCACCCATTGCATATCAAGTATACAACAAAATATACATGCAAACCTTTACATACAAGCACAAAATCTATGATGGAATATGCTATGGAATCTTCAATGTACATCCACATTTTCACACCCATAATTGTATCTGAATGATACATACAAACCCGATATGCATATAAAGATGCATACAACTAATTTTCTCCATTATGAAGCTGATTTAACTCTTTTTTGAGTCCGCCAATGTACATTTGAACCTGCGCATTAGATACAATCTGGAACATACAACAATACATGCAACCATGGACCCCACCGCTGCATGTAAATTTTTTTGAACTACATTTTTGATGCGACGGGAAAAGGATGCAACACAAGGCGAAGGGCCGATGACACAACAGAAAATACAATGCAGAAGGCTGTGGGAAATAGAATTTTGAGGGTTTAAATAAAATGACCAATGGATTTTCAAGCTTGAAACCCTAACCCTAGGTAGGCACCAACACACCTGAGGCATAAAATGATGAGAAGGAGGTATACATATGCGATATTGATTCTGAAACTCATAATTCTATGAATGAATCACCTCCTCCTCCTCCATCATTAAAACAAATATATGATCCTAGGTACACACTTATGTGTAAACTCAGATGTAAAGGTAAAGGACTTGGCAAGAATGAACAAGGTCATCATAGATTTGTAGAACCACAATAAGCTAGATGACATCTGATGGAAATGATTATCAATATGAGGATTTCACATTTTGGATTTCTTAATGCAAATTAAAAGGTAAATAAATTGAATTCAACCTAGTGCAAACACTAATGAGGCATCCTTTTCATTGATTACATGTAATTATGAGATTCATTGTAGACCATTATCTAATTCATTTTTTAAGGATTCCATACAATATTTAATATTCATTAGTTTTTATTTTTTATAGGAAAAATGTGGTCTTGGGGACTACTCCCATTATATTGATAAGAAGAAATATTAAATATATTCTTTACAATCATCCAACATGAAAGGTGGGACAAAAAACTTAATAGAGGCAATGTTTTGCACCTATACAAAATACTACATATATATGCACTTATCCAACAATAGTATCACAACCCCAAAAAGAAGCTAGATCCATCCAATAACCCATTACCCCTATACCTCTTTAGAGTAGTAATTATCAATGATGAAGTCCCAATCAATAGAGTTTGGGGTCTCGATACTCTTGAGGAAAACTATAGCATGGTTTTCTTTCTTTCATTGAGTAGCTTCTTTCTTTTTGTCCCTAATGTGTAGAAAGGGCATTCGCATACCCATGATAACCCCATCACCAACTTGAAGTGGACCATTAACTTGCAAAACAACATGGACAAGAATCACCATCTCCAATGTTTCAAACAAACCCTTAACATAGTTCTTTTTGAACAGAAATTTAATCAATCTTCTAATAGTCTCTTTTTCCTCTCTAGAATCCAATATACCTCCAAAAAAATTGAGACAACATCTATATTTATGTGGTATTGATGATATGAGAGAAATAAACCCACTCTTTATCTTACAACGGTGTTCAAAAGACTTGAATGTCTCTTCGGGGCTTGACTGAGGCAAGCCTCTAAACACTACAGCCCCCAACCCATTTTTTTGTGATTGCAGGTTATAGGTTACAAGAGCAGAAAAAGTGGAGTTGTAGGAGAGCATTCTAGACTATTAGAATTGTAGATCAAAGAAGAAAATAGGGACCTAGACTCGGTCACCCACTCATTAGTTCTCCAGATCCTGCAACTGAAGAATCTCTGGAACATCAAGAACAGGTTGCAGACAGGATTCCCAGATCCCAACAGAAATGGTGGCACTAGACTAGGGCACCCACTCATTAGTCCCTGACTTTTCCATTTTTTGAACTTTAAAATATGGTATGCATTTGATTGTCATTTGATATCTCTGTGTGCGAGCATTTTTCGTAATTTGTCCATTTGGTTCCGCATTTGCATAATTAGGGTTTTGAGCATAATTTGACTTAATTGAATAGAAAAATCACACCATTCCAATTTTCCCCTATGTTCCAAGTGACTAAAATCCTGATAGTAGACTTCCTACTTGGCTGAAGTCCTTGAATGTTTGAGGTGAAAGGAGGATTCATACAAACTAGCAAGATTAACCCCAAACACTAGCAAATCCTCTTGCATCAATTTTCACCTTAAACATTTTGGTGAACCCATGTTTTTAAAGAATTTTGCACCTTTCTAAGTGTTTTACTTCATATTTACATTCATTTCATTGTTCATCTTATTGCATTTGAAAAAATTACAAAAAATTTGAAAAATTGGAAAATTTTGAAAACAAATTGGCATTTTTAGCTTGCATTTTCATGTAATTTAGATTATTTGGCATTTAATTTCAATAAATTTCTGTCATTATCATCAGATCTGATTTAAAATACATAAAGTTTTCATTCATCATTCATTTAGATTGCATTTTCATGATCAAATTGTTAAAAACTGCTTGAAATTGTGCATTTTTCCATATAACCCAATTTTGCATTAGCTAGGGTTTGTAGTCAAATCTTGTTTCAGATTTCACTATCATTTAAAACACTCATTAGGATTTATTTCTAACTATACTGTTTCATCATAGTGGTTTGCTTGCAAAATTTCATGCCTAGGGTTTGAAAACCTTGATTTTTCACTAGATTTGGCCTTATCGACTCTCTAGATTTGTGTCATAAGCATGTTGTAAAGGATTTTTCTGCACTAATAGGATTTTATCAGGGTTATTATCTACTTCCCTCCTAAAATTCTTTACAACACCTTTTTATTGGCCTCTTACAGTGGAAATTTGGTGAAAATTTGCATATTTTAGCTATATTTTCCCTAGGGTTTGACCTTGAGTTGCACTATAAGCATGTTGTGATGGATTTTTTGGCATTAGGTGGCTATTATTACTGTTATAAATTTTTGTCCATCATCATTTTCCTCACAACACCCTTTGTGATACTCTTTTGCATTGAAATTTGGTGAAAAATTGCATATTTTGGCTATATTTGCCCTAGGGTTTGACCTAGATTTGCACTCCAAGCTTGTTGTGAAAGATTTTATGGATTTAGGTGGCTGATATTAATGATATAATTTTTTTCACCTCCTAAAATTCTTTACAACGCCCGTTTTGTTAGGTCTTTGCTTTGAAAATTTGTGAAAAACCACATATTTTAGTATATTTTCACTAGGTTTTGACTTGTCATCACTCTAGGTTTGCATCAAAAGTGTGTTGTGAAGGATATTATTGATTTATTGGACTGATATCAGACATATTATTTTCTTCCCTAGATCAATTTCCTTACAACATCTTTTCTGTCACTTATTTGCATTGAAAAAAGTTGAAAAAATCAAGCATTTTAGGTCATTTTCATACATAGTTTTGCACTTGTCTTTTGAATAAAATTTGAAAATCTTTTAAAATCTGATCTCACATTGATTTGAATACATATACACATGGATTATAATCTCAACTATAACAATAGGTTCCCTCCTAGGCCTTACATGAAAAGAAAGGTCCCTGAACCTGAACTTGTGTTTACACCTTATGATAGAATAATTGGAGACACTGAAGGACCACTTTATTTCACTGTGAAGATAATACGAAATCATGTGGATGGAACCCTTATTGATCCTAATTCCATGACTAATGTGGCAGTGGAGATTTCCTTTATTCACATAAATTAATGCAAGGCTCTTATGACCCTTCAGATATGATGATTAAGACACATAAGGGAACCTTTGTAAACACCTTTGGGAAGATATCTTTATTGGTTACTATATTTGAGAAACATGTCGAACAATGGTTTGATGTTGTCCCTATTTTTGACCTCTTTTGCATAAAACTCAGACATCCATGGTTAAAGGCTATGAAAGTTGTCCCTTCAACAATTCATAACTGTGTAAAATTTCCTTTGAATGGACAAGTGATTACTATCCCTCACAATACATATAAACCTTTGGTTACAAGACAACATTTTACACTAGATTACTTTTGGGAAAGATCTAAGGTGGAACCAAAGACACGAACAAACTTTAACTTCTTGAGCTATATAAACTACAAAACAAAACTATTGCATTAAGTGGCTGGTCCTTCTTTGCAAGAAACAATAAGAGATGAACAACCTATATTTGAAGAGAATCCTAGACTAAAAGGAAATGGACCCTATGCTAAGGTTCCTCCCCTGCCATCCTTACATGGATTGGGAGGTCGTCATCGACAACAAAATATTCCACCTAGACAAATGAGATTAGATCCTGGTGCTTCCTCCTCTAAAACACAAAAACCTATGGAAGAGCAAAGCACTATCTTACAAGAGATAAGTGGTAAGAAAAAAAGAAATAGACAAGAAAGAGAAAGGAGGAGGAGATGACAAGATTATGCCCAGCGACTTGCATCTCAACAAAAAAATATCTCACCAAACACTGAACCAAACTAAGACGATCTTAAGAATGGACAACTTGAAGACAAGAACGAGAGTTGGGCTATGATACCTTATATCCCACTTTCCTCTAACATTCAGGAGTTGGAAGATGACGATGATTTGCTTGATGACAACACTTAGTTCGATGATCCTCACAGGTAAGTATTTCTAACCCTTTATCTCTCGTGATGTGTTTCCCCTGTGATCTGGTATGTGTTGTTTAGGCCTCCTAGGGTGACCCTTGATTCTCTTGTAAGGTCCAGGATACCAGGAGACCACCTCTGTTGTGACCCTTCTTCTATGTGTATCATCATTCTTCTATATTGCTTCTCTTCTATTTTCACTATTGTGTGTTGTGTCTTACAGACATAGCATCGCGGTTGGTGACTTGGGGACACCCTCCTACGTGACTGTCCCTAAGGCACTTGTTTCTCCTCTCTCGATTTATTGTTTGCTTTCCTCTAGAGATTCTATCTAGTGGGCAGATGATGAAAAACATATTATACTGATGCGGACCTAGTGTCCCTTTAGTGAGAAATCAAAAATTGGACTTAGTTCCTATATGACAATGGGGTTGATATATATTATCTGATGCTTGGCTAGTAGAATCACTCCATGCACTTTGTCGTGTGATCTTGATGGTATCTTATCGCACTTACAAAACATAACAATACTACTGCTTTGTGCACTTTGTCTATCTTGAATCTTGCATTCCCCAGTTCTTTATGTGGTTGATCATATGCATTGATGTTGTTGTTTATCATGATTGTATGGACACTAACACTTTTCTTGCAAGAATGTGTTTGCGGGAACATTTGACGATCATAAAGTACATGTCACCTTTGGGGGGCATGGGCGTTGTGAGAGTCTGTGTTCCCTTGTGTGTTTTCTTCCTACCTTAACGTGCTTGATATCAGTACCTGATATCAACCACCTTAAGGTGGGGGTATATATAAGGTAAGCTATCTTTTGTAGATGTTAGCAATGTGCTTGTTCTCAGGTATAGTCTTAAAGACTGGTGGCAATGAGTCCCTCCTACACTTTAAGATTTGTTTGCAATCATTCAAGCCCGCATCACGAGGCAGGGATATCGCATCCCTTTTCTATCTTAATCCCTCATCGTGAGGCAGGGATGGTGTATTTCTCATGGAGAGTGCACATCCTGTCATTTTTAAAAGTCCTCATCGCAAGGTGGGGAGTGGTTCTATGACTAACTCAACCCTTAAGCGTGTCTTCAACGATTGTAGTGGTGAAGCCCAATCATCTGTGTGTGCCTGAGATGATGTTGAACCTAGAAATAGGGACACTCCATTACTTGTCTGCTGTGTTTTCTCCATGTCTTCCAAGTGTGTGTGTATTACGTGTTTGTTCCCAAGCATAGTCTTAAAGACTGGTGGCAATGAGTCCCTCCTATGCTTTGGGATTTGTATGGCATGCTTGATTTGTTCGGTGTGTTTGTTGCCCCATATGCAGTCTTAAAGATCGGTGGCGATGAGTCCCTCCTGCATTATGGGTGGTGTGTTTACTTTCCTTGTACTTGCATCTGCATTTCATATATGAAAATGAAAAAGAAAAGAAAATCATCTCTGTCTTCATTGCATTCACTATATTCACTGTGTTCTGCATGTCTTCAATGTTGTATTCTTCGTGTTCTACATGCATGTTACTATCTTCATTATGATTTGCTTGTCTTCTCCATGCTTGCCATGTTTGTTGTGTTTGTTGATCATACTTTAATGCATGTATTGGCCTTGTGTTTATACATACATTAAAGTGGGGGCTAAATGTTACATTGGAAAATGTCCCCTTGGGGGCTTTTCCCTTTTAAGGTTTAGCTCCCAGGTCCTGTTTATGCATTTAGGACATCTTGCATGTTAATTTGACATCCCGATGAGAAAACCCTGAAGTTTCATGGCAAATAGGACTTAGGGGGTGCACTTGACATGATCCCTGCCTAAAATAGGGGGGAGGACTTGGGTACCCATGCCCTAGTCCTACCCTATTTTAGGTTAGGCCTAATTTCAAAGTGTCAGTTTATGACCGTTATTTAGGTCCTATGCCAACATGGTAAGTTGGGAGTCCCTTTTTTTCTAATTGCATTGATAAGTGGTTATGTGCAGCAAGATAGGGGACAAAAAAGTGGCCAAACCCCATTTTGAAGAAAAATATAGCACAATGTGATCACATTATACTTATAATTCACTCTCATTATGGCTTAGGATGGCTTAAAAATCTTGAGCCATAACACAAGCACATTATAATGTGATCACGTTATTTTTTCCTATGAAACATACAAATCACTCACATTTTTAAATTTATAATGTACATGCATTTCATTTAAATTTGCTTTGGAATCCAAATGTTATGCATATATTTGGCTTGGATATCCAATCTAAAGGGTTGGGTATGCATGTAAGGTGCCTAAAGACATGGTTTACATAAAACATAAAAAATCAAGTAAATGTTGAGCATGCTCTCCATCAGGTTTGCACATTTTAAGACATTTTTCTAAAAATGCCACAATAACATCAATCTCCCTCTTACCTTTCTAACCATGTATTTTTTACTACATTTCAAATACATTAAGGTTTTGATGTTCAATTTCATTTCTAGTGTCTTCATTTTTCTTCAAAAACCTATGTATAGATTTTATGGTGTCATTTTTCATCCTCTTATCCAAATTTGAAACAAATTACATTTTTACATTCTAGATTCTATTATATACACATTAAAAAATGTTTTTCGATTAGTTTTCTCAAGATTAAGGGGGGAGCACACTCAATTTTTTATTTTTTAGGATGTGTCAACTGTGAAAATTAGTAATAATTCATATATTCATTAAAAAAAAATAGTAGAAAAATCTACCATAAACTACCTAATGTTAGATAACTTTCCACTAAAGGGGTTTTTGAAATACTTTTAAAAAGTCAACATTTTAGGGGGAGCACACCTAACACTATGTTATATTTTTTTGACAAAAATAGGACCACTTTGTGTGCTTCCCCCATTTAACCCTCTTAATCTCCACCTTTTTTTTTAAATTAGTAGTTTATAAACTAGATTTAGAGCACTATTAATCTTGTACTTGTCCCATCTTGAAATTTTGAGTGTGGGTATCTTGAATTTCTCATCTAAGATCAGTTTTTATTGTTTTCAAGAAAAAAGTGGCCACTTTTGACCCCCTTTTGGTCCCTCATTTCCATGCACATATGAAATTATCATCAAGTCACCTTAAATTGAGATGTTATGTAGGCCTTTCTCTCTATAGACATAGAGTCCCAATAGGAAGGCTTGGGCTTCAACTTCATTGTTGGTTTCGTCTATACTATCTTTTTTGAGGTGGAAATGATTAGGGAGCCACTGGAGTCTCTCACGATGCAACTTTCTCTAGAGGGTCCTAAATTAAATCTCAATGTACCATCAAAATTAAATTTTACCTAGCCTTATAGAGATGGTTATCAGCTCTACCATCCCCATGAATGGGGGTAATGTTCATTGATTATTAATGACAAATGTTTGTATTGATTAAATCATTATACATCCTTCATACACATAAAAATATACGCTAGAAAACAAGAAAATATTGAGTCCAAACCACAAACATCCATGCCATGATCACAATAGCCATAAATACATCAACTAAAATGTCCAATAGTAGAAATGATAAGAGGTCCAACATAAACAAAGTGCAACATATAATAATGAATAATATCATAACACACATCACTAAGGGGAGGCTCCCTAAATGATCCTTTCCCAACCTTGCTATGCCTACTATCATGGATCATAGCATAAGATTTGGTCCTTGATCATGAATGAGATCTCTCTTGAAGAACTATAGCTATACCCCATAGACACCCAATCTACTCTCTAATTTTGGCCACCTCCACCTGACTAGATCAGGTGACCACCTATGTATATAATAATTGATGCATAAAAAAGGTCATCATTGTTAGGATTAAGGTGTCATCAACCTTTTAAATATTATGCATTTAATTACTCCTAATATTATTTGTAAATCATTCATAAGAGATGAGGAATTCACCATCAGTTGTAAATATTTTTTTACCATAAGGATTTATTTGTACAATAATTAATTTTTACCAGGGGTCGGTAATTAATTACTTATTGGCATGAAGTTACTATTTACTAGAAAGGAATTTTGGAGGTTAAGTTGGTTTTGGGTGCCCAACTCACCATGAGGTTGTTTTGGATGGTTATAAGACCTCAACATTAAGATGATAACCACCTTGTAAGATAGGACAAATTAGGTGTCTATAAGGAAAAAATAGTTTTCCATGTATAAGAGGTGAGTAATGGGGTTACAACCTACATTTTTTATGTCATAAATTCTTGCATTTTCTCAAGGAAGGAATTGGGATATGATAACCAACTTGTATTCCCCATTTAGAAGTTGAAAATGCTATTTAAATAGGGGTTATTGTGGTAGAAATGTAACATAATGAGTTTAGAGTGGAAACTCTATTTGCAAGTGCTGAAGGAGTGAAGAATGAAAAGGAAAAAAGGAAGGATTGTATGTAATCTCTATTTTGACAATAATACATAATTGGGCCTCTCTTCTTGCTGGAGTTTTTTCCTAAAAGGGTTTGTCCATGTAAACATTGTGTTATGTGTTTATTTCTCCTGTTTCATATTTCTTTGTGTTGTTGATTTTATTTCTTGCAATCTTCATTTGGTTATATACTAGTTAAGATCATATTTATAGTTGAATTTAGATTTCCATATATATTAGTTACCTTCATTTCTAATAATCATTACATCATTTGAGGGCACAAGCATCACCTTCTAATTCTCTTTTCTCACTAATTTTGCATCCAATATGTCTTTCTTAGCCCAAATAACATCCACAATCACCTAAAGCCTCCTATTTTTTAACACCACTTTATCTCACTCCCCATACAAGTTATATATGTCTTGACCTCAAGAGAATCCCTTTCTTGATGGTGTGTGGTGCAGTCCATAGCTATACCCTTATAGACCTCACATATCTAGCTAATTAATAACCACCACTTTGTAGCCTATCATATTTCTTAAACATTAACAAGAACAAGTAATGCATGCTAACAAACCAATGTACAAGGATCAACTCATGTTATATTCCATAAAATTTCATTTGCAAGTTATAATGTAAACATTATGCAATGATCACTTACAATAATTCAACCAATCAACATGATCCAATAGTACACTGGGTCAATACTAAAACCATCTAGATAATACAAGTGCATAATAATCATGTAGAGTGCAATGCCAAACAACGAGATATGTAATAGTGATTCAATATCCAAAGATATACAAATACATTAATACATTGTACAAGAGAAATGGTTTCCAACCATGAATAGCTCCCTCCAAGATCTTGCTACATTTAGGGAAGGTATTTTTAACTCACACATTGAAGGAACTCTATCCTCCATGTTGATAATAAATAAAAACATAAGTTCTAGATAAATTATGTTAGAAAGTTAACCCCAAGGTGATGCAATAAGAAAGAAACTAGAATAGTTGTGGCATATAAAAGTATAAGTAGAAGATTAAGAAAGATTGTACACCTTCGTACACATCATAAGGTTACTCCTTCCATATATTTATAGTATATACTCCTTATATATAATGTACATTCATAATGCAAGCATAGATGCATACATCACATATGCTTGGGTGATATTTATATCCCATATTACATTCACTTATCTATATTTTATTCTCCTTCTCTATTTGTCTATATCTATATCTTTCCTTGTGGTATAATTGGATCCTAATATAGCTTCTAGAGATGTAGAGACATGCCCCTCTATATATATTTGTACCCTATCATCCCCCAAGAGGTACTAGACACTATCAAATGCTAATGCAATGTCCTTGAGTCCTACGGTGACTAGATTATTCTATTCTACTTCCAATTCCTTGTCTACCAACATCCTCATATGATCTAAACCATTATCTTGTCCTTAAGACAACCTACCTCCAGGATATTCAAGAAGAGATTTCATTGTCTCCAAAAGATTTCTAAGCTAGATCCTCTAGTATCAAAACCTATCTCAAATTTTGGTAAAATATTAATATCCTTGGTTTGGGTAGAAAATTCTTGTAGGTGTTCTTGATATGCTCATATGAAGTTTCCTAGTTCAACATAATTTGTTGAATTCATTGCACCCATAATTAGATGTCAATGTAATATCTTTCTACAAAGAACACAGTAAGAGACTTTGCCAAAGTCGCATCTATCTTCTTAATATCTAGGAGAAGCTTTGATAACATGGATAAATGAATGTTTACTTCTAGACCTGACTCCTTCATTAGTGTAATTAACTATATTCTTTGTTCATTCATTTGACTATATTGTGACTAGAGGTTTCTTAATTGTTGACATTGTGATCACTAATAATATTGTAGTTCCTTGATAATTGTAAAAGCTATATGTTTCCATGTTACCCATCTGAATCTTTTGTTACATGGTAATTTGAAACCAATTCATACAATATTGATATAGTGTAGATACATAATTACAAGTATTCTCTAACTTCTAAACTTGTTTATCTAAATCCTTTCAACTATTGCATTATTTTGTTGCATTTGACCTAGATTTTTTTCTTCATATTCATTGATTACTTGGTCCTTCAATTTTTCTTCTCCTATTCCCAACCATAATCTATCCTAGTAAGTTTTATATTTCTCCTTTCAATTGTGTTGTAATGGATACAAAGAAGTCAATTTAAAGTTGTGTTTAGTTATATTGTATTAACTTAGTCACCTTATCTATGCTTTCTTCTGTGGTGACATATTTGTTTATCAGGGCCCACTTGGCACTATTGTAATATCAAAAAATGTATAACTTGCCATTATCACATTATGTTTTGGAATTTCTTTGGTGTTGGCCTCTTATAGCATGTTCTAGGATCATTTTAGCCTAGCCTTAGCATTTTTCTCTCTTAGTACAATCATTGTGTTATGTGTTTGTCTATTTAGCCTTATTTTGTGTATTTCCATGTGTTCCCATGTGTTTATGTTATGTTTTGTTCTTGTCCTATGATGTTTCAAGTGTTTTGTACTTAGACACTAGCATGATGCATGTACATTCACATGACATGCTAATGTCCTCTGATTATACAATCATACAACATTTATTTTCTAACTTATCAATGACCCTTGAGCTTCCAAATATGTTTTTGTAACTATCATACACCCATTTTTGTAAGTCGACCAATCACCTTTATATTTTGAATGACTATTGAGATTCCCTATCCTTATTCCAAGATTGAACTCTCATTCCTCATGTAAGCTTGATCTCTCCAAGACAACCTACAACATTTTCCAACATTCTAAAACTAGGACATAATATTGTATCAAAATTAACTTTTTAGAATAATGATAACTAGATTAAAGCTAATTTTTCCCCGTCCACAACTCAGACACAGTAATGTGGGAGCACCCAATATTTCCCCTATTTGTTTAAATTGTTATCATTCTTAACTTTTAGTGTGCAAAAAAGTTAGAATCTAGAAAGATGCCTCATTTTTATATTTTTTTTGGAAAACAATGTGTGATTGGGACTATAGCACATGAATGAGATGGCATCACATAAGAAGGACAACAATGCACCAAAGGGATGATAGTGTGTTTCACTAGCATTTAGGATAGTGGACTACTTGGGTTGTCTACCAAGTATATCTTAATTTCCTCTTCTTTGTTGTGAATCTTTATTTTATATTTAGTAGATTAAAAAATGTGTATTTTACAACCTAGCTCAATCAATATAATATAAGTTAATAGTAGCTTTAATTTCTCCTTTTACATTTTGGTGAATCCAATACTTCAAAGAAAAAACTTCTTCTTTTCCATTCAATCTTTTTTCCAAAAATTAAAGAAAAAAATTTCATTCATCAAAAAAGCAATTTGGGATGCTACCCTTAACAATGTTCATAGACCTAATGGAGAAAAATGGTAGCCTTCTACTAGCTTTGTCTACACCTTTCTTAACCTTCTTCTATTCTTCATCATGGACATGTTGTCCTCTCTTCTTACATCACTTTTTAGATTTTCTTAGGAAGTTCTTGATAATGATACTTTATTCCATGCATGCAATAGTGAATTAGCTCTTTCTATGTCACTCTATTCCCTTAATCCCTCTCCTAAAACCCCCACTATTACTTCTAAGGATATTTCAATGGATGATGAAATTAATGATCATTTTCTTAACATAATTTTCTCATGCCAATGATCTCTCCCTTAGTGATGAAGCATTGTCTAATATAGACTCTCATTCCACGTTAGATGATGAGCAAAGAGATCTTGACCATACTCTTCCAACTGCTTCTTCTACACCTTATGTTCCTAATGTAGAACCTCTCTTAGTTAATGCAAGCTTAGTGAATAGAATTATTCCACCCACTATGGTGGCACTTAATAATTCCATCAATGTTAAAGGAATAACTTCTCATGTTCTTTCTAAAATTATTGTGTGTGGGGTGCCTAATTCACCCCTACCTTCTCATACCATAATTTTTGTTTGAGGTATCCCTAATTACCCCCAACCTTCTAATTTTTGTACTCATATTGCTCAATCTATAATGTGTAATATGCTATTGGATACTAACTTCTACGAGGTATCATATATATAATACTTGATGAAAAAAACAAGTTAGTCATGTCCTTGTTTATCTTCCTCCATCAACTCTTATTCTACAATGAACCCCTCATCTTTTCATGAAGAACACTAAGGAATACATGATCTTATTGATAAACTTCAAGCTAATCAAGCTAAGATCTCCCTTTGGGAGCTAATATAGACTTCTCCTTATTACCATAACATCCTTCAGCAAATCTTGTAGAAGATTCCCATTTTGTCTTATGTGAAGCTAAATAAAGTGGTTGTTGTACTTGAATGTATCTATACAAATACTACCAATGTCACTATTCTCCAATCTAAACTTCCTTCTCTTGAAGCTCATAAAAAAATTGCCCTCTTATGATCATTATTGGTATCAAATCTATTGGAATTAAATATACCCTCATTGATAATGGTTCTAGTATTAATGTCTATAGTTTGGACTTCCTTAAGCATATTCAAGTTGATACCTCTTCCATCTCTCCTTCTAACCTCTCAATCAGAGGTTTCAACAATGTTATCCACCAAACTATAGGCATTGTTACTTTGCATATTGGGTTAGGCTATGCTACCTTACCCACCATGGTCCATGTGATTCCAGAGAGTCATATAACCTTCTTCTTCATAGGCCAAAAATTTATGCCATTGGGGTAGTTTTTTCTACTTTGCATTAATCCGTAAAATTCATTTATGATGGAAATAAATTTATGATTAGATCTAATCCTAACCCATTATAGTACTAGCAATATACTAATTCTCATATCTAGAATTTTTCTCCTACTTCATCTAGTCTTCATACTCTTATGACTTCTTCACCTAAAATATACACACCATCATCACCCTCTATTGATGATGTTGTGCCTCTTCATCATTCTTCTCCTTCTAACACGTCTTGATGACAATTGAATCTCCCTAAACTTCACCCCTTTTTACATTGGTGAATATATGGTTGACCCTATTCATGTTGACATCTTTATATGGAACATGCCCCCACATCCTTATGGTGGAACCATTCGATTGTCTTCTATTAATTTTTCTATTGTTTCTCTAACATGTGGATTTATGTCTCATTTTGACAAAGCTAGTGATGTAGATCCTCCTTCTCTTTCTAAATTGGAAACAAATTATGGACCTAGATTCAAAATTCATTCTAAACATGGATAAAACAAAAATGACCTTGGGTGCATGGAACAAGGAGTTAAGGTTCTTGTGAAACCTATTGCAAGTATGGGCCTAACCGATGTTGTCATTGATGTCAACATACTCCTGTTGCATTAATGATAATGATTGGATAAGCTGTGTACTAAGGATATTGAGAAAATTAGTCTCAATCAGAAACAGAGAAGGACAGGGAAGATAGTAAGGTAAAAGTCCAAGATAGGATGAGGATCAGAGGATGCGGTTTAAAGGGTTTGTAGATATGTGTCTTAAGGTGGACCAATTTTAGAGGTCCGTATGAAAATCTAAAGGAGTTGTGATTATTCAAGTAAAACCGATTCCGGCAGGTGTTCAGGGATGACAGAGTATGACAGATAGGTCCAGTGACATCTGGAATTACATTATAATGTTCCGCATATTTGAGGGAGTGCTGAGGAAGTCTTTGTAGAGTGTCAAATATATTGGTTTGTGGTTTGAAGGTCCGCAAGCATCTATTCTTTTGTGACAATGATGACAGACTATGTTCTTGAGGTTTCAGATGAAGGAGAGAAAGATTTGAGTAAGCAGATGAAGTGTGGATGTTCTTGGTGATTCGGGAGCTCACTTGTGGTGGTCTTTGGATCATGTCCAGTTCATGTTGGTGGTCCACATTGAAGTTGGAGTTCACTTTCGAAGAACAACTTCCGGATGATGGTGTTCTTCCTAAAACAGGCTAACCGGATGAGTTATACATCTTGCGGATGTTATTGTGGATGTTTACCAACTTAGATGATCATTCCTAAGTTGATGTCTTGTACAAATAAAGGATTGCTAAGTCATTTGTAAAGTGTTTTTGTGGAGATGAGTGTGTGGTAGCAAGGAGGAGAGCGAAAGGCAGAGCAAAAGTATTGGGCTTAATGGAACTGATTCAAGCATGGTGAAGATGCTATTTTCCAGTTCAAGTAAGTGATACTTATTTCTTTGTAGATAGTGTGTCTCTTGTAGGTAGTGAGCCTCTTGTGAGCAGTGTGCTCGGGCAGTGAGCCCTAATTGGCAAGTGCCATTTTGTTCCTTCTATTCTTCTAACAGAGAATACTTTATTGGGTTAATCACCCCATGGTTTTTCCCATAACTGGGTTTTCCATGTCAAAATCTTGGTGTCTCATGTGTTGATTAGTCTCTGCTCTTGATTTGTTGCATTATGTTTCCATGACTGATTTATAATTAAGCTGTTGAATTGAAAAATGGAATTAAGTGTTTAAATAGATAGAAAGTTTGGCACAACTGATTCACCCCCCCTCTCAGTTGTGTGCCCTAAGTCTAACAATTGGTATCAGAGCTAAGTTCCTCTAAAAGTTGCTTAACCACTTGAGGAGATCCAGGATGTCATCTTACATAAGGATAGTTCAAAGTTTGATGGAACCAACTTTACTCTTTGGAAAGGTCGCATGAAATGTCACTTGTAGTGTATGGGAATAGCATACTGGTCTATGGTTACAAAACATTATGTACCTCCACAGGGTGGTCTGACAACCCTAAATGAGATCACAGATGTTAAAAATAATCTATAGACCAAAGAGGCTCTTCTAAGCACATTATCTGACTCAGAGCTCTCAAATGTTATTGACCTACCAACTTCTTTAGAGATTTGGAATAAATTGAAACTTTTGCATGAAGGAGACCAATATGTTAAATGTGCAAGGTTATAGAGTCTAAAAGGGAAATTTGAAAAATTGAAGATGAGAGATGATGAAAATATTACTACTTTTATGCCAAGAGTGAATGAGCTAGTTTGTGGAATTAGAAATGCTAGTGGAGTCTTAGATGAAAATGAGATTGTTGGCAAAATTCTCAGATCTCTACCTGAATCTTACAAAATTAAGGTTGCTGCTATTGAAGGATTCAGAGCCCATACAACTATCACAAGAGATCAATTGGCTAGGAAACTGGCTGCATTTGAAATGACAGAGTTTGGAGATGACCCCCCCAAGACTGAATCTACATTCAAAGTCAATGCCTCTGTAAAAGGTAAACAAAGGTTTGATCCAGGAGAGAACTATTCAAAGAAACTTTCATGGTATGAAAAAGAAATAAAATACCTGGAAGAAGCTAAATCTACTCACCTTGAAGCTCTTATTGCAAAAAGACTGCCAAGAGGATCCGGTAAGTATGAAGGGAAACTACCTTTTAAGTTTTTTAATTGCAATAAGATTGGTCATTTTGCCTCAAAGTGTCTAGAAAGATTTTCAAGGCCAAATCCTAATAGATCAAGGTTCTAAAAGAATTGTTACTATGTTCATGAAGAAGATGACAATGAAGGAGTAACAAATGATGAATCACAGATAGGAAACAAATCTGGAAGTGAATGGGTTTTTATTGCTATCAAGGAAGAAGAACCAATATCCTCTAAATCTATCAATCATAAAGTTGCAAAAAGAGCTCTGGCTGCCCAAGTTGAAGAAAAGGACGATTGGGTCATTGACAGTGGATGCTCTCACCATATGACAAGTGACAAAAATAAGTTTGTAGATTTGGAAAGGTATGAAGGAGGAATGGTAAAGTTTGGTGGCAATTCTGCTGGTAGAATCAGAGGTAGAGGAACTATTTCTTTTGACGGAAAGTAGAAAAAACTAGAAATCTACTGTATGTTGAAGGATTGAAGTACAATCTTCTCAGTGTTGGTCAGTTGGTGGACAAAGGCTATGATCTCAGATTCAAGAATTGAAAGTGCAAGATCTTTGAGAGTTTCAGAACAGAGATTGCATCCGGTACCCAAACAAAAGGTAATATCTTCCATCTAGTTGGTACTGGTAAAACTTGTCTATTTGTGCAAGTTGATTAGAGTTGGCTATGGCATAGGAGAATGTGTCATGTGAATTTTGATAATATCATCAAGATAAGTAATACACAGGCTGTAAGAAATCTTCCAAAATTAATGAAACCGACAAATAGCTTATGCAAAGAATGTCAGTTGGGTAAACAAAGCAAAGTCTCATTTAAAATCAAGGAACAATCTTCTACTAGTTTATTGGACCTAGTTCATACTGATCTTTTTGGTCTGGCAAGAATCAAAAGTGTGCAAGGTGATAGATACTTCATGTTGCTAATTGATGACTATTCTCAGATGGTGTGGGTAACCTTTCTAAAAAAGAAATTAGAAGCTCTTGAGAAATTCAAAATATTCAAGGCTATGGTAGAAAATGAAACTGCATTAAAATTAAAATGTCTGAGGTCTGGCAGAGGTAGAGAATTCACATCCAGAGACTTCATAAAGTTCTATGAGAAACATGGAATAAAGAGGTAGTTGTCTGCCCCCAAGACTCCACAGCAGAATGGAGTAGTTGAGAGAAAGAACCAGACCATCCAGTAAGCATCCAGGACCATGATGATGGAATCAAATGTTCCTCAAATCTATTAGAGAGAAGCCGTCCGTACTGCAATCTATACCCTCAATCGAGTTCAAATCAGAAGCAATACCGATAAGACTCCTTATGAATTTTGGTTTGGCATCACTCCTACTGTGAGGTATTTCAGAGTTTTTGGTAGCAAATGTTACATTAAAAGAGATGAAGATCTAGGAAAGTTTGATGCTAGAAGTGATGAAGGAATATTCTTGGGCTACTCTACTCAAAGCAAAGCATACCTGTGTTATAACAAGAGACTAAGAAAGATTATAGAAAGTACAAATGTGAAGGTTGATGAAGGAATTGAAAAACCCTCAAGTTTTTATGAATATGATGAAGATGATTAGGATGGTGTTATGTTTCAAAAAGCCCAAGCCCCTTCTGAAATTGAGATTCAAATTGATCCGGTAAATCAGGAAGAAGAGTTGAACTTCAATGAATCTAGTCAAGAATCAGAAGTGCAAGAAACTCCCAAAGTTCCCAGGTATGTAAGATTGAACCACTCTGAAGATCAGATCATAGGTGATAAAAGAAAAGGAGTACAAACAAGAAGAAGAATTGCTCAAGATTCAAAAGAGTGTTGTCTGATTTCAAAGATTGAACCTAAGACAATGAATGAAGCTTGCAATGATGAAAATTGGTCAAAAGCCATGGAGGAAGAACTAATGCAAATTGAGAAAAATCACACTTGGGATCTTGTTCCCAGACCTAGAAACAAGAATGTGATTGGAACCAAATGGGTCTTCCAGAACAAACTGAATGAAGTTGGTGAAGTAATTAGAAACAAAGCCAGATTGGTCTACAAAGGCTATTCTCAAAAGAAGGAGTAGATTTTGAAGAAACTTTTTTGCCCGTGGCAAGAATTGAAGCAGTCAGATTATTTCTTGCATTTGTTCCCTTCAAAGATTTTAAAGTGTATCAGATGGATGTCAAGTCTGCCTTCCTGAATGGTGACTTGGAAGAAGAAGTGTACATTGAACAACTGGATGATTTTCAATTGTCTGATCATGGTGATATGGTCTGCAAACTGAAGAAAGCTGTGTATGGACTGAAGCAAGCCCCAAGAGCCTGGTATGAAAGATTGGATAAGCATCTTTTGAAGATTGGTTTCAACAAAGGTACTGCTAACAGTAACTTGTATTTCAAAATTGATCATGGAAACATCTTGATTGTTGAAGTGTTTGTTGATGATATCATTTTTGGAGGAAGAGATAGTATGTGTAAAACTTTTGCAAATCAATTGAAAAGTGAGTTTGAGATGTCCATGCTTGGTGAAATGAATTTCTTCTTGGGTCTGCAAATCACTCAAACAAAGAAAGGAATCTTCATTTCTTAGACCAAATATGTGAAAGAATTATTGAAGAAATTTGGGATGGAAGACTCAAAGCCAATGAACACTCCCATGGCAACCGAATGTAAGTTGAGTAAAGATGATGACTCTCCCAAGGTTGATCAGACAAAGTATAGGTCAATGATTGGAGGATTATTGTATCTCACTCAAACTAGACCAGACATTATGTAGGCTGTTGGTCTTGTTGCTAGATTCCAAGATGATCCTAGAGAATCTCATGTCATGGCAATCAAGGGGATTTTTAGATATCTAAAAGGAACAGTTGAGTATGGTTTGTGGTATCCTAGAGATCATGATTTCTCTCTTCATGCCTATAAAGATGCAGATTGGGCAGGAGATGTGGATGACTGGAAGAGTACCAGTGGTGGAGCATTCTTTTTGGGGAAGAGATTGGTTTCTTGGTTAAGCAAGAAACAAGAGGCAATATCTCTGTCTACAACTAAAGCAGAATATATTGTAGCAGTAGGTAGTTGCACTCAAGTTTTGTGGATGAAGCAAATGCTAAGAGATATCCAAGTAGAGTATGAGGAACCTATCACAATCTTCTGTGATAATTCAAGTGCACTAAACATATCTAAGAATCCAGTGTTGCATTCAAAGACTAAGCATATATCCATCAAATTTCACTTTTTAAGAGAGAAAGTGAACAAGAATGAAGTCAGATTAGAGTTTGTGCCTTCCAAGGATTAGATTACAGACATATTTACTAAACCTCTGCCTAAGGATTCTTTTGAGTATCTCAGAGAGAAGCTAGGGGTCATTACCCCTACGGTGATGAACTAAGGTGCACTTAGGTGCATCAGTCCAGTGGTTATCACAGTCATATCTTGTGATCTAGATTGATGATGGGAAACTGCTACTCAGGGGGAGCAGCAGGGATGTTTCTAAAGTGTTAGAATTGCAAGTATGTGCCTTTTGCCATTGATGTCAAAGGGGGAGAAATGACATGTGAAAAACAAATGGTTTCTAATCAAAGGGGGAGCAGTTAAGGGAGAGAAGACATGTGAATGGATGTTGCTAATAGGGGGAGCTGTGACAGTGAGGAGAAGTTCTTGTCCTGATGGTTAAAACAATTTTTCACATCATATGTTGCCATCAATGACAAAGGGGGAGATTGTTGCAAGTATGGGCCTAACCGGTGTTGTCATTGATGTCAACATACTCCTATTGTATTAATGATAAGGATTGGATGAGCTGCGTGCTGAGGATATTGAGAAAATTAGTCTCAATCAGAAATAGAGAAGGATAGGGAAGACAGTAAGGTAAAAGTCCAAGATAGGATCAGGATCAGAGGATACAGTTTAAAGGGTTTGTAGATATGTGTCTTAAGGTGGTCCAGTAGAGATTTCAGAGGTTTGCATGAAGATCTGAAGGAGTTGTGACTGTTCAAGTAAAACCAGTTCCGGTAGGTGTTCAGGGATGACAGAGTATGATAGATATGTTAGGTGAGATCTGTAATTACATTATAATGTTCTACAGATTTGAGGGAGTGCTAAGGAAGTCTTTGTGGAGTGTCAACTATATTGGTTCATGGTTTGAAGGTCCGCAAGCATCTATTCTTTTGTGACAGTGATGACAGACTATGTTCTTGAGGTTCTGGATGAAGGAGAGAAAGATTTGAGTAAGCAGATGAAGTGTGGATGTTCTTGGTGATTCAGGAGAACTTGTGGTGGTCTTTGGATCGTGTCCAGTTCATGTTGGTCTTCCGCATTGAAGTTGGAGTTTGCTTTTGAAGAACAACTTCCGAATGATGGTGTTCTTCCTAAAATAGGCTGACCAAATGAGTTATACATCTTGCAGATGTTATTGTGGATGTTTTCTAACTTAGATGATCATTTCTAAGTTGATGTCTTGTACAAATAAAGGATTACAAAGTCATTTGTAAAGTGTTTTTGTGGAGATGAGTGTGTGGTAGCAAGGAGGAGAGCAAAAGGTAGAGAAGAAGTATTGGGCTTAATGGAACTGATTCAAGCATGGTGAAGATGCTATTTTCTAGTCCAAGTAGGTGATACTTATTTCTTTGTAGATAGTGTGTCTCTTGTAGGCAGTGAGCCTCTTGTGAGCAGTGTGCTCGGGTAGTGAGCCCTAATTGGCAAGTGCCATTTTGTTCCTTCTATTCTTCTAACAAAGAATACTTTCTTGGGTTAATCACCCCGTGGTTTTTCCCTTAACCAGGTTTTCCACTTCAAAATCTTGGTGTCTCATGTGTTGATTAGTCTCTGCTCTTGATTTGTTGCATTATGTTTCCATGACTGATTTATAATTAAGCTGTTGAATTGAAAAATGGAATTAAGTGTTTAAATAGATAGAAAGTTTTGCACAACTGATTTAACCCCCCTCTTAGTTGTGTTCCCTAAGTCTAACAAAACCTACACCAGACCATTCTACTATGGGTTTAGGTTATCGTTCTTCTCATGTGCCTACATCTCCTCTTTCTCTATCGGTTGATATCTCCATGACTTCTTCTTTTTTTGGATTAGACCTTTCTCCCTAATAGGAAGGGTTAATTCCTTCTCCACATAATTCTTCTAAATCCATTCAAAATATTCAAACTTCTTCTATTCCACCCAAGCCAAAAAACAACTCCTACATGTATCTTGATCATCCACCTAAACATATTCTCTCTATACTCCTAAAATCCTACTTTTGATCATCCTCCTAAAAATATTCTCTCCATACTCCTAAAATCCCACTTGATCACTCTTCCTCCTCCCACATGCAATAAATTTCCTGAATAGATCCAATCAACATTTCCCTCCTATGCATATAATTGAGTGCTAGGCTATTCCACCAACCAATGCCAACATTGAAAGATAAAATGAAAACATTATCAATATAGGTGCCATCACTATTCCTTCTAATTATGTGACCTTCTCTTCTTCACATGATATAGGATATTAAGGGTTACATTTGTCTGGTTTATTCTACATTATAAGTATTCTTATTCCTATTGAACACACTAGGATACTGAGAGGGGGGGTGAATCAGTAACCAAACAAACTTTAAATCCTCCAAAGAAGATTAAAACTTAAGCATTACAACATTAAGAAAAACATGAAAGATTAACACATAACACTAGATATACATGGAAAACCCAAGAAGGGAAAAACCATGGTGAGGATTAACTCACAATATATGAAGCTCAAAATAACAACTTTATTTTAGGGGTACAACCCAAGGAAGCTACTATTCCCCGCTAACTTTGTTTTAGGGCTACAACCCAAGGAAGTTACTACTCCCTGAAAACTTTGCTTTGGGGTCACTCCCAAGGAAGCTACAACTCCCTGTAGACTTTTTTTTAGGGTTGCAACCCAAGGAAACAACTACTCCTTGATCTGAGAACAAACTCAGAGATGATTATAGTATGACAGTCCTTCTACTACCTGAAAATTGACATTAAAGCTCACACCTTTGATGATTGCAATTCTAACTCTTCACACTTTCTTTTGATGATTGGATCAATTAGGCACACTCTTTACTTCCCTCCTATTAGTCTAGAAATTTTTACTTTGGGTTTGGTTTTGATGTTAAACATGAAACATTAGTCATTTCAGCTATAGCATTGAAACACAACAAACCTCAAGTTGTCCAGGACATTAGTGAGCTTAAAAAAATTTAATTGTTAAGAGGTTGAGTGATACAATAGCCTCACAAGCTGCTTCTTTAGTAGTTAGTACTATCATGTTCATTGATGCTACAATGAAGACATTGAAAGAAGATCATAATAGACTACAAGATTAATACAATAAATTGATGTAGGAGTACAATAAGGTAAAGTTTTTAGTTGATCAGCCTAAGATCACCATGAAAGAACATATATCACCTCCTATCTCTTGAAGCATAACATCCCAACAAGATAAAGAAACTTTCCTCCTCATAACTAAGGATCTAAAGGAAGAGTTGAGAAAAATCTAGGAAGTGGAAGCTGCTAAAAGAGCTAAAGGGGTGCAAGATGCCTTTGAATTGGTAAGAAGCCTTTTGACCATAAGATATCTAGTATCTTGGGAAAAGGTGATGATGCTTGGTTATATTTAAACTGTTAGGAATTAAGGTGTCTCAACCTTGGTAATTCTTTGCATTTATAATGTTTGTATTTATTATTCATTGCCTATGTTGTAAATAAATGGAAATTCCACTTTGTCATATTGTGGGATGTGGCACGGTGATGTGTCAATCCTACATGGATTATGACAACTTGTTATTTTGTCCTCACATGAGGAGATAGGCATCCCACTTAGTGGTAGGAATATTCTGCCATGTGTCAGCATCTTCTATGTTGTGTAAGGAATGTTTGACCGAAACAGTTATGATGGATTCCTATGATGAATCTATGACATGCAAGAGTCGAGAATAGAAGTTTGTAAGACAGGTAATGACATGTGTCATGTAGCATCTTTGAATGAGGCATATTTGGGCACCCCAAGGTGTAATATGATGTGTTGTAAGAGAATATGCTATTAATAGCATCTGTATGATAGATTCTCTTATAGCTGTAAGTTGTAACCGCTATGACAGATTCTATGACGATCGTAAGTGTTGTAAGAGCATCTGTCATAGCCCATTTTGGAAAATGGTGACCTCTTTGGGATGGGAGATGTGGACAAGTGTCAGATACATTCTACAATGTTGACCAAGTGTCCCTAGGCGTGGGTTTTGGTCCAAGATGCCATATTGGACGCCCATTCCAAGAAAGGTCCAAAATTGCCTTGTATGTTCTATTTAAATAGGTGCTTGGAGATGGAGTTTGTATCACAGGCTTATAGGTACTGTTATGCTGCCGGATTGACTCTAGACACAAGTGTCGAAGACCATTGAAGCTTGCATTGCAAGTGTATTGTAAACATTCTTTCAGATTTGTTAATACATTGTACAGGTTTCTGAGTGTGGGGTTTTTCACCCGATAAGGGTTTTCCCCACTATAAATCTCTGTCTCTCTTCTTCTGTCTTCTTTCTGGCTCTTGGGTTTTGCTGCAATATCTCATGTTAATGGTTTAACATTTCTATAATAGTTAGGATAAAGTTGAATTTGCATAGCCCTCTCCTTAATAGATTAGTGTAGGAAGCATTTCTGCACACCTAGCTTCCTTTCAGTTGGTATCAGAGCTTGATCACCTTCGGTCCTAGTTGTTGGGTAGGGGTTTTTTAAGCTAATCTTAGGTTGAGTGGGAGTCTATGTAGAGCATTGTATATCTTATTGTAGCAAGGAGATGGCAGGCACATCAGGAAGGTTTGAAGTAGAGAAGTTCAACGGCAGTAATTTTGAGCTGTGGAAGCTCAAAATGGAAGACATGTTAATTGACTAAGACTTTTGGGAAAGTGTGAATGGAACTAAACCAACTACAATGACACAAGTTGATTGGGATCTCAAGGATCGGAAGGCTAAGGGTCTCATAAGACTTAGTCTTGTCGATTCTGTGTTGTTAAATGTCCATGAAGAGACCACTACAAAACTCCTTTGGAAGAAGTTGGGTGATGTGTATCAAGCCAAATCCCTTGTCAATAAACTTTTCCTGAGAAATAAGTTGTATTCTATTTGAATGGAGGATGGAGGATCCATGGCTGAGCATATGAATGACTTTAACATGGTGGTTACACAATTAACATCTATTGGTGTACAGATGGAGGAGGAGGATCGGTGTATGACCCTTCTTTGTTCTCTGCCAGACTCATGGGATCATCTTGTCATGGCAATCAGAAGCACCACATCCACATTCAAAATGGAAGAGGTGGTTTCTTCACTATTATTTGAAGAGATGCAGAGAAAGTCTTTTGAGACAGCTAAAGAAGCCCTTGCAATTCATGGAAGACCCAAGGAGAAAGGGAAGAGGAAGGACAAGAAAGCTAAGAAGGGTAGATCCAAATCCCATGGGAGATCTAAATCTCTTGGAAAGTCCAAGGCTCTTTGTTGGAACTGTGGCAAGACTGGGCATTTCTGAAAGGAATGTAAAGAGGAGAAGAAGAAAAAGAAGAAAGCTCCTGATTCAGATTTTGACAAATCACAAGATGATGGTGATGCCTTCATCGCAGCCCTAGCAACCCATGCATCTGATGATATGTCACTAATCGACTCTAGTGCATCATTCCACATGACCTCACATCGAGACTGGTTCACTAAGTATGAGGAGTTCGATGGTGGAAAGGTGTATCTAGGTGACGACACTCATTTGAAGATTGTTGGTCGTAGAAGAGTCTCTATCTGATTCCCTGATGGTCGAGTAAAGGGGATCTTTGGGGTTATGTGCATCCTAGGCTTAGCACGAAACTTGCTTTCTATAAGTAGTTTGAATGATGGAGGTGTGTAGGTTGTCTTTTCGAAAGAAGGATGCAAGATGACTAGAGGATCTATGGTGCTTGCTAAGGGTACTCAGAGAGGTACTTTGTTTCAGCTGGAGGCATGCATTTCACAATACAATAGTTCTTCTGACTCAAGGAAGAGGGCAGCAGTCACTTCATCCCCACCATCTGAATGAGCAGTGAAGAAATCTGTTGTTTCTAGTCTTGATGGTTGTAATCGTGCATTGTAAGTTAAACTTCCTGCAGAAAAGACAATGTTATGGCATAAGAGATTTGGCCACATTGGTGAGAAGGGACTACGTACCATAAAAAATAAGAACCTCATCGAGGGGTTAGATGATTGTAATCTTGAGTTCAACTTTTGTGAACATTGCATTTATGGAAAACAAAACCGTGTTTAGTTTTACTCGAGTTCTCATAAGTCTTCTAGTGTGTTGGACCTCATTCATTCTGATGTGTTTGGTCCTATTAATGTTCCTTCGTTATCAAAATCTGTATACTTTGTATCTTTTATAGATGATTACAGTAGAAGGACATGGATTTATTTTCTTAGAAGCAAATCTAAAGTCTATAGCAAGTTTAAGGAGTTTAAAGCCTTTGCTGAAAATTAGACTGGTAAAAAGATTAAATGTTTGAGAACTGACAATGGTGGTGAGTTCTATTCTACAAAATTTGATAAGTATTGCAAGGAACTTGGGATTGAAAGACATAAGACAACTCCATACACACCATAGCAAAATGGAGTTGTAGAAAGGATGAACAGGACACTGATGGAGAAGGCTAGGAGTATTCTTAGTGGAGCTAGTCTAAAACAAAAGTTTTGGGTTGAAGCAGTTGCCACTACTTGCTATCTGGTAAACATAACTCCTACATTAGCTCTTGTTGGAAAGACACCCATGGAGGTGTGGTCTGGTAGAAAGCCTTCAGTAAGGCATCTTCATATTTTTGGTTGTGAGTCATATGCACATGTGCCTAGGGAGAAGCGGTCAAAGTTGGAGAACAAAGCTGTTAAGTGTATCTTCATCAGCTATGGTGTTGGTGTGAAAGGATACAAGATTTGGGATCATGTGGCTGAAAAAGTGTTATATAGAAGAAGTGTCATCTTCAGAGAGCTTACACCTTCTTCCACTATTTTGCAGCTAGAAGAAAAAGAAAAGAAAGAGGATGTTGTTCAGTTTCCTCTCACCCCTAAGAAGACTAAATAGAAAGACAATGTTGGACCTGATGATGAGGAGAGCTCTAGTATCTCTAAAAGCTCTGAAGAAGAAGAAGCTGAACCTCAACCTCAGCTCTTGAGGAGGTCTACAAGGATAAGGAAGCAACCTGAAAGGTTTGGTTTTACATTGCTTGATTCTAGTTGTGCTTATGCTTTGCTCACTAACAGTGATGAACCTAGAATTGTATCAGAGGCTTTGGCTATGAAGGATGCAGGTTCCTGGAAGCAGGCCATGGAGGAAGAAATGGCTTCTTTGGAAAAGAATCAAACCTGGGACTTGGTGCCTTTGCCTCTTGGACGGAAACCCGTTGGATGCAAATGGGTGTTCAAGAAGAAGATTGGTGCAGATGGAAGTATTGAGAAGTATAAGGCCAGATTGGTTGTGAAGGGGTATTCACAAGTGGAGGGTATAGATTATGGTGAGATCTTCTCTCCCATTACAAAGCTGACATCCATGCAATTCTTGTTATCTCTCGTAGCAACTTATGACTTGGAGGTAGAATAGATGGATGTGAAGACAACTTTCCTTCACAGTGACTTGGAGGAGGAAATCTACATGTCACAACCAGAGCATTACATGGTAAAAGGTAAAGAAAATTTGGTTTGCAAACTTAAGAAGTCTTTGTATGGTTTGAAGCAATCCCCTAGGAGATGGTACTTGAAGTTTGATGCCTTTATGTTGTCAATTAGATTTGTGAGATCGAAATTGGATCATTGTGTTTATTATAAGTTTGATGGTGATCATATTCTCATTGTTACACTGTATGTTGATGATATGTTGCTCATTGGGAAAGGGTAAGAATATGATTTCTAATTTTAAATCTTAGTTGTTAGCTCAGTTTGAAATGAAAGATTTAGGGGCAGTCAAGTACTTTCTAGGAATGGAAATTAGAAGAGACAGAACCAACAGAAAACTTTGGTTAATTCAAAGTAAGTATGTTAGGACCATGTTGAACAGATTCAACATGGGAGATTGTAGACCATTGTGTGTTCCCATTTCCTTGGGGACAAAGTTGTCTATTGAGGATTGTCCAAAATCTCCTAGTGAGGTGGAGGACATGAGCATAGTATCTTATGCTGTGTTGTTGGCAGTTTGACGTATGCTATGGTCTGCACAAGACTAGACATTGCCCAAGCAATGGGAGTCCTTAGCCAATTTATGGCTAATCTTCGACGGGTTCATTGGGATGCAGTTAAGCAAGTGTTCAGATATTTGAGGGGTACTTCTGAGTATTCCATCTTCTATCATGGTAATGTTTTAGGACCTCCACATTCTGTTGATATTCATGGATTTGTGGATTCAGATTGGGAAAGTGACATTGACAATAGGAGATCCACCAGTGCTTATGTTTTTACACTATTTGGTGGTGCCATTAGTTGGATGAGTAAGTGACAACTTGTTGTTTCTTTGTCCATGATAGAAGCTAAGTATATGGCAGCAACTCATGCTTGTAAGGAAGCCATTTGGCTTAAGAGATTGTGTTTAGATATTGGTGTTGATGCAGGTCAGATCACGATCAGTTGTGATAGTCAGAGTGCAATTTGCCTTGCAAAGAATCCAACTTTCCATGCTAGAACCAAGCACATTGATGTTCAGTTTCACTTTGTGAGGGACATGGTTGAGGATGGAAAGGTAAATTTGGAGAAGTTAGATACTTTGAAGAATGTTGCAGATGCATTGACAAATCTAATGGGCACAAAGAAGTTCAGATGGTGTTCGAAGTCTATGGGCCTCTTGGCCTATAGCAGTTAAATCATGTTTTTCTATTGGCTCTTACAAGGTGTTCGACAAGTTGGAGAATGTTGGGAATTAAGGTGTCTCAACTTTAGTAATTCTCTACATTTATAATGTTTGTATTTATTATTCATTGCCTATGTTGTAAATAATTGGAAATTCCACTTTGTCATATTGTGGGATGTGGCACGGTGATGTGTCAATCCTACATGGATTATGACAACTTGTTATTTTGTCCTCACATGAGGAGATAGGCATCCCACTTAGTGGTAGGAATATTCTACCATGTGTTGGCATCTTCTATGTTGTGTAAGGAATGTTTGACCGAAACGGTTATGATGAATTCCTATGACAAATCTATGACATGTAAGAGTTGAGAATAGAAGTTTGTAAGATAGGTAATGACATGTGTCATGTAGCATCTTTGAATGAGGCATATTTGGGTGCCCCAAGGTGGAATATGATGTGTTGTAAGAGAATATGCTATTAATAGCATGTGTATGATAGATTCTCTTACAGCTGTAAGTTGTAACCGCTATGACAGATTCTATGACGATCGTAAGTGTCGTAAGAGCATCTGTCATAGCCCATTTTAGAAAATGGCAACCTCTTTGGGATGGGAGCTGTGGACAAGTGTCAAATACATTCTACAATGTTGACCAAGTGTTCCTAGGCATGGGTTTTGGTCCAAGATGCCATATTGGATGCCCATTCCAAGAAAGGTCCAAAATTGCCTTGTATGTTCTATTTAAACAGGTGCTTGGAGATGGAGTTTGTATAACAGGTTTATAGGTACTGTTATGCTGCCGGATTGACTCCAGACACAAGTGTCAAAGACCATTGAAGCTTGCATTACAAGTGTATTGTAAACATTGTTTCAGATTTGTTAATACATTGTGTAGGTTTCTGAGTGTGGGGTTTTTCACCTGATAAGGGTTTTCCCCACTGTAAATCTCTGTCTCTCTTCTTCTGTCTTCTTTCTGGATCTTGTGTTTTTTCTGCAATATCTCATGTTAATGGTTTAACATTACTGTAATAGTTAGGATAAAGTTGAATTTGCATAGCCCTCTCTTCAATAGATTAGTCTAGGAAAAGTTTCCGCATACCTAGCTTCCTTTCATAAACAAGTTAAGAGAATAAAAAAAGTGTCCAAACCATACAAGAGTCAATTTTAAAGTAGATACTGAGTGCATGGATTCCAAGGTTATCCTAACTAAGTGCAATCCAAGGAGTGGCACATTTCTATAATGTCAAAAAATGTCCCCTTAGGGGCTTTTCCCTCCTAAGGTTTAGCTCCTAGGTACTTTAGAATGCATTTAGGTCATCTTGCATGGTAGTGATGACTTCTGGTGAAGAAACCCCTAAGTTTTATGACAAATGAGATCTAGGGGATGTGCTTATGATGACTTCTACCTAAAATAGGAGGGAGGACTTGGGCGCCCACACCCTAGTCCTACCCTATTTTGGGTCAGGACCTAAATCTTAGTGTCGGTTATGTGACCGTTATTAGGTCCTATGCTGACACCTCAAGTTTGAATTACAAATTTCTTGGTAGGAAGTTGTTTAGTTGCATATATAAGCATGTTTAGGCATTCATTTGTAAACTAGATGAACATTGCAAATTATAATCTTATGCTAAAGTGATTCAAAGGCTTTCATTGTGTTACAGAGCGGTATTTTGTTGTTATTGTGTTTGTTTATGCAGATTTGGATCCATCTCATCATGGCATGAAAAAATCATCTTCCTTCCATGAGATTTAACCATTGAGACTTGAATGTCTCTCTGGGGCTTGACCGAGGCAAGCCTCTAAACACCACAACCCCCAACCCACTTTTCTGTGATTATAGGTTACAAGTTTTGGAAGCGAAAGAAGTGGAGTTGTAGGGAGACATTACAGACTGTCAGAAGTGTAGAGCAAAGAAGAAAATTAGGACTTCGACTAGGGAACCCACTCATTAGTCCTCTAGATTTTGATCTTGTGAAATCTCTATGACAACAAGATTGTGTTTCTGACATTCTTCAGAGATCCTAACAAAAATAGGTACACTGGACTAGGGCACCCGCTCATTAGTCCCTAACTTTTTCACACACTAAACTTTGAAATCTGGTATGTATTTGATTATCATTTGATATCTCTCTGTGTGCAATCATTTTTCATGATTTGTCCGTTTGTTTATGATTTTACAAAATTAGGGTTTTGAGCATAATTGGGCTTAATTAAACAACAAATTCACACAATTCCAATCTTCCCTTCTATTCCAAGTGACAGAAGATCTGTAGTAGAGTTCTCTACTTGGTTGAATCTCCTTGAATGTTGTGGTGAAAGGAGGATTTAACATGAACCCTTGAAATAAACCAAGATCCCATCTTCCTCTTTTTACCACTAAACATTTTGGTGAACCCATGTTTTTAAGGATTTTTACACCTTTCTGAGTGTTGTACTTAATACTTGCATTCATTTCATTCATTCATTTTATTTTCACCTTATTGCATTTGAAAAATTACAAAAAAAATTGAAAAATTGGAATTTTTTTAAAAATAATTGGCATTTTTAGCTTGAATTTTCAAATAATTTGAATTAGTTTGCATTTAATTTATGTTATCATCATCAGATCTGATTTAATTTATAGAAATTCATCATTCATTTACAGTGCATTTACATGCTTAATTTGTTAAAAATTGCTTGAAATTGTGCATTTTTCATATAACCTAGTTTATGCATTAGCTAGGGTTTGTGGTTAAAATCTTGTTTCATATTTTACTACTATTTTAAAACACTCATTAGGACTGATTTCTAATTGTAGTGTTTCATCATATAGTCATTCTTACAAAATTTCATGTCTAGGGTTTGAAAACCTTGCATTTTCACTAGATTTGGCCTTATCATCTCTCTAGAATTGCATCGTAGGCATGTTGTGTAGGATTTTTCTACACTAATTATCTATTATCAGGATTATAATCTGCTTCCCCTCAAATTCCTCACAAAACCCTTTCTATTGGGCCTTTGCATTGAAAATTGGTGAAACATTGCATGTTTTAGTGTATTTTCACTAGGTTTTGGCTTATCATCATTATAAATCTACATCAAAGGTGTGTTGTGAAGGATATTATTGGTTTATTGGACTGATATTAGACATATTATTTTTTTCTCCTCACCAATTTCCTTACAACACCTCTTCTTTCACTAATTTGAATTGAAAAGAGTTAAAAAAATCAAGCATTTTAGGTCATTTTCACATATAGTTTTGCACTTGTTTCTTGCATAACTTTTGAAAAGATTTTGAAATCCAATTTTACATTGATTTGAAAACATATACACATGGATTCTAATCACAACAATAACACTAGGTTCCCTCCTAGGCCTTACATGAAAAGAAAGGTCCATGAACTTGAAATTGTGTTTACACTGCATACTAGAACAATTGGAGACACTGAAGGACCTCTTTATATCACTATGAAGATAATGGGAAATCTTACAGATGGGACCCTTATTGATCTTAATTGTATGACTAATGTGGCAGTGGAAGAATTCCTTTATTCACAAGGTTTGATACAAGACTTCTATGACTCTTTGGACATGATGATTAAGACACATAAGGAAACTTTATAAACACTTCTAGGAAGATATCTTTATTGGTTACTATATTTGACAAATCCATAGAACAATTATTTGACGTTGTCCCCATATTTGACCTTTTTTGCATAAAATTAGGACACACATGGTTAAAATCTATGAAACCTGTCCCTTCAACAATTCATAATTGTGTAAAATTTCCTTTGAATGGATAAATACATACTATCCCTCGCACTAGATATAAACCTTTGGTTACAAGACAACACTTTAGCCTTGATTACTTTTGGGAATGATCTAAATTGGAACTGGAGCTGTAGACAAATTTTAACTTCTTGGGATATAGAAAGTACAAAACACAATTATTACATCGAGTGGTCAGTCCTTCTATTCAAGAAACAATAAGAGATGAATAACCTGCCTTTGAAGAGCATCCTAGACCAAAAGGAAAAGGACCCTATGCTGAGGTTCCTCCCCTGCCATCCTTACAAGGATCGGGTAGTAGTCATCAAGAGAAAAATATTCCACCGAGACAAAAGAGATTTGACCATGGTGCTTTCTCCTCAAAAACACAAAAACCTATGGAAGAACAAGACACTATTTTAAAAGAGATAAATAGTAAGACAATAAGAAATAGACAAGAAAGAGAAAGGAGGAAGAGAAGACAAGCATTTGCCCAATGAAACACATCTCAACAAGAAAACATCTCACCTAATATTGAATCAAACCAAGAACTTAAGAATGGACAACTTAAAGACAAGAATAAAAGTTGGGCTATGGTACCTTATGCCCCACTTTCCTCTAACATTCGGGAGTGGGAAGATGATGATCTAATTGTTCACGAGATTTAATTAGGTTGTCCTTATAGGTAAGTATTTCTAACCTTGGTGGTCACCTATGTCATGTCATTATTTGCTCATTTATCTAACCTCCCCTCTAGTGTCGTGTTTGCCCCATGATGTGTTATGTGTTGTTTAGGCCTCTTAGGATGACCCTTGATTCTCTTGTTAGGTCAAGGATACCAGGAGACCACCTCTATTGTGACCTTTTTCTATTTGTATCATCATTCTTCCATATTTCTTCTCCTCTATTTTCATTATTGTGTGTTGTGTCTTAAGGACATAGCGTTGCAGTTGGTGAGTTGGGGGAACCCTCCTATGTGACTATCCCTAAGGCACTTGTTCTCCTCTCTTGATCTATTGTTTACCTTCCTCTAATGGTTCTACTTAGCTGGCAGATGATGAAAAACAAATAATACTAATACGGACCAAGTTTCCCTTCAGCGAGAAATCAAAAAATTGACATAGTCCATACATGATGATAGGCTTGATATATACTATCCGATGCTTGGCTAGTAGAATCACTCCATGTGATATTTTGATGTTGTCTTATTGCACTAACAAACTATAACAATATAACTGCTCCGTACACTTTATTTATCTATTAATCTTGCCTCATTTATATTCGATTCTGAGATCTTGCAATAGAGCCCCACAGTTATACTTGGTTTCTAAATCCATAGTGTAACCTTAGCTTTTTTATATGGTTATGTTCATGCATTTTCTTTTCATCATGTGATGTGGTTATTATCTTATGGAAAGATTTCTAACTTCTTTTCTTGCAGAAATGTGTTTGTGGGAATATCTGGAAATCATAAAGTACATGTCACCTCTAGGGGCATGGGCTTTGCGAGAGCTCATTTTCCCTTGTGTGTTTTCTTCCTACCTTAACATGCTTGATATCAGTACATGATATCAACCACCTTAAGGTGGGGGCATATAAGGTAAGCTATTTGATGATTTTGATACTAACGAAGCATGTTTGTAAGCCCTCTATGGAGGCAAGATGTTGTATCTCCGTGCAAGTGCACATCTTTCTTTCTATATTGAAATCATTAAGCCCTCTGCAGAGGTGGGATATCTTGCATATCCTATTATTTTAAGCCCTTTTATGGAAGGTGGGGATGGTTTATTTCTCGAGGAGATTGCACAATCTTGTCATTTTCAAAACGTCCTCCAAGCAGGCAAGGAACGGATCTGAGACTATCCTAACCCTTAAGCTTGTCTTCGGTGATTGTTGTGGTGAAGCCTAATCATCGATGTGTGCCTATAATGTGCCTGAGATGGTTGTGAACCTAGCAATAGTTTTTTTCCATCACTTGTTTGCCATGTTTTCTCCATGTCTTCCATGTGTGTGTGTATGGCATGTTTGTTCCCAAGCATAGTCTAAATATTGGTGGTGATGAGTCCCTCCTATGCTTTGGGATTTGTATGGCATGTCTGTTGTCCCATATGTAGTCTAAAAACTAGTGGCAATGAGTCCCTCCTGCATTATGGGTTGTGTGTTTACTTTCCTTGTACTTGCATTTGCATTCATACATATAAGAAAAAAAAAAAAAATCATTGCATTCACTATGTTTTACATGTCTTCAATGCTATCTTCTTCATGTCTTGCGTGACTGTTACTATCTTCTCCGTGTTTTATGTGATTGTTATTGTATTCAATGTGTTTGGCATGTCTTCTCCGTGCTTGGCTTGTTTGTTGTGTTTGTTGACCATACTTTAATGCATGTATTGGCCTTGCATTTATACATACATTAAAGTGGGGGCTAAATTTTATTGTAGAAAATGTCCCCTTGGGGGCTTTTCCCTCCTAAGGTTTAGTTCTTGGGTCCTTTAGAATGCATTTAGGTCATCATGTATGTTAGTGATGACTTTCGATGAAGAAACCCATAAGTTTTATGACAAATGGGACCTAGGGGATGTGCTTATGATGACTCCTTGAAATAGGGGGAGACTTGGGTGCCCGCGCCCTAGTCCTGCCCTATTTTAGGTTAGGACCTAAATCTCAGTGTTGGTTATGTGACCATTATTAGGTCCTATGTCGACACCTCAAGTTTGAATTATGAATTTATTGGTGGAAAGTCGTTTAGTTGCATATATATATAAGCATGTTTAGGCATTCATTTGTAAATGAGATGGACATTGTGAATTGTGATCTTATGTTAAAGTGATTCAAAGGCTTTCATTATGATGGAGAGTGGTATTTTGTTGTTATTATGTTTGTTTATGTAAATTTGGCATAAAAAATCATCTTCCTTCGATGAGATTTACACCATCGAGACTTGAATGTCTCTTTGGGGCTTGACCAAGGCAAGCCTCTAAACACCACAACCCCCAACCCACTTTTCTGTGATTGCAGGTTATAGGTTTTGGAAGTTAAAGAAGTGGAGTTGCAGGTAGATATTATAGATTGTTGAAAGTGTAGAGAAAAGAAGAAAATTAGGGCTTGGACTAGGGTTCCCACTCATTAGTCCTCTAGATTTCGATGCGGTGAAATCTCTGTGACAATAGGATTGTGTTGCAAACATTCTTCAGAGATCCCTAAAAAAATAGGTATAGTAGACTAGGGTGCTTGCTCATTAGTCCCCAACTTTCCGCACACCAAACTTTAAAATATGGTATGTATTTGATTGTCATTTGATATCTCTGTGTGATCATTTTCTATGATTTGTTCATTTGTTTACAATTTTATGAAATTAGGGTTTTAAACATAATTGGGCTTAATTGAACTACAAATACACACAATTCCAATCTTCCCCTCTATTCCAAGTGACAGGAGATCTGTAGTAGAGTTCTCTACTCAGTTGAATGTTCTTGAATGTTGTGGTGAAAGGAGGATTTAACATGAATCCTTGAAATAAACCAAGATCCCATCTTCCTCTTTTTACCACTAAATAGTTTCAATCCTAGTACTCCATAGGAAATAGGGATTACTGATGAGGTAGCAAGTTTCTGAGGTGATGTTTCATCTTCCCAATAACATACTAATTAAGAATTTTTTTGAAAAGTTCAAGACTCTAGAGGAATGTCAGCTACTACCAATTTCAGATGTTGTAGGAGTTATGAAATTATTGAATTTATGGAAATATGAGTTCCATGCCATCACCCCAACTTTAATCACATCATTCACTCAAGGTGACATGATAGACCAATTTTATGCAATGCCAAGTTGGACAATTTATTAAAATTGGAGTCTGAACTGGATAGTTTAATGAAAGGGGCTAGAGCAATATTAGATGCAAGATACCAAGCACACACAAATAAATTGGTAAAGATATTGGAGCATGCTTGGCCATCTGATGAAGTATTCACAAATTGGATGCTCAAATATTCTTTGAGTTTGTTGTGAGGTGACTGAATGACATATGGAACTTGTCATATCTAACTCTTTGCTTTTATAGATTTGATAACATGGTTTCATGACTAGATAGAGATTTATTGATGTAGGAGCATCCCTAGTTCAAGAGCAATCTTGCATCAACCAAAAACATTTGCATTTTAGTTTGTTTCTTTTATTTTCTATTTCAATTTAGCTAGTTCAGTCAGTAGCAGTTTCTATATTTTGGTTCACACTCTACTGCAGTTGCATTTTAGACCTTGTGGAGATGGACTTAGCATCTAGACTCATTCATCTACAACATATCCAAAATTCAAATCATTTGGATCTTTTATAGGAGAGATATCACTATCAGAAGATCGATTGTTTTCTCAGAGTAGAGCATCCTGACAGTCTCATAATTAGCTAGAGGAGAAGGCTTGCAGAGCATTTCATGACTTGCGAAGCTAAAAGACACATCAATCAATGTTTATTAGTTCATGGTCGACCTTCCTTGAGATCCGTACATCATTCCATTCATTTGTGGAGGAGTTCTATTCATTTAGGTCTGACCTATCCATGTACACATGTTACAGCTCTTCATTGGAGTTGTGACCTTCCTTGGCTGACATAGAGGAATCTTTTGTATTAGAGAGGATATATATTGATGTAATAGATCCTTAGGAAAGTAGAATTTGATAATGATGATCATTAGAATAAGTTATTAGTTTGGATTTTGTGCGAAGGAGCTTCAAAGCTATATCTTGTGTATATTCTGATATTCTATAATTAGGCCTGTGAGCCCTAATTGTAAGCCCAGATGTTGCTGACCAATTTGTATTTGATTCTTATGATATACTGAATGATTGCATCTGCATTTGCTTCATATCTTTGAGTTGTTTCCATTATGTTTACACTTGTTGAATGGTCTAGACTGCTCTCTTTGAAGACCCTCCTAACCGTGACTATACCAAGTGGTATTAGAGTGAAAGTTTGAATTTTTGGGAGTGAATTGAGTGAAGTTGGTGAAGGAATTTTGTTAGATCTTGCTATGGATAGATCACAGAATCTGAGGTAGGTTACTTGTGTCGCAACTGATCACCGATTGTGAGGTAGTTGTCACCTTGTAGCCCGATCGCCGAATTGAGCTAGTTTGTACTTGATCCTAGGAAGATGCCGCTGAGGAGAATCCCTGCTATTGGAACAATGGCTGGTAGAATGGATGAGATGATGGAGATGATGAAGACAATGCAAATTAGACTGGATGTTGTTGAAGAAGATAGAAGAAAAGGACTAAGCCCTAGAATTGATATTGAGAGTGATGAGGAAGAATTTCAATCTGTGAATCAAACTGAAGAAACCCTAGGAGGTGAAGAAGAAGAAGAATCAGATCAAGTCAAGATGTTGTGAGCTATTTCAAAGATTGGAAAGAGACCTAGAGTTGATGTACCAAACTACACTGGCAATTTGAACCCTGAAGAATTGATTGACTAGATAAATAACATGGAAGAATACTTTGACTATAAAGAAATTGAAGATCTAAAGAAGGTGAAATTTGCAAAGACAAAGTTGAAAGGACGTGCTTCTATTTGGTGGAAATAAGTACAGTTGGATAGAAACATAAGAGGAAAAGAAAAGATTACAAAATGGGATAAGATGGTGACAAAATTGAAGAATCAGTTTGTACCTGCTGACTATGAGTTGGAGTTGTTGAAGAGACTGCAAAACCTAAGGCAAAAGGAGAAATCTGTGGAGGAGTATACTGAAGAATTTCATAAGACAATCATAAGGAAAGGACATAGTGAAGCAAGCAAAGAGAAAGTGGCTAGATACATCAATGGACTGAGATTGAACATTCAAGAAGAATTGAGTTTAGTAAGGATGACAACATTGGTAGAAGCATATCAGTTTGCCTGAAAGTTGAAGAGAAGTTGAATAAAAGGCATGATCAAAGATAGAGAGGCAAAGGAGGTAAATTTCAGAGAGGTAGAACATTTTCTGAAGGAGAAAGATCATATGTGGAGTAGATTAGACAAGAGAATACATTCAATAAGGAGGACGAAGACAACAATGCATACCGGAGAGATGATAGAAATTTCTACCATAGAGGAAACCCTAGTCCATACCAGAGTGAAGTATACAAAAGAGAAGGAAGAGGACCTGATAGGAGAACATTCAAAGGAATGTGTTTCAAGTGTGGAGGTGAAGGGCATAAAGAATTTGAATGTAATCAGGGGAGTACAAGAGAAGGGATAGAGAACAGTGGAAGAGCAACATATGTGGAAGAAGAACCTCTTGAACTAGGTGACCCCTGTTCAGTTGGTAAACCTGAGAAAAGAGATTCACTTGTGATGAGGAGAGAACTATTTCAAGAAAAGACAAATGAGGAACCACCACAGAGGAAAAGTTTATTTAGATTCAGATGCAAATTAACAGGTAAATGTTGTAAAGTTGTTATTGATAGTGGTAGTTCTGATAACCTAGTTTCAGAAGAGATGGTGACTAAGCTGAAATTGGAAAGATTGAAACACCCTAAGCCCTATCAGATAACATGGATTCAGGATGAACATAAGGTACTAGTGAGTGAACAATGTTTGGTGAAATTTTATATTGGATCTTATCATGATGAAGTATTGTGTGATATTATGCCTATGAATCTATGTCATATTTTGTTGGGTAGACCTTGGCAGTATGATAGAAAAGATATACATGATGGGAGAAAGAATACATACACTATAACATCAAATGGAAAGAAAATTACTTTGAGTCCTTTGGAAGATGATCCTAAGAGTGAAGTATGTGGGAATGCTAAAAATTGTTTGGTAGATGGAAGAAAATTTCTGGATGGTTTGAAACATGAGAATATGTGTTATGCTTTAATCCCTAAGAAATCTGAAACATTGAAGGAGACTAAAGAATCACAACCGGAGGAGATAAAAGAGTTTCTAATAGAGTATGAAGACATCATATTAGATAATGTACCAGAAGGATTGCCATGGATCAAGAGTATCATTCATCATATGGATCTTATACCTGGAGCTAGTTTGCCTAACAAAGCAACACACTAAATGACACCAGTAGAGAATGAAGAACTGAATAGATATATACAAGAATTATTGAGGAAAGGTTTGATCAGAGAAAGTTTGAGCCCTTGTGTAGTACCTGCAGTGTTAGAACCTAAGAAAGATGGATAATGGAGAATGTGTATAGATTCTAGAGCTATAAACAAGATCACAGTTAAGTACAAATTTCCTTTACCTGGGATGGATGATATCATGGATTGTTTGAGTGGAGCAAGATATTTCACAAAGATAGACTTGAAGACTGGATACCATCAGATTAGAATCAGAGAAGGTGATGAATGGAAGACTACTTTTAAGACAAATGAAGGATTGTATGAGTGGTTAATGATGCCTTTTGGATTGACAAATGCACCGAGTACTTTCATGAGATTGATGAATGAAGTTTTGAAGAAATTCTTGGGTAACTTTTTTTATTGTATATTTGGATGATATTCTGATTTTGAGTAAGACAAAGGAGGAACATTTGCAACACCTTAGACAAGTTTTGTAGAGGTTGAGAGAGGAGAAATTCCTGATAAACATTAAGAAATGTAGTTTCATGAAGGAAGAATTAGTATACTTGGGATTTGTGATTTCTGCGGAAGGATTGAAGATGGACTCTAAGAAAGTAAGAGCAATTGTTGAATGGCCTACACCAGAGAGTATTGGAGAAGTCAGATCATTTCAAGGGTTGGCTAGTTTCTACTGGAAGTTCTTTAGAAATTTTAGTTCAGTTTGTAACCCTATGACAGAGAAAATGAGAGGTGACAGAAAAGATTTTAAGTGGACATTAGGAGTAGACAAAAGTTTTGAATTGTTGAAGTAGAAAGTAACAAAGCATTTGACATTACTAGATTTCAATAAGGTGATTCAAGTAGATTGTGATGCAAGTGGGAATGCAATTGGAGTAGTGTTAAGTCAAAAAGGTAGACCTATAGCATATTTTAGTGAGAAGTTAAATGATGCAAGGAGAAGATATTCAGTTTATGATCAAGAGTTCTATGCCATAATTCAAGCCTTGAAGAAGTGGAGACATTACTTGTTGCCTAAGGAGTTTGTGTTGTATACAGATCATCAAGCTTTGCAATATTTGAATAGTCAAGGTAAGTTGAATCAGAGACATATGAGATGGGTAGAGTTCATACATAGTCATACATTTGTATTGAAGCATAGGAGTGGAAAATCAAACAAAGTTGCAGATGCATTGAGTAGGAGAAGGAACTTGTTGACAGAGATGAGAATTGAAGTGATAGGATTTGATAAATTGAAGAACATGTATGAGGAAGATCTAGATTTTGCAAAACCTTGGAAAGCATGTAAGGAACCTATTGTAACAAACAGAAGTAAGTGGTTGGACTATTTCATTCAAGAAGATATGTTGTTCAGAAGAAATCAATTGTGCATACCTAGAAGTTCAATGAGAGATAATTTGATCAAGGAGAAATATAGTGGTGGATTGGAAGGACATTTTGGTATTGATAAAATAGTGGCTTTGGTGAGTGAACACTACTTTTAGCCTCAGATACATAAGGATGTTAGGAAATTTATGCAAAGTTGTAGAGTTTGTCAAGTTGCAAAAGGAAGTAGTCAGAATACCAGATTGTATAAACCTCTAACAGTACCAGAGAGACCTTGGGAAGACATAAGCATGGATTTTGTAATGGGATTGCCTAAGACACAAAGAGGACATGATTCAATATTTGTAGTGGTGGACAGATTTTCAAAGATGGTACATTTCATACCTTGTAGGAAGACAACTGATGCAGTGCATGTAGCTGACCTATTTTTCAAGGAGATTGTGAGATTGCATGGATTACCTAAGATCATAATTTTAGACAGAGATACAATATTTCTTGGATTTTTTTGGAAGACACTTTGGAAGAAGATGAAGACAGATTTGATGTTTAGTTCAAAATTTCATCCATAGACTAATGGACAGACAAAGGTAGTGAATAGGAGTTTGGGAAACTTGTTGAGATGTTTGGTTGGAGAGAAGGTAGGAAGTTGGGATTTGATTCTATCACAAGAAGAGTTTGCATACAATAATTTAGTGAATAGAAGTACCAAAAGAACACCTTTTGAGATTGTTATCAGAGTAAATTTCAGAGGAGTATAGAGTTGAGAGATATCAGTATGGAAGATAAGAGAAGTACAAAAGTAGAAGAATATGCAGGACACATGGAGATAGTGCATAATCAAGTTAAGAAGTATTTGGAAAAGATGAACAGTAAATACAAGGAGCAGGCAGATGGGAAGAAGAGACACAAAGAATTTGAGGTTGGAGATGAAGTGATGGTGTACTTGAGAAAATAAAGATTTCCAGTTGGGACATGTAACAAGTTGAAAATGAAGAAGTTTGGACCTTGTAGAATACTTAGGAAGTTTGATTCAGGAAATGCATATGAAGTGGAGCTACCAGAGACATTAAGTATATCACCTATTTTCAACATTGCAAACCTATATCAGTATCATGAAGTAGAGTTCAATGACAACATTCAGGAAGACTTGAAGAAGTAGTTACCATAACAAGCACCGGAGCAGATTGAAGATATTTTGGATAGTAGAGTTGGACACAGGACCAGAGGAAGACAATACAAAGAATATCTTGTGAAGTGGAAAGTTAGACTGGAAGAAGATTCATCATGGATTTCTCAGGTCGAGGTGGACCACTTTGGTTTTCCTCTAGCCCCATCAAAGTGAGGGACTCACTTTTTCAATAACCCCAGATGTCTGATGCAAGAGCATCCCTGGTTCAAGAGAAATCTTGCATCAACCAAAAATATTTGCATTTCAGTTTGTTTCTTTCATTTTCCAGTTTAATTCAAGCAGTTAAGTCAATAGCAGTTTCTATATTTTGGTTTGCATTCTACCACAGTTGCATTTTAGACCTTGCAGAGATAGACTTAGCATCTAAACTCATTCATCTACAACATATCCAAAATTTAGATCATTTGGATCAGTTACCAGAGAGATATCACTATTAGAAGATCAATTGTTTTCTCAGAGTAGAGCATCTTGATAGTCTCAAATAATCAACTAAAGGAGAAGAATTACAGAGCATTTCACAACTTGTGAAGCTAAAAGACACATCAATCAATGTTTATTGGTTCATGGCCGACCTTCCTGGAGATCCACACATCATTCCATTCATTTGCAGAGGAGTTCTATTCATTTAGGTCTGACCTATTCGTGTACACACGTTACAACTCTTCATTGGAGTTTGTGACCCTCCTTGGCTGACACAGAGGAATATTTTGTACTAGAGAGGATATATATTGATGTAATAGATCCTTAAGAAAGTAGAATTTGATAATGATGATCATTAGAATAAGTTCTTAGTTTAGATTTTGTGCGAAGGAGTTTCAAAGCTATTTCTTATGTATATTCTGATATTATGTAATTAGGTCTGTGAGCCCTAATTGTAAGCCTGCATATTGCTAGCGAATTTGTATTTGAATCCTATGCTTTACTAAATGACAAAATCTACATTTACTTCATATCTTTGAGTTGTTTGTGATGTTATTACTCTTGCTACATGGTCTAGATTGTTCTCTTTTAGGACCCTCCTAACCGTGACTGTACCATTTATGACTTGATAAACTGGATTAAGGTATAATCAAGGCGTTAATCATAAATAGTTTTGGCTATAAAATATGTATTTGACAATCAATCTTGATTGTTAGTCTCTCTTGGAATTTTTTTAGTTAGATAGAAGAATTAGGCAGTTAGGTTGTTATCTGTATCTTGAAGGGTCCAGTCTGTGCAAAATAAAAAGGTTTGAGTCACATGACTATGAGCTCCATGTTTGATATGGGAGGATCTAGAAAGATAGAAACCTACTATCAAACTCATGTTCCTGGGTAGAAGTCATCTCTCCTTCTCTAAAGAGAGTAGCTAGGAGTGAATCTATAGAAAAATATTGTGAAAAAGAGATGAAAACCTCCCTATTTGGGATATAAAGAGGGGAATATAGAGTGTCATTTTTCCTCAATCCTCTTTCACTTTATCTTAAATCTCTCTTTTTGTAACTCTCTCATCATGTATTTTGACTCTTATCTTGGGTCTCTCTAGTAGTAGAGTGGACGCTCATGCATTCATCTTATAATATCTAGGTGGTGGTCTCTCCCAATCCATTTGTTTCTCTTTCCTTTGGGTTTGTTGCACAAGTGTATTCAGCACTAGGAACTTCATTTGCAATGTTGGGGGTAGCGAGAGGAAACACTTTCCACTTCAGCTAGACATGGTGGATTGCTTGTCCCATGTCTTCTGAGAATAGAGATGCAGGCATTAACATATGCTAGACAAATGGATTGACTAATCCATGAAGGTAATCAATTAGAGGTTTGTCACCTTCTAGCCATCCATTCAGATAGCCCATGGGAGAATGTTTGTTTCTCAAGTAAATCTAAATGTAAAAGGTTAAAATGACATGTAAAATGTTGTTTGTAAATTTGTTATAAAATGACAAGTGTCACTCATCTAGGAATACTTTGCTTTGTAACCTTTTCTATAAAAGGATGTATCATTTGTCTTTCAAAAGAGAGATGGAAAATTAGGGAAAGTAGAGGAAATAGTCTGAGAACTCTGTAAGGTGTCATGTTGGGAAGAACAAGTGATTATTTTGTGTCTGTTGTGTACTCTATAATACTATTCTCAATCTGAAATATATGGGAGAAAGCCTTTTGCTCACATTGTCCCTAGTTGATTATTTCTTGTTTCTTTAAAACAAATGGCCAAGGGTTTATTTCTTGCATACATTTGCTATGACAAGATTTTACCATTGTTAGTCATTTCTCAAGGATCAACATAAAACTTTAAGTGATAATCATAGGAAACTCAGGTTAAGAAATAGATAACTAAGTAGAGTGTTGAATAGTAAGGTCATACACATAGGTTCTAGTATTGTAAGGCAGTAATAGTTGAATGAACCATTATGAAATGTTTTCATTACATAATCACTTATGCATATTAGAATGACTCTATGACTCCCTTAAGGCACTGATCTTCAGACCATGAAGTTTCCCTCTTCCATTTCAAAGCAAAGTTTGAAAATCCAAAATTCATGATAACTTAATTAAATAGTAAGTTATTATCCTTATTCATACCCAAGCATAAGAGATATAAGGAATATAATGGTAAAAGTATTTTATCTTACAAATCCTTGGCATATTGTATGAATTCTTAATCTAGTAGCAGGATGTTTGTGAATATCTTGTTTATTCTGAGCTAGTATGCATTGTAGGGAAACCCACCATGGTGTTCCAGAGACTAAAGTGTGGGGTAGATTAAGATAATATATCCCATTCATTGGCCAACCCTTCTGTAGTTTTGAGCATAGAAACTCACAATTCTTAGAGACTATAGTCTACAGGTTGGGGAACCAATAGAACCCTTAAGAGATAAATTAATAAAGGTGTCATCAAACTACTACCTAAATAAGTTGACAAAACATTGATAGAAAATTAGAGCCTAATTGCTCTCCTTAAAGTGTCCTACAAAATCATGGCTAAAGTATTAGTTATTAGGTTGAGTTATATTTTTCCAAATATTATTTCTCCCATTTAAAAAAGATTTATCAAAGGTAGATACATTCTAGAAAATCTTTTTAGATAGTAAGGTCTGGATTTATAATGAACCCTAACTAAAATATTCATATAAATTACTCAGATATGAAATGATGCAATGAAATCAACCAAAACATTCATATAAAATACTCAAATATGAAATTCCCATGTAAAATAAATAGGTATGCATACATAAACTAGCTAGAATAGATTGTTTCATTCACACATTTCATTCAAAATATTAAATGGATCTGTTAGTAAAAATATTTGCTAACAATCAAGACTGTAATTATTACAAAGAAATTCTAAAAAAGACCAAATTACTAAAATTTCCAAATTCCATAGTGGTTTTCTAGTTGAAGTGTTTATACAACCTTTGTATGAATCTACCCTCCAAAAACCAAAGGGTTTTCATCCTTACATCTAATAGTTGAACACATGTTCTTGAACCAGGGTTTGGGTGTGTTGGTGTGATGATCCTAGATGATCCAAATTGATGAAATTGTCTACCTTATATAGGAATTGAAGGCCTAGCATGTGTTGGCACCCTCAAATTTTGCAAATTTGAAGTGCCTATCTCCTTTCAATGTGTCGACGGAGGCTAGGTCGACATGGTGTTCAATCTACCTCAGAGCCCACCTTCGCCAATTAAAATTTTCCAACTCAGAAGTCATATTGCAAATCTGTTTGGTGGGAGATTTTTTGACACATTTGGTAACATGCTTGCTAAGTTTCATGCTTCCAAGGTGAGTTTTGATTGGCTATTTAATTATTTTCTGACTACGACCGGGCTAGCTTTGGCATTCTAAAAAGTTTCAAATCTCGCAATTCTGAGGGCGACCCATTTCTTGATTTGGTCTAAAATGTCTTCAGTTCTGGTTTCATCATATTCAGAGACCATATGATGCATTATTTTAATGCATTCTAGTTTTGGCAAAGACATCCGACAAGCCAGTTTACAAAGGAAGTCCCTAAAATCATTCGGCAATACAAATTCTAAGGAAATGAGTTTTCTCTGAATAATTGATTATGACCATGCACAAATTTTCATGACCCTCTGACATCCCGTCTGCCCACAATAGAAATGCACTGTTTCCCTGAAGGAGGAAATTCAAAAACTTGTCATTTGCCAAAGTTTGAAAAATGCAAATTTTAAAATATTAATTGACACATTTTAATAGTTTAAAATGCAAAGGTTATAATATAAACATTATTACTTTATGTTATAATGTTTGGGGCAAGGATAAAGGTATTTGTTTTCCCATTTCGCAGCATCGCACAATTGCTTCAGCTGCCCTCCCTCTGCCATGTGATGGTGCAAAATCACCATTCCATGGCAGTTTTTTGACCTGTACTCCTCTCTATGGCAAGGTTGAGGTGTTTCCCTCTTACTCGGGTGTTTTTGGAGGTCTTTCTGGCAGATTCAGGCAAGTGATATTGCAAAGTAAGATGTTGTTCACATTTTTTGGTTTCAGGCATATTTTTGGGGGCTCTGGATGGCTTGGATTTGTTGTTCCAAGCTGCAAAATCATCCTATGATCATTCCTAATTCAATGACAAGGATTTTTAGTACATTTGTAATGATTTTTGGTTGCCGGAAAGATGAAAAATGCTAGGCATCCACAAAAAACAATCCAGAAAATGATGAATTGGGCAAAATTGGATTGTAAGTTGCTCAAATATGATCTCCATGCTCTTTAAAAGTGGATTTCATCAAGGAGAAGCTAGAAGTAGAAATGCATGACAGTTGCAATGAAAATAATGTGAAAAGTCAAAAAAAGGGAAAATAGATTAAAATCATTTTATATTGTATTTTATTTTTTCCTCTTTTTTATATATTTTAATTTTTTCCCAGGTAAATTGTAATGGAAATATCTCACCAACCTCCAGAATGTATTAAATTTTAAAGCAACATGCTCTTGTTTCTATAAGAGAGCATGTTGTTCCACTTTGTAGAGGAGGCTGGACTTTGAACCCAAGGTGTTCACACATTGGGGAAATGGCATTTTGTAGGAGCAGATGTCTAGTTTTGGGTTACAAATTGAATTTTGCTTTACTAGTGAATCATGTTCCGTATGACAATATTTCTATTCAAGTTGAAATCTATGAAAAATATTTTGCAGTGTGTATTTTTTGTAATTGTCTCCATGAATGCATGCATTTTCCTTTTAAGCAAGAAGATTAAGGATCTTTGAGTTTATCCATTCACATTTGTTGAATTTGCATATTCAATTTGTTTCTTTTATTCAAGGAATGAATTAAAAATGCTTTAGATGGGATATGGAGGACTGTGTATTCTTTTAGGGATTTGTAAGTAGAGTTGCAAAAAATGCTTTCTCTTGGGCCATTACTGCAAGAGAGTAGTGATTTGTATTAAGCCCTCTAGATATGAAGTTGTGCTGTCATTAGGAAACATTTGCATGGGTTAAATGTCTGACTATGTGTTGTGTGGTTAAACAACATGCCCCATTTTGACTTGGCAAAACAGGGACCCAACTTCTTTTGGCTTGGTTTGTGTTTCTTCCTTTCTGGCGGTTTGGTAAAAATCAGTCAAGTGCATCATCACGTTGAGTCAGGATGAGGTAAGTCATCAATATGAGGTCAGTTTGTCAAAATTCCTATTTCATATCAGTAACCTCATATTCTGGAAGAACATTAAATTTCATGCAGGTTTGCCTTTTACGTCACCCTGGTATTCATCAGGATGTGAGAGTTATGAACAGTCAAAGTTTTGGTCAAACCTGATATTCACAAGAGGGGGGTCATATTTTATAATCTGAGTCATGTTGTTTAAAGATCATCATCATATTGAAACATTCCCCTGATGTATCCTGCGGTTCAAATATCCTGACGTCAACTTTAAATGGTAGTAAGCCTTTCGCGTCAAGCGGTCTTTTATACCACGAACATCATGTTTTGAAAAGTAACCCAATATTCGTAAATATCATCCTGACGCGAAATATCACCCTTAACAAACATCCTGATGACATCATCTGAATATGATAAACAAAGAAACAAACATCCTGATGACATCATCATCATATTTACATTTCGACAGGATATTTTGTAAACATGATCATGTTCGCCCAATATGACGATGACGTCATGAAGCATTTCTGATACAAAGAACGAATATCATGATGACGTCATCCTGATATTCAGAAAGGAGGATGAGCAAGCTTGTCTCATCATCATCATTTTGTTTTGAAACATCACCTGATAAACCGAAACATCCTCCTGATGTGCTAAAATGTAAACAAAGGGTGCATTATCACCCGAATCTTGTAGCGATAATAATTCCAGTGCTAGGGAGGATGATATCGAAACTCAACCTGATATTTGTGAAATATCATCCTGCCCTCATGATATCCCGCCATATGGATATCCCCCCACTCCCCTTGCCGCCATTATCATTAAATGCGCGCAGATATGGTAGGTGATTCCCGCCGACCCCGGAACCCGATGAAATACCTGACGAGATCCTGAGTTTTCGCACGAATGATCAAAGATTGCAATCTAACTTGTCAGAGTTGCCCTAAATTTACCCTAACTGCAAGGTTAAAAGGTAATTCAACCGCCATTGTTACGTTTACCTACGTTAAAATTGTTTTACAGAGCACTTGCCTCCATATCCGCATAACAGCTACCGTTGCGCAATTCGAGCTCACAGATAGGAGGGAAGTGATCAGTAGTTGAATTAAGAGGGTCTTGACGATATACTGGTATAAAGGAAAATCTACATAACCAGGTAAGTGAACTGAAACCCTCATCATGTTGTTTCTAAATGATGTTGTAAGTTCTGGTTATGTATCCATGTAAGTAAGTAATGTGAAATTGATGCAATAGGCATGATATTTGCAATATGTATGCATGCATATCCTTGTTGTGAGAAAAAATGTTGTTAATTGCAGGTACCCATGGCTGAAAAATGCTCAGTCAAGAATCAGGAGGAATTTAGCAGGCCTATGTTCTCTTCCCAGAGAGGGGTCCTGTTCAAATATGGGGCAATTACAGATACCGATCAGGGGAGTACCAACCTAGAGGCTTGGTCAGCCAAGCTGAATGATGGACAAGATAAGAGTCCAGTACTGGACGCAATGTTTGTATCAGGTATGTGGAACGCTGCTGGCTTCCCATACTCCATGGAGTCTCCGGAGCTAGTCATTGAATGCGCCCAGAATTATAACCCTCAGACGAGGCAGGTGGTGAAGCATGGGAGAGTGTATGCAGACCTATCCATCAAGGGTCTCTCCCAGACATTTGGACAGCCAATGGGCAGTAAGGTAAAGAGTGTAGACTTGAAGAAGTCTGAAAGAGAATATGAGGCCAACAAGAAGGCGGCTAGAAAGAACATGTATGCTTGGCGGGCCGAGAACAGCACATATAATGCAGCGGCCAAACTTCCTGTGCACATGTTCAAGTTTGATTTTAATGAGGAGTATCAGTATGTGATTGCCCTACTGAACAGGGTGACTGGCCAGCCTGATACTAGTGATTTTAGAGATTGGATGTACGGCATAATAATGATGTGCCTGTATGCAGACATCAAGCCACTGTGGGGCCAAATAATAGGCGATGCTCTGCATGAACAGCTGATGAACCTGGGAGGTTTAGACTGTGCATTCTACATGACCTCCTATATCGTTTATTCCTGTACGTATAGAGGCACTTTTGATGCCCTGGTCACAGATGGAAAACTGACGGGCACAAATGCAGCATATATCTGGGATCATCATCCCCAGCTGCAAAGGAGCAAATATATCAAGGACTACAAACTGGTCAATGATGCATTTCTATGCATCTGGTAAGGACCATGGAGGATGATAGAACTAAAAGACTAAGCATGGAGGCTCAAGAGGCAGTATACAGGCATGGGGCGTGGTACATACAATTTGCCACCTTTTCCTACATCAGGATAGAAGGTTTTGAAGGACATCCCCTGATGCTGCCAAGATATCCTACAGATGCAGTAGTTTTAATGGAATTTATCAGGCAGGGCTCCACCATGATACAGATGTATACGGATGCCAAGAAGCTGCCACCAATTTGGTTTCCAGTCAACATCGGCAAATACATGTGCCCTGACTCCGACAATATAAAGAAGGTGATGGTCGCCCTGAATAAGATGAATTTGCTGCCCTTCCCAGTAACGAGACCATATGATCCTTACGGCCGAATGCAGAAGATCCTAGGAAACCCTATTCACCAGAGGCACCTAGAAGATTTTTGGGCTGACTGCGAGGATGAGGCAGAAGCCAGGAGGAGGAGGTATCAGAGGTTGACTCTGAACCAGATCAGAACATTTGACTGCATATCCCTCCCTCAGCAGATGAAGAATGATGACGGTAGGATAATGGTAGATGAGTATGAGCAGAAGAAGATTTATAATGATACCATATCTGCACCTGACCTTACCATGCAGGAGGATATGTCCTTGGACCCATTCTTTGCCAGAACCCTACACTTGACCCAAGCTTGGGTAGATGCACAGGTAGAGGCATTGAAGAAGAAGGGTGTGGCCATCACGGTGGATAGCAAGAAGAAGGGGCAGGACATCCCTACAGATGAATATGATGACTTCCTGCTGGAGAAGAGGAAGACTAAGGGAGAGATGACCCCTCCACCACAGCAGCCTAGCAAAAGGGCCCCAAAGGGCAAGAAGGTGGAAAAAGGACCCAAAGGGGTCATAGTTGACAGGGCAGTATTCACAGCGGAGGAGGTAGCCAAATCAGGGTCAGAATCAGATTCTCCTCCAAAGCCCAAGAAAACCAAGACAGCAGAGGCTAGAATCACAGAGACCTAAGAGGTGGGTCAGTCATCCAAACAACCAGGCAAAGCTATCCTCATGGAAGAGGAGCCTGAAGAAGAGGAGGAAGCTCCGCTAATAATAAGAAGAAAGAGGAGAGCTCCGCAGGTGTTGGTTCCCACCACACCTAAAAAACCAAGAACCTCCATGAGAGGTGAGATAAGTCAACCTCCTGCGCAGTTACAGGGGGCAGGTAGTGAAGTGTAGAAGGAACTTCAGCATAACGTTCCACTTCCTACCATTGTCAAGTTCAAAACTGAACTTGCTGAAGAACAACAAAAGGAAGCATCTCAGACACAAGCAGAAGGGCATGTCTTGCTAGACGAGACAATAAATTTTTCTGATGATGAGGTGGTGCAGGATGTAGCTGCACAAGAAATGGAAACACTGGCTGCTGGCATCAGTGTGACTCCTCACAAGCCTCCATCTGTCCAATCGGTGCTTGAGGAGATGAAACAAATAGAAGCGGAGCGAGAAAAGAGCCCGGAACCAGAGAAGAGCCTAGAGCAGGTAGCTCAGGACATAGGGCTGGACACACTGATCGCTGAGGTGACAAGTCCTGTAGTGGTAGACATGGCAGAGAAACAGGATGCAAGTCCTGAGAAGCCAGCAGGATCACCTGATAAGGGCCACCTAACAAAAGAAATAGAGATGGCACAAGCAGAAGGCCATGCTCTTGAATCAGGCCAGCAGAGCCAACAAGATACATCAGCAGGACCTGCTATAGTGGAGGTCTAAGAAATAAGGGCTGATGAGAAGAAGGAAGAAATAGAAGATCCGGCTGATAAGGCACAGAACAAGTAACGGCTGCAGAACAGATGCCATCACCTTGGGCGGATCCAATGATATCAAATACGGCGGACATGCCACCAAAAATAGAGAAACAAAAGGAGGATGATCAACCTCGACAAGGGGAAGAACTGGGGATAGGTGAAGAAAGGATGGAGAAAGATCATGATCATCATGATCTACATACAGATACACTGCAAGGTTCCCCACATAGAGAAGATGTTCCCCCAGAAAAGGAAGTTCCTCAACAGGAGGAGGCACCACAGGATCTGCAGTAAGGTGAGCATCAAGAAGGAGAAAAAGAAAAATCACCATCTCCACAACGCTTGTTGGTGGAAACGGGAGATAGGGGTGAACAGCACCATGATGCCGAAAAGCATGATCAGGTGCCTCCATGGTTAGAAAAGGAGATAAATGTTGAGGAGGAACTTGAAATCTAAGAGTTCGACGTCTCCACACTGTTCTCCGCGGATATAATGAAGCCCAAGAGAAAGGCCAGAATGACATCGGCCATCAAGAGAGATCCGACGACAGGGAGAAGGACCGCACAAATTGCTGTACCTGCGGTAGAGAAGGAGAAAGGCAAAATCACTGTGGATGAATTCCAGATAAGCACAGTTGATTTGGGTTTTGCCAACGAAGAGCAGGAAGGTCAAGAAGGTAAGGACATCATAGACTCTCTAATTCAGAAAGTGAAAAGAGAGAAAGAGAAGAATAAGCAACATAAAGAGCACATTGCTCAGTTGCATGCATACATTAAAGGCTTGACCAATCCTGAGGATACTACAAGTGAAGCTGCAGTCCCATTGACTGCCATTTCTCAAGAGGAGATAAATAAATTGGACCTCATTAAACATGAGGCTTCCGTAATAAGGAAATGGATGTCATCCACATTGGATGATGCTGTTGAAATAATGAAGGGTTCTTTGAAAAGATGGAGCATATTAAGTGACTCCAAAACCAAGGTGGACAGATTGCAGATGTAGACCGGGAAAAGGTCTTATCAACTGGAGAAAGTCCTCAGCCTGTTGGGAGAAATAAGGAAGATAAACCCACAACTGCTTATTAGTAAGCAGGTATTGAATAATAATACTGCATTATTAGTAGATATCTGGTACAAGGATGTACAGTTTGAATGCGGAGTCCTCAAGAGATGCAATAATAAGCTGAGGGAGATCAGCATGAGGCTACGTGATTTAATGGGCATTGAAGCAGACATGTTAGAAACATTAGAGGGCAAAGTGGAAGGGAAGATAGAGAATCAAGATGAGGATTCTACCCTTAAGGCTCTGCGCAGTAACTTCCAGATGGAAGATGATGGTCCACTCATCCACTTGACAGAAGAAATTATAAATAAGGTGATGAGGATCAAGGTCAAGATGGAGACCTACAATGAGACATTGCAGGACAGAGAAAATAAGCTGGATAACAGCAGGGATAAGTATGAGGCACACAAGCACGCCATTATCAAAGCAAAGACTCAAGATGGCGGAGGAATAGATCAGGTTGTGCGGTCATACGAACAGATCCAGAGCAGCATGCAACCCCATATGCAGCAGCATCATCATCAGGATAGCGAAGGTTCAGAAAGCGATGCACATGATGATGATCCGCATGAATCCGCTGAAGAGCATGATGAAGATACATCATGAGGGGGAATATTTTGCATAGGTAATATAGGTAGTTGCCAGCTGGCAACTTGTGCTATTTTGTAAAGTTGACAAGTCATGGAATGATGACCGTTGATTTGTATTGACATATCAGATCCGTAGATCTCTTGTAACGGATTCCTCACCTTATTCTATAAAAGGTGGTGGAATGCCTTGTTATATTGATTCGAAACTTAATTGAAATCTGTTTGCTAAAATATTCAGGGCTCATTTCAAAGCTGCTGTATATATACATGTCTTTTGCATACTTAATGAAAGAGAAGAATATTAGATTACAAATCTTCGTAAATCCTGAGGAATCTGTGTTTGAATTCTAGATATGTGCTTTGATTAGCTGTGTCCCTTGGAGTGCTCATCATGTTGCATGTATTGTTTTCATTCATTATCCTCTGAAGTTTGCATCAACTGTGTCTAGCTGTGGAATGTCCTGGTGAACATATGGTTTGATTTCTTCTCCTCATAACAGTATCAAGCATGTATGTGGATCAAAAGCTAAAGGTTCAACTTAATTAGAAGTATTCCCTTTAATTTCTTTCAATTTTAGAGTATCTCACCATCACAATTGCAAATAATTGATAATCTTAAGCAAATAACGCAAATATGCAGACATCTCATAGGTAATTGCAAATATTTAGCATATTTGAATAAAAAAGCATGCATAATTGAAAATCTCATGCAAAGATCGAGGTATTACTACGTCTTTTCATCAAATAACTGCATAATTTGACTTCTCTGTAAAGAATTTCAGCAGGAATGTCCTGATGATGGCGCACTTTTACGTAAGGCCCCAAAATGGAAACAGCAATTCACATTAACTACTGAGTAACATCAGTCAATTAAGACCTAATCACCGGAGACTTGGGATCATGAATTCTTTGAATTCACTGTATCTTTCAAGATGAATAAAGGTTAATGTGTACTTTTATTCTATGTTTGTTTATGACTAACATCATGACCAACATAAATTGGCGCTAGAAGGAGGGCCGAGTCCAGAAAACCACGCTCATCATCATTATTTTCAGGTTTGATGACGCATAGCGTAAGGTAACCTCAGATTGCCTATGAATTTCAGTAAATTACGTAAATATTTACTGTGATAAGTTTGTACATGTTCATTCTATGTAAAGATTTCCAGATCTCACGTAAATATTGCAAACTTTATAGTAGATCGTTGTGAATTCACAAATATTGGCCAAAGATACGCAAATTTGTTCAAAATCGTGAAGAATTTAGGCCGGAGGCACTTTAGATCTCGTGCTACGGGTCATGATACCCCAATATCCTATCATATTTACAGTATCTTTGCAAATATTTCATAAATATCTAGTCTGATTTGCCATCTGATCACAAATATCACCTCATCCGGTGGAATCCAGCCAATATTTGCAAAGTTTCAGCCAATTTGCCTCTGATTCAAGAAATCCTGGCTCACAGGATAAATACCAGGTCTAGACCTAGTGAAATTTTTGAAGAATTGCTTGTTAGAGGTTTCAGACCTAGGACTGTAGACGTTCATCATACTCCAAGGTCTAGTGCGTCTAGAGCTTCACCAGGACCTCCTCCTGTAACTCCTGTTGGTTTGCAAATACCTTCTGGTATATTTGTGACACCTCCTGTTCATCCCCAGGGTGTGCCTTTAATTCAAACTCAGCCAGCTACACCACCAGTTCAGCCCCCTCAGGCTGCAATGTCGTTCTTTGCAGCAGAGTCACCTTTGACCTTTAATGCATATCATGAGTTACCTAAGAATCCGGACAAACTTTGCCCAAAATACCATCCCTATCAAGATGCTGATGATCATATCAGGACATTTAAAGAAGCTTGCTGCAGAGCTAGAATAGAACATCAGGACGTGGTGTGCAGACTGTTTCCTTTTTCCTTAGGGGAAGAGGCTTATAATTGGTTCATCAGTCTGGGCCAGGCCTCTGTTGGTTCATGGGCTGTCTTAGAGGAAGCTTTTCTTGACAGGTTCAAGGTCCCTATTGATCCATCTATGAATTATCACATGTTTGCTACAATCAAAAGACTTGAGAATGAGCCTATTGCTAATTTCAATGCTAGGTTCCAGAAAATGTTGTCCAAGCTAGTTGCCCCATATGTAGTAACCGATGCTGCTGCTAGGAGTATCTATTATTCAGCCCTAGATCCATTAACTTCCATGTTCATCAGGAGAACACATCCAGAGATCACTACATTGACAGGAGCTTTTCAAGAAGCTATCAAGGTAAATCAGCAGTTGGTACCTGCTCCTACTCCGAATTTAGTAATCCCTACTTTGCCAGGTATGTAGTCACAATATCTTGCACAGTATCCTGCACCGTATTCACCTCAGTATCCTGCACAATATCCAAATGGAGCAGTGGTACCTCCAGCAGTCATGCCTGCACCTTTGCAAGTACCTCCATTGAGCATTATGCCTCCTCCTAATGGAAATAGCCAACTACCACAATATCCTACACATGCTCAGACACCTCAGGGTATCAATTTATCCAACAATAACCATGGATCTTCTTTTTTCAAGCCTCAGACTAAAAATGTAGTTGCCAAAGCTCAAGAGGAAAAGGAAGAAATCAAAGAAATTTCTGCTCAGTTGAGAAAACTCACCACCGAAGTAACACATTTGAGGAATCAAGGGTTTTATGCACAGTCAGGTCAGAATAGGAATTATTCCAATGACAGACCAAACTACCTTGACAGAGGATATAACAACAATAACTTCAACAATAATGGTGGAACTAACAATAATCCTCTTAGACAGCCTAGAATATGGAACTCCAGGCCAAATAACGGTTCATTACCATCACCCCTGGATAATTAGCCTCCGGGTGAAGCTAAGTAGACTACTAGAGTCAATCTTGCTGAGGCAGCCCTTACCAATTGGTGTAGGATCCATAACACAAATGCACATGCAGAATTAGATTGTCCACAGTTTAGGATTGCTGCCAGCATCTTTCAGACTGAAGTATCCAACACTTCTGGAAATCCACCTCAGGCAGAAGGAAATGAGATAGTTCCTTGCGGATATGACTCAGCTTTTGTGCTAGAAACGTACACTAATCAGCCTCATCCGAGTTATGATCAGACCTGTGAGGAATCTGCTTTAACCTTTGAAACAAATTACGTTTTTCCTTTTGAGGATGAAAATGAACCTGCAAGAGAGCATGAGGAAGTACATGCATACCAACAGCAATATCTTGGTAAGCACAATTATAACTTGAGAAGTAGTGCTAACTGACCTACTGGTCCCTTGACATCATCTTTGCCTCCAAACAACTTCAACACACCTCCTGATCCTAAGGCTAACAATAACCCTGGATTTCCCAAGGTGAATGCTCAGTACTTGTCACCTCAAAACACAGTAACAAAGGTCGTAAATGCACCTCAAGAGTCTAATAAGTTAGTCAGTTATTTGGCTGATGAAATGAAGAAAATCAAGATCAGCCTGTCCTTATCAGAGTTATTGAAAACTCCGGCCATCAAGAAGGCATTCATGAAGTCACTAGATGATCCTGCTCCTAAAGAAGATAGTCATCTTTCAAGTCAATCCAATGGCAAAGATCATGCTGCTAAGGATAAGGTTATCAAGCCTAAAGTGTCATCTATAGTCCAGGCCGCTGAAGCCTCCCACATGACCTTATATAGAGATAAAACCGAATCACCTCCGTTTCTCCTCACCATAAGAATGTTCAGCAAGAACTTGCACAACTGTCTGGTGGATTCCGGAGCCTCAACGAATGTTATGCCTTTGTCAATATGCAACGCATTAGGACTACATCCTGTTAAATCCTTAAATAAAGTCACTCAGCTGGACAAAACAGAAGTAAGTGTAGTAGGAGAACTAACTCACATTCACATGCAGCTAGCATCTGATCCTAGGATCCAGTATTACATTGACATTCAGGTAGTTGACATACCTGATACTTATGGGATGTTGCTTAGCTGAGATTGGTCTAAAATGCTTAACAGATATATGTCCACAGATTTCAGTCACATGTGGTTGCCGTGGAAAGGTATACCTAATCAGATCAGGATTGATGCTGAACCTAGGATGAAACATATGATCACGGAATACAACAAAATGAATGAGATCATGTATGTAAACGTAGAACCTGGAGTTTATTGCATCAGGCTACAGACTGTTAAAATAGAGGAGATCCTGATGCTTGATGTTCATCATTATCATGATGATGATTATCATGAGGACATCTCAAGTATGGAATTTGACAAAGATCCAGATAATGAGAACGAAATAGATCACTTCAGAGATTTTGAGATGCATTTATCTACTCAGGTAAAACATTGCCAATTATTGAATATACCTGCTAATGACATTTTGATTGATGGATGGTGCAAATTACACAGCGAAGCACACTCAGAAAAGACTTGTGAAACATGCTTAGACATGATGATACTGGAGCAGACATATAGTGAAGCATCATCATCATATTCCGAGGAGAGTGCTACATCTGTTGTTGATGATGATACTAATTCTTATCTGTCTTCTGCAGGAATAGGAGGATTAACAGATCATGATGAAGATCATGTCCCGGAAGCAGAAGAGATCCTGGTTTCCAACCAGATAAATGATGCAGAAAAAGAAAAGATCACCCCTGGTAGCGATTGCTTCATGGAACCAGATTATGAGTTGTCTGATGAAGACAAAGGTAGTGACCTGACGAAGTTCGAAGAATTTCTGGTAAAAGAAATAGAAAAGATGACGCGACAGCATAAATCACCCCAGGAGGTTTTAATTAAAGGTTGGTGTAGGCTGCATGAGGCGCCTCACTCAGAAACAACTTGCTCATTATGTTTACACCTTTTGAAGAGGCATGTAGCTGTAAATCTTGAACATCATCCTCCTGTTGCTATGGAAGAGAAAACAGAAAAGTCATCAAGCTCACAAAATAAAGAAAAGAAGAAACTTGAGGATGATGACAGCTCGAAGTTAAAGTGGATATCAGGCGGAGCAGCAGCCAGAGCTGCAAAGAAGAAAGGAGGACCAAATAAATATCCTGCTGAGGATAAGTGTCCTGCTGAAGATAAACCTTGGATCCTGAAGTTTGATGGATCCAAATCTAAGCAAGGTGCTGGGGTAGGAATAGATCTCATTGATCCATCAGGAAAATCCTATTTAGCGGCTTATAGACTATAGTTCCCCTGTACCAATAATGTCGCAGAGTATGAAGCTCTGATTCATGGAATGTTGTTTGCTCATAAGAAGAAAGTAAGGATCCTGCATGTCTTTAGGGATTCAGAACTAGTTGTGAGGCAAGTAAGAGGAATTTACTCCTGTAACTATAGAAAACTATCAAATTACAGACATCGTGTGTGGGACCTGATTGAAGACTTTGATGCCTTTAATATCATTCACGTACCAAGAGAACGGAACCAGAGGGCAGATGCACTCGCCCAGGCCGCCAGTACGTTGGAACCACTATCTATATATGGTCTAAAGAGATTTTCAGTAGAATTGGTGTCAGTACCATCAGTACCTGACAATGTGACTAATCTCCAGGTGTTTGATGATGATCAGCACATTCTGGACTTCATATCAAACAGAGACATATTTGAAGCTTAGATCATAGATGAGAATGGTATGGAAGATCATGTCTGGGAAGAAGATGAGATATTAGAGTTGCCTAGCAACAGAATTCCCAAAGGTATGATTGAATTAGAAAGAGCTTTTGATCTAGATAATATGCTTAAACATAAAGATCTGCCTAAGGCAGATGGAGGTCAATATTCACAAGTGAATATTGGACAAGCTGATGACAAGAGAAACGTCTTATTGGGTAAGGTTTGTACACCAGAAGAGTTAGAAGGAATAACTCAGGCCCTTAAAGATTACATACATGTGATTGCATGGACTTATGATGAGCTAAAGACATATGACACTTCTGTCATAACTCATACTATACCTCTCAAGCCAGATGCAAAACCTTTCAGATAGAAGCAGAGGCCAGTCAATGCTCTGCTTGAACCAATCATCCTTGAGGAAGTCAAGAAATTGTTAAATGCTCGGATAATATTTCCTGTAAGGCACTCCACTTGGGTGGCAAATCTTGTGCCAGTCAGAAAGAAGAATGGAGACATCAGGTTATGTGTAGATTTTAGGAACCTGAACAGAGCATCGGAAAAGGATAATTATCCTTTGCCCTCTTTGGATGAGGTTTTACAGATTGTAAATGGAGCCAAAATGATGTCCTTCCTGGACAGTTTTTCAGGATACAACCAAGTGATGGTTGATAAAATTGACAGATTGAAAACTGCCTTCACCACAAAGTGGGGTATATTTGCATACAGATGTATGCCATTTGGCCTCATAAATGCTGGAGCTACATTCTAGCGAGCAATGGACATAGCCTTCAGAGGCTTAATAGGAAAGTGTATAGTCATATACATGGATGACCTGACGGTTTTCTCCAAGGAAAGGGGAAATCATGTTGCTGATCTCAGAAGCGTGCTGAAGAAATGTGAAGAATATGGAATATCTTTGAATCTGAAGAAGTGCATATTCGGAGTCACAACAGGAAAGTTACTAGGCCACCTGATCACAGAAGATGGAATTATCATTGATCCTGACAGAGTGGAGTCTATTATGAAGTTACAACTTCTAGGAAGCAAAAAGGAACTTAAGTCTTACTTTGGTAAGATAAACTTTGTGAGGAAGTTCATCACCAGCTTTGCTGAGATTGTCAGACCACTAAATGCCATGTTGAAAAAGGATGCACAAATTGAGTGGACACCAGAAGCCAAGGCTGCTTTTGAAGACATAAAGAAGGCCATTTCAGATGCTCCTGTCCTCATTAGTCCAGATTATACAAGAGATTTTTACATCTACTCATTTGCCTCAGAACATACTTCTGCAGCAGTGTTAACTCAAAGAAATGAAGAGAAATAAGAGAAACCAATTGCTTTCATGAGCTATCTTTTCAGGGATGCTGAATTGAGATATGTAGATGTTGAGAGACAGGCACTTGCATTAGTCAGAGCAGTAAAGAAGTTCAGACATTATATACTAAGAAGCAAAGTGATTGTTGTGGTACCAGATGCAGCAGTGAAGATGCTGCTGATGCAGAGTGAACCTGGTGAAAAAAGAGCCAAATGGATTACTGTATTACAAGAATATGACATGGAGATCACACCAATGAAGCTGGTGAGAGGACAAGCTCTGAGCCAGATGATATCTGAAACAAATCCAAACATCATCAGTCAGCAGTATGTGATCAATGAGAAAGATAAGAAAGAATGGTATTCATATATCAGGCACATCCTGATCGCTGGAAGATGTCCTTCAAGAATGCAGGCTTCACAGAGAAGAGACTTGAAGATAAGATCCCAAAAGTATATGATGAAGGGGGGAACCCTATTTAAGAAGAATTATGAAGGAATATACCTGAGATGTTTAGAGAACCTTGAAGCAAATAAAGTTTTGACAGAGTTACATGACAAGTTTGGAACGGCACACGGATCAGCATTGGCCACAACACATGCAATCCTCAGAGCGGGATATTACTGGCCTACAATTTTTAAAGACACGGCTGATCATGTTAAATGTTGTCATGTCTGTCAGGTTGCTGCCAACAGAGAGAAATATGCTGCACAACCGTTGCAGCCAGTGGTGGAAGAGCGCCCATTTGCACAGTGGGGCATGGACTTCATAGGACCAATCAATCCTCCATCTTCCTCAGGCCATAGGTATGTCTTAACGATTACTGACTATTGTACCAGATGGACTGAGGCTATCAGCAGCAAAACTTGCACTGCAGATGATGTCATCAAGTTTCTGGAAAGCAACATTGTCACCAGGTATGGAATTCCTTATGCATTGGTAAGTGATAATGGTTCTGCCTTCATTTCTACCAAATTGTCAAGTTGGGCTTTTGATCATGGGATCATACTTAAGTTTTCATCCAACTACTATCCCCAAGGAAATGGATTAGCAGAATCCACCAACAAGAATTTATTGAGTATCATAAGAAAACTGATAGAGAAAAATCCCAGGGAATGGAACTCATTTCTGAAATATGCCCTATGGGTAGACAGAACTAGAATGAAAACTGCATTAGGAAACTCACCCTTCCAACTAGTATATGGGGTAGATCCCATCCTCCCGGTAAACTTGAAAATTCCTACTCTACAGTTTGCCCAAGAATATCTAGGCATAGATAATAAGCAGGAAGTCAGGTTGCTTCAGTTGATGCACCTGGAAGAAAAACGAAGTCAAGCGATTGACCAATTTGCAAAACATCAGGCTGTTGTCAAACACTGGTTTGACAAGAGGGCCAGAATTAAAGCTTTCAGGATATCTGATTTAGTCCTAATGTGGGATAAAGCCCATGAAAAGAAAGGTGATCATGGTAAGTTTGATAGATTATGGATAGGTCCCTTTCAGATTTCTGAGATCTTAGGAGACAACACTTATAGGCTTAAGAACCTGACAGGCGAGGATGTCCCATTGCCAGTTAATGGACAATTCCTCAAACATTATTTCTAGGCCTGAATGACTTTGTGACAGTCATATGTACCATATTGTATATTTGTATAGTTGTTTGTACAGTTTGTTTGTTATGCTTGTTTTGTTTTGCTAGTTGGGACCCTTGTTCTGCTAAGTCAGGATGATGCACTTCATCACCCTATAAAGTAATTAAGTTGTTGAGATTCAGATGATGAGATCACATTTAAACATAGGTTATGATTCATTCTAAGAAGTGTTCATGATCAGGTTTGTGATGTCTTTTCATCAGGGTGCTTTTTCTTGGTCAAAGTGAATCCATCACAATGAAACACCTAACAGCCTTGGGTTTGTTGAACACACTAGTATAGGTGTTAAGTGAAAAATCTAAAGGGACTCCCTTGCTACCAATGCAATCTCCAACCTAAAGCTGCAAGTGACTATACCTTGTACAAATGAGCTGACATGATGATATCAGATACAATTTTTAAAGAAAATCAGAAAAGAAATAAAACTAGGCCATCTAAGTAACTCTACCGGGGCTATGGACGCCTGCTGGCAATGGGGCTCTACTTAGGGAGATTGTATAGATAATCTTGCCGGGGCTATAGACGCCTGCTGGCAGCAAGGCTCTATCCAGGTTGGCTATGAGGGATGATCTCCAACTATGTAGTTTAACACCAGTTACTTACGTGTTCAACTTACTTTCAAGATGAGGATAATTAATCATATGCACACACCTGATCCTTTGTTAGCATTATCACCATGATGAAATTTTATCATTCAAAGGACCATGATGCTTACACTTAGACAGAATTAGAACACTATAGATAAATGTGATCACATCACTTGAATCATTGGAATTTGTTCATTTTCTTTGGTGGCAAGTTGTTGTGTGGTTACACAACACGCCCCATTTTGACTTGGCAAAACAGGGACCCAACTTCTTTTGGCTTGGTTTGTGTTTCTTCCTTTCTGGTGGTTTGGTAAAAATCAGTCAAGTGCATCATCACGTTGAGTCAGGATGAGGTAAGTCATCAATATGAGGTCAGTTTGTCAAAATTCCTATTTCATATCAGTAACCTCATATTCTGGAAGAACATTAAATTTCATGCAGGTTTGCCTTTTACGTCACCCTGGTATTCATCAGGATGTGAGAGTTATGAACAATCAAAGTTTTGGTCAAACCTGATATTCACAAGAGGGGGGGTCATATTTTATAATCTGAGTCATGTTGTTTAAAGATCATCATCATATTGAAACATTCCCCTGATGTATCCTGCGGTTCAAATATCCTGACGTCAACTTTAAATGGTAGTAAGCCTTTCGCATCAAGCGGTCTTTTATACCGCGAACATCATGTTTTGAAAAGTAACCCGATATTTGTAAATATCATCCTGACGCGAAATATCACCCTTAACAAACATCCTGATGACATCATCTGAATACGATAAACGAAGAAACAAACATCCTGATCACATCATCATCATATTTACATTTCGACAGGATATTTTGTAAACATGATCATGTTCGTCCAATATGACGATGACGTCATGAAGCATTTCTGATACAAAGAACGAATATCATGATGACGTCATCCTGATATTCAGAAAGGAGGATGAGCAAGCTTGTCTCATCATCATCATTTTGTTTTGAAACATCACCTGATAAACCGAAACATCCTCCTGATGTGCTAAAATGTAAACAAAGGGTGCATTATCACCCGAATCTTGTAGCGATAATAATTCCAGTGCTAGGGAGGATGATATCAAAACTCAACCTGATATTTGTGAAATATCATCCTGCCCTCATGATATCCTGCCATATGGATATCCCCCCGCTCCCCTTGCCGCCATTATCATTAAATGCGCGCAGATATGGTAGGTGATTCCCGCCAACCCTAGAACCTGATGAAATACCTGACGAGATCCTGAGTTTTCGCACGAATGATCAAAGATTGCAATCTAACTTGTCAGAGTTGCCCTAAATTTACCCTAACTGCGAGGTTAAAAGGTAATTCAATTGCCATTGTTACGTTTACCTGCGTTAAAATTGTTTTACAGAGCACTTGCCTCCATATCCGCATAACAGCTACTGTTGCGCAATTCGAGCTCACAGATAGAAGGAGGGAAGTGATCAGCAGTTGAATTAAGAGGGTCTTGACGATATACTGGTATAAAGGAAAATCTACATAACCAGGTAAGTGAACTGAAACCCTCATCATGTTGTTTCTAAATGATGTTGTAAGTTCTGGTTATGTATCCATGTAAGTAAGTAATGTGAAATTGATGCAATAGGCATGATATTTGCAATATGTATGCATGCATATCCTTGTTGTGAGAAGAAATGTTGTTAATTGCAGGTACCCATGGCTGAAAAATGCTCAGTCAAGAATCAAGAGGAATTTAGCAGGCCTATGTTCTCTTCCCAGAGAGGGGTCCTGTTCAAATATGGGGCAATTACAGATACCCATCAGGGGAGTACCAACCTGGAGGCTTGGTCAGCCAAGCTGAATGATGGACAAGATAAGAGTCCAGTACTGGACGCAGTGTTTGTATCAAGTATGTAGAACGCTGCTCGCTTCCCATACTCCATGGAGTCTCCGGAGCTAGTCATTGAATGCGCCCGGAATTATAACCCTCAGACGAGGCAGGTGGTGAAGCATGGGAGAGTGTATGAAGACCTATCCATCAAGGGTCTCTCCCAGACATTTGGACTGCCAATGGGCAGTAAGGTAAAGAGTGTAGAATTGAAGAAGTCTGAAAGAGAATATGAGGCCAACAAGAAGGTGGCCAGAAAGAACATGTATGCTTGGCGGGCCGAGAACAGCACATATAATGCAGCGGCCAAACTTCCTGTGCACATGTTCAAGTTTGATTTTAATGAGGAGTATCAGTATGTGATTGCCCTACTGAACAGGGTGACTGGCCAGCCTGATACTAGTGATTTTAGAGATTGGATGTACGGCATAATAATGATGTGCCTGTATGCAGACATCAAGCCACTATGGGGCCAAATAATAGGCGATGCTCTGCATGAACAGCTGATGAACCTGGGAGGTTCAGACTGTGCATTCTACATGACCTCCTATATCGTTTATTCCTGTGCGTATAGAGGCACTTTTGATGCCCTGGTCACAGATGGAAAACTGACGGGCACAAATGCAGCATATATCTGGGATCATCATCTCCAGCTGCAAAGGATCAAATATATCAAGGACTACAAACTCGTCAATGATGCATTTTCTATGCATCTGGTAAGGACCATGGAGGATGACAGAACTAAAAGACTAAGCATGGAGGCTCAAGAGGCAGTATACAGGCATGGGGCGTGGTACATACAATTTGCCACCTTTTCCTACATCAGGATAGAAGGTTTTGAAGGACATCCCCTGATGCTGCCAAGATATCCTACAGATGCAGTAGTTTTAATGGAATTTATTAGGCAGGGCTCCACCATGATACAGATGTATAAGGATGCCAAGAAGCTGCCACCAATTTGGTTTCCAGTCAGCATCGGCAACTACATGTGCCCTGACTCCGACAATATAAAGAAGGTGATGGTCACCCTGAATAAGATGAATTTGTTGCCCTTCCCAGTAACGAGACCATATGATCCTTACGGCCGAATGCAGAAGATCCTAGGAAAGCCTATTCACCAGAGGCACCTAGAAGATTTTTGGGCTGACTGCGAGGATGAGGCAGAAGCCAGGAGGAGGAGGTATCAGAGGTTGACTCTGAACCAGATCAGAACATTTGACTGCATATCCCTCCCTCAGCAGCTGAAGAATGATGACGACAGGATAATGGCAGATGAGTATGAGAAGAAGAAGATTTATAATGATACCATATCTGCACCTGACCTTACCATGCTGGAGGATATGTCCTTGGACCCATTCTTTGCCAGAACCCTACACTTGACCCAAGCTTGGGTAGATGCACAGGTAGAGGCATTGAAGAAGAAGGGTGTGGCCATCACGGTGGATAGCAAGAAGAAGGGGCAGGACATCCCTACAGATGAATATGATGACTTCCTGCTGGAGAAGAGGAAGACTAAGGGAGAGATGACCCCTCCACCACAGCAGCCTAGCAAAAGGGCCCCAAAGGGCAAGAAGGTGGAAAAAGGACCCAAAGGGGTCATAGTTGACAGGGCAGTATTCACAGCAGAGGAGCTAGCCAAATCAGGGTCAAAATCAGATTCTCCTCCAAAGCCCAAGAAAACCAAGACAGCAGAGGCTAGAATCACAGAGACCTAAGAGGTGGGTCAGTCATCCAAACAACCAGGCAAAGCTATCCTCATGGAAGAGGAGCCTGAAGAAGAGGAGGAAGCTCCGCTAATAATAAGAAGAAAGAGGAGAGCTCCGCAGGTGTTGGTTCCCACCACACCTAAAAAACCAAGAACCTCCATGAGAGGTGAGATAAGTCAACCTCCTGCGCAGTTACAGGGGGCAGGTAGTGAAGTGCAGAAGGAACTTCAACATAACGTTCCACTTCCTACCATTGTCAAGTTCAAAACTGAACTTGCTGAAGAACAACAAAAGGAAGCATCTCAGACACAAGTAGAAGGGCATGTCTCGCTAGACGAGACAATAAATTTGTCTGATGATGAGGTGGTGCAGGATGTAGCTGCACAAGAAATGGAAACACTGGTTGCTGGCATCAGTGTGACTCCTCACAAGCCTCCATCTGTCCAATTGATGCTTGAGGAGATGAAACAAATAGAAGCGGAGCGAGAAAAGAGCCCGGAACCAGAGAAGAGCCCGGAGCAGGTAGCTCAGGACATAGGGCTGGACACACTGATCGCTGAGGTGACAAGTCCTGTAGTGGTAGACATGGCAGAGAAACAGGATGCAAGTTCTAAGAAGCCAGCAGGATCACCTGATAAGGGCCACCTAATAGAAGAAATAGAGATGGCACAAGCAGAAGGCCATGCTCTTGAATCAGGCCAGCAGAGCCAACAAGATACATCAGCAGGACCTGCTATAGTGGAGGTCCAAGAAATAAGGGCTGATGAGAAAAAGGAAGAAATAGAAGATCCGGCTGATAAGGCACAAGAGGTGGATGGTGTAGGCACAGAACAAGTAACGGCTGCAGAACAGATGCCATCACCTTGGGCGGATCCAATGATATCAGATACGGTGGACATGCCACCAGAAATAGAGAAACAAAAGGAGGATGATCAACCTCGACAAGGGGAAGAACTGGGGACAGGTGAAGAAAGGATGGAGAAAGATCATGATCATCATGATCTACATACAGATACACCGCAAGGTTCCCCACACAGAGAAGATGTTCCCCCAGAAAAGGAAGTTCCTCAACAGGAGGAGGCACCACAGGATCCGCAGCAAGGCGAGCATCAAGAAGGAGAAAAAGAAAAATCACCATCTCCACAACACTTGTTGGTGGAAACGGGAGATAGGGGTGAACAGCACCATGATGCCGAAAAGCATGATCAGGTGCCTCCATGGTTAGAAAAGGAGATAAATGTTGAGGAGGAACTTGAAATCCAAGAGTTCGACGTCTCCACCCTGTTCTCCGCGGATATAATGAAGCCCAAGAGAAAGGCCAGAATGACATCGGCCATCAAGAGAGATCTGGCGACAGGGAGAAGGACCGCACAAATTGTTGTACCTGCGGTAGAGAAGGAGAAAGGCAAAATCACTTTGGATGAATTCTAGATAAGCACAGTTGATTTGGGTTTTGCCAACGAAGAGCAAGAAGGTCAAGAAGGTAAGGACATCATAGACTCTCTAATTCAGAAAGTGAAAAGAGAGAAAGAGAAGAATAAGCAACATAAAGAGCACATTGCTCAGTTGCATGCATACATTAAAGGCTTGACCAATCCTGAGGATACTACAAGTGAAGTTGCAGTCCCATTGACTGCCATTTCTCAAGAGGAGATAAATAAATTGGACCTCATGAAACATGAGGCTTCCGTAATAAGGAAATGGATGTCATCCACATTGGATGATGCTGTTGAAATAATGAAGGGTTCTTTGAAAAGATGGAGCATATTAAGTGACTCCAAAACCAAGGTGGACAGATTGTAGATGCAGACCGGGAAAAGGTCTTATCAACTGGAGAAAGTCCTCAGCCTGTTGGGAGAAATAAGGAAGATAAACCCACAACTGCTTATTAGTAAGCAGGTATTGAATAATAATACTGCATTATTAGTAGATATCTGGTACAAGGATGTACAGTTTGAATGCGAAGTCCTCAAGAGATGCAATAATAAGCTGAGGGAGATCAGCATGAGGCTACGTGATTTAATGGGCATTGAAGCAGACATGTTAGAAACATTAGAGGGCAAAGTGGAAGGGAAGATAGAGAATCAAGATGAGGATTCTGCCCTTAAGGCTCTGCGCAGTAACTTCCAGATGGAAGATGATGGTCCACTCATCCACTTGACAGAAGAAATTATAAATAAGGTGATGAGGATCAAGGTCAAGATGGAGACCTACAATGAGACATTGCAGGACAGAGAAAATAAGCTGGATAACAGCAGGGATAAGTATGAGGCACACAAGCACGCCATTATCAAAGCAAAGACTCAAGATGGCGGAGGAATAGATCAGGTTGTGTGGTCATACGAACAGATCCAGAGTAGCATGCAACCCCATATGCAGCAGCATCATCATTAGGATAGCGAAGGTTCAGAAAGCGATGCACATGATGATGATCCGCATGAATCCACTGAAGAGCATGATGAAGATACATCATGAGGGGGAATATTTTGCATAGGTAATATAGGTAGTTGCCAGCTGGCAACTTGTGCTATTTTGTAAAGTTGACAAGTCATGGAATGATGACCGTTGATTTGTATTGACATATCAGATCGGTAGATCTCTTGTAACGGATTCCTCACCTTATTCTATAAAAGGTGGTGGAATGCCTTGTTATATTGATTCGAAACTTAATTGAAATCTGTTTGCTGAAATATTCAGGGCTCATTTCAAAGCTGCTGTATATATACATGTCTTTTGCATACTTAATGAAAGAGAAGAATATTAGATTACAAATCTTCGTAAATCCTGAGTAATCTGTGTTTGAATTCTGGATATGTGGTTTGATTAGCTGCGTCCCTTGGAGTGCTCATCATGTTGCATGTATTGTTTTCATTCATTATCCTCTGAAGTTTGCATCAACTGTGTCTAGCTGTGGAATGTCCTGGTGAACATATGGTTTGATTTCTTCTCCTCATAACAATATCAAGCATGTATGTGGATGAAAAGCTAAAGGTTCAACTTAATTAGAAGTATTCCCTTTAATTTCTTTCAATTTTAGAGTATCTCACCATTACAATTGCAAATAATTGCTAATCTTAAGCAAATAACGCAAATATGCAGACATCTCGTAGGTAATTGCAAATATTTAGCATATTTGAATAAAAAAGCATGCATAATTGAAAATCTCATGCAAAGATCGAGGTATTACTACGTCTTTTCATCAAATAACTGCATAATTTGACTTCTCTATAAAGAATTTCAGCAGGAATGTCCTGATGATGGCGCACTTTTACGTAAGGCCCCAAAATGGAAACAGCAATTCACATTAACTATTGAGTAACATCAGTCGATTAAGACCTAATCACCGGAGACTTGGGATCATGAATTCTTCAAATTCACTGTATCTTTCAAGATGAATAAACGTTAATGTGTACTTTTATTCTATGTTTGTTTATGACTAACATCATGACCAACACTATGTTACCCAAATAAGGCACCAATCTGGAATCTATTTTTCCCAAAGGTCCAGAAACTCATTGAATATAATAACAAATCATTTGGATCATTTTTTTTTGTTTTATTTAGGTTTAGGTGGTGCATGTTCTCAGATTTAACTAGTGTAGATAGTCCAAGAATATTGCCAATCTTGGTGCATACATGAGAGCATTTTGCCTGAGTTAGTCAAAGATAAATCTTTTGGTTGTGAATGAGGGATACCCCCTAGGTGTGGCAGAACCTGAAGTGAAGGGGGGATAAAAGACAATCTCCCACTCTGTTGGCCAAGTCTTCCATTGAACTTGAGCATAAGAAGTGGCAAATCTTTAGAGTTGGATGTGTTCAGATTTTGGAACCAACAGAGTTGGTAACTCTGCTTGGGAAGTGATAAATCTATGAGCAAACAGTCGAAGGATTTGATGATTTGAACATTTGGTTTAGCTATTGAAGTATTAAACCTAGAAGAGACTTTGTTGCAACAAATTTAAAAGAATTTATGTGTGGTTCTATTGTTGGAGAAAACCTAGAATGAAAGAATGCTTTAAAGAGATTTGTGTTGTTTGAAGCTTAGTCCTCTGCTAGGAGGTGGCGACTCTGCGTATGAAGAACCTGATAAAGGATACAAAGACGTGCTAGATTTGCACATTCTTATTCAGGGAAAAAAATTTGTAGCAGCTACAATACATCTAGGTATTTTTCATATTTTGAAGGATAAGCTTGTGTTTGAAAACCATATTTGAAAGTTTAGAAAAATTTTGGTTCCCTATTGAGTGAAATTAAGCACTAAGGAAGGGAAATAGTAGTGGTAGGCTTGCATATTTCTAAATTGCAGCCTCTATTAGGAAGTGAAGTATGCAATATTTTTGAAGAGACTCATTAAGAGGGTCCTAAGCAAGCTGAAATAGAAATTTGCATTGTACAAGACTTGAGATCATGTTGTAAAGGGAGTTTGAGTTACCCTAAGATTGCAAAATTAATGTGAGAAAGTTGTAAAGGTGTAAGAAAATGTATCACCAACCTATGCATCCTTATGTGGACCCAAATGTAACAATGCATAGTGTGCTACCCTTGTCATGTCATCAAAGAAATTTCAGCAGTGAAAGGTATAAGGCCATAAATTTATGCAATATCTTTGGTTTCCCAAATCATGTCCCACCTGAAATCAGAAATAAAATACCAAAGTTCAATGGTAGTAGGTCTGAGTCAACAAATAGGCATCTGCAAGAGTTTGTTGATGTGATGGGAGACTATGAACTTGATTTTGAGGATGTTGTCATGAAGTTATTTGTTCAGTCTTTGAAAGGAGATGCAAGAGATTGGTTTTCTTATTTACCAGCATGCTCTATCTACTCTTGGAGTGACTTTATGGCAGCATTCATAGTAGTTTGGTGAGAGAATTGACCCAAGTTCTGTGAACAATAAATTTATGAACATCCAAAAGGAAGAGGATGAGTTGGTCCCTGGATTCAATCTCAGATTTTCAAAGGCAATGAAGGATATACCTAAATATATGAGACCAAATGATGTATTGTGCTTGGTTGTCTATTTGGGAGCATTTGATGAAGAAATGGGATACCTCTTAAGGGATAAAGAGCCTACCACATTGCATCAGGACTACAAATTTGCTATGGATATTGAGAATAATCAGAAATATGGAATGCCAATAGGATACATGGCTTCCAGTGTGGGTTATTGCAAGGTATTTTATACATATCAGCAATGTAAATTAGAGGATGAGATTAGTTTTCAAAATGAATATACTTTAGTTATTCCAGTTTGTTCATTGAGATGTGATTATGTAAAAGGTAGTCATGGCATAATGCATAAGGATGAAGAGTGGCACAACATGAGGATTAGGTTTGTAATGAAGAAAACAAAGTTTTTGATTAGCCCATAAAAGAGGAATGTGTGAATATAGATTACAGAGATATACATGAGATTACTTTTTGCAGTGATGCTATCATTAAAGAACCACAAGAATGCATGGGTGTTAGGTCTGATATCTTAGTTTATGATTCAAATAATGGTAATAACATTCCAGTTGTAGATGATTGTTTATATGAAGCAGATATAGAAATGCTCACTTTGAATGAGGAGGATGTTGATTTGCATAATAATAGAAAATGTGTTAATACTTGTCAAAATTCAGTCCCATGTGTGAACCCCTTAGATGATGAATATGTGTAGATGTTGAATATGAATGTTTCCTTGAGAATGACAGTCATTCCTACAATGCAAAATTTGAAATGTTTACTTTTGATTATGAATGCATTGGTGAGAAGGAAAATAAGGATCATTGTTCAGGTGTGGAAGGACAAGTTTCAAATGTTTATGTTGACACAACCGGGGATAGCATTGACTATGATATCCATAGTAAGGGTGATTATAAAGCCTTGACAATGGGCCATATATTGAATTCTTCAAGCCTTCTTTTGAAGTATTTCAAGTAGAGTTTAATGGTGAAATTGTTGACCACAATGATAAGGGATATGAGGATGTTTTTAACAATGAGCTCCTTTAGCCTATTGGTCATGGTAACTGTTTATATGATTGTGAAGGTTAGTGTTCAGCAAAGCAAGTGGAGATGCTACCTGTGTATGAATATTTCACAATCAATAAGGGAGGTGACTTGTCACTTGAAATAGGGCAAACTCCAAGTATAAATCCACTAGTTTTATATGAATCTTTCATTTTTTTAATTTGGATTTGACATGTGATGGAGATAACTTGCAGAAGGGATCATTAGAGATATTTTTAGATGCTTGTTATTCACTGGGTTATGAAGTAGTTTATTTTTCAGATCAGTGGGAGGCACATTCAGTAGTATATGACAGTGATCTGTGCTTGCCATTTGATGGTTCTTTTCACTTACTTTATGATTTCAAATTGTAGATTTTTCATAGTAGCAGTGACGATTGCATCGATGTGATGACGAGTGTTAGTAAAAATATCAGTGAGCAAACGATTTGCAAATATGATTTTAGATTTGACCCAATGTAGTCTGATGAAAACTAGGTATTTGATAGAGGAGGGCTTTGGTTTTTCATTTTTGGGGGCCCGGGGCCACCAAATGAAATTGAAGGTATGATTTTTAATGCAAGATGGAGCATTTACTCAGTTGCCCAATGGATATGGCACATGGTCTTCGTTCCAGAGATCTAAATTCTTGCTATGCTCGCAAGGAGCATGCATCCCTAATTAGAGCCACTGTTGGCACCCTCAAATTTTACAAATTTGAAGTGCCTATCTCCTTTCAATGTGTTGACAGAGGCTAGGTCGACATACTGTTCAATCTACCCCAGAGCCCACCTTTGCCAATTAAAATTTTCCAACTCAGAATTCATCTTGCAAATCCGTTTGGTAGGAGGTTTTTTGACACATTTGGTAACATGGCTACTCAGTTTTGTGCTTCCAGGGTGAGTTTTGATGGAGTATTTAATTATTTTCTAACTACAACTGGGCTAGATTTGGCATTCTAGAAAGTTTCAAATCTCCCAATTCTAAGGACGACCCATTTATCAATTTGGTCTCAAACATCTCCAATTCTAGTTTCATCAAAATTAGAGACCATATGATGCATTATTTTAATGCATTCTAGTTGCGGCGAAGGCATCCGGTAAGCTAGTTTACAAAGGAAGTCCCTAAAATCATTCAGCGATGCAAATTATGAGGAAATGGGTTTTCTCTAAATAATTGATTATGGCCCTATGCAAATTTTTACGACCCTCTGACATCCTATCTGCTTGCAGTAGAAATGCATCGTTTGCCTGAAGGAGGAAATTCAAAAAGTTGTCATTTGCCAAAGTTTGAAAAATGCAAATTTTAAAATATTAATTGGCACATTTTAATAGTTTAAAAGGCAAAGGTTATAATATAAAAATTATTACTTTATGTTATAATGTTTGGGGCAAGGATAAAGGTATTTTTTATCCCATTTTGCAGCTGCTTCAGCTGCTCTCCATTCCATGGCAGTTTTTTGACCTATACTCCTCTCTATGGCAAGGTTGAGGTGTTTCCCTCTTACTGGGGTGTTTTTGGAGGTCTTTCTATGGATTCAGATAGGTGGTATTGCAGAGTAAGTTGTTGCTCACGTTTTTTGGTTTCAAGCATATTTTATGGGGCTCTAGTTAGCTTGGATTTGTTGTTCCAGGCTGCAAAATGGTTCTATGATGATTCCTAATACATTGGAAAGGATTTTTAGCACATTTGCAATGATTTTTGGTTGTCGGAAGGATGAAAAACACTAAGCATTCACAAAAAATGACCCAAAAAATGATGAATTGGGCAAAATTGGATTGCAAGCTGCTCAAATTTTATCTCCATGCTCTTTAAAATTGGATTTGATCAAGGAGAAGCTGGAAGCAGAAATGCACAGTAGTTGCAATGAAAATAATGTGAAAAGTCAAAAAAGAGGGAAAATAGATTAAAATCATTTTATATTGTATTTTGTTTTCTCCTCTTTTTTGTAAATTTTAATTTTTTCCCCAGGCTCATTGGAGGTAAATTGTAATGGAAATATCTCACCTACCTCCAGAATGTATTAAATTTTAGGGCAACATGATCTTGTTTCTATAAGAGAGCATGTTGTTCCACTTTGTAGAGGAGGTTGAACTTTGAACACAAGGTGTTCACACATTGGGGAAATAGCATTCTATAGGAGTAGATGTCTAGTTTTGGGTTGCAGATTGCATTTTTCTTTGTAAGTGAATCATTTTCTGTATGATAGTATTTCTATTCAAGTTGAAATCTATGAAAAACACTTTGCAGTGTGTATTTTTTGTAAATGTCTCCATGAATGCATGCATTTTCTTTTTAAGCAAGAAGATTAAGGATCTTTGAGTTTATTTGTTCACATTTGCTGAATTTGCATATTTCATTTGTTGCTTTCATTCAAGGAATGAATTAAAGATGCTTTAGATGGGATATGGAGGACTATGTATTCTTTTAGGGACTTGCAAGTAGAGTTGCAGAAAATACTTTCTCTTGGGCCAATGCGACAAGAGAGTAGTGATTTGTATTAAGCCCTCTAGATATGAAGTTGTGCTGTCATTAGGAAACATTTGCATGGGTTGAATGTCTGACTCTGTTACCCAAATAAGGCACCAATTTGGAATCTATTTTCCCAAAGGTCCAGAAACTCATTGAATATAATGACAAATCATTTGAATCATTTTGTTTTATTTTTTAGGTTTAGGTGCTGCATGTTCTCAAATTTAACCAGTGTAGATAGTCCAAGAATATTTCCAATCTAGGGTTTAGCTTACAAATCTTGGTGCATACATGAGAGCATTATGCCTGAGTTAGTCAAAGATAAATCTTTTGGTTGTGAATGAGGGATACCCCTTAGGTGAAGAAAAACCTAAAGTGAAGGGGAGATAAAAGACAATCTCCCACTTTGTTGGTCAAGTCTTCCATTGAACTTGAGCATAAGAAGTGGCAAATATTTAGAGTTGGATGTGTTCAAATTTGGGAACCAACAACATGGGCCCATGTGTGATGAGAGTCATTTGAGAGTTTTCTTCCATTTGACATTCAAAGTTATGTTCTTTAATGCAATCTCTAGTTAGCCTTGATGATCAATGAATTCCTTTGTTTGAATGGAAAGGTTCCATGAAAGTGCATGCCAAAAGGCAAGGCTCTATGGAAATGTGTACTAAAAAAATAAGCAAATAATACTCAGAAGGCCTAACATCAAGGGTTCAAAAATGAGATTTTAGTGTGCTATGATGTAGTGTAGCAAGGGTTCAAGGATTCACATACCAATAGGAGTAATGTGGGGAAGCAGGGGTCGGGGAATCAAGGTGCCAAGTGAATAGGTAGATAGAAGTCTAAAGATCCATGGGATAGAAGGAAGTGGGAAGAAGGGGTGTGAGGAATTGAGGAAAGGGATGCTAGTATGAGAAAGTCTAAAATCTCACCCAATGTTAGAAAGTGACTTAGATGCCCTCATACTTGGGATTAGGGTCAGATTCAAATTTTTGTATGACCTTTATATACTTTGATAAAGCATATGATAAGATTGAGTGGAGTTTCATTTTGGTGATGTCTCATAAAATTTTCTTTCCTAATAAATTTTGTAGGATGGTGGAAAGTCTCTTCAAGCATGCTTCTACATAGGTGGTCAATGGTGAGCATAAATCTATTAGATGGGCTACCCTCTTGAACCTACTCTTTTTCTAATTGCCTCTAAAGCCTCACATTATATCATTAGAAGCATTATGGTTGGTCCTCCTAATAAAGGTCTTGTTCTACTAGAAAATAATGAGATGTTGAAAATTCAAGTTGTTGATGGCATGGCCTTGTTTCCTAGTTTTGAAGAGATTAATTTTAATAACTTACATTACAAAGGATTAATATCCATTATTTGGCCTCTGGCTCAAATATGTCTTCTAGTAAATCAATTATACTTAGTTATTATTCTAACCCTCCTAAATTGTTCAAAAATCTTGGTTGGGACTAGGGGGCTAATATAACTATTAGATATCTTGTTATACCTTTTGTTGTAAATCCCACCCTTAAAGATATGTAGGATTGTGTGTATCATAAAATTAAGAAAAATAACACCAAATGGAAAGGTCATTTGTTATCCCTAGATAGTAGGGCTTAGGATTGTCAGATGATTCTATCCTTATTAAGTATCTAATATGCTTCTACTTGGATTTTTGGTAGTTTGTAGGTTGGGATGCTTCAAAGGATGGTTAGTTATTTTTTGCGGTCATATGGGAAAGGTAGAAAAAAAGACATGATTTCAAATGGAATTGGTGTTGTTTTTCTAAAAAACTAGGAGTTATGAGGTTGAAAGATCTTAAAATTCAAGGTATTCCTTTGGTTTTGTGTGGACTCATTTGCATTGGATGGCTTTGAGCCATGAAAGGTTTAAATAAGAAATAATATATGAGCCACATTATAATTTATTTAGTAAATCTTTTGTCAAACCTAGTGGTTCTTCAATATTCTACAACATTTGGAGAGCCTACAAGTTTGTGAAGCACTTGATCAATGGTGATGAGGCATTTTCTTGAAACAAGTGAATGTTTTTTAGCTATAGGTTTTTTCTGGTGGAACATTCATTACAATAGTAAACCTCTTATCATTATTAGGATTTACTCTACTAGAGGCAAGGAGGATAAAGGGTGTAAGGTTTTTAGTTATCTATTTAGAATGGTTATCTTTTTATATGAGTATAACTTCAAGACAAACTAAAAATTCCTATTACTTAGAAAAAACCTACTCCATTCTTAAAAATCTTTGTATGGTGTGAATTTTATTATTCAATTAAGTTTTAATATAGAATTCTTGAGTAACATAACATGGAAGAATGGTACACCCTTGATGATGACCAAAACTAGAGGTATTTATAATATATTGATTGGAGCTCAAGTGAGATTTTTTATATTCTTAACCTCTTGTGGAACCTCTCCCTTCCTATTAAATATTGACAATCTATTCTTGGTCACTTATTTTCCAAATGGAATGATCCTAATAAGTATTTCTTTAGGTTTCTACTTATTTTAAAAGACATTTTCATTAGTATTATTCTAAATAACGATGGTATAGCTCCTAATGTCTATTCTTTTTAATGTTGTTAAAATTATTGAGCTTTTTTTAACTGTACAAATGCTAAAATTTGTTGGTCTATTCTATTGGGGGACAAATTGGGGTAGGATAGTAGAAATGATATTTCTTGGTGTGAAATTTTGTTTGAATTTATGAAATGCTTTGATAAAGACCTAAACTAGTTATCTTAATCTATCTACTAAAGTCTTATGGCACTAGTGGAAGTCTAGGAATGATGAGGTGTTCCAAGATTAATAAAAGGATTCTTACTAACTCTTGTTGGGAGCTCACATTTTCCTCTATTCTTTTATAGATTATCATGAATTTGAATATTTCTAAGAGAAATCCCAACAAACTATTTGACCTAGGAAAATTCTTACTGCATAAATATAATATAATTCAAGTTGAGTGGTGACCAAACCTAGAATAGAATTATGAATGTCTAGAAATAGTGAAACTAAAGAAGATCCTATGTAATGTGAGTCTAATACTATTATTGATAATAAAAAAACTATTCTTATTTTTGATATGTTAGGGAATTATTAATGGGTGTTTTGACACACTCAACAACTTAGGTGAAATAATTGGTGTACTTCACCTCTCCTAAAAGGTGTTCAATCTCCTAGAAGAAGATCAAAAACTCCAAGGTCTATGAAATCAATTCTTGGCCATGTAGTATGACTTAGTGACCATGTAATGTTATTTCAAATCAAGGGGTTTATGGTGTTTTAGAAGCTATTCAGACAATTAGGTGGTTAGATGCACAAATATAATCAATGTTTCAGATTTAGAAAGCACGCAAAAACTAATTTAACATGTTCATTGCATTTAAATATCTCCCTAATGACTCAAATCAATGATGAATATAGTTTTTTAATAATAAAATATCAGCATTATATCAACAAGTTGCAAGTTTAGGTTCTAAGACTAACCCTAACCTACTCAAATTTGTAAAAAAATACAAAACATATAAGGGTTTAAAGGGGGAGAATGAGCCTATTTTCCATGAATAAAATCCTAATCCTTGTTGAGAAGATAAAACCCTTAGTAAACAAGCTTTGTATGATTAGTATTCCACATAATTAGGTATACAAACCAGTGCAAGAGTCTATGGATCCTTGACAATAAGAGAAAATCCACGAAACCACTACATTACACACACAAATCTCACACTTGAACTCACAAAGTCATCATATAATCAACATTCAACACTATGGAATTTAATCATTATCATATGGGTTAGCATAAAAAAGTTCAAAACAAGTTCATTATTTGGAAAACTTAAAACTATAAAAAAAGATCAAAAAACAAGTAAAATTTGCATAATTTTATTAGAATATCAAGTCTCCAATCCCTATTTCATACAACTACCTATTTATAGATAGAGAGAAGCTCCAAAGTACATCTTTGCATAACCAACTACCTAGGCACCAAAATTAAATGAATATTATATCAAGGGCAAAGATTCATTTAATCTTAATGACTACAAGTCCTTACACATTATTTTATGTGGCAAGCAAACATCCACCTTTAAATATACCTACCCAACCATCTAAAACCTCCAACACATTTTCATAATTTCCTATGTCATTAATTTTTCCCCAATCTTACAAGTCACTTTTTAATAATAAAATAATATTTTCCCACTTTACACACTTTCCCAAATCTGGGATTTCACTTTTTGGGATTAAAATATTTATTTAAACTTTATAAAAGAATAAAGTTTATAAAATTTATATTTTACAATTGTACACACTTAAATTTGACTATATCTTACGACATTACATTTCGACATATTTTGTCCTAGGTCCTCTTACATGACCCCTTCCATTACTCCCATTAGTTAAATAAATGTTAAATAAATTATATTTATTTAACTAATTCCTCTTATCCATTTATCCTCTTCTTGCACCAAATTAAATAAATCTTATTTATTTAATCTCATTTTCCTCCATCATCCAATTTAAATAAATTAAATATTTATTTAAATGCCACTTGTCTCTCATGATTTAAATAATTTTTATTATTTAAATTACTTATTCCCACTCACATCCCTAATTTTATCCTCATTCATTGTGCATCATAAGCACTTCCTCTCCAAAATAAATAAAAAATCCCATTTATTCCTACTATTCTCCTAATTTTGGCCTGCTGTCATACCCATTTAATGTACGTCATAAGCACTAAAATTGCCTTTTAATCCTAGCCATTCACATCACACAATTGGATTTCAATCCTATCCATTCATTTGATTCCATTTCCCTCTATAAATCAAACTTCATTTTCCATTCCAAACCCTCACACTCTTTCACTCACTCTCTCATTCACTCACTCACTCACTCTCTCATTGGCCGCTCACTAACTCACTCACTCACTCACTCACACAAATCATTTTCATGCAATACTTAAGCTCTGTTATGCTACAACAGTGAGCAATCAACAATCCTTTGACATCTTGCATTCTTATGCAAGATCAAGAAGGACCATGGAGATAAATCCAACCTAGCTTGAAGATCGGTTTGCTTTACATATATGTTTTCATTTTCATGCTAGTCTGTGCTTTATGGTGCTTGTTAAGGTTTAGTTAGTTTGTTGTTTTTGACACTAAATCTGATTTTCCCTAACTACCAAATGGTGAACCTAACGTGAATCCCTTGATCTATCTTTCTTTTTGCAGGTTTATGTCATTTTTGGACAAAACCATAGGTTTTAAAGATTTCATCATATCTTCCAAATGGCTATGAATTTTTCTATAAAATTTTTATAGTAGCTTGTGCATCATCTCAGGAAGCTATAGTAGAAAAATCGTGTGTTTATTGTCATTTTTGTAGGATTTATCACAATTATATGTTTTTTCATAAAATCAACTTTCTAGGTGCAAATCAACAAATTTTCCAAAAATTTGTATATTTCTGGAAATCTCTTGAAATTCTAGTGGGGGTCTATGTTTTATAGATTTAATTTTGAGGTCATATGAGGTGCAAAATGATCAAATCTTTGTCAACTATAGGGTTTTCATAAATCTACATTTTTGGATGCAAACTAGGGAATTTTTCTAACTTCTTTAGATTTTTGGAAATTTCTTAGAAAATTAATAGGGGTCTCTTCTTTGAGTTTTTAATTTTAAGGTCAAAAACATTACAAAATGATCAAATCTATATCACTATCTAAAAAAATGTATCTGAAATTACAATCTTCTGATGAGATTATCTTTTTATGGCTGCATTATAACATTATTTTCTAATTTTTTTAGGGATTTGGTTTTGTGCTAACACTTTGATTGTATCTATCTTGTTTGTCGAAGACTGAAAATCCAAACTACTAATGGTGGTTTTGCAGGGATTTCATCGATTAGATATCTTTTCCAAATGTCTATTTGCACATAGATTAACTAGGGGGTTAATTAATCATTGTTGTACTTGTAAGGATGGTAGGTGTATTTTCTCACCTTGTGCAAACTCAGTGATCAGAATCAAGACCCATCTCTTTTATATTTTTAATCCCTTAGAGGGCCTGCCTCCAAATTTGTGAGAGGGAACGACCCAAGTGGTAATTTCTGTTCGGTCCGCTATATAAATAATTGTGGTTGTGACAAAAGCATCAATCACCTGGTGCCACTATTCTATACCAACAAAAGTCTCCCTCAATATCCATGAGATATGTAAAAACCCTTTCTGAGGGCTGGGAGACCTCTTAAATGAGTGAACCGCTGCATTTATAGACACCAGATTATCCTGAAATATTGACTAGAAACCACTTTTTGTAGAGGCCAAAAACCTTTTTTGCTTGATGGTGTAGGAGATTGGACCTTCGAAGACGCCCTACATGTACTATTCATGGTAAAGATAGAAAATCACTTGGTTTATAAGATCTCTGGATCTTCGGGGTAAGAGATTTGGTGTGCCCATGTCATGGTAGGGGAGCTAATGTCACCAATATCTCTAGCTGTCTACCTTGTCTCAGTATATGGAGTAATCCAAGTGGGGACTCAACAAGTAGTATCCTCTTTCCAGCCTAGGTGGTACATACATAACAACTCACCTATCCCTACTCTCATAACCATCCATGAGCAAGATATCCAAATTGCTCGTATCCATCCTCCACCTACCCCTATCCATAATTCCACAACATCCATCTCCCTTGATGAGACACATGCCTCCCATGTAAGCATAGAATATAAAACAAATAGCTTGGATCTAAATGAACACAATGATAATAAAGATCCTAATGATTCTTCTACACCCATTATCAACCCCATTTCAAATCCACCATCATATCCACTTAGTCTATCCACCTTCATTCATGAATGTTCTTCCTTAGAAAAGAAGCAACCATTATCAACCACTTCACCTTCTCCATCCAATAACGAACTCAAGTCTAGTATCCAAACTACACCTAGTCCCATAGTCCACCGCATACTCCAAACATGAACTGCCAAGGTAAAGGCTTAGGCCTTCATGAACAAGGTATTTTGGAGCCAATCCATGTCAAAGTCCCTCCACACTCATATGGCCTTGGATATACACCCCAAGGTAAACAATCTAAAGATGATGGTAATTCCACCATTCCTCCTAAGTCCACTTTCTATCATAAATCCTATCAAACACCCAAAACATAACTTGCCATTCCTCCTCCATTATCCTACAAGTGTCAAAAGCATGTGACCATACATCTTCCACCATCCAATTTACCTCTACTTATTCCAACTCCTAATATACCACCATCCACTTTACCTCCACTTCTCCCAACACCTAATATCCCTATCATCTATAAAACCCCTTACATTCCTAATTATGACCAACAAATGCATGCATTGTCTAAACATGAAGCTTTCACCATGCCCATGGGATTCAAAAATACAAAAATAGATGCCTCTATATATAAAGCCAAAAATCTTGAAGGTCCTCATGCCTTAGGACATCAATGCAAAAAGTCAAAGAAAAATCCATCCAAAAGGCTACCCAAGCCCTTACCTTCACAAGCAAAGTCTAAAACTAAACTGGTATGGGCACCTAATCCAAAAGAAAGCAAGTCAAATGAGACATCCACATCTCAAAAATCCCACTCCATTCAAAAGTTTCAAATTCCTCCATCCCACAAATCAAGCAAAATTCATAATAATGTTGGCAACATAGTCAAGAAACATTGTTGATTGGGTAATGTTGTCATTGATGGCAACAAGGCAAACAAAGCATGATGGAGCTAAGGATGATTGGGAACTCAACTTGGAACAACTTGCATACAAAGTTCTAGTCCGAACACAAAAGATTAAGGCAAGATGGCTAAGTACTGACAACACAGAGTTAGTAGCAGAGACTCAAGTGGTATTCCTCCGCAGTTCATGGTCAAGGTATACGGTTTAGGTATGTTATTCATAATTGTTTGAAGGTGCTATGTTCAAGATTGCAAGTCTTGATGACTTCTAAAAGTTAAGTTTTGATTGGTCTAAGTCCGGGTGAACACAATTAAGTTAGGAATAGTGCAGAGTGCATGGGTATTTTGGTGCACATTTCTCTGCAGGTGATTGTATTGGTGTGTGGTTTTGAGGTAGTATGGATAGGTGTGAGAAGAATCCAGTTGAGGAGTTACAGAGTCTGAAGTGATCCGGAAGATTGCCTACAAAATTCCAAGTTCTGACAGTTGGTTTTCCAGTATTTCACCAAGGTAGAGGAGATAATTCTGAGTTCCGCATTTCACCACATAAGGGCATCTTGATCTATGGTTGATAAGATATTATATGTGAGGTATGAGGAATGGTTGATGTGATTCTTAGAGTCTCATGTGATTTGTAGTAGAAGTGTTGGGCCGACAGTCAATAAGGGAACATGGTGAAGAACAGGCCGACTCAGTTTTTGGAATTAAATTCAAAGTTGTAGATATTTATATGTGTTAGATTTTGGTACAAATTAGTAGTTGTGTCACGATGTGATGTGAATGTATGTGTGAAGTGTATGTGAAATGTCTGTGGGAGAGAACAAAGTAGAAGAAGAGAGATCTTGTAAAATATAGTAGCAAAAGTGTAAAACAGGGCAGACAGAGAACGAAGAGTGTTAAGAATGTATATCAGAGCTTCAATGGAATTGCACCCACGCATGTATATATGTGAATCAAGAAATTCATATTGGCAGTGAGCCACTTCTTCTCTTTCTTTCTTTCTGGCAGTGAGCCTTTGTGCAGTGAGCACTTCTTCATAGGGCAGTGAGCCTTGGGTAGTGAGCCTTCTTTTAATTTGGTATTGTGTTATCATAATATATTGTGAGCTAATACTCACTGTATTTTTTCCCTTTTTGGGATTTCCACATAAAATCCTAGTGTCCATGTGTTATGAATTTGTGGTTGCTCTTCTTGTGTTTACTTTGCTTTCATATTGTTGAATTTGGTAAATGGATTAACAAATGTGTGAATGAAAAGTTTCTCAGAATACTGATTCACCCCGCTCTCAGTATTCTCTGTGTTCAACAATTGGTATCAGAGCAAGGTTCCTTGGATAAATCTTAACAACTTGAGGAAGATCTCAGAAGGTATACTCATGGCAGCCAGAAGATTTGGAAATCTCTCGTATGAGAACAATGTTGAACTGGAAGCAACTCTTATTGATCTTGAAAAATCTGAAGCAGAAATTAGGGATTTGAAGGATAACATTCAAGAAGTTGATGAATGCATTCGAAATCTAAAAGAATAGGTCAAGAAGTTCAAAGAAAAATACAAAGAGGTTAGTGAAGAATTGATATTAGCAAATGAAACCCTAGATGATTTAAAAGTGGAAGTTGTAGAAAGAGCTAAAGTAGAAGATGATCTAAATATGCTTGTAAAAAGAAAATTAGAAGAATGTAATAAACTTGAAAAATAAGTTGTAAGCCTAAAATTAGATTTGGAGAAAGCTAAGAGCTATGAAGAAAAGTTTAATATAAGCTCTACAAAGCTTGAGGAGTTAATTGCAAGTCAGAAGATTTCAGATGACAAGCAAGGCTTGGGATTTGAGAAAGGAGAAAGTTCACAATCATGTCAAGCAAACTTTTAGTTGAAGAAAAACAAAGGCAACCAATTCAAGAATCAAAGAAGAAGACCTAGAAGACCTCTGGTCAAGCAGCCAAATGCTCAAAGGTACCCATCTTTCAATGGCCATTGTTTTAATTGCAATAAGTTTCGTCATAAGGATACTCAGTGTAAGAGTAGAATGAATCGGAATGTTCCATCATTTTCTGGTCAATGTTTCAATTGTAAGAAAATTGGTCATAGATCAAATGAATGCAGAAGTTTGGTGAGGAATGGTTTTTACAATGCAAGGAATACTTGATCATTCAATGGAAAGTGTTTTGCATGCAATAGATTTGGACATATAGCTAATCAATACAGATCAAGAACAAATCCAATTAATAGAAGGAATCAAGGACAAATGAATGTGGTATGCTACAATTGCAACAAGTTTGGACATGTTGCAAGATTTTGCAAAAGAAAGAATGAGAAAAGAGACTATCCTATAGAGAAGAGGAAAACTAAGTAGAGAGAAGATAAAGGCAAGAACAAGATTGATCCAATAGAAATCAAGAAGGAAATGAGCAAGGTCTAGATTAAGAAGGATATAAATGAGGTCGGGAATGAATCCGCACCAATTTCTGGTGCAGATACTTCCTCAGGGAAGTAGATGGTGAGCTCTAGCTCAGGGGGAGCTAAAATGAAAATCTTAATCCCCTAGCCAGATTGTCAAATGCTGAGATCTAGCACATAGATATGTTGAAAAGATGCATGTGATAGATCTTTTGGAAGAAATTCTGGTGAAAAAGGTTCAAGTGCAGAGCATAGCAGAACAATCCTAATAGACTGTATTCTACAGAAATGTGTTTGACAACTTTTTCAATAAGGTCATTTATGGTGATTAGGTCAAGTTAGATAAAGAATTAAAAGGAGGCTCATTCGATGAAAAATTCATTCTGCATGTCAAACTTTTAAGTATCTAAGGTGATCTAAAGTGAAATTCCAAGTGACTCAGTGATTTCCAAAGCAAATTAAGACAAGACAAAAGAAAACCCTAATTTGGCAAAAAGAGACATTTTTTTAGATTCGAAACCCTACTGTGAATTTATTGGAACCTTTGCAAAAGATGGCAACACCACATGTGATTGATATAACCAAAAGAGCATGGCCAAAATTCAAGAAGCATCCATTGAAATCAATAGAGGTTGATCCAAGTGGTTCATTTTCAGAGATTCCATTCAGTGTGATGCATGCGGAGGATGTTAGGGTTATATACACGTTCCCTTAGAAGAACATGGAGGTAGTCAACTCAAAGATCTATATCTAAATCATCTGAGTGACAATACACTTGATCTAAAGGAAGAATTCAAAATACTAGAAGAGAAGAAACTTATTCAATATATAGATTTCCTATTTTTTTTGTGGAAGATGAATGGGTCTAGTATGTCTTAAGTCAAATTCATGATGAGTTTATGTGACTCTACACTCAAGATCACCAAAGAAGCCATAAGGGCTGTCACAGGACTAAACTCTAACAGTACAGTACCTCTATTGAAGGCTGTGAAAAATGTTACAGTGATGAAAGCCACCAGAGCAAAATTTGACAAAGGGGAATTGACAATCAGTGATATTGAAGATCATGCAGTTAGATTTGCATCCATGGTAATCAGCTATAAGGTCTACTTCACAAACCAAGAAAACTCTATCTCTGGTATAGCCATTTATACTTCCTATCAAATGGTTAAGGAAAATGTAGAATATGACCTATGTGAACTACTCTGACATCAGTTAATGGAGAACTTAAATAAAATAAAATAAAAACAAATACCCTTTCAAATTTGGTACATTGATTTTGTACTTATTTTTCTATTTTATGCAAGATTTACCAGGCATAAAGAATCATTTTTAAACTAAGACAAACTAGTTGCAGTATAGATTAGGAACCAGTTGAGTAACATAGGAAATATTGATGCACAAAATTCATCCCTATGGGGATATTTCAAAAATTTCCAAAGGTTAATGCAATCTAGGGAAAGGATCCCCAAATCATTTGTTGATAAATACAAAGACACCATATGCTTCATTGTGACAAAAGACCAATGCTTGATGGAGGTTGTTGGGCTTAAAATAGTTTGGGTTATGCCAATGGGATATGAAGTTGATGGAAGAGTTCTAGACAATTCTGCCCAACATATGCTAAACAAACCAAGGGACCCCAAAGAAGAATGATTTAGGACATATGAGGAACTATCTACAAAAATACATGTTGAGGTGAGAAAACTTGAAATCTCAAGGAAGACCCAGAAGATGGCAGAAGATTATGCCCTAAAAAGGGGTTTCACCAAAACACAAATCAAAGAGATAAGAGAAAAGGAACAAGCAAAGAGAAAAGCAAAAGAGAGGAAGGAAAGTGAACTAGTTAAGGCTCTAGAAGAGCCTAAGAAGCAACTAGAGAACCCAACAATAACAAAAAGAAAAAAACTAGAGGTTCTACTTCTATAGGAATTGCATCTATGTCCTCCGATCCCATACCCTCTGCAAGTGTGGAAACCTGTGTGACAAGCCACAAGAGATAGAAAACCAAAGGTTGTAGAATGTATGTTAGTATAGGAGCAGATGAGGAAGAGACTGAGTCTGATGAGGAAGTGAATAAAATGAAAACTGAGGCCATTAAAGCCTCCGGGAGCAGCAAGAAGAAACCTTCTAGTAAGGGAAAAGTTGAGAAAAGGTCAAGGCAAGATGAGTCTTAGACAGGAGAAGCCACTATAAGTCTTGAGGCTGTCCTAAAAGCTATAACTGTTGATGGCAATTTGAAATCCATAGCTCAACTATATGATAAATATGATGATCCAGACAAAAGAATTATTGAGACTGCTATCATTAGATATTTGGACATCTACAACAAATCCCTTATTGAGATTATTATTGATCTCCCAAACAACTTGGGCAGTATAATGACAGCAAGAAAGGAAGTTGCTATAGATTAGGATGTTGAGCTTAGAGAATATACATTGATAAAGTTATGTCTGGATATCACACTGGAAGATAGAGAAAAAGTCTCGAAACTGCTGCAAAAGGAATTCAGAACAAAGAAAAGGATGAACACTCTCATGTCAGGTGACATTGAGAAAGTAGTAAAGGATACAGAGGAAATAACCTTCAGAGTGTTAAGGGATCATCATCTCCCAACTATATATGATAAAGCAAAAACAAATGTTGGGGTTGGTACATCTATTCCTAAGGAAAACATGGATCAAGGACTGGATAGAAGTGATGAAGAGATGAAAGAGAAAGATGATCTAGTCTCTGCTACTGATACTGCAGTTAAGGATCAATCCAAAACAAGTATTCCTCTAGAACAACAGACTAATGATCAAACAGACAAAGAGAAGTGTGAGGAACAAAACAAAGATGATGATCTAAAAGAGGAACAAGCTGAAGAAAACTCTTCTTTGGAACAAAAGAATGATGCTAATGAGGTCATGGATTTAGATCCTCTAGAACTAAACCAAGAAGAAGAAGTCTCTAATATAGTAAGAGACATTGCAAAGTCTATCCAGGAATTCTTGGAGAGAGAAAAACAAATCTTGGATGAGCCTGAGTTTTTGCAGGGACCAATAAACCTAGACTCAATGTTTCTGGTACAAAATTTTAAATTGGTATCAATTGTGCAAGCAAAGGCACAAGAAGAAATTTTGAAGTCATACATTCAAGACAGTGAACTGATTGGCGAGGCATCCAACATTTTGGAGAAGTTGATGCCATCATACCAAAAGAACCCAACAATGTCCTCAATAGACCATCTTAAGAGACTCCTGAACTTTGTAAGTATGCATTTTGAATCTTTTGAAAAATCTGCAGAGGCAAAAGTTAGAAAAGAGTTTGATGAGAAGAGATTGGTTTAGTTAAAGACCATGATAGTGAATGATAAAACTCTGTTAGATAATGGAATAAAAGGCATATAGAGTGCCATTGAACAAGTCGATAAAATATACAAATTTTGCTTATCTTGGCCAGAAGTTACAAAGGAGTTAGAAGATAAAATCAAGAGCTTAGAACTCAAATTGCTAAATTTCTCTAAGTCATTTGATCTAATAGCTGAGTCAATAAGTAATAAAGAGATACAAGTTGTAAACATTCACAATGATTTAAGCACTCTAATGAAGAAAAAGGAAGAAGTTAAAGATAGATTGTGCCAGTTAAAGGGGATGATAAGTCCTAAAATCAACTACATGTCTAATCTAGCAGAAGAAGCCTTGCAAGGAAAAGCATTAATTGATACACCTTCAGATGTGCAAAAGGTAGAGAAATTTTTTTTTTCTGGTAGAAGGTCACAGTCAAATTTTGGAAAGAGTTAAGAAACAATGGGATGAAGAGATTACACAATTAAAGATTGTGTACAAGGATATTCTTTTGCCTACAATTAATTAAGTTGAAGATTGTATGTGTACATATGCAGTAGAGTATGGCATTTTTATAGTTTTGACAAAATTTTGACCCTTGTACATACACCTTTGCCATTGATGTCAAAGGGGGAAGAAGAAGAAGACCAATGAAAAATGGGCAAACACCTGAGGGGGAGTGAAATAACAGAGTGTATTTAGAAAGGGGGAGTAGATACACAATTTTCACTAAGTGTTGCCAATGCCAAAGGGGAGATTGTTGGCAACATAGTCAAGAGACACTGCTGATTAGGTAATGTTGTCATTGATGGAAATAAGGCAAAGAGAGCATGATGGAGCTAAGGATGATTGGGAACTCAACTTGGAATAGCTTGCATACAAGGTTTTGGTCCAGACACAAAAGACTGAGGTAGAATGGCTAAGTCATTTGAACACAGAGTTAGTAGTAGAGACTCAAGTGGTATTCTTCCACAGTTGATGGTCAATGTATGCGGTCCATGTATGTTATTCAAAATTGTTTGAAGGTGCTATGTTCAAGATTGTAAGTCCTGATGACTTCTGAAAGTTAAGTTGTGATTGGTCTAAGTCTGTGTGAACACAGTTAAGTTAGGAACAATGTAGAGTGCATGGGTATTTTGGTCCGCATTTCTCGGCAGGTAATTGTATTGGTCTATAGTTTTGAGGTAGTATGGATAGGTGTGAGAAGCATCCAGTTGAGGAGTTACAGATTCTAAAGTGATCTGGAAGATCACCTACAAAATTCTAAGTTCTGGAAGTTAGTTTGCCAGTATTTCACCAAGGCAAAGGAGATAATTCTGAGCTCTACATTTCACCACATAAGGGCATCTTAATCTGCAGTTGATAAGATGTGATCTATGAGATATGAGGAATGGTTGATGTGATTCTTGGAGTCTCATGTGATTTGTAGCAGAAGTGTTGGGCTGACAGTCAATAACGAAACATGGTGAAGAATAGGCTGACTCAGTTTTTGGAATTGAATTCAAAGTTATGAATATTTATGTGTTAGATTTTGGTGCGAAGTAGTAGTTGTGTCACAATGTGATGTGAATGTATGTGTGAAGTTTATGTGAGATGTATGTGGGAGAAAAGAAAGCAGAAGAAGAGAGATCTTGCATAATATAGCAACAAAAGTGTAAAACAAGGCAAACAGAGAATGAAGAGTGTTAAGAATGTATATAAGAGCTTTAGTAGAACTGCACTCATTCATGTATAGATGTGAATCAAGTAATTCATCTTGGAAGTGAGCCACTTCTTCTCTTTCTTTCTTTCTAGCAGTGAGCCTTTGTGCAATGAGCACTTCTTCATAGGGCAGTGAGCTCTAATGTAGTGAGCCTTCTTGTAATTTGGTATTGTGCTATCATAATATATTGTGAGCTAACACTCACCATGGTTTTTCCCTTTTAGGTTTTCCATGTAAAATCTTGGTGTCCATGTGTTATGAATTTGTGGTTACTCTTCTTGTATTTACTTTGCTTTCATATTGTTGAATTTGGTAAATGGATTAACAAATGTGTGAATGAAAAGTTTTTTAGAATATTGATTCACCTCCCCTCTCAATAATCTCTGTGTTCAACAAAAAATACTAAGTCTATGTGGGTACCTAAATTCTTACATCATCCATCTCCTAAGCAAACATCTCCATTGCTTCCTACACCACCTTCCAATCAAAAGCTTCAATGTTTATCATAGTGTGTGCAATCATTGGTCATGATTCCTTTCCATACCTCCATCACCCCATCATTCACCTATTATCCTACATATCTTCTCCATCATCTTCCTATGGTCCATGCTTTTGCATAAGTCTTTCATCCATCTTTACATACATCCTACATAATCCACATAATACTCTGCTTTCCCCCATCCATTATCCTTCTCTTCATAATCTACATCCTAATCCACTATCTTCCCTATGTAGTCCACATAAAAATCCACTATCTACCTACTTCATCTCTCTTTCATGCAATCCCCTACCAACATCTATGAGCATATTGCCCTTCTCCCATCCAAATATTCCAAACAATTCAAAAAAAAATCAAAAAAATAAAGAGAAATCCCTTCGTCCAATGCTGAAAACCACCCTTGGTGGTGCCTTGGATAAGTACCATGATGAAAACTTGGCAAACAGGCATCATGTGTAGGTTGGTCTTCTATGTCACTTACACTTGGAGGCACAATGTCTCATCCAACCTATCATTCCCTTTTTATCTATCTCCATCCTATCATTTTCCATCCTACCATTTCCATATTATATCCTACCATACCTATCATATTGAATCCATTCATCCTTCCTTCTTCCTTTGGTCTGTATAAAGATATGGGGGCAAAATGTTGACAAATGTTTTGCATATCTCTTGATATACCTCATCCCTTCCAAATGACCCTATCAACATGGGTTTTCTCATGAAAAATCCTAAGTGTTGCACCTAGAATGGGGCATGTTATTGTTAATAACTGAGAGGGGGGGTGAATCAGTTATCTTAAATACTTCAACTTTCTGATCTTTCTTGATAATTAATGCAGCATCAAATCATATAACCAAACATAACCATGAAATTGATGCAAGAGCATCCAGTGGTGTAAGGGCAATCTTGCATCACCCAAAAAGAAGTTAATTCAAAATCATTGTAGTTGTTTTCATTTCTTTCCATAATTAGTGTTTCTGGTTCCATAATATCTAGAATAATAATGTAGGACTTTTAGTTTTTCCAAAACTGCTAAAAATGGCACCCTGCCTGTTTTGGAAAGTCTACTTGCTATTTTTGGAAAGTTTGCAGTTGGGCACAGATTGAAGTGAAAACTTGCATAAAGTTACTAAAAGGAAATATAAGACCTTTGGTGAAGGAATCAGGCAAAGATCATTTGTGAGCTGAAAGATATTAAAGTTTTTGTTTTCTGAAAAGCCCCTAAAAATTTTCAAAACGAGATATGAGGCACTAAAACTTCCCTAAACATCTTAAAAAGTTGATAGAAATCTATTTATGGATTTTTGACATGATAGTTCACATCACAAGCTTTCTGACGCCTAAAATGGTTTGTCAATCAAACACCCGGATCAAAAGTTATGCTTCCCAGAAGTTTACCTACTTTTATAGGGAGTTGTAAATTTTGAAATTTATTGGAGGCCACCAAAAAGTGTTATTTATGGCTATTTTGGGGACCCTGGGCAGTAGTAGAGTTAAGGGGGCAAGTGTAGAGTCAAATAGATGGGAAAATAGAAACCCTAGCTGATTTGGGGGTTACAGAAGGCGAAAGATTCCAGAGCCTGGTGATGGTAGCTGTAGTGTGTTGCAGCCTGTGGAGGACTAATTCCTCTTATTGTAATTAAGCTTCTATAATGTAATGAGTTGCCCAGATCAATAAAAGAAAGTTCTATTCTCTGTGTTCAATTTCTATTATTGTGTGTTTTATGATTTACCCCTTTTCATAAAAAATAGAAATAACATCAATACACATGACACAATGATTTTGATGTGGAAAACCCTATTAAGGGAAAAAACCACAGGGTGATTAACCCAAGATGTATTCTCTGTTAAAAGAATAAGATAGTATAAGATGGCACTTGCCACTTAGGGCTCACTACCCAAGCACACTGCTCACAAGAGGCTTACTGCCTACAAGATACAAATAAAGTAACAAGATACTTGAACTAATGAGAAGCATCCATATATGTTGAGATTCAGTTCCAATTAGGCTCAATACACTGATCTACTGCACTTCATTCTTCTTCTTCTTTGGTGTTGTTGTCCTATCACATACCGGACCTGTATTATTACTGTTAATCTTCTCCTCTACTTTTCTTTGCACCACACTTTCACACACTTCACACCCTTTACATCTAAATCCATCTGGTATATATATCTGCACCAACGATTTCAACACCTTTCTAGTTGACATCTGGAATAGTCAATATTTTCTAAAACTCTGATCTGTCAGCTAAAACCTTTCTTACAAGTGATGCATATCAAGGAGATGCTTATAGAAGTCATCAATCATGTCAGCCAATCATGAATGATACCTCAAGAAACTTGATCACCATCAATATCTCATCCAGATTAAGGTCTGATGTTCTACCGGTCAGGTCTTTCACAGTCTACTCTGCCAAACAGTAGCTCAATACTCAGATGCTCATATCTCTTTACTCTTTCATCACCGGAGGATCAATCTTTGGAATGTAACAGTCAAGGTACACCTCTCAACTTCCCCAAGTCCGTACTTTACTAAGATACTTCTTCTGAGAGATCCAGACCTGTCTGTCGGACCTTGCCACATGCTCTGTTTTTGCTTACCGGACCACAACACTCTTCAATCTGGCTTCTGGTAAAGGTACACCATGTCCTGCAGATGGGTGGATAAACTTTGTTGCCATCAATGACAACATTCATGAAGCTACACTGTGTCTCTTGCCAACAATCTCCCCCTTTGACATTGATGGTAACACTTAGTGAAAAATGACTGTCACACTACACTCCCCTTGGCTGATGCTCCATTCTAATGTACACTTTACTGGAGCTCCCCCTTAGTTGGATTCCACATTTTTCACTGCTCCTCACTCCCCCTTTGACATCAATGGCAAAGGGTAAGGTCCGCACACCAAAATTTCCAAAACATAGTCTATTCATATCCGCATAAGTATATATATACAAGTTGTACTTAAAAATACTTAAATATGTTTGTAAAAGTATTTTTCAATTGTACAACTTCTGTCGCCCAACTCTGCTTCATCTTATCCAAAATTGAGATGTGACCACTCAACAGGAATGTAAATGCTTCTGCCTTCTTGAGATCTGTCAGATCATTGGTCCAGGCTATGGTTTGAGCATCAGTTAGGGCCTCATGCATGGCCTCTAACTTAGGGATAATTATCCCTCTAAGTTCATTTAACCTGCTGACTCTATTTTTCTTCTCCTTCTCAAGCTTCTTTATTTCATCTATGACTGCAATAGTCTGACACTCTTGATTTACTATGGAGGAGGAGAGAGGATTAAAACTTTGAGATAAACTTAATAGTTTATCCTCTTGCTCTTTTACTTTCTTCTCAATATTGTTGGTCACTTTAGGCCAGGATAAACAAAATTTATATATATCTCTGCCATCTTTAAGAGCATTTTCTAAGCTCTTTATTCCAATATCCATAACTCTCCTATCATTTTTTATTAGACCTTGTACTTTAGAAAGTCTCTTTTCCAAAAACTACTTCCAGACCTTTTCTTATGCTAACTTTTCTAAGGAATCAAAATGTGAATGAACAAAATTCACAAGAGACTTTAGATTACCAGATGTGGAGGCCGAAGGATCCTTTTGGAAGGATGGCATAATCTTCTCCAATACACCAGATGCAGTTTCTATGAGCTTGCAATCTTCCATGTGAGACTTCAGAAGTTTTTCTTTTACCTTTGCTGAAGTAAAGGATGCTAGCTTCATGGTTTGAACCAGAGAGAGAGAGTCAAAATTGAACGGTCCTTAAAGAAGTTCTAGTTCATCAAATTCCATCATCTCTTTGGTTAAGAAATATTTGACTGCTTCTGCTGTGTCTCTTGCTGGTGACAAGGTTTTCTCCCCTTCTACAGTCTTAGCACTATCATCTGAGGCTTTCTCTGTTTGACCTTTTTCTTGTGTTTCTTCTCCTTGACTAGTTTTCTCCTTTATTCTTTCTTCTCCCTTAGATCCGGAGTCTGTAGGGGAAACTGGAGGAGAGATGTTTGCTTCTTCATGAGCTTCCTCTTCCAGAGCAGAGGAATCTAAGTCCTTAGTTTTCTCTATACCTGTCTCCTTTGCCTCTTCTGTCATTGTTTCAGTAGATTCTTCTTTGTCATCCATGACAGAGGGTTCATCACTTAAATCCTCTACAATAGGAATACTGAATCTTTTATGGGCATTCCATAGGATTTCTTTTGTTTCTTTGCCACTTTATCAGTTTCTTTGAGCATGAGCTGATTCATTCTAGCCTTACTCTGGAACTCATCCTTGCAATCTTTGAAGATCATATCCATTTGTTTCAGAGTGATTGAAGGATAGAGTTGAATAGCTATCTATTCTCTAATCTCTAAGTCCTTAGCCTTGGCATTTTCCTTTCTCATTTCAAGTTCCTTCTCTAAACTTTTAGGAATCAGAGAGATAACTTCAATAAATGCTTTATTGTATATGTTCAAGTACTTAACTGTGGCTTCCTCCAGGATCTTTTTATCAGCATCATTATACGCATCATAGAATTATGTTATTGGTTGCAAGTTCCCATCCACAGTAACTGCTTTGACTACATCATCTAAGGACAGAGTAGGCTTTTCAACAAATTCCTCTGCCTTCTCTTCCTTGTCTTGACCGGTACCGAAAGTTTTCTTTTTCTTCTTCATTTTCTTTATTTCCTCATCTATCTCTATCTCTTCATCATCTTTGAGGCTTGTGTATGATCTTGTAACCTTTGTCTTAGTTCTCTTTTCTCCTTTATCAGATGATTTTGCTTCCAGTTTTGATGCCTTTGAGCTCTTAGCAGTGGCAGGTGCAGAGCTCTTAGAGGATTTGGTCTGGGAGGGGGCTTCTATCAGAGTACTTTCTTTTTCTACTTCTTCCTTTTCTCTCTGTCCTTTCTATCTTCTCTCTGTTTGCATCAAGTGCCTCTTTTGAGATGCCATACCTTTTGGCAACATTCTCTACTTCTTTTCTTACTTTTCTTTTCATCTCCGGTTGTTTGAGCTCCACATGAATCTTTACACTCAGTTCTTCAAAGGTTCCAAACCTTTTTGCCATGGGATCCTTGGGCTGACTTAGCATGTGTTGAACATGCAGCTCTACAATTTTCTCATCCACTTCATACCCCATTAGCATGATCCATATTGTTCTTGGTTCTACTGCCTCCATTAGGCATTGATCAGTTTCTACCATAAAGCATATTGTATCCTTTTACTTTTCAACTAGTGATTGAGGAATTCTTTCTCTAGCTTGCATCATGTTCTAAAAGTTCTTGAAAGTCCATGCAAGTAATCCCTGATTTGTATGGCAACCAGTCTATCATTTTGCCATATCTAGCCACTAGATTTGGGTAGCTCATTCATATAATAGAAGAACAAACAAAGTTTCAAGCCACTGTATTTGAAGGAGTTCTTGTCCTTCTTTATCTTCTACAGATTTTCCAAAAGTTGGTTCAGAAGGAGCTCATAGAGATCATAGTCAACATTCTTCCTTAACATTTCATAAGCAGTATATACAACAGGTCTGGATACTGAATTCTCCCTGCTGGAGTGATATATCTTATAGCCAATTATCATTGATGCAAACTTGATATCTAGATCTATGATGTCCTCAATAGTCATAGCTCTTTTATCAAATTTTGATCCAGTAGCCTCACTTACAATTTGGTTTTTGACAGATTTGAGAGTAGGCATCCCATTGGTTGAGTGTAATCCAGTTACTGCTCTAATGGCATCCTTGGTTATCTTGAATGGCCTCATCAACCATATAAAGTTATCATGCATTCTACTTAGAACATACTGGACCCATTCATCTTCTGCAAAATAGGGGAAATGAATGCACTATGCAAATTGTTTATCTCGAATAGCCTTATACTGAGGTTTGAGATCAAAAGAGTCGTCTATTAACTGATTGTTATAGATATTTGACAACTTGGATTCTCCAAACTCTTCAATGTTTGCATGAATGTATGCCCTAACATCTTCAACATGCAAAACCCCATGTAGAATGCTGGAAAAGCACCTAAAGGATCCAGTTCTAGAGACTTGTAGGGATGTTTCTTAAATTTAGGGTGCGACCTATTAGAAATCTTCACAACATTCAGAGTAGTCATCTTTAAAGATTCAGAAAAAGAGTGGAAAATACCTCTTATGCCTTTTAGGGTTCACGGAATGAGCCGAAGAGGTCACCGGCTGATTTGAATTTTGTGATTGATCCTTGAGAGAGATGAGGCAAGCTTGATTGTAGAGCTCTTCTTCTCTATTTCACTAATGCAAATGTGCAAATGAAGAGCAAACAAACCCTTTTATCATTGAGCAAACCCTAATTTCACATTGCAATAAATGCACAACTCAAGTCATTCTGGTTGCCTTGTTCTCCTTGTTCTGAGAAAGATCTTTTTCTAGATCACTGAGATATGCTTTGAATTATTCTTGGTGATTATTGACAATCTATCTTTCTTTCCTCAATCATTTAATCTATCCACAGATCAAGATTCCTCAATTTTGAATCATACCAGATCTAATTGCAAAGACCTGCTTCTTACAGGATGACTGTAAAACCAGATCAATCTTTAGAAGATTAGCCTCTTCTAAACTTCTTACAGATCTTTCATATCTTTACCAAAACTTATTTAGATGTTTGTCTGAGATGACTTTCAATCCGCCACTTGCCACGTGCCAATTTCATGCACCAATTGATTGGCTAGGGGAAATAGTTTTCCTTTGTGACTCCCCCTAAGCCAGAGCTCATCTATTTAGTTTTTGAAAGGAATATCAGCACCAAATTTTGGTGCGGATCCATCCCCAACATTTTCTGTACTCCTCTTCACCCAAATCTTGTTCATCTCCCTTTGAATTTCTTTTGCATTCACTTTTCCTTTTCCTTTGTCTTGGTTTTGATTATGATGCACCAGACCCCTTTTGTCCTGATTCTTACTTCTACAGAATTTGGTAATATGACTGGATCTATTGCAATTGTAGCAAACAACATTTCTTAGCATATTTGACCGATATCCTCTTGATCTACATTGATTAGCCATATGTCCCATTCTATTGCATGCAAAGCATCTACCATTGAATGAATTATTCATTTGCATATTTCTACACTCATGAGATTTGTGACCATACCTTTTTGCAGTTGAAACACTATCTGAAGAAGGATGAGTTAGTCTGATTCTTTCTTCTTCTGCATTGATTTTCTTTATGACCAAAGTTATTGTAGTTGTGGCAGTACCCATTGAAATATGGATATCTTTGAGCATTAGGTTGCCTTACCAGAGGTTTTCTAGGCCTGTTTCTTAGATTTTTTGATCTAGAATTCTTTTGACCAGATCTGGAGCTTTCACCTTTTTCATACCCCAAGCCTTGCTTGTCATCTACCCTCTTTTGGCTTTGAAGAAGAACTTCAAGTTGAGCAGAGCTTATCTTGAATTTATCTTTGTATTCATTTGTTGTTTGAAGATCCATTTTAAGAGTGTTAATCTGATTCTCAAGTTGTTCTTCATTGTCTCTAGCTTCTTCAAGATCAGATTCTAGATGCCTGATTATTCTATCCATTTTGTGGCAGTCTTCTGACTTCTTCTTGAGAGATTGTCTTAGATCATCTTCAGTTTTTCTTTTCTCTTCAATTTCTTGGGCTAATTTCATAACTCTTGATTCCATTTCATGTCTTACCATAATGACCTCTTTTGATAGCTTTTCACATAACTTGGGTTTCTCCTTCAAATCTTCATTTGTGTCATTTGCTTCACCTTGACTTGTCAATTGCTGAAGTAGATCCTTTCTCTTTTTCATAGAGATACTCAGTTTCTCTTTTAGCTCATTTATGAAATCATCAACCTGTTTGAGTCTTTCCTTCAAGTTGTTGACTTCAGAGTGAGATTGCTCAAGATCATCTAGGGCAGACTGAAGTTGTTCCTTCATTCCATACACATCCATTGGAATTCCTAGATCTTCCTCAAGCTATTAGGCTCTATTTGGAGGAACTTGGCTCTAATACCAATTGTTGATAACTGAGAGGGGGGGTGAATAAGTTATCTTAAATACTTCAACTTTCTGATCTTTCTTGATAATTAATGCAGCATCAAATCATATAAGCAAACATAACCATGAAATAGAAATAACATCAATACACATGACACAATGATTTTAACGTGGAAAACCCTGTTAAGGGAAAAAACCATGGGGTGATTAACCCAAGATGTATTCTCTGTTAAAAGAATAAGATAGTACAAGATGGTACTTGCCAACTAGGGCTCACTGCCTGAGCACACTTCTCACAAGAGGCTTACTACCTACAAGATACAAATAAAGTAACAATATACTTGAACTGATGAGAAGCATCCATATATGCTGAAATTTAGTTCCAGTTAGGCGCAATACACTGATCTACTGCACTTCATTCTTCTTCTTCTTTGGTGTTGCTGTCCTGTCACATACCGGACCTGTATTACTACTGTTAATCTTCTCCTCTTCTTTTCTATGCACCACACTTTCACATACTTCACACCCTTTACATCCAAATGTATCTAGTATATATATATTTGCACCAATGATTTCATCACCTTTCTAGTCAGCATCCGGAATAGTCAATATTTTCTTAAACTCTGATCTGTCGGCTAAAACCTTGCTTACAAGTGATGCATATCAAGGAGATGCTTATAGAAGTCATCAATCACATCGGCCAATCATGAATGATACCTCAAGAAACTTGATCACCATAAATATCTCATTCAGATTAAGGTTTGATGTTCTGCTGGTCAGGTCGTTCACAGTCTACTCTGCCAAATAGTAGCTCAATACTTAGATGCTCATATCTCTTTACTCTTTCATCGTCAGAGGCTCAATCTTTGGAATGTATTAGTCAAGGTACACCTCTTGACTTCCCCATGTCTATACTTTACTAATATACTTCTTCTGAGAGATCCAGACCTGTCTATCAAACCTTACCACATGCTCTGTTCTTGCTTGCCAGACCACAACACTCTTCAATTTGACTTCTGGTAAAGGCACACCATGTCCTACAGATGGGTGGGATGAACTTTGTTGCCATCAATGACAACACTCATGAAGCTACATTGTGTCTCTTTCCAACAGTTATTCCCATGCAATATAGTCTTTGGAGATCACATCCTTGCTCATTTACACTTATATCCTTTCCATCCATTATCATCCACCCTTTTATCCGTTCATCCAAATCCTACATTATCCTTGCACCTAGACTTGGTTTTCCCTTGTCATTGGCATCTAGCATAAAGGCTACCCAAATTGTCATCCAATGCCATCTCAAAACATTTTCAAAAACCCAAAAAAATCAAATATTCCCGAAAATCCAAAAAAATCAAAACATTTTCGAAAACCCAAAAAAATCAAATATTCCCAAAAATCCAAAAAAGTTAAAACATTTTCAAAAACCCCCAAAAAAATTAAATATTTCCAAAAATCCAAAAAAAATCAAAACATTTTCAAAAACCCAAAAAAATCAAATATTTCCAAAAATCCAAAAAAAAATTAAAACATTCCAAAAATCTAAAAAAATCAAAACATATCAAAATCCAAGCAATAAAAATCAACCGAATCATCAATCATCTCTTCAAATCAATTCTTCCTTTCAATTCAATCAATCAAATCAATTCTTCCAATCAATTCAATCAATCAAAACAATCTTTATCAAATCACTTCTAATAAAATCAATTCATCAATTCTCCAAATCATTCTTCCAAATCAAATCAATCAAGTCAATCCAAGAAATAATCCAAATGCAAGTCAATCCCTAATCCATACTAATCTAGTCAAACCAATCGACACACATCATCCAATCTCATCCTTGGTTTTGTTCCAATCTTGCTATCAACCAAATCAATCAATCAATCATCATCATAATCAATGGGATCTATCATTCTCTCATCTTTGTGTTGATCTAGGGATATATCGTTCCCACAATAACAATGCTAAATCAATCAATCAATCAATCATCAATCAAATCCTAATGTTTCTCGCATGTCCAACAGCACTAGTGTCAATCAATCAATCAATCATATCAATTGTATTATACAGGATGTTGCATTGTCAAATCTAGACTAGGTGTCTTATACAACATGTTTCATTCTTGAAACCAAACATTATTATCATCAATCAAAGTAGTCAATCAATCACTTAATAATTGGTTTATAGCTTGACAGGGGCAATATCTTGTTTGTTTCAAAATCATTTATGCATGCTTGCTTTCTTGCTTGTGTGTGTTATCATTTTTATATTGCATTTGTATCAAATCTAAATCATTCCTAGCTAATATCCATATCTTGTATCTAGACAAGGTTGTATTATGCTGGGGCATGAGACACATTGTCACCTTGGTCTTTATACCTTGGTGCATAATGTCTGGTGTTATATCAAACATCATGGTGCTCACCTTCATTGTAGCATAACGCATCCTTCCCTTTCTTCTATCCATTCCCTTATCTTTCTCTTTGACTAATCCCTTTCATTTCGAGAGCCTACCCATGTTTGTCCAACTCACCTATCCTCTCAAGGGGACATCATCATCCTATCCTTTCATCTTCTATCCATATCTTTTCTTCTTGAAATGATGTTACATCTCTTAGTCGCAACATCATCTCAAAGAGGGGCAAAATGTAGACACTTAAATTTGCCTATATCTTATGACATTACATTTCGACATATTTTGTCCTAGGTCCTCTTACATGACCCCTTCCATCACTCCCATTAGTTAAATAAATGTTAAATAAATTATATTTATTTAACTAATTCCTCATCCATTTATCCTCTTGTTGCACCAAATTAAATAAATCTTATTTATTTAATCTCATTTTCCTCCATCATCCAATTTAAATAAATTAAATATCTATTTAAATGCCACTTGTCTCTCATGATTAAATAATTTTTATTATTTAAATTACTTATTCGCACTCACATCCCTATTTTTATCCTCATTCATTGTGCGTCATAAGCACTTCCTCTCCAAAATAAATAAAAAATCCCATTTATTCCCACTATTCTCCTAATTTTGGCCTACTGTCATACCCATTTAATGTGCGTCATAAGCACTAAAATTGCCTTTTAATCCTAGCCATCCATATGACACAATTGACTTTCAATTCTATCCATTCATTTGATTCTATTTACCTCTATAAAACAAACTTCATTTTCCATTCCAAACTCTCTCACTCTCTCACTCACTCTCTCACTCTCTCACTCACTCTCTCACTCACTCACTCACATAAATAATTTTCATGCAATACTTAAGCTTTGTTATGCTGCAACAATGAGCAATCAACAATCCTTTGACATCTTGCATTCTTATGCGAGATCGAGAAGAGCCATGGAGATCAATCAAACCTAGCTTGAAGCTTGGTTTGCTTTACATTTCTATTTTCATTTTCATGCTAGTTTGTGCTTTATGGTGCTTGTTAGGGTTTAGTTAGTTTGTTGTTTTTGACACTAAATCTGATTTTCTCTAACTACAACAATTACATTTTAGATAAAATTAAATAGTGATTTGGCTATCATTATTATTTGTACTCTATTTTTGGATGGATGTCTTCTTCTTTTCCTTCACATGTCTATCTCTCTAGTTTACTTGCTTATAAGTTCTCAATGGTTTCCTTTGGCACATTGAAGTTAGGAGCATGATAATATTGAAAGTGCACTTTCTTTGATAGTATAGTTTTTATAATCTACTTTAGAATTTTGTTTATCTCTATTAGGCATGCCTCAAATAAGTTTAGAGAACCTATTATTCTCATTAGATATAAATGAACTCTTTTTTTAGATTTTTATTTAGTAACTCAACAAATTATTTTGTAAATAGAATCAACTTGGTTGAGCCTATTAGGATTTTCCAAGAATTTACATGGAATTGCCTCTATGTAGCCTTGAATTTCTACTATTGCCTCTTCTCCCAGTTTCTTTTTTTATAAAAAAATCTTCTTTCTCTCTGTTAAATAGAAAAAGAGATCTCTAATCAATTATAAACTAACTAGACCAATCTTTTCTATTAAACATTAGAACACAAGCCGACAAAGACTTGTATGCTTGGCTACAGTCCTCAAGGGAGAGCCAAGTTGTTCAAGCTATGTTCTTTTGTTGTAATTGTGGAGATTGATTTGACAATAGAAATATCTAGGGTTTTTAGTGACCTAATTGACAAAACAAACAACTTATAGGTGTTACGAATTGACTAACAGAAATAGAGAGGATTGGGACTAAGCAGGGTAGACGGAGCCTGTAGCTAAAAACAAGGGTAGTTCTGGCAGGACTTGGGCATTAGATGCCCTAGTACTAGGGTTTCTACCCTAATGAAGCATGTGTGAGTTGATATATGTTTCTTCCATCTTCCTGTCACCCGTCAGATGCATGAAACTCCTGAGTTGGATCTGCACACATAAAAGGGGGAAATGGTTGTGTTGTATAGGGGCTTGTCTTAGTCAAACCCCATGTTGGTGTTCCCACCTCCACAAAATCAATGATAGATGTGATAGAGAGTGCATTCTTGTAATGAGTAGAGGAAAAATATGTAACAAAGACTGTAATAATGAAATAGAGTTACCATGCGCATGAAACCTAAATGGATTTGATGTCACAACATGGATCATCCACAAGGAGTTGAAGGAGAAGGAAGAAGCTTCCTCATGGTCCTACAAGGGTTAGTACATACAACAATAATCTTCACAAATAGAGAGTTTGTAGAGAGATAGAGAATGATATAGCTTGTTAGCGAGAATCATCATAGAGAGAGTGTGTGATGTAAATGAGAGAGAGACTTGTTTACATATGAATCCCAATTACTTTTCAAGGGCCCAATTGAGTTAAGGCTGACAAGGTGCATCACTTAAGTCAAGAGGCTGGCATTCAAATATAATCTTTCAAGACCAAACTACCAGGACCCAAGCGATAGGCGCTAGTGTCTGGTGATTTGGACTTTTGAAGTGCTAGATGTCAAAGGACTTAGCCTTGTATCTCATAAAAGTGGTGGAATATGAACATTGTAAGAAGAGATGAACATATAAGTTAAAATGGGTGCCAAAACTAGTGTAAAATTGTAAGAGGTAACAATTTGTGATACTACATTTAGCCCCCACTTTAGTGAGGGTATGAACTTATGCTCATGCACACACTAAAGTACAGAGAAGCCAAATATCATCAAGACAAAATGTTGGATATGTAGAATGTTTCTAAGTTGAGAGTTACACTATCCCCTAAGCTTAGGATCCTATGACCTTGTAATGTTTAGACAAAGAGGTTATGCATACACAAGACACATGGCATAAATCATGCATATACATAAAGCACTCATGGAGCATACATGAGGCATACATGGAAAACACAAAACATACATGGAAGACACGAAGTATACATAGAACATAGATGAAGCATACATAGAATATACATGGATAACAAAAGTATATAATGATGAAGTCGGTAAACCATGTGAGCAAACACATAAGAAAACAAAAGAGAAATTTTGAGTCAACAAAGTAAAGAGACCTAAGTGTGAAAGGTTGTCTCAATACCTTGCATCATCCCCAAAATATAAAATAAAAAAACCCAAAAATAGAATTCTAAAAAGGAGATAGAATAATGTAATAAGTTGATCAATTGCTTTAGGGATAGAAGACATACATATAGATGGGGCAACAATCAATACGAATGAAGAAGTGTGCATGAGTCTGGCACTAGCTTTCTCTATCGCTAGGGGTCATGTAAACCAAGACACCTTCATGGATCACAGGCTACAAAGCTACGTTATGCTAGGTGACCATGAGTGTAACAAGATTAGGTCATATGAAGGCTAGAAAGTTGTGTTATGCTAGGTGTCTCATAGACTATACAAATCATAGGCTAGCAAGATGCATTATGCTAGGTGATCATTTACTACCAATGCTTCAAGGAGCATAAAAATTAACAACACCTTAGGAGTGTAAAATAAAAAACACCTTAGGGAGCATATTAATAACCATGCCTTAGGGGGCACTATGAAAAACACCACCACAGGGGGCACATCAATAAGCTAATGCTTAGGAAGCGTGAATAAAAAATGGTGTATGTATGGATGTACATGTGAATAGGGAATATATGCCCCCCTTAAAATATTTGCATGTACAATATGCAAATTTTTTAAGGTAAAGAAGAGGGGAAAGTATAAGAGGAGGGGAGATCCTTAGAAAGAATACTTACCCTTGAACAAGTCACTTTCCCCCTAGAGTACGAGTGAGAACAACCATGAGAAAGAGAATCATGTTGCATTGAAAAGTGGTGGAATCTATCGTAATGTGATGAGAAAGGTGGTTTGATGTCATAACAATGGAGACTGAATCATAATGATGTAGAGAAAATAATGTTTATTATGCAAAATGAGTTTGACAGGGGTGATTCTCATCATCACTTGTTATTTGAAGAAAGAAGAGGTGCTACAGTAGAAGGGGAAGTGTGAGCACATGTGTTATGAAGGTGTTGAATTTTTTCATGCAAGTCTCGACATTCATTAGTGGAATGGCCAAGTGATTGATGATATGCATAGAAAGGAAGAGTTGATTGGCTATTTTGTGAAGACTTTTTGCATGTTAGAGGAGGAAGAGTGATCAAGAGGTCCTTGAGTAGAATCAGAAAATAACACTCTTGTTGAGATAGAAGAGAAGAAGCAGGTGGAGTATGAAGCAACCCTTTATGTCATGGAGAGAAGTTTAATTTCTGAAAAGAAAGAGTCATAGATACTTTGTACAATGGTGGAGGAGATGTAGATAGAGGAGAAGAACAAAAACCTAAACCCACTTTAGAAAGGTGTGGTGTTGGTTTTACAGGATCCTTAACTCCTTGGTCCATGCACCCTAAACCATTTCCATTGTATCCATGTTTAGAAAGAATATTGAATCCAAGCCCATAACATGTCTCCAAATCAAATAGAGGAGGAGAGGCCACATTACTAATCTTTTCTAAATGAGAAGTGTGATCACATGTTGAAGTAGTAGTAAAATTGATATGAGGAGAAGGATCGATCCTTTTGTTGGAGTTCAAATCCTTGTTAAATGTGGGAATGTTAGGGTGAGAAAGGTCAACTTTATATTCACCAGGCCTATGAGGGGTGAAATCTAAAGATCTCCAATCATCACTAATACATGTGTTAGAAGAAGAAGGTACATCATCATGAATAGAAGGTTAAGAATTTGTTGAAGTAGAAGAAGTTTGAGTGCTGAGTTTAGGAGAAGGAATATATTGTGAAGAGTAAACCAAATCCACCTTCAAGATCTTGGGTTTAGATTGTAGGATTTTGTACTCTCCAATAAAGGAGGATCTAAAATCTAGTGAACACCAATCATCACCAAAATATGCAATCTAAATACTATTATGATCATCACTCTTAGCAGTGGAGAATAGTGGGTCAGATTTTGCTGAAGAAGGAATCAAGGTGTTGAGATATTTAGAAAGAGGAGGTTGATATCTAGTTTCTACTTGTAAGCAACTTCCTAGATTTAGATCACCCTCAAATGTATAGAGTTTTTTATTAAACACAAACTTCATTATATGGTGAAGAGTAGACAGGACTGCCCCCATGGCATGAATCCACAGTCTACCAAGAAGAAGATTATATGAAAGAGTACCAAGCATGACATGAATAAGCATAGGCAAAGTCACAAGTCCTACTTCAGTAGGTAGTGTGATTGTACCTACCAATTATTTACAAACATTATCGAAGCCATGAATAGAAAGAGTATCAAGTTTGATGAGAGATGTATCTACACTGATTTTGCGCAAGAGGTGTGTCCTACAAACATTAATACCTAATCCATTATCGATTAGAGTATACTTTATTCCATTTCTATTAATGATGACCAAAATCATGAGAGGATCATGTTGGTTTTGAATTTCGAGAGGAGGTAACTCATTTTGTTGAAAGACGATATCCAAACTCATCACATGCATACAATCTAATAGGGCTACGTCATTCAATCTAATAGAGGATGGGATGACTACCTTTTGTAGAGCCTCTCGGAGCATCCTGTGGTATGCAGGTGAGGTTTATATTAATTCCTAGAGTGAGATCTTAGCTGGAGTAGCATGAAGTAGCTCGATAAGATCACATTTTATGTTAGCATATTGAGAAAGATGAGTTGTTGGAGGAAGTTTGAGAAGGTGGAAGAGAAGTAGGAACAAGTGGTGTTTGTTTACTTTTCTTGTTTTTGTGAGTGTTGTACATGTGAGAAACCACGTGGTAGCTAGGTTGTTGTGACACATTTTAAACAAATTGTTTATCTTGAGTAAGTTGTTTTGCAAAGTTTAGAATGTAACTAGGAGGTTCAAGTGGGTTTGGAACACCTCAAATATAGCTCATAGGGTTAGAACAAATGTGTACAACAATTTTAGGTTTCACAAGTTCTTTTTGGGAACTAGAAACATAAATTGTGTTGATTTGGTTTTTATAATCATCTATTCGTATGGGATCCAATGTGATCTTTGATTCTTCATTCACCAATGCCACATTGCTAGAAGGAAGGGTATTGGAATGAAGATCAGGTAAAGTGATGTTAAGAAAAGTGTTGATGATTGCATCGTTAGTGATGTCTAATGGGATTGAACATGCAACCAAGGAAGGAGGAAAGGAGGTCTTCACATCCTTAGTGATATCCAAGGAACTTGAACATGCAACAAAGGGAGGAAGAAAAGAGGTCTTCATATCCTTGGTGATGTCCAAGGTGCTTGAACATGAAACTAAAGGAGGAAGATCATCATGGACTATGGGAGTTGTGGTAGAAGTATAAGTCATATGCTCAACATCTACTAATGCCTCATCTCTAGAAGAAAGATCATCCAAATGAAGAGAAGGTAAAGTAATGTTAAGGAATGTGTCAATCATTTCATCCTCTAGCACCAAAATACCCTCACAAGTAGGAGTAATTTTAGGAGAGGGAAGAGCTAAGTTACCATCACATGCTTGAAATGAAACATCATTGTCAACAACTCTTTGAGAAAAAGTGGATAGTGATGTAATAAAAGAAGAGAACATGTTTAGAAGGTAACTACTTTTAATGAGGCAGGTGCACCAAAGCATAATGAGCCATAGCCAATGAATAAAGTGATGACAAGATAGATATGTCGATGATATGTTAGAAGAAGGAAATGTTATGTTTAGGTTTTGACTATTTTGGTTTTTGTTTGACATGTTTAAATGTTTTATTTTGTAAACACATAAGATAAAATAATACACAAGATAAACTAATATTTGTAATATAAGTATCTATTCAGTTCACCAACTAATCAAGGACAACAAAGAAGGTTGTACAAGTTTAAGATGCATCAGGTTCATGAAAATGTAAAATAGAAAAAGAGAGCCTAATCAATTATGAACTTAATTAGATCAATCTTTTCTATATCTTATGTAGGAAAAAGGGGAAGATGGGATTGAATAACTTAGCTAGATCCTCCTTTCACTACACACATTCAAGGACATTTAACTGAGTTGAATCACAACTTCTTCAAGAGGATTCACCTACAGGTTGGTTGTCACTTGTAATGATAATGAAAATTTGGAATCGATTGATTAATGTATTGATTTTAGTCCAATTTAGCTTAAAACCCTAATTATGCAAAATCATAAAAAAATGAACAAAACCTGATGAATGCTCACACAAAGATAGACTAAATACAGATCAAATACGTACCAGATTTCAAGTTTCAAAATACAAACAAGTCAGGGGCTAAAGAGCGGGTACCAAAGCCCAAGATACTACTTTTTTTAGGGCTTCAGGATCTTTTCTGACACTGATTGTACCACTTCAAAGATTCTTCATGACATGAAACTAAGGGGCAAAAGAGTGGGTACCCAAGCCCTTCCTAAGCTACTTCCTACCTTTTTCTTTAGATCATGATTCTTTATGCTCTACCATAGTCCTCTACAACTCCACTCTTCGAGATCTGACACCTATCACCTACAATCACAAGAAGAGGGGTTGGGGGTTGTGGTGTTTAGGAGCTTGCCTTGGTCAAGCCCTGAAATGGCATTCAAGCCTTCCAAGACCAATGTTAGATAGAAAGTGTGTATCCTTTTAGGATAGAGGCAAAAACAAATTGATAAACGATTGATTGAAGCACAAATAGATATCACCTCAGAGGTGTATCTCACAAATAGATGAAGATCTTTCACAACATGAGAAGATGAAGCCAAATCTACAATAACAAACACAACAACAACACAAGTCTGCTCTGTAACACAATGAATGCCTTGAATACTCTAAAATCATAAGTTCACCAAAATCTCATAATCATCTTCTAGTCATCTTCTAGTTTACGAATGAAGTTTTAAACATGCTTATATATGCATTCCCTCTTTAATTTCGTAATTCAAACTTAAGACGTCAACAATGGACACCTTTTAATGGTCTCCAACTGACATTCAAATTTGGGATCCTACCAAAATAGGGTAAGGCAAGGGTGCAGGTACCCTTGTCTTGGGACCAATTTTAGGATAGGTTTAATCTCTGCAATGTCCCCTAAGTCCATTTTGACATGGGTTTTAGGGTATTTTGCCTCGAGATTCAATTCTAACATGCATGATAAAAAATAAGGGACCCAGGAGCTAAACTTAGGAGGTAAAAGTCCTAGGGGGACATTTTACGACATAACATTTAGCCCCCACTTTAATGTATGTATGATCTTCCAACCCATACATGCAATAAGGTATGGTCAAAACATAGCAAACACGCTAGACACTTGAAGCTAATGTATACACAAAGATTGAGGAACTATTTCTAGCCCCCAATCTTAGGTAGACATTAGAGAAAATACATCGTAGACACGCCAAACACAATGAAGACAATAGCAAGCATGAAAAGCATTGAGAAGACAGTAACAAGAATGCAAGACACAGAGAAGACAGTATTGAAGACACGCAAAATATGATGAATACAGTAATATTTATTTTTTATTTTTATATATATAAATGCATAGAAAGAAAAAATGCAACACACAACCCAAATTATAGGAGGGGCATTTCACCACACCCTTGAAGCTACATATGGGTGAGAAGACACACCAACCAAATCCCAAAGTGTAGGAGGGGCATTTCGCCACACCCTTGAGACTACATTTGAGAGAAAACATAGCATAAAAAGTCCAAAGCATAAGGGGCTTTTCACCACACCCTTGAGACTATGCTTGGGAGAAAACATGCTATACAAAGACTGAGTGTAGGAGGGGCATTTCACCACACCCTTGAAACTACACACAAGGGAAAACACACAGAAGACACATGGAAGACACAAGCATCATATAGTATGCCAAAGACATACTATGTCTTAAACACAGAAAAAAAATGGAACGAGCTTATCACTAAGTTCTCACCATCTCAAAAATGCTATAGGCACACCTAACTGTTGGGCTTATGCCACAATAACTGCCAAAGACACACTTAAGGGAGGATAATCTCATATCCAACCCCACCTACTCAGAGGACTTTTGAAATAAAAAGGATGTGCACTGGGTCAAGAGATACACCATCCCTGCCTCTATAGAGGGATTTTGAATGAAAGGATATGCACGATATTCTGCCTCCACAAAGGGCTTTTTGATTGCAATATAGAAAAAAGATGTGCACTCATGCCAGAGATACAACATCCTGCCTCCACAAAGGGCTTACAAACATGCTTTGTTAGTACCAAAATTATCAGACAACTTACCTTATATATGCCCCCACCTTAAGGTGGTTGATATCATGTACTGATATCAAGGTAGAGTGAAAACACACAAGGGAACAAGATCTTTCACAAAGCCCATGCCCCCAAAAGTGACATGTGCTCACAATCGCCAAATGTTCCCACAAACAAATCTTAATCTAAGCAAAACATGAAAGCTATACATGAAGACAAAGAAGCCAAGGATACACAAATGGGTTTGAATTTGAGTATAGTCATTGGACTTATACTGCAGGCATCTCAAAACTAAGTGTAACAAAGAAAGACACCAAAACAATCAAAGTACATGGAGTAGATGTATTGTTATGATTTTTTAGAAAGATAAGACAACATCAAGCATCACATGGAGTGATTCTACTAGACAAGCATCAGATATATAAATCAACCCCATCTTCATGTATGGACTAGGTCTATTTTTGCTTTGCTTGCTGAAGGGACAAGCGGTCCATATCAGTTAGGTGTTTGTTTTCATCATCCGTCAACTAGGTAGAATCACTAAAAGAAGGTAAACAATAAAATGAGAGAGGAGAACAAGTGTCTTAGGAACAATCATGTAGGAGGATACCCCCAGGTCATCAACCACAACACGATGTGCCTAAGACACAACACACAACAATAAAATAGAGGAGAGGAAAGATAGAAGAATGATGAAACAAATAGAAGAATGGTCACAACAGAGGAAGTCTCTCGATATCCTTGACCTTACAAGAGTATCAAGGGTCATGCAAGGCCTAAAAAACACATAACACAAGGGGAACACAATACGAGAGGGGAGGTCACATAAATGAGCAAATAATGCTACAACATAGGTGACCACCAAGGTTAGAAATACTTACCTATTGCACAACCGAACTAGTGGTTGTCGACAAGCAAATCATCATCTTCCCAATCTCGAATGTTAGAGGAAAGAGGTACATAAGGTACAATAGCCCAACATTTGTCATTATCCTCAATCTCTTTTTATTTAATTTTTTTCTTTGTTTGTTTCAATGTTAGGTGGAATGTTTTCTTGTTGAAGTGCATTTTGTTGAGCAAAATCTTGTCTTCTCTTCTTCCTTTCTCTTGCTTGTCTATTCCTTTTTGTTTTATTGCTTATGTCTTCAAAATTAGTCTCATGTTTTTCCATAGGTTTTCGTATCTCAAAGAAGGAAGCTTGTTCAAATCTAATTTGCTTTGATGAAGTGCTTGGTTTTCCATGAGTACCTCTTGATCCTTGTAAGGATGATGGAGAAGGAACCTCAACATAGAGTCCCTTACCTTTTGGTCTAGGAAGTTCTTCTAATGCGGGTTGTTCTTCTCTTGTTTGAATAGGAGGCCCAACCACTCTAGATAGTAGTTTTACTTTGTATCATCTGTATGCTAAGAAAAGTTAATCTCTTCATGGCTCGGGTTCTCTATCAAGTCATGGCCAAAAGTAGTCAAGAGTAAAGTTCTTTTGAGTAACTATAGGTTTCCATGTATTATGATGAATAGTGCGTACTTGTCCATTCATTTGTATTATGATGAATAGGCTGCCATGTAACTATAGGCTGCCATGTATTTTATTCATTTGTGATTTGTTAAGGGGACAAATTTTGTAGCCTTAAGCCATGGATGTCCTAATTTTATGTGGAAGAGGTTAGATGAAGGGATGACATCAAATAATTGTTCCATGGCTTTATCATATACTGTAACCAATAAGGATATCTTCCCAAAAGTAGGAATAAAGGCTCTAGTATGTGTCTTAATCATTATATCCATAGGTTCATAAGCTTCTTGTATCAACTCATGTGAGAAAAGGAACTCTTCCATTGCTACATTTATCATGCAACTAGGATCTGTAAGTGTTCCATGCACAACAACCTCCATTACATTCACTGTAATATAGAGAGGTCCTTCAATATCTTCCATTGTCTTATCATGAGGTGTGATTGTTATTTCAAGTTCAAGAGTCTTTCTTTTCAAATAAGGCCTAGGAGGAACCCTAGCATTATTGCTGTGATGAGAAACCATGTAATGTAAAGTATGCAAGTTTTCAAGAAAAAGTGCAAAATAATGCCAAATTTTTAAATGAGAAATGTATGTATGTTTTCAAATGAATGCAAGATCAGATTTTTAAATATTTTAAACACCTATGCAAGGAAGTAGATACAAAACTATGCTTGTTTATGACCTAAAATGCTTAATTTTTTTTTTTTCAATATAAATGTTCTAAAATGCAAAAGTAAGATGCAAATACATACAATGCAGGAACACTACAGTCCAAAATCAGCTTTGAAAGAGTGTTTAAAAGAGTTGTGAAATATGAAACAAGATTTTAACCATAAACCCTAACTATTGCAAAGATTAGGTTATATGAAAAATGCACAATTTTAAGCAAATTTTAACAAATAAAATATGAAAATACAATGCAAATGATTATAGACTAATGTACTACTGTAATTTATATCGGATATGATGCAAATATTAGAAATTTAAATCATTAAATGAAATGCAATGAAAATAATGTAAACTATGTCAAAATGTAAACCTAGAATGCTTGATTTTTTCAAAATTTTCAATTTTTTTGTAGATTTTTAAATGCAATATGATGACAAAAAAATGAATTAATGCAAATATGAAGTACAACACTCACCAAGGTACAAAATGTAACAACATGAGTTCACCAAAATGTTATTTAGGAAAAAGGGGAAGATGGGATTAAATGATTTAGCTAGATCCTCCTTTCACTACAAACATTCAAGGACATTTAACTGATTTGAATCACAAATTTTTCAAGAGGATTCACCTATATGTTGGTTGTCACTTGTAATGATAGGGAAATTTGGAATTAATTGATTAATGTATTGATTTTAGTCCGATTTAGCTTAAAACCCTAATTATTCAAAATCGTAAACAAATAGACGAGACCTAATGAATGCTCGCACATAGATAGACTAAATATAGATTAGATACATACCATATTTCAAGTTCTATAATACAGAAAATTTGGGGGCTAAAGAGAGGGCACCCAAGCCCAAGGTACTACTTTTTCTGAGGGCTTCAGGATCTTTTCTAACACTAACTACACCACTTCAAAGATTCTTCATGACATGAAACTGAGGGGCAAAAGAGCAGGTGCCCAAGCCCTTCTTAAGATACTTCCCACATTTTTCTTCAGATCCTGATTCCTTATGCTCTGCCACAATCTTCTACAACTCCACTCTTTGAGATCTGACACCTATCATGTGCATGTTGGCAAGAGACACTATATGGATTCATGGTTGTTGTCATTGATGGCAACAAAGGTCATTCCACATATCCGCAAGTCATGATATATCTCTACCGGAAGTCAGATTGAAGATTGTTGTGGTCCGGTGAACAAGAACAGAGCATGTGGCAAGGTCCGACAGATTGGTCCGGATCTCTCAGAGGAAGTGTCTTGGCACAGTGCGGATCTGGGGAAGTCAAGAGGACTATCTTGAGTAGTATATTCCAAGGATTTAGCCTCCGGAGATGGACAAAGAAAAAGATATGAATAGTTGAGTACCGGATTCCTGAGAGACAGTGAAAACAGAGGAAGAACTGACTGACTGAGTATCAAACTACTTTCCGGATGTGTTACAGACGATGATAAAGGTTGCGGAGGCATGAATCATGTTTGGCTGACATAATTGATGATATCTACAAGTATATGCTTGATCCGCATTGCTTGGTGAGCAAGGATTCAGCCGACAGAACTAAGTTTGTAAGAAACTAGACTGTTCCGGATGCCGACTAGAAAGATGATGAAATTACTTGTGCGGATATATATAGAGGATGGATTTAGTTGTAAAGTGTGTGAGTGTGTGAGAGGATATGCGAACAAGTCCAGAATAGAGCAGAAGTAACAAGAAAGATCCGGTATGTGAAAGGACAGCAGACTAAAGAACAGAGGAAAGATGAAGTGCAGCAGATCAGTATACTGAACCTAACCGGAACTGAACTCCAGCATATGCAGATGCTTCCAATCAGTTCAAGACTGTGATTCTTATCACTTTGTAAGACAGTGTGTCTTCTTGTAGGCAGTGAGCCTCTTGTGAGCAGTGTGCTCGGGCAGTGAGCCCTAATTGGCAAGTGCCATTTTTGTAATTTCCTATTCTTCTAACAGAGAATAATTCTTGGGTTAATCACCCCGTGGTTTTCTCCCTTAACAGGGTTTCCACGTCAAAAATACTGTGTCATGTGTTTCTTATTTCATGGTTAATGTTTTGTGTTTGATTTTATGCTGCTTCAATTAAAAGGAAAGTTTAATAAGGGAAATAATTAGGATAACTGATTCACCCCCCTCTCAGTTATCAACAATTGGTATCAGAGCCAAGTTCCTCCTAATAGAGCCTAACAGCTTGAGGAAGATCTGGGATTTCAAATGGATGCATATGGTTTAAAGGAGCAACTCAAGACTGCCCTTGAGGATCTTGAACAGTCAAATTCTGAAGTCAGTGAATTAAGAGAAAGACTCAAACAGGCTGATGAATTCATGAGGGAATTAAAAGACAAATTAAGTCTCTCTATGAAAAAGAGAAAGGAGCTGCTCCAACAGTTGGCAAGACAAAGTGAAGAAAGCAATACAAATGAAGAATTGACTGAGCAAACCAAGTTATGTGAAAAGTTATCAAAAGAAGTCATTATGTTAAGACATGAAATGGAATCAGGAACTATAAAGTTCACTCAAGAGATTGAAGAAAAAAGAAAGGCTGAAGACAATCTAAGACAATCTCTTAAGGAAAAATCAGAAGAATGCCACCAGATGGACAGGATTATCAGACATCTTGAATCTGATCTTGAAGATGCCAAAGATAATGAAGAAAAACTTGAGGATCAAATTACCTCTCTCAAAAGAGATCTTCAAACAGCAAATGAATATAAAGAGAAATTCAAGATAAGTTCTGCTCAACTTGAAGTTCTTCTTGGAAGTCAAAAGAGGACTGATGACAAGTATGGTTTGGGATATGAGAAAGGAGAAAGCTCCGGATCCGGTCAGAGGAATCTTGGATCAGAAAATCCAAGGAGCAGGCCTAGAAGACCTCCGGTAAGACAGCCAAATGCTCAAAAATATCCATCCTTCAATGGATACTGCCACAGCTGCAACCATTTTGGTCACAAAGCTAATCAGTGCAGAATGAGAATGAATCAGATTAATTCATCCTTCTCCGGACAGTGCTTCAACTGCAAAAGGTATGGACACAAATCCCATGAATGCAGAATTATGCAAGTAAACAAATCATTCAAAGGTAGATGCTTTACATGCAATAGAGTAGGTCATATGGCTAATCAATGCAGATCAAGGGGATATCAGTTAAATATGCAAAGAAATGTTATTTGCCAAATCTGCAATAGGTCCGGTCATAATGCTAAAGTCTGCAGAAACAAGAATCAGGACAAAAGAGGTCCGGTGTATAATCAGAATCAAGACAAGGGTAAACAAAAGATGAATGCGGATGAAGTTAGGAATCAGATGAGCAAGATTTGGGTGAAGAAAAGCTCAGAGAATGTAGAGGTTGGATCCGCACCAGATTCTGGTGCTGATATTTCTTCCGGAAATTAAAAAGTGAGCTCAGGCTCAGGGGGAGACTCAAAGAAGATTCTGTTCCCCCAGCCAAACAAGTTGTGCCGGATGTGGCACAAGATGCGGATTAAAGGGTTTGTAGATATAAGTCCTGAGATGCTTCAGTCAAGTTTTCAGAGGTCCGCATGGAGTTATGAAGAAGCTGTGTTCGATTAAGTTAGAGCTGTTCAAAGAAAGTGCTCCGGTATGATAAAGGATTACAAAAAGGTCCGGAGAGATCCGGAAGTGCACGATCTTGTCTTGCGGATTGGACAGAGTGTTTGGGATGTTCTTGTAATATGTTACCTAGATTTATTCATGATTTAAAGATCCGGATGATATTCAGTGATCAGGACTAATCCGGGATACTCCAAGCTGTCCAGACATGGTAAACCGGAATAATGCAGGTGAAGCATTTATTGCAGACAGATATTAGGGTTTGCGGAGCAATATAAGGGATTTCTCAAAAGTTATCTGCTCATTCTACACTTGAGAAGAAGCGAATAGTGGAGCTCTGCAACAAGGTTCATCAAGCACACCAAGGATCTCCTGCCGAAGCTATTGCATAAAGAAATCAATCCAACCACTCTGTGCAAACCGAAGGCGCATAAGGTATTCTTCGTTTTTCATTGCCTCACTGCAAATCTTTGAAGAATGGCTACTCCAAACATAGTTAAGATCTCTGATAGACCTCGCCCCTCATTCAAGAAACATCCCTACAAATCATTGGAGGTAGATCCACTAGGAGCCTTCTCTAGTGTTCCCCACGGAGTCTTACATACTGAAGATATTAGGGTTTACATACACGCAAACATTGAGGAATTTGGGGAATTCAAATTAAGAGACCTCTATCACAAGCAACTGATAGACAATGCTTTTGAGCTCAAACCAGAGTATAAGGGTATCCAGAAGAAACAATTTGAGCAATTCATTCATTTCCCTAGCTTTGAAGAAGATGAATGGGTCCGGTATGTACTGAGCAGGATGCATGACAACTTCCTTTGGCTAGATAGACCCTGTAAGATCACAAAAGAAGCAATTAGAGCAGTAACTGGTCTATACTCTTCCGGGGGGGTACCTATCCTCAAATCTGTCAAGAACAACGTTGTAACTGAGGCCACCGGATCAAAATATGATAAGAGGGCAATGACCATTGAAGATATTTCGGATCCGGATATCAAATATGCATCAATAATAATAGGATACAAGATCTATCACTCCAGCAGGGAGAATTCTGTATCCGGAACTGCAATATACACAGCATATGAAATGCTAAGAAAGAATGCAGATTATGATCTTTGTGAACTACTACTAAGCCAATTGATGGAAAATGTACAGAAAATCAAGAAAGACAAGAAGAACTCCTTTAAGTATGGTACTCTCATTGTATGTCTATTCTTTTACTTCATGAATGAGCTACCCGGAACAAGTGGATGGGTATGGCAGAATGACAAACCTGTTGCAGTCCAGATAAGAGACTATTTGCATGGACTTGGGGATGCAAAAGCGAGAAATACAGCTCTATGGGGATACTTCAAAAACTTTCAGAGCATGATGCAAGCAAGAGAGAGAATTCCCCAGTCTCTCATTGAGAAATACAAGGACTCAGTATGTTTTATGGTTGACACTGATCAGTGCCTAATGGAGGCAGTGGAGCCAAGGACTGTCTGGATCATGCCCATGGGGTATGAAGTTGATGAACAGATAGTAGAGCTGCATGTTCAACACATGCTAAGTCAGCCCAAAGATCCTAAGGCAGAAAGGTTTGGAACCTTTGAGGAGCTGAGCGTGAAATTACATGTAGAACTCAGGGAACCTGAGATTAAGAGAAAAGTGAGAAAAGAAGTAGAGCACATTGCTCAAGGCCTAGGCATCTCAAAAGAGGCACTTGATGCCAGCCGGGAAAAGAGGAGAAAGGCTGAGGAAGAAGAGAAAAGCAAAGAAAGTGCTCCGGTTGAAACCCCCACCCGGACCAGATCATCAAAGAGATCTGCACCTTCCACAACCAAAAGCTCAAAACCGGAAGTCCAGGCATCCGGTAAAAGATCCAAGACAAAAGCATCAAGGGCTTATGAAAGCCAAAAGGATGAAGAGGAAACAGAATCAGATGAGGAAGTAAGAAAAGTAAAGAAACAGAAGAAGAAAGGATCCGGTAAGCCCTCCACAGGCCAAGACAAGGATGAAATGGCAGAGGTTACTGTTGAAAAGCCCACTCTGTCACTAGAGAGCATAATCAAGTCGGTCACGGTGGATGGAAACCTTCAACCAATGACTGAATCCTATGATGACTTCAGTGAGGCAGACCAAAAGACTCTGCAGGAGGCCACAGTGAAATATCTTAACATATATAATAAGGCTTATTCCTAAAAGCCTAGAAAAGGAAATGGAAGTGAGGAAAAATAATGCTCATGCTAAAGATCTTGAGATCCGGGAGCAGATAGCTATTCAGCTATATCCTCAAATTGATCCCAAGACAATGAACATGATCTTCAAGGACTGCAAAGATGAGTTCAGAAGTAAAGCCAGGATGAATCAGCTCATGCTTGGTGAGACTGACAAAGTGGCACAAGAGACAGAAGAGATCCTCCGGAAGGCCTTCAAAAGGTTCAATCTTCCTGTTGTAGAGGACTTAGGTGCAGAAACAGCTGCTCCGGAAGAAGTGAGCCCTGAACAGACAAGTGAGGACTTGGGACCCTCTGCTCCAGAAGAAGTGGCCCATGAACAAGCAAGCATCTCTCCTCCGGTTTCCCCTACAGTCTCCGGATCCAAAGAAGAAGAGCAATTGCAGGAGAAGGAAGCAGTGGTGACAGACAAAGAGGTTGACAGTTCTAAGACTGCAGAAGAAAAGAAACATCTGTCTCCGGCAAGAGACACTGCACAAACTGTTCAACAATTTTTGAGCAAAGAAACTCTAGAGATTGATGAACCGGAGCTTCTAAAAGGTCCATTTGATTTTGACTCTCTCTCTCCGGTACAAACAATGAAGATAGCTTCATTTGCAAATGCCAAGGCAAATGAAAAGCTCCTGAAGTCTCATATGGAAGACTGTGAGTTGATAGAGGCTGCCTCCGGAGTACTTGTAAAGATCATGCCATCAATCCAAATAGATCCGACAGCCTCCACTTCCGGTAATCTAAAAACCTTAGTCAGCAGTATTGACACACATTTTAATTCTCTAGAAAAATCAGCTGAAGAAAAGGTCCGGAAGGAATTTTTGGATAAGAGATTTTCTGAAATATTAGAATTAATCTCTAAGGATAGGAAGATTGTAAGCATTGGAATAAAGAGCTTAGAAAATGCTCTTAAGGATGGCGGTGACATCTACAAATTTTGTATATCTTGGTCAAAGGCAACAGCTGCAATTGACAAGAAAATAAAAGAGGAACAGGACAAGCTTCAAAGCTTATCTCAAAGTTTTGATCCTCTCTCTTCCTCTATAATAAATCAAGAATGTCAGACTATTGCAGTCTTGAATGAAATAAAGAATCTTGAGAAGGAGAGGAAGAACATTACCAACCGGATGGGAGAACTTAGAAGGATTATAGTCCCTAAGTTGGAAACTATGCATGAGGCCATCAGTGATGCCCAGACCACCGCCCATACAAAAGATCCGACAGATCTCAGGCGGGCAGAAGCTTTTGCATTTTTGTTGAGTGGTCACATTTCAATCTTGGACAGAATGAAGCTAAGTTGGGCTACTGAAATGGTTCAACTGCAGACATCCTTTGCAGACATTCTGCAGTATATGTGAGTATGTAAATATGCGGCTATATATAGAAAATTTTTGAAAATTTTGGTGTGCGGACCCTACCCTTTGCCATTGATGTCAAAGGGGGAGTGAGGAGCAGTGAAAAATGAGGAATCCAACTCAGGGGGAGTTCCGGAAATTGTATATAAAGACAGAGCATCAGCAAAGGGGGAGCATAGTGTAAACACTTAGTCATTTTTCACTAAGTGTTGCCATCAATGCCAAAGGGGGAGATTGTTGGCAAGAGACACTATATGGATTCATGGTTGTTGTCATTGATGGCAACAAAGGTCATTCCACATATCCGCAAGTCATGATATATCTCTACCGGAAGTCAGATTGAAGATTGTTGTGGTCCGGTGAACAAGAACAGAGCATGTGGCAAGGTCCGACAGATTGGTCCGGATCTCTCAGAGGAAGTGTCTTGGCACAGTGCGGATCTGGGGAAGTCAAGAGGACTATCTTGAGTAGTATATTCCAAGGATTTAGCCTCCGGAGATGGACAAAGAAAAAGATATGAATAGTTGAGTACCGGATTCCTGAGAGACAGTGAAAACAGAGGAAGAACTGACTGACTGAGTATCAAACTACTTTCCGGATGTGTTACAGACGATGATAAAGGTTGCGGAGGCATGAATCATGTTTGGCCGACATAATTGATGATATCTACAAGTATATGCTTGATCCGCATTGCTTGGTGAGCAAGGATTCAGCCGACAGAACTAAGTTTGTAAGAAACTAGACTGTTCCGGATGCCGACTAGAAAGATGATGAAATTACTTGTGCGGATATATATAGAGGATGGATTTAGTTGTAAAGTGTGTGAGTGTGTGAGAGGATATGCGAACAAGTCCAGAATAGAGCAGAAGTAACAAGAAAGATCCGGTATGTGAAAGGACAGCAGACTAAAGAACAGAGGAAAGATGAAGTGCAGCAGATCAGTATACTGAACCTAACCGGAACTGAACTCCAGCATATGCAGATGCTTCCAATCAGTTCAAGACTGTGATTCTTATCACTTTGTAAGACAGTGTGTCTTCTTGTAGGCAGTGAGCCTCTTGTGAGCAGTGTGCTCGGGCAGTGAGCCCTAATTGGCAAGTGCCATTTTTGTAATTTCCTATTCTTCTAACAGAGAATAATTCTTGGGTTAATCACCCCGTGGTTTTCTCCCTTAACAGGGTTTCCACGTCAAAAATACTGTGTCATGTGTTTCTTATTTCATGGTTAATGTTTTGTGTTTGATTTTATGCTGCTTCAATTAAAAGGAAAGTTTAATAAGGGAAATAATTAGGATAACTGATTCACCCCCCCCTCTCAGTTATCAACAGTGCAATCACAAGAAGAGGGGTTGGGGGTTGTGGTGCTTAGGAGCTTGCCTTGGTCAAACCCCAAAATGGCATTCAAGCATTCCAACATCGTTGTTAGATAGAGAGTTTGTATCCTTATAGGATAGAGGAAAAAAAATTGATAAATGATTGATTGAAGAACAAATAGATATCACTTCGAAGGTGTAGATTGCAAATAGATGAAGATCTTTCACAGCATGAGAAGATGAAGCTAAATCTGCAATAACAAACACAACAACAACAACACAAGTCTTCTCTACAACATAATGAATGCCTTGAATTCTCTAAAATCATAAGTTTTCCAAAATCTCATAATCATCTTCTAGTTTGCAAATGAAGTCCTAAACATGCTTATATATACATTCCCACTTTAATTTTGTAATTCAAACTTAAGATGTCAGTAATGGACACCTTTTACTAGTCTCCGACCAACATTAAAATTTGGGACCCTGCCAAAATAGGGCAGGGCAAGGGTGCAAGCGCCCTTGTCCTTGGACCAATTTTAGGATAGGGTTAAGCTCTGCAATGTCCCCTAAGTCCATTTTGACATGGGTTCCAAGGCATTTTGTCTTGGGATTCAATTCTAACATGCATGATAAAAAACAAGGGACCTGGAAGCTAAACTTAGGATATAAAAGTCCTAGGGGGACATTTTACGACATAACACTATCAAACATTATAACACAAGCTGACAAAGACTTATACACTTGGCTCCATTCGTCAAGGGAGAGCCAAGTTGTTTGGGCTTTGTTCTTTTGTTGTAATTGTGGAGATTGATTTGATAATAGTAAGATCTAGGGTTTTTAGTGACGTAATTAACAAAATGAACAACTTACAAGTGTTATAGATTGACTAATAGAAACAAAAGAGCAAATTGGGAATGAGTAGGGTAGACAAAGCCTGTAGCTGGAACTAGAGGTAGATCTAGTAGGACTTTGGCAATGGGCATCCTAGTTCTAGGGTTTCTACCCTAACGAAGTTTGTGTGTGATGATATATGTTGCTTCCATCTTCTTTTATCCCGTCAAATGCCTAAAACTCCCAATTCGGATCCGCACACATAAAATAGGGAAAATGGTTGTGTTGTATAGGGGATTTCCTTAGTCAAACCCTGTGTCGGTGTTCTCACATCCATAGAAGCAATGATAGATGTGATAGAGAGTGTGTGCTTGTGATGAGCAGAGGCAAAATATGTAACAAAGATTGTAATAATGAAATAGAATGAAATAGAGTTACCATGAGCATGAAACCCTAATGGATTTGATGTCGCAACATGGATCATCCACAAAGAGTCCAAGGAGAAGGAAGAAGGTTCCTCATAGACCTGCAATGGATAGTACATACAACAATAATCTTCACAAATAGAGAGCTCGTAGAGAGATAGAGAAAGAGATAGCTTGTTAGAGAGAATCATCATAGAGAGTGTGTAATGTAAATGAGTGAGAGAGACTTATTTTATATGAATCCCAATTACTTTTTGAGGGCCCAATTAAGTTAAGGCCAACAAGGTGCATCACTTAAGTCAAGAGGCTGACATCAAATATAATCTTTCGATGCCAAACTAGCAGAACCCAAGTGGTAGGTGCTAGTGTCCTAGTGATTTGGGCTTTTGAAGTGCTAGATGTCAAAGGACTTAGCCTTGTATCTCATAAATTTAGTGGAATATGCACATTGTAAGCAAAGATGAACATATAAGCTAAAACAAGTGCCAAACCTATTGCAAAATTGTAAGAGGTAACAATTTTTGACACTACACTCTCTTGAACCATTCAAATGGTAGCTTTGGATTTCCATTAAGAATAATCTCATTCAACAACATGGTAGAGAATTGTACCTGGGACATTCTCTTTAACTGGGCTATATTAATCCAAAATGATTAAATCATCATCAATATTCTCTTCAAACTTTGTCATAGCATTGATTGCATCATTAACGTCATAGTAACATCTAATTGATCTTTTCCCTTGTGCCATTAGGGTATCCCTCCATGATCTAGTAGCTTGGACAACTCTCATCTCTCCTCTCATTTTTTTTCCTTTATCCAGTGCTTCCAAGAGGGTAGGAGCAGGACCTACGAGGTAAGTTATACATAAGTTGTCAACTTTGTGACAGGGTTTTAGTTCTTCATTGGTTTTTTCATTCTTATTCATGTGCCCCAAGATGGTAGAGATTGTTTCTTATAGAGATAACTTTTCTCCTTCCCTCATTTAGTACCCAAAATTAACTTGTGATAGTCCTTTGCTTGCATGTCCCTTTCTTCTTTATAACATAGTGGGGTGGTTATTTCCACAATCTATGCTTCTTTCTTAAGTGTCTATGGTAAGGTTTAAGAGCATTCATTCGCTTTTATGTTTAGCAAATGCTCTAAACATAATCTATTTTCCTCTTTTCAATGATAGTGTCTAACTACACTAGCAAGTTGATATCTATTATAATTGTACGCACTGTATCTTTCTCTTTTTCTATTGTGCCTTCTCTACTTGGATTAGGAGAAATTGGAGGAGTTTGATGTGGAGGGCTCAAAATGGGATGGTTTGAACCAAATGGAGAAGAAGGTCTCCTTGAATGTACTAAAATTTTGTGAAGGTGGGGACATTGGAGGAGAAGGAGTTTTGGTCTGAGTCCTCTTTGAAGAGTAAGCCTCTTCCTCATGAGAAGAAATTTCTTCAATTATGATCTCTTCAACATTTTCTTCCATTTTCTTCTCTTCCTCATCTAGGATCTTCTCTCTTCTTCATCTACCTTGCAATCTACTTGTTCTTTAATTGTTTTTCCTCTATTGTAGCAGCCTAAGTGTTATTTTTACTTGGCTCTTGGTACTAAGATGTTGATTGATCTACAAGGACATCATGTTGAATATAATTTGGTGCCTATAGTGGGAATAGTAGGAGGGGTAGATAATTTTTCTATTATAATTTAAGATAGAGGAGGAGCAAATGTTTGTACAATAGGTAGGGCTATGGTAGCAGTGGTAGTAGTTCCCTACTGATCTAACCCCTTGGGTGGCCCGATATTGATCTTTTTCTAACTAGAGGAACATGTTTCTCAAACACTTGATATTCTTCTTCCTCCTTGAAAACTTGAGTGACCACTTGGTGGGAAGATCTATATTTTCTCTCCTTGGAGGTTATTTTAGTATAAACCTTTTGTGGCTCCTCCTTATCTTCATTCTTTGATGCTTCCTTTTTTGAAGTCCCTCCTTTCTTAGAGGACTCTATTTTTAGGACTTGCCTTTATTTGGAGGTGTGATTTTTAGCATGGGTGTGGATTCTTGAGCCATTATTTTTTTATGTCCACTACCCTTTGTGTTCTTTCTTGGATGGAGGTGTTCTCATTCATTGACTAGTCCACTTTGGTAATTTTTTTTATTATGCACCTTGTCTTGTTCATAAGATGGGTCTAGAATCTTTCTATCCTTCATCACATTATTAAGAACTTATAAATATAAAAGGCCTTGACCTAAGTTGTATTCATCATAGAGTAATCTATTATCTTTACTTCATGTTCATCCATGAAATCAACCCATTAATCTTCAAGATCAAGTTCATGTTTATAGAAGGAACTAGTCATGAGTCTCATCTTCCTAGTTGGATCAAACCTTCCTCTAACCTCATATAATTCCATAGTAATCAATTATATTTTTGGATTTTCTATTTTGGTATGGTTATAAGATTAGAATCTATATGGCCTAACTAAAATAGGGAAGTCTAGATCTCTACCTTATGCTTTTCAGCAAGCATTTTCTACACTTCCACCAGCTATCTACAAAGTTATAGAAATACTACCTTGTCTCTAGGATACTTTAGAAGTCTATAAGGATCCATGTGGAAGCCTCCAATTTTGATATATGTAATGTCTAGAAGGATGAACCAACTTACCCATTCTACTATGGCTTCAGTAGCCTCCACTCATAGCCTCTTATTGTAATCATTTTCCAAACATCTAATGATGTAGTACACAAAGGAATCATTTACTCAATCATAATTTATATAGATCTACTTCAACACCACCTATGGGTAATGATCGTATACTTTTATTTCTCTCAAATCCATCCTTCCTACCTTAGCTAATCTTGGGAAACTTGCCCTTCCAGCCAATGGGTACACCAAGTAGGAGGTCAAGTAGAACTTGTTTGTCTCTTGTACTTCTATCAGATGAGTATGTAGATTCTCATAGATGATTGAACCTGAGTCTATCTTCTTCCCCTCTAGGATGGATAGGATAAAGTAGCACATCCAAGGATAGAAGTTCTTCACATTTGGGTTTCCTTCAACCCTATTCAATAGAGTAATCAAGTCATGAATCTCTTCCTTGAACTCAGCCTTGGGGATGATTTTAGTAATTCTTAGAGCTAATTTACTCTTCATTATTAGCCTATTATCTATTAATGTTTATGATAAACTTGAAACACCAGAATCTTCTACAAGCCAAAGATTAACCTTCTATAGAGAAAAAAAAGCATAAGAGAGTATTTGCACAATAAAATGGATGTAATTAATGAACAAGAATATGAATTACATGTGACCACTTGCTTTTATATTTGCAAGTTAAAGAAAACCCTAATATGACTTAATATTAACCTAAGACTAAAAATAAGCCCTAAGTAAACTTATTAAAGTGTAATTAAATATTTAATTACACCAACACCCCCCATAAGTGCAACTTAGGGAGAAATGAAAACCATGCAAGTAATGTAAGAATGGGTCCTGGCTACAAGGCCATGTTAGGTACCCATGAACAACAATAATCTCTCATAAGGTGGAGAAAAAGAGAAAAACCCTGTCGGAAAAAATGCCTCTCCAAAAGAGAGAAAAAACATGCAAATAAATATATACAAGTGATGGAAGAAGGACTACAACTAAGACCCCCCAAGAACTAAATCCATCACCAAAATACAATCATGAGCCCCCCATAAGAGGGAAAGATAGAGGCAAGAAAATCTTCCAACACCGTAGAATCTCTAGAGCCAAAAGAGGATGCATGAACACGAATGCAAAAGCCAATCCACTTATGACAAATCACATTTCTTCCCTTAGAAAGAAATAGAACAACCTGTGAAGACTAAAGAACCTGTGAAATAGGTGGCCTTAAAATGAATGCCTCTAAAGACTGAATGAGTATCCACATGCCAAAATCTGAAGATGCCACAACAAATTCAGGAACAACCTACTGAAACCATGAAGGTGACAACTGAAGATAAAATGGAACCTCTGAATCAAGTGTCTCCAAAGACAGAAAATGACTAATAAGAGTAGTGCCACGACTATCAGCAAAGAGGGATTGCAAACCCTCAAGAGTATCATCATCCTGCTCATCCAAGGAAGCATCTATCTCAATAGAAATAGGATGTGGAGGAGAAGAATGAAGGGCATTATGATGTAAAAATGAATCAATAGCAAGAATACTAATATTCAAATACCCAAACTTCTTCTCAGAAGTAATATTCACACAAGAAGTGTGATCAATAGTCAAAGGATCTAAACAATCACCTGGAGCAAAATTAGAAAAGGTATATAATCGAGATGCATGATCAACCACCCCAGTAGCAAGAATCTCTGTGGTCACCAAATCTCTAATGATAACTAGATCAGGTGTGAATTCTACTATTTTCCTTACACCACTATGAGTAATCTGATAGACAAAAAGTAGATTATGTGATAAGGAAGGCACACACAATACATCATGAAAAGTACCCCCTCCAATATCAATAGATCCCTTTCCTATCACCTTCATGTAATTATTATTACCCATCAAGATTGGTGGCATATCACAAGGCTCAAAAGTAGAAAACATAGACAAAGAGGAAGCCATGTGGTGAGAGGCTCTTGAATCAATAAGCCATTTACCTGATCCATGAGATGTAGTGGCACAAAGTGCCTTACCTTTTTATTTGTTAGCTCCATTAGCAATACTTGCATGTCCTATCTCAATAGATCTTGACTAATGTGATGGAGTAGAAGTGGATGAACTAGAAATCAAAGCCAAAGGAGAACCAACACTGAGTTTCTTAACAAGATTCTTCAGCCCATCTATTTGCTTGCGGTAGAAAATAGTATCATCATGCCCATGTTTCTTGCAATGGCTGCATGTGGGGAGATCCTTGGATTTCTCCTTTTTGTTGGATGAAGAGAAACTAGGTGGTGCATCTGATGGTGACTCCTTGCCTTGCTCTTGATGTTTGAGTTTCTATTTCTTTTCCTTGGCACTTGAAGCCCTTTCATCTTTGGTGCCTTGACTTGCAAGAAATGCCTAAGGCTTTGTAGACTTCAATGTGCCCATTTGAACCAATTTTGCCTACTCCTTGGTGAGTGATGTAGCAAAGTCATCAAGTGAAGGCATTTTGTATTTAGTTCCAAGAGCATCCATGGTAGCATAGAAAGTGGATACAAAAATAGAATAATTTGAACTAAGCTTAGCAAGAATGGAGAGAATCAACTGGGTGTCCTCTTTCTGAATACCACACTATAAGAGTTGTAACTTGAGGGATTTGAGTTTGGTGAAGAAGTCCTGGATGCTATCAAAATCTGTAGGATTCAGACCAATAAGCTCATTCTCCAACTGAAAACTCCTCAAGTATCCTGCTTGCCAAATAAAATCTCTAATCAGGCCCATACTGCATTTGGTGTTGTGCAAGAATCAACATGAAAGAGTAGATCAGGTGAAATCAATTGACATAATATACCAAAGGCCTCATCACACCTGTTAAACTATTTCCTCTTTTTAGCAACCCCTGTAGGTTCAATTTTTGAGCCCATAGTCACTCTATATAACTCCAATTTCTTCATATGGATCTTTATTTCTTTCTTCCACTCATGATAATTATATGGGGTAAGAAGAGTAATTTTGGGTTGATCCATGATGTGTGAACAGAAAAGAGACAGGAAATAGCAATATATCCCTCACAATGCAAGAATATTCCGCCTTACTCAAAAAGTTTAGGTACCTGATGAAATTTTTTGGAAAAAATAAGTGGTCTACAACATAGAACATAGAATGATCTTTCCAACACCTATTTGTTTGCAAAATTTGGACACCGTATGCCTAAGTTATAGCCGATTTTGCAAAACTGCTCCTCTAGGGCATTAAAAAAATAGTGACACGGATTACAATCTATTTTTCTTGAAATTCGTGCTATTTCTAAAAAAACTAAGAGATATCTAGATAGCGTTTCTAAGTCCTCTTTCCAGAGATATCTTGTTTTCAAAAAATAGAGTTTGTATGAGAAAGTTATGGCCGATTTTACAAAACTGCTCCAAAAATATTTCAAAAAAAAGCAAAGAGTGCTAAAAATAGAGACGCGGATTATGATCTATTTTTATCAAAATTTGTGTCATTTCTATAAAAACTAAGAGATGCCCAGATGGGGTTTCTGAGTCCTCTTTTTAGAAATATCTTGTTTTTGAAAATAGAGTTTAGATGAGAAAGTTATGTTTGAATTTGTGAAACTGTTCCAACAAAAAGATCTCAGGTTGGATCCCTAAAAAAAATAGTCTTGAAACCTTCACAAATCTGGCTTCCCCAGACCAAATTCAGCCAAACAAAAGACAAATCTACCTTTTCCAACTGCTCTGGATCTAATGAGAATGATGATTTTACTTAAGAAAGCACCCAACAAAAGACTCTATGCAAAATTTTCTTGGATTTGAGAAGGAGGTTGTAGATGTGCTCTAATACCATGTTGAAGTTTATGATAAACCGGAAACACTAGAATCTTCTACAAGTCAAAGATTAACTTTCTACAGAGAAAAAAAAGCATAAGAGAGTATTTGCACAATAAAATGGATGCAATTATTGAAAAAGAATATGAATTACATATATGACAACTTGCTTTTATATTTGCAAGTTAAATAAAACCCTAATATGACTTAATATTAACCTAAGACTAAAAATAAGCCCTAAGTAAACTTATTAAAGTGTAATTAAATATTTAATTACACCAACATTATCATTTATGTAGTTTACTAGCTATGAAGTCTTCTTTTTGTAGTAATTCTGGGCCTCTTTCATGTCAACCTTTCCATACTTGGAATAAATTGACAAACCAAATGTCTCCTCTATTGCCTCAAGAGCAATTTCTAGGAATATTAGGTGAGTAGGTCCAAAGACCTTCTTTTAATTTACATTATAATTCATGGCACATATTGATACCAACATTGGAGATTGTAGTGAAATTAGAAAGGCAACTAGTTGTACTAATCTAATTTCCATAGCACATCTGACCCAAATTGTCTTATCTCCCACCTTGTTGACCCTATCAATAAATTCTTTAACATCCATGTGGCTAAGGTCTATGTCTACAATCTTGGTCTAAGGAGAGACAATCTTAGAAGGGGGTGGCACCCCTTGTACTTGTACTTTATTTCCTTGGCTAATGAATTCTCCAATGTATATTCTATGAGACAACAACAAAAATCCATTAGTCACATCACAAATTATGTAATTATCCATTAGGTAAGTTTAATAATCATTAATTTTTAATAATAAAACTTGCTAGAAGGTAAAATTTGCTTAGAAAATAAAAATGACATGAGGGTAAGAGACAACTCGAAAGGATGAGATAGTAAAGCAAGATGGAGTCAAGATGTTGGGATACTTGGTGTAACTTTGTCAATCAAAGAAAATTTTGGGGGCTAGTGTTGGGATAAGGTACCATTAACCTTGTAAATCCCAATATTTTATTTATTCCATTTTATTAATTGTAGTTTGTAATTGCCCATAAGGGAATGAGGGAGTTTCACTAGCAGTGGTAATTCTAGACTTACCAGAGGTAATTATGGAGTGACATTTACAGTTGGCAATTGTAAAAATCATGAGTAAATGAGTGTAGGCACCACCTTGGGAGAATCTACTATTTTTAGCATGTATGAAACATGTCATAATGTTTGGTGAGTGAATGTAAGAGAATCTATGACAGCTACAAGTTATCATAAGATTCTATGGCACTATGACGACATATGACGGATATTTAATAGGTGTAAGTTGCTATGTTTAGCCCTAGGCGCCCATCTTGGGAAGATACTTTCTAGAGGAATCTATGATGGTTATGATGTGACATAAGATGCTGTAAGAGACCTTATTTAGCCTTGGGCACCCAACTTTACATGGCTAATTTTGGACAAGTGGCATGAGCTTGTAAGTTGCCATTTATTGTTTGCATGTTGGATATTCTCAAGAGAGAGAAAGTGGATGCCTAGATTGGAGGGAAAATACTTCTATACATATATTGCTATGTAAATGTTGTAGAATGACAGTTTTTTGTACACAAGTGCTAGCGGAGTGAAGGTTGGAGAGAAGAAGGAAGTGCATGTACTATGTTATTCAGTTTTTGAAGATAATACAACTTGAGCCTCTTTTCTTGGTGGAGTTTTTTACCTGAAAGGGTTTTCTCCACATTATATCTTGTGTCATTCTTCTATGTTGTTTATTCTTGTTTTGTTATTTAAATTCCAAATTTAATCTTCATTGATATTACACTATTTGAGATCATTTACATATTGTAATCATATTTCTGTTTGAGTAGTGTTGCCTTCATTTTCTAGCATTTGGTATCAGAGCCTGGCCATCTTTGACCCTTGGGTGGTAGTGTGAAGGTTGTTTAGTTGCAGTGGGATATTTGGTTGTATTTGTGTTTGCAGATCTTCAGTTGATAATATGGTAGCATCCACCACTGCTTCAGCCTCTTGATTGGACATTGATAAGTTCAATGGTATAGGGTATGAGTTGTGGAAGTTGAAAATGGAGGATTTGCTGGAAGAAAGAAACTAGTAGTTGGATGTTACAAGAGACAAGAAACCTGACAATGTCTCTCAAGATGAGTGGGATAGACTAGATAAAAAGGCATGAGGTACAATCTGATTGTGTCTTGTAGATTCCATCCTGTTGAATGTCACAAAGCAAGAGACCTCACATAGCATGTGGAAGCATTTGGATGGGATGTACCAAGCCAAGAGTATGGTAAACAACCTTTACTTGAAGCATAAATTATTTTCTATGAAAATGAAAGAGGGTGATTTGGTTACAGAGCATTTAAATTCATTTAATTTGTTGTTGAGTCAGCTAGCATCTGTAGATGTTGAAGTTACTGAGGAAGATAAATGTATCTTACTTCTTTGTTCTTTACCCGAGTCTTGGGAGAAAGTTATCCTTGCTATCACTGCTAACCTAATGGATCCGAAGTTGGATGCTCTTGTTGTAGCTTTGCTGGCACAGGAATTAAGGAAGAAGAGTTTAGATAGTTCAAGGGATGCTCTCAATGTCAGGGGGAGGTCTAAGGAAATAGGACCGAAAGGATATCAAAAAGGGGCTAAGGACAAATCTAAGGGTCGATCTAAGACTCCTAGAAATAAGAATATAGTCAAGTGTTGGAACTATGGAAAGAGGGGACATGTGAAAAAGGAGTACGAAAACCCAAAGAAATAGTGGGATACCGCTTCTGAGAAGTCCTTGAATGTAGGTGAATTTTTTTTACTTTTTGCATGCAATATTATTTCTAATGATCATTGGTTGGTTGACTCAGGATGCTTGTATCATATGACCCTACATAAGGAATGGTTTTCCACATACGAAGAGTATGATGGAGGTAAAGTGTACCTTGGGGACAAGTCTACATATCTAATAGTTGGAAAAGGCAAGGTATTGTTGTGTTTCAGTGGAGGATTAAAACCCTCCCTGGTGTTTTGCATGTTCCTAGATTAGCTAGAATTTTTTTCAGTTTCGAAGTTGAATGATTTAGGAATGCATGTAACATTTGATAAGCATGGTTGCATATTGGTGAGAGGAAACTTGGTGGTAGTGAAGGGGAAGAGAATGGGAACCTTGTTTAGGCTAGATGCCACTACAGTTTGTAATTCTTCTTATGTTTCTGAAGCTTCTAAAAACACTTGTATGTTGTGACACCGTAGATTGGGCCACACAAGTAATAATGTTTTAAAAACTGTAGTTAGGGTTCAAAATCTAGTTAGAGCAAATGCATAAACAACAATAATTAAACCCTAACGAGCACAATAGAATAAAATCTAGCATGAAAATAAAAACAAGAAAGCAAACCAAACCAATCTCCAGGCTAGATTTGATTTATCTCCATTTCTCTTCTCAACCTCACATAAGAATGTAAGATTTTGAAGGATTGTTGATGGGAGGAATGTTGATTGCTCACTACTTCAATATAACAATAATATGAGGATGATAGATGAATGAGAAGACCTAGAATGATTTGGTCAGCATAAGGATACTTGAAATGTGGATGTGATGCAAATGGCTTGTGAGAGGGTTGATTTATAGGAAAGGGTTGATTTGAATGGAGGGTTGTGATTGAAAGTTCAAATAAACGATGTGGACGGCTAGGATTGATTAGGTTTTCCCACTCCTTAAGGAGTTGTAGTCATTTGACAAGTGTCTCATGAAGATTCAATGAGAGGGATTAAAATCAAAAGGCTTCCACCTTACATGGAGACAAATGTGGAGATAGAGACAAAGGTGGAATTAAATAATAAAATTATTTAATTTTGGAAAGGAATGATGTGGAATACATTAATTAAATAAATATTTAATTTTTTTAATTAATTTGGATAAGGGAAAAGTGGAAACTAATTAAATAAATATAATTTATTTAATTAATTGGCTAGTCGGAGTATAAATGAGATTAGAATGGGAATAAAATGGGATTAGTTAAATAAATATGATTTATTTAACTAATTGGGTGATGAAAAGGACAAATGTCTCATAAGTTGTCTCACATGATGTATTGGCAAGATGATGTTTTGACATGGTCAATTTTAGGTGTCTACATTTTGCCCCTCTTTGAAATGGTGTTGTGACTAAGAGCAGTAACAACATTTCAAAGAAGATAAGGTATGGATGGATGGAAAAAAGAATACCCCAGCCATTTGAAAGGGTGACAAGGAAGAATGGATGAAGAAATGGGATGATGATTTAAGGATATGATGATGCCCCCTCAAGAGGATACACAAGTTGGAAGAACATGGGTAGGCTCTCAAAATGAATCAAACAATAAAGAATGAAGAATGAGATAGAAGATGCAAGATAAAGGATGGATGAAAGAGATGAAAGATAAGTTATGCTACAATAAAGTGAGCAGCCATATAGTTTGATATAGCACTAGACATTATGCACTAAGGTATAAGGACCAGGGTGATGATGTGTCTTGTGCACCTAACATAATACAACCTTGTCTAGACGTATGAGGAAGAAAACTTAGAGCATTAAAGTCCTAATTCACAAAAGGTATGATATGACCTTATATGCAAAGGATAATGCAAAAAGCTATTCCAACATACACAAGATATGAATATTAGCTGGAAAGATATGGATTTGATACAAATACAAGATAAACAGATAACACACACAAGAAAGCAAGCAAGCATGCACAAATGATTCAAAAACAAACAAGGTGTTGCCCCTATCAAGCTCTAAACCAATGATTAATTGATTGATGATAATAGTGTTGTCATTGTGAGGAATGATTCTTCCCTAGATCAACACAAGGATGTGGGAACGATATATCTCATTGATGATGATGATGATTGATTGATTGATTGATTTGGTTTACGACAAGATTAGGATGAAGACCATTGATGTGATTGGATAATTTGACAAGATTGATTAGCTTGATTGATAGAGATTAATGATAAATTGCATTTGGATTATTGCTTGGATTGATTTGATTAGGATGATTGGATGAAGATGATTGATTTGATTTGATGGTTGGATTAATTTTCTTTGATTTTGATGATGATGGATTGATTTGAATTGATTGATTTGATTGACTTGATGGATATGATTTGATTTGAATTGATGATTGGATTTGGCGAATTGAATTGATTGGATTTGGTGAATTGAATCGATGATTGGATTGATTTCATTTTTTTTATTGAAATAATTTGATTGAATTGATTTTGATTTGATGGATTGAATGAGTTAATTGATTTCATTTGAATAGAATTGGATGAATTGGTTTGAAGGATTGATTTGGTTGATTGATGAATGGATTAGAAGAATTGATTTGATTGATTAGATTGGAGTGATTTGATTTGATTTTGATGTGATGGATTGATTTGATTTGATTTGAATTGATGGATTGATTTGATTTGAATTAATGAATTGAATTGATGATTGGATTGATTTTATTGCTTGGATTTTTGTTGGATATTTGATTTTTTTGTATTTTGGTATTTTTGTATTTTTGAAATGTTTTTTTTTTAGAATTTTGTCATGTTTTATTTTTTTATGGAGTTTTGAAATTTTTTGGGATGGCGTTGGATGACAATTTTGATATCCTTTATGCTAGACACCAATAAAAAGGGAAAACCAAGTCTAGATGCAAGGATCAAGGTAGGATGGATGGATAAAAGGGATGGGCAATATCTCATGATAGGTGGATGGAATGAATGGATAAAGAGATGGGCAATTAGGAAATGGGATGATAGGCTCATGATATATGGATGGGTAAGAGAATAGGCCATAGAACGGAACATCATGATAAATGGATAGATACAAGGATAGGCTATAGTGGATGGATGTATTCCTCATTATGGAGCTAGGATGTGATCTCCAAAGACTATGTCACATAGGAATAACATGCCCCATTCTAGGTAGTAGACTTAGGATTTTACATGACAAAACTTATGATGAAAGGATGAAATGATGGATTGGTTTGGAAAGGATAAGGTATATCAAGAGATATCCAAAGCATTTGTCAACATTTTTCCCCCATATCTTTATCAAGATCAAAAGGAGGAAGGGAGGATGAATGGACTCAATATAATAGGTATGTGTGTGTAATGGCTAGGGATGGTAGGATATGGTAAGATAGGACATGATAGGATGGAAAATGATAGATTGGATGAGACAATGTGCCCCCAAGTGTAAGTGACATAGAATATCAACCTACACATGATGCTTGTTTGCCAGGTTTTCATCATGGTACTTATCCAGTGCAACTAAGGGTGGTTTTCACCATTGGATGAATAGATTTCTCTTTACTATTTTGATTTTTTCCTTTCCTTTTCTTTTTTTTTTAATTTTTTTTATGGGATATTTGGATAGGGTAGGTGGAAATGGATAAGAGGGACTCAAGCATCTAGTTCCATGAAAGGTGATAGTCCCATTAGAGATGGATCTCATCACATGGACCATGCCAAATGCCATTAGGCTCATAGATGTTGGTAGGGGATTGCATGAAAGAGGATGGATTATGATGTGGATTATGGAAGGTTCATGCAAGGATGGATGGGGGATAGTGGATTATGATGTGGATTATGTAAGGTTTGTGCAAAAGGATGGATGAAAGGTTTATGCAAAAAGGGTGGATGGAGGGAAGGCTTATGCAAAAGCATGGACCATAGGAAAGTGATTGGGGCAGATATGTAGGATAGTGGATGAAGGTGGGGAAATGGAGGTATGTGAGACTAGAATCATGACCACCGGTTGCACACACCATGATAAACATTGAAGCTTTTGATGGGAAGGTGTTGTCGAAAGTAATGGCAATGCTTTCTTAGGAGATGAATGACATAGTAAATTAGGTACCCACATAGACTTAGTATTTTTATTATTTTCATTTTTATTGTGGGGTGAAGGAATTTGAGATTTTTGAATGGAATGGGATTTTGGGGATTTTTGTATGGAAGAGGATTGTTGGGATTTTTCAGATGTGGGCGCTTCATTTGACTTGCTTTCTTTTTGGTTAGGTACCCAAACCATTTTAGTTTTGGAGGTATGGGCTTATATACCATTTTAGATGGATTTGGCTTTAATTCTTTGCATTGATGCCCTAATACATTAGGATCTTTAGGATTTTTGGCTTTATGGGTAGAAGCATCTAAATTTTTATGTTTGAATCCATTGGGGTTGGTGAAAGCTTCTTGTTTAGATGATGTGTGCACTGATTAGTCTTGATTAGGAATTTTAGGGGACTTATGGATAAGTGGATAATTAGGGGTTGGTAGAAATGGAGGTAAAGTGGATGGAGGGATAGTAGGAATTGGAAGGAGTGGAGGTAAAGTTGATGGAGGGAAATTAGGAGTTGGAAGTAATGGAGGTAAATTGGATGGTGGAAGGTGTATGGTCACATGCTTTTGACATTTGTAGGATGGTGGAGGTGGAATGGCCACATATGTTTTGGGAATATGATAGGATTTATGATGGAAAGTGGTGGACTTAGGATGCATGGAGGAATTGCCAAAATATTTAGATTGTTTACCTTGGGTTGTGTATCCAAGGCCATATGAGCATGGAGGGAGCTCGACATGGATAGGCTCCAAAATACCTTGTTCATGAAGGCCTAAGCATTTACGTTGGTAGTTCATGTTTTGGAGTATGTGATGGACAATGGGACTTGGTGTGTTTTAAAAACTAGACATGAGTTCATTATTGGATGGAGAAGGTGAGGTAGTAGACAATGGTTGTTATTCCCCTAAGGAAGAACACTCATGAATAAAGGTGGTAAGACCAAGGGGATATGATGGTGAATTTGCAACATGGTTGATAGTGGGTGATGAAGGATCATTAGGAACTTGAGTATCATTAGGCTCATTAATACCCAAGCTATTTATTTGATCATCTATGTTTTCTTGGGAGCGAAGTTTCTCATCATGACAAGTGGAAGTAGATGTTTGTAGGTTATGGATGGGGCTAGATGGAGGATGGATAGGAACAATTTATATATCTTTCTCATGGATAGTTATGGGATTATGGATACGATCAAGGTGCTCATGGATGAGCTCTTCATCATGGATATCATCTTGATCATAGAAAATATATGTGTTATGGATAGGTTGGATTTGGATTACTTGCTTGTGGATACATATAGGATCAAGTTGCTCATGGATAGCTTCTTCATAGGTAATATCTTGATTGTAGAAAAGATAAATGTTATGGATGGGTTGAATGGAAAGGATTTGATCTTGATTAGAACAAGGGCATGATGTTTCCACATGCTTTAGATTATTTTCTTGACATACCCCTTAGGTTGCTTGAATGGAAGTGGAAGGCTCTTGGAAAGATTTTATGGACTCTTGACAATCACCAACATAAGGGTACAATGGCTCTTGACTTGGACTAATGATTGGAGACTCTTCAATAGGCTTGACGGGTTGTGGACCACATGATGGGGTTGTAGGAATAGGCATAGTGTTTGAGGGTTCTTTGATAAGCTCAAGTATAGGTGTTTGACATGGAGATAGTTTATTCCTTGCTAATAGCCATTGGATCACATCCTTCATAAGTGTATGGGTGTATGGACAATATAGTGGATGGATAATAAGGGTGGACAGTGTTAAAGGATTATGATTGGGATTAGGTGGAGGAATAATAGGGATGGAAGATGTTGTAGGCTTAAGATTAGGATTTTGATTAGATGGAGGGATGATGGGATTGGACATATTAGGATTTGGATTGGATGGAGGTGACACATGGGATTGGGATGATTTAGCATTATCAAGGGTACTATGTTTGTACATCTTGTAGATGAGTGGGATAAATATGGAGCATTTATTTGTATTATGACCTTTGATCCTATGGTATGCACAATAGTCATATTCATTGTACCCAAGGGAACTAAATACACTTTCCTCATATGGTTTGATTTTAGGAAGTTTAATGAGTTTTTCTTTAAGCATCCATTGTAAAATCATCTCAACATTATCTCTTGGTGGGGATTAGAGTAACATGGTGATGAAGGTGATAAAGGGCTTGATGGATTAGAAGGTTGGTGGATCAATGGACTAGGAGTGGGATCACATGGTAGTGTCGAGATAGGACTAGTGGGCTCACAGATAGGCATTTGGGTGGATGGCGATGGAGGGTACTCATAGGATACATAATCTAGATTGGTATCTCCCTTGTCAAAGGGTATTAGGTCTTACTGCATAGGGTAACTTAGGCTCGCATGTTCTTGTTGTGAAGGTCATTGATAGTCTTGGTGATTAGGTGAAATGGTGGGATATGTAGACAAAAGATCTTGGGGTTGGTATGAAGTTGAGGGCATTCGATCTTGTTGCCAAGGTGGACTTGGGCTCACATGTTCTTGTTGTGGTGTGGGTGGATATGTTGATGTGGCATTGACATGGAAAGATGTGGGATAAGTTGATGTGGCATTGACTTGATATATAGATGGATTAGATTAGTATGAAGTGGGATAAGTTGATGTGGAATTGATTTAACATGTGGATGGATTAGATTGGTATGAAGTGGGATAAGTTGATGTGGAATTGATTTGACATGTGGATGGATTAGATTGGTATGAAATGGGATAAGTTGATGGGGAATTGACAAGATATGTGGATGTATCAGATTGGTGTGAAGTGGATGGGTATGACATGTAGGGTTGAGGTGGCATTGGTTGATAGTGAATGGATAGAGGATGATGTGTTGTTAGGTTTGACAAGTGGCTATGAAGTATTGGGCTTGTGTTAGGAGTTGTTGAATTTGAGGTGATTGGCTTGGTTGAAGTTGGTGGATGAGGACATGGACCTTTTCAATGACTTGTGGGTCTAGAGGTTGTGGAATTTGGTAAAGTGTGTGGAGGATGCCTTGGAATTGGGATGCTAGGTCTTCTAATGTTGGCATGTTTTAAGGATGAAGACCCTTTTAGCAAGTGCTTGACTAAGATTATGATGATGACATGGAATGATGAGGATGCTGATTGATTGGATTAGAAAGGGGATGATGATGATTAGGATGACTTGTCTTAGAGTGAATGCGATGGAAATAATGATTAGGAAGAAATGTTTATGTGTTTGTGTTTATAGCTTGATTTGGCAATTTGCAAACAAATGATTACACATGTACACACATGAATCACTCACACAAGACACATAAGCAATTTGACTTTGAAAATGAAATGTGATGATTAAGAAAGCACTTGAAGAAGACACATCAATAAGCCCTAGGACTAGTCAAGTAGGTGTGGCCAATTAGGTCTTAAGCTAGGATGTACAAGTTGACTAAGGATGTCCCCAATATACTCGAGGTATAGGGGGGCCAATTCCATTAAATGAAAGCAAAATAATGCCACACAATTGGGAGAAAGGGGTAACCTGTCCTTCACCTTCACTTCCCAAAGGTATAAAGTTATTTGAGGCTTAGCCAATAGTGATAAGATTTTGACTTCTAAAGAGGGTGTCTTTCAATTCACACCTGTTGGTAAATAGATTTGTCACTATGAAATAACCTTTGAAATCGACTTGTTGCCCTTAGAGTGGTGACTAAATTGTCCCAATAGTTGGAGAGATCATGACAAAGCAATGATCTTCCTTTGTATTTGAGAGGGACAGCTCCCTCATATGGTAGGGGTATTTGTGGGTTTTTGTGTACTTTAACCTGAAAGTACATAAAGGAGAAAACACAAAACTAGGAAAAGATGACTATCAGAAACCCCAACAGTAGACATATGAAAACGAATTGATATTCCTCAACTAATAATGATGACAAGAGGGGTAATTATCAAATAGGTTAAAACATGCAATGATGATGAAAGGAGTACAATAAACCTCAACATAAGAAGAGATAGGTCATACAAGCACATCCAAAACAAGATACTAGGAGATGGGTGTGTTTCATCACATCAATCACATAGATAATCAATGTATTACATATGTGCATAAAAAAGGATTACCAATTCAACATATAAGAAATTAGCAATGATAACATAGGAACAAATTTAGAGCACACAAACTAAACTGCATTCTTCATATCTTTGAAATTATACAATTCCAAAATCCTTTTTGTACATAGTGTAAACATAAAATCTTTTCAAAATATCTCTAAAATTTTCTCCAGAGTTTCCCCCTTTTTAAGAGTCCCCCCCCTTTTACATTAGAAATATCCTTGTATTTATAGGCTTGCTCCTAGTAACTACCTTGTAACTACCTGATAACTACTTCATGTTGGCAACTCCTCTTGATACCTAAATCTTAGATTCCTCAATCTCAAGGCATTCTATAGAGAGGACCAATTGTATTTTTCTTCCTTGTTATGCTCTTCATTCAATCTCCACAACAAAAGATCATATTTTATACAAGCACATTATCATTCAAGTTCTAATGCACTAAGAAGTGGAACATTGATACTTTTCTTGACATTCAAAGTTAAGAGGGCAAAGTGCCTATATCCACCAACACCCACAGTTGTTGCATTAAATTCTTCACAACCTTCTCTGGCATATATTCAAGATGTTTCGTAGGTAAAGTTTGGATAGATGTTGATGATGCCACTGCAAAGCATAGTGTTTTCTTGAAGTTGTCACTAATTTTGTCCATCTAGTAGGGATACTTTTCAACATAGAATGTTCTCTATATCTCTTCATATACTACTTGATCTTCTTATGTGTATGCATATTGTCTCCTTCAACATCTCAACGATTAAAAGGTCAATGTTGATTTGATGTTTTGATTTTCAAAACTCTTGTGCAAACAATTCAATCAAATTAATGCCTCCAAACTCAAATTTCTCTGAAGCATTGTGTTCAATTCCTCAAGTGCATTGTATATGTTTACACACTTTTGCATGTAATGTAAAATAAGAGCATTTCCAACTATAATATCTGGCAAAGTTTCACCTTCACTTGGAAAACCTCTACTTTTGGTTTGAATAAAGAAGTGATTTGTAGAGGTTATGGAGTTTGGCTTCACACATGTGTAGTGTGTTTTCTTGAAAATCCCCATAGCTTTTTCAACTTGGCTATTTTTGTATATCTCACAATAATTACATTTCAAGAGACTTCACTTCTGTCATGCATTTCTTTGGATAGACTTAATGCCTCATCAAGAAAATCGTGTATACATACGCTATAATCATGGCATTACACCTAATGCAATTTGCTTTGAACCATTTTTTTTAAATGACTTGTGTGTCATATATAGGTCTTCATATTTTCCATGTCATGTCTACTAAATCATTTCAAACTTAATATATGACAAAATCCTCTTTCCATTATGCTTTATGGATGTCAATATTCTCTATAGAAGATCTGATTTGGTAGATTGTGAGGCTATGGTTCCACACCTGCAAATTGTATTTGTTTGAAAGTTTCTAATGCCTTGTGCTCACTGCATTCCATGACACAACATTTCTTTGAGGCATTCTGTCAAATAGTTCATGTGGCCTGTAAATGCTTCCATGTTTTGCAAAAACATCTCCCAGAGCATTTACAACTTATGCTAGCACTTGCACCCATAAGAGGTTTCAAGGAATCCGCCGCTAGGAACAACTGATGGCATGAGATAATTTTCTAAATATTATAATGCTCACATATGAAGTCCATCAACTAAATCTTTGAGGCATTCTATCAAACAGTTCATACGGCTTGTCTATGCTTACTCATTTTGCATCGATGTCTTCCAGTGCAATTTGAACTATAATATCTAATATAAATCACCAGTCTCTATGCCTTTATTCTTTGAGGGAGATTCATAACCTGTTCTAAAGCTTTCTTCTATTGAACTTACATTTGATTTAAAGTTTTCCATATTTTCAACAAATTCATTTCATGTTTATCCTTCAATCATTGCATTCTGGTCGATGACTTCTTTTGAGGCTTTTTACCTTAACAATTATTCCATATTTTGCATGCAAGCATACTAGAGTATTTGTAAATATTTGACAAAAACCTCTCATTTCCTTATGCTTTGATAGACACCCATATGCTATGGCAAATTGATCATTTTGACATGGGCTGGGAGTATGCTGACGAAGGTCTTGGAATCTAGTTTTGTATGCGCTAGTTGCATTTGCTTGAGAGCTTGTAACACTTTTCCAATGAACCCATCACTACAACTCACCTTTGTCTATGCTCCAATAATTTGCATCGATGCCTATCTAGGAACTTCAAACTATAATATCTGACAAAAATCTCTATTTCATCATGCTTAAGAAATGTTGATAAACACCATAGAATTTGTAATCTTGTGTTTCTTTGATCACAGACCGAGGGGATTCTGGCAAAGGTTGAGAGTTTCCAATATATTTTCCATTGAAACCATTTTGTGCAGATCTTGCAGTCATGGCAATCCATGAAATTTCATCTCTTTGAGGCATTTAGTCAAACGCCTCATGTACATCGTCTATGCTTCCAAATTTTACATGTATTTCTGCCAGGGAGGCTGTAACTATATTAGCTGACAGAATCTTCTTTCAATCATACTTCGATGGATATTAAAACTCATTCCAAAGCTTTAATTTTGGCATGGGCGGATGCTAGTGAAAGAGTGAGGAGATTATTGATAAAGGTTGTGGAATGCATTTTACTCCTGTGAATTTCATTTGGTTGAACTTAGGTAGTTAAAATAACTACTTCTTGCTTCCTTCATCAGCCTTTGTACATCATATCACAACATCTGTAGGAAGTTTAAATTGGTTTTTGAAACTCAATAAGATTATCGATTAAGGTATTTGAAACCAATTTGCATTTCTTTGTTCAGAGATTTACCAGACTTTGGCAAGTCTTGATAAAGCTGATGAAGATTTTAAAATGATCTTTTCTTTTACCTTCGGTCTTTTAAAATGCTTTAGGAACCAAGTAAAATTCCTAATAGTTAAAACAGTTTACATGCCCATAATTGGCGTTTTCAAGATCATTAAAACACCTTCCATGCATGTAGGAGAATTTGGTGGACATGGAGTAGTGGGGGTGGAGTTCGCCAAACTTGAAAGTTGCCTCCATCTTTTACTTTTTCTGAAGCTGCATATAACTCCTTCCTTCTAATGCATATGTGTCCACTTTGCCAAACTCATGACTTTGAGATTTTTGTTATGAAGTTGAGTTATCTAATTTTTTTTTAAAAAAATCACATTCTCTTTGGAGTTAGCCGATTTCACAAGTGATAGATAACTAACTCATACATATTTCTTATCATTTTTCAAATGATATCAACTTGTGGAAATTTCTAAGTGGCATCAAGTTATCCAAGAGTAAAAGTGCGCATGAACTTAGCTGAATTTGAAAGTTGACACAAACTTTGCAAGATATGGAAGTTGACACAAGGTTTGCGGAAAATGAAAACCGACGCATGGTTTGCGGAAAAACCAACGTGAACTTTGTGAAAAACAAAAGTTGACATGAGCTTAGTATGAAATGAAAGTGGACACAAAGAATAATATTACTAAGTTGTTTCAACGTAAAATTTGACTTGGAAAGCTTCAATGGAGAGAGATAGAATGAACAAGACAAAGTATGACATCTCATTAAGTTATCGACATGATTGACACAGGAAGCACAACATTGGTGAATTGTAACCAAAAGGATGACTTGGCATAGGGGTTTTGATACATGATCAAATTTGGTCTTTTGGACATAACAAGTTTAAATTTTGAAGTGCAGAAACAGGGTCAACAACACCTCACTGTTTATACTCCACCAGAACGTTAAAGTTGAGGTCATCCCTTGGAGTGGTGTGTCTCCAAGTAGACCTCCTAGGAAGGGCATGACAAAAGAAAACCAAGTGAGGTGTTTTTTATCTCCAAGATCACCTTGCGGTGCAAGGAGAGAGCATACACATGCACACTTGATTCACACTCGCACTTGTTAATTCCCCTTAGAAAATTGAAATGTGTATTGTGAAAATGAATAGATAAGAGGTGTTTTTGATTCTCAAGGTTGCATGAAGCACATGAGAAGAGCATACACACCACTAATCTCACCCAAGTTCACCAAGCAATGAAGACACTTGTTAGTTTTAACCCCACGTCAAGATGTGTGATTGAAGACACTTGTTGATTTTATGCCTAATTTTTGATGTGTGATTGAAGACAATGGTGTGTTTTAATGCCCAAATCCTAATTTGTGATGCAAATAAATGTTTTTATGCCCAAATTGAAGTGTATTTGCAAACAATGATTATTGATTGAAATGAGAGATGAAAGATGAAATGAGTGCACCTAAATTTTTTGCTCCAAATCTACTATGTATAACTGATTCCAACGTTGCTACAACTCCTTAGATGCACTTGTTTTGCACCCAGAAATGCAGATTTGTGAAAAACCTATAGCAAACAAAGATCTAATTTTTTCACATTGTATATGACCTCAAAATTAAATTTGTAAAACAAAGACCCCCACTAGAATTTCAAGAGCTTTCCCAAAATGTAAAAATTTCTAAAAAAATTCATGGATTTGCACCCAAAAATGCAATTTTATGAAAAAAACATAAAATCGTGATAACTCCTACAAAAATGGCAATAAACCCACAATTTTCCTATTGTAGCTTTCTTAGATGATTGACAAACTTCTATGAAAATCTTTTAGAAAAATTTGTATCCATTTGGAAGATATGACAAAACCTTCAAAACCTAGGGTTTTGTCCAAAAAAATAGCAGACCTGCAACAAAAAATTTAATAAAACCTACAAAAAACAAGCTAGTAAATCTACAAATTTAAGCACAAAGTCCCATCAAGCATGCCAAATGTAGCTAGGGTTCAAAATCTAGTCAGGGTAAATGCATAAATAACAACAAGCATAATAGAGTACAATCTAGCATGAAAATGAAAACAAGAAAGCAAAGAAAATTGATCTCCAAGCTAGATTTGATTTATCTCCATTGCTCTTCTCAACCTTGCATAAGAATTCAAGATTTTGAAGGATTTTTGATGGGAGGAATGTTGATTACTCACTACTTCAGCATAACAATGATATGAGGATGGTAGATGAAGGAGAAGACCTAGAATAATTTGGACAGCATAATGATACTTGAAATGTGGATGTGATGCAAATGGCTTGTGAGAGGGTTGATTTATAGGAAAGGGTTGATTTGAATGGAGGGTTGTGATTGAAAGTTCAAATGAACGATGTGGATGGCTAGGATTGATTGGGTTTTCCCACTCCTTAAGGAGTTGTAGTCATTTGACAAGTGTCTCATGAAGGTTCAATGAGAGGGATTAACGTCAAAAGGCTTCCACCTTACATGGAGACAAATGTGGAGATAGAGAAAAAGGTGGAATTAAATAATAAAATTATTTAATTTTGGAAAGAAATGATGTGGAATCCATTAATTAAATAAATATTTAATTTATTTAATTAATTTGGATGAGGGAAAATTGGAAACTATTTTTTTTTTATTCGTAATCGTGGAGATCACAAGGGGGACCTCCTCCCCATCAACATATCCAACTTAGAAACCACATAATCAACTTAGAAGCCACATAAGCCAGCAATGTTACTTGGGGGATTCAAACTTGGATCTCCATCTTGAGAACCTTATGGCCTTGCCATTTAAGCACAACCCCTTTTTCACAAAAAGTGGAAACTAATTAAATAAATATAATTTATTTAATTAATTGGCTAGTGGGAGGATAAATGGGATTAGAATGGGAATAAAATGGGATTAGTTAAACAAATATGATTTATTTAACTAATTAGGTGATGAAAAGGGTAAAACATCTCATAAGGTGTCTTAGATGATGTATTGACAAGATGATGTTGTGACATGGTCAATTTTAGGTGTCTAAAAAAACTATTAAGAATAAAGATTTGTTGGATGTTTTTCTTATTCTGATGAGCACTTTGATTTCTATGAGCATTGTGTATTTGGAAAACAAAACCAAACATCATTCCCTTTACGAAATAATAGAGCAAAAGAGAAGTTAGAGATTATTCATTTAGATGTGTTTGGACCTATGGATAATGACTCTATTAGAAAATCTCATTATTTTGTCACCTTCATTGATGATGTATCTAGATTTACATGGATTTATTTTATGAAACACAAATCTCAAGTTTTCACCAAGTTAAAGGATTTTAAAGTCTTAGTTGAAAACCAATCGAGATTAAAGATAAAAATATTAAGATCTGACAATGGAGGGGAATATTTCTCTAAGAAATTTGATGAGTTTTGTAAGCATGCAGGTATAATTAGATAAAAGACAACTCCATATACACCACAGTAGAATGGTGTTGCAAAAAGGATGAACTGAACAATCATGGAAAGACCCAGAAGTATGTTGAATGATTCACAATTATAGAAATACTTTTGGGCAGAGATTATGTGTATTACTTGTTACTTGATTAACAGAACTCCTTGTAAATGTTGGATCTAGGGCATACAACTGAGAGGGGGGGGGGTGAATCAGTTGTATAGAACTTGTTCTCATTCAAACACTTAATTCTCTGTTGTTAGTTAGCAGCATATCAAATAATCATTCATGGAAGCACAATACATAAACACAAGAGCAGATAAGCATCAACACATTGAACACCAAGATTTTGACGTGGAAAACCCGGTTAAGGGAAAAACCACGGGGTGATTAACCCAAGAATTATTCTCTGTTAGAAGAATAAGGAAAAATGAATGGCACATGCCAATAAGGGCTCACTGCCCGAGCACACTGCTCACAAAGAGGCCCACTGCCTACAAGGAGACACACTGTCTACAGAGTGATAAAAATCACAGTCTTGAACTGGAGAATGACATCTTTACCATGTCCGGATCAGTTCCAATTAAGCCCAACAATCTCTGCTCTGCCTTTCGCACCTTTCTTCGCTACACCATACTCATCCACATGCCACACACTGAAATGAATTCACAAATCATTATTTATACAAGACATCGACTTAGGAACAAGCATCTAAGTCGGCAAACAACCATAGGAGTATCCGCAAGATGAATAACACATCCGGTCGGCCATCACAAGAACATTCGCAGGATGAACAACTCATCCGGTCGGCTATACAGAGCAATAACTTCATCCGGAAGAGTAACTTCAATTCCGGGCTCTACCATCAATGCGGACCAACAACATAACCTAAACATGATTCAAGAACCTTCACAAGTCTGTCTGAATGTCCGGATACATCCGCACTTTCTCTGCTTACTGGGATCTCTTGTCTTCCTCATCCGGAACTTCAAGAACACAGTCTGTCGTCACTGTCATAATGCAAGAGGTACTTCCGGACCTCCAAATCACACACACAAATCAGGATGACACATCACAAGGACATCTAAAACACTCCTTCCAATCCGCAGATTATGATAATACAATTCCGGACCTCACCGGACCTTTTTGTGATCCTCTGTCACCTCCGGATACTTGCCGGACCCGGTTCTATACCGGCAGCCATAACTTCTTCAGATCTTCATGCGGACCTCTGAAATCTTAACTGTAGCATCTCAAGACTCATATCTACTAACCCTTTAATCCGCATCCTCCGGTTCTCATCCTATACAGTATATTTACCTTCTTCTCATCACTGTTCTTCACTGTTCCTGACTGAGGCTAATTTTCTCAATATCCTCAGCACAAAGCTCATCAAATCCTTCTTGTCAATGCAGTATGAGTATGTTGACATCAATGACAACAATGGCTCACCTCATACTTGCAACAATCTCCCCCTTTGTCATTGATGGCAACATATGATGTGAAAAACCATCAAGACAAGAACTTCTCTTTTCTGTCACAGCTCCCCCTATCAACAACAACTCTTCACATGTCTTCCTTTGCTGCTCCTCCTTTGATCATCAACCACTTGTTTTTCACATGTCTTCTCTCCCCCTTTGACATCAATGGCAAAGGGCTCATACTTGCAAATCTCATGCATCAGAATAATACCAGCTGCTCCCCCTTAGTTGCAGCTCCCCATTAGTCCGGATCACAAGATATGACTGTGATTGCCACCGGACTGATGCACATCAGTGCATCTTAGTTCATCACCGGAGGGGCCATGACCCCTAACTTCTCCCGGAGATATTCAAAAGAGTCCTTGGGAAGAGGTTTTGTAAAGATATCTGCAATCTGATCCTTGGAGGGAACATACTCCAATCTGACTTCTTCCTTGTTTACTTGTTCTCTCAAAAAGTGAAATTTGATAGATATGTGCTTAGTCTTAGAATGCAATACCGGATTCTTGGAAATATTAATTGCACTTGAATTATCACAGAAAATTGTGATAGGCTCCTCATATTCAACTTTGATGTCTCTTAGCATCTGCTTCATCCACAGGATTTGAGTGCAACTACCTGCTGCTGCAATGTATTCTGCTTCAGTTGTAGACAAAGATATTGCATCTTGTTTCTTGCTTAGCCAAGAAACCAATCTCTTCCCCAAAAAGAATGCTCCACCACTAGTGCTCTTCCGGTCATCCACATCTCCTGCCCAATCTGCATCTGTGTAAGCATGAAGAGAAAAATCCGGATCTCTAGGATACCATAGACCATACTCAACTGTCCCTTTCAAGTATCTAAAAATTCTTTTGATTGCCATAACATGAGATTCTCTAGGATCAGCCTGGAATCTTGCCACAAGACCAACAGCTTGCATTATATCTGGTCTAGTTTGAGTGAGATACAACAATCCACCAATCATTGATCTATACTTTGTCTGATCTGCCTTTGGAGAATCATCATCTTTGCTTAACTTGCATCCGGTTGCCATAGGAGTGTTCATAGGCTTTGAGTCTTCCATACCAAATTTCTTTAACAATTCTTTCACATATTTGGTCTGAGAAATGAAGATCCCTTCTTTTGTTTGAGTAATTTGCAGACCCAAGAAGAAATTCATTTCACCAAGCATAGACATTTCAAACTCACTTTTCATCTGATTTGCAAAAGTTTTACACATACTATCTCTTCCTCCAAAAATGATATCATCCACAAACACTTCAACAATCAGAATGTTTTCATGATCAATTTTGAAATATAAGTTGCTGTCAGCAGTACCTTTGTTGAATCCAATCTGCACAAGATGCTTATCCAACCTTTCATACCATGCTCTTGGGGCTTGCTTCAATCCATACAAAGCTTTCTTCAACTTGCAGACCATATCATTATTATCAGACAATTGAAATCCATCCGGTTGTTCAATGTAGACTTCTTCTTCCAAATCACCATTTAGGAAGGCAGACTTGACATCCATCTGATATACCTTGAAATCTTTGAAGGCAGCAAATGCAAGAAGTAATCTGACTGCTTCAATTCTTGCTACCGGAGCAAAAGTCTCTTCAAAGTCAATTCCTTCTATTTGAGAGTAGCCTTTGCAGACCAATCTAGCTTTGTTTCTGATTACTTCACCAGCTTCATTTAGTTTGTTCCGGAAGACCCACTTGGTTCCAATTACATTCCTGTCTCTAGGTCTGGGAACAAGATCCCAAGTATGATTTTTCTCAATTTGCATCAGTTCATCTTCCATTGCTTTGGTCCAATTTTCATCATTGCAGGCTTCATTTATTGTTTTAGGTTCAATCCTTGAAATCAGACAACATTCATTCTGATCTTGAGCAATATTCCTTCTAGTTTGTACACCTTTGCTTCTGTCACCTATGATCTGATCTTCAGAGTGATTCAGTTTTACATACCTTGGAATTTTGGGAGTATCCAGTACTGCTGTTTCTTGATCAGGCTCATTTAAACCTAACTCTTCTTCCTGATTTACCGGATCAGGCTGACTCTGTTTCACCGGAGAGGATTGAGTACCTTGAACACTATCTTGGTCATCTTCATCAAACTCATAAAATCTTGAAGGCTTCTCAATTCCTTCATCAACCTTTACATTGGTACTTTCTATCATCTTCCTCAATCTCTTATTGTAACACCGATATGCTTTGCTTTGAGTGGAGTAGCCCAAGAAAATTCCTTCATCACTTCTAGCATCAAACTTTCCTAGATCTTCATCTCTTTTAATATAACACTTGCTACCAAATACCCTGAAATATTTCACAGTAGGAGTGATGCCAAACCAAAGTTCATAGGGGGTCTTACCGGTGTTGTTTCTGATTTGAACTCGATTGAGAGTGTAGACTGCAGTGCTGATAGCTTCTTTCCAAAACATTTGAGGAACATTTGCTTCCAACATCATTGTCCTAGCAGCTTCCTGGATGGTCCGGTTCTTTCTCTCAACTACTCCATTCTGCTGTGGAGTCCTAGGAGCAGACAACTGTCTCCTTATACCCTGTTTCTCACAAAAGTCAATGAATTCACCAGATGTAAATTCACCACCTCTATCAGACCTTAGACACTTTAGTTTCAATCCGGTTTGATTTTCCACCATAGCTTTGAAGATTTTGAACTTCTCAAAAGCTTCTGATTTTTCTTTCAGAAAGGTAACCCACATCATCCGGGAATGATCATCAATTAACAACATGAAATATCTATCACCTTGCAGACTCTTGATTCTTGTCGGACCACATAGATCAGTATGTACTAATTCCAACAATCCGGTAGAAGACTGATCTTTGCTTTTAAAAGAGACTCTGCTTTGTTTGCCTAACTGACATTCTTTACACACACTGTTTGTAGGTTTTATCAACTTTGGAAGATCTCTCACAGCCTGAGTATTGCTTATTTTGATGATGTTATCAAAATTTACATGACACATTCTTCTATGCCATAACCAACTCTGATCAATTTGAACAAACAAACAACTTTTATTTGAACCAACCAGATGAAAGATGTTACCTCTTGTCTGAGTACCGGATGCAATTTCAGTACCGGAGCTAGTAAAGATTCTGCATTTTCCATTCTTGAACCGGAGATCATAGCCTTTGTCCACTAACTGACCAACACTGAGAAGATTGTGCTTCAATCCTTCAACATATAGTACATTACCTGTTTTGCTCTTACCATCAAAGGAAATAGTTCCCCTACCTCTGATTCTGCCAGCAGAATTGTCACCAAACTTTACCATTCCTCCTTCATATCTTTCCAAATCTAAGAACTTATTCTTGTCACCAGTCATATGGTGAGAGCATCCACTGTCAATAACCCAATCATCCTTTTCTTCCACTTGAGCAGCCAAGGCTTTTTCAACAACTTTGTGATTGACAGATTCAGAGAGCAAGGAATCTTCTTCCTTGATGGCTATAAACACCCACTCATTTCCGGATTTGCTTCCTGGATCTGATTCATCATCTGTTACTCCTTCATTGTCATCTTCTTCATGGACATAATAGCAATTCTTTTGAAACCTTTGTCTGTGAGTATTAGATCTTGCAGATCTCTCCGGACATCTTGAGGCAAAATGACCAATCTTATTGCAGTTAAAACACTTAAAGGGTAGTTTTCCTTCATACTTACCGGATCCTCTTGGCAGTCTCTTTGCAATGAGGGCTTCAAGTTGAGCTGTTTCTGCTTCTTCTTCTTCCATGTCTCTTCTTGCTTGATCATACCATGACATTTTCCTTGATGAGTTTTCACCCGGATCAAATCTCTGTTTGCCTTTCACATAGGCACTGGCTTTAAAAGCAGACTCAGTCTTGGGTGGATCATCTCCAAACTCGGTCATTTCAAATGCAGCTAGTTTGCCAGCCAATTGTTCTCTTGTGACAGTTGTGTGGGCTCTGAATTCATCAATGGCAGCAACTTTGATTTTGTAGGCAGCAGGAAGGGATCTTAGGATTTTGCAGACAATCTCATTTTCATCTAGAGTTCCACCAGCATTTCTGATTCCACATACCAGCTCATTTACTCTTGGCATAAAGGTAGTAATGTTTTCATCATCTCTCATTTTCAATCTTTCAAATTTCCCTTTCAGACTTTGCAACCTTGCACTTTTGACAAACTCATCTCCTTCATACAGAAGTTCTAGTTTAGTTAGGATTTCATATGCAGTTGGTAGGTCAATGACATTCGAGAGATCTGAGTCATTCAATGCGCTTAGAAGAGCTTCCTTGGTCCGCAGATTGTTTTCAGCTTCTGTGGTTTCATCAGGAGTTGTCGGACCACCTTGTGGGGGTATATATGGTTTTGAAATCATAGCCAAGTATGCTTTTCCCATACATTCCAAATGACACTTCATGCGACCTTTCCAGAGAGTGAAGTTGGTTCCATCGAACTTCGGACTATCCTTCTTGTATGACGACATCCTGGATCACCTCAAGCGGTTAAGCTCCTATCAGAGGAACTCAGCTCTGATACCAATTGTTGGATCTAGGGCATACAACTGAGAGGGGGGGGGGTGAATCAGTTGTATAGAACTTGTTCTCATTCAAACACTTAATTCTCTGTTGTTAGTTAGCAGCATATCAAATAATCATTCATGGAAGCACAATACATAAACACAAGAGCAGATAAGCATCAACACATTGAACACCAAGATTTTGACGTGGAAAACCCGGTTAAGGGAAAAACCACGGGGTGATTAACCCAAGAATTATTCTCTGTTAGAAGAATAAGGAAAAATGAATGGCACATGCCAATAAGGGCTCACTGCCCGAGCACACTGCTCACAAAGAGGCCCACTGCCTACAAGGAGACACACTGTCTACAGAGTGATAAAAATCACAGTCTTGAACTGGAGAATGACATCTTTACCATGTCCGGATCAGTTCCAATTAAGCCCAACAATCTCTGCTCTGCCTTTCGCACCTTTCTTCGCTACACCATACTCATCCACATGCCACACACTGAAATGAATTCACAAATCATTATTTATACAAGACATCGACTTAGGAACAAGCATCTAAGTCGGCAAACAACCATAGGAGTATCCGCAAGATGAATAACACATCCGGTCGGCCATCACAAGAACATTCGCAGGATGAACAACTCATCCGGTCGGCTATACAGAGCAATAACTTCATCCGGAAGAGTAACTTCAATTCCGGGCTCTACCATCAATGCGGACCAACAACATAACCTAAACATGATTCAAGAACCTTCACAAGTCTGTCTGAATGTCCGGATACATCCGCACTTTCTCTGCTTACTGGGATCTCTTGTCTTCCTCATCCGGAACTTCAAGAACACAGTCTGTCGTCACTGTCATAATGCAAGAGGTACTTCCGGACCTCCAAATCACACACACAAATCAGGATGACACATCACAAGGACATCTAAAACACTCCTTCCAATCCGCAGATTATGATAATACAATTCCGGACCTCACCGGACCTTTTTGTGATCCTCTGTCACCTCCGGATACTTGCCGGACCCGGTTCTATACCGGCAGCCATAACTTCTTCAGATCTTCATGCGGACCTCTGAAATCTTAACTGTAGCATCTCAAGACTCATATCTACTAACCCTTTAATCCGCATCCTCCGGTTCTCATCCTATACAGTATATTTACCTTCTTCTCATCACTGTTCTTCACTGTTCCTGACTGAGGCTAATTTTCTCAATATCCTCAGCACAAAGCTCATCAAATCCTTCTTGTCAATGCAGTATGAGTATGTTGACATCAATGACAACAATGGCTCACCTCATACTTGCAACAGTAAAGCTCTTGATTGGACATCTTATGAAGTGTGGACAGATAAGAAACCTTTTGTTTCACATTTAAGGGTTTTTGGTTGTTAGGATTTTGCTCATGTGCCTAAGGAAAAGTGATCTAAGTTGGATCCAAAAGCACAAAAATACATCTTCATTGGATATGGTGAGAATGTTAAAGGTTATAAGCTTTGGGATCCTCTAACTAGAAAAATTGTTTTCTCTAAAGATGTTATTTTCAAGGAGCTTAGAGCTATTTCTGAGCCTGGGCAGCCAAAAGAAAAAGAAAAGGTGAAGAGAGTGCACTTTGATTTAGAGTAGAAAGATGCACCTTAGGAAGAACACAATGATGAATTGGAGGGTGAAGAAGAAGAAGATTCTAGTAGTTCTAATGAGGAAGAATTTGTTGGAATTGGTCTGGACAACTGATAGGGGGGTGAATCAGCTGTCACACAATTTAAACTTTTTTGTCTTTAATCCTCTTTTAAAACTTCTAATCAAATTAATGATATGAACATTAAAGCATGAATCAATAACACGAGCAGAAACATAAATAACACAATTGACACCAAGATTTTTGACGTGGAAACCCGGTTAAGGGAAAAACTACGGTGGGGGTTAACCCACAAAGATTATACTCTGTTAAAAGTATTACAAAGGGGAATGCACATGCATTTGGGTTCACTACCCAAAGCTCACTACTCAAAGAAGGCTTACTACCTATAGAGGGCTCATTGCCTATAGAAAGAAGATTAGAATGAGATTGAACTGATAATTAGCATCTATCAATGCAAGGATTTAGTTCTGGTTAAGCACAAAATACTGACTTGATACACTTCATCTTCACTCTGCCCTTTTCACTATTCTGCTCACATCTAAATCTTAGATCTCTATTCCTTTAGCACTTATTCCATAGTCGCATCACACACACACCAAAATCATTCAAATCCATCTGCTATATATATATATCTACATCTTGATCTTCAACCACTTTTTAGTCAGCTTCAAGAACACTTAAAACTTTATTAAGAATTTTGCTCTGTCGGCTAAATCCATGAACACTTGTAACGTGGACCAAAACTTGCACTCACAAATCATTAATCAGGTCATCTACTATCACTGATCATCACAACTTGTCCAACCAACAACTTCCATACATCCAGAACCAAGATCAATTACAAGGTCGACATGTTCTTCTTCTGCTTGTTCTGTCAAACTGTTAATCCGATACTCAGATGCTAATAACTATTGAATCCTTCATCACGAAGGCCAAAACTCTAGATTTAGATTATCTTGACAATGCTTATGACTCCCTTAGATCTATAGCAAACTCTGATCTACCCCCGAAGAAATCCAGACCAAGATACTAGACCCTATCACACACTCTATTCTTGACTTCTCGGACTTAGACAAATCTTCAATATGATTTCTGGTATAGGCAAATTATGAAATGTGGATGTGTAGTAGAGACTTAGTTGCCATCAATGACAACACTTATCATGCCTAGCAGTGTCTCTTCCCAACAATCTCCCCCTTTGGCATTGATGGCAACACTTAGTGAAAAATGACTAAGTGTTGGAATAACTCCCCCTTTGCTTGTGCTCCATACTGTTGTTCACACTACTTTCCAATGCTCCCCCTTAATTGGATTCTTCATTTTTCACTACTCTTCACTCCCCCTTTGACATCAATGGCAAAGAGTGGGATCTACAATCACTAATCATGCAAAAATTTTGTATATAAGGTCGCATATGTACAAACAGTCCATATGTTATATTTACATATATTTAAGGATATATGTAAAAGTACTCTTTAACTGTGCAAATTCAGTGGCCCAACCTCTCTTCATACCATCCAAAATTGAAATGTGTCCACTCAGCAGAAATGCATATGCTTCTGCTTTGCTTAAATCTAAGGGATTGCTTGCCCGAGTAGTACTTTGGGCCTCTGACAAAGTGTTAAATATTATTTCCAACTTAGGGGTAATCAGTCCCCGGATCTCACCCATTCTTTCCATAATGTTCTTCTTTCCTTTGATAAGCTTCTTTATTTCATTTGTTAGGCTAATTGCTTGACACTCTTGGCTCACCAGAGATACTGTTAAAGGATCAAAACTTTCAAATAGGTCTAGTAGCTTTTTCTCCTGCTCCTTTATCTTTTTCTCAGTATCCTCTACTATTTTGGGCCATGATAAACAAAACTTATATACATCACCACCATCCTTAAGATTATTTTCAATACTCTTTATACCAATATTGAGTGTTTTTATATCATTATCTATACAGCCTTTTAGTTCACTAAACCTCTTATCCAAGAATTCTTTCTGGACCTTTATATCGGCTGACTTCTCAAAAGACTCAAAATTTGTATTTATAGACTGCACAAGATTTTTAAAATTACCAGAAGGAGAATCAAATGTATTTTTCTAATATGTGGGCATGATCTTCTCTAGTACTCTGGATGCCAGACCTATCAACTCATTATTTTCTATGTGAGACTTGAGCATTTTCTTCCTTGCATTGGCCTATGTAAGTGATGATATCTTCAACATTTGGTCTAGAGAGAGAGTGTCCAAATTGATTGGTTCGTGTATCAGTCCCATCTCATCTAACTCTAGCATCTCCTTGCTGAGAAAACTTTGCACTACATCCTTAGTGTCTCTTGCTACACTTGCTATTTCAGTTTCCTTCCCTTGTGCTTTATTAGTGCATTAGCTCCATCTCCTTCTGTTAGATCTTCTTTTCCCTTTACTTTTTCCTCTTCCTTTTCTTTCTCTTTATCTTCTTCTTTTGCTTGGTCCTTTCCGGAGTCATTAGTAGCAAGAGGATCTGGAGGATAATTCCTCTTCTTTTTGCACTTCCTCTTCTGGAACAGAGGAATCTAGAGTTTTAGTTTGTTGCTTATTCTCCTTTAATCCTTTGACATTCATGTCTAAGGACTCAATCTCTACATTTACCTCCTCTGCAACAGGAAGATTGTGCTTTTTCAAAGCACTCCAAAGAATCTCTTTGGTTTCCGTTGCAATCTTGTCTGTCTCCCCAAGCATAAGCTTATTCATTTGATTTTTACTTTAGAACTCATCATTGGCTTCTTTGAATTCATTTGCTTCAAAGTAATTTGGGGGCATAATTGTATTAATATTTGTTCTTAGATATCAAGATCCTTGCTTATTACATTCTCTTTTCTCAGTTCCAAGATTTTTTTAAGGATTTTTGGTATCAATGAACATATCTCAATAAGAGCCTTGTTGTAGATATTCAAATATCTTAATGTTGCTTCCTCAAGTACTCTTTTATCAGCATCACTATAGTCATCATAGAATTCTATCATTGGAGCCAAGTTTCCATCTACAGTAATAGATTTAATGATGTCATCTACTGAAAGGGTAGGCTTCTCTTCATATTCCTTTGTCTTTTGCCTCTTGCTTTCCCTTTTTCTTTCCGAGGGCATCTCCTTGGATATCTTGGCCACTTTTGTGCCTTAGTTCTTTGATCTCAATGTCAAAATCTGTATCTTCTTCTTCTTCTCTTGTGCTTTCATAGGTCCAGGATGCTTTTGTTTTCATTCTTTTCTCCCTTTTTTAGGATGATTTTGTTTCTGGTTTTGCAGTCTTAGGAGGAACAGGGGCAGCAACAGATCTCCCAGTAGTCCTTGAGGTGGAAGAGGGTTCCACCAGAGCACTTCCTTATTTCTTATCTTGTTTCTCTTTTTTAGCCTTTTCAGTTCTTTCCTTGAATTACCTCACAGCCTCCTTAGTTAGGCCTAGAATTTCAGCCAATTGCTCAACTTATTTTCTTACTCTCCTATTAGTTTTAGGTTCTCTGAGCTTAGTATGTAGTTTTAAGCTTAACTCCTCATATGTTCCAAATCTTTCAACTATTGTGTCTTTAGGCTTGCTTAGAAGATGTTGAGCATACATATTCAAGATTTTTCCATCTACTTCATATCCCATGGGCATGATCCAAACAGTTCTGGGTCCCACTACTTCCATTAGGCACTGATCAGTGTCAACCATGAAGCATATTTCATTTTTATACTTCTCAACAATTGATTTAGGGATTCTTTTCCTTAAATGCATCATACTTTGAAAATTCTTGAAGTATCCCCATTTTGTAGTTTTCTAAGCTTTGAAATCACCAATGCTACGAAGATGATCTCTGATCTGAATGGCAACTGGCTCATCATTAGTCCAGTGAACACCCTTTACTCTGGGTACTTCATTCATATAGTAGAAAAACAAGCATAGAACCAATGTACCATATTTAAAAGTGTTTTTCTTATCCCTTTTGATTTTGTTCAAATTCCCAATCAGCTGGTTCTGTAACAGCTCACAAAGGTCATAATCTACATTCTCCTTCAACATTTGATATGCTGCATATATGCCAGTTCGAGAGATAGAATTCTCCCTACTGGAGTGATATATCTTGTAGCCAATCATCATGGAAGCAGACTTCACATCCTGTTCTATAATGTCATTTATAGTCATAACCCTCCTATTGAATTTTGCACCGGTTGCATCAGTAACAGTTTAGTTTTTCACAAATTTTAACATGGGTAATCCACCAGTTGAGTTTAACCCAGTCACAATTTTGATAACATCCGTGGTAATCTTGAATGGTTTTAACAACCAAATGAATTCATCATGCATCTAACTCAAAACATACTGGACCCATTCATCTTCACGAAATGTTGGAAACCCCATAATCTGAATAAAGTGTTTATCATGCAGTGCCTTATACTCAGGTTTAACATCATGATTTTCACCCCTGAGATGATTCTCAAACAAGTCTACATACCTTGAATCACCAAATTCATCTATGTTTGCATGAATATAAACCCTAATATCTTCAACATGCAGCACACCATATAGAACACTTGAAAAAAAACCTAGTGGGTTGACTTCTATTGATTTGTGAGGATGTTTCTTAAATTTGGGTCGAGGCCTTTCAATAATGTCAACAACATGAGGAGAAGCCATCTCAATAGATTTTAAATCCAAAGCTTTACAGAGAAGTACCTTTTTCTTCTGCGAGGTTAGGGTTGATCAATTACCGGTTGAATTCGCTCTTCATTCTTCAATCTTTGGATTTTCTCTCAGAAGCTCTTCTATTTGTTTCCTTCAAATGCAAAGTGGTTAAAATGCATGATTAAGTGACCTTTTATCCTTCATAAAACCTAATTTTAAATTGTAATAAATGCCCTTTCCTAACTCCATCTGATTACTCTGCTTCTTGAACTGTTCTTCATGAATTATTCCACAAATTTCCATATCAATATTTTTCCTTCCCGAAATCCTTCCAAAAGTTCTGAAACACTTCAAAATATCTTCTCTCCTTGTGTCATATCCTGGCACCCACTTACTGACTGGGGGAATTTGATGTTCAATGCAGCTCCCCCTGAGCCATAGCTCCTAATTTAATTCCTGGAGGAATTGTCAGCACCGGATTCTAATGTGGACCCATCACCATTTTTCATTGTATCTTTCTTCACTGAAATATTGTTCATTTTTCTCTGTATCTCATTCACATCAATTTTTCCTTTGCCTTTGTCTTGTCTCAGCTCATCCAATTTTCTATTAATTAGACCTCTTCTTCCATTATTCCTACTTCTACATAATCTTGCAATATGACTAGATTTATTGCAATTAAAGCACACAACATTTCCTTGCTTATATACTAGATTTCTTCTTGATTTGTACTGATTAGCCATGTGCCCAAATCCATTGCAAGCAAAATAGTAGCCATTGAAAGAATTGCCATTAGAGTTATTCATTATCATACTTCTACATTCATTGGATCTATGACCATACCTCTTGCACTTGATGCATTGACCGGAGAAGGATGGATCATTTTGATTTACTCTACTTCTGCACTGAGTAGCTTTATCACCAAATTTATTGTAGTTGAAACAATTTCCATTGAAAGATGGATATCTTTGAGCATTTGGCTGTCTTACCGGCGGTTTTCTAGTTCTATTTCTCCCATTCCTTGGTTGAAAATTTCTTTGTCCAGATCCAAAACTTTCACCTTTCTCATATCCAAGACCATCCTTGTCATCAGCCTTTTTCCATCCTTCAAGCAGTGCTTCAAGTTTAGTTGAGCTTATCTTGAACTTCTCCTTGTATTCATTTGCAACTTCTAGGTTATGTCTGAGAGTGATAATTTCTCTCTCAATTTTTCTCTCTTTATTTTTGCTTTCTTGTAGATTGGATTCTAGGAGACTAGCTATTCCATTCAATCTGCAACATTCTTTAGTACTCTCTTTCAGATTTTGTTTCATCTCTTCTTTATTTTTCTTCCTATCTTCAATTTCCTTGGTTAGTCTCATCACCCCAGATTTCATCTCATGTTTTAGGACAACAACTTCTTTAGCTAACTTTTCACATTCCTTTGTCTTCTCTTTCAGGGCCTTGTCTTCATAATGATTTCCCAGCTGAAGAGGTTGCTCCTTCCCCTTTTCATTTGATTTGCTCAATTTTCCTTTTAGAATCTCAATGAAGTCTTCAGCCTTTTTGAGATTTTCTTGTAGCTCTTGGACTTCTGCTCTAGACTGCTCAAGATCTTCTAGGGCAAGATTAAGTTGCCCTTGAAGGTTATATTCATCCATTTTACTACCTTCCCAGATCTTCCTTAAGTTGTTAAACTTTTTCAAAGGAACCTTTCTCTGATACCAATTGTTGGAATTGGTCCAAACAACTGAGATGGGGGTGAATCAGTTGTCACACAATTTAAACTTTTCTTCCTTTAATCCTCTTTTAAAACTTCTAATCAAATTAATGATATGAACATTAAAGCATGGATCAATAACACATGAGAAGAAACATAAATAACACACTTGACACCAAGATTTTTGACATGGAAACTCGGTTAAGGAAAAAACCACGGTGGGGGTTAACCCACAAAGATTATACTCTGTTAAAAGTATTACAAAGGGAAATGCACATGCATTCTAGCTCACTACTCAAAGAAGGCTTATTGCTTATAGAAGGCTCACTACCTACAGAAAGAAGATTACAATGAGATTGAACTAATAATTAGCATCTATCAATGCAAGGATTCAGTTCCGGTTAGGTACAAAATATTGACTTGATACACTTCATCTTCACTATGCCCTTTTCACTATTTTGCTCACATCTGAATCTTAGATCTATATTCTTTTTGTACTTATTCCATAGTCACATTACACACACACCAAAATCATTCAAATCCATCTGCTATATATATATCCACATCTTGATCTTCAACCACTTTTCAGTCGGCTTCAAGAACACTTAGAACTTTATTGAGAATTCTGCTCTGTCAGCTAAATCCATGAACACTTGTAATGTGGACCAAAAATTGCACTCACAAATCATTAATTAGGTCGGCTACTATTACTAATCATCACAACTTGTCCAACCAACAACTTCAATACATCCGGAACCAAGATCAATTACAAGGTCAGCCTATTCTTCTTCTTCATGTTCTGTCAAACTGTTAACCCAATACTCAGATGCTAATAACTATTAAATCCTTCATCACTGGAGGTCCAAACTCTAGATTTAGATTATCTTGACAATGCTTATGACTCCCTCAGATCTACAACAAACTCTGATCTGCTCTCAGAGAGATCTGGACCAAGATACAAGACCCTATCACACAATCTATTCTTGACTTCCCAGACTTAAACAAATCTTCAATCCGATTTCTGATATGGGCAAATTATGAAATGTGGATGTGTAGTAGAGACTTAGTTGCCATCAATGACAACACTTATCATGCCTAGCAGTGTCTCTTTCCAAGATAATCTATTGTAACAGAAGAAGTTGGTGCAAAAGATCATCCAAAAGAACAAGTTGAGACTCTTACTCCACCCTGGAGGAGATCCATAAGACAATAGAACCCAGTTGACAGGTATAGCCCACTATATTTCTAATGTGTATTTATTTTATTAAGTATTGACGATGAACCTAGATCCTACAGGGAAGCTATTCATGCAAATGATAGTGAGTCTTGGCATATATCCATGTAGGAGGAGATGATGGCTTTAGACTCTTGTAACACCTGGGATCTTGTTTGCTTGCCCAAAGGAAGAAAGGCCATAGGTTGCAAATGGGTCAAGTCAAGAAGAAGTTTGGAGAAGACGGTTCATTGGAGAAGTGCAAGGTTAGACTGGTAGCCAAGGGTTACTGCCAAAGAGAGGGAGTTGATTTTGGTGAAATTTTCTCTAATGTTGCTAAGTTAACTTCTATTAGATTTATTTTATCCATTATTGCAGATTTTGGTTAGGAAATAGAGAAAATGTATGTTAAGACTGCATTCTTGCATGGAGATCTTGCTAAAGAAATTTATATGCAACAACCTACAAGTTTTGAGGTAAAAGGAAAGGAACATTAGGTTTACAGGTTAAAGACGTCTCTTTATGGTTTGAAACAGTCCCCCAGAATGTGGTATCAAAAGTTTGACTCATTTGTGTTTAATTTGGGTTTTGTTAGAAGTGAGAAGGATCATTGTGTTTACATTCATTACATTCATGATTCTATACTTATCATTGCATTGTATGTTGATGACATGTTATTTTTCAGCAATACTAAGGGTATGATCACTGAGATGAAAGCCCAACTTTTAGGTGCATTCGATATGAAGGATCTTGGTGCAGCTAGGTATATTTTGGGTATGGATATCAGGAGGGATAGACGTAATATAAAGCTTTGGTTGTCTTAGGATAAGTATGTGAATACCATTTTGTAGAGATTTAGTTTACAGGATTGTAACCCAGTTAGAGTTCCTTTACCCATTGGTACTGCATACTAGGGAAAAATCCATTGTTAGATCACACCATGCAAATCAAGATTAAAAACCTAGATACCTTGAAGAAATCCAACCTAAGTGATTAAAACAACATGCAACATAAAATGAGATCACCTAGATGCTTTGATTCCTTGGTTCAAATATGATTTGTTGATTGCTCGTGTCTTGTAGCACAACGACAAAGATGAAGATTGATAGATGAGAGAAAGATGGTGGATGAGGAGGAATTTCAGAAGAGTGTCAGTGCTTCAAAGATTTATCCATGCCAAATGGCTTCGAAATGGGTCAATTTATAGGCAAATGTGTGAAAAAATGGAAGGATAAACCTTCCAATTTGCAAGTGATAATCGAATTTGAAAGTTGCATTGTGCAACTTGGAAAAGGAAATCGAAAGTAGGTGAGTGATTTGGGAGATGGAATTGGTAAGTGGTTTAATTTACTTTTGAGATAACTAGAAAGTGAGAGAAATGAGTGGAGAAGAAATTGGAAGGTGGAAGAGATAACTCGAGAAGGTTTGAGACATAGAAATGGTAAGTAGGTGAGTCATAATTAAATAATTTAAAAATAAATTATTTAATTTATGAGGTATGTGAGGATTAAAATAAATAAATGAAATTATTTATTTATTTTAAGATGAAAGGGGATAAGATGATAAATAAAATAAAATAAAGTATTTATTTTATTTAATTTAAGAGGAAAGTGGACAAAATAAATAAATAAAATTTATTTATTTAATAATGGTGAAGGATAGGATTAAATTAAACAAATGTTGAATTTATTTAATTTAATAGAGGAAATGCTAGTTAGGATGGCGAAGGCGTAGTTTAGGGCAAAATGTTATCAGATGCCTAGATGATGTAGATGATGTGGCGTTGCACCAAGTGGACATTTTTGGGTGTCTACATTTTACCCCTCTTTGAGATGATGTTCGAGATGATGAGATTTGTGTCGAGTAACATCATTTAAAAGAAGCTAAGATACGGATAGAGGAAAAAGATAGGATAATGGAAAGATAGGATGAGGATGGGATGATGATGCCCCCTTGAGAGGATATGCGGGTTGGACAGACACGGGTAGGCTCTCGAAATGAAATGGATAGAAGAAAAGGGAGGATGCATTATGCTGCAATGAAAGTGAGCAATCATATGTTTGATATAGCATGAGACATTATGCACTAGGGTATAAGGACCAAGGTGATGATGTGTCTCATGCCCTAGCATAATACAACCTTGTCTGGATACAAGATATGAATATTAGCTGGGGAGATATAGATGCAAATGCAAGATAAAAATGATAACACACACAAGCATGCATGCATGCATGCACAAATGATACAAAAACAAACAAGGTATTTCCCCTGTCAAGCTGTAAACTAGTGATTAATTGTTGATTGATTAATTGATAATAGTGTTGTCATGGCAGGGAATGATATATCCCTAGATCAACACAAGGATGATGATGACTAATTTGATTGATGATTGATTATGATCTTCTATGTTTATGTGTTCTTGGGAGGCACATGTCTCATTATGAGAAGCAGACATTGTCTCATTAGGGTTAGATCGAGGATGGATAGGAGTGATTTGGATTTTTTTCTCATGGATGGGTATGGGATCATGGATAGGATCAAGGTGATCATGGATAGCTTCTTCATAGATAATGTCATCTTGATCATGGAAGAGGTAAATGTTATGAATGGGTAGAATAGATGGAATGTAAGGGATTTGATTCTGACTCGGATTAGGGACTAATGTTTTCACATACTTAGGATAATGCCCTTGACATACCTCTTGGATTACTTGGATGGGAGGGGATGATGCTTGGATAGGCTTTTTCTTAATAACATGAGGGTATGATAGGTCTTGATGTGGACTCATGGGAGAAGTCTGTTCAATAAGGTCAATGGTTTGTGGACCACATGGTGGAGGTGAGGGAATAAGCAAGGTATTGGGAGATTATTTGATAAGCTCATGAATGGGACTTTGATGACATTCCAATGATTTATTCCTCACTAATAGCCAATGGATCACATCTTCTGGAAGTGTATGGTTGAATGGACAATATAGTGGATGGACAATGATGGTGGAAGTTGAAGGCTCATGATTGGGATTAGGTAGAAGACTACTTAGATTAGGGCTTGTGAGATGGATAATGGGATTAGATGGGCTACAAGTTGGGCTAGATGGAAGGATATGGGGATTAGATGGATTCATTTTATCTAACCCAATCTTACCAAAATCTTTTAGGTTCTTGATCAATCTTTTGAATTGTTTACAAGTGGATATGAGATGGCCCTTACACCTATGGTATGCACAATATTCATCACCTTTATACCAATGGGGTTTAAAGTAGATTTCTTAAAAGGATGTTATCAGTGGAAGCTCAATCAAATTTTCTTGGACCAATTTTTGTAGGGTTATCTCTAAGGGATCCTTTAGTGGAGGGCTTGATGGATTAGAAGGTTGCAATGAAGGTGTTGGGAGAGGACTAGTTGACTCATGTGTTGGCATGTGCTCAGATGATGATAGAGGATGCTCGTAAGATGCTTTCTCTAGGTTGGTGTCTCCCTTGTCAAAGGCTATTAAGTCTTGTAGCATAGGCATACTTAATGATACTGGATTTATGTACAAAGAATCATTTAGACTTGAGTCAAAGGTTATTAAGTCTTATTGCATAGGTGGACTTAGGTCTATTAGGTCATGTTACGAAAGTGGACTTGGGTTGACTTGGCTTATGTACAAAGAGCCACTCAGATTTGCATGTTCATGTTGTGGGGGCCATTGATAATCTTGTGAATGGGTTTGATGAAGAGATGGAATGGTAGGATGTGTAGGTTGAATGTGTTGGAAGTTGTGATGATGTTGCAGTGTAGGGATCACATGGGATAATAGTTGTTGAGGGGTGGAGTAATATGGATAAGGGTTGATATTAGAAGAAATGGGATAGGTTAGTGTGGGGGTAACATGATAGATGAACGGATAGGGTTGATGTGATGATTGGATTTGGGATTGTTGGAATTGGATTATGGCTTGATGTTGTGGGAATTGTTGGTATTGTGGTGGCGTAGGGATTGGTTCCTTTTTATATAGCCACTCAAGGGTATCAAGCATTCTTAAGGTGCCATGTTTAGAAGTAGTAGATGATGATATGAGGATGTGGGATGAATAAGATGTGATTTATATAAGAAATGGATGAAGTTGATTGGGTAATGACTAGGATGAAGTTAGAATGATTACTAAATAGGATGATTAGGATTAGAAGATGTGGATGATGTGGCTTAGGATGTGTCTTAGGATGAGATTGTATGAGATTATTTTTGTGACAAGGATTTTGGTTTTGACAACTTTTTTTTTGGCAATTTTATGGCAAGAAAACAAGATGGAAGACACTCATACACAAGCCATGCTCAATCATTATATCCTAAGGCTAGGCAAAGGCTATATTTGTTTGATCCCCTAGCTATGCTTATTTAAACCGGGTAGCTCTGGGATCTTGGTAGCACCGGTTCCCCTCCATGGCACTCACTTCTCACACATACCAAGATCTGGGTTTCCCAAGGCTCATCCCCCAACCAAACCTTAGGATTGTCCCTGCTACCTTTGCTAAGAACCACATGAGTCAGGGCAGCTTCGAAGGTCCCACCTTTTGTGCCAACAAATATGGGTTTTTTGCCACTAAGACATGGTTTTTAGTTTGGGTTTTTGTTCAGGTGGCTATACGTGTGGTAGCGCTACTCTCCATTATGGAGTCTCCCATCCCAAAGAGGTTATGCTCTATGGGGTTTTGGGGGAGGTTGGTTGTCAGTATAGCAGATCAACACCCATCATTTGTGACTTTTGTCACAAATGCATTATTTATATAGTAGATCAGAATGGCATGGATTTGACCTATTTCCGCTTGGGTCGTACCCTTCTCATAGTGGGAAGGTAGGTCCTCTAGAGTTGGAAATGATTTCTCATGCACCCCAGATCCATTGGTTAGGAAAGGGGAGAGGATGCTTTCATTGCCAAATCAGGTTACAATCAGACAAAACAGGCAAGCAAAGAAAAGAAAAGCAGACACAGAGTAGACAATGTTAACTTTAAGCACCAAACTGAAGTGTGCCTACTCTAGTGACAAAATATTATTATTTAAGCACTCAAACCTGTAAGAAACATGCAAGAAGTTTAAATCCGCCTTTCTTTGACAAATAATTTTAATCAAGCTGCACCAAGAAATGATCAGTTTCACAAAAAAATGTAATCTATTAAAAATCTGGAATAAATTATCTGATACAGAAAAACAAAGTGCATAAACAGAAAATTTAGATGATTCCATGCAATTTTTTAAAAAAAAATCGTTAGATTTGGATGAGTTTTGCTCAAGTTATGTGCATTTTAAGTTTGAAAGAAGGATGAGGTTTACCTAATAAATTACCTATCTAAATGGAGAAATTACCTAATGAGACCCACTCCACTATGAAGTTCATGGAATTACCTTTCCAACGAGTCCTTCCATGTGAGTTTTTGACCCTGTATGACAAAGTTATAGCTAAGAGAAAAAATTTGCCTCCTTTAGCATGTTTAAAGGCATAGGGTTGACTAGTTTGACTGATTTGACTGCAGTTTGACTTTTGATTGTTTGGGGGTTTGCAAAGTTTGCGTGCCTTTTTGGAAGATGATTTTATGTTTGTGGTTTTAAATTAAAACCCCACCTCTTGAAAAGTTAAAAAAACAAAGCACAAAAACCCTAGACTTTAAGACCTACATATTAAATGTTTCAAGCTAAAATTGACTAAGTCAAATGTCAGTTTATACTAATAAGATAGACTTATTATAGAACCCAGGTCAAAGTTAAGTGTCGAGGGTTTACGTGATCAATCAGTGACAGGTTGCATGTTATTGTTTAGACTTAGGATTTTGACAAAATTTAGGGACTTTTGCATGCCAACCCCAATGCCGACTTAAAAATTTTACCATGCCAACTTAAGGGTTTATAGTGGAGCAGAGGCCATTTTATGATGTGGGCAACAATGAGGATGGTGGTTTAGGCAAAGGTCTAAGTTTTGGTGGAATCGACCGATAGGAATGTAGATGTTGACTAGGTCGAAAGTAGATCGGGTGGCGGATTGTAATAGGTAGCGACCATGATATGGTGATGGGGAGTTCACATGCCAATCCAAAGATTTTGACCAAAACATAGACCACACCACCGACTGCTGGAATAATAGTTTAGAAAGGATTAACGACTACATATTTTAGGGCTTCGTGGCGGCGACAATAGGCAAACAGTGGTGGTCGATTTCCCAAATGGTGGCGATTGGGAGGTAGATAGTGGGGGTTTAGAGGATGTTGATGGAAATTCAAAAAGTGGCAACCAAATGAAGCTTAGGTGGTGGTCAATTTGGTTGTTGACGGTTGGGGGAGGATTTACATACTCAACAGCAACTAAGGCTTTGTTGGGAGAGGTCAACATGGCCTATAAGGTAGAAGTTGACAAGGTCGAAACACTCTAAATAGCTAGTAAAACCATGTCAAAAGCTCACAAACATTACCCCTCAAGAAACAAACACTCACCCAGGCCCTATGGTAGATCTATGTTGTACGTAACCGTACAGATCCGTACAGTACGACTGCCAAGTTTTAAAAAAATCAAATTTTTCCAAAAAAATCTCTGTGACAAAAATTTATAGTCCAGAAGCTCAAAATTGGCCTCCTGAACATGATGGAGAGATCATTTTTTACCTCAAAGATCACCTATGACCTAATTTATTGCTAAAACTCACAAACGAGGATTAAAAGACATCAATTTTTCATAATAAAAACTTGCAAGAATTAATAATTCGGTCCCACTGGGCATGCCAAAATGTATACCAGGGAAAAATCCATTGTTAGATCACACCATGCAAATCAAGATTAGAAACCCAGATACCTTGAAGAAATCCAACCTAAGTGATTAAAACAACATGCAACATAAAACAGGATCACCTAGATGCTTCTATTCCTTGGTTCAATTATGATTTGTTGATTGCTCATGTTTTGTAGGACAACGATGAAGATGAAGATTGATAGATGAGAGAAAGATAGGTAGAGTTTGATGGATGAGGTAGAATTTCGGCAGAGTGTCAGTGCTTCAAAGATTCATCCATGCCAAATGGCTTGGAAATGGGTCAATTTATAGGCAAATGTGTGAAAGAATGAAAGGATAAACCTTCCAATTTGTAAGTGATAATCAAATTGGAAAGTTGCATTGTGTAACTTGGAAAAGGAAATGGAAAGTAGGTGAGTGATTTGGGAGATGGAATTGGTAAGTGGTTTAGTTCACTCAAGAGATAATTGGAAAGTGAGAGAAATGAGCGGAGTGATGAGTGGAGAAGAAATTGGAAGATGGAAGAGAGAACTGAAAAAGGTTTGAGAGATATAAATGGTAAATATATGAGTCATAATTAAATAATTTAAAAATAAATTATTTAATTTATGAGGTATGTGAGGATTAAAATAAATAAATGAAATTTTTTATTTATTTTAAGAGGAAAGGGGATAAGATGATAAATTAAATAAAATAAAATATTTATTTTATTTAATTTAAGAGGAAAGTGGACAAAATAAATAAATAAAATTTATTTATTTAATAATGGTGAAGGATAGGATTAAATTAAACAAATGTTGAATTTATTTAATTTAATAGAGGAAATGCTAGTTAGGATGGCGAAGGGGTAGTTTAGGGCAAAAATGCTATCAGATGCCTAGATGATGTGACATTGCAACAAGTGGACATTTTTAGGTGTCTACAAGTACTAAGCTTTCATTAGATATGTGTCTAAAGAATGAGGATGATTTTGATGATATGTCTAATGTGCCATATGCAAGTGTTGTAGGAAGTTTGATGTATGTAATGGTTTGCACTAGGCCAGATATTGCCCAAGCAGAAAGTGTTTTGAGAAGATTTATGTCTAACCATGGTAGACAACATTAGAATTATGCAAAAAGGGTGCTTAAATATCTTACAGGTACTCCTAATTATTGTTTGGTTTATTCTAGTACTCATAGTGCTCATAAAACTTTAGACATACAGGGATTTGTTGATGCAGATTGAGTAGGTGACTTGGATAGTCGAAGGTCCACTAGTGGCTATGTGTTTACTCTGTTTGGAGGAGCAGTGAGTTGGATGAGCAAAATGCATCCCACAATTGCTTTCTCCACAATTGAAACAAAGTATATGGCTGCTACTCATGTCTCTAAGGAGGCAGTTTGGTTGAGGAGACTATGTACATGTATTGGTTTTGATTGCACAGACATTCAGATTGGTTGTAATAGCCAGAGTGCTATATGTTTGGCCAAGAATCTTATGTATCATGCTCAGACTAAGAATGTGGATATTCAGTATCACTTCGCTCGAGAATTGGTTGCAAGTGGAATAGTTGAGCTGAAGAAGATAGACACTCAGGAGAATGTTACAAATTCATTAACCAATCCTCTAAGCACAGAGAAATTTATTTGATGCAGAGAGGCCATGGGCCTTATTTCTAGTACCTGATTATTTTCATTTGATTTCCTATCGGTTGTGTTGGTGTTTTTTAGTTCCCAACCTAATCTGATAAGATAACCTATGAATTAGCCACTTTCAATACTCAGCTATCATGAGGGCTTGGCCAATGAATAGGTGAAAGTTAAAATAACTTTCCCTTTGCACTTTAGGCTCTCCAAAACCTGGGAGGGTGATCCCTATACAATATTTACTAATAACCCATGCCAATTACTATCAAATACTATGAATAGCAAATTTGTTCTATGCAAATGTGCTTGAGGATCATGGAAATATGAAGACTTGGCTTAAATCATTCAAGTATGTAATATTTATCAAGGCCATAGAACAAGGTGAAACATCAATCTAACAAACACTTGCAACTGAAACATAAATATTTTCAAAGGCGTTTGAGCTTCCTTGATCCCGAAAACAAAGATCATACACAGATACAAGAAACTAGTGCCTTAATCTAGGGACATAGAGTCAAAGCTAGATGTAATTAAAACTTATTAACAACATTTAACCTAAACATTAGAGAGCTTTATAATATTGCCTTACAATATTATACTCAAGATTTCTTGAATAGCCATAATTATGATACCCTTGTATATATTCACACAAATCTATGTTTCTATTAAAGCATTTAACTCATTCTTTCAATAAGAGATATAAATGGAAAGATACATCCACAAGAACTTTCATGGAGATAAACTGAACAATGTTTCATTTATTCACTTCATAATTTGTATGAACCACACATGAGGAGACAACTTGCTTCAAAAATATACCATTTATATTCATTTAGATGCTAGTACTATTAAGCAAATTTACAACAAACACACAGTTTAGAATCAGAAAACCTAGAGCAAGGCATGATTTATAGTCTCTGCTTCTTACTTCAAAATTACCCCAAAAGATCAACCAAAAACCTAACCCCTGTAAATGGCCTTGAAATACCCTTTTATAACACAAGGGAACAACAAGAATTGGGCCATTTACAATATGACAGCTGTCACATTTTCATTTGACAACCACTTTACACATGATGCCAAAAAAAATTGTCCTCAACCACTAAGGCATACCTTATGTAGCAAATCATCACCTTCGGCAAATAGGAGCAACTAATTTTGTCTTGCATGTTTTCTTACTCTTCGTGTGGAGGCAAACAAGGATGTGACAAGTGGCATTTTGTTAGATGTCTTTTTTAGCTCTGCCACCTTTGATTTTCAGATACTTGTTCCCAATACAAGCATCCTTTGTTATGCCTCTACCTCCACACATGAAGATTTAAGAATACCTACAAGGGACAACGTCAAAAAGAAACCCTAAAAACTAGAATCTCTCTCATTATGCCTAGTCCTAGGCATAGGCAAGTGACTCCCCATCTTTTGATGGGAGGTTTCCAACCTCCTCAACCACATAGAAACTAGAGGAAGCTACTCATAGATGGATTTGTTTGCACCAACAATCCAACTAAAATGGAAGCAACAAGAATCATATATTTCCCCTCCACTTCCACTTGTTTCATCCAGGTGGGCAATACTCCCTCCATTGTTGCCTAAGCTCTATTGGAACCCAAAATGCTGAGGGAGGGGAAGAGAGAGCAATGATGCCTCTCTGCCTTCAAGACCAATTTGGAGACTCACAAGAACATGAAGTTATAGGAGTCGGCAGATTGGGACTCAAAGCCCACATCCAGATGAAAATAAGGAGAAAAGAAGGGCTTGCAGTGATTTGATAGATGTTATTTAGCTTCTTGAATCTTTCCTTTACCACCTATACCTTAGAAGAAAACATCTCTAAAACCCTTTTTTTATAAGAACATATCATTATCCATGAGCATAGAGAAGAAAATCCTAAGGCACAAAAAGTTGGAAAAAGCATACTAAAAAGATGAATACTCATATTGTCTGCACAGAAGGAGATGGCACATGAAGTGATAACAAAAGCATCTATTAATAGCGAGATTGTAGAATCTTCCACACTTTGGATAATCACACTCTATCAATCTACCTTATCAATTCACTTCAACCAGTACCATTGTTGTCATTGATGTCAACACCTAAGGAATTGGTTGAGAAGTACTAGTATAGAACAGTTCTATCTACTAGATTAGTATCATGTTTTTCTCCACATTTTCTATAGATTGAATATCTTGGTCTGCAGATTGGAAGTAATGTTAAGGGATGTCTAAAGATGTTATGTTTCAAGTTTTAGCCTCCGATGTGAAGATTTGAGCGAGTTCTGTTCACCAGAGTAAAAACTATTTTTCTGTGTATTTAATGGTGACAAGGAGAATGTATTTTGCTCCACATTTCTCTACATTGAAGTATTACAATCTCTGGTTCTAGAATTAAATTTGTAATGATCATATGTGCCTTCAGTTCAAATGGTTCATGATTTGGTTCTCTGCAAGCGATCTTTTCTTTATGACAGTGGCTGACAATAATGTTTAAGTGCTCTAGTTTGAAGAATCTTATGGATAAAGTGTTTAGAGGTTGTACAGATGTTCTTGGTGATTATAACATGCTTGTGGGAGTCTCTAGATTATGTTCCTACCTTTTGATTGGTCTGCAAAGTGTAATCCAGATCGTGCATGAAGCATGTTCTCAAATGTCTTAGTGTTAACACCAGTTCTAGCCGACTTGGTTGTTTTCACTACTTGTGGTTATGCTTTGGGGATTGTGGAAGTGTGTTGTGGAATAGAAGATTACATTTGAGTCCCAACAAAGGAGTTTTGTGATCTGCATTCATTCCTTTTCTCCACAAATCTATTTAAGTCCAGACCTATTCTAATGTATGTGTGTTTGTAGACCTTGGAGATTGTTCCAATGGTTGATGATTGTAATGCTGACCTTGATGATCATTCCAAGGTTGATGAATTGTATAAATTCTTGTAATGAAGTCATCAATATGAACAAGGAATGTAAAAATGAAAATATAAGTGTGAAGTGTAAAAGCAGAGCAAAGCAAAGGATACTAATTATGCTTCAATGGAACTAAACTTTGGCATAGTGTAGATGCTACTATATCAGTTCACCAATTTGGCAGTGAGCCACCCCATAGGTAGTGAACCTCTAAATTTTAGTATTGTTATAACATATTATATTGTGAGCTAACACTCACTAAGGTTTTTCCCCTATGGGGTTTTCCATGTAAAATTTGGTGTCTCCTATGTTGATTGTGTGAATGTGTTTAAGTTTATGTTTTCATTATTTCATGGTTAAGATATAAATTCAGTGTTAATTGGTTGATGTGTTAATGGTTTTGAAATATTGGTTACAACTGATTCACCCCCTCTTAGTTGTATTGTGTTTTTCAAAAATTGGTATTAGAGCAAGGGTTCCTTGGTAAAAAGCCTAACAGTTCAAGGTAGATCTGGGATGGCACACAAGAAAGAGTCTCCATAGTTTGATGGAACAGACTATGCTCTCTAGAAGGTACGAATGAAAATTCATCTTATTTCTCTTGGTTAGAATGTTTGGAAGATGGTAGAAACATAGTATACTCTCCCTCCGAATGGTCTGTCATCTGATGATGAAGTCAAGGAGTATGGGTTGAATGGAAGGGCTAGAGATGCTTTGCTTAGTGCTTTATCTAATACTGAGTTGATAAAATTTATGGATCTAGAAACTGCTCATGCTATCTAGCATAAGTTAAAAATCTATATGAAGGAGATGATTCTGTGAAAAGTACTAAACTATAGAACCTGAAGGTGAGGAATGAAGCCCTGAAGATGAGTGAAGATGAGAACATAACAATCTACATGCAAAAATTTGATGAAATTGTCAATGGAATCAAAGGTCTAGGTGGATCTATTGATGAAGGTGAGGTCGTACTGAAGATTCTTATGTTGCCTAAATCCTATAGTCACAAGGTAACAATAATTGAAGAGGTTGTGACTATGAAAAAGATTTCAAAGGATCAATTTCTTGGGAAGCTTACAACTTTTGAGATGAGGGAATTCGGTGATGCTCTACTGAAGATTGAGATTGCCTTCAAAGCTAGCACTTTAGAAAAGATTCAAGAGACCAAAAGTATGCTATGGATTTAGATGATGATGTTGATGAGGTAGAAGCCAACTTTGTGGACATAATGCAAACAGGTACCAATAAGTTCAAATAAAAGTTACCATTTAAATGCTTTTCTTGTGGTAAGATTGGTCGTTATGCATCTAGATGTCCAGAGAGAATTGAAAGAGGTAAGAAGAAATTTGAAAGTAGACCGAGAATTATCAAGAAATGCTATTATGTCAGAGATCTTGATGATGATGGTGTAACAGATGATGAGTCTGATGATAATAGTACTAGTGCAAATGAATGCTTGTTTATTGCTATTAAGGAAGATCATATATCTACTAATCCTATTAGGTGTGTGAAGGAAGAAAAACTAGTGGAAGAAAGTGCTCTATCTATCTAGGTTGAGAAAGATAAGGATGAATGGATCATTAATAGTGGATGCTCACATCACATGACCGGTGACAAGAGTAAGTTTGTAAGTTCAGAAAAGTATGGTGGTGGATTGGTTAGGTTTGGAGATAATGTAGCTAGTAAGATCTGTGGAAAAAGATCTATTTCTTTTGGTAGAGAGCATAATGCAGATGATGTTGTCTATGTAAAAGGTCTAAAGCATAATCTTTTGAGTGTTGGTTAGATATGTGATAAAATATATGATCTGAGATTCAAGGATAATGCATGCAAGATCATGGAAAGCTCTAAAATATTGATTGCAACTGGTAAAAAGACTAGAGGTAATATCTACCACCTATGGGGAACTGACAATTGTTGTTTGTTGGCACAAACAAATGAGAGTTGGTTGTGGCATAGAAGGATGTGTCATATCAATTTTGACAACTTGGTGAAGATAAGCTTGGTACATGCTGTGAGAGATCTTCCCAGGATTGTGAAGCCCACTAACACTATTTGCAAGGAATGCCAAATGGGAAAATAGACAAGGACACGTTTCAAGAGTAAAGAACAATTTTTTGCTAGATTGCTTGAGTTGGTACATACAGATTTGTGTGGTCCTACAAGAACTAGAATCTTTCAAGGAGACAGGTGCTTTATGCTACTTATTGATGATTATTCTAGAATGACTTGGGTTGCCTTTCTAAAAGATAAATCAGAAGCCCTAGATAAGTTCAAAGTTTTCAAGGAAATGGTTGAGAATGAAGTGGAATTGAGGATTAAATGCTTAAGGTTTGATAGAATTGGTGAGTTTACATCAAATGAATTCAATATATTTTGCAAAGAACATGGGATAAAGAGATAGCTATCTGCTCCTAGGACTCTTGAGTAGAATGGAGTTGTTGAAATAAAAAATAGGACAGTTCAAGAGGCTGCTAGGTCAATGATGATGGAGGCTAACCTACCAGAAGTGTATTGGAGAGAAGCTATACATACTGTTGTCTACATTCAAAATAGAGTACAAGTCAAAGGTAATGGTACTAAAACTCCTTATGAATTGTGGTACATGGAAGAGTTCCCATAGTGAAATATTTCAAAATTTTGGAAGCAAATATTACATCAGAAGAGGTGAAGAGTTAGGCAAGTTTGATGCTAGATGTGATGAAGGAATTTTTCTTGGATACTCCACTAAGAGTAAGGTCTACTAGTGCTACAATAAGAGATTGAGAAAGATGATTGAGAATGCTAATGTGAAGGTTGATGAAGACATGGAGACAACATCAGATCTAAGTGGTTATGAATCAGATGAACTTGCTGCTACAATCCATAAAGAGAAGGTGAAACAAAAGGATAGTCAAGTTGAAGAATAAAAGGCTCTAGAAAGTGTTGTTAAGGCTTCCATGTATGTAACGATCAATCATTCTAAAGATCAAATCATTGGTGACAAAAGCAAAGGAGTATTGACAAGGAAAAGAGCTGTAGAGGAACAAGTGAACTATTGTTTGCTTTCACAAATTGAACCTAAATCTATATGTGAAGCCTACAATGATGAAAGTTGGGTAAAATCATTGGAAGAAGAGCTAATGTAGATAGAGAAGAATGAAACTTGGGAATTGGTCCCTAGACCTACTGATAAGAATGTGATTGGAACCAAATGGGTTTTCAGAAGCAAGATGAATGAAAATGGAGAAGTAGTAAGAAACAAAGCAAGACTGGTATGCAAAGGATATTATTAGGTTGAAGGCATAGACTTTGAAGATACTTATTCTCCTATGGCAAGGATTGAAGCAATAAGAAAGTTCCTAGGATTTATATCACACAAAGATTTCAAAATGTATCAGATGGATTTAAAGTCTGCATTCCTGAATGGAGAACTAGAAGAAGAGGTGTACATTAAACAACTAGAAGGATTTCAATCACCAGACCAAGCAAAGCCCTGAATGGACTCAAGCAAGCTCCCATAGCCTGTTAAGCAAGGTTGGAAAAGTATATTATGCAATCAAGGTTTAGTAAAGGTACTACTAACAGTAGTCTCTATTTCAAAATCAATGATGATCAAATTCTTATTGTTGTAGTCTTTGTTGATGATATTATCTTTGGAGGAAATAAATGTTTGTGTAAGAGATTTGCAGAGGAAATGCAGAAAGAATTTGAGATGTCTATGTTTGGTGAAATGAACTTCTTTTTAGGACTACAAATCACTCAATTAGAAAAAGGAATTTTCATTTCTCAGTCCAAGTATGTGAAAGAATTGTTGAAGAAGTTTGGAATGGAGGACTCAGCCTGTATGCACTCCCATGGTAACTAGCTGCAAGCTAAGCAAGAATGATGAATCACCTAAGACTAATCAGAAAAATATAGGTCTATGATTGGAGGACTACTCTATATAACACATACCAGACTAGACATAATGCATGTAGTCTGTCTTGTGGTAAGATTTCAAGAAGATCCCAAAGAGTCACATGTAATAGCAGTTAAAAGGATCATGAGATATTTAAAAGACACTTTAGATTATGGATTATGATATCCCAAAGATATTGATTTCACTCTCAGTGCTTATACAGATGCAGATTGGGCTAGAGATGCGGATGATAGAAAAAGTACAAGTGGAGTTGCTTTCCTTTTCAGTAACATATTGGTTTCATGGCTGAGCAAAAAACAAGAATTAGTTACTTTGTCTATTGCAGAAGCAAAATACATTACTGCAGCATGTTGTTGTAATCAAGTTCTTTGGATGAAGCAAACATTGAAGGATATAAGATTTGTGTATGAAGAACCAATCTCAATCTTTTGTGACAATACAAGTGCTATAAACATTTCAAAGAATCTAGTGATGCACTCAAGGACAAAGCATATATCAATAAGGTATCACTTTCTAAGAGAAAAGGTAACAGAAAATGAAGTAAAGATGGAGTATGTGTCTACAAAGGACCAGATTGTAGATATTTTTAGTAAGCCTTTTCCTAAGGATATTTTTTAATATCTCAGGGAGAAGTTAGAGGTTATTACCCCTCCTGCTCTTAACTAAGATGCATAAGGAATGCATCAGTCCGGTGGTGACTAAAGTTTCATCTTTTGATCTAGATTGATGTTTTGAAGGCTACCTCTTAGGAGGAGCAGGTAGAAGTTGCTAATATGAGTTCATGATAAAGAGAAATAAGTGTTGCAATGTTCATGAAAGGGGGAGCTGTGCAGTAAAGTGAAAGAAAAGGTCTGGCACCCTTTGCCATTGATGTCAAAGGGGGAGAGAAGTTCATGTGAAAAACATAAGAAGAAAGTTGCAAATAGAGAAAGCATCAAGGGGGAGCAAAGAAGCAAAGCAAGATTATATGTCTTGATGGTTTTTCACATCATGTGTTGCCATCAATGACAAAGGGGGAGATTGTTGCAGCAAGTGTTGTCATTGATGTCAACACCTAAGGAATTGGTTGAGAAGTACTAGTGTAGAATAGTTCTATCTACCAGAATAGTATCATGTTTTTCTTTACATTTTCTGTAGATTGAATATCTTGGTCTGTGGATTGGAAGTAATGTTAATGGATGTATAAAGATGCTATGTTTCAATTTTTAGCCTCCGATGTGAAGATTTGAGTGAGTTCTGTTCACCAGAGTAAAAACTATTTTTTTTGTGTATTTAATGGTGACAAGGAGAATGTATTTTGCTCCTCATCTCTCCGCATTGAAGTATTTTTTTTTTTAAAACAAAAGTGGTTGAACCACTAAAATTTATTAATAAAAAGTAGTTACAAAATGCCAGGATTTAGAAAAGGCATACCGGCAGGAAAGAATCCGGCGAAGAAAACCTCCAGTTATAGCCTTAGTTTAACAAAATTATACATAATTGCCTCACAAAACATATATCAGACCAAAATATGGCTAAAGTCATGCCAGAGAATATACAATTTTCACAAAGAAATTACAGAGCATCTGGCTTGAACAAGGGCAAACAAAAAGTAATCGATGAAGGCAATATACATGAAGAGTTCACCATTAATTTGCAATCTCGATCACTTGCAAGTCATGAATCTCGACATGATCATCGTCTGCTGCAAACTGAGGGGGTGGCGGAGGAAGGCACGTAATTCAACAAAAATAACAAAGCATTAAAAAATTCCACTGCCTTGTCTGCCAGCTGGTGTCCCAGTTCCTGCCTATGACAATGTATTGAATTTCGAAAGGAAATGATGCAGTTGTTGTAAAGGCCATGAGAGAAAGCATTGAAGAGGCAGTGTAAACCAGGCGTACGAAATAAACACCTGCCACCAAATAAACCACTAATAGGAGCAGACCCTTCATGCACATCATAGTCAACTAAAGCAGAATTAAATGTATCAACGGAAAAATGGACATTCTGGATAAAAGTTAACCCCAAAACCCTTACTCTGTCTCCCGATTGTAAAAGATCCATTGCATTTGATAAAAAATGAGAAGTAGCCTGCAAAGGATATATGGCAACTAGATTGTTAAGGGCTAGAAGATTACAGACCTAAATAATAGCAGTGCCCACTGATACCTCGTAAACCTTGAAGACTTCCTGCAAAGCATTAGAATTAAAACATCCAATAAAAGGACGTTCCCAATTTGAAATAGGCCAGGAGATTCAAGTATTTCGGCGGATAGAACCCATAGAACTCTGCTAAAATCTTGATATAAAATAGAAAAACGAAGTAGAATCACAGCTGCAAGAGTGAATATCAGAGCTTTACACCAAACAAAGATTAAAACCTTTACCAATAACAAGTGCAAAATAAGTGACAAGCCTAACACCAAGATAAGTGCAAAAGATGCTATGTATCACTCATAAATGTTAGGAATTAATGAAAAGTCAAATCCCTTGTGCGAGGTCTACCAGCCGTCTTTGGAAGCAATCAACCAAGTACAAACCATCCAACAAAGCAGAATTCACAATACTTAAAACAATGTCAGCAAACATCATATAGGACCAATATATAACCTATACCTCATAAGTGATAGAAATGATTAAAAAAGCCAAGTCCCTTGTGCAAGGACTGCCAGCCGGTTTTGGAAGCAAATAACAGGGTACGATTTGTTCATAATAGCAGAAGTCACAATACTTAAAACAATGTCAGCAATACAACATAAACTTACACAATTGAATCTTAAGCCAAAAAATCACTTATGCCAGGAATCTACATGATAAGTATGCCAAATTTTGAAATTAGTGATCCATTCAGCATAGCAAAAGTCACAATACTTAAAGCACCGTCAGCAAAACATCAGAAATTTACACAATTGAATCTTTAGCCAACATATCACTTATGCCGGGAATCTGAAGGATAGATTCAGAATTCCATTCAGAAACAACTTCATTAAGGCTAAAAGCAAGATTAGCTAAAAAGTCAGCCAGGAGATTACCTTCACGATATGTATGCTGAATTTGAAATGAGTGAAACTGTTTCAGTAGATCTCTGCCAGGCTTAAAGATATATTCTATTTTCCAACTCGGAGATGATTTATTAGAGAAAGCTGATATAATATTCAATGAATCCCCTTCCATAATGATATTAGTAAAACCATATTTTAATGCTAGGTTTAAACCTGCTATTAGAGCCATAGCCTCAGCCTCATTATTTGTTATTGTGCCAAGTTTAATTGACAATGCTCTAAGAATTATTCCCTGATGATTTCTAATAACACAGCCAACACTAGAGAGTCCTGGATTACCTCTGCTCGCACCATCAAAATTTAACTTGACAAAGAATTCATTGGGAGGGATCCATTTGATAGCAAATCGATCAAACAAAACTTCAGACTTAAAGCAAGAATTATTAGGTACCCTTAATTGCCTCCAATTCTTTAAGATCATATCATCTCAACTAGTAAAAGTAAGAGAACTCACCTTCTTAGATAACAAAGATGCTGAAACTACTTCTGAAATAGTTGTTTTGACTTTGTCCAACACATTATGGAGAGGATTACTTACTTTTTAAAAAATTCTTCTATTTCTTTCTAACCAGAGAGACCAGACAATGCTTGGCGAAACAATCCACAATGCAGAAAAGGTAGATTTAGAAAATAGAATAGGCCAGCTTTGAAAGACTTGAAATAATGAACAAGGAAGAGGACCCGACCAGTTTAATTTAGATATAAGCCAAGACCAAACTTGTGAAGAAAAAGCACAAGTCAACTTAAATGGTTCATGATTTTTTTCTCCACAAGGAATCTTTTCTTTATGATAGTGGCCAACAATAATGTTTAAGTGCTCTGGTTTGAAGAATCTTATGGATAAAGTGTTTAGATGTTGTGTGGTTATTCTTGGTGATTATAACGTGCTTGTGGGAGTCTCTAGATCATGTTCCTACATTTTGATTGGTCTGCAAAGTGTAATCTGGATCATACATGAACCATGTTCTCAAATGTCTTAGTGTTAACACCAATTCTAGCTGACTTGGTTGTTCTCACTACTTGTGGTTATGCTTTGGGGATTGTTGAAGCATGTTGTGGCATAGAAGATTACATTTGAGTCCTAGCTAAGGAGTTTTGTGATCCGCATTCATTCTTTGCCTCCAAAAATCTATTTAGGTCCAGACCTATTCTAATGTATGTGTGTTTGCCGACCTTGAAGATTGTTCCAATGCTTGATGATTGTAATGCCAACCTTGATGATCATTCCAAGGTTGATGAATTGTATAAATACTTGTAATGAAGTCATGAATATGAACAAGGAATGCAAAAATGAAAAGATAAGTGTGAAGTGTAAAAGCAGAGTAGAGCAGAGGATACTTATTGTGCTTCAATGGAACTAAACTTTGGCATAGTGTAGATGCTACTATATCAGTTCACCAATTTGGTAGTGAGCCACCCACCAGTAGTGAGACACCCCATAGGCAATGAGCCTTTTCATTTGTAGTGAGCATTTTAGGCAGTGAGCCTTTAAATTTTGGTATTATTATAATATAATATATTGTGAGCTAACACTCACCGCTATTTTTCCCCTATGGGGTTTTCCATGTAAAATCTAGTGTCTCCTATGTTGATTGTGTGAATGTGTTTAAGTTTCTATTTTCATTCTTTCATGGTTAAGATATAAATTCAGTGTTAATTTATTGATGTGTTAATGGTTTTGAACTATTGGTTACAACTAATTCACCCCCCCTCTTAGTTGTATTGCGCTTTTCAACAACCACGACATGCTAGTCATAAATGGAAACCCTTCAATAACTTGCTAGCACTACCAAAAATGGGAAAAGGAGGTGACACTCTACATCATGTTGATCTCCCATACCTAGAAATGTTAATTTCCAATATGATAAAATCAAAATTAGCTCCTCGATCATAGAAATTACCATTTCAAATAACTTACTTAGTTTAAAACCTATTGCGACATGAGCAAAAGATCCCCTAACCCTAGATACAAATCCCCAAGAACTAATCCTGCACCTTGTAAATCCTCTCACAGGTCGATCCCCCTGTACAATGGTGGCAAAGAAAACTCGTCGTACATTTGAAAAATCCCCCCAATGCACTGAAACATCAATCCCTACGCACCACCACCCTGTACCTTTTGCATTTTGAAAATGGGCCATCGATGAGATTAATATGAGATAAGATCAACAGTTGTCGCACATCGCTCCCTCGCCCCAAGATTCTCTAGTGAAAATAGCAACGTAAAGGATCCCTGTGATGAACCAAGATATTACCATGTACCTCCTCCATTGTATCACATCCTTATCATCGACCCCACCCCGGCGGCCATCACACATCATGCTTAGCAATAATTCTGGTAGATATAAATTGTGATGTAAAGAATAGCCAAGATGAGCTGCTGCCATAGACATCTGCAAGAAAATATTCCTAATTTATACCTCCCACATGTCCATCATACATCTCTTGCTTTAATATTACTTCTTCATACACTTTGTGATGCAAAGACTTCTTGCAATGTGCCATGATGAGGACACCTAGCAGAGATCTAAACACTAGTACACATCACATTTCCCCTTACTCTCAAAAAGATCAAACTATGATGTAAAGACCACATGTGATGCAACATAAAGTAGACACATGTACCAAGAAAGCCCATCGCACATCACATTTCAACATGGAGCACCGAAAACAAAAATGTGATGTGAAGGACACATGCAATGATAGAACCTAAGTGATCAATTCAAGTACATGTGTAAAAATTTGTTTTGAAAAGGGGAACCTTGCTAGGAATGACAAATAAAGGGGGTCATCATTAAAACATATTCAACTTGGACTTAGGATAAAATACCAGTTATTTCAGTGAGTAGAAAACATTATAGAATTGCTCAAGGCGCGGGCATTAGGTGGTGACACTAGGCAAAGGGGGCCAGTTAAAAACATGAGGATGTAGGCATAATTTATTACTAAACCAACTAGGAAATAGGCCATAATGGTCAGTGGTGAAAAATAAAAGGCTACCCAGAAACTAAAGACTAGGGCTTTTGAAGGATTCACAAGTTATGGTTAGCCCTAAACACAGTTTCATATAAACCCTCACCCACAAAGGCCAAGCAAAGGTTCAAAGATGGAAATCCATACCAAGGACCACAAGATTTTCATAAGTCCTACCAGTGGCTCATGTTTGGGGATGCTTGTTCACAAGAACAAGGTGAGATTCCAAAAGATCTCCTGGTGAAATAGACCAGAGCAGACCAGATGTAGAAACATAACCCAACAAGAAATAAACCTTAACAACAAGATAGCCAAAGGCCACCCCAAAATAGAAAATGAAATCTACCTCTATCAAAGATTTTATTTTCCAATGTCTGCATCAGGCCAAGCCTAAAAATAACACCATCACACCTCTGACTGCCCCCAAAAACTTCAAATTTTCCATATTCAACTTATCCTAGGCCTCTTTGATTTTGACAAACAAACACAAATTGGAAAATTTCCTCACAAATCCTCAGGGTGACATATGGATCCATCATATCAGACTAGTTATAATAATTTTCATAACTACTTCCCTCATCACTCTCAAGATTATCAGGCAGAATTGCAAAGTGAAAGAACTCATAATTCATTGAATGATTTGCATCAATATCCTCATCTTCACTTGAAACATTTATGTCAAATGTAAAATATTTATAAGGAATTCCTTCATGGAGCTCATCGGTGTGCTGCCTTGTTTACTTAGGGCCATATTCTAGCCTTATGTCAGGTGCATTATCCTAATCAGGAGTAACAAAGTGAAATATATAACTTAAAATCATCCCTACTCATAGGCATCACCTTGCACTGCAATACCACTGGCTTATGTATATTTAACCCTGATAAATCACAATTTTCACCATATACAACAATGCCCAATAATGGAAACCCATCTATAGATGTAATAGTATCCTCTTCCAAGATGAAACCTTCAATTTGAGCAACTTCAACATTTTACCGACATTCTTTAAACATTAGGAGATCTTCTATCTCCTCAGAACTTGCATCATCAAAGTTCTTAGCAAAGAGTGGATTATCTCTACACCAATCAAAATCATCATTTCAAATATCTGATGGAGATAGGGGCTCATCATATAAGGGGTTTTGCCTTATATTCATTCTTGTAAAAACTTTTGCCTCATCAACATGAAGTTTCAAATCTTCCTCAGCATCACTGTACTCATAAGCACTATAGTCAATACCTTCTTCATCATCATAGTTGCAATCAGTTTTGGAATCACAGCAACCAATATCACTTCTCACTTCGTCCTCTTATTGTTCCTCATACAAGTCTGAAATTTCTATCATATCAACATAATCTGAAATAGCATAATTAGAAAGCTCTTCAAGTTCTGTAATGCCACTTATAGATAATAGTGATACACTATCACCTACATCTTCATCATAAGGTATAGCCTAATCACTTGAGAGTGAATTTATGTCATTAATACCTTGCAAGTCAATGCTATCTTCATCAAGCATAAAACATTCCATTTCTACCTCATAGAGCTACTATGATCAGCAGAATAATAATCAACTTGATCAGTATCATGAATTGAATACATGTGATCAAGAATAGTAACATCATGATCATTATTGACAAAGATCTCAACCTTGGTGATACTATGATTAGGACTACATGGTTCTTGCACACTTGATGATGAATACATTATCTCATTATCACTCATACTATTGATCATATCACCAGAATCATATGAATCACAAGACTGTAACTAAACTTCTTTTGTGACCTCATCTTTGGAACAGCTAGGATTTCCATTACATGGTGTAGTAGGCCAAATTCTTGAAAATGCCTCTACCTCTTCAACATTTGTGTCATGAGAAGATACCCCTTGATGAATTTGAATTATTTTAGTATGTAGTGCATTTGAATTCTCATGAATGCAATCCTCAAGTGCACACATAAGATGCAACTTCACTTTGAAACATGTTCTTTTCACTCACACATACTGCATCATTATTTGAATCATACCTAGCCATAGGAGAAAATAAATCAATAGTATGAAGTCTACCATTCTTGTCATCATGAACCTCAGCTTTGCTATAATATCTATCCAATTAGGAACTTGAGAAAAATTACTTGCCTTCAACTTCTGAGGCAATAAATGCAAACCTAACACATACAATTCACAAAACAAATCAATGCACACAGACTCCTGAGGTATGGAAACAATAGGGATACCAACATAGGTGTTCAAGATTCTAGAAAATAAAGAATATCCTAATTCTCCTTCACATATTATATCAAAAAGAGCCTGAACCAAGATCACATGATCATCAGTTCATAAAGAGTTGACAACTTGTTTGGGGTTCTTCATGATCATCATAATGGACCAAAGTATAATCTAGAACAACATGGATGTAATTTCCCTGACATTCATTTTTAATCTTGATTTACACCTTTCATCAACATTGGGTGCCTTAGGTTCACAACACTTGTAGATAAATATCCATTGTGCTTTCCATACTTCTAGTTGTTTTCAATGTCCATGGCTATCTCGTAAGCCTAATGCAAGGTTGTGGGATCTTTATCTCTCAATTGGTAACTCATTTTTCTATTAAAGGCTCCCAAGTAAACCACTAAACTCACTGCATCATTAGGTCTCATAGCTTCAGGAATATCCCTCAATGCTTTTGCAAATCTCAAGTTAAAAGATGGAACTAGCTCATCTTCTTCCTTCAAAATGCTTATAAATTTACTGATCACTAAACTTGCATTAATTCTCTCACCAAACTGCTCCATGAAAACTTCTTTGAACCCATTCCAAGAAAAAATAGAACATGTTGGCATGTAAGATAACCAATCCCTTGCTTCATCCTTTAAGGATTGAACAACAATTTCATGACAACATCTTCAAAATCTAACTCATAATCTCCTATTACATCCATAATATATTGCAGATGCTTACTTGTTGATTCAGACCTACCACCACTAAACCTTGGTAGTTTATCTCTAATTTCATGTGGTACATGATTTGGGAAACCAAAGATGTTGCTAAAATTTATGGCCTTATATCTTTTACTAATAAAATTTCTTTGATAACATGGGTGAGGCTGTGTATTGTGTATTGTTAGATTTGAGGTCATACAGGGATGCATAGGTTAATAACACAACTTCCTATTCCTTTACAAGTCTTTTCACATTAACTTTGCAATTGCACACTAGAAACTCAATTTCCTTTTACAACATGATCTTAAGCCCTTTTACAAATGTAAATTTCTATCTCATCTTGCCTAAGATTTTCTAAATGAGTTTCTTTAAAGACATACATACTTCATTTCAAAATATAAGCTGCAATTTAGTAATACAGAAGTATGCAAACCTATCACTATTTCTTTCCTTTCTCTTAGTGCCTAGTTCTCACTCAATAAGGAACAATACTATTCTCAAGGTCTTTCATAAACAACCTTCAAATGCATAACTATCCTTCATAAAGATAGGAACATATAAAATACCTGGAAGTTTGTTACAACTATTGCAAATTTTCTTCCTGACTAGAAACTATGAGTATTGAAATATTCTTCACACATTTATCTGGTTCCTTCTTTCAAAGTTGCCACCTCTTATCACGGAGGATTAAACTTCAAATAGCATAATTCTCTTTAAATCCTTCTTTCATTCTAGGTTTTCTCCAACAGTAAAGCCACATAAAACTTCTTCAAATATGCTGCAACAAAACCCCTTCCAGGCCTGAGAACTTCTTCTTTGATCAACTAGTAAGGAGAATATCACAGTTGCCACCATCTAAAGGGAATGATACTGCACTATACATGTGCAAACTCTAAACACCCATGATAGACTACTAGACTAATTCTTGACAATTAATAAACAAATTCCCCAACGGAGTCACCAATCTGTTGGTTTTTTTTAATTCCCAACCTGATCTTATAAGATAACCTATGAATTATCCACTTTGAATACTTAGCTATCATGAGGGGTTGGCCAATGAATAGGTGAAAGTTAAAATAACTTTCCATCTACACTTCAGGCTTTGCAAAACCTACGAGGGTAATCCCTATACAGTATTTACTAATATGTCATGCCAATTACTATCAAATACTATGAACATCAAATTTGTTCTTTGCAAATGTACTTGAGGATCATGAAAATATGAAGACTTGGCTTAAATCATTCAAGAATTTATTATTTCTCAAGGCCATAGAACAAGGTGAAACATCAATCTAAAAAACACTTGCAACTAAAACACAAAGATTTTCAAAGGTTTTTGAGCTTGCTTGATCCCAACAATGAAGATCATACACAGATGCAAGAAATTGGTACCTTAATCTAGGGACACAGAGTTAAATCTAGATGTAATTGAAACTTATTAACAACATTTAACCTAAACATCAGAGAACTTTATAACATTGCCTTACAATATTATACTCAAGATTTCTTGAATAGTCATACTTACGATACCCTGGTATACATTCACACAAATCTATGTTTCTATTAAAGCATTTAACTCATTTTTTGAATAAGAGCCTTAAATGGAAAAATAGATCCACAATAAATTTCATGTAGACAAACTAAACAATCTTTGATTTATTCACTTGATAATTTGTATGAACCACACATGAGGAGACGACTAGCTTCAAAAATCTGCCATTTGTATTCATTTAGATGCTAGTACTGTTAAACAAATTTACAACAAACACACAGTTCAAACTTAGAAAACCTAGAACAAAGCATAATTTATATTCTTTGCTTCTTACTTCAAAATTACCTTGAAAGATCAACCAAAAACCCAACCTCTATAAATGGCCTTGAAAAACTATTTTATAACACAAGGGGCAACAAGCATTGGGCCATTTATAATATGACAACTGTCACATTTTCATTTGACAATCACTTTACACATGATGCCAAATAAACTATCCTCAACCACTAAGGCATGCCTTTTGCAAGAAATCATCACCTTCGATAAACAGGAGCAACCAATTTTGTCTTGTATACTTTATTACTCTTCATGTGGAGGCAAACCATGATGTGACAAGTGACATTTTCTTAGATACCTTTTTAGCTCCGCCACCTTTGATTTCCAGATACTTGTTCCCAATACAAGCACCCTTTGTTCTACCTCTATTGCCACACATGAAGAAGTGAGAATACCTACAAGGGACAATGTTGAAAGGAAACCCTAGAAACTAAAATCTCCCTCATTATGCCCAGTCCCAGGCACAGGCAAGTGATTCCCCATGTTTTGATGGGAGGTTTCCAACATCCTCAACCAGACAAAAAACTAGAGTAAGCCACTCATAGCTGGATTTGGTTGCACCAACAATCCAACTAAAAAGGAAGCAACAATAGTCATATATTGCCCCTCCACTTCCACTTGTTTCATCTAGGTGGGCAACACTCCCTCCATTGTTGCCTAAGCTCTGTTAGAACCCAAAATGCTAAGGAAGGGGAAGAGAAAGCAATGATGTCTCTCTACCTTCGAGCCCAATCTAGAGACTCACAAGAATAGGAAGTTATAGGAATTGGTAGACTGGAACTCAAAGCCCATATCTGGATGAAAACAAGGAGAAAAGAAGGGCTTACAACAATTCAATAGATGTTGTTTAGCTTCCTGAATCTTTCCTTTACCACCTATACCTTAGAAGAAAACATCTCTAAGACCCTTTATTTTATAAGAACATATCATTATCCATGAGGATAGAGAAGAAGATCCTAAGGCACAGGAAGGTGGAAAAAGCATACTAAAAAGATGAATACTCATATTGTCTGCATAGAAGGAGAGGGCACATGAAGTGATAACAAAAGAATTTATTTATAGTGAGATTGTGGAAGCTCTCACACTTTGGATAATCACATTCTATCAATCTGCCTTATCAATTCACTTCAACCAGTACCGTGTGGCATGCTAGTCATAAATGGAAACCCTTCAATAACTTGCCAGCACTACCAAAAATAGGACAATGAGATGACACTCTACATCATGTTGATCTCCAATACCCAGAAATGTCAATTTCCAATATGAGAAAATCAAAATTAGCTCCTTAGTCATAGCAATTACCATTTCAAATAACACACTCAATTTAAAACCTACTACGACGTGAGTAAAAGATCCCCCAACCCTGTATACTAATCCCCAAGAAATGATCATACACCCTGTCAATCCTCTCACAGGTTGATCCCCCTATACAATGGTGGTGAAGAAAACTCATTGCATGTTTGAGAAATCCCCCCACTGCACTGGCACATTGATCCCTACATGCCACAAACATGTACCTTTTGTGATTTGACAGTGGGCCATCGATGAGATTGATATGATATAAGATCTACAATTGTCACACATCGCTCCATCACCTTGAGATCCTCTAAAGAAAAGAGCAATGTAAAGGATCCCTGCAATGAACCAAGATACTTCCATGTACCTCCTCCACTATATCACATCCTTATCATTGAGCCCACCCTAGTGGCCATCACACATTGCGCTTAGCAATAATTTTGTCAGATATAAACCATGATGCAAAGAACAACTACGATAAGCCACTACCATAGACACCTAACAGAGAATATTCCTGATTGATACCTCCCATTTGTCCAACGCACATCACTTTCTTTAATATTACTTCTTCATACAATTTTCAATGCAAAGACCTCTTGTGATGCACCAGGATGAGGACACCTGGCAGAGATCTGAACACTAGCGTATGTCGCATTTCTCCTTACTCTCAAAAAGATTAGACTGTGACATAAAGACCACATGCAATGCAACATAAAGCAGACACCTGTACTAGGAAATCCCATCGCACATCGCATTTGAACATGGAGCTCAAAAAACACAAATGTAATGTGAAGGACACATGCGATGAAAGAACCTAAGTGACCAATTCAAGCACATGCGCAAAAAGTTGTTTTGAAAAGGGGAACCTCACTAGGAATGACAAATAGGGGGGACATCATTAAAACACATTAGACTCAGACTTAAGATAAAATACCAATTATTTCAGAAAGTAGAATACATTATAGAATTGCTCAAGGTGTGGGCATTAGGCAGTGACACTAGGCAAAGGGGGCCAGTTAAAAACACGATGATGTAGGCATAAGTTATTACTAAACCAACTAGTAAACAGGCTATAATGGTTAACACGAAAAAAGAAATGGCTACCTAGTGACTAAAGACTAGGGTTTTTTAAGGCTTCACAAGTTATAGTAAACCCTAAACACTTTTTCATATAAACCCTCACCCACAAAGGCCAAGCAGAGGCTCAGAGATGGAAATTCATACCAAGGACCACAATATTTTCATAAGTCCTACCAGGTTGATTTACAATGTATAATTTCAAGTGGGAGAATGTTGGGATAAGGTGCCATTAACCTTGTAAATCCCAATATTGTATTTATTCCATTTTATTACTTGTAATTTGTAATTTCCCATAAGTGAATGAGGTAGTTTCACTGGCAGTGATAATTCCAGACTCATTGGAGGTAATTATGGAGTGACATTTACAGTTGGCAATTGTAAAAATCATGAGCAAATGAGTGTAGGCACCACCTTGGGAGAATCTTCTATTTTTAATATGTATTAAACATGTCATAATGTTTGGTGAGTGCATGTAAGAGAACCTATGACAGTTGCAAGTTCTCATAAGATTCTATGACACTATGATGACATATGATGGATATTTAATAGGTGTAAGTTGTTATGTTTAGCCCTAGGTGCCCATCTTGGGAAGATACTTTCTAGAGGAATCTATGATAGTTATGGCGCATCATAAGATGTTGTAAGATACCTTATTTAGCCTTGGGCACCCAACTTTGCATGGCTAATTTTGGACAAGTGGCATGAGCTTTTAAGTTGGCATTTATTGTATACATGTTGGAGATTCTCAGGACAAAGAAAGTGGATGCCTAGATTGGAAGGAAAATACTTCTATAAGTATATTTGCATGTAAATATTGTAGAATGATAGTTTTTGGTACACAGGTGCTGCCAGAGTGAAGGTTGGAGAGAAGAAGGAATTACATGTATTATGTTATTCAATTTTCAAAGATAATACAACTTGAGCCTCTTTTCTTGGTGGAGTTTTTTACCCAAAAGGGTTTTCTCCATGTTATATCTTATGTCATTATTCTATGGTGTTTATTCTTATGTTGTGATTTAATTTCCAAATTCAATCTTCATTGATATTACACTATTTGAGATCATTTACATATTGTAATTAGATTTCCATTTGAGTAGTGTTACCTTCATTTTCTAACAACTAGCTAAAGCTTATATTGGAAAAGGTTGGGTCTTTGAGGAAATTATTATCACTTTTCTTTGGAAATAAAGAATCTCAAAAAAATTCAATAAGTTGGTGGGTTTTGGGACTTAGGGATACTCTATGCAACTTAGTAGTAGGGAATGATAAGGTACAAGAATATACAATTAGCTACTAAGGGAGTAAGCAAGGATCGGGACTCTATGATACCTAACACCACAATACTAAGGAAAAAGAAAATAAAAAATCCCACCAGGTGGCAAAGTTCAAAATTTTGGGCCTTAAGATCCTAAGGTACTGGAATAAAAGAGAGTTTGAAAGTCCAAAAAAATACATAGGAGCTAGGACTTGAAATGTTTTACACAATAAAGAAAATGGGTCATCGTGGATCGAGCTTTGGGCTTACCACTTACATGTTACTAGAGTTATTGAATCTTTGAAACTCTAAACTTATGAACTTTGAAAGGTAGCATGCACCAAGAATTAGATTTTGCAATTACATTTTATGAGGTATTCGATTTAGTGAATCCCAAAGTTCTAGACCTAAATACCTTGAAGACTAATGAAATTTAGGAATTTTTAAGTTCAGTTCCCATAGCATGTTTTCATGAAAAACCCAAAACTCTAGCATCTAAGTGAAGGTAGGGTTTAGGGACTTGACATAACAAGGCTGAAATAAAGACATGAATTAAAATCTCTACACTCCTAATGCATGACTAGGTTTCAAACTATGTAGTTCAAAGTGATCTCATATGACCAAGGATTAATACTTAGGATGATTTCTTTCACATGTTTGACTAAGCTTGGAAAGACAAGATTGAACTAAACCTAGCTAAGGTAGAGATTACAAATTAATACCATTTGAACAAACCCTACATATGAGGAAAACATAACACAACAAGAGTTTGACATGAAAAAATCAAAATAGAAAGCAATTTTAAGAAAAAATCCATACAACTCCCATTTCCACACAAAGAATTGATTACAAATCAAACACAAATTATTATCAAAATTTTAAGGGATAATCCTACCTAGAGAAGGGAGGCAATGGGTCTGGAAAATGTGAGCAAGCAAACCCTAAGGCACCATAGTCTTTTGCTCACATGATCACATAAACACAAAGAATGAGTTGATCAATAGTAATGAGAAGCATTATCTGAGCAAAGAAAAAATGTTTGGGCATGCAAGGATCTCTAAGAATGAGTTGTAAAATAAAAGTGTAAAAAAATAGTTCATTAAAGGTTTTGAATGAGTTCGCATGCATGAAGAATCACCATAAATGTGTTGTCAAAATGGTAGGTCAGGAGTAGGGTAAAACACTTAACTAATTATAGTGATTGAAATTTCAACATGATCCATGTGATTATCATTCTAGCATTAAAAGGTTTGGATCTATGTATAGATCACTAGTTTAGGAAATTAGAAGTTTATATCCACTTTGACAAATTGGCATCTTGGCAAAGAAAAACTTTCAACTCTAACAATAATATGGGAATGAGGATTGTCATGAATCCCCACCAACCAAGGTAGGATTCATGGTTTAGTATACATCCTAATTGAGTACCTTGGTAAGGAAAAGCTTAAACTTGCATGCCTTAGCTACATATAGGAAATTGGGACACTAAATGCATAACAACCTTTTAGCATGAGATGAGGTAAAAGTCTAAAAGTCTAGACACAAAGTGGTGTCGAAAGTATAGGGAACTTCAAGATCAAGTACTCAGGTAAAGAAAAGTTCAAACCCCCAATAACTCAAAGACATCATATTAAACAAATGATCTTTTAAAAGTACCTAAGGATGGAAAACCTTCTCCCCTAACTTAAGACGTATGATTTCCTTAAAGATAAAGGATTAGAGCCAATCCTCAACCCACTATGAAACAACAAAAACCTAAAACCAAGAAAAGCAAGCAAAAGAGGGGGTCCTAATTTTGCTTAGGTAAAATGAGGTGTATTGTGTGGGACACAAAATTTGGTGACTCTATTGGGAAATACTCCTGATTATTCCAAGACAAGAGAACTAATAAATTAACCCTAGAATCTCTGTTTCAAACAACCATAACAAATAGATGAATTCAAGACCAATAAAGGAAATAATGATTACAATACAACTTCAAATGCCTTAGAAACCTAAGTGTGTGAATGTGTATTCATTACCTTTCCTAGATTCTTCTAGAACCTTTCACTACAAATTGAGTATCAAGCTAGTAGATGATCTCACTTTGAATGATTAGGGTCTATTAGAATACACATGTATTTAAATAAACATGATCATTGATCAACTACACATTGTTTCATTTTTAGCCAGGTATCCATAGCGCTAATACAGATATCTCTAATCCAAATCTAGGTAGAGCTCTACTACCAACTAAGTATCCATATCCCTAGTAGAGATTACCCAAATCACCTAGCTAGTTGAGTTCTAATTTTTCTTTTTCTTTTCTTTTCTTTTCTTTTAATTATTCTTTTTTCCACTTTTTTGTTATTTCTTTTCTTTTTTGATTTTCTTTAAAATCACTCTTTTAAATCTATATCAACTCACAAGAAATGAATCTTGTTCCTATGTTGGGGATCGTAGCGGTAATTGAGAAGGTGAAAATCTTATGATTTTTCACTTGATACTCAATTGTAACATCCAATTCCAATGCACCCAAGAAACACTAGTAAATGTTAATAAATAAGGTTTCATGAGAACACTCTAAAAAATATTAGAAATTATCTTAATATAAATTAGACTAGCATACATACAATTTGATATGACTAATATAAACTAAATTACTAAATGAATGACTAATTTTTATCATAACATGTCAGAAAACAAGTCACCATCAGCATTTGCATTGTCAACACTCACAAATAACCCTATTTCCATCACAAAATAGGAATCCAATAAGAAAAATAAGACCCCAAGATTAAGGATAAGGAAAAATAGCAACATGCTGATGTTAGGAAGATGGTTGCCATTTCACCAAAAGATCGACCTGTTAATGCCTGATACAACTGCTAGAGTTAATGAATCCACAAGAGGCAATTAAGTCTTATCACGAACCCAAGCATTGCATTGCACAACATAAAGAGACCAAGGGCACACACCTTGCAACAATCCCCCTAGTGTAAGTGAGGGGTTTGAACCTATGACCTAGACTTTGATACCAATTGTTAGCAAGATGGTTGTCGTTGCACCAAAAGATCGACCTATTAATGCCTGATATAATTGCCAAAGTTAATGAATCCACAAGAGGTGATTAAGCCTTTTCATCAACCAAAGCACTGCACTACACAACACAAAGAGACCAAGGGTATGCACCTTGCAACAGCTAATAGATGACTAAAAAGTAAGACTAAAAAAACTAAAAACTAAAAGCTAACAATAAACTAAACTCAAAGAAAACTAACTAACAAGAACAACAAGCTAAAGTTGCACCTAACTAACTCAAACTCAAGGCAAAACTAGACACCTAACTAACTAAGACTAACCAACAATATGTACAAGGGCTTAGGATAGTGGGTATTAACACTTTCCCTTGATAGATTCTTCAATGTATTCAAGACTAAAATGCCAGCTATCAATTTCCTAAGCCTAGCAAGATCATCTTTGTACTCTGAAAAGTATAATCTAAGTAATGTAAGCTCATATTTAGGATACAAATCACACAAAATCAATAATTGAGGCAACTCACCATAATCAAGTCTGATCCAAATGCATGTGTTCTTTTCCTAGTCATCATAAACAAACTAATAATTCTCATAAATCGCTAAGAAAGTCTGATATAACCAAATTTTTAAATTTACAATTTGAAAGTACATGTTCATCATCAATCAGTATATTATCCAATATTATCTCACTTTCAAGAGGTCTCAACTCATGATGTACATGACTCCACATGCTTCTTGTACATGCACATTACAAGCAAAACTATCTATGGAACTAGCATTAGAACACTCGTAATCATTAGAACACTCATAATCATCATAATCAACACTATCTAAATTGAAAAAGTCATCATCATGCATAGCAATAGAGTTAAAATTATAAAAACATGATATACATGCATATACTCTAACTTGATCAAACAAATATAAAGTATTAGCATCATCCAAAGCATGAGTATAATTCCCTAATCCATCTTCTTTTTGTATTGGATTGATACATGACCTTGGACAACAACATCAAATGATCCAAGACCTCCTTGTACTTGCTCAATATGAACCATGTTGATGATTTCTCTCTATATAAAAGCAACATCAATATTCTCTACAATATAATTAGTTTAGCAGCATGAAACTTAGCTTCATTTGCACCACAAGTTTGATATAACTGATCTTCATTCAATGATGGATTGTCACTAACATCCTCTTTACCATATACCTTTGAATAGTTAGTTTGGACCACACTTATTTTACCTATGCTAAACGTATTCTAAGTTGTCCCAATGTCATCTTCATTGTCAAGACTACTATCAAACTAATAATGCTACAAAAAGCTCTCAATTTTAGTGTTCTTGTCATCATGAAAATTGGGAAAAGTGTTACTATTACTAAATTATGTTCACACCTAATTTAGTAAGGCCTAAATATCAATTATTTCGAGGGGGTACAAAAAATCTTGCTTATACAGGATGATCCAGTAAATGCATGTTGTCTTGACAGAAGACAAGTGCAAAAATTACTTATCAAGATCATATGACAGCTCATGTTGGGCTGTCAAACTATCCTGATAAGTGAAGTTATCTACAGCCAAAAAAATAGACATGCAAGAATGAGGATGAATAATGGATTTCATGTTTGAGTTGCTGATTTTTCATTATGTTTTAGTGCAAGTAAAAGAGGTATTTATAAACTGTCATTTCATCATCATGTTTTAAACATGTGTTTTAAATCAGATTCAGTTTGTTTTATGCTATGCATTTGATTCAAAAAGCAAAACATTACATAAATCATCGCATATAGTAAAATAACTGATTATATTCAAGAGAATGTTTAAATTTGTCCCACACAAGTCATGGGAATGACTAAACTGAGCCAATGCAATAAAGCATGCAAGCTATACATCTGAAGATAAACTAAAGGAAAAGAACACATGAGGAAAGTGATATCCATCATTGCCTTATCATGAAGGTTGACTCTCCTATCTGGCAGCTTGATCGTCAAGTCTTTAGCTTCTTGCTCCTAATCAAAATGATGAGCCTGCAAGGTTGAAAAAGGTTTTGTTAGAGCTTCGGATATACAAATTCATCATATGCTTTATTGACAGATATATAAACTTGCAATCGTTATGCATCAATACAATTGGATCAATATCAAACATATGCAATAAATTAGATTATCAGTTGAAAGTCAAATCATCATGAGAGAGATCAATAAACTTCCAAAGGTATGTTTTTATGCTAACTTGTTTGTTCACTGTGCAGGTATAGGAAAAGTTATGTTTCTGATTTGAAGACATTAAAGCATGTGGAGAAAATGGGCTCCCATAAGGGTTGAGCCCAGCATGCTCAAGTATTGTTGTTAATGCAGAAATATTCAAATTGTAAACATGATTTTCAGCCATAATAAATGATCAATCATAGTGGAAGAGCATTCATACATGTAGGATAGCCAAGTCAAAGTGCCATGTATTTTAGCCATAAAGAATCCATTGTGCCATCAAGAAAACCACAAAGTACAGTCAAGGTGGAACAACCAAATCAAATGAGCTTGGGATAGTCAAACCAAACACATGGTGTTACATCACATTCTTGTTGTGCCATATCTCATCAATGATCAAAAGTACAAGGGTGAAAGTATAACCATAACAGCAGATAGAATAGGTACTTTTCATCTTTTGTCATGAATAAAATGTAAAATTGCTATTTAGACATATGAGGAACCCTACAATATGCCAAAAGTAGCCCAAGCAGTTAAGGAGACAACATGAAGTCACGATTGCAAATGAAGGTATCCTTGCCTCATCAATGTCAAGGATATAGTCATAAGCATTGATAAGGCAGCAAAGAACAGTGCTATTATCAAGAGCATGGCAGCCAAATGTACAAATGACAGTCAATCACTGTCAAGATATCATAGGCAGCATATTGTAACAAGCCAAATCTCCATGTACAATGAAAATAGAGAACAAAAGGATCTCCATAACCAACAAATAGAAAGCTAGTCAAGATAGTATTTTTGCATGGAGATAGGATGAGAGGGTGCACAAGAAACTCTTGAACAGTCACCATTAGGGTCATACCTTGAGAGAAGTAATTAGGAGAAAACAGTCATCTCTATTGAAAGAACAGTTATCTCTATGGAGTAGCAACGGTAAAGAGTTCATCATAGTGATAGGTCTTGTCAATGGTATGAGGAACAGTCATAGGAATAAAGAGACAAATGTCAAGTAACTATCAAAGTCATTTCCCACTGCCATCCTTGCCACTACACAGTACAACAAACCAAGAGATAATGATAGAAAATGTGACTTTTCTCCATAATTTTGAGTAGAAGACAGCCATGACTAATACAATAAAGGGTGCAACAACCATGTGAGTTGGCCATGAAGGCTCAAATACATCAAAAGGAGATAAAAAAATAAGAAAGATATCCATGATATACAGAAGGAAAAGGAGCCATTATCATTCCAATATGGAGGAGCTGAAAGAGATGAGATAAATGTTGTTATCATAGAGTTCTTATGGAGCAAGGACATGTAGTTTATCTTGATCATCTACATAAATTAAAGGTTGGTACAGTTAGTGCTTCTTATCTTCTTTATGTTGCCTTCAATCAAATACATGAATGCATACAAAGTACAAGATAGAATATATAGAAGGTGCAAAAGATAGAAATAAAGAATAGTGATTACATTACATTATGAAGATGCCCATGCCTCCTACATATTGCTATTGCAAATATGTGCCTAAGAAGTGTTGTCATTGATGTCAACATATCCTTGTTGCCATTGGTGTCAACTGTATCCTATTTTGTTGCCTATGTAGAAGACTGGATTGTTGAGAATATTGAGAAAATTAATGAGGATCAATGTATGTGGACTATATGGTTGAGTAGAGGATTGTCTAAAGAAGCTCCAGTTAAGCTTTAAAGGGTTCGCATGAAGATTTGAAAAAGTTATGGCCATCTAAGAAGAACCAGTTTTGCAGGGTTCAGAAGAGACAGAGTGACAAGAAAGAGATCCAGATTGTTTTGGATATGCCAAATGATGATCTGCGGATCTGAAGGCATGTTTGGGAAGTCATTGTGTATCATCCATTCAAGTGGTTCATGGTTTGGAGGTTTGCAAGCAATCTTTCTAAAGTGGCAGTCATGAAAGACAGTGTTCTTGAGGTTTCGGAGGAAGATGCAAGTGATTCTGATGATTTGGAGGAATGCGGATGTTTTTGTTGAAATCAATGTGCTTGTGGAAGTCTTTGAATTGTATGACTGCTATGTTGGATGTTCGCATTGAAGTTTGAGCTTGTCAATAAATATTTCCTTCTTGGTGTTGTTATTCTTCCTAGTCTTGGCCGACCAGATGATACAAGCATGTTGCAGATGATCTAAGAGCATTTCTATGGAGCATGGCATGCTAATTAATGAAGATTTGAGTCCCAGTTATTCACATTAAGTCAGATGTTTGTAGTGCTGACCTTGATGTTCATTCTGAGGTTGATGAAGTGTATAAATACTTGTTGATGAGTTGTGGCAAATCATCCTTGTGCGAAAACAATATAATCTGAAGAAAAGATCAAAAGGCAGAGTAGAGCAGAGGAGAAGTAGAAGAACAAGAGTTGTCTTGATGAAGAGTTAGAGAAGAAGTATTTGGAGAAGAGTAGAAAGTTTTGAGAATTTAATGAAACTGAACTAGGCATGAAGTAGATGCTATTTCTCAATTAATTCCTTCTGTACTAAATATAAATTCTATAGGCAGTGAGCCTCTTTTTGAGCAGTGAGCTCTAGGCAGTGCGCCCAAAGGCATGTGCCTTCTATCTTTTTAAAGTACTTTTAATAGGGTACAAATCTTTGTGGGTTAACCCCCACCGTGGTTTTTCCCTTAACCAAGTTTCCACATCAAAATCTTGGTGTCAAGTGTGTTTCTTATGTTTCTGCTTGTATTTTGTTGATCCATGCTTTAATGTTTACATCATTAATCTGATAATTAGTTAATAAGGAAGGTTAAGAGAAGAAAAGGTTTATTTTGTGTGACAACTGATTCACCCCCCTCTCAGTTGTCCAGTCTAATTCTAACAATTGGTATTAGAGCCAGATCCTTTAAAAGAATCTTGACTGCTTGAGGAGATCCAAGATGTTGACCTATAAGAAGGATAGTCTGAGATTTGATGCAACAAATTATTATGTTTGGCAGAGTTGCATGGAGTGCCATTTACAATGCATGGGTGATGCTTATTGGGTGATAACCAATGATGACTATAAACCTTCGGAGAAAGGTCCTTCAACTCCAGATCAACTCAAAGATGTTGCAAATAACTGTCGAGCTAAAGAAGCCTTGTTGGGTGCCCTAACTGATTCAGAAATGACAAATGTCTTTGGACTAAAACTTGCTCATGAAATCTAGAAGAAGTTGGAGAATCTGTATGAAGGTAATGAATTTGTCAAATGTGCCAATCTACAAAGTCTGAGAGGAAAATTTGAAAATCTGAGGATGAGTGAAGATGAAAACATCACAATCTACATGCAAAAGATAAATGAACTTGTGTGTGGTATCAGGTGTGCTAGTGGAACCTTGGAAGAATCAGAGATTGTAGCAAAAGTGCTCAGATATTTACCTAATTCATACAAACATAAGGTTGTTGCTATAGAGGAGATCAGGACTGTATCAAAAGTTATAAAAGATCAGCTGGTTGGCAAAATTTCATCTTTTAAATTAAGTGATTTTGGCGATTCTCTTCCTAAGTCTGAATCTGCATTTAAAGCCAGTGTGTATGGAAAACAAAGATATGATCCAGGTGAAATCTCTTCTGCAAGATCAAACAGATTTGTGAGGGCAAGGAAGGATCTTGAAGATGATGAAATTGAGACTGCAGATCTTGAAGTTCTTATTGCCAAAATAATTCCAAGAGGATCTGGTAAGTATGAAGGAAAGTTGCCACTCAAATGTTTTGCTTGTAATAAGATTGGTCATTTTGCCTCAAGATGTCCAGAGAGGTTTTTAAAACCAAACCCTAATAGATATAAAGGTCATAAGAAATGTTACTATGTCCAAGAAGCTGGAGAAGAAGGAGTCACAAATGATGAATCTGATCGTGGAGGTTCCACTAAAAATGATTGGGTGTTCATTGCTATCAAAGAAGAAGATTTGGTGTCTACTGAATTTGCTAGCTGTGAAAATGTGGAAAGTACCATGGCTACTTAGGTTGTTGAAAAGGATGAGTGGGTGATTGATAGTGGATGTTCTCATCATATGACTGGTGATAAAAGTAAGTTTATAAGCCTTAAAAATATGAAGGTGGGCTTGTAAAATTTGGAGATAACTTAGTTGGTAGAATCTGTGGAAGAGGATCCATCTCTTTTGATGGTAAGAATAACACCAATAATGTTCTGTATGTGGAAGGGCTGAAGCATAATATTCTCAGTGTTGGACAGTTGGTTGACAAGGGTTATGATCTCTGATTCAAGGATGGAAAATGTAAAATCTTAGAAAGCTTCGGAACTAAAATTACATTTGGTACACAAACTAGAGGTAACATCTTTCAATTAAGTAGTTCTGGTAAAAGTTGTTTGATTGCTCAGATAGATCAAAGTTGGTTGTGGCATAGGAGAATGTGTCATGTGAATTTTGATAACATTATCAAGATAAGTTCTACTCAGACTATGAGAGATCTTCCAAGACTTCTGAAACCTAATAACATGTGTAGAGAATGTAAATTGGATAAATAGAACAAAACATCATTCAAAAGTAAAGAACAATTTTCAAGTGGGCAATTGGAACTTGTGCATACTGATCTATGTGGTCCTGCTAGAATTAGGAGTGTGCAAGGAGATAGATATTTTATGTTGTTGATTGATGATTACTCCCAGATGATGTGGGTAACTTTCTTAAAATAAAAATTAGAAGCTCTTGACAAATTCAAAGGGTTCAAAGTTATGGTGGAAAATGAGATTGGTGTGAAGATAAAGTGTATGAGATCCGATAGAGGTGAAGAGTTTACTTCCGGTGAGTTTGATACATTCTAAGAAAGACATGGAATAAAAAGATAGTTATCTGCTCCTAGGACTCCTCAACAAAATGGAGTTGTAGAAAGAAAGAACCAAACTATTCAAGAAGCTTCCAGGACCATGATGATCGAAACAAATAGTTCCACAAGTTTATTGGAGAGAAGCTGTGAGTACTGTTGTCTACACTCTTAACCAGGTGCAGATCAAAGGCAATTCTGGTATTAGAGTTTTTGGTAGTAAATGCTATATCAAAAGAGATGAGGATCTAGGCATGTTTGAAGCAAGAAGTGATGAAGGAATTTTTTTGGGTTACTCTACTGAAAGAAAAGCATATCGATGCTTCAACAAGAGGTTGAAAAAGATTGTTGAAAGTGCTAATGTCAGAGTTGATGAGAGAAAGGAAGGGCATTCCAGGTCTTACAGATATGATTCTGATGATCAAGATGAAAATCCAAGTCAAGAAAGGCAAGTGCAAACTCAGACTTAGATCCAGATTGATCCAGAAAATCTAGTAATTCAAGAGGTTAGCGCAGAAATTGAGGAACAAGCTCAAGAATCAGAAGTTCAAGCAAATCAGAAAATTCCCAGGTATGTAAGGAATAATCATCCTAAAGATCAAATCATAGGAGATAGACATAAATGTGTTTGAACTAGGAGAAGAATTGTTGAAGATCAAGAAGAGATTTGTCTAATTTCAAAGATTGAACCAAAAACAATAAGTGAAGCCTGCGAAGATGAAAATTGGGTAAAGGCAATGGAAGAAGAATTAATGCAAATTAAAAAGAATCACACTTGGGATCTTGTTTCTAGACCTGAGGACAAAAATGTGATTGGAACTAAATGATTCTTTCAGAACAAACTAAATGAAGATGGTGAAGCTGTAAGAAACAAAGAAAGGTTGGTATGCAAAGGATATTCTCAAGTAGAAGGAATAGGTTTTGAAGAAACTTTTGCTCCAATGGCAAGAATAGAAGCAGTCAGGTTATTTCTTGCATTTACTGCTTATAAAGATTTCAAGGTCTATCAGATGGATGTCAAATTAGCATTCCTAAACAAAAAGTTAGAATAAGAAGTCTACATTGAGCAACTGAAAGGATTTCAGTTGTCTGATCAAAAAGACATGGTCTGTAGATTGAGGAAAGTATTATATGGACTCAAACAAGCCCCAAGAGCCTGGTATACAAGATTAGATAAGTATCTACTAAAGATAGGATATAACAAAGGCATTGCTGACAGTAATCTTTACTTCAAGATTGATCATGAGAATATTCTATTTGTTGAGGTATTTGTTGATGATAGCATTTTTGGTGGAAATGAGAGCATGTACAAAACATTTGCTGATTATATGTAAAGTTAATTTGAGATGTCCATGTTTGGTGAGATGAATTTCTTCTTAGGTCTACAAATCACTCAATCAGTTAAAGGTATATTTATATCTCAGTCTAAGTATGTGAAAGAATTGTTGAAGAAGTTTGGAATGGAAGATTTAAAGCCAGTAGGTAGGCCTATGGTAACCAGATGTAAGTTGAGTAAAGATGATGAGTCCCCTAAGGCAAATCAGAAAAGGTATAGATTAATGATTGGAGGACTGCTCTATCTGACTCAAACCAAACCTGATATCATGAATGCAGTAGGGCTTGTTGCTAGATTCCAAGTTGATCGTAAAGAATCTCATGTTGTAAAAGTCAAAAGAATCTTCAGATATCTCAAAGGAACACTTGATTATGGCTTGTGGTATCCAAAAGACAATGACTTTACTCTTCACGCATATGCAGATGTTGATTGGGTAGGAGATGTGGATGACAAGAAAAGTACTAGTGGTGGTGCATTCTTCTTGGGAAGTAGATTGGTTTCTTGGCTAAGAAAAAAGAAAGAGACAATATCTCTATCTACAGGAGAGGTAGAGTATATAGCAGCAGCAAACAATTGCACTCAAGTTCTGTGGATGAAACAAATGTTGAAGGACATCAAAATTATGTTTGAGGAGCCTGTCACAACCTTCTATGATAATTCAAGTGCAATAAGCATCTAAAAGAATCCAGTGTTGCATTCAAAGACAAAGCACATATCCATCAAGTTTCATTTCTTGAGAGAGAAGGTAAATGAGAATGAAGTCAAGTTGGAGTTTGTATCTTCAAAGGATTAGATTGCAGATATTTTCACTAAGCCTCTTCCCAAGGATACTTTTGAGTATCTCAGAGAGAAGTTGGGGGTTATTACCCCTCTTGATCAGAATTAACATGCACTAGAGTGCATCAGTCTAGTAGAATTCACAGTCACATCTTGTAATCCAGATTGATGTCAAGGAGGCATTACTCAGGGGGAGTAGTTTGCATGTAATTTTTGAGTTTGGTCTGAAACCAAAAATAAGAAGAAAAAACTACAAATATGTTCCTAAGAGGTGTTGTCATTGATGTCAACATATCCTTGTTGCCATTGGTGTCAACTGTATCCTATTTTGCTTCCTGTGTAGAAGACTAGATTGTTGACAACAGTGAGAAAATTAATGAGGATCAATGTATGCAAACCATATGGCTAAGTAGAGGATTGTCTGAAAAAGCTCCAATTAAGCTTTGAAGGGTTCACATGAAGATTTGAAGAAGCTATGCTCATCTGAGTATAACTAGTTTTGCAGGGTTTAGAAGAGATAGCATGATAGGAAAGAGATCTAAATTGTTCCGGATATGTCAAATGATGATCTGCGGATCTAGAGGCATGTTTGGGAAGTCAGTGTGTATCATCCATTCAAGTGGTTCGTGGTTTGGAGGTCTGCAAGCAATCTTTCTAAAGTGAGTCATGGAAGATAGTGTTCTTGAGGTTTCAGAGGAAGATGCAAGTGATTCTGATGATTTGGAGGAATGCAGATGTTTTTGTTGAAATCAATGTGCTTGTAGAAGTCTCTGAATTGTATGACTGCTATGTTGGAGGTCTGCATTGAAGTTTGAGCTTGTCAATAAAGATTTCCTTCTTGGTGTTGTTGTTCTTCCCAGTCTTGGCTGACCAGATGATTCAAGCGTGTTACAGATGATCTAAGAGCATTTCTATGGAGCATGGCATGTTAATTAATGAAGATTTGAGTCCTGATTATTCGTATTAAGTCAAATGTTTGTAGTGCTGAACTTGATGTTCATTCTGAGGTTGATGAAGCATATAAATACTTGTTGATGAGTTGTGGAAAATCATCCTTGTGCGAAAACAATATAAACTAAAGAAAGGATCAAAAGGTAGAGCAAAGCAGAGGAGAAGCAGAAGAACAAGAGATGTCTTGATGAAGAGTTAGAGAAGAAGTATTTGGAGTAGAGAAGAAATTTTTGAGCATTCAATGAAACTAAACCAGGCATGAAGTAGATGATATTTCTTAGTTAATTCATTTTGTACTAAATGTAAATTATGTAGGCAGTGAGCCTCTTTTTGAGCAGTGAGCTTTGGGTAGTGCGGCTGAAGGCATGTGCCTTCTATCTTTCTAAAGTACTTTTAATAGGGTACAAATCTTTGTGGGTTAACCCCCACCATGGTTTTTCCCTTAACCAGGTTTCCATGTCAAAATTTTGGTGTCAATTATGTTGCTTATGTTTCTACTCATATGTTGTTGATCCGTGCTTTAATGTTTGCATCATTAATCTGATAATTAGTTAATAAAGAAGGTTAAGAGTAGAAAAGGTTTATTTTGTGTGACACCTGCTTCACCCCCCCTCTTAGTTGTCTAGTCTAATTCCAACAATTGCAATATTCATATTCAACAAATTCATTGTCTCAGTCATGAAGGAGGTACAAAGGATAGTATGCATTTTTACAAACCTTCATCATGGGGCATGATCATATATAGGCACATATGCCTAAATGGAGCAATGATAAAGAGAGAAAGACTATTGTCTTTTAAAAAACATGTCTTTTAGAACAAAGAGAAATCATAAATGTAGAATGTCTAAACTGCCTTAAGAAATAGGGAGCGGCATTAGGAGATACCATATGGTGCCTTCTTCAAATGACCTTCTCTAAAAGATAGACATATATGTGAGACAGAGAGACAATGTATGCTGATGAAGAAAGATCAATTAAAAGAACAACAGTCAAATAGTCCACAAAGTTATGATAGCAGCATAGTCACCATTGTCAATCTGAAAGGTACATTATTCACAGTGCAACAAGGAACAATCAAAAGACTATATGCTGATGAAGAAAGAATAGTTAAAGAATAGCATCACAAATAGTCATTGTAACAGCATTTACCACAAAAAGAGCACTATATCAGCATAATAGACTGTCATAAAGTTAGCAATGAGTTTTTTTAGGGCCAGTTAGTACTCAGCTAATGAGTTATTTATCATTTACAAATCAGTCTATATTTGTCCAAGAGGTTTTGAGGAACCAAAGAGATGCACTGTAATTACATAAAGCAGTCATTAGAGGTATGAAGAAGTACTCATAAAAGACAACTAGAGCATAGGAGTTCTTTATTCTATAGATGTTGTATTTGCAATCATAGGTTGAATCTTTTTTCCCCACAGAGCTAAGTAGAAAATACAAAACATTCCATGTATGCAATTGGCCATGGTCACGACCTGAGAAGGGTCTTTCTTTAAAATATTAAAACCCACAAGATTTTAGTGCAAACCCTCAAAGAAACACTCAAGAATCATGAATGGTGCAGGGTAAAATGAAGCATTACCTTATATTTTGTTGCAGAGAAGAAGACTCTTGCTCACAGGCTGCAGGTATGTCACATTGTGAGCTCTTAAGACTCAGAAACTAGTTGACATGATTGCATTTTTACCAGAAGAAAACAAGATAAAGTAAGAGAATGAATCATATGAATGCTACATTGAAAGAGACTACTTCAAGACCATGGCCTGTAGGCCTTTTTTGGATCAGAAAATTAAGAAGGATTATTCAAACTATCAGAAATATACTCACCTTCCTTTTCCTGTCAAAGATTCAAGAGAATATCATGGAGAAACCTCAGAGGTTGTAGAGAGAAAATAGAGAAGTCTTCAAACCCTAGCGAGCATGGCAGCAGCTAAGAGGAGCAGCAAGAAGACAAGTGAAAATGATAAATGATTTTCAGGTTTTACTTTCTTTTGGTCGATGCCCTAGCTGAGGTCGTGAAGATTCTTTTTTGACTTTCTTTTATAGAAATCATTATTAACCAATTCCTCATCATGGTGAAGACTTTTAAGTCTTTAGAAACCTAATGATTCAAACCATATGATGCCACAGGGGCCCATCAGGACCAATTTCTTTCTTGCCTTTTTTATTTTCAAAAAATTCAAAACAATGATCAAAGGATAAGGCCGTGTGCCTTATATTATTTTTTGCTAAGGCATGAAGTGAGTGGAAGTCAAACTAGATCAATCATTCAAAGGTGAGAAAGGGTATGGTGTTTTTATGCATGGATCTATAAGGTGGTGTTAGGTTATGCATATAATGTATGTGGAGCTATAAGATATTATATAGTGCATGGGTAGAATGTATTTTTTGCATAGGAGTGATAAGGGATTTAATGCAATGTAATACATGCATGAGGCATGCAAGGGAGCTATAAGGCATTTTTTGCATGATGATAAAATGGATGATGCATAATATAGTATGTATGTGTGCATGGGAGACATAAGGAATAATTAGCCTTGATTATTGAAATGTATTAAGTATTGAAACATGATGCATGGTGTATGATGCAAAGGAGTTATAAGGTATTTTGTACAAGGAGATCATTATGTATGCAAAAAGGAGAAATAATGCATTAATTTTTTTTAATCTTTTAAAGGGCAAATACATTCAAATTTGCATGATTTTGCAACTAAATAATGTAAAAAAATAATAAAGTAATAGAATTATAAATTACTTTATTATTTTGTCATAAGTTGTAAAATCAAGAAGATAAGACAAATTGTAACTCAGTAAAGTAATCATCCCAAAATTACTTTATTATTTGCTCACATATCCCAAAATCATGCAAATTTGGAAGATAGAGTTAACTGAAGTCTTTTGGAGCTCTTTGCATGGTTTTTTGGTCAAAATTGGAGAGTTTGGTCCACCTTTTGGTCAAACTTATAGAGGAGAGCAGTTTGGAGCTATTTTAGCTCGATTTGGGATAGTTATAGCCCTTATTTTTAGGGATTTTCTTGCTTACTCATGGATCAGTTTTGAGAGCTTATTTTTAGAGGCAATTGACCTTTCTAGGTCTCTTGGAAAGAGCATATTATATATTGTAAGAAAAACTTAGATTTTTCTGGTTCTTACCTTTTTTGTTGTTTACACTTTGAGAGAGAAAGAAGGTTTTGGAACTCATTTTTACAGACTTTATAGAGATTACAGCAGGTTACAGGTTCTATTCTTTGTCTTTTTATGCAATTGTTCCTTTATTTTTTAGTTGAATCAAGTGTCTACCTTTTCATTAATGTTTCTTATGTGAATGATTTGATGAGATTTTATTGTGTTTAGCATCAAAACCTTTAAATTCATTGTCTCATTTATATTTGCATGTATTGAATAGCAGTGAAATCACAGATCTTAGGCTATGCAATTGGAGTAATTTTCTTTCATGTTGTGAAAACCCCTTTTTCCTTCAAGAAGAAAGTCATTTCCAGCCTACCTTAAAATCATTTTTGTGATCACATTGCGAAAAGTGGATTGAGTGGATAGATTTTATGAGATCTATTGTGAGTTAAATTACAGTTTTCCATAAAAAATTAGGTGCATCACCACACTTTAGATTACAGTTTTAGTGCTTTTAGTAGATCCTTCAACCCTTTTCATATCAAAATTTTAGATCCATTCAAAATTAAAAGGGAACCAGCCCATAATCTAGAGGTTCAAGCTCACCATAGGTCACCCACAACCTGAGTTTGATCCCATGTTACACAGGATTGCTGAGCTTCACAGCTTTGCATAATGGGTGCAATCCTACTTGTCAACAGTTACCAATAGGTATATCATCAAATTTAGTCCACAAATCAGTTATAAAATCAAAATTTCCTTGCTAATTTGCATCACTTATTTGATTGTCCAACATGTGTATTTCATCTTCAACTCATTTTTCTAAAAGTCATGCATATCTTTCTTTAAAATTTGCATCACTAAAAAGCATTCCAATGTCAAGTGATACTTTGTCTTTGTGCTTTTCAAGTGTGTCCATAGGAAGTCATTCTTGATCAGGTATTTTATCACTTAGATTAATTGCTTCATCATTAGTAATCAAATGAAAGACCTTATCCTAACTTTCTAACATGATAACATTGTTGGGTTCACACAAAACATTAGAAAACACATGTATTTGACCATGGTAACATATAAGATAATCACCAATCATATCCTCTTCATCAATGTTATCAAGATCATCTAGGTGAAATTTACCATCATTCACTGCATTATCAAGAAAAGTTTCAGAATCATGCATCAAACTCACCTTATCAAGAAAGCCTTCCTCACTTGCACCATCATTTTATTTGTATCCTCCTCCTGATGATGGATCACTGAGTGTGATCTGAAATGTTGAGACAAAGAAACACACATAGTGAAATCCAAAAGCATTTACTTTCTTAATAACATATGAATTAATCACCTTATGCTCATCATTAGGACTTGATGTGTCATAACTCTTGATATATTCTTTACTACTAATTGACTAATTTGCACTTGTTGGTTGCATGGAATCAATACTCTTAGTTATCATGTAGTCATTTGAATCCAAAAGTTAGTGATCTAAATCATTTCTAGTACTTTGATAGGATGCCTCAATCTTTTATTTTGAAAAATCAAAATTATGATATGAACTTGCAACTTACACTTCTTCAAAAATTGATAAGCATGCTTTACAAGAGAGCTTTGAATGAGGTTCATTATGTACCCTGAACTAATTAGGTAACAATAAGTCAAGTACACAAGTTTGGGGGTTAAAATCTTCTTGTCATGAATGATTTTTTCCATAAAGTTTTAAAAATTATCATGAAGTAGATCAATAGCATGTTCATACTCCTTTTCAGACCTTGTCATTTGCAAAAGACCTGATCTTTTCTTTGTTCTTGACAAAATTCATCTTTTACCTCACAAAAAACCTTGGATTGACTTTTTTCATTAGTGAAATCATTGGTTGTTTCATTATGATAGCCATCATGTTGCTAACATGATCACCATGTTCTTCTTTGACCTTTTCTTCATCACCTACACTATCTTGACCTTCATGACTTTGATTAATAGTAGATTGTTGATCTAAAATGTTCTCATACTCACCTTGAAGGGTTTCTCTGACTAATATATTATCTTCAACATGCCAAACTTGGAACTATCATAAAGTTCTCATTTGTTTGATTTATCTTCATGAACTTTCACCTCAAATGGTTGATCACTTGGAATAGGCATGTCATGACTCCCTTGTGTGCTACTACCTTTATGTACCTTTTCCCAAGTGTGTGTGTGTGTGTGTGTCACCTTGTGGATCATCCTTACTAACTAGATCTTGATCTCTTTGTCATCATATATCTAATGAACTTCTTGACAAACCATCAGAGTGAATATCTCTAAGATGATAATCTCACCTTTCAAGAACAAATCCACCCTTGTGAAGAAGATAGGTGTTGATCATGATGTTAGTCACAATAAAATAGATAAAGAATACACAAAACAAACATTTATCATCTTGAAAAGTATGATCAATTCAGGATGAATTGATAACTCCAAGTCTTTAGTAGTTAGGTCTTGACCTTCTAATAATTTCTCAGTCAGTTTGATGTGAATTGTTGTTTTCCATTTTGGGGCCTTACGTATGATTTTGAAGTTTTTATATCTAGATATGCTCTATTTTACCTGTTCTCTATAAATTCTCAACAAACAAGGTTAAATCCTACTGTATTTAATCAGATCATGGAAATATTCATGATAAATTTGATCAATTCTTCTGCATATCACTTTTGTTAAGTTGATTTATGATTATTTTGATTAGTTCTTCTGAAATTATCTTCTATTCACTTAAACTAAACTCATCTCTGGTTAATTTCACTTATGCACTTGTAAATTTATTCAAATGATGTGCCTAAAAGCATGTATTTCCATGATTGCTATCATTATTCATGTTCATTTGCATAATATTTGCTATTTTATATGCACTTTGTCTAAATATGCTTGAGATCTTCGTGTATTTATGAGAATCTACATATTTTATGATGATCTGCTTGTTATTTTCTGTGTATTTGTAGTTATGATAATAATTCAATGAAATTAAAGGAATTTGAACTAAAGCTTTCTAAATTTAATAAAATAAATGAATCTTTACTCATTGATCCACATATATCATTGATACTGTCATGAAGAGACAAAAATCAAACCATATTTTCACCAGGTCATTCCACAACTAGTTATGATTGATGCTAACTTCAAAGGAAAGGAATGAAGACAACATGTACAGAGTGAGCTGCACTCCGAAGGACGTAGCATATCAAAGTAACATGTCCAGAATTCATTCATAGATTACTCAAAGTTTACAATTCATTGTAATCATCGATCTTCATCTTCATTAAGTTTGCAAAAGGAGTATATATTTACAATTGACTTTGAGAATTGGTCATGACATTCAACAATCCAATCTCAATTAAGTTTCCGAATAACTACAACTGAAGTTCTACATCCTTTTATAGGACAAGGATGAGAATTAGTTACAAAAGATCCTACAATCAAAATTTATCTATTGCAATCAACATTTCATATTGCATTGACCAAGTCAAAATACAAATACGTGGCACAAGTTGTTAGTTGGCAACTATCTAGTGGGATACAACTAGTAACCTAGAATATTCTAAGACCATTGACTTTGTCAACCAAACTGTAAGTGACAAAATGATAAAAACATCTTGAATGATATCCGTTACGACATCCTCTTCATTCAAATGTGCCTTCTTCATCTACTATCTTCCCTGTGTCTAACTTTTTATAATTATCATATGCTTGAACAAAAGTATCCACTTGGAATTTACTGCTCTCAACTTAGCATTCTTCAATGCTTTTATATGTTCCTCCAAAGGTTCCAGCATAGATGTCCTGCTATCCTCTTCTTTGCCATATGTCCTTACTTTCACATTCAACACAAACATCCCATCCATAACATCCTCTGTAAAGAGCTCTAAGGGATCCTCTGTCCCTTCCTTAAATTTATCTTTGAATATATGGATAGCCTCATCCATTTCTGGGACTGCTTCCTCTGTTACTGCATCTTCTAACAACTCTTCCAATATCTTCATTTCTTTAGCTAATAAATCATGGACCTTGGTTTGAGTGTCCCTTACTTTAATCAAGCTAGCCTTTAATACTTCTAATTCATACTTTATCTCAATCACCCAAGTATCCATGAGTGGCAGAGTTACACTAGTGACAATTTTATTTTTCAACAACTCTCCATCTATCATCTCTTTGGCTCTTTCAAGCCTTACTATTGCATAGTTGCACTTCTGTATTCTCTGAGTGAATTCACTCTTTAAAGAATCAATGTCATTTTTTAGATTGGACAATGTGTCCCATTTATACTTGGAAGTCCTTATTAGTTTTTCCCCAGAATCTATGAATCTTATGAACCATTTGTCCATCATATTATATTGGTGCTTTTGCACATCTAGGTTAGCTATCTCTACTTCACTTATTAATGTAAGTACAACTAGCTTCTCTGTAGCTTGTAGGGTGGATGTCAAGCTATCTAGCTTCACTAATCCCTATATAATCTACTGCAACTAAGCATTTTGCTCTTTAAGCTCCTTCTTTCTGGCTTTAAGCTTTCTTATTTTGGCAACTACTGCTTCTATGCTCTCAATGTGTTTCTATATTTCCTGTTCCGTGGTGACATGACCTAGGTCATATTGTGTCACTTGAAATTCTTCTGGCTTGATCTCTCCTTTGGCCTTATCTACTATAGGAACAACAACTTGAGTTTTCCTCTTTCCTATCTTTGGATCTCTTTTAATGGTGGAGATTGGCCTAGCTCTCTATTTAGCTTTAGAGGAATCAAGAGTAAACAGGGACTTAAAATCAAAAGGTACCTGATGGTCTTTTATTTGGCCTACTTCTGATGAAATCAAGGACAATGCCTCTGATTGTGATCCTCCCTGATTTGATTACTCAATTTGAGCATCTTGTGATCCTTTATTTTGGTCTTTCTCTTGATCACCACTAGGCTCTTGCACGTTCTCTTGTTGTCTTGTTTTGGCATTTAAATTTTCTTTCTTAGGCACTTGTTCTTCCTACCTTTTCTCTGAAGGAGGTTGATCACCTTGTGCCTTGCCATCCTTTTCATGTGGAACTTTATTATCTTTAGGCTCCTAGTCTTTATTCTCTTGATCATCATATCCTCTTTAGTGCCAAGTGATTCAGATAACTTTTCTTGTTTAGATTTATCAATCAAAATATCTTGTTGTGCCATTTTTTCTGTGTAATTTTATCTTCATGGATGTCTGAGCAGGCTCCTCCATCTTGAGTATCTGTATTTCCAGCATCAATCTCCATAAGAATGTTTTCTTTCCATGTTTGGCTATCTTTAATAGCCTCTTCTTTTTCAATGTTGTCTTTCTCAGGCACATATGTCCAATCTACTATCACCAAATTAGTCACCTCTTCAATTAGGGTGTTTAGAGGTCCCATATGTACCTCTATTTCAAAGGACTTCTCTCTTCTTACTCTTTCATCATGTGATTCTACTGTTGCTTCACCTTGATCTACAACTTCTATATGTTATAGCATGAGTCCAATAGGACAATTTGTGATATCCTTTACCACATCATCCTTAGTTAAATCAATTGTTTGACTTAATGGAAGGACCTTTGTGGCTTCTTCTCCTTGAGCTTGGCTCTTAGCTTCCCATGACATCTCATTCTTTACTTTAACTATTGTCTCCATAGGAACATCATGCTATAATTCTTTAACTATACTTACAGATGGATCACTTGATCTTGATGCTACTGCTAGTGGTGCAATGGCCCCTCATGTGAGGACTTTGATATCTACTCTACCTAGACACCTTGACCCCTTGTAGCACATCATCTTTTCTCTTCATTTTAAGTGTTCCAATTGGTGCTTGATCTTCTTCTTCTAGATCATCTCCCTCTGCAGCAGTCCCAACTAGACATTGCTCCTGATATTTTGAAGTCTCCCCTTAGGTTATGGATATTTATGGTGTAGATATTGGAATAGATTTAAGCACTAGTCCTATAGGGGGTGACAATGGTTGGTACACTAGGGATATTCCTTCAGAAATAATCTCCTCTACTGCTTCAGATGAGCTAGGTTCAAGCAATTTTGTCCCTAGGATCTTTCTTTTCTATACAAGGAAATCATCATATCCCTGTTCTTCTCTTTCCTTTCTCTTCCCCTTTTTTATCACTTGTGATCACTACACCTTTTCCTCTAAGCTCATTGACCTTTTGGGCAACCCAATTCTTTGTTCTGGCCATAACTTTGGTAGTGAGAGCATCAATTGAAGTCTCCTCCTTTTGTGATACATCTGGGGTAGAAATGGTGTCATAACATGTCTTTCGTTCCTCATACTCAGGATCCATGAGATTATCATCTTTTCTGATTTGAGGGGACACTTTAGGTTTCCCTATTGTTCTCATCTGATCTAGTGTTAGTCTCTGATATTCTCTTCTTCTTACTTCATGTTCATCATCGCAGTCTGCCTAGTAATCCTCAAGGTGGACATCGTGCTTATATTTTTAGTTAAACATTTGTTCAATCATGTGGTAAGGATCATAGTCTCAGGCTAGAGGAAACAATTTTAAGTTCAAATCTTTCAACTCTACCTCTACCTTTCTTGCATTCTCTATGGCTCCTACCATGAACCAATTTACATCAATAGGAAATCTCCTATATGGCTTTCCCTCTTTTACCTTTAACATTTTAAATGTAGGCAATTGGTACCTCATCATTTCCATTAGTACCATCTTGTATGTAGGGTACCTTGGTAGCATATACAGTTTCCCATTGAAACCTTCCATCTAGATGTATGAATAGGTTTTGGCCTAGATAAACCAAGAGACATATCCACTGATGGATTTTTAGCACGAACTAAGAATTGTTTGGTATTGTCCCCTTCCATGAGCTAGACTAAGTGCATTAGGAAGGCATCATTAACCATTTTGTAGTGTTGAATTGAGAGTCTTCTCTCCAGTTGGGGATAGTGCTGCCAGGGATTTTTCTCATTAGGTAACTTTCCAATCTTTCCTATAGTTTGTAGGCCATTAAATGTGCCTTTTGTTGCACAGGCATATACTAAGTAGGATGTCATCTTGAAGATCATCCCCTTGCCTTCTTTCTATTTGACCATCTGGTCATGAATTATATCACTAATAATATTGGCCCATTGGACCTTTGTTTGATCTTCTTCATACTCGATGACCATCCTCATTAACCTGAACATCCAAGGTTCAAAGGTTCCACAATTCACCAATCTGCTCATCCAGCTAAGTATAAACATTATATATTGTACTTCCTCATTGAAATCAAATTTGTATAAGTGCTGCACCATTTTGGTAGCTACTCTAGCTGTGTTATTTGAGCTTCTCCATCCCTACTATATAACTTTTCTATAGTTCCTATTGTTGACCTCAAACTCGTTGGCCAGTGCATCCAATTCTGGCACATACATATGCTAAGAAATAGGTAAATGGAACACCTCGGTGATGACATCCACAGATAAATCTGCATAGAGCCTCTCCTATTTCTCTATTTTCCTTGTGTTAATATCATAGTGCAATGCAGATTTATCCAAAAGGTTGAAAGCCTCTGTAGAGTAGGGAAAACCAGCAGCATGAAACAAACCCGATGCCACTATATTATTTAATACATGATCATCTTCCCTGAAATCAATTCAAGTTCTAAATGCTTTGATGTTTATGTTCCCATAATGAGTATCCTTGAGAATCCCAACTTTCTCTATACATTGTGTGTTCTGGGAAACATAACTGGCTTGAACTCTACATCTCACTTGTCCATGCGTGGATGCAACATTTTGTCCTACAATTTGAATATACCAATCTCAAATGACAGCACATACTTGTTTATCTAGGGTTAGTACACTACTAATTTTCACGCTCTAACATGGTAATATGTCTCAATCTTACAAATTGAACTTATGCTATGCATAACGTATAATCACTTTCACTGTGTACCATTTATCATTTCTTTAACTAATTATGATACAATTTTATGAACATAACTAGAGGGATAGAGTTTTATACATACCTGTTATGAATGTTGTGATGTATTAATAGAAGCTTTGGACGAGGAATTCTTCTACAATTTTGTTCTCTTAGCTCGGCTCTAGTTTGTAATGAGGTCTCAACAGTAGAAAGTAGGGTTCTAAGGATATAATTGTGTCGATTGTACTAGAAGAAATCCCCTTTTACCTTAAGAAATTAGGGCTTATTAATGGTCTCAATATGATTTGATAGTCAAAATTAGCAAGATTGCATAAGATTATCACAGGTGTCCATTGGAACGCATTCAAATTTAAATGTCAATGACCCATCACACTGTATTAAATGTAGAAAGCATGGGTATACGGGAGTGGATATCCTACTGAGGAATATCCATCTAGATATTTGGATATGAACATCCAGATGATGTCATCATGTGTCAGGTCAACCTCTGTTGACCAAGGAATTATCATCAAGTTAAGGTTGGAATATTATAAGTGCAATATCCATCTGGTCATAAGGTCCAGATGACATTAGCAACGAGAAAGTCTTTCATCATGGTATAATAAGGTGACGTCATCAGGATGGGCTACTAGGATAAGATCTAGGATATTAAGAATGTGAAGTATTCTCATGCCTTAATGTCTAGGTGACGTAAGCATAGATCTATCTTATATGTTGCGTTAGGATAGGATGACATTATTAGGACAAGGATTTTAAAAAGGATCTGGATACTAAGTTAAGATCTAGATAATATGTAATATCATGATGACATAAGCAAGTTTATAGTTCCTCATTAAGCCGAGATTACATGGCGTCATCTGGATCGAGATGTAAAATAAGATCCAGATATCACACCAATAATATCCATGCACTTTAATATATGGGTGATGTCATCATGTTCAGGATTCTATGTATAGCTAGGATGACGTGACATCATCAAGACAAGGATATTAACAGAGATTAGGATACTAAGTTAAGGTCAAGATACTAACTAATATTTGGATGACATTTAACTTGATGGGGCCTTTAAACTTGAGGTCTAGATACGAACTGTGTTAGCAGGAAAAATTAGGTTTATAAGATCAAGCATTGCAAATCAAACCTAGTCCTACCACCTTCAAAGAATCCATCTAAATGACACAAAATAAATGCAAATCAAAGAGCAATGTCACCTATATTGCTTGATTCCTTAGTTGGAATTATGGATTGCTTCTCAATAGTGAACAACCATAGTTTTCATAGCTACAAATGATGATGGATGATATGCTCAAAGTGCTCAATGGATGCTTAATATGCATGAGATGATAATCTAGACGCTTTCAAGATTGTGTGGGATTGTATGAAATGAAGTGAGAGGGTGTATGTATAGCTCTCTACTAAGATTGATCAACGGTGGAGATTAGGTGGCTATGTGAATGGTTGAGATGAAACCAGAAGCATAGATGAATGTGTATAAGACATGTGTCCATAGGGATAGCTTTTATTAAATGATTGTAGTTGGTTTGTTTGTAGTACTAAGATTACTTTTATTAAAGTAGGATGCTTTTCTATTTTAATGATTAGATGATGTGGATGATTAATTTTAGAACCAATTAAATCATTTTTTGTATTTGATTTAAGATAAGACCTATCTTGTACACATAGAGGAATGTGATAAGAAAGGGAAATGATAAGATAAAAATAAATTAAATAAATAAATTCATTTAATTTATTTTTAAATGATAGTGTGAAGGGGGAAATGTGGATTAATCAAAATGAATAATAAACCCAATACACTAATGCAATCTGAAGATAAAAGATATATTTAAAGTAAACAGAGAAAATACTTACACCTTTTACCTTGCATCTTCCATTATTCGCCTATCTATTCTTGATCTTGATAAATATGAAGCCCTCAGAAGCGTATGCTCCCTTGCTTGTTGAAGATGATGAAGATAGAATGGCTATGATATTTTCTTGTATTTGAAGATGAACTCCAAACACAAATAAGAGTGGATGGTAGTGAAGTGCTATGTGAGATGGGGTGCCAAAGGCACGCTTGTGTTTCTGCAGCATAAGTTTGCTCAAACGATGGATTCTAAATGAAGAGATAGAGTGTTATATTTATAGAGATGGGTGAAGGAAGATCAATGGTTGAGAAGAAAAGAGAAGATCAACGGAGGAGGATTGTTGAGGAATATGCAACAAATGGAAGAAAGACATGTGTCATTCGAAAAGTAGCTTTGTTGAGTTAAAAGCTTTCTTGATGAGGATGAGTTTTCATTTTCTTTAAATTAGAATATATTTTTCTAATTTAAGAGCAAGTTTGCTTTAAAGATGCTTTAAAACTATTTTGCTTTTATAACTCAGCTTTTGCTTTTGTATGACAAGAGGAATGTATTTTTAGAAGATAAGAAGGATTTTTGAAGATAAAATAGCATAATTAAATAAATGAATTTATTTATTTATTTATTTTGTAGATAACTAAGAGGAATAAATAAAATATAGAAATATATTTTATTTTGTGGAGATTTAAGATTTTATTTAAATAAAGTTTGCATTTTATTTAAATTTGGAAGAATAAAATATTTTAATTAAATAATTGAAATTATTTAATTATTTAGAAGAATGAAGTTGATGTAGATGAATTTAATTAATTAAATAAATGTAATTTATTTAATAATATGAGAGGAGATGAATCAAATAAATGAATAAATATATCAATTTATTGATAGAAGAATATGAAGGTGAAATAAATATTTAAAATGTTTATTTAAGTAGAGTCATGTCAATTTTAGGTGTATACAAATAGAAGAAAAGCTAATGTTAGAAGATTGGAGAGTGAGAATAAATTAAATAAATAAGTTTATTTAATTTATATAGATGATGAAAAGATAAATAAATAAAATATTGATTTTATTTATTTATAAGAGGAATAATGAGATAATTAAATAATTAAAAATTATTTAATTATAGATGAAGATAGAAAAAAATAGATGAAATTAGATGGAATTAATTAAATAAATATAATTTATTTAATTAAAGATAGAAGAGGGTGATTTAGAAGAAAATAGATGATTAACCCAAGTGTGCTAGACAAAATTGACATATGCAAGGTGAATGATGCGATAAATTGACAAATGATGCAAAGGGTCAATTTTGGGTGTCTACATTTTGCCCCTCTTTGAGACAATGTCTGTTAGGGCATTGTTTCAAAGAAGATGAAACTGATACATTAAGATAAATAGGCTATGCCCCAATGTAACTGGCGAGTGGTGCCCCCTTGAGAGGAAAACTAGGCTACCAAGAAAAGACTGGGTTAACTTGCGACAATAGGACAAGACAAGGACGGACTAGGTTAAGATGACATGAAGAATTAGGGGGTTGGTTGAGATAAATCAGGGATGGAAAAGAAGAGAAATATGGTTTTGGATTAGAATAAAAATTAGGGTTTGGCTCTATAAATAGGCTTGGAGGGCTTAGTTCAACTCATTTGTGCCATTTACTTTGAGAATTCTAGAGCTCTAAGTGTTTAGAGTGTATCAGAACTTCCAGGAGCGTCAAGATGGTTATTCCATGCGACAATCATTGAGCAGAGAGGGTGAGGACATATGGATGACCAGTAGGAGCTCCCGCACCGGTATGTATTGAAAACTTGCTCTAAATGCATCATTAATAAGTTCATAGGCATATTTAATTCACGTGATTGACTAAAGGCATCTAGGGATAGGGTATGCACATTTGATTGACAGAGAGATGCTTTTAGCATTTTGCATTGCATATGAATATGGGTTCATTCGTTTGGTAGAATAAATCACATATGGTTAAAATTTAGGTTTTAGGGCATTGTCATATGCATTTGGAGAAAAAGATTGCCTTTAGTTGGCAGAAGCTCACATTTGGTGGGTTAATTTGCATTTCAGCGACAGAAAGTTGCTTATGGTCTTTTAGATCGCTTATGGTAGACAAAAAGTTGCCTATGGTACAATGAGTCGCTTTTGGTGAAAACATAGGCAAACTTAGGGTTTCATGCAAAAGAAGCTCACATTCATAAATAACACTTAATTGATTGATATGTGCAGAGTGTATTGCTAGCATTGATGTCAAGGGAGGTTCATCCTGCAGATTTAGCATTGGTCAGACAACTATATGTAGAGGAGCATGTGTTCTTGGAGATAGTGGGCTTAGAGCATGTAGCATGGATCACCCCTATATGGGCTCATCTAGCATTGATGACAGTGTTAGCAGGGTGTTGGTATAGTGAACATAGTTCATTCTTATTTCCAACTAGTGAGGTGACCATCACTCTAGATGATGTGTGGCATATATTGTAGATTTTGATTCATGGTGAGCAGATAGACTATGATCTAGAGTGAGGTCTTGATGCACTCCGATGACTATTTGGAACTCATGACATAGGGGATGATGATCATGAGATACTGATAGGGATGATGATCAGACACTGTGATAGACTACAGATATTAGTGGTGGTGATCATTCAATTTCTGGTACTAGATAGACGAGCTCAAGGATTCCCTATAGGATGGGGGACTGTGATGGAGAGCATGTTTGAGTATGGCATCAGATATGCATGGGGTGCATGTGTATTGGGACAGCTATATCATTATCTTCATGAATGTGCATATTTATTTGGCTCAAGTATGTCAGCTGGAGTCACATTATTACATGTTTGAGCATATGAGCATATTATTGTGATGAGTCCAGTGGGTTTATGGTAGAGATTACCAGGACAACCTTATGTTCACATCTATGGAGGAGTCACAACATATAGGCAGCTTAATGCACCTGTATACTGGTGGCGTACATTAGATGAGCTTGATCAGTTCACATGGAGGCCATGGAGAGACTGTGAGAGTTGGGATGATGATGTAGAGCCACTACTATATGCGCAATAGTAGAGATATCTCTTTGGGTGGAGTATTTATGTTATTGAGTGATATCTCCTAGAGAGAGTACTTAGACAGTTTGGTTTGCCGCAGGGTGTACAAGTAGGGATGCCATTTATGGGCAGACACGACGAGAGATCCCAAAGTGGGGTCCTAAGGTAGTTGTGGAAAAAACACTAGTAGATTTTGAGAGCTTGCAGCTAGTAGTGTGGGATTGGATTATGGGGCCAGCTGATCCTGGTACTACTCTAGAGTATGACTCTTATTGGTTGATACACAAGCCTACTCGATTGAGTGCTCTAGGGGAGATAGGAGAGGTTGCAGTGTAGAGGCTAGTTAGGAGGAGAGTGAGGGGACAGATGTGACCACTAATGGTATAGATAGTACCATAGGGACAGGTTCCTTAGGTACAAGGACAACAATAGGGACTAGGACATGTTCCTAGACTTATGCAGGTGCAAGTTCAACCACCACAGCAACAGGTTGCGGCAGCGGGAGGTGGTGGAGATGGAGGAGATAGAGAGGCTCAGCTGTGGAGACAGCTTCAAAGGAAGATAGGATATAGGATTAGATTGGAGACATGATACAAATAGTTGGGCATTGATAGGGACAGAGCCTTAGTAGTTATGAGATAGGCTCGGGGTGGTGCAGGGGCACCAAGTCTATTTTTCACAAAGTTTGTAATTAAGGTCGTAATGTTGGTCTTTGTTAGGTTGTAAGGTGTTTGAGTCTTTTATTATGCAAATAAGGTCATAATAGACCATTTCTCATGTAATTGAGTTATGTTGGTGTTGATCATGATGTTAGTCATAAACAAACATAGAATAAAAGTTACATATCGACCTTTACTCATCTTGAAAGATACAATGAATTCAAAGAATTCATGATCCCAAGTCTCCGTGGATTAGTTCTTAATCAACTGATGTTACTCAGTGGTTGATGTGTGTTGTTGTTTCCATTTTGGGGCCTTATGTTTGTTCATCAATAGGATTCTGTTTCTATAAAGATGCAACACATAAAGTTATTCTACATAGTATGTTCCTTCAAATGATGTGTCTATACTCAAATCTTTGCATGATATTTGTCAATTGTACATGCTTTAACTTCAAATATGCTATGAATTTCCAGTTATCTATGAGATATCTGCATATTTCATGTATATTTAAAGTTAAAGCATGTACAATTGACAAATATCATGCAAAGATTTGAGTATAGACACATCATTTGAAGGAACATACTGTGTAGAATAAATTTCTGTGTAGCATCTTTACAGAAATAGAATCCTGTTGATGAACAAATGTAAGGCCCCAAAATGGAAACAACAACACACATCAACCACTGAGTAATGTCGGTTGATTAAGAACTAATCCACGGATACTTGGGATCATGAATTCTTTGAATTCATCATATCTTTCAAGATGAGTAAAGGTTGATATGTAACTTTTATTTTATGTTTGTTTATGACTAACATCATGATCAACATAAATTGGCACTAGAAGGAGGGCCTGAAGCTAGAAATTCATCATTAGTAAGTTGAAGTTGATGATGCAGACAGCAAGTTAACACTGAAATACCTCTTGATTTCGATCAATACGCAAGGATTTGTTGTTTTATGCTTGTACATGCTAATCATTTGTGAAGTTTTCAAGATTAACCATAAATATTGCAAGCTTTATAGTAAATCATCGTGAATTTGCAAAGTTCAATCCTATTTCAGGTAAATTTGTCAAAGCTTTGAGTTAATCAGCCTTAGAACCCTAATATCCGGTTGCAAGAGTTTGTAAGGCCCGCCCTTGTTCGACTGGTACATATCCTATTATTCACATGGTTCTAGAGTAAAATGATAAGATGATTGATTATTATATAATATGGTTGCCAGATGGATATTGGTAGGGATTGATTATACATCATCATTAATATATTTAAAGCTGCTTCGGCTATGATTACAATGTGGTATTTGATGTTTTGGTTGAGTGTGCAGGATATACATATAGGTATTGGCCAATGGGTGGATGTGGAGGAGGAGATAGGGAACCACTAGCCATTTGACTATTTCACCTTACCCAACCTTTCTGTCGAGTATTTGACCCCATGGTTATTGTGGTATGTTTGTTGTTTACCTCATCCTACTTACACATGAATCAGTGACTAGTGCTTATGTTCAAACTTGTTGCCTTTAACTGAGATCGCTTATGATTCTCTAGAAAACCTTGTGGTGTGTGTAAACCCTTGTAGTGTGGTGTTTTACATTTGTGTGTGCCTATCCTTGTTTTTTAATTTCTTCTCTGCCTTATTGGTTGACTGAATGGCTTACCTTTTTATGTCGCAAGTAACATTACTATTTTGAGGCAAGGTAGCTCAACGTGTCTATCATCCTGGTAGGATGGGTTGGTATTTTGTTTTAACGTGAGGTCAAATTTGCTTACAACCTTGTACAAAGACCCTTGCATTATAGTTATGATGTTACAACTTACGAAAATGCTTGCGAGAATAAATAATGGTTTGAGTATTGATCAAATAGATAGAATTGTTTTGCTTAATTTAGTTGTTGAAAATTAACTTTGGAAATGATCTTAAGGTAGCTTGCAGAGCTAAGTTTTCATTAGTCAACCTTACTGGTCAAGCACTTCCTTTATGACAGATAACCATTCTAGGGTGCCTTAAAATATTATGACAATTCCAATCTTGCATGGCACCAAAATTGAAGTACATATGTTGAAAGAGTTGACTTGAATGCCCAAACCCTTCAAAATTCACTTTTTGTCTACACTCATACTTTTGATACTTTTGATGGGTCAACATTTCTGCATTCCCCACAATATTTAGATTTGTACCAAGTGCTTACATTTTTTTTATAGGGCCTCTACATCCTAACTTTTACTATTTTGATCATTATCATAATCGTGATATAGTTATTTAGTTGATATTAAATCATAGGGATTTATGCATTGATTGTACCTCTTCATCAATCTTTGTGAGGATTTTATATTGATGTTATAATATAGCAAATATCAATCTTGTTATCCTATTTTGTAATTTATTGGATTATGTTAACCAGGTCCTCTTCTATTAAATTCTTGTGGAGGTGTTCCCTCGGGTGGGAATGTTTTCAGTTGTCTATAACTGAACTGGGTAGAGTTCTCTACAAGGACACTAGACTTGACACAAGTGTTGTATGAAAATATCAAAAAAAAAAATTGAATAATCTTGCATTGATGTCCATAATGGGAACTTGGCGGAGCCTTCCACTATTAAACAAACAATGTGCGGAACAGTGTAGAATGGTAGTTTAGGTAAAATCTGTATTGGAGGATTTTATTAAGGAAGAATAAATCTCTAGGTTTGACCAAACTTTTTATAAGAGGGTGAACCATAGGTTGCTAGGGGATTTTTCAAGGCCAAGTACTACGCTTGTGGTTTTCATAACAAGCTTTATGGCAGGTTGGTAATTAAATGTTCACCCAACAAGAAGGATTTGACCACAAAGACTTTGTTCAGATGATAATTTTAATTTATTGATGATCACCATCTCACTCGTGGATTTGATCACTTGGTGTATGGATTAAATAGGGATGTTAGTGAGTCAATACGGGGCTAGGAGGTTCTGATGTTATGGGTTGTTTTTTTATTATTTAAAAGAAAAAAGGAGGAGTTAGGGTGGGTCGATAACTTTTTGGGAAAAAAGAGAGAGATGAGGGTTTCGAGATGACCTGCCGCTGAGGAAAGGGTTTGACTTCAGATAGAACAGGGGATTTTCTCCGGATAAGTGGGAGATAGTAGGGGGGAAGGAGCTGAGCTGAGGGAGAGTGCGAAGGAGAACCAAAAGATTCACCCTCAGGAATCAACCCAAGACCACGGAGGAAGCCTTGAGCCCTTGTTTAAAGGTATTTGCATCAGATCTGTGTTTCAAAAAACAAAGAAAAAGAAAAAAAAACTAAAACTAAAATCTATTTTATGCAATTTCATTTAGAATAGAAAGAGCCAGAAAATTTCAAAAGAAGAAAGAATAGAGGTTCGATGGCTCTTCCTCTATTTGCCCTCTCTGAAAATTGTTTGGAGATAATTTTATGGGTTTGTCAAACTGCCTTTGATTAGGGTTTACCATAAGTTGCCTTTGTTTTCGTAGCACTTTAGTTAGATATTCAGAATGTTAAGTATATATCAATTGTCTCAAAATAAAATGAATGCTTGTGAAAAGAGTTTGGCCAATAGGAGCAACTGACGGGTTTAGAAAATTTTTCAATATAGACCATTCAGAGCAAGGCTCAAATTCGACAGTTATATAGCTATATTTAGACATTTTAGCTATAAAATACCACTGAAATTTTTTAAAAGACAGTCTTATATGAAAGGAGAGATTTAAGGCAAACTGTTAAAATTTATATAGGAATTATGTTGATGTATATATATTTGGTTTTCTTATAATTTACTTACATTATAATATGTCGAGTATTTTAAAGGCACTACTGAATAAATAACAGTCATTAGAAAAATGCTTGATAGTCAAGGTTGACTATCAAATTTAGTATATGATAGTATTTTTTTAATTAAAAGATAAGAACAGAAATTTATCCTATATTCTAAAATATTAGATTATTTTGTGTATATAATTATTAAAACAATTTGCTTTTCTTAATATAAAGCTCATGAATTTATATTGCTTATAGCAATTATGAATATATGGAAATAAATTATCTGGTTTATTTTATAATGCTTTTATCTTGTATTTGTAAATAAATGTATAAGATTCGTATTAGTTTATTAATTCTTGAAAGGAAAAATTGATATGTTAATTATGCTTGGGCTTGTACAAAAGTTTATAATTTTTGTGTTAAAGTGTGATTTTGATGGGATGGCATAATCTTATGAGATAACATATTTTTCTTTACTAAGGGAGATTACAGATTGTTTAAATAGATAGTCAAATTGAGTCAACAAGCAATATATGATTAAATAGGAAGTAATGTAGAGTAAGTAATAGATCAAAAGTAGGTTATAATCTCGTAACTTTTTGCTTAGGTTCATTGGATAAGTTATGACATTGCATTCTTATGAAATATGCATATATCAGTCTACCAAGACTCAATTGGGTTCTACCTTCCTCCTAGATTAGGGTTGGGATAGTTTGGAAACTTGTTGGTTATATTCTTCCCTTATTAATTATGGTAATTAATAGAATTGTCAATAGTGTTTTGAACTTCCCTATTCTTTAATTTAAAGAAATGTGATTAAGTGTTGAAGCAATTGTGATAAAGTGTTGAAGCAAATATTTTTTTTTATCAACCAAGTTAATAACCTTAAGTTAGTCATTGGTAATTATCACTGATAGTTTTATCTTATTGCAAACCTTAATTGAGAAGGTATCTCTTTTCTTGTTAAGTAAGATATTTGATTAGTTTATTTTTGACCTTGTATGTAATTGATTGAGGTTGAAGACTTTACTTTATTTTGGATTGTAAAAGTTTCCAGTTATGAAGTTGTCTAGATGCACAATATGAATGTTTGATGACTCTTCTCACTTTGTTGACAAGGACAACTATTTATTATCATTATTGTTAGAAACCATTTTGTGGTTGCAAGATCAAGTCTCGAACTACGAAGTCTCTGTGCTACACGTATGTAGGCAAGGCCAATATGAGCCCCCGAGACACTAGGTCGGCCCCTTAGGGCCTTAGACTTGCCATCGATGTAATTAAAATTTAAATTATGTAATTAATAAGGACTAATGTTTTATTAGATGTGCAGTTGACATTTGTTGACATGCAGGATACGAGAGCTAAGGAGGCACCTTCTCTTTTGATGAATAGATGACGATCTGGTAGTACAGGTAACTGTGTATAAATGTGTATAAATTTAATTGAAAAGTGGTAGCTTACATTTCATATTCAATGAGTATTGATATACACCGTTATGTAATATGAAATTTACTAAGTGTAATCTTGTAAATTGTTTCTATTATTTCATTGATTCCATTATGGTTAATCACTATGATTTTCTGGGGTAGACATTACTACTTGTACGTGAGTGTATCCATCTTGTGCATTCAGATTTGGAACATACAACGATTATTAGATCTTGTAATGTAATCTTAATTAGAATGAGTTATGTTGTTGGTTTTTGCTTAATTTCATTAATGCAATCATGTTATCCCTAGAGAAGTAGTTAACTTGTTGTTTCATACTATGTTAAATTGGTTAACTCTGTAAAAAAAATATATCTCTGCCTTTGTCTTGTGTTAGTTGACTTATCTTTTGGGTTTCATGTTGGGACATTACAGAGTCACCAGGCCTTAAATATCACCTCATATTTGCATTGTTTGTGCAAATATCCCTTAAATATCCAATTAGTATCCCTTGCTGATCATAAATACTACCTTTGCTAGTAAATTTCAGCTGATCTTTATAGTCAACCAACCTATTTCCCTTAAGATTGAGAAATCATGGCTCACAGGATAAATACTAGGTCTAGGTCCAATGGAATATTTGAAGAATTACCTGTCAGAGGATTTAGACCTAGAACGGTAGATATCCATCATACTCCCGGTTCTAGTGCTTCAGGATCATGACCAAAACGTCCTCCTGTGACTCCTATTGGTTTACAAACACCTACAGGATCACCTGTTACACCTTAGGTTCAACCTCAACCAGGCATACCTCAGGCTCAACCTCCTCCGGTTGTAATGTCATTCTTTGCAGCAGAATCACCTTTAACTTTTAATGCATATCATCCTTTACCAAAGAATCCTGACAAATTCTGTCCAAAATATCATCCGTATCAGGATGTGGATGAGCATATCAGAACTTTTAAAGAAGCTTGATGTAGAGCCAGAATAGAGCATCAGGATGTTGTATGCAGATTATTTCCTTCTTCCTTAGGGTAAGAAGCCTATAATTGGTATATTAGTCTTGGTTAGGCTTCAGTCAGATCATGGGCTGTCCTGGAGAAAGCTTTCACTGATAGGTTCAAGGTACCAATTGATCCTTCAATGAACTATCACTTATTTGCCACAATTAAATAGTTTGAAGGAGAACCTATTGCCAATTTCAACGCTAGGTTCCAGAAAATGCTATCCAATTAGTCCCCCCATATGTTGTAGCAGATGCAGCTGCTAGGAGCATTTATTATTTAGCCCTAGATCCTTTAACTTCAATGTTCATCAGGAGAGCACATCCTAAAATCACAACTTCAACAGGAGCTTTCCAAGAAGCTATCAAAGTTAATTAGCAGATAGTTCCTGGTCCTACACCAAACATAGTGTTTCCCACACTTCCTAGTTATCTAGGATATCCTACTCAGCCACAGCATAATGGAGCCATGATGCCTCCAGCTGTGATGCAAGCACCTTTGTAGATACCTCCACTGAGTATAATGCCACCTCCAAATGGAAATGGCCAAATGATGTAGTATCCTAGACAAGTACAACCACCTCAGGTTATAGACCAGAATAACCAGAATGATAATGGATCTTCCTTTTGAAGTCTTTAACATAAAATGTAGTGGCTAAGGCTCAAGAAGAGAAGGAAGAGATCAAATAAATATCATCTCAGCTAAGGAAACTTACAACTGAGATTACTCACTTGAGGAGCCAAAACTTCTACTCTCAGCCTAACCAGAACAGAGGCTATAACAATGACAGACCAAATTATCTTGATAGGGGGTATAAGAACAATAATGGCAATAATAATCCTCAAAGATAGCCTAGAGTGTGGAACACTAGGCCAAATAATGGTTCTTTGCCATCACCCTTAGGTAATCTGCCTCCTGGTGAACCCAAACAGACTACTAGAGTCAACCTTGCAAAAGCAGCCCTCACTAACTGGTGCAGAATTCACAACACCAATGCACATGCAGAGTTAGACTGTCCTCAATTTAGAATTGCTACTAGCATTTTCCAGACTGAAGTGTCCAATACTTCAAGTAGTCACCCTCAGGTGGAAGGAAATGAACTTGTCCCTTGCGGATATGACACTGCCTTAGTGCTTGAAAGTTATACTCATCATCCTTATCAATAGACAGTGCCTACTCAACAAGATTACACCTTGGCATGTGAGGAATCTGCCATGGCTTTTGAGTCAAATTATGTTTTCCCCTTCGAGGATGAAAATGAGCCTTCAAATGAACATGAGGAGGTGCATGCATACCAACAGCAATATCAGGGTAAGCATAACTATAACCTAAGAAATAATGCCAACCAATTGACCTCTTCATTGCCCCTAAACAATTTCAATACACCTCCTGATCCTGAAGCGAGTAATAACCCTAGGTTCCCCAAGGTGAATGCTCAATATTTAGCACCACCAAATACAGCATCAAAGGCTATAATTTTGCCTCATGAATCTGACAAGTTAGTCACATATCTGGCTGATGAAATGAAGAAAATCAAAATCAGCTTATCTTTGTCAGAGTTGCTGTAATGTCCCCTTTTTAGCTGATGTTGTTTGCGGATGGTTTAGCCTATTCCTGACCCTCGTAGGCTAATGCACATGGTTAGGGGGTCTTCTTGAAGCAGTCACCTGGTCAATGGTTGGTTTCCTGGATTCAATTGGATGGGAAAAATAAGGGAGATAATAATTAAATTAATTATTTGTAAGGTTATTAAATAAATAAATATTATAAAGTGACCTTATATTTAATTAATTTAATAAAGCGACTTAAATAAATATTATTACATAAAGTCACTAAAATAAAATAATATTATTTTTCTAGAAGCTTCTTGAAGTGGGATTGAAAAAGTATAAAGGAAGGGACAAGGCAAGCTTCCAGGCATCTGATTATTGACATTTGCATTTGATGAGTTTTGTGGAGCCAAGGGTTTTTGCATATTTGGTCTTTGGGAACGGAAACTCCCATAGATTAGCATAACTAAGGTGGTGAAATATCCTCCGAAGGGTTGCAAATTGGAAGGGATACTTTAGTCCTTTTATTTGTGCTTAAATCTGCAGTGTTAACAGGGGTTTGAAGGTATCAATTTGCATATCAGAAGTTTTTCTATTGGCTGCTACAGTGTTTTTACTACAGTGATTTGCTACAGTGACGCTACAGTGCGCGCTACAATGATTTGCTACAGTACGCTACAGTGTTGCTACAGTGCCATGAACAGTAACGCTACAGTACGGTTCAGCTAGGAGAGGGTTTCAATTTGGGTTTGAAAGGGACTCCTTTCCTTGGTTGATGAGAAGGCTGGGTGCTACACTTGAGAGGCATGATTGGGACTTGAGATGGATGTTTATGAGCTGTTTTGAGGCTGCCATTCCTTCATCTTCGTCATCGATTCACAGCAACTTACATTTCCAGGTTCTTTCATGAGTTAGCATCTTTATATCAGCATTGTTTCATAGTTGTCATTTTAGGAGTTGCATAAAATTGTAGAGCCAAGAGTCTTGGCCATTCAATTAGCATTGTATTAGACAATATATCTCAATAAAGGAGTGATAAGTTGTAGGCCATCTATTTGATGTAATGTGCATATTAATATCCATCATGATTAGCATAATAGTATGCATGCCAAGTGTTTGACAAAATGTCAATTGGCTGTAGGTGTGCATTTCATGTCTAATTTTCATGTATATGCATCAAAAATACCAAAAGAGAAGTCATATATGTATTTAGATTAATGCTTAGACATTATAGTTTGGATTTATGAGCATTTAGAATACTCAGCTATCATTATCAACAAAAATATCAGACTGAAAACACAGACCAGCAAGCATTGGGTTTACATCAGAAGTGTTTGACAATATTCCTTGAGGTTCAAATCAGCAAAATAAAGTCTGAAATAGCAAGGGATATTACAGTGGTATCAAAGCTTTTGTCCTGCCATCCTGTTGGGTAGATTGGACATTGAATTGGCTAGTTAATCATGGTTACTTCAAGTACTCAGAAGCAATGGGACAAGAATATGGAGAAACTTAAACAAAGTTTGCATAAGTTGGATGAAAACCAAAAGAGGATGAATGAATTGTTTTCACACCCTGCAAACATAGACAAAGCAGCTCAGTTTATGGCATCCATTTTTAAGGCATCCACATCACAAAACAAAAGGGAGGAACAAAAGGTCTCTATAAGTGAAGTATCTAGAAACCTCTGCAATGAATTTTCAGCAGATAGTGACCAGCATATAGCTGATCCTATGGAGAACAGAATGGACAAAGGTGATGAGCAGGAGATGCCTTCTTTTGGGTTACAAGTTTCATCTTCTCTTCAGGAGGACAGCAATGGTATGGATTCTTTTAACGATTCCTTTGGGGCTGATGTTAAATGCACTCACAAAAATTTAGCGGGAAAGGTAACAGGTGAAGTGTGGACCAGTAGTATTGAGCTCGAGTCTATTTCCGTTGATCCTATAGTGGATCCTACGGGACAGGGTTGCATGAGTCTCCTAGTTGGTGACATGGAGGTTATGATTGGGGACTCTTTCGATAGTCCTAAGAGTGATCTTACCTCTCTGCATGAGGTTAGCGATTCATCATCCATTGAGTCTATTTTTTGGAGGGATGATGAGGAGTTTGGGTTGGGAACTACTGCTGCTCTAGTTCCAAACCAGCATGAGGACACTTCAGAAGAATATGTTGATGAGAGTCAAGCTCTCCATTGGCAGCCTACAACTTCAACTAATGAATTTTCCTTGGTCCCTAAGTCTGATTTGGAGAACCAACTAAAGGTTGGTGAAGATAAGATTGTTACAGCGTTGTCCCATTTTGATCATTCCCACAAGATGGTGGAAATTCATCTATGGAAGGTCCAGCTTGAGGGGAGACACAGAAGTGTTGAAGAGGCTTCATCAATTTCTAATTTGCAAGCGTTTAAGACAACCATGGAGATTATGAAAAATAACTATTTAACTCTTCTTTCCGATAGAGATCACCTACTTGAATTGGGTGTCATATATTCAGATGCATTGAAGAGGAAAGAGGAAGAGGTTGATCAACTCACCACAGAGCTAGTGAAGACTAGAAAATCTTTGGAAGACTCTCAAATGGCTCTCCTTATGGCAGAAAATCAGATTGAGGAGTTGAATGTGGAGTTGAGTTTGGCTCATGCTTCACCAAAGAAATCAGAAAATCAGTCTTCTATTGCAGCCTCTTTGAATGGGCAAGAATCTTGTGTTGTGCATGTGATTGAGACACAAAGAAATGAGGGAAAAGAAGAGCAAGTGATGGGTGAAGACAAACTAGTTACATTAGAGAAGCTACATGAAGATAAGGTTTCTTGTGATGCTTCATTAGGTGAGTCTAGCATTGCTTCATCCTATCATGGTAAAGAATTAGATGGTGCTTCCATGAATGTTATTCGTACATATGAAAGTCCATTGAAAGTCCAAGATATTAAGGTGGATGTGAAAGTTGATCGTTTGCTTAGTGGAGCAGCCACTAGTGTTTTGAATACACATGATGAAGAAGACATTTTACAATGGCATGATGTTATCACTAATTGGTTTGAGGACAGCAGCATTATGTCCCATCATTCTTGTGAGATAGGAGCTTGTGATCATGAGAAAGCCAATGATATGATATCACCCATTGATGGCAGCCCTACCCCATTTGGTAGACATGAAGATATCAAGGATAAGAGGACTGATTTTGTATATTTTGGCATCAAAGAGGTAAAGAAGTCTAAAAAAATTAATGAGAAATGGTTGCAAAAAGCCAAAGAGGCTAGATTAGTGGCTGCCAATGCAAGACAGCATCTTCAAAAAGTGAAAGAAAAGATCAATCTCATCAACATAGCAAGACAAGAAAGGATAGATAACATTAGAAGCCTCTTTATTCAAATAAGGGATGAATCTGAAAATACACTTGATTCCCCTAAGGTTAGTTCCATGTCAAGGGATACAAAGCAGGACTATGATGGTCAACTATTGACGGAGGTTGGAATTTTTACCATGACTACATAGTGAGGAGATTTCATCACCTTTCTTTTAGTTCACATGCAAAGGATTGGTTGATGCATCGATGTGGATTGATGGGGGGATTATACCATCCATTGTGGGATGAAGAGTTTCCATCTACAGAAGATGGAACTAGAGCCTGCAAGTACTTGACTCAGTTGTGTATGAGGAATTACTTGCAGGGACAACAGTCAGTTATCCATCATGCTATTATGTATCCGACAAGGTTTGCTACTTCTATGTCACAGAGATTTCACACAGATACATGGTTACAGGATGATTATGGGGGCAATAGGTATGATGGCTTGGTTAGTCAGCACGTCCATAGGAATTGGGCAAAGGATAGAGGTTGTGCTTTCATGCTTGCTAGGCAGTTGTATGTTGCACTCATGAGGGAAGAGGCACAGATATCCACTTCCATTGGTGCTGAGAGGGATCAACCCTCCACATTTGCATTGATTAGTGCACCTGGCTTTATGAGTTGGTGTCAGGAGCACTCTTCTTCCAGCTTTGGTAGTTGGAGTATTGTGGGGACACCAACATTTGCAGATGAGTTAGGAGATACTCATCTTTTTCGACAGTTTGGATCTATAACCCACAGGTCTCAGTATCAGGGAGTAGCCTCTTGGTAGATTAGTGATTCAATTGCATATAGTATGGTGCAGCAGGTGCCACCAGTTGTCATTAGTAGTGGATTACTGATTCTATTTTGGGATCCTGGTGGTAACATGTTTGATTCGTCACTCTATTTTGGTCCTGATGAGGTGTTCCACCACTCTTGGTGCGATGTCAGTGGTTTATGTAGAATGGTACAATGGAAGTCAACAGGTGTGCTTTGTGACGGACTTCCAGTTTGGCACTGGGACCTAAGGATTGACATCAGAAGTGATATGTTTATTTCAGCTACAGAATTGCACAGTTTGTTGAGTTTTGGCAGGCTCTATGGCTGCAGCTGTTTTCAGCAAGATTCTAATACAGTTCCTTATAGATTCATTTGGGATCTGGGCATTAGTTGTGGGATACTCTCCAGTATGTTGAGGAATCCTTCGTGTGCATCAAGGTTCCAATCAGGGTTCACTGTTGAGTTTTGTAGCATGTATATGAGGGTGATTACTTGCAGTTGCACTTTTAATCTTTATGTACATGATCTGTTTCAGACGCATAGCTCAGTTGCGTATATGCTAGATAGTGTGTATGACAGCTTACCTTGCGCAGTTATGGGAAGCAAACATTGTTGGTATTTAGAGTTGCTTCCACTTAATGTTTATGCTCTTGCGACATCTGGCGTTGGGGTTGATTTAATTCAGCAGGTTCAGTTAGTTGTGCTAGTGTTGGTGTTACAGGAGCTCTTTGGTGACAGCAGGGACATTACACAGATCCTCCCTTGGGATCCAGGTGGGGAGAATTGTCTTTGTAGCCAAGATTGCTTGGGGACAAGCAATTTCAAGGAGGGCGGACTATAATGTCCCCTTTTTAGCTGATGTTGTTTGCGGATGGTTTAGCCTATTCCTGACCCTCGTAGGCTAATGCACATGGTTAGGGGGTCTTCTTGAGGCAGTCACCTGGTCGATGGTTGGTTTCCTGGATTCAGTTGGATGGGAAAAATAAGGGAGATAATAATTAAATTAATTATTTGTAAGGTTATTAAATAAATAAATATTATAAAGTGACCTTATATTTAATTAATTTAATAAAGTGACTTAAATAAATATTATTACATAAAGTCACTAAAATAAAATAATATTATTTTTCTAGAAGCTTCTTGAAGTGGGATTGAAAAAGTATAAAGGAAGGGACAAGGCAAGCTTCCAGGCATCTGATTATTGACATTTGCATTTGATGAGTTTTGTGGAGCCAAGGGTTTCTGCATATTTGGTCTTTGGGAATGGAAACTCCCATAGATTAGCATAACTGAGGTGGTGAAATATCCTCCGAAGGGTTGCAAATTGGAAGGGATACTTTAGTCCTTTTATTTGTGCTTAAATCTGTAGTGTTAACAGGGGTTTGAAGGTATCAATTTGCATATCAGAAGTTTTTCTATTGGCTGCTACAGTGTTTTTACTACAGTGATTTGCTACAGTAGCGCTACAGTGACGCTACAGTGCGCGCTACAGTGTTGCTACAGTGCCATGAACAGTAACGCTACAGTACGGGGCAGCTAGGAGAGGGTTTCAATTTGGGTTTGAAAGGGACTCCTTTCCTTGGTTGATGAGAAGGCTGGGTGCTACACTTGAGAGGCATGATTGGGACTTGAGATGGATGTTTATGAGCTGTTTTGAGGCTGCCATTCCTTCATCTTCGTCATCGATTCACAACAACTTACATTTCCAGGTTCTTTCATGAGTTAGCATCTTTATATCAGCATTGTTTCATAGTTGTCATTTTAGGAGTTGCATAAAATTGTAGAGCCAAGAGTCTTGGCCATTCAATCAGCATTGTATTAGACAATATATCTCAATAAAGGAGTGATAAGTTGTAGGCCATCTATTTGATGTAATGTGCATATTAATATCCATCATGATTAGCATAATAGTATGCATGCCAAGTGTTTGACAAAATGTCAATTGGCTGTAGGTGTGCATTTCATGTCTAATTTTCATGTATATGCATCAAAAATACCAAAAGAGAAGTCATATATGTATTTAGATTAATGCTTAGACATTATAGTTTGGATTTATGAGCATTTAGAATACTCAGCTATCATTATCAACAAAAATATCAGACTGAAAACATAGACCAGCAAGCATTGGGTTTACATCAGAAGTGTTTGACAATATTCCTTGAGGTTCAAATCAGCAAAATAAGGTCTGAAATAGCAAGGGATATTACAGTTGCTCAAAACTCCTGCCATTAAGAAAGCATTTATGAAATCACTAGATGATCCTACTCCTAAAGAGGATATTCATCCCTCAGGTCAATCTGGTAATAAGGATCACGCTGCTAGAGACAATAATGTTAAACATAAGGCACCAGCTACTGTTCAAGCTATAGAGACCTACCATATGACCTTATATAGAGATAAAAGTGAGTCACCTCTGTTCCTCCTGACCATAAGAATGTTCAGCAAAAACCTGCACAACTATTTAGTAGATTCAGGAGCATCTATGAATGTAATGCCTCTATCTATATGCAATGCTTTAGGACTGCATCCTGTTAAATCTTTGAAGAAAGTCACACAATTGGACAAAACCGAAGTAAGTGTGGTAGGAGAGTTAACTCACATCCACATGCAATTAGCATCAAATCCCAAGATCCAGTATTATATTAACATTCAAGTAGTTGATATACCTGATACATACGGGATGTTAATTAGCAGGGACTAGTCCAAAACCCTTAACGGATATATGTCCACAGATTTTAGTCACATGTGGTCACTTTGGAAAGGGATACCTAACTAGATAAGAATATATGCTAATCCCAGAATGAAGCACATGATCACTAAGTAAAACAAAACTAACGAGATCATGTACGTGGATGTGGATCTTGGAGTTTATGCCATTAGACCTTAGACTGTTAGGATAGAAGAGATCTTGATGTATGACATGCATCATCATCATGATGATGATCCTCAAGATGACAAAATAACTGTAGAATCTGAGTATCATCCTAAGAAAGAAAATGAGCTAGATCATTACAGGAATTTTGAGATGCATTTATCCAAATAGGTAAAGCGATGTAAATTATTAAAGGTACCTATTAATAGTATTCTAATTGATGGCTAGTGTTGGTTGCATAATGAGTCACATTTCGAGAAGACTTGTGAAGCATGCATAGACATGTTGGAGTTAGAACAAGTGCGTAGTGATGCATCATCATCATCATCATCATCATCATCATCATCAGAGGTAAGTTCATCAGACAGTGATAATGATAGTGATGCTGATTATTGTCTATTTCCTGTAGGAATAGAAAAAACTATACACCAGGATGAAAATCATGTTCAAATGATAGAAGAGATGCTGGTATGCAACTAGAGTAATGTTAAGAGAAAAGAGAAAATCACCAAAGGGAGTGATTGTTTAGTTGAATCAGACTATGAGCTATCTGATGAGGATAGAGGCAGCAACCTATCTAAATTTGAGTTTCTGTCAAAAGAGATCCAAAAGATGACACAGTAGCAGAGACCTCTGCAGGATGTCTTGATCGAAGGTTGGTGTAGGTTACATGAGGTGCCTCACTCAAAAACTGCTTTCTCATTGTGTCTACATATTGTGAAAAGACATACATTGCCTAGTCTAGAAGATCATCCTTCTGGTGATGAGAAGAAAGAAGAACCATTAGTTTCATAGAAAAAAGGAAAGATGAAGTCTAAAAAAGCTAAAATACCTAAGTTAAAATAGATATCAAGTGGCGCAGCTACCAAAGCTGTAAAGAAAAGAGAAGGCTCAGATAAGCCTCTGGCTGAAGACAAGCCATGGATCTTGAGATTTGATGGATCCAAATCCAAACAAAGAGCTGGAGTAGGGATAGATCCGATTGATCCATCCGAAAAGTCCTACTTGGCAGCATACAGACTACAGTTCCCCTGCACCAATAATGTAACAAAGTATGAAGTTTTGATTCATGGGATACTATTTTCCCTTAAGAAGAAAGTAAAAATTATGCATGTCTATGGAGACTCAGAATTAGTAGTCAGACAGGTAAGGGGAATCTACTCATGCAATTATAAGAAACTGTCTAATTACAGACACAGGGTATGGGACCTGATTGAAGACTTTGATGCATTTAATATCACTTACGTACCCAAAGAATAGAACCATAGGGTAGATGCTTTAGCCCAGGCTGCCAGTACATTGGAGCCACTATCTATTTCCAGTCTTAAAAGATTTTTAGTAGAGCTGGTATCAGTACCTTCTCTTCCTGACAATGTAACAAACCTCCAAGTATTCGACAATGATCAGCATATCCTAGATTTCATCTCCAACAGGGATATATTTGATGCTCAGATCATAGATGAGAATAGTGTAGAGGATCATGTTTGGGAAGAAGAGGAAATCTTAGATTTACCCAGCAATAAAATCCTAAAAGGAATGATAGAGCTTGAGAGAGCTTTTGATCTGGACAACATGTTGAAACAAAAGGATCTTCCAAAATTTGATGGAGGACAATATTCACAGGTTAATATTGGACAGAATGATGAAAAGAAAAACGTCTTGATAGGAAAAGTTTGCACAGAAGAAGAGTTAGAAGGAATTACCTAGGCTCTTAAAGATTACATCCATGTCATTGCCTAGACCTATGATGAGCTAAAGACATATGACACATCAGTCATTACACACACCATACCCCTCAAGCTGGATGTCAAGCCTTTCAGACAGAAGAAAAGGCCTATCAATGCTTTGCTGGAACTAATTATTTTTGAGGAGGTTAAGAAAATGTTAAATGCCGAGATAATATTTTCTGTGAGGCACTCCACCTGGGTTGCAAATCTAGTCCCAGTGAGGAAGAAAAATGGAGACATCAGACTATGTGTGGATTTCAGGAATTTGAACAGAGCATTTGAGACGGATAATTATCCTTTGCCTTCCTTAGATGAGGTCCTACAAATTGTTAATGCTGCCAAAATGATGTCATTTCTGGATGATTTTTCAGGCTATAATCAGGTAATGGTGGATAAGATAGATAGACTAAAAACTGCCTTCACCACAAAGTGGGGGATATTCGCCTATAGGCGCATGCCGTTTGGGCTAATAAATGTTAGAGCAACATTCCAGTGAACAATGGACATAGCCTTCAGAGGCTTAATAGGAAAATGTATAGTCATATACATGGATGACTTAACAGTATTCTCTAAAGATAGAGGAAACCATGTAGAAGATCTTAGAAATGTGCTTAAAAAGTGTGAAGACTATGGGATATCTCTGAACCCCAAGAAATGCATAGTTGGGGTGACAATAGGAAAATTACTAGGCCACCTAATAACTTAAGATGGGATCATCATTGATCCTAATAGGGTGGAGTCCATTATGAAAATACAGCTTCCTGGGAGCAAAAGGGAGCTCAAATCTTACTTTGGTAAGATTAATTTTGTTAGGAAGTTTATCATTGGCTTTGCTGAAATTGTTAGACCTTTAAATGCCATGTTCAAGAAGGATACAAAGATTGAGTGGACATCAGAGGCTAGAGCTACTTTGAAGATATTAAAAAAGCTATATCTAATGCTCCAATTCTGATCAGTCCAGACTACACCAGGGACTTCTATATTTATTCATTTGCTTCAGAGCATACCTCTGCAGCGGTGCTGACACAAAGAAATGAAGAAAAGGAGGAGAAGCCCATAGCCTTCATGAGCTGCCCTTTCAAAGATGTTGAATTGAGATATATGGATGTTGAAAGGTAGGCACTTGCCTTGGTCAAAGCAGTAAAGAAGTTCAGGCACTATATACTGAGAAGTAAAGTTATTGTTGCAGTGCCTGATGTAGCAGTGAAAATGCTATTAATGCAGAGTGAGCCAAGTGAAAAAAGGGCTAAGTGGATCACTGTCCTACAAGAATATGACATGAACATTACACCCATGAAGTTGGTAAGAGGACATGCTTTAAGCCAAATGATATCAGAGATTGACCCCAATATCATGATTCAACAATATCTAATCAATGAAAAGGACAATGGAGAGTGGTACTCAGACATCAGGCACATCCTGATTACTGGAAGATGTCCTCCTAGACTGCAGGCCTCACAAAGGAGAGCCCTAAAAATAAGGTCACAGAAGTATATGATGAAAGGGGGAATCTTTTTCAAGAAAAATTATGAAGGAATATATCTAAGATGTCTAGAGAGGCCAGATAGAGTGTTATCAGAGTTACATGACAAGTTTGGAACATCACATGGGTCATCCTTGGCCACTACTCATGCTATCCTCAGGGCAGGATACTATTGGCCCACAATTTTCAAGGATACTACTAAGCATATTAAATGCTGTCATGTATGTTAGGTTACTGCTAACAGAGAGAGATATGATGCTCAACCTTTGCAGCTAGTTATGGAGATGCGCCCATTTGTACAATGGGGCATGGATTTCATAGGACCAATTAATCCTCCATCATCATCAGGCCACAGGTATGTTTTAATGATTACTGACTACTGTACCAGGTGGACCGAAGCGGTCAGCAGCAGGACCTACAACACTGAAGATGTCATCAAATTTCTAGAAAGTACTATAGTCACTAGGTATGGGGTTCCCTATGCTCTGGTAAGTGATAACGGCTCTGCTTTTGCTTCAACCAAATTGTCAAGTTGGGATTTCGATTATGGGATCATACTAAAGTTCTCATCCAACTACTATCCCCAAGGGAATGGATTAGTAGAATCCACCAATAAAAATTTGCTAAATATCATAAAAAAGTTAGTAGACAAGAACCCTAGGGAGTGGAACACAATTCTAAAATATGCCTTATGGGTAGACAGAACTAGTAATAAGGCTGCATTAGGAAACTCACCTTATCATTTAGTATATGGGGTGGATCCTATCCTCCCTGTAAACTTGAAAATTCCTACCCTGTAGTTTGCACAAGAGTACCTGGGCATAGACAATAAGCAAGAGGTTAGGTTGCTTCAGCTGATGCACCTGGAAGAGAAAAGAAGTCATGCAATTGATCAATTTGCCAAACATCAGGCTGTTGTCAAATGCTGGTTTGACAAAAGAGTCAAGGTTAAAGCCTTCAGGATATTAGATTTAGTACTGATGTGGGACAAAGCCCATGAGAGGAAAGGAGACCATGGTAAGTTTGACAAACTCTGGATAGGTCCCTTTCAAATTTCTGAGATATTAGGAGATAGCACTTACAGGCTTAAAAACTTGACAAGTGAGGATGTTCCATTGCCAGTTAATGGACAGTTCCCCAAACATTATTTCCAAGCCTAAGTAGCTTCATGACAGTCATGTGTACAATAGTGTATATTTGTATAGTTGTTTGTACAGTTTTTGTTTTGTGTTTTTGTTTTGTTTGCTTGTTGAGTTTTGTTTTGGTTATTCAAGATGATACAGCTCATCACCCCAAAAAAATAACTAAATTGTTAGGATTCAAGTGATGAGAACAAATTTATATATAGGTTATGATTCATTCTGAGAAGTACTTATGATCAGGTCTGTAATATCCTTTCATCAGGGTGCCTTTTCTTGACCAAAGTGATTCTTTCACAATGACTCACATAACAGCCTTGGGTTTGTTCAACACACAAGTATAGGTGTTAAGTGAAAAATCTAAAGAGACTCCCTTGCTACCAATACAATCTCCAACCTAAATTAGCAAGTGACCATACCTTGCACACTAAACTTACATGATGACATCAGATCTATAGAATACAGAATAGTGAAAAATTAGAAAAAATAAGAAAAGAAATAAAATTAGGCCATCTAAGTAACTCTATCGGGGCTATAGACACCTGCTGGCAGTTGGGCTCTACTTAGAGAGATTGTATAGATAACCTTGTTGGGGCTATGGATGCCTGCTGGCAGCAAGGCTCTATCCAGGTTGGCTATGAGGGATGATCCCAAACTATGTAGCTTAACATCAGTTACTCATGTTTTCAACTTGCTTTCAAGATGAGGATAATTAATCATTTGCACACACCTGATCCTTTGTTAGCATTGTTGCCATGATGAAACTTTATTATACAGAAAGATTATGATGCTTATATTTAGGAGTTAGAATGCTATATATAAATGTGCTCACCTCACTTGAATCATTGGAATTTGTTTGTTTTATTTGGTGGCAAGTTGTTATGTGGTTCCACAACATGCCCCATTTTGACTTGACAAAACAAGTACCCAACTTTCTGCTTGGCTTGGCTTGTGTTTTTCTACTTTCTGGCAGTCTGGTAAAAGTAAGTCATGCAGGTGATCCTACATAAAGGGGACTGGGTAAGTCATCATGATGAGGTCAATTTTTCAAAGTTAATATTTCATGTCAATAACATCATGGTTGGATAGAGTACAGAATTTCATGTAGGTTTGCCTTTTGGATCACCCTGATATACCTTAGAGAACGAGAGTTATGGTGAGTCAAAGTCTTGGTCAAACCTGATATTCTGAGGGGGGGTCATATTTCTTAATATCAGTCATCTTATGAAAGATCACCCTGACCCAATTTATCACCCGATAATCATCTTGGTCTGAAGATCTGGATGTTAATTTTAAGTGATAGTGACATTTACCCGTCAAACAATGTCATGTCTTTTGCGGGGGTCATATTTTGAATATAACCCGTTATTTTGAATATCACCCTATCTTTCAAAAATCACCCTGTCGTAAAATATCACCCTAGAGCCAATATGCCAATTACGTCATCCAATCCCGATAAACAAAGAAAATCACCCTGATGGTGATGTCATCATCCTTTTTACCTCGCAGAGGTATATTTCTGAATCTCACCCCTTTTACACAATATGATAGTGACATCATCCTGATCTTACAAAAGGGGGTCACATTAGTCCTGAGGGGTCATATTATAAACATCACTTGACATTTTAAACATGACCCGATATTTGAATATCACCCGATATTTGAATATCACCCGATATTCTCAATATCACCCGATCTCTTCGACATTAGTTTTCCCACTCAAAGTGGAAGGTCATATTACACATAGGGGGTCATATTCCAAATATCACCCGATATTTTGAATATCACCTGATCTTCCAAAGATCACCCCTCATTTTGCCCCATGACATTTAATGCCATAAATGGAGTAGGTGGATTCTAGCTGATTGCAAACACAATGCAAACACCTGGAAGCATCCATAGATCCATGGTAGAAGATCAATGGTCTTAATCAATCTAACATGGATTTGCCCTAATTTACCCTAAAAATGAGATTTAAAGTGAATTTACAAGGTCATTTTACATCCACCTTGCGAAGAAATGAGATTTTACAGAGCGCAGAACATTTAAACCCTCGTATGACCTACCTGTGGATGCAAATCACTTACAGTATAATGGAGCACGTGATTATCACCTGTATCTGAGACCCTTTTCGGTAATCATCTACTTAGTCCAGGAGAAAAGCATAATCAGGTAAGTATGCAAAAACCCTCCTATTGTAATTTTCTGTAATGATCAGGTAGTAAGTTCTTTTATCGTTTGAGCTCTATAATTATGCATATCATGATGAAATGAAAATGAATGAATATAATGTACATGATGCCATAAACATATGACACTGTATATGCATGCATGTGGATATTGTTGTAAGACCAGTCATGCTCATTGCAGGAGCTGATGGCAGACGTCAGGAAGAATAAGTCTGATGTAGAATTCCTTAAGCTTATGTTTGCCCAGCCTAAGGGAGTACAATTCAAGTTTGGTGTCATCAAAGATACCCACCAAGGAAACACAGATTTGGCGGTATGGTCAGCCAAGATGGGAGAAGACAGAGCAAGTACCTTACTAGATGTCATTTTCATATCAGGAATGTGGTATGCTACTAGATTTCCTTACTCCATGGAAACTCTAGAATTAGTAGTTGAGTGTGCCAGAAATTATAATCCTAAGACAAGAAGAGTAGAAAAATATGGACGGGTATATGCGAATCTATCCATCAAAGGAATTACATCTACTTTCAACCTTCCAGTTGGGAAAAAGGTAGTTAATATGGATTTGAAGAAACTGGAGGTTGAATATACAAATAACAAAAATGCTGCAAGAAAGAGGATGTACTAATGGAGGGCAAAGAATAGTCCTTATACTGCCTCTGCCAAATTACCAGTGCACTTGTACAAGTTTGATTTTGATGATGAGTATCAATATATGATTGCCCTGCTTAGCAGGATGAAAGGCCAGCCTAATGCTGGAAGCTTCAAAGACTAGATGTATGGGGTTATCATAATGTGCCTCTATACAGAAAACAAGCCATTATGGGCTAAGATCATCAGTGATGCTCTAGATGAACAACCGATGAACCTTGGAGGCCTGGACTGTGCATTTTATATGACTTCATATATTGTGTATTCATGTGCCTATAAGGGTACATTTGATGCACTCACTATAGTTGGAAAGATTGGTGGCAGTTTGAATGATGCCCAAATATGGGATCATTATCCTCAGTTGCAAAGAGTGCACTATCTCCATGACTATAAATTAGTGAATGATGCATTTTGTATGCATCTGGTAAGAACAATGGAGGAAGATAGAACTAAAAGATTGAGCATGAAAGCTTAAGAAATGATATACAGACATGGTGCCTAGTTTATCCAGTTTGCCACTTTCTCCTACATCAGAGTAGAAGGTTTTGAGGGACAGCCCTTAATGTTACCTAGGTACCCTACTGATGGGGTAGTCCTGATGGAATTACTAAGACAGATATCAACAATATTGGATGCATATAAAGCAAACAATAAAATACCTCTAATATTGTTTCGAGTGACTATAGGGTGGTATATATGCCCTGATTTAGAAAACATAAAGAAGGCCATAGCGGGATTGAACATGATGAACCTACAGCTATTCCCATTGGCCAGATCATATGACCCAATGGGAGAATGCATAAGATCATGGGAAAACCCATCCATAAGAAACACTTAGAGGATTCCTAGACTAATTGTGAGGATGAAGCTGAAGTCAGAAGAAGAAAATATCAAAGACTCACTCTCAATTAGGTCAAGACATTTGATTGCATTCCAGTGCCTGTACAATTAAAGAAGGATGATGGCAAGTTATTGTCAGATGAATATGAAGAGAAAAAGGTGTATAGGGACACCATTTCAGCCCCTGACCTAATGTAGCTTGAAGATATTTCATTGGATATGTTTACAGGTGGGGTGCTGCAGCTAACCCAAGCATGGGTGGATAAACAAATCAGTATACTGAAGAAGAAGGGGATGGCCATCACAATAGATAATAAGAGGAAAAGGCAGAAAATTCCTAATGAGGGATATGATGACTTTCTTGGAGAAAAGAGAAAATCTAATGGAGAAAGGTTGCCACCCCATAAACAAGGAAAAGGAACTCCCAGAGGGAAGAAGAAAACTGATGATATACCTAAGGGGGTAATAGTTGAAAGAATTGATATACCAGATGAGGATGCATCTGCATTAGGATAGGCATTAGCCTCATCAACACCACCTCTACAAGATAAACAAAAGACCAAAAGGATCCTGAGGCCGGCGGTGGATACTGCAGAAATACAAGACCAAGGCCAAACTTCACAGCAGTATGTAGAGAAAGATGTTTTTATTGAAGAGGAACCTGCAGAAGACGACCCCATGATGGTCACTAGGAAGAGAAAGGTAGTGTCCTTGGTAGCATCACCCCCTAAAAAACAAAGAACACATATGAGGGGTGAAATAAGACATGACCCCGTAATACTAAGGGGAGCAGGTAGTGAAGTTTTCATAAAAGAGTTGCAACATGATGTACCACTTCCTACCATAATTTAGTTCAAGACTGAGAAGGCTGAAGAGCAAGCCAAAGAAACCACTAGAGCAAGTTAGGGAGGTCCAGTATCACTGGATGAGACTGTAGAATTATCAGATGATGATGTAGTAGAAAATGTAGTCTCTTAGCAGATGGAGACCCTTGCTTCAAGTACTCACATCTCCACAAGGAACACCATCCTCACATAGGGTGATATTAGAAGAGTTGAAGCAAGCAGAGCAAGAGAAGGAGAACAACCCATAGAGGGCAGCCCAACAGATCGGGCTTGATAAATTAGTTGATCAGGTAACCAGCCCTGCAGTGATTGACCTAATGTACAAGGAGGATACAAGTCCTAGACATCAAGCAGGTGCACCTGAGAGAACAACAAATATTGAGGAAATCAAGTTGAAGGAAGTGGAAAGCCACACTTCAGATTTAGGTCAGCAACAACAAGAAATACCTGTTGAACCTAAGATTGTAGAAGTCCAAGAAAAGGGCAGGAATAACAAGGCTACATCAAGTGAAGGTGCCCTTAAGACTCAAGAAACCTCTGGTGATAAAGAAACAACAAGTCATGAGGACCTAAAGATTCAGGAGATGGACATAGCGGGTGCGGATCAGAATGTGATCCAAGACTAGGTTAAGGCACCCAATACAGATACAATGATATCCACAGATGCAAATGTACCTCGGGATGAGGAAATTACCAAGGTGGATGAAACAAAAGAGGATGAAGTGCAGGATCAAATACAGGATCATCATGCAGATGCACCACAAGATCCTCCACCACAAGAAGAGATTCCTCGGGAGGAGGAAGTAGAACAAGATCACCCTCATGAAGAGCATCATGAGGAAGAAATGAGGAAGTTACCCTCTCCATCAAGAGCTGAAATTGATACAGGAGATCAGGGTGGACATGATGATGATGATAAAAGACAAGGATCTGGAGACCAAATACCTCAATGGCTCGAGAAAGAGATAGGTATGGAGTCAAGTTTTGAGATTCAAGAGTTTGATGTTTCGACATTATTTTCAGAAACCCTTATGAAGCCAAAGAGGAAAGCCAGATTAACATCTGCCATAAGAAGAGATCTTGCTATGGGCAGAAGGACCGCCCAGGTAGCCCTTCCCATAGTTGAAAAGGAAAAAGGCAAGATCACCTTGGAAGAATTCTAGATTACCACAGTTGATTTAGGATTTGCCAATGAGGACCAAGAAGATCAGGAAGGGAAGGACATAATTGATGCTTTAACCCAAAGGGTGAAGAAAGAAAAAGAGAAGAATAAGCAACATAAGGAGCACATTGCCCAGTTGCATGCATACATAAAAGGGTTAATTAACTGTGATCATACAGAATCAGATCAGGCAGTCCCATTGACTACAATTTCTCAAGAAGTTAATAAATTAGACCTCATGAGGCATGAGTCAGTGATAATGAGGAAATGGATGTCATCAGCATTAAATGGAGCTAAAGAAGTAGTGAGAGCCTCTTTGTAGAGGTGGAATTCTTTGGGTATCTCAAGGAAAAAAGTCAATAAATTATAGAATGAGACTGGAAGAAGATCATTCTAGTTGGAGAAAGCCCTAGAGGATTTGAATGAAATAAAGAGGATTAATCCTCAGATCTTGATAAAACACCAAGTACTGAATAATCACACTGCCATGCTAGTAGATATCTGGTATAAAGACATCAGATTTGAATGTGATGTGCTGAAGAAGTGCAACAGTAAATTGAGAGATATCAGTATGAAACTACATGACATGATGTCATTTGAAGCAAAAGTCCTAGAAGCCCTAGAGGGAAAAGTAGAGGGTAAAATTGAAAACCAAGATGCAGAATTTGCCATAAAAGCTTTGCATAATAATTTCCAGCCAATGGTTGATGATCCTCTCACCCACCTGATGAAAGAAGCAGTGAATAAGGTTATGAGAATCAAGGTCAGAGTGGAGAATTACAATGAAACATTGAGCGGTAGGAAGGCCAAGTTAGAAGTCCTTAGAGACAAATATCAGGCTCACAAACACGCCATTGCTAAAGCTAAAACTCAGGATGGTAGAGAAATTGATAAGATAGTGGAAGCATATGAGAATATGAGGATAGCATTAAAGGTCCATATACAGGAGGATATTCATTAGGGAGATGAAGACACGGAAAGTGATGATCATGATGATCATGAAAATAAAGAAGAAGAAGTTGATGAATAGATGAAGATGTGCCACAAAGGGAGAATATTTGCATCAGGTACTTAGAGGAATATAAACTACCTAGATGGTTGCTAGCTAGCAACCTGTGCCACAAGAGACAATTGACCAAGTCAAAAGGGGAATATCCACTGTGGATCCTATATAGATAAATCTTGATCGTAGATCATGTGTAACCGCTCCCTCACCTTATTCTATAAAAGGTATAGGTATGCCTTGTTTTGAACATTCGAAGCTTAATTGAAATTTGTTTATTGAAGTATCAGGGCTTATTTCAAAGTTATTGTATATGTACATGTTTTTGCATACTTAATGAAAGAGAAGACCATTTTGATTACAAATCATCGTAAATCTTGAGTAGTCTATGTCTAAATTCTTGATATATGCTTTGATTTGCTGCGTCCCTTGGAGTGCTCATTAGTCTGCATATATTTTATTCATTCATCATCCTTTGAAGTTAGCATCAATTATATCTAGCTGTGGAACATCCTGGTGAACATATGGTTTGATTTCTTCTCCTAATGACAGTATCAAGTGTGTATGTGGCTCAATAGCTGAAGATTCATCATAATTTGAAGTATCATTTTACATTTCTTTTAATTTCAGAACAATTCACCATCACAGTTATAAAATAGATAATCAGAAGCAAATTACATGAAATATGTAGATATCTTGTAGATAACTGGAAATTCATAGCATATTTGAAGTTAAAGCATGTACAATTAACAAATATCATGCAAAGATTTGAGTATAGACACAGCATTTGAAGGAACATACTATGTAGAATAACTTTCTATGTAGCATCTTTACAAAAACAAAATCCTGTTGATGAACAAATGTAAGGCCCCAAAATGGAAACAACAACACACATCAACCACTAAGTAACGTCAGTTGATTAAGAACTAATCCACGGAGACTTGGGATCATGAATTCTTTGAATTCATCATATCTTTCAAGATGAGTGAAGATTGATATGTAACTTTTATTCTATGTTTGTTTATGACTAACATCATGATCAACAGTTGGGTCATCATTGTAAAAAGAGTCATATTTTTGTAATGTCATCAAAAACTACTATGTAATAGCACAAAAATGCAAACCATGGAAGATGAACAGTCAAGCTATTCAAAAGTTAGGTATGACCATTGGTTTCTAGTTGATTTTGGAGGGAAGAACATGTACATATGATGGAGAACACGTTGTAAAGCATTGAGAATAGTTTAAGTGAATATCAATAAGAAAGATCACTATTTTTCTGTGTTTTTCCTGCAACTTGACTGTTCCCAAGCCTAGTACGGCTCCGTATAGAGGCAAAGTTGTCTAAAAGATTTTGAATATGATGGAGATATGAGTTAAATTCATTTTTAACTTGGTTTGAGTGTTTTAAATTGAATTTGGTGCAAGTTTTTGTCATTTCGTTGTAGCCGCCTGTTAACCCTGTTTTGTGGATTGAGATCACATAAAATGAACAATTGACACATTCTTCCATTCATGACTTTTGTAGCTAGGTGTAATGGATCAAATATGGTATGATTGAGTGCTTGAATGGTTTGAGTGAGTATGGGAGGCAAGTTGTGTGGTTTGGTGTGATGCCATAGGGCAAATTTTGTAAGTTTTAGCTTGAAAAGAGTGGCTAAGAGTGTGAGTTTGCATAAGAAACATTGGTAATGGACTTGTGAAGGTTTGGACAGCATAGGAAGACATATTACAACATGTTTGATGTATTGGGGAAGTTTTTAGATGTGTGGGGTATGGATTTTCAATAAACCCTCCTTCAAACTAGCCTAGAAAAGGCCTAAAGCAAGGGTTTGGTGGTTTGGGACTTAAATGAGCATTCTAGTTCCTAAAAGTGGTTGATTCAGTGGTTTTGGAGGTTGTTTAAAGACTATACATAGTAATTTTGGGTAGACAAGGAGTTTGGAGGGTACTTGCTTTGGAAAATAGAGCTAATTGCCCCTTTTGTAACAGCAGAACAGTCAATTTTAAGAGGATACTTGCTAAAGTAACCATAATTGGTTTTAAGATATGTCAAATAACTCAATAAAGGGTATATAGAATAGTGATTTGTTTGTGAGTTTGAGGTGTGGAACACCCCTAATCTTAGGTTTTTGAAACTTGCCAATTGGATTGGTTAGAAGTTAGTGATTAGTGTACCTTGGTTGACATCAAATTGGTATCAGAGTACAGGGATTAGATCTCTTGATGAAGAGTGGTTGAAGTTCACATAAAAGAAACGTTGGAATTTGAAGAGTCAAGATGCCTCCTAAAATTAGTGGTACTACTAGAGAGTGGCAGGAGTTGAAGGAGAGACATGCTAATTTGTTGGAGTCTCATAATACTATGTTGGCAAGGCTTTCTACCTTGGAGTCAAATCAGAAAAGAGCTATGGTTCTAGGAGATGAGAGTGAACCTGAGGAAGAAGGGGAAGAAGAGAATGAAGTAGAGGAAGAGCAGATGGATCCTGATGAATAGAAGACAATAAGGCTTTTGAAGGAATTAAGAGGAGAGGAATATAAGTCCAAGGTTGATTTTCCCATGTATGGAGGATTTTTGAATGATGAGGAGCTTTTAGATTGGATTGCAGCCATGGATAATGTGACTTTGAATGTGAAGATGTTCCTAAAGAGAAGGTAAAGATTGTAAAGACAAAGCTGAAAGGCCATGCATTATTGTGGTGGGACTATGAACAAGCTGAGAGGAGAAAGCAAGGTAAATCAAACATAGTTTCTTGGGACAAAATGGTTGGTAAAATCGAAGGTAAGTTTCTTCTTAAAGACTATGAAGTTCAATTGTTTAAAAAACTTCAAGATTTGAAGCAAAAGGACTTAGATGTTAAGACTTATAATGATGAATTCTATAAGTTAAGCATAAGATTAGGTAGAATGGAAGATGAAGTTGAAAAAGTTGCTAGATACCTTGGTGGACTTAGATTTAATATTCAAGATGAACTAGTTGTGGCAAATCCAAGAACTGTTGAAGAGTGTTATCAAATGGCAGTAAGGGTTGAAGAGAAGATCAAAAGAAGGCAAGATAAAGCTATTAGAGGATGAGGCAGAAATTAGAGAGGAAGAGGATCATTTCCTACATCAAGATAGTCCCATGATGAACAAGAAGATGCAAACAAAGGTAAAGAACAAGTTGTTGATTCAATGGGTGGATTTAGAGTCTCTAGAGGCAGATTTGGTGCAGGTAGAAGCTCAAACATATTTTTAGGAAGATGCTACAATTGTAATCAATTTGGTCATCCATCCTTCAAATGTCCTAAAATACAAGGCTCTACTTCAAGTGTTGGTGACAAGAGGGCTCAAATTGTGCAAGAGGGGGATAAGGAAAGTGTGAAGTCACCCTCTCTACATGCTATTCCAGAAGATGGGGAAACATTGATGGTGAAGAGACAAATTTTAAAGGCATCTGTAGATTAGATAATGCAAAATGAGAGAAAACACTAAATCAAATGCAATAACACAAGAGATTATACCTCACATGCACAACCTAATCCCATCAAGGGAAAGAAGGAACCTTTGCACCCAAAAGAAGCTCCTAAGACTCAGATGATCCCTAGACTATTGATCCAAATGTGAAATGCTTTTCAATTGTGCAACTCACTATTAACTCAAAGGTGATTTTGGCATGGTAACTTTGCATGAAAATGGATGATCAAAATGACTTGTGAGAGGTTGTATTTATAGACTTTTGGAGAGGATTTTGATCCAAGGGTGGAGATTGATTGGAGAGATCAATGGTGGAGGATGAAAGTGAGGTGGAGGGCCTAGATTTGATCTTAGAAGATGGAGGGCTAGGAATAAAAGTAAATCTTTTATTCATTTTTGGGAAAGGGGTGAATAAATGAGGTTGGGTGAGATGGATTATTTGTGAATTAAAAATTCACATGGGGAAGGGTAAAATGAATTAAAAATTCATTTGGGGAAGAGTGGATATGACATGTGTAAGGGATGTGTAAGAGGAGTAAATGTGATGTGTGATTTATTTGAATTTTAAATTTGGGGGGTGTGGAGAGAAGTGCTAATGAGGATTTGACTTTCTTAATTAGGGTGATTAACCTAATTAATGTGGCTGGAATAAATTAGTAGAGGGATTAGAGGGGGGATAAGATTAATTAATTAGTGATTTAATTAATTAATCATAAGGCTAGGATGGGATAGGCTAGAGTAGGCAATTAAATAATAGCTATTTAATTGTCTAGGGTAGGGATAGGCTAATTAGTAGGCTGGATTAATTAGTTAACATGGTTTTAACTAATTAATTGGATTTAGGGAAAATGGGGAATTGATTTAATAAATTTTGCATATTTATTAAATCACTTGGCTAAGGTTTGGACTATTGAATTAATAAAATTAATTCAATTTTGGGGATAAAATGGTGTGGATTTAGAAAATGAAAGGGGTGATTAATTAAATAAAAATTTAATTAATTAGTTGGAAAGGGAATTGGTAAGTTTAGGGATGTCGGGAATCAGTTTGGTGGTCGAGACATTTTTAAGTGTCTACATTTGCCCCTCTTTGACATGGCGTCAGGACCTAGGAGGGAAGTGGCGTCAGGTCGAAGAAGAAAAATATGCCCCAACTGCCAGGAAGGAATGAGATGGATAAGGGATGCCCCCTCGAGAGGTTGGTGGGAAAAATAACAATTTTGCAAGTAAGCTCTCGAAAGGATGTGACAGAAGTGAAAGTTGGAGAGGTGCTGGAAAAAGAAGATGGTGGGAGGAAAAACGGAGGAAAAAGGCTGAGATCTGCACCCTGGAGGGAAAAGGAAGGGATGGAGGGAGGACATGGCCCACTATATTAAGAAAAGTGGGCCCAAAGAGTGCCACATTTGCACACTTTTGACCTTCTAGAAGAAAAGACAAAGGAGAGATGGGCGAGCGCAACCCACAGTTCCCGCAACTTCATCACATCTCAGAGCGATTCCGAGAGGTCAGGCGGTCACCCGAGGCTGGACCCCAGGTAGGGCCTAACCCGAACTTTGTGATTTTTTACTTTATGCACTTGTTTTTGGGTTGCAAGATATGGGTTAGGAGCGTGTGGCACCATAGACAAGGCAGATTAGCGCAATCCTGCGGATTAGCGCTATCCGCCAGGGTAGGGTAAGGCGATTTTGTCACCATTTTGGAGGAATATTGGCACCATCGTCTGGATTGGCGCCAAAACTCAAGGTGAAGCAAATATGGCATTTTGACGCCATATTATGAGTAGAACGGCGCTATCGTCTGGAATAGCGCCATAATGGGGAATAGTGCTATACTTAGTTTTAGCGCTAAAAGTTTAATTGAGGTGAAAATGAAGTGCTGCGCCATCGTCTGGATTGGCACGATATAGGGTGCACAGTAGCTCCAATGTCTGCATTGGCGCTATACAGGGAGCGCAGTGGCACTATTGTCTGTATTGGCGCGGTAGGTAGGGGAAAGTAGCGCTATTTTTAAAATAGCACTTAGGGATTGTCTGTGTGGGGCCACATGATTTGGGCCTGTGAGACATTCAGAAGAAAAAGGTGTGGGGGGAAAATAAGTTTGTATCTAATGAAGAAGTGGTGGATGCAGGATACACGGCGGTTTATACTGCAGTCGCGAGAGCGACGAGTGCGATCCGTGATGCCGCTGTTTGATGAGGCATGGCGACCTTGACTTGTGGGACTGGGGCTGTGGACGGTGGCAGCGATGCCAGTACTGTGAGCTCATAGAGCTCTAATGACGGCCGCAATGGAGCGATACCGTAGTGAGACTTCGAGCTTTTTGCTGCCGACAGGAGAGATGACTATCACACTTGAGGATGTTTATCACATCCTCAAGCTGCCGATTCATGGTTGACGTGTGAGGTATGACACGAGGAGGGGGCAGACTGCGTTGATCAGAGTGTTCAGAGCAGAGCACGTGGTATTTTTGGTAGACGGGAGGGAGATGGATTATGACAGGACACTTGTGGCGGGTGCAGATCCCTTTGCCTTATATTTGTGTGCACTGATTGGAGGAGTGGTGCTACCGGATAAGCGAGGCAGAGGTTTTCCTATGGGCTGGGGTGGGATGATAGAGGGGATGGTGAGGCATGATACTGTCTACGCATGGGGGCCAATGATGCTAGCACAGCTGCTTCATGAGATGCACACGGTCGCCTATCTTCATGACAGGGCTTTATCTGCTGGGGTTACGCTATTGCACGTATGGCTTTAGGAGCATATCCCTGTGACTCGGCCGACATGCGGTTATTATTGGCGCCCATTTGAGGCGTTTGTGTTTTTGTATCAGGATGCACTATATACCTATACGGGACAGGTCCGCCACTGGTGGAGGATACTGGATGACGTGACTAGCATGGTATACCATCCATATATTGATTGTGAGGAGTGGCCGGATGATGTGAACCATCTCCCGTACACATTTTAGCAGAGATTTCTTATGGGTCGTACAGACCATACTATAGAGATGTACCTACCCTCACAGGTGATGCGGTAGTTTGGACGGGTATAGGATGTGCCTCAGCAGATGGCTATATATGCACAGACACCGCGGGATACAACCTACTTCCCCACAGCATTACAGCCACAAGTTGTGCTGAATGACTGGGCAGCACTTCGGCCAGTTCAGTGGGATTGGAGGAGCACCGTGGTGGATGTAGGTACTACGCCCGCTTATGATGTATGGTGGCAGACGCATCAGTCCACTTGATTGACAGATCCAACAGTGGCGTTATCAGAGGATGAGGGAGATGGAGATGGAGATGATCCAGATGGGGGTGGGGATGAGGTCATTGCAGATTTCATTGTAGAGGTGATGGATGATGGGTCAGAGAGGGTGATTTCTCAAGATGGTCAGCTTGTGGATGAGGTGGCAGCAGCGGGAGCGGGACAGGGGCCAGTGGGGCAGGAGGTTCTAGCACAGCAGGTTCCTACGCAGTAGGTTCCAGCGTAGCAGGTTCCAGCGCAGCAGGTTCTAGCGCAGCAGGTCCAGGCTAGGGGCAGACGGTAGGGTAGAACACCGCGACGACGCGGTGGACAGCCGAGGACAGAGCAGGGTGATCTATCCCCATCACGGGTGGAGCAGCTGCGGGTCGGTAGACATGATGCTGAGGCAGGGAGCTCAGGGGCAGCGATGGAGGCAGAGGTTGAGAGGCTGACACCTCGGCGACGGTCACGGGAGGAGATGGAGGAGATAGAGACACTACGTGCTCAGGTGGCTAGTTTAGAGGAGGCGTTGGGGTGCCAAGAGGCTGAGTTGGGACAGCTGCAGGGAGTAGATGGGCGGTTGGCAGTTGCAGAGGCTCAGTTGGCTCAGGCCAGAGAGGATATGGAGGATTTGAGGATAGAGCGGGATGCAGTGCTCGTGAGAGCACATCAAGCAGAGACTGCGTTGAGCAGTGCACAGGCTATGGGTGGGGGGCTTGCCCTGATTTTGGCAGGGATGCAAACTCAGCTGGCCCAGGCTTAGACACATGCGCGTCAGATACAGGGTTAGTTGAGCCAGGCACAGGGATAGGTAGCTCAGGTACAGGGACAGGTAGCTCAGGTATGGGGGGAGCTAGCAGAGGCCAAAGCACGGACGGAGTATTATCAGGGGTTATACTATGCAGCCATACCTGCAGCGCAGCGAGCACCGAGTTACAGCCAAGTCAGTAGATCAGGGGCGTCGAGATCACATCGATCTAGATCTATTCACTCAGTTCAGCAGACGATGCCCCCTCCCACATATGTGCCCCAGTAGGATCCTCAGGTACCAGTAGCACCACCCCCACCACCACCACAAAATGTCCCCACCATACCCCAAGATGACCTAGATGTCTTGACCTTCACGCAAGATGCCGATAATATGGACCTACTTGATAAAGTCCTAAGATCGGATCCAAAGAGATATCTTGACCATCTTCTCAAGCTTGGTGCTCAACTTCCCCCCGTCACAACATCATCACAACCATCCACTTCTATAGTTGTCCCAACCCCATCAAATACCCAAGCATCTACATCACATATCCAACCCACCATCTCTCAAACGTCAACACCTAATGTATCTACCACATCCACAACCTCAACCACTACCACATCTACTACTTCCACATCCACTGCTAACATCTCCCAACCTGTCATCACCTCCACTACCACGACTACCATCAACCCTTCCACTTCAAACACAATGGGCATACAAGGCAACATCACACAAGCAAATACCTCCACAAGTCTGCCCCCACCAACGGGCATTCAAGACCTAATAGATCAAAATCTTGTCAACCTTGAGCATAGTGCACAGCCATCACCAAACGCTAACCTTGGAGCTTACAAGGATCCCTTGCCCAACTATAACAAAGCTTCATCATCCAATCAAGCATACAATGTCACTCCACCACCCACACACTACGACTCCATTGTCGGCCGCATTGAACCCTCATCCCATTCTGTCAACACAATCACCATTCGGGCACAAGCACCCGATTGCGCCGTCACAACCTGTTGAGGCCGTGTCTCAATCCGCACTGCCCCTCCCACTAAACCAACACCCCCATCCACATCTGATCCCCTCCCCCCTCGTTCCAATGCCCATCCATCACCAACCACTCGATACAACCTCCTAGACCATCTAGGAAAGACACCCGCGCAAATCTCCATCCTTGAGCTACTTCGCACATCACCCCGCCACAAGGACATTCTTGACAAGGCCCTTTTGGAAACACAAGTCCCTGCAAACTTGGATGTCAATCAATTTCAAGCCACGGTCGGCCATATTGCCACACCACACCATATCATGTTTTCTGAAAAAGACCTTCCTGCTTCCGAGCACCTACATAATGATGCACTACACATCGAGGTCCGCATTCACAAACACACCATTAAAAGGGTCCTAATAGATGGTGGTTTCGGCCTAAATATATGCACTCTAAAATTGCTAAAACACTTGGGGTACTTAGATGTGGTTGTGGATGCTAGCGAGTGCATAACAATCAAAGGATATGATGACACCGAGAGGCTATCCGAAGGTACCATAAAGCTTCCTATTCAAGTGGGACAGAAAATCTTTGAAACCAAATGTCAGGTTCTAGATCTTGACCTCACTTATAACATTCTTCTCGGACACCCATGGATCCATGCCATGCAAGCCGTCCCCTCCACTTTCCATCAATGTCTCAAATTCCCCCACAACGGCACTGAAGTCACTATCTATGCTGATCCTCGTCCTTTCCAATACTGTAGTTTTCTGGAAGGACACAACCAAACCTTCTATCCGTACAATAAAGCCACCAACCAAATCACCCCAACAGCTTCCACTTCATACATCGACCCTGCCAACATCGCCACCACTTCATCCCAAACACCTTCACCACCTGAGGTCAAGATCAAGCTCAGCAACCAAGGCTGTGGGGAATACAACCTTCACGGCACCTTTTGCATAGGCTTATTACCCACTCCTAAGACATTTGGCACTCCGCACACAGAGGCAGCTGACACAGTCATCATCAAATGCAAACCCTCGCCCGTCTTTGAGAAAAAACACCTTCTGGATCAGGACATACTTGAAGATATTTCATCCTGGCTTTACAAGGACGAGGAAACAGAAAAAGACATCCCCACCATCCCAGCAAACAGTTATGGCAAAGGTTCTGAGATAGTCAAAAGCATGGGTTACAAAGGACAAGGCAGCATTGGCCTTCATGAACAGGGCATTGTGGAACCACTGCAAGCAACCAGGAACCCCTATACTCAAGGGTTAGGGTATGGTCAACCACAATGCATCCTTAATACCAGTGAATGTATCTTAGCCGAGTTTGCTCCAGTTTCTCTAGATGTCGACAATATTAATGAAACGGACCTACAAGACTCCTTTAGCGACTTTGCCGATTTCTTCGCCTCCTCCATTTGCACCATCTACTCTGTCACTACTCTCGCCTCATCACCCAATGACCTACCATTAGTATACCCTGACCTCATTGACTGGGACCAATGAGGACCTCCTATTTTGGATATCGCACCTAATGACGAAGCCATTGCTGAAATGATGGGAGTAAGAGACAACTTCCCCTTGGGAGATCACCGAGCTGGATACATCATGGAACTCAATCCAGCTGCCTATTTTGGGGAGACAACCCCTGCTTCTAGTCACAAAAATACAAAAACAAAAAATAGATCTGATGGTGAAAATTGTTCCACGGTAGTATCAGATCCTAAAAAAGTAAAAATAAAGGACGTATCTCCTGGTGAAAACCTCCATGAGGCACCAGGAGATGGAAGCATGGGCCTCCCTGAAATAGATAAAGTATACCCTGACAGATCACCTATCTTGGTTGAACCAGCGTAGGAAATGAATCTAGGGATAGAGGAAGAGCCGAAAATCACATATCGAGTAGAATCTCTCAGCCTGTTCGAACAGGAGGACTTCTTGGCATTCTTCACACGCAGAAATCGCAACTTTGCATGGACCTACGCAGACATGCCAGGGCTAGATCCTGCCTTGGTTATACATCATCTTGCAGTGCGTCCTGATGCCAAACTAGTCAAACAGAAGCTCCGAAAGATGAATCCTCAAGTAGCCCTTCTTGTCAAAGCAGAGCTTAAAAAGTTACTAGATGTGGGGTTCATACATCCAATTGATTATCCTGAATGGGTCTCGAATCTAGTACCTGTTGCTAAACCAGATGGCAGAATCTACTATTGCACTGACTTCAAAGACCTCAATAAGGCCTGCCCGAAAGATAACTTCCCCCTTCCCAACATTGACATGATCGTGGATCTTACCGCAGGGCATGAGATGCTATCCCTCATGGATGGCTTTTTAGGATACAATCAAATCAAAATTGCCGAAGAAGACCAACACAAAACATCCTTTATATGCCAATGGGGGACATATTGTTGGGTAGTAATGCCGTTCGGCCTAAAGAATGCAGGAGCTACTTATCAACAAGCAATGACTATCATCTTCCATGACCTCTTTCACCACATCATGGAGGACTATGTTGATGACTTACTCGGCAAATCAAAAACCTGAGAAGAACACTTGGACGTGCTAGCCAAGATCTTTGACAGGTTAGAGCAATATAATGTTCGTCTAAATCCAAAAAAGTGTGTCTTTGGCATCACTTCAGGCAAATTATTGGGATACATAGTCTCCAGACGAGGAATCGAGGTGGACCCGGCAAAAGTCAAGGCTATTACTGAAATGCCACCTCCTAAAACCTTGAAACAATTGAGAAGCCTATAGGGTAAACTACAGTCTATTCACCAATTCATTGCTCAACTTGCTGACAAATGCCAACCATTCCAGCATCTCCTCAGAAAAGATACAGCTTTCACCTAGACTACTCAGTGTTAGGATGCCTTTGACCAGCTAAAAGCATATCTGGCTAATCCCGCTATTCTATCTCCACCAAGACAAGGAGAGCCCCTCCTCTTGTATATTTCCGCAACCGACACAGCAATTGGGGCTTTGTTAGCACAACACGATGAACAGGGAAAGGAAAGAGCCATCTACTACATCAGCCGCACCTTGATTTCCTATGAGCTTAACTACACACAAATTGAACGAGCATGCCTGGCCCTCGTCTTCACATCACAAAAGTTAAGACATTATATGTTCAATCATAAGACTAATCTCATTGCTAAGATCGACCCACTCAAATATTTGCTAAACAGAGCAACTCTCACAGGAAGGATGGCAAAATGGGTCATGATTCTCACCGAATTTGACATAGAATACACAGAGAGGAAGGCAATCAAAGGACAAGTCATAGCAGATCAACTGGCTGAGGCACCTATTTAGGCAGAGCATCCTACAATAGCAGAATTTCCAGACGAGGCCATCTTGACAATCACACCAGCCACAAATACCTAGAAGATGTATTTTGATGGATCCTACACTCACAGAGGCTCGGGGGCAGGCGTCCTGTTTGTTACCCCTCAAGGTGACACGATCCCTAAATCATTCAAAATCACATTTCCATGCACCAATAATGTAGCAGAATATGAGGCCCTCATCACAGGTCTTCGAATGGCCATCCAATGGAAAATAGACAAACTAACTGTGTATGGCGACTCTCAACTAGTCATCAGGCAAGTCAATAATGAATATAAAACCAAGGATAATAAGCTTCTTCCCTATAAGAAGATGGTCGATGACTTTAAAGATTATTTCGGTGACATCCACTTTGAGTGGATCCCAAGGTTAAACAACAAAGCGGTAGATGCCATGGCCACCATTGGATCTCTGGTTGACATGAAGCAAGGCAGCAAGAAATGCGAATTCCTAATCGAAGAGCTCCCCATTCCAGCATATGACGTTCCCCAATCTGAATTAGTGTGCGAAATCGTTGGTCCCTTATCCCCCTGGTATCAGGAAACTTACCTCTATCTTCACGATAACATCCTCCCCAACAACCTATCCCCATCACAGAAAAAATCCTTCATCCGTCGAGCCTCCCATTTCATCCTTGTAGGTGACACCCTCTACAAAAGGAGTCTTGATGGTACGCTTCTACGATGTTTAGACTCTAGGGAAGCCAAGGCAGCTTTGGAAGAGGTACACATAGGTATTTGTGGGGCACATTCAAGTGGACCAGCTCTTTCTAAGAAGATCCTGAGGACTGGTTATTATTGGCCCACCATGGACAAAGATGCACATCAATTTATCAGAAAATGCCTCCCATGCCAACAGCACGGTGATCTCATCCACACACCAGCACAGGAGCTGCAACCAATCACAACACCATGGCCTTTCTCACAATGGGGACTCGACCTCGTAGGTAAAATACACCCTCCATCTTCCAATGGCCATAAATTCATAATAACTGCTACCGAATACTTCACAAAGTGGGTGGAAGCAATACCACTCACCTTCACCACAGGCATCCAAATCTCCAAGTTCATTCTCCACTACATCATCTGCCACTACGGTATCCCCCATTCCATTGTCACTGATAATGGGAAGCCATTTAAGAACCAAGAAGTTCGCACTTTGTGCAAAAAGTTCGACATCAAACACCACTTCTCCACGCCATATTACCCCCAAGGAAACGGTCAAGCAGAGGCTTCTAACAAAACCATCCTCCGCATCTTAAAGAAGACAGTCAATGAAGCTGGCCGCGACTAGCACCTCCAACTTAACCCCGCCCTATGGGCTTACCGCACTAGCATCCGCACTCCTACTGGAGCCACTCCATACTCACTAGTATTCGGATCAGAAGCCATTTTACCTATAGAGGTTGAGCTCTCGTCCCTCCGAGTATCATTGCAAAATATTATCTCTGATGAAGACTATCGCGTCGCAAGGTTGCATCAACTTGAATTGTTGGATGAGAAACGCCTGAATGCATTAAATCACTTACAGGCATACCAAAACCGCCTCAGAAGAAGCTACAACAAAAAGATCAGAACCAGAAAGTTTGAGGTAGGTGACCTGGTCCTAATGGAAAATCAAAAGAACCTGCAAGAGCGTCCGAAGCAAGCAAAATTCAAACCTAATTGGGTAGGACCTTATGTCATCACACCGACTATGGGTCAGGAGCTTATCAGCTTGCAACACCCGAGAGGCAGCCTCTAGATGAGCCAATGAACATCTTGCATCTCAAGCGATTCTATGCATAACCCATCTGATACCACAAGTCAAAAAATCAAAAAATGCAAAAAATAAAAACACCAAAAAAATCAAAAAATCAAGAAAAAAATCAGAGTGCAATAAAAACTTCCAATGGTGAAAATCACCTCGGTGACGCCTTGGATAAGTACCATGGTGAAAACCCGCCACGCGCTCCTAACCCATATCCCACAACCCAAAAACACATGCGTAAAGTAAAAAATCACAAAGTTCGGGTTAGGCCCTACCTGGGGTCTAGCCTCGGGTGACTGCCAACCTCTCGAAATCGCTCTGAGATGTGATGAAGTCGCGGGAACTGTGGGTTGCGCTCGCCCATCTCTCCTTTGTCTTTTCTTCTAGAAGGTCAAAAGTGTGCAAATGTGGCACTCTTTGGGCCCACTTTTCCTAATATAGTGGGCCATGTCCTCCCTCCATCCCTTCCTTTTCCCTCCAGGGTGCAGATCTCAGCCTTTTTCCTTTGTTTTTCCTCCCACCATCTTCTTTTTCCAGCACCTCTCCAACTTTCACTTCCGTCACATCCTTTCGAGAGCTTACCTACAAAATTGTTATTTTTCCCGCCAACCTCTCGAGGGGGCATCCCTTATCCATCTCATTCCTTCCTGGCAGCTGGGGCATATTTTTCTTCTTCGACCTGACGCCGCTTCCCTCCTAGGTCCTAACGCCACGTCAAAGAGGGGTAAATGTAGACACTTAAAAATGTCTCGACCACCAAACTGATTCCCGACATCCCTAAACTTACCAATTCCCTTTCCAACTAATTAATTAAATTTTTATTTAATTAATCACCCCTTTCATTTTCTAAATCCACACCATTTTATCCCCAAAATTGAATTAATTTTATTAATTCAATAGTCCAAACCTTAGCCAAGTGATTTAATAAATATGCAAAATTTATTAAATCAATTCCCCATTTTCCCTAAATCCAATTAATTAGTTAAAACCATGTTAACTAATTAATCCAGCCTACTAATTAGCCTATCCCTACCCTAGACAATTAAATAGCTATTATTTAATTACCTACTCTAGCCTATCCCATCCTAGCCTTAGGATTAATTAATTAAATCACTAATTAATTAATCTTATCCCCCCTCTAATCCCTCTACTAATTTATTCCAGCCACATTAATTAGGTTAATCACCCTAATTAAGAAAGTCAAATCCTCATTAGCACTTCTCTCCACACCTCCCAAATTTAAAATTCAAATAAATCACACATCACATTTACTTCTCTTACACATCCCTTACACATGTCATATCCACTCTTCCCCAAATAAATTTTTAATTCATTTTACCCTTCCCCATATGAATTTTTAATTCACAAATAATCCATCTCACCCAACCTCATTTATTCACCCCTTTCCCAAAAATGAATAAAAGATTTACTTTTCTTCCTAGCCCTCCATCTTCCAAGATCAAATCTAGGCCCTCCACCTCACTTTCATCCTCCACCATTGATCTCTCCAATCAATCTCCACCCTTGGATCAAAATCCTCTCCAAAAGTCTATAAATACAACCTCTCACAAGTCATTTTGATCATCCATTTTCATGCAAAGTTACCATGCCAAAATCACCTTTGAGTTAATAGTGAGTTGCACAATTGAAAAGCATTTCACATTTGGATCAATAGTCTAGGGATCATCTTAGTCTTAGGAGCTTCTTTTGGGTGCAAAGGTTCCTTCTTTCCCTTGATGGGATTAGGTTGTGCATGTGAGGTATAATCTCTTGTGTTATTGCATTTGATTTAGTGATTTCTCTCATTTTGCATTAACTAATCTACAGCATCCAAGGAGAAGGACCTGATTCAAAGAAGAGCACTATTCAGGACAACATGCAAATGCAAGGGAAAGGTATGCAAAGTTGTCATAGATTCAGGTTCTACTGAAAATATGGTATCTTGTGAAATGGTTGATAAATTGAAATTAGAAAGAATTCCCCATGAAGCACCCTATAAGGCATCTTGGTTGAGTAATGATCAGTCCATTTTGGTTAATGAACAAGCCCTAGTTGAGCTTCAAATTGGTAGATATAGTGATAAGGTTCTTTGTGATGTTGTACCTATGAATTGTTTCCATTTACTACTTGGAAGGCCTTGGCAATTTGATAGATATGCCAATTATAAAGGAGAAAAAATACATATCAAATTAAGAAGGATGGGAATGCTTTTACATTGACTCCATTGATTGAAGATGTGAAGGAACAAAGAAAGGAAACCAAAGTGATTATGTTTGGTAAGAAAGAGTTTGTGAAGGTTGAGTATGAAGAGAAAGTGAAGATTGTAGCCACTCCTATGTTAGAGGACATCAAAATAGTAAGTTTGAAGAGTGAAGTGAGTTTGAAAGGTAGAGAAGATGAAAAGATAACAGAGGTTGATAAGGAGCAGGTCAAGTTGATAATGGAAGTGCAATATTGGCATGAAAAACAAGACAAGATCATGATTGGGATAGTATTTTGTCCTTTAGCTTCAAACAAGGTTAGTGGTTAGTCATGTAATGATAGTACAAAGGTTGGAAAGCCTATAAAGATAGAGGTCTTAGGGGCAGGAAGATTGAGGACAGAGGTGTCTAAACCTGATTGGACAGTGACAGTAAGGGAAGAGAACATCATGACAGAGATAAGAGAGAAAAGTGCAGTGATTAAGGGCATTTGGCAACGGAATATGACTGAGTTCAAGCATGCAACAAAGGTGGAAAGAAAGATAAGTTAGGCCGCAAATGATAAGGGTCTGATTGTAGGCATAAAGGCAGATTCAACATCAAGTCATGATGAGGCAAAGGATAAGAGGCATATAATAGGTTAGTTTGCAAAGATGACACAGTGGCAATGTAGAAATCAGTCCAAAGAAGCAAGGGATAGTGCAAGACTACAGTACCTGATCCAAGAGAGAGAGAGATTCCAGACAAAGGAGCATTTGGAGGTCAAGGAGGTGTTGTGATAAAGCAAGGTCCATGGCAGTATAGTCCTCATGGGACATGAGGTTTTCTTTTTGGTAGGGTGTATGGTGTAGAGGCACCAAGTCTATTTTTCACAAAGTTTGTAATTAAGGTCTTGATGTTGGTCTTTGTTAGGTTCTAAGGTGTTTCAGTCTTTTATTATGCAAATAAGGCCATAATAGACCATTTCTCATGTAATTGAGTCATGCTGGGTCATCATTGTAAAAAGAGTGCCATATTTTTGTAATGTCATCAAAAACTACTATGTAATAGGACAAAAATGCAAACCATGGAAGATGAACAGTCAAGCTATTCAAAAGGTAGGTATGACTATTGGTTTCTAGTTGGTTTTGGAGGGAAGAACATGTACATATGATGGAGAACATGTTGTAAAGCATTGGGGATAATTTTAAAGTGAATATCAATAAGAAAGATCACTATTTTTCTATGTTTTTCCTGCAACTTGACTGTTCCTAGGCCTGGTACGGCTCCGTACTGAGGAAAAGTTGTCTAAAAGATTATGAATCTGATGGAGATATGAGTTAACTTCATTTTGAACTTGGTTTGAATATTTTAAATTGAATTTGGTGCAAGTTGGAGTCATTTTGCTATAGCAGCCTGTTAACCCTGTTTTGTGGATTGAGATCACATAAAATGAACACTTGACCCATTCTTCCATCCGTGACTTCTGTAGCTAGGTGGAATGGATCCAATATGGCATGATTGATTTCTTTAATGGTTTGAATCAGTAGGGGAGGCAAGTTGTGTGGTTTGGTGTGATGCCATAGGGAAAATTTTGTAAGTTTTGGCTTGAATAGAGCGGATAAGAGTGTGAGTTTGCATAAGAAACATTGGTAAGGGACTTGTGAAGGTCTGGATAACATAGGCAGACATATTCCAACATGTCTGATGTATTGGGGAAGTTTTTAGGTGTGTGGGGTATGGATTTTCAATAAACCCTCCTTCAAACTAGCCTAGAAAAGGCCTAAAGCAAGGGTTTGGTGGTTTGGGACTTAAATGAGCATTCCAGCTCCTAAAAGTGGTTGTTTCAATGGTTTTGGAGGTTGTTTAAAGACTTTCCATAGGAATTTTGGGTAGACATAGAGTTGGAGGGTACTTTCTTTGGAAAATAGTGTTGATTGCCCCTTTTGTAACAATAGAACAGTCATTTTAAGAGGGTACTTTCTAAAGTAACCATAGTTGGTTTTAAGATATGTCAAATAACTCAATAAAGGGTATCTAAAATAGTGATTTATTTGTGGGTTTGAGGTGTGTTTAGAAAGTTATGCTCTGACAGTCCATTTTGGAGGGCTAGTAGCAATAAGGAGGCTAAAGAAGGAACACCCCTAATCTTAGGTTTTTGAAACTTACCAATTGGATTGGTTGGAAGTTAGTGATTAGTGTACCTTGGTTGACATTATGGGGATAGGTGCAAGCCTACCAGGCACAGGCAGCATAGGCACAAGCACAACCAACACTAGATGATGGGTTGGTAGCAAGGCTCACGGCATAGAGAGATGCAACCATGCAGAGAGCACAAAGGTTGATAGGAGAGAGAAATGTAGCTTTAGCCACCTTGGGTATAGATCAAGCTACTTTATATTTGGCCAGAGAGCTCACTCAGGTATAGGATGAGTTAGGTATAGCTCAGGCAGAGATGGAGTATTATAGGGGCTTATACTTTGGAGTAGTGCCAACATACCAGAGACAACCAAGTTTTTGGATGAGATCTAGGATGTCAGGATCAAGAAGGACAGGGAGATCTAGGCCATCAATTGTGGGCCCACTCCTACAGGCAGGTGTAGGAGGATCTCAGGGAGCTGGTGGTGATCAGGGTGAGGCTTCCTCAATGAGTGCCACCCACCCGAGGCATCAGGGATAGCCTACTTTTGTATATATATTGTATTAGTTTTGTATTATGTTTAACCATAGTGAGGCCTACGAGCTGATATATGTATTATGGATTACTCTTGATAGCCAGATTGTATGTATCGATTCTTTTGTATATAATGAGACACTTATATATTGACCCATATGTATATATATATGGATTTCGATGGAGATATATATGGTGTTATGGTTATAGATACATCATGTATGATGCTTATTTTATGATTATATGTATTTATAGTTATGATATGCATACAATAGATGTAGATGGTAATGGATATGGTAGACATGCTTATGTTAATGAAATGGATGATGATATGTATATAATAATATTTGGCTAACACACTTGTTTGATAGGATGAAGATGATGAAGATGAAGGAAAATTAAATTTGACAAATCCTTATGAGAGCTATGGGTTTTATTGTCTTAAATGAATGGATGGTAAACGTTGGATGCAACTTAGATGATGGTTGTACACAAATTTATGAGATTTGCAATCCTTATGTTCGATATAGCATATGGATATTATGCACCAAGGTATAAAGACAAAGGTGACGATGTATCCAATGCATGCAACACAATGCAATCTTGTCTAGTATGAGGTCAAGATGGTGATCCAACATACACAAGATATGAATATTAGCTATTACAAGATGGACTTTGACTCTGCAAGTAACGGTTTGAACTTATTTCCACTAGACGTAATGACACCTTGTTGGTTACATGTATGGAAAATAGTCTTAGCATAGAATAGTCTTAATGTATAAGAGATTGTTTAGCTTCTTAGATACAAGAGATATTGATATGCAAGATGCTAATCCCAACATGGACAAGATACCATTAGGCATAGTAGGAGAATAAGATCATCCCACAAACATAGCATACAAAAGCACATGACCATGCCCCGGTCCATACGACATCATGACATACCAAGATATAAAGAATCAAGGTAGCCTTGACTAGGTATTGGAAAGGGACAAAAGATAAATCAAAAGAAAAACAAAAGACACAGCCATCATGTTCTCTTGCCAAAAGAGGATGCCCTTGGATGTATTGGATAGCTCCTTGTTGTGAGGAAAGATATATCTTGTTGAAGGTTGAGATGTTGGATGTGTTGGTTTTTTCCTAGACTGGATGCTTATTCCCAGATTTCCCTATAAGGTAGCCATCAGTGATCAACAGGATCTCTGGGCTAGGGGCCAACAGTGTAGGAGATAGACTCTATATTTTATCTCCTCTTCTTCTTCAGGCTCTGCAAGACCTAGGGGGGTATTCCCTACTCAACATCCATGAGGATATGCATACAAAGGCTGGGATGCTGACAGAAAGCAGATAAGTCCTCCTGTAAGTATTCCAAAACTGAAAGATAAGAGCAAAGGGGCTAGCTTTGGGCCTATTTGCAGTTGTAGACAGAGGATTGAGGATCCTAAAACTAATTCTAATGTCCTAAAGATTGTTTTAGATTGTTTTAGATTTTAAGTTTGGATGCAAAGCTGGACATGGTTGTAACACAAACACAAAGCAAGATTGGTGCCTATCTAGGGCCTGGAGTCAGTAGACATACACCTGTGAATGATCAGCATGAACAGCTAAAACTGGATTTCAGGGGGATATATGTGATACCTGCCTTACAGATATCTCCCAATACAGAGTGTTAAGTTATCTCTACTTATGGCATCCCTACTGCAGTATACCCTTCCCGATGTTCAACCTGAAAACAGTTTAATCTACCCCTTGAGCAGAAGTTAAAAGATCAGACATTCAACATAGGAATTCTATGTTCTAGAATCTCAAATATTACTTAAATATCCAGACTCAGAAGAAAGATACATGCAATACTGGAGACAGAATTAACAAAACACATGCTAAGATAGCATTTCTCATATAAGATTAATCATGAAATCAGTGGGGCCATGCCAAAACATACAACAAGAGATACATAGACTCACAGGTTTAGCTGTACAGAGCAACCAGATCAGCTTGTTTTGAATTACAGAGCCAAAAATCTTCAACTTTCAACAACCTTCAAATGAGCAACACAACCTGCTATATACAGCAAGGAAGGTTCCCAACATTAATTACATAGTTGACCAAAAAACCCGCCAAATACACAGTATCAGAAAAATGGCGCTCAACGCATTGAATGCGGCAGGTAGAAGAGGGGACAGAAGAGGATCTTGAGCCATGAGCCGCCAGCCATGGATGTACAACTTTAGTCGGGTACTGGATCCGTCCACGCCATCGCCCATACCTCTGCAACAATTGCCATTAATGGCGCACCAACCCGCGGCCTTGGGAAATGCAGAAAATTGTGCGTCGCAACCGTTTCCCGCCAAGATACATCATCATGATATTTGAAAATATGCAGGATCGAATTATCCCACATGCACCCCGTAGCAACCTCCTCATCACCTTATATACTAGGTCGCGAGCATATATGATGTCAGTGCTTTTGCTCCCGACGACACTAGTATAAACCTTCATCATCATCCTCCAGCAGCATGATATCCTGTTGCTTGAAAAATCACCTTGACGTCAGCATCATATCACAATATCACCTGCATGATAAACACCTTCATCGACACAACCTGATCCATCGGAGGAAGATCCTCCTGCTTTGCCGATACCAAATGTCTGGCCGATGAACATCCTGATGACGTCACCGTCATATCCTACTGACGTCATCAGCATATCTGCCTACTGCGCACCTCCTCATATCCGGATGACGTCATCATCATGTTTGCAAATATCGGGGGATCTCCACAAGATGATCAGTGTTAGAAATATGACCCCCCCGGACCTTGATGACGTCACCACCACATGTCGGCATCAGGATGATATTCGGAAGATAACCAGATATTTGGAAATATCATCCTGATGCACAAATATCATGCTGCACTGTAGCTCCGCTATAAGATCGGGGTGATAGATGAATATGCCAGATATTTGAAAAGATCACCCCCCACTAGATAATGCACGAAGTCGACAGGCGGATATCTCCCTTCGGAAATATCATGATGCAGACAGGCAGAAAAGCGGATATCACCCTGACGTAAGAATGACGTCAGCATCATTAGGATGATAAAACAACGAACATGAAGTGATACAACAACATCAGGATGATATTGACTAAGATCATCCTGACGTTCAAAATATGATGACCATGATGAATATCGGGTCACACTTAGAACTTTACAGCAACATCATCAGGATGATCTTAACAAAGATCACCCGATGTTAAAATATCACCCCGCGAAAGATCATGCAGGCAAAAAATATGATGACCCTCGCAAGCAACACGGCGATAACTAGAAATATGATGATGATGATGACGACCCTTAAGAAAAAACAAGTCGGGTCGAACAACTTAGAAAATAACCCCTTCAGAAGATTGGGGTGACATCATCATCATAAAAGGACAAGGCGATATTTGGAAAATCACCAGATACTTGAAAAATCACCCCCGCAAGCAAATCAGGGCACACTGTAGCTCATCAGTAGGATCGGGATAATATCCAAACATCACCCGATATTGAAACATGATGATCCTGATGAAAAATCTGGTCGACAGAAAATCATGATGATGCTGACCCCTTCCCTTAGAATATCATGATGATGATGATCTTCTCCCCTTAATAAAATATGATGCCGCAGCTGAGAAATGCTGAGGAGGTCCAACACTTAGGAAAATGGGCAAGAAGATATAGGGTTCAAATGAAGAAACCCCCTAAACACGAAAAATCAACCTCCAGGTCAAAATGAGCGCTAACAGGATGGATATAGCAAATATTGACTAAAGGCATGTAGACAAATGTCTTTGTTTACCCTTGATTTGATAAGTGCTTGAGCAATCACGACTTGCATAGTTTGTTTTCTGTTTGAGTTAGTCAAAGAGAAGAAGACAGAAGAAAGAGAAGAGATGAAATGAGAATGGAAGAAAGAATCATCTGCGCTTGTGTGTTGGATACTTCCATCGTATTCCAGATTGCCTAGATACCCTATATCCACAGGATCAAAGTACAGTAGGATGATGATGAGACATGATAATATGTAGTTCTGGGTGTTTATTTATGATGTAGGAAGTAGATGATAGAAGAAATGAGAGATAGATGAAGATGATGATTGGTGAAGATTAGAAGAAAGATAAAAGATGGAAGAGGTCTATTACATATGCCTGAATCTAGGTACTTCCTTCATATCCCAGATTGCCTACATACCCTGTATCCACGGGATCAAGGCACTAAACTATAAAGATGAGATGTAGTTCTGATTTGTGTTATGAATAGTGATGATGAAGGGGGGTGGAGTGATCGGGTTATAGTTTAGTTGAGATTGATTGGATGTTTGATGATGGTTGGTTGGATGTTTGGTGATGTTTGGTTGGATGTTTGGTGATGTGAAATGTGATTCGTATAGTGCTAGATGATGATGCTTAAAGTATCCACTCCAAGAACTAAGTGCAAGCAAGTGCCCGCAATATGGGTTGAATTTATTATGGACAATGAAGGATGAGGTGATAACCTAGACCTAGAAGAATGATGGACAAAATGACATGTCAACTCCAACAATTTCCAAAACCCATGATAGAAGTAAGCATAAGGGTGGAAAAGGGAATTAATTATTGGGGATGGATAAGTTTATTATGAAAATGGACAGAGATTGTAAGGATATAGACAAAGCTTATTATGGATAGATAGATGGCAAATGAAGGCTAAGTAGATGATAAGAGTTGGTTCTACACATAGCACCTATTTGCTAGATTTTCACTATGGTACTTATCCAAGGCATCTATTTACCAGGTTTTCACTAGAGGATGGATTAATTATCTTTACTATTTTGATTTTTTGATATATATATATATATATATAATGGGATATTCCAAGAATTAGGCATAAAATCTCTTTAGATGAACACTGTTGATCAGTTCATCCAAAGGAATTCCTTCAAGTGTTGAGAAAGTGTAAGCTCTTGATCCATAGGTTGATGTGATCACATATGGTCCTAACCAATTTGGTTCAAATTTGCCTTTCTTTTTGCGATCCTGTTGATTTTTCTGATTCTCTTTAAGGACAAGGTCTGCTACCTGGAACCTTCTTTCTCTGATCTTTTTGTTGTAGCTACGATGAAGATGATTTTTAAAAAATTGGAGATGATTGAGTGCCATGAGACATCATTCATCCAATAGATTTAGATCATTTAGCCTGGATATCTTGTATTCTTCATTAGAAATGAGATGTTGTAATGATACTCTTCACGAGGGGATCTTGACCTCTATAGGTAAGATAGCTTCAGTGCCATATACAAGAGCATAAGGTGTAGCCCCAGTGGGAGTTTTGACACTTGTTTGATAAGCCCACAAGGCTAGATTAAGTTGTAGATACCAATCATGACCAACTGCATTGACTATCTTCTTAAGAATTTTGATAATGGTCTAATTAGAAGCCTCAACTTAACCGTTACTCTGGGGATAATAGGGTGTCAAGAACCTATGTTGGATATGAAATTTGCTGCATAGGTCACGGACTTCTTGGTTCTTGAAGGGACGTCCATTGTTAGTAACAATGTCTTGAGGGACTCCATAGTGGCAAATGATATGATGAAGGATGAACTTGGATATTTGCTTACCGGTGATATATGTCATTAGTATGGCTTCTACCCACTTTGTAAAATACTCTATGGCAATAATGATAAACTTATGACCATTGGATGAGGTTGGATGGATCTTCCCTATCAAGTCAAGTCCCCACTACGAGAAAGGCCAAGGTGTAGTAACAGGTTGTAACTCATGTGTTGGAGCATGTATCAAATCCCCATGTTTCTGACATTGTAGACAATGCTTAGCAAAGTTTTGTGCATCTTGCTCCATTGTTGGTCAATAATATCCAGCTCTCAAGAGTTCCTTAACAAGACTAGGGCTGGAAAAATGCAAACCACAGACACCTTCATGTACCTCACACAAAGAAACATTAGCTTCCTCTGAGTCAAGACATCTAAGAAGAATACCATCGAGACTCCTGCGGTATAGGATTTCTCTAAGGATAGTGTAACGAGAGGCTCGACAAATGAAAGTTTTAGGTTGGGTTTTGGATAGTTGGAATGGAAAGGTACCATGTTGGAGATACTTGTATATATCCACGTACCAAGGAGAATTGGGACCAACAAGTTCACATACAAGCTCAAATTGTAGAACATCAAAAGTTGGTATCAAAAGTTGTTCAACCAAGAACTCACATCGATGTGCATTAGAAGGCATGTCTAGAAGAGAACCAATTGTAGCCATAGCACTTGCTACCTTATTGTTGACCCTAGGAATTTGCTCAAATGTGCTCTTGGAAAAATATTTCTTGAAATCATCTACCATCAACTTATATGGGAGAAGCTTTTCATCTTTGGTTTGATATTCATCCAAGACTTGTCTGATAACCAACTGAGAATCTCCAAAGACTTGCAATTGTGTGATTGCCCATTTTACAACCATTCATAGTCCTATGATCAAAGCTTCATACTTAGCAATGTTATTTGTGCAAGGGAAAGCAATCCTATATGACTTTGGTGTACAATCTCCTTGAGGTGTGATGAAACAAATTCTGGCTCCAAATCCATGTTGTGTATATGATCCATCAAAGTATAACTTCTAAACTAATGAAGGATATAAATTGAATAGCTCTTCATTAAGAAATTCAAGACGAATAGGATGAATGTCTGTTATCAGTGCTTCTACTAGCTAATCTATGACTACTTTTCCTTTTATAGCTTTTTGATTCACATATTCGATGTCAAACTCACTTAGAATCATTACCCATTTTGCTAGTCTTCCTATGAGCACTACTTTGGAAAGAAGATACTTGAGAGGATCAAACTGAGATATGAGCTTTGTATGTTGGTTTAGAATATAGTGTCACAACTTTTGGGAAGCAAACACTACCACTAAACATGCTTTTTCCATGGTTGTGTAGTTAAGCTCATAGCCAACAAGAGTTCTCCTAATGTAGTAGATGGCTTGTTCTTTCCCTGATTCATCATGTTAAGCTAGAAGAGCACCTAGAGCTGATGTTGTTGAGGAGATGTATAATAACAATGGTCGATCGGGTATAGGAGGTACCAAAATAGGAGTTATACCTAGATATTCATTTATTTTCTGAAAATCTTGTTGACACTTATCATCCCATTTGAAAGCTTCTCCCTTTCGAAGAAGGTGTTGAAAAGGATGACATTTATCTACTAGCTGTGTAATGAATCTACGAATAGATTGCAATCTGCCTTGTGAGATGTGAATCTATTTCAAATTGGATGGTGGAGGCATTTCCATTATAGCTTTTACCTTGTCAGGATCCACTTCTATGCCTCGTTGGGATATAATATAACCCATCAGCTTTCCAGATGTTACCCCAAATACACATTTCTTTGGATTTAGTCTCAATTTATACTTCTCCAATCTATCAAAGATTTGTTCCAATACTTGTAAATGGCCTTCTCTGGTTTTTTATTTTCCCAAGATTTCATCAACATAATCTTCCATTATGGTGTGAAAAAGATTGTGGAAGATAACTTTCATGGCTCGTTGATATGTGGCAGCCCCTGCATTCTTGAGACCAAAAGGCATGATGACCTAGCAATAGGTACCCCATGTAAATATGAATGAAGTCTTGTGTTGGTCTTCTTCTACAATTCTAATCTAATTATAGCTAGAAAATCTATCCATTAATGATAGCATTTCATGTCTTGTTGTGAGGTCCATAATGGTATCTATGCTTGGTAATGGGAAGTCATCCTTAGGACAAGATTTGTTAAGCTCTCTGAAGTCAATACAACAGTGGATATGACCATCAGGTTTTGAGACTGGAACTAGATTAGAAACCCATTCTAGATAATCAATAGGCCTTATAAACTTAGCATCCAATAATTTCTAAATTTTTGCTTTGACCAAAAGTGCTATTTGAGGATGCATTTTTCGAAGCTTTTAGCTAACTAGTTTTGCATTTGGAGATACTTCTAAATGATGTACAAGTGAAGGATCTAACCTTGGCATATCTACATAGGTCCATGCAAAATTGATTGCTCTTTTCATGAAGAAAGCAGTGAAATCTGTCCTTTCTTGTTCTGATAATGATGCTACTAAGAATGTGATCTTGGGATTATGTGTTGTGCCTAGATTCATCTCTTGAGATTTCTCTACTAGAAATGGTAACTGTTCTTGATATTCAGTGGTCGAAGGAAGGTCAAATCCTCCATCCTTAGGTACCTTGGAGATACATCCTTTATTTTTACTTTTTCATGGTCAAGAGGTGCCTTGCCATTTTCACCTAGGACCTATCTTTTTTGATTTTATTTATTTCACTTTTGTGACTAAAGGATTTGACACTTCCACCAAAATATGATAACAAAGGTAGATCCATCATGAATCTTGCTTTATGATCTCCCAATGGTATGCCTTGTCTCAAACTCATGAATTTTGCTATAGCTTCATCATTTTGAAATGTGTCTAGAATAGGTGCCCCTTGTTGGTCCCAATCGACAAGGTGAGGATATACGAGTTTAAGGTCAGATGATGAGGAGTATGAAACAAATAAGGTAGATGAAAAGGTAAAGATGGACATGTCTTGGAAGAGTTCAATTATGTGGAAGGAAGAGCCATTGACAACATTATATTAGAAGTCCCTTCAGTAGGAAAAGATTTTGCTACTTCCTCGAGAATACACTCAATGTCTTTGGAAGGTGAAACATCCTTACCATACCCTAGACCTTGCTTATTAAACTTCTTAGTAACAATAATGGGTTCAACAGGTCCTTGTCCATGTGGTCCTAGACCTCCTTGTCCTTTATAGCCCATATTCTTGATAATGTGAAAGCCATTGTTAAATTACTCCACTTCTAGAGTAAGTTGACCATTCTCATCAAAGAAGAGCCAAGAGTTAATATCATCAATGTCTTCATCTTTGAGCATGCTTCCTTTTATGAAGACGGTAGGAGATGCTTTAATAATGGTTGGGTATGAAGTGGCTTTGGATATGAATGGTTGGCCATAAGATTTAGGAGATAAGGGTAAGGTTCCTACACAACAAGATTCTTGTAAATTGTACTCACCGAGTCCTTTCTCTTGGTATTTCGCATCAATGACAGGGATGGATTTACTAGATGAGGGCTTATTTAAGTTAGATGGATCTACATAGGATGTAGATGGATGCACTTTAGTGGGATGTAGATGGATGCACTTTAGTGTTGATGGGGACACAGTTGGGTTCTTGATATTTAGCTCGAAAAGTTTGACAAAACTCAAATGGATTTGGATCGGCGGGGATTGTGACTTCAACTCCATTGTAAGAAAATTTGAGGCATTGATGGTATGTAGATGGAATGGCTTTGATGGCATGTATGCAAGGACATCCAAGGATAATATTGTATGTAAATTCAATGTCTAGGACTTGACACTTGGTATTAGTGATAATAGGACCAACTTTGATGGGCAGATAAATAATCCCTTCAGAATCTCTCTCAGCATCATCATATACCTTGATGGTTATGCTCTTAGTGGTATCAATACGATCCTCAAAATATCCCAATAATTTGATAAGCTTTAAAGAACATATGTTTAATCCAATGCCACCATCTACTAATATTCGTTTGACACATCATTGGTTTATGTAAACTTTGATATGGAGGGCATCATTATGGGATGGATTGAGCGATGAAAGATCTTTGTCAGAAAAGGTCAAGCGGTAAGTTGGTGATACAATACTAGCTATCATGGTTTGAAATTGCATAGTGTCGATATCATTAGGGACTAACGACTCTTGTAAGTCTTTTATCAAGGATGGCTTTGTGGGCAAGTGATATACACAATAACTCCAAAATGGAAATATGAGTGGGGGTCTTACCAAGATGGTCAAGGATGTTATAGATAGAGGTTGGACATATGGTAGATGGTGCTCCTTGAATAGTAACATGACCTCGACGAGTGGTAACAACACAACTAGGGCTCCTTGGATAGTGAATGAGGCTTGACGAGTGGTATTAGGACAACTAGACTCTTTTCCTCTTATGGTAATGGTGGATATGTGAACTTGTTAAATTTGACCAATAGTGGATGATTCATAGGCACATTGGATATTCTTCCCTTTATTAGACGTATTTGCCTTGTCATGTGATGGGAGTGGATTCTTAAAAGCATCAAGGTCATAGTTTGAAGTTTGTTTAGGTGGATCAATGCTAATGGCTCCTTGATTAATGAGATTTTGAATCAAATGTTTCAATTTCATGCAACCGGATGTGCTATCTCCTTTCACTCTATAAAATTCACAATATTCATTGTCTTTGTACCAACTAGGCTTATACTATGGTTCTTCATATGGTTGGGTCTTAGGTAGTGTTATCGTTCTCACTTGTAGACATTTATTTAAGACTGATTCAATAGGTTCTCCCAAAGGAGTGAATTGACACTTAGGGAGTGGATTCATTTTAATTTGGTCTCATGGAAGAAATGGTGTGCCTTTGTTTGTTTCTTGGACATGGATGGGAGCTTTCACAGTTTGAATATTCTTTGCATCAACAATGCCATCATTTACAACATTTTTGTTTTTGTTCCAAAAGTGAGATTTATCATTTGAGGATTGTACATTATCCTTGGTTTCCTTCAAAATCTTAATGACACCTTTAGCAATTAAATCCTTTTCAATGTTGGTTCCTTTAGATATAAGCTCATCAAAAGTGGTGGCACTTTGTAGTTGCAATTGAAATGATAGATCGGGATGAAGGTTTTGAAAAAAGATATCCACTTGTTGCTTCTCAGGGATTTGCCATGAAAGTTTGCTAGCCATATTTCGCCATCATTGGATGAATGATGAAAAGGTTTCACCATTGCGCTATTTATTGTTGACAAGATCATTCATGGTAACCTCATGTTCAATGTTGAAGGTAAAGTGTGAGACAAATTTTCTTGAAAGTTCTTTGAATGATTTGATACTGGGTGGGATGTGCAAAAATCATTCCAAAGCTTGTACCCCAAGACTTCGAGGGAATAATCGCAATAAATATGTCATTATAGGTGACATCAAGAAAAGCAACATAGAATGTTTGAAGATGGTCAGTTGGATCTCCTTTTCCCTTTTACTTGTCAAATTGTGGGACCTCAAAATTTAGAGGAAAATGTATCATTTGTAATGACTTATCAAAAGGATAGGGGTACACATCCTCAAAAGAAAATGTTTTCTTTGTTTGTCCCATACTCATGTCATCAAGTTACTGGTATATTTGTTTAACATGATGTTCCATATCAGGTAGAGATGTTTGTTGTTGTTGCATAGGATTTTGGTGGCTTGGATGTGGTATTTGGTATACCAGGGTGTTGTTTGGAGTGTATTGTTGTGAGGTGTTATATGGTGGGGTATAGGTATTTTGAACTTGAATATCAAATGATGGAAAGGTGTGGGTGTTTGGGGATGGATTGACACCTTGACTTTGCATCACATGTGAACCAAGAGATGGATTGATGTATGACATTTCTGGATTAGAAGATGGCAGAGTTTGAGAGATGTTGGATGAATTGATATAGGATATATGAGGATTTGAATTGGATTGAGCTTGGGATACAATAGGCAGATTAACATAGGACATTTGTTGGTTGGATGGTTGTAGTCCAAGTGAATGGAGTTGATCAATGTATGGATGTGATCCAAAGGTTTGGTCAATAACCGACATATGAGTAGTGGATGGCACTTGCAATGTTTGAACTAGATTCATGGATGTTGATGGTTGGGATAGTTCAACATATGACACAAGTAGATTGGTATGAGGTTCTTGTGTGACTTGTGAAGGATGTGTGTTCATGGAGGAGGATACCATGGGATGGGACACATCAAATGTAGCAACATGTGACACATTTTGGTTAAAGACTTGAGGTATTTGGGGCACATACGAAGGATTTGTGTTTATGGAGGCAAGTGGAGTGGATTGAGATACATGAGGTGGGGTGACATGTGACATACTTTGGTTAGGCACTTGAGAGGCTTGTGAGGCATAAGAGCTAACAACATTGGTTGGTGTCAACAAAGGTTAGATGGATGTGGGTGGTACATGGAATGGAGGAATAGACGGAGTGGTATAAAAGGAAGTTTGAATGGTATGTGGAGATGGTGTAGATATGGTAGACATGGTAGTAATGGCCTTATAGGTATTGTTGGTCTCTTACAATGATTTAACAACTAAGCTCTTAAAACTGTAACTCAAAGATTGGACATCTAACCTGAATAGCTTTCTTAATCACTATGGAGATGCATTTCACTTGTCAAGCCAGGGATGTGAACTTGAAATGGGTCAGCACAATATGTGCACTAAGAACTTTCAAAGTATCCATGTTCACTCTATAGCTAAGAAAGACATAACGCTGAAGTTAAACTGCTAGAAAGGAAATAATAGGAACACTAAACATCAACAACTATTCTAGGATCAAGTACATGATAGAAAGTAAAAGTCTGGGCAAACAAATAGGAAAATACTCTGGCTACAGGAATAGACACAAAGTAGAATTCTAGTGGCTGCAAGAACATTCAATGCCAGATTTAACTAAATGCTTAACAGAAAATGTAACTAAACTAGAGGTTGGAATTCTCACCAAGTGCGCCCCCTGGGATGAGTATTCCCTAAGACAAATGTAAACTTACAACTTTATTTTATTCATTTGAAAAGATGAGTACAATTGAACATTATAACTGTATTACCGAAAATTGAATAATGCAAGTACAATCTTTGAATAATCAACAACCCCTCAAAAGGAGCATTAGAGTCTTATTTATAGAATGAAAACTACAAAACTAACTACCCAGGAGGGCAGTCAAGTCCAATAGAATAGGAGGACACCTCATTATGGAAAACATAGAAAGTGGAAAGGAGGTTACGCATGCAGGGGAATCTAGTCAAGCGAGTTGCTTTAACACAAATCTAGAATAACAATAACTCCTAAATTCTCTCAACAAGTATTTAAGATTAGTTACAAGGTGGTTGTTTTCCCTCCATTTGACATTTGAACGATCACCATGTTTGACTTTTTATGGAAAGCAACCAACCAATAGAATCTTCCTCTACTTTATGGATGTCAATTATATCTGTATAACAATATTAGTATACATAATAATTGCACATCTGTAACTACCTTGGAGTAATATTCATTAACCATATGTAAAATTAACATAGATACTTCATATAGCATGTCTTTGTCATAAAATAATATAAGGAATGACCTATGCTCAACAAGTTATAGCTTTGGGGTAATGACATAAAATGATCAGGATTAAAGTACCAAAGTCCAAGATAACTACAACAAATCGATAATAAAGTTTAACAAAATCGAGTCATAAACTAGACTCATCACTCTCCCCAACCTAAGACTTTGCTGGTCCTCCAATAGAGGAAGAGTTGTTCTTTTGCTTGGTTAATGCCCTGAAGTTAGCAACTACCAATTGTCCTATATCAATTTCTCTGGTGCATGAGGTAGGATCCCAATAGAACCCTTGTTGCCTATCCAACCTGCTCCATCTTTGTCTCTCTTCAGCAATATCATACTGGTAAAATCTGTAATTGGCATAGGCCACAATAGGATAGGTGGTTGAAAGATTAAGGGAAGCTAGAATTGCCCCTTTGTTCTCCCAATCTGTATATATCTATCCACTCTTTTACATGCCGTAGCATAATTCTGTAGAGAGTGAGGCTCTGCTTGTTTTAGCTCATCAGATAAACTATTCCACCTTTTTGTCAAATGTCCCTTCACAGATTCTTTAATACTGTGTGCCATCTTCTCATATTCTCTGTAAGTTACTTCTCTTTTAGGCAGGATTCTATTACTATAGCTTGGCCTATAAAGCATCCTATGCCAATCATTGAAAATGCTTCCTGGATTTCTAGATTCAGCTCTAACGGGCAATGGAGTACTAAATTCTAATTGTTTATAAGCCCTGAACTGCTATCCCCAACTAATCTCATTTTTCATCCAGGACATAAATGCCCTCATTTGAACATCCCGAACATACAACAAGGGGTTCCACTCATGGTCTTGGGACACAACAAAATTATGTAAATAGAATTCACACAACAAATTCTTTATTTTCGAAGGAGCAATCCTATAAGCATTGAAAAATTCAAGAGGAGATTCAATGGAAGGGTTCAAACTAGAAACAATCCTTGCTAATTTAAAAGAGAGGTATATTTCCTTTAAATGCAGAGCATAGACTCTTGGGGGAGTCCTGCATTCTAATACCTGAGGCACCAAAGCTGCCATATTATCCACTCTCTCTTTTAAAGTCGCAAGTTCTGCATTCTTGTCTTTAATCTCTTCATCCTTCTTTTGAATTTCATCCTTTAATCTGTATTTCTCCTTCTTCCATTCTTCTTCTCTACCCTTCATTTCATTCCATAGATTCATGGCTACCATGTGCATTAAAAAATTAGGAGGTCTGTGTATTCCTACCAGAGACTTTCCTAGCACAGATGGTTGATCTTCATGTAGCATAGGTTGCAGGGTTTCTGATTGCTTAGCCAATTCTAGCTGTAGGGTTTCTTGCTACAGGAACTGTTGTTTATCTTCATGTTCCTATCTCTCAATATGCTTAGCAGTGGTGGCAAGGTCTACCAGAGTTACATATGCTGCTTCCCCAATTATGTCTTTTTCTACATCATTCACATGCCCCATTAGGGCCTCTGTATCCTCAGCTATCATTTCATCAACCCTGGGGCTTGTTTACATAGATGCACCAGAGGCAAGCTCAGCAAGTCTTGATTTACTAGGACTCTCATGTTTGTCTTCGACTGCAAGAAGAACAATGTCAGCCTTATATTTCCTAGAGCGCAGCACTTTCCTTTCTGTGGTTTGCTTTTTAGTTTTACCTTTCTTTATTTCTGCCCTTCTCCTCTATGCCCTAGTTTGAATTAAATTGCTAAGATGAATATCCTTATTGTTAGAATCTGAAGAATTTTCTTTGTCTGCATGCTCTACTTCAGAAGAGCTAATCTCAATATCTTGTTTTGCTGTAGGAGGGTTTGCACTGGAAGTTTAAGTTCCCAGAGTAGTGGCAATAGAACACACCCTAATCCTAGTTCTATGATGTTGTGGCACAACCATAGGTCGCAAATGACTAGGTCTTATTTGATCAATATTCAGAAATTCCTCCCAAGTCATATCAGACACATCATGCAAAGACTTTTCAACTAGCAATTTGATTAAATAGTGGTGAGAGATAGAATTAGGCCTACCTTTTTAGGTCTCTCTGGCCATGGTGGAGAGAAGGTGGTAAAGCACATTTGGCACATTCATTCTTCTCCCATGCCTCATATGATTTAGCAATTTGAAATGCATAGAATGAAGGTTCGATAGATGACCTTCAAAAGTAATGTACTTCACCACATGGATAGCTACCTGTTTCCATGGCTCAGGCAGAGAGGTTCTTTTGGTTCCCTGCTTGTCTATAGTCAATCGAGGATCACCAGGTTCTGTAAATTTGGCCCTAGTTGACTGTGCATCTCTAGCAATAGGGTAATCTTTTCCATCAATAGGCAGACCTATAACTTCTACAATTCTTTCCTCGGTAGTTAACACCTCCAACCCTCTTACCATGGCTTTACCATTAGACAATGTCTGAGCAAATTCTAACGCAACATTTTCATCAAAACCATTTAGCTTCAAAAAATAGTCCATCCATCCACAATTTCTAAATTCATTCTAGCTAAGTGCATCCTGCAACAATACATCATAAACTGTGGGTTCATTCTGAATTAATCCTCCTCCCATTGACTTAGCTGCCTGAAAACAATTGCACTGCAAAGTTTTTTTTTTTTGCAAAAGTTTGAAAACTACTTCACCTTCCTGCAACCCTATTAAATTTTCAATAACTCATTCTATCGGTATTTTCCCTTTTGGCTTCTTTTCTTGGGAACATAAGACAAGGGTGGTACAGGCAGTAATGAATGATTGATGAAGGTTGTCATCTCACACTTGTGAGCCATCACCTCACTCAGAATTCAAATCATTCAATTTTAAAGCTTACTGACATTTTGGCATCAAGCATATGGATGAACTAACACATTAAGATCATATTAACACTCCCTCCCCAACCTAAATTTAGGCATGTGTCCACACATGAGGAATAGTGATGTGTGACAGGACAAGGAACGGAATAATGACATGCTATGAGAAATATCGATATTAATGTACAATAATTAAATGAATGAACCACAAGATAATTAAGAGAGAATTATTAAAGTGTGCATACCTTGATTTGTGGAAGATTGGTTGCAAAAATCATGGAGAAAGTAACGATTAATTCTTAAGAATTTATTGAGCAATGAATGAAGGTGGAGTGGGCTAAAGCGAGATGGGATGAAGTGTAATCAATACACATGATGGAAGAGAGAAGAATGGATATGGGTGGGTGGATGGGCAAAGAAGTGAAAGAGTGGACTCCCACAAATGTGGAAGTATTTGTTATGATAAGTAACGTACCTTGGGTAGCCAAAAGGAGGGACACTAGGTCCACTACCTTTGGCTGCAAGAAGTTCTGGAGTTACATACTAAGTGAACTATTGCAAGAATTCTTCTTTGGAGGCTAGCTTGTGATATAACCTGAGTCGATGACTATTGACTAATAGCTTAAATCTGACAAGGTCAATAGTAGTAAGCTGAATAGCACCATTGGAAAAAACTTCAGCAACCTCATATGGTCCTAGCCACCTTGTCTACAATTTTCCTGCATTATCCTGATACCTTGAGTCATAAAGCAAAGCCTAATTACCAGGCTGGAATTTCTTGTCTTTGATATATTTGTCATGCCACCTGATTCTCTGATTCTTCACCACTTCTGTATGATGTAAAGCTACTTTTCTCATCTCATCCAAAGCATTGAGCTACATAATTCTTTCTTTTTGTGCCTTAGATAGATCCATTCCCAAGTCAAGTGTAGTCCGAAGAGTTCTATGTTCAAATTCAATAGGCATCATGGCTATTTTGCCATACAGTAACTCAAAAGGAGTAAAACCAGTAGTTGTTTTCCAGGTTGTCCTATAGGCCCAAACAACTTCTGGCAGCCGATTTGCCCAATCCTTCCTATGGATAGCCACAATTTTGGTCAAAATGGCTTCTATTTCTCTATTAGTCACCTCAACTTGGCCATTAGCCTAGGGGTGATAAGGAGTAGATTTCTTGTGCCTTATGTTGTATTCCTGTAGTAGTGCTACAACTAGTGTTGAGGTGAATTGAGCTCCTTGATTAGTCACTAATTCTCTGGGAACTCCATACCATGTAAAGATTTCCTCATAGAGAAATTCTACAACCTAACTGTCTCTTGCATGCTTCATGGCCTTAACTTCTACCCATTTAGTTACATAGTGCATACTAAGATATAGGATTTACCATTAGATGGAGGATCAATGGGTCTTACAAAATCTAATCCCCACTTATCAAATGGAGTAATCACAAGCTGAGGATAAAGGGGCATCTCATCAGATTTTGTTGGCCATCCCATCCTTTGACAACTATCACATTTCTTGGTATATCTTGTTGCATCCTTGTATAGTGTAGGCTAGTAATAACCTGCATTCAAAATCTTCATTGTTGTTCACTTTGCTACAAAATGTCCTCCACAAGTTTCATTGTGACAGGCATGCAAAATGTCATATGTTTCAGCTTCTCTCACACATCTCCTCATGACATTGTCTGGTCCAGTGTAGAACAAACATCCAGCAATCCATGAAAAAGGAAAAGATTTTTCAATGAGTACCCTTCTTTCCTTAGGAGAGAAGTGAGGAGGGACTCTTCCTGTTACTAGATAATTGGTTGTGTCAACATACCAGGGTGTTTGCATAGTGAGTGAAAACAAATGTTCATCAGGAAAAGAGTCATCAATGACTTGGTTATCCTCTAATGTAGTCATTCTTGAAAGAAAGTCTACAACCACATTGGCCTTTCCTAGATTATCCACAATAGTGATGTCAAATTCCTGCATTAACAATACCCATCTTGCTAATCGACCAGATATGAGAGGTTTGTTCATGAGATACCTAATGGCTGCATGATCTGTGTGTACAAAGATTTGATAACTGGTTATGTAGTGCCTAAATTTATTAAGTGCATAGATGACTGCTAGCATTTCCTTCTTTGTCACTGTATAGTTGAACTCAGCACCCTGTAAGTTTTTGCTAACAAAATAAATAGCATGCTCAATGACTCCTTCTTTCTAGCCCAAAATTGTTCCTATGGCATAATTTGATGCATTAGTATGAATGTGGAAAGGAAGTTCCCAATTAGGGCCTTTAAGTACAGGAGCATGGGTTAAGGCTACCTTTAAATTAGAAAATGCTTTGTCACAGTGTTCATTCCATTGAAATTCAACATCCTTTCTAAGAAGAGTATATAATGGGGATGCCATTTTGCTGAAATCTTTGATGAAACATCTATAATACCCTGCATGACCCAAGAAACTTCTAACATCCTTTTGCTTTGTAGGAATGGGTAGATTGAAGATGACTTCAATCTTTGTTGGGTCTACATGTATTCCTTTTGGATAAATGTAGTGACCAAGTACTACACCTTCCTGCATCATCATGAAGCACTTTGTACTATTTAAGGATAGGCTATGGTCTTCACATCTTTCCAACACCTTGCCTAAGTTTGCTAATGCTTCTTCAAAAGTAGCACCATAAGTAGTGAAATCATCCATATAGATTTCCATACTATCATGTGAGATATCAGAAAATATGCTAATGACTGCTCTTTGGAAAGTTGCAGGTGCATTGCATAAGCCAAATGGAAGCACTGAGTTGGCATATGTCCCCCAAGGATAGGTAAATGTTGTTTTCTCATGATCTTCAGGTGCAATCTGAATATGATTGTAACCATTGAATCCATCCAAAAAGGAAAAGTATTGCTTTCCTGCAAGTGAGTCCAATACTTAGTCTGTGAAAAGAAGGGGAAAATGATCCTTTTTTGTGGCAGAATTTAATTCTCTATAATCAATACATACTCTCCATTTTCCTCCCTTCTTGGGCACAAGAACCAGAGGGGACACTGATTGGCTATCTAAGATAGGGTAGATAAATCCTACATCTAATAGCTTCTGCAATTCCTCTTTGAGAATTTCTATTATTGCAGGGTTGATTCTCCTTTGTGGTAGTCTTACTGGTGTACAATCCTCTTTTATGTAAATCCTATGGGTATAGAATGTAGGATCCATTCCTTTCATGTCATGATAATCCCATGCAAAAGCATTTTTATACTTTTTAACAAATTTGTCAAGGACAACTGTTGTGCTTGAGTCAAGTTGCTAGTAATATTGAGCTATCTTTCTTCTAAAATTTCCATTTGAGTTGTGAAGTCAACCATAGTTATCTCAGTAATGCTAGGTACCTTAATTTCTTGTGGAAGCAATGTATGTAACATACCTGATGCTGCAGGAAAAATTGGAACAAGTATCCTTGCTGGATCAACAAAATGAGAGGATGATGCTTCCTCTACTTCACAAAGATTTTGAATTATATTAGACAACACCTCCTCCTCTTCTTGAAGCTACAGGAAAGAACTTATGCCTATCATCATAAGCTGCTCCACAGAGTTAGCTTCCTCCACCTCTTCGCCAACATGAGGCCAAACAGGATTATCCATATCATGAGATGGCTGTGCAGGTGGGTAAAGAACAAGTGTTTTAGTGCTTCTCCCATCAGAGATGGTCATTTCTCCTGACTAGCACCCAATATAAGCATCTGTTGTGGCTAACCATGGCCTTCCCAAAATGATGCGGTATCCTCCCAATGTAGATTTAGGAGAAAGTATCATGAAATCAGCTGGATATTCCCATGAGTCCAGGGATACCACAAGATCCTTGACTATCCCATTAGGTTTAACAGTAGAGCTATCAGCAAGCTCCAGGACAGTAGGAGTTGGTCTCATATTTGCAACATTCAGTTACTGTAGGATATCCTTTGTCATTACATTTATGGCTACTCCAAGATCAATCAGAGCATTTCTGATTTGGATTCCATTTATAACAACTCCTACTATAGGACTTCCTAGATCATTATATTTGGGAACAATCACTTTTCCAAGCATGATGTCAGCCAACTGTCCCACCACATGAACCATAGTGGGGTCCTTCCTTTTTCTACCTAGCTTCTTAAGGCATGCTTCTTTAATTGATTTTCCATATACAGGAACATCTTTTATGGCTTGAAATAGAGGAATATTGACACATACATGTTTAAATTGCTCTAGAATATCAAAGGTGGGTTCCTCTTCTACTACCTTTTGTTTCATAGTTTCTAACCTTTGTCGAAATGGTGGTTCTTGGGGAGTCTGTTTGACTGTCATTGGTTTAGGATTTTTAGGTACATTTGATTGAATGGGGGTTTTGCTAGGTTCCACTTCTTCCTCAGAAAGCTAAGTAATGACAAGTCTTGAAGGAGCTACCAAGGTAGTTCTTGAACGCAGATGTATATCACTTACATTCATAGCATATGTAGGGTATTGATTTAGATTAGTAGAATATACTGGCTGTTGCTATGGTCTATTATTTGGGTTAGGTGAGGGTTGAGCTAGTATCTGAGTAGGTCTAGGTGTATTTGAATTAGAGTTGGCAGGTGGAGGCATTATAGCAGGCTGTTGGAGCTGAGGAGGTGACTGCATGTAATTAGTCTGATTTGGCCATTGTTGTCCTCCTCTCCATTGAGATGTTTGCTGACAATTTCCTAGGGCATTCTACTAATTCCCTGGAGGCTGCTGCCACTTCTCACACAAAAAAATATTGATGGGTTGTAGATGGTTTCTTCCTAACTAAAAACACATTTTAAGGGAAAAAACTACAAGGAATAATACTAAAGATGACTCCAAAGATCTTATTAGTTTGACACCATCCCTGGCAATGGTGCCAAAAATGTTGGTCTCTTACAATGATTTAACAACTGAGCTCTTAAAACTGTAACTCAGAGATTGGACATCTAACCTAAGTAGTTGTCTTAATCACTATGGAGATGCATTTCACTTGTCAACCTAGGGACGTGAACTTGAAATGGGTCAGCACAATATGTGCACTAAGAACTTTTAAAGTAGCCATGTTCACTCTATAGCTAAGAAAGACATAATGCTAAAGTTAAACTGCTAGAAAGGAAATAATAGGAATGTTGAACATCAACAGCTATTCTAGGATCAAGTACATGACAGAAAGTAAAAGACTGGGCAAACAAATAGGAAACTACTCTGTCTGCTTTGGCTGTAGGAACAGACACAAAATAGAATTCTAGTGGCTGTAGAAACATTCAATGTCATATTTAACTAAATGCTTAACAGAAAATGTAACTAAACTAGAGGGTGGAATTCTCACCAAGTGGCCCCCCTTGGATGAGTATTCCCTAAGACAAATGTAAACTCAGAAATGTGAACTTACAACTTCATTTTATTCATTTGAAAAGATGAGTACAACTGAACATTATAACTGTATTACCAAAAATTGGATAATGCAAGTACAATCTCTGAATAATCAACAACCCCTCAGAAGAAGCATCAGAGCCTTATTTATAGAAGGAAAACTACAAAACTCACTACCTAGGAGGGTGGTCAACTCCAATAGAATAGGAGGACGCCTCATTGTGGAAAACATAGAAAGTGGAAAGGAGGTTACGCATGCAGGGGAATCTGGTCAAGCGAGTTGCTTTAATGCAGATCTAGCATAACAATAACTCCTAAATTCACTCAACAAGTATTTGAGATTAGTTACAAGGAAGTTGCCTTCCCTCAATTTGACATTTAAACAATCACCATGTTTGACTTTTTATGGCAAGCGACCAACCAGTAAAATCTTCCTCTAATTTATGGATGTCGATTACATATGCATAACAATATTAGTACACACAATAATTGCACATCTGTAACTACCTTGGAGTAATATTCATTAACCATATGTAAAATTAACATAGATAGTTCATATAGCATGTCTTTGTCATAAAAGAATATAAGGAATGACCTATGCTCAACAAGTTATAGCTTTGGGGTAATGACATATAAAGATCATGATTAAAGTACCAAAGTCCAAGATAACTACAGGAAATGGATAATAAAGTTTAACAAAATTGAGTCATAAACTAAACTCATTAGGTATCCTTTGCAACAACAACAACATTGTCAGTTGCTTCATGTTTTGGGATTGTGGATATATCAAAGTCACTTGGCAATTTGACTCCTTGAGCTAATTGAGCAAAAATTTGTTCACGGTTTGACCTTATGATCCTATTGGAAGTTGCATAGTTTGATCATCTTGGAGCTCTAGATCATCTAAAGAGTCCTCATCGGTAGGTTGATAATGCAGCACGAGTGGATGAGGAAGGTCCAAAATGATGTTGTGGTATTTGGGTGGTTGATGAAGGTCCAATAGTATAACCCTCAGGTATAAACATGTCTTTAAGCATTCCAATCATAAATTGTGAAGCATCCTTAAGGGGAGTAGCTTGAAATTGCTATAAACTGGCTTCCATGGCTCCATGTGTGACACATTGTTTTGGAGATGTTCTGGATGTGATGTTTTAGACTAGTTTGACAAGGTTGAGACTCTTGGATGGTTTGCTTGGTTTGATTGTTTGATAAGATTGGCTTGATCAAATGTTTGGATTGATTTAGATTGTTGTTTGCTTGGATTGGTTTTGTTTGGATAGATTTAATGGATTGATTATCCCCCAAGAGATAGACTCATGAACTCAAGGGTGGACAGTATTGGTTGCTGATGCTGAAATGATCAAGAGGGACAAGTTAATGATCAAAGCCAAGGGATAATGCTGATTAGTTTGGTTGATTAATATTTCTCACTGATTTAGAGTCTGAAGAGGATGGAAGGCTCAACAAGTCCAAAGTGTGATAAGATCAGGCTGGATATGACAAATTTTGGTTGTAGGTGATCAGTGAGTTTATCTAGAAGCTGCTAACAGACCTGGGATTGATTGGTAATGTGATTGTCAGACTAGATAACTGATGACAGGTTACAGTTTACCAAAGGTGATGTTGTTCAAACCAAAGGTGATTGGTGAGAGCTCAAATGCGACAAAGGATAATCCAAAGGTGACTGACTAAGGATTAAATGTGATTTTTTGTTGTTTAAATGCGATCGGGGAAGGTTCAAAGGCAATTTTAGATAGCTTAGAGGTGACTATGTTATGATCACCGATGATTTCGAAGCAAACCAAAGGCAAGCTTCTGCGATTCAAAGGTGAGTGGCTATAGTTCAAATCCAAGGGACTGTGGTTCAAATGCAAGTTTCTGTGATAGTGAATTGTTTTTAGGTAGGATTTTGACAAGAAAACAAATGACTGAAAACACTCAAGCATACAAGACACTCACAAACTTGTACAACCTAGGCTGGAAAGGACAATATTTGTTCGATTCCCACTATGGATAAATCTGATCCGCACTTATTCAGAGCAGATAGCTTAGAAATTTGGTGGCACTAGCTCCCCCTTACACGACACACACTTCTTGGGTACACCAAACTTCAAATTTCTAAAACCCAAAAGATCTCAAGGAATTTGTTATCTCTACTTTGAACTGCAAGAACATGGGATGGCTTCAGAGGTCTGACCTCCTACGCCAGCAAATAGAAGGATTTTGGCCACTAAACAATTGGTTTCTAGTGAATGTTCAGGGGACCGGCACTTTACAGGCACCCAACAAGCTACTTAAAGCATTGACTAGCTCTACTAGGAGTAGCAAATATGCTAGGTACACCTCCTTTCGAACTAGCATTGTATGGTAAGCACTAATACCAATTTGGACATGGCTTTCACCTTCTCTTATTTTGTATAGCGGATTGAATGAAAGTACCGCTTGGGGTCATAAATGAGTTCTCCTTGCAAATGTGTCTCAAGAGCAGACCCACTCTAAAGATAATAAGTTCTCTTGCACCCAAGATCCATTTGATAGGCAAAGGGAGAGGATACTTTTGTTATTAGCTTGAGGTTAAAAACATGCACAACAAGCAAGCAAAAAAGATAAAACAAACACAGAGTAAACAAGGTTCTTTTTAAGCACCAAATCTAAATGCTCCTAAATTAGTGAAAAATATGATAAGTCTTTGACTGATCGATACTACAACAGATTAGTCAATAGTTTTGATCCTCCTTTCTTTGACAAACGATAAGAAGCTGCATAAATGGATGTTAGATGCCAAAGAAAAATCAAATTGCAAATGCATAAACCAAATGTGAATGAACAAAGATCAAAGGTGAGTTCCTGCAAATCAAATGAGGTGATAATTTTACCAGAGGCGACTACTTGTCTTTCAAAGGCAAGTTTGTATCGTACAAAAGCAACACAGGATCGTGAAAATGTGATGGACTGTGTACCAAAGGCATTCGGGTTTGTAAAATCTATAAAAGCACAAAACCTAGGTTAAGATAAATGATCAACAGACAAATGTAAGAACTCTAATAACCCCAGAAGATGAATTGCTTGGGTTAAATCCTGTATTCTACAAAATAACACAAAAGATCCAACCAATTGATATGATTAGGTCAAAGACCAATCAAACCCCAAATAAACTAGTGTGAGGATGATATAAAACACTTAGGGTTAGCAAATAAACTAGGTTGCAACCTAGATGAGACACAAAAAATGAACTAAAAACCCTAGAAGACCCTGCAAACATAGAAAAAACATCAATAAACCCTAGATGACCAAAGGCGATCCTCTGCCGATCATATGTGAATTTCTGTGAACCAAAGGTGACTGAGGAATATGCAGATGTGATTCTCTATGCACTGACTATGATTGATGACCGTGCAAAGGCAACGCTCTACCGTTCAAGTGCGATGCTCTGCAAATCAAAAGTGCTCTACATATCTAGACATCAAAAAACAACTTTCAAATGAAAAAGTTAATCAAGGACGTGAGTCCATGGGACGTGCCAGAATGTGTTAGCAAGAAAAATTAGGTTTATAAGATCAAACATTGCAAATCAAACCTAATCCTACCACCTTCAAAGAATCCATCTAAATGACACAAAATAGATGCAAATCAAAGAGCAATGTCACCTAGATTGCTTGATTCCTTGGTTGGAATTGTGGATTGCTTCTCAATAGTGAATAACCATAGTTGCCATAGTCGTAAATGATGATGGATGATATGCTCAAAGTGCTTAATGGATGCTCAATATGCATGAGATGATAATCTGGATGCTTTCAAGATTGTGTGGGATTGTATGCAATGAAGTGAGAGGGTGTATATATTGCTCTCTACTAAGATTGATCAACGGTGGAGCTTAGGTGGCTATGTGAATGATTGAGATGAAACCAGATGCATAGATGAATGTGTATAAGACATGTGTCCATAGGGATAGCTTTTATTAAATGATTGTAGTTCGTTTGTCGATAGTACTATGATTGCTTTTCTTTATATAGGATGCTTTTCGATTTTAAGGATTAGATGATGTGGATGATTGATTTTAGAACCAATTAAATCATTTTTTTGTATTTGATTTAAGATAAGACATATCTTGTACACAGAGGAATGTGATAAGAAAGGGAAATGATAAGATAAAAAATAAATTAAATAAATAAATCATTTAATTTATTTTTAAATGATAGAAGAAAAGCTAATTTTAGAAGATTGGAGAATGAGCATAAATTAAATAAATAAGTTTATTTAATTTATATAGATGATGAAAAGATAAAGAACTAAAATATTGATTTTATTTATTTATAAGAGGAATAATGAGATAATTAAATAATTAAAAATTATTTAATTATAGATGAAGATAGAAGAAAATAGATGGAATTAATTAAATAAATATAATTAATTTAATTAATGATAGAAGAGGGTGATTTAGAAGAAAATAGATGATTAACCCAAGTGTGCTAGATAAAATTGACATATGCAAGGTGAATGATGCGACAAATTGACAAATGGTGCAAAGGGTCAATTTTGGGTATCTACATCAGCAAGTGTTGGGATACTAACTTAAGATCAAGATGATAACTCATATCCTTATTTTTTATGTTTAGCTCACCAAGCCTTTCCAACTTGATGTCTAGATACTGATATGCACCAGGATATTAAGTTAATATCTAGATGGCATCAACTGCGAATATCCAAACAACCCTTTGACAGAACTTTAACCGACCTTAACTTTCTAATTTTAACGAATTTCAGGGTACTTCAAAAGAAAACCTACTTAAATTTATGTGTTCTTTCATTTGGCAAGATCTATTATGTGAAATTTAAAGTTTGAAAATTTAAACTCTATCCTAAGGTCTGGATATGCACAGGATGACATCCTGGCATGTGTTTTGACATTGACCCTTTTTTTACCGTACTGCCCAAAAAGTAAAGGACAAACAAGCCAAGCAAAAGTGGGTCCCTATTTTGCTGGGGCAAAATGGGGCATGTTGTGTAACTACAAGACAATTTTCCACCAAAGAAAACAACCAAAATTCAAATAATTCAAGGGATGATGACAAGTTAAAACATAATGTTCCCATTCTTATCAAATGTAAGCATCCATATCTTTCTGAATGATATCATGTTCATCAATATAACAATATGCAAGGAGTCACGTGTGTCAATGTGGTTCATATCCTTCATCTTGTAGATAATTTGAAAACACTAGTGGCAAGTGTTAAGCTACATAGTTTGGTTTAACCCTCATAGCCAACTTGGATAGAGCCTTGCTACTAGTAGGCGTCCATAGCTCTGACAAGGTTATTATTGTAATTCTCCCAAGTAAAGCCCCACTGCCAGTCAGGCATCTATAGCTCCAGTAGGGTTACTTGGATAGCCTAATTATCTCTGTTGGATATTTAATATTCTTTTCTCTTTGTTTCAATTTTCATAAGATATGATCATGTAGGCACATTTGCAAGGTGTGGACACTTGTTGTTTAAGTTGAGAATTGCAATGGTAGAAATGGTGAACCTTTTGATTTTTCACTTAACATTACACTGGCATGTTCAACAAACCCAAGGATGTTAGGTGTATTCAGTGAGGATCTCCTTGAACAAGGAAAATTATCATTGATGAACAAGATATTACAGACTTGATCAGAGATACTCATAGTGACATGAGTTACAACTTGTGTATGAACTTGTATTCATTTCTTGAATTCTAACAATTTTAGTAGTTTTATAAAGTGAAAAGGTACACTATCTTGCCTAACCAAAATAGTGACTCACCAATGCATAAAGCAAAGCAAACACACAAAAACATATTGTACAAACAACTGTACAGAAATATACATCTGGTACAATGTCATGGTATGACCTATCTAGGCTTGAAAATAATGTTTGAGGAATTGTCCATTGACTAGAAATGGGACATCCTCACCTATTAAAGTTTTAAGCCTATAGGTGCTATCACCTGAGATTTCAGATATCTAGAAAGGTCCAATCCAGAGTTTGTCAAATTTTCTGTGATCTCCTTTCCTCTTGTGGGATTTATTCTAGGTTATAACTAAGTCTAAGATTCTAAAGGCTTTCACTTTAGCTCTCTTATCAAACCAACATTTGACAGTAGCTTGATGTTTTGTGAATTGGTCAATCGCTCTATCTCACTTCTTCTCTCGATGTATAAGTTGTAGTAACCCGACCTCTTGTTTATTGTCTATACCTAGATATTCTTATGCAAACTATAGGGTATGGATTTTCAAGTTAATGAGGAGGATGGGATCCACCCCATAAACTAACTGATATGGAGAATTTCCCAATGCAGTCTTCATTCTGGTTCTATCTACCCACAAGGCATATTTAAGTAAGATATTCCACTCTCTGGGATTCTTTTCAATCAATTTCTTTATGATGTTCAGTAAGTTCTTATTTGTTGATTATGGTAAACCATTACCTTGGGGATAATAATTTGAGGAAAACTTTAAGATCACCCCATGGTCAAAATCCCAACTAGACAATTTTAAAGATGCAAAAGCTAGTCTATTATCACACACAAGAGCATAAGGAACCCCATACCTAGTTATGATGTTGCTTTCTAGGAATTTGATCACATCCTCTAAGGTACAAGATTTGTTGTTGATGGCTTCAGTCCATCTAGTGCAATAATCTGTAATTGTCAATACGTACCTATGTCCTAAGGAGGATGGAGGATTAATGGGACCGATGAAGTCTATGCCCCATTGTACAAATGGTTGCATCTCCATGATAGGTTGTAGAGGTTGTGCTGCATATATTTCTTTACTTGACGTAGTTTGACAAGTGTGATAGAATTTGATGTGATTAGCAATATCTTTGAAAATGGTTGGCCAATAATATCCTGCTCTTAGGATAGCATGAGTGGTGGCCAAGTGAGATCCATGAGCTGTGCCAAATTTGTCATGCAATTTAGTGAGGACCTTGGTAGCTTCTAGCTTGTCCAAACACCTAAGGTATATCCCTTCATAATTTCTTCTGAACAAGATTCCTCCTTTTAACATGTATTTATGTGACTTAATCTTCAGGGCTCTCTTCTAAGAGGCTTGCATCTTTGGTGGACATCTCCCAGTGATCAGGATATGTCTGATATCAGTGTACCACTCCTCATGTTCTTTCGTATTTACTATATATTATTGGCTTATCAGGTTTGGATCAATTTTAGCAATCATTTGACTAAGGTCTTCTCCCATAACTAGCATCATTGGAGTTATATCCATGTCATATTCTTGAAGCACAATTATCCACTTGGCTCTCTTTTCTCCAGGCTCATTATGCATCAGGAGCATCTTGACAACTGCATCAAGCACAACAACAATCACCTTACTTCTCAAGATGTAATGTCTAAATTTCTTCACTACTCTTACTAAAGCAAGGGTTTGCCTTTCAAAATCCATGTACCTAAGCTCAACATCTCTAAATGGGGAACTCATAAAGGTGATGGGATTTTCTTTTTTTGCTTCACTTCTTTGTGTTAAGGCTGTTGTACATGTATGTTCTAAAGCAAATGAATAGATATAAAAATCTCTAGTATAATCTAGGCTGATCAAGACAAGTGCATCTGCTATGGCCTTTTTGATATCTTCAAATGCATCCTTTGCTTCAGGTATCCATTTGATTTTGGCATCTTTCTTGAGCATGGTGTTGAGTGGTCTTACTATCTTTGCAAACCCTATAATGAATTTTCTAACAAAATTGATCTTACCAAAGTAAGATTTTAACTCTTTTTTACTTCCTAGTAGTTGTAACTTCATGATGGAATCAACTCCAGCAGGATCAATGGTTATCCCATTTTCTGATATGACGTGACCAAGTAACTTACCTGTGGTTACCCCAAATATGCACTTCTTTGGGTTTACAGAAATACCATATTGTTCACATTTCTTAAGAACCTTCCTGAGGTCTTCTATATGGTCACCTCTCTACTTTGAGAAGACTATTAGGTCATCCCTATATATGACTATGCACTGACAACTAGGCCTCTGAATGCTATATCCATTACACATTGAAAAGTGGCTCCAGCGTTAATGAGACAAAATGGCATGTGCCTATAGGCGAAGATCCCCCATTTGGTGGTGAATGTTGTCTTTAATCTATCTATCTTATCCACCATGACCTGATTATACCCTAAAAAACCATCTAAGAAGTACATCATTTGAGCTCCATTCACTATCTATAGAACTTCATCCAAAGTGGGTAAAGGATAATTATCCTTTTCTAAGGCTCTATCTAGATTCCTGAAGTCCACACATAGACACATATGTCTCCATTCTTTTTCCTGAATGGAATTAGATTGGCTACCCATGTTGAGTGCCTAACAAGGAATATGATTATTGCATTCAATAACTTTTTGACTTCTTCAAATATAAGGGGCTCCAGCAAAGCATTGACTGGGCTCTATTTCTACCTGATTGGCTCGGCATCTGGCTTTAATGGTATAGTATGAGTGATAATGGATGTATCATATGTTTTTAGTTTGTCATATGTCCAAGCAATGACATGGACAAAATCCTTCAATGCCTGAGTTATTGCTTCATTTTCTTCTTTTGTGCATACTTTCCCTATCAGGACATTTCTTGTGTAATCAACTAGTCCTATGTTGATAGGTGAATACTCTCTTCCATCTGTCTTGGGGAGATCTTTCTATTTTATCATGTTGTCTAGGTCAAAAGCTCTTTCAAGCTCAATCATGCCTTTGGGGATTTTGTTGCTTGGTAAGTCTAGGATTTCTTCCTCTTCCCATATAGGATCTTCCAAGTTCTTTTCATCTAAGATCTATGCTTTAGATATATCCTTATTTTCAATGAAATCCAGGATATATTGGTCATCATCAAACACTTGGAAATTGGTGACATTATTGGGTATGGAAGGCACTAATACCAATTCTACCGAAAAACTCTTCATCCCAGAGATGGATAAAGGTTCTAATGTGCTGGCATCCTGTGCTAGTACATCAGCTCTATGATTTTGTTCCCTGGGAACATGCATGATATTGAAAGCATCAAAGCTTTCTATTAAATCCCAAACTCTATGTCTGTATATTGATAGCTTTTTGTAGTTACATGTGTAGATGGTCCTAACTTGTTTTACCACTAATTCTTAGTCTCCATAGACATGCAGAATCTTGACTTATTTCTTGAGAGCAAACAACAACCCATGAATCAGGGCTTCATATTTAGCCACATTATTTGTAAATGGAAATTATAACCTGTATGCTGCTAGGAATGATTTTCCTGATGGATTTATCAAATCAATGCCAACACTAGCTCCTTGTTTTGATTTAGAGCCATCAAATCTCAGAATCTAGGGCTTATCTTCAATTAAGGGCTTATCAAGACCTTATGTTTTCTTCTTAGTTCTTGCAACTGCATCTTAAGATATCCATTTCATCTTTTGTGATTCCCTTTTTACCACCATTGGATGTTCTAGCAATAATAGAACATCTTATTTTAGTTTCTTCTTACTTTTATGACATCCTCATGCTGAGTATATTCACTTTTGATCATTTCAATGTTGTCTTCTCTGTCCTTAGGGCGTACTGCAATTTCCTTTCTCACCTCTTCAGAAATATCCCTAGTCTAAGGCATCTTGTTACCCAAACATTTATGCTCTTCCTTATTCGATATATGCAAACATAGAACATAGGTCATCTCTAAATGTGGTGCCTCATGAAGTTTGCACCATCCTTCAATTAGTGCATGATGTGGAGGAATTCCTTGTAGAACATGTTTCTAAATTTACTTAGATAGGAATTCTTCAAATTTAGTCAAATGACTCCCTCTATCTTCATATGATAGTTCATAGTCAAACTCAATGAGACAATCAGTTCCAGGAGTGATAACATTTTTCTTATCATGGGGATGTATCTCATCACATATCAAAATCTCTTCTAAAGATGACACCAGGAAATTATCCTTATGCACCCTTTGGTCACGCTCCCTTGCATCTAAAGAAAATAAATAAGAATCAATATCATCATCATCAGATACTTAACTTACCTCAGTCAATGATGATCCACCCTCTAGGTTCATTCTTTCTAATTTGATCATATCTAAACATGTCTCACAATCCTTTTCTGAGTGTGCCTCGTCATGTAATATGCGCCAGCTTGATATTAGGATATCTTCAATGGATGTACCTAGTAACTGGCATCTCTGTATTTCTCTAGATAGATACTTTTCAAACTCAGTGAAGCGATCCACTTCCTCTTCATCAATTGAATTGTAATTAGATTCAATGATCAACCATTCTTCCTTGTTACTACCTTTATGTGTCTGCATATTACACATTAGGACTTCTTCAATCTTAACAGTCTGAGGTCTTATCACATAAACCCCTGGTTCAATGTCTACATACAGTATCTTATTAGTATTATTGTACTTGGTTATCATATGTTTCATCCTAGGTTTAACTTCTATTCTTATCTGATTGGGGATTCCTTTCCATGGTAACCACATATGACTAAAGTCAGTGGCCATGTAACCATTTAACATTTTAGATGAGTGACTGCTAAGAAGCATTCCATAAGTATCAGGTATGTCTACTACCTAGATGTCAATGTAGTATTGCACCCTTGGATCTGATGCAAGCTGCATGTGGATATGAGTTAATTCCCCTACTACACTCACCTCTATTTTGTCAAGTTGTGTTACTTTCTTGAGGGATTTGGCCAGATGCAAACCTGAAGAATTATAAATGGACAAGGGCATCACATTCGTTGATGCCCCTAAATCTACAAGACAATTATGTAAATTCTTACCAAATATTCTCAATGTGAGCAAAAATGGTGGTGATTCTAACTAATCTCTGTATAGTCATCTATGATATTTTAGTAGCATGAACAGTAGCCTTCACTTTAGGTTTGATAGTATTGTCTCTAGGTGCAGGATCTCTAGTCATGATGTGGATAGGGTTATGACTAGGACTATTATTTTTAGGTGTAGATTCATCTAAAGACTTCAAGCAAGCTTTCTTGATGACTGGGGTCTTTAGCAATTCTGATAGAAACGGGCTGATTATTTTTTTTTTCATTTCTTCTTTCAAGTATATACCAAGTTTATCTGACTCAGGAAGTTAGTTGATAGCTTTTGACACTCTATTCTAGGGTGTGAAATACTAAGTATTCAATTTAGGAGGCCTAGGGTTATTACTGGCTTTTGGATCTAGTGATGTATTAAAATTGTTAAGATAGATAGATGTGGTCAAAGGACCAACTGGTCTATTTGCATTACTCCTAAGGTTGTAATTATGTCTACCCTGGTATTGTTGTTGGTAAGCATGGACTTCTTCAAGTTCCTACTCAGGCTCATTTTCATCTTCAAAAGGGAACACATAATTCAACTCAAATGCTAAGGTAGACTCTTCACATGCTAGAGTATAGTTTTCATGTGTTGAGGTCATATAATGATGCTAATGATTGTTAGAACTTTCAAGCACCAGGGCAGACTCATATCCTGGGGGGAAAATTTCATTTCCCTTAAGAAAAGGAGGATCTACTACAGTATTTGATACTTCATCCTGAAATATATTGGTTGCTATTTTAAACTGAGGGAAATCTAGTTCAGCATGTGCATTGGTATTGTGCATTCTGCACCAATTTGTGAGTGCAGCTTCTGCTAAATTCACCCTAGTAGTCTTTTTGGGTTCAGTAGGAGGTTGACCGTCTAACGATAAAGGCAACGAGCCATTGTTAGGTCAGGTGTTCCAAGCTCTAGGTGGCCTAGTGGTAGCATTGTTATTACTATTGTTATTGAAGTTCCTATTATTGTTATACCCCCTATTAGGATATCCAGGCCTGTCATTATTGTTTCCATATCCTCTATCAGGATATCCTCTATTCTGATTTGACTGTGAGTATAAATTTTGACTCCTTAGATGAGTGACTTCAGTGGTTAGCTTTCTTAGTTGTGCAGATATTTCCTTGATGTCATCTTTCTCCTCTTGGGCTTTAGCAACTATATTATCCTATTGAGGCTTGAAGAATAAACTACCATTTCTATTGTTTTGCATAGCATCCTGGGATGCATGTCCAGGATGAGGTATCATTTGGCCATTTCCATTTGGAGGGGGCATGATACTGAGTGGAGATACTTGTAATGGACTAGGCATTATAGCTAAAGGTATCAAGACTCCATTAGTTTGTGGCTAACTAGGATATGCAAGATATGCTAGATTAGGAGTAAAACCAAGTGTTAACTACTGATTAACTTTTATATCATCTTCAAAAGCACCTGCTAAAGAGGTGATGGTAGGGTGTGTTCTCCTAATGAACATGGATGTCAAAGGATTTAAGGCTGAGTTGTAGATTGATCTAGCTGCCTCATCACCTACATTATAAGGAGCAACTAGCTTGGAATACATCTTCTAGAACCTAGTGTTAAAGTTGGAGATTAACTCTCCCTCAACCCTCCTTATTGTGGAAAACATGTGGTATGTCATAGTTAAATCAATAGGTACTTTTAATCTTCCTAAGAAAGATTTCTCCAAAGCATCCCAAGTAGCTATGGAGGACCGAGAAAGACTAATGTACTAGTTGTATGCTTCCTCTCCTAATGAATAAGGGAATAACCTACACACAACATCCTCATACTCTATTCAGGTAAGTACAAAAAGTTGGGGGGCCAAAAAGTGGCCAAATGGTTTTTAAAAAAAAATAATACATAACGCGAGCGCATTATAACGCGCTCATGTTATGGGTTGGTAATGATGAGCCTAAGGCTCGTCAAAACCAAACCATAACGTGCTCATGTTATAATGCGAGCGTGTTATGAACTACTATAAATAAATAAAAAAGGCTTGTCATTTCATTTCTATTTTTCTCCTCTATCCCCGTGGCTTGCAAACCCTAGGAAGCACGCTCGCATTTTGGAAAAGACAATTCAACACCAAAATTTTGCTGATTCATTGCCAAAATACCGCCACGACGTCGAGCACACCAAAGGAGTGAATTTTTTTTTTTTGTTTGAATTTTCTTCTAAATAGGTAGGTTTGAGTTGTTTTTTGATGTATATTTCATTAATTGTCAAGAAATGTTAATGCACCTCCTCCTCCTCCTCCTCCTCAAAATCCACAAAATCCTACAAAACAACAACCTCCTCCATCCATTCCTCGACATGCCCCTAGAACACAAGAAAATATAATGGGGCAAATTGAAAACAACAAAAAAGAAATTGAAGATATAATTGCAAGGTTGAAAGATCCTTCCAATTCAACCTTGCATAGGTCCACGCTTGCTGAATCTCTTGAATCTATGTTATCAAATGTAGATTCAATTAGCAATCAAATAACTAGTTGGATGGATAAGAGGAGAGAGTTTAGAGATTATTATGCAGACAAGCTGTCATACCAAGATGTGAAAAAATTACAAATCACAAAATTAGACTTGTGTTTGATTTTCACAAACCCACAAAAAAACTAACCTCCACCCATTACATGCAAGAGGTTCCCTATCCATTGGTACAACAACCAAGTGATAAGGGACAATTTTGGGTAGAGGTGGTGGATGGTTTTTGACCATCCTCCATGCAATAATAATGAGGTCTCACAATACTTTTTGAGGAAACTCTACTGCGAGTTTGTCCTCAATAAAGTGCCAAACTATTTTGATATGTCGGTCAACACAAGATAGACCAGGGGCACGTCTTGACCCACAGCGGGTAGTGAGACGAATAATAAGCAAACTAGCCCATGAGCATGTTTCTATCCCTTCCATTGTGAAGGAGAGTGTTGAGGTCGATACACTTCAGTCCATTAGTGCCTTGACCCAGAGCATCATAGAGCATGTCAGTCCTGTAGCATAAAATGGGTTGGGAGATAGTGCAAGGAGTAGGGTCCCACCCCATGCTTGTCAGGCTTGCAAGTCAGCCTATGGTTATGACCCCATGGATAGTTAGGATGCAGGTGCACAGGCTACATCTACAGCTAAGCAGATGGTGATGATAGATACCCTCCTGAGTAAAACTTTCGGCCTTGATACTCAGGTAAATATTAGCAAGTTTATTGAATTTAATTTATTAAATTTCATTTTTGAAATGCAAGATTAACTAATTTAAATTGATGATTTTAATAAAATTTCAGGATCATAGTGTCGATGCAGTTTTCAGTGGTTCTCCACCTGCATTTTACACTAGATCATCTACTGTCAGGGTATGTAACTAGTAAACAATTATAAATATTACATGTGAATAGCATCATTATATGAATGGTATTCTAATATCTAATTTTGGATGTTGAATAGGTTAATATTGTAGATTTCACGGTAACACCTGCCAGCAGTGGTGGACTTCAAAGCTTTACGGAGGTAATAAAATAAATAGTTTAATGAATGAATTGTACTTACTAGATTTTTGTATGTGACTTGTGTGCTTTATTGTGTGTACTTCCATGTTTAGATGAACGTGTGTGTATGTTAGGATCCATGATTTGCATCACTATTATAGTTTTTGTAATTGAATAATGTTGTTTTATTTCCAGATGATTCAGGCTGCGGAGGCACCTCCCCATGTTCATAGGGCAATGGAGCATGGTGTGGCCTCTGTGATTCATAGGTCCATGGCATTGACAGGGGTATGAGGAAGATTAGTAAATTTTAATTTACATTCATTGTTATAGTTGTCTATTTTTGAAAAATCAAAAGATTATTTATTTGAAGTTTAATTTCTATCTGGATGGTTTCTATAGGACATGACATCACCACGGCCTATTTCTACTACTGAGGCAAGCGAGGAGATAGATTATATGTTAGCGGTAAGTGATTATTTTGTTAAATGTTTCATTTTTTATAACATGTAATTTCTATATATTAATGTCTATACTTTTTATTGTAATAGCTAAAGATGCAGGAAGAACTAAATAGAAGGAGCAGCCCTCGAGTTCATAGTAGACCACCCACATGCGCGTCTTCATCCCCTAGAAGATCAAAGGCTACTCATGATCTATTCTCTTCACTAGCCAGAGGGGAATGACTTTTTATTGTGTTCCTTTGCTGTATGCCTATATGAAATTTGTGGACATATATTTTGTATTGTATATAGTTGACATTGTATGTATGCCTATATGGCATTCTTGTAAGCCTATATGGCTATTTTGTATATATGTTATACTTATATCGACAGATATTGATGTATGCCTATATGGATATTTGGTTAATACAAATCTTTTTTATTGATGGCGTTCATACTTGCATTATAAATCCACATTTGAATGGATATTTGTAAATGGCTACTTCAAATATTTAAAGTCCAATTGTATTACATAGGATGTTTGTTGATCCAATAAGCTAGCTATTGTTATTCAAGTATCACCTAAACCTCATTTTGGAACTAAAAGATAAAAGTTGTATTTTAAAAAAAAATGAATCATCATGTTGAACAAAAAATATTAATATTCTTTATGAGTAGCATACAATGTCAACTATATGCAATACAAAAAAATGAATCATCATGTTATTCTTTATGTTTGAGATCCTAAAAATGACTAATTCTGGTAGCCTGATATCCTGAAACACTAGGATGAATATTCAAGTCATTAGGATGATTGCGCCTTGAGAAAAATTCATTAAGATGAGCACCTAAAGGAGACTTTCTTAAACATTCAAACATTGAGCAACAAGCATGAAGGGTTAAGGCACAATTTGCAACTCATAAAGCCTCAAAAGGGTGTCCAACTTGGAGAGAGAATTCATTTAAGACAAGGTGCCCATTGACACATGTTCCACCATAAAAGTGCACCTAAGGTGGAAGGAGAACAAGCCTCTAGTAAGTGAAGTACACCTATTGTCTAAACCACTTCATTATGGCACCCTAGCATAAGGAGGAGTATATAAGTCAATAGGAAATGGCACCTATAATGCAAATGAAGGACTAAGTGGCATTTTCAATAGGCATCAATTCACCTTGAGCTTTCAATAAATACATCAAATTGAGCCCCATAAGCCTAGGCGCCCTTTGCCTTCAAAAGAACCTTGTATTGGAGCATTGGAGGAAATCAACTTATAATGACAAGTCTTGGAGGTTTCTCATTTTGGATGATGTCTTTTGAGATTAACTACAATGATTGAAAGTTAAGATGAGTGGAAAGAACCTATCTTGAACCTTAGGCACCCTTCATGTAATTTCCCACCATCATGAGCACGTAGATCTAAGAAGGAGTGAATGAAGGATCTTAACATCAAGAAGCATGTTATCAATCAACTTGGAGAAGTCTTTGATAATAATTATGATGAATTGAGTACGTGGAAGTAAAGGAAGTACATATCAACTCCAAAGTGTTCCTAATGATCAATAAGAAATTCTTCAAGAGCAAAGGCGCTCATTGTGAATTTTCCTACTAGTTTTGGCGCCTTGAAGTCTAAGTGCATGAAAATCATGAGAATGAGTTCTTAGGGATGAGATAGTCTTCATAAGAGTTTAAATAAGAACATCATCAAAATGCACCTTGGTAGAGAGACTTGAGACCATCATCAATTAAGCCAAAATATCTATCTCCAATCTAGGCACAAATTCTAGCTCCTCCCAACTCAAATGAGCGCCCAAGTTGAAGTCAACTTTCATCTATAAAACCCTCACATTATGCTTTGATTGAGGAAGGGATTTGAACCTCAAAATTTAATCATCTCAAGACAAAAGCTTCCTTAGACACTTGGCATTTGATTGAAATCATTGAGAATTAGAAAGAACCACCTAAGGATGTAAGGCACACTTTTCACCCATACAAGCCTAAAATTGTGCCTAAAGGAAATAACTTGATTTCATATCAATAGGTGAGTTCCTTGAGAGAAAGGATCACTCTAGGTCATTTTTCAATTTTTGAAAGCACAAAAATGATAAAGATAAAGGCAATTGAGTTAGGTGCACTTTACCCTCTGAAGACACCTCAATGAGCGCCTTGGGTGAAATTGCATGAGATGACCTTTTGGAGTGAGCGCTTGAAAGATAGAATTCATTCTAAGGCAAGTCTCATCATTTAGAATTGCAAAATTGCAAGTGTAAAGACATTTAAATCTAGGCTCACTCTCCATCAGTACAAACCCATTCTGGCACCTAAGGGAGAAATTGCATTGAAAGACACCTTTTGAATGAATCTCTTAAGGGAGATTGACCTCTTTAAGCCATTACAATTGTTTGAAATCATTTAAAGTGATAAATATGGACCAACGTGTGTTAGGCACCCTTTGCTCTTCTTTTTACCTATATATGCGCCTAGATTTGTAGTAAGATTATTCCATGTATAAAGAGGAATCCTTTGTGTTATAAAACATTTATCATGAGGATTGATGTGTTTCTTGGTTTGTATTGTAGGAAGATTGAAGGAAAAGGTAGGAGCAAGAGCTTGGAGTCACCTAGAGTCATCATGTAGCTGCTCCAAAGGAGCCTTTCACATTCATTCATGCCAGAGTTAAGATGGAAGTAATCACTGCTAAGGAAACACCACTTCAAGAGGTAGCTACTCCAAGAGGTCACAACAAGATATATTTCAAGTCTTCTTCATCAATCACATCACCAGTTGCATCATGTTTGAAGACTTCTATCTATCACTTCAAGTTCCATTCATCTTCAAGTATCAACTAGATTCTTCATCAATCATCACTTCAAGATCAGCATGTAGCTGCTCCAAAGGAACTTCTCATCATCATCAAGCATTCCAGAGACATCCATTCAATTTCAAGTCCATCTGATACATTCAAGCCTCCTTGAGAAGTCATCTACTTCACATATAAGGGAAAGTGTTATCATCAATATCTACACTTCAAAGGACCTTTCAAGTTGGAACACTTCTTCATCGAACATTCGAAGACATCCATCCAAGCTTCAATTTCTTTCACAATCTTCAAGTCCAGGAGAAATTGCATCTAGTGAACTCATTAATTGGCGCCTAGGAGGAAAAGACCTTAAAGTTACATTATTGAGTTAGCACTTTAGAAATTGAGCCTTTCCTAGTCAATTGGAGTCATAAAATATCAAATACAAAGTCAAATTGGACTTAGGCGCCCCTTCAAGTAATTTCCCACCATCATGAGCACCTAGATCTAGTAAGATCATCCAATTGTGCCTAGGAATAAGATACAAGTACAAGACCTCAAATTTGAGTGCCTAAAAGTGTGATGGATTGAAGAAGCTACATTGGCACCTAAGGGTAAGTTGTATCGAATGACATCACCTAATTGAACGCCTAGGAGGTATAAAGCTTAACATTGACATGAGGACAAGCGCTTAATAAAGGAGAGTTTCTCAAACATTTAAACATGTGATTAAAGTCATAGAAATGCACTAAGTAATCTAGGCACCATTTTCCCCTTGTGTACCCTTACATTTGCACCTAAGAAGAAGTTGCTTTAGTTCATTGGAGTGTTTGAGTATTGAGGATTTCTTAGCAATGCTTTGCAACTTTACACTGCCTCCTTCTGACAATTTTTAGGGCAATAGAAAACCTTTCACCACAGGCAAACACCTCAGAGATATAAAAAACTGAGAGAGGTTATTATAGAGCCACTCTACGTGATCATTTTTCCTCAGACGAAATGTTTCTAAGCAACACGATTTTTGAATAACATCTTGTCAAAGATTGCTCCCTTTTTTACACTTTGGACTCTTCAGGGATATCATTGGTACAATGTAGCGCGGACTGTTTTGACATGTTTAGGTGAAAATTAGGACCATGCCTAGCATAAATGTACCCATCTGGAAGCATTGGAATAGTCAGTTTGGTCGCATCAAGAGCAAGACGAAAGTTACACCCCTTTGCAACTTTACACTGCCTCCTAACAATTTTTGGGGTAGCAAAAAACATTTCACCATAGACAAATGTCTTAGAGATATAAAAAAATGAGAGAGGTTATTGTAGAGGCACTCTACGTGATTGTGTTACCTTAGACAGAATGTTTCTAAGTGACATGGTTTTCGAGTAACATCTCGTCAAAGATTGCTGCCTTTTTGCACTTTGGACTCTTCAGGGATATCATCGGTACAATGTAGCTCAGACTGTTTCGACATGTTTGGGTGAAAAATAGGACCATGCCTAGTGTAAATGTACCCATCTGAACATGTTGGAATAGTCATTTTGGTTGCACCAGGATCAGGACAAAAGTTACACCCCTTTGCAACTTTACACTGCCTCCTTCTAACGATTTTTGGGGCAGCAGAAAACCTTTGACCACGGGCAAATGCCTTAGAGATATAAAAAACTGAGAGAGGTTATTGTAGAAGTACTCTACATGATCATATTGCCTCAGATAGAATGTTTCTAAGTGACATGGTTTTTAAGTAACATCTCATCAAAGATTGCTTCCTTTTTACACTTTGGACTCTTTAGGGATATCGTCAGTACAATGTAGCTCGAACTATTTCGACATGTTTGGGTGAAAAATAGGACCATGCCTAGCACAAATGTACCAATCTAAATGCATTGGAATAGTCATTTTGGTCGCATCAGGAGCAGACGAAAGTTACACCCCTTTGCAACTTTACACTGCCTCCTTCTGACAATTTTTTGGGCAGCATAAAACATTTCACCATGGGCAAATGTCTCATAGATATAAAAAACTGAGAGAGGTTATTGTAGAGGCACTCTACGTGATTGTGATACCTCAAATACAATGTTTCTAAGTAACATAGTTTTCAAGTAACATCTCATCAAAGATTGTTGCCTTTTTGCACTTTGGACTTGTTGGTGATTGTTTTGATGCAATCATAACAATAAGTTAAAATTCACATATAATGAACTGAAACTATACTTGAAAGATAAGGAGGAATCATTTGAGATTCAACTAATCCCAAGTCTACAATGGTTCGGTTGGTCAAGTTCAGTTGGTCAATGTGAAGCTGTAATGTTCAAGGGGCCTTACGTAGTTTAGGTTTGTTTGGTGGTTTACTGGACTAAGAATATGCAAAAAGGTTATGAGATATGTCAATACTTTTCATTCCTTTGCATAAAAGTGTTACTATGCTGCAAGTTTTAGATGGTTTTCTTGAATTATTGCAGCTTTCTTCTTTATCTATTTATGAAAACTGTCTACTTATAGCTCTGTTATGCATGCTTCTTCAAATTTGAGACAATTTTCTTTAGATTTCTACGTTTTGAGCTAAATATTTCAGATGGGTTGGGAAAAGTTAGAAAGATCTAATCTATACCTCATTTAATCTACCGAAGGATCTAATTGTTTCTGTTATGCACTATGTAAATACCACAGTAATTTGATCAAATCCACAGTAAAAACCTTAAATGCAAGTTCTGAGCATTTTCACAAACATACATTTAAAATTGCAAGCTCTCAAAGAAAATATTTCAAAACACAAAGAAGAGCAGGAGAACACTCAGAAGATAGATGCAAAACTCCAGATTCTATTGTATTAGAAACGAATAGTCATACATGATTTACAATATAGGAATGACTCTTAGTTTCATTGATCATACTACAGAGAACTTACAAGCTTTACAGATACAGTAAGACAGCCAGACATTCCACGCGCACCTTACTGCAGACAAACAGGTGACCTCCTTCTTCTACTTCTAAACTATGCTAACTTGCTGTATGCTTCTAAAAGAAAAAAAATCCTGTTGTAGCCCCTGTTGTTTTCCTAAAATCCCTGTTGTAAAGTATTACAGTGTAGAGAGGCACAATATAAAGACATTCTGATGGTCCTCACTACAGCAAAAACCTAACTGAACCCCTGGTTCAAACCCCTGGTTACAGCAATAAATACAGGTGAACCAGCTCTTCAAAATATCTCTGAGCAGTGTCAAATCTGGGTGAAATATTGCCCCTTCTGAGAAGTTCCGGCAGCTGGGTAATAACTTTTGTTTGTCTGTTGTAGTAATACTCTCAGCTGCAACCTTGTTCTTTACTTGAATGGCCTTGACTTTTTCGCACTTCATTCCTTATCTTCCTGCTCCTGAGATTGGATTTCCTTCCTCCATGAGGTCGCTGTGTTGACTTTCCAGCTGCTTCCTCAACTGCAAGCCTGTAAGACAAGACAAGCAATAAGTATTTCATTTATCACATAAACAGCAGGAAATTAAAATAATCGTTTAAATCCAGGTGACTGCGCAAAATTATGGAAATCGGATCCAGAATACTCTCAAAACGCGTTCAAAACGCATTCAGACTGCTCAAAACCCATCGGGTCAACCATCGCTGACCGAAAAAAATGCCACGGGTGCCAAAAAATGGTTTAAAACTCCACCGCTTCATTTCCCGCCCATCGGCATGACTATCGCTATCGGCGTGTCAAAAAACATGTTGGCCGATATTCTCTATTTGGCCGATGTTCACTTCATCTGCATGATATTTTGGAAATATGATGCTCTCCCTTCTGAAGGTCCAGATGACGTCATCAGGATGTTTCGCTTCTGTATATTGGAGAAAAGAACAACATCATCATCATCATCATGTTGAAGAAGAATAGGAGGATATGGAATATGATCCTGCTGCTGAGGAAAGGAAAATGATGGTGACGTCATCGTCATATTCGGGCTTCATTAAAATGCAAAAGATGACGTCATCATCATGTTCAGTTAAGATCAGGGGATAATTGTAATATCGGGTCACCTAAGGAGCATGATCAGGATGATGAATGTAATACGACCCCTTTGCGGCCAAGGTAACCCTCTCGAAAGATCAGGATGATGATGATCATCAGGATATTTGGGGCTTTTGTCGAACTTAGAATAAGACGTCATCATCATATTCGCGAACCGGATCATGTTTTGGAAAATATCCTGCCGAAGGGAAATGTGATGATGATGATCATCAGGATACTAGCTTCTTCGTTTATCAGATCGGGATGACATCATCATGATATCCGGAGCCTTGTTAAACTTAGAACATGACGTCATTAGGATGTTTCACTAACCGGATCATGTTTTGGAAAATATCCTGCCGAAGGGAAATGTGATGATGATGATCATCAGGATATTTGCAAAAGGTCATATTTCTCGGCAGGAGGACTTCATGAAATATCGGGTAGACAAACAAGATCATGATGATCTTGACAATATGACAGGATAAAAAATATGATGATCCTCCTCATCGAATTATCATGATGACGTAACCATCATATTTCGTCTTTGAAGCATGAGGATGAATTGAGGTCATCATCAGGTTAGCGCTAGGGTGATATTTAAAATATGATCATGTTGTTGAGGAATGGAATATCACCTTCCCTTAAAAGATAGGGTGATCATCATGATCATGCAAAAGGAGATCAGGAGGATATGAAGACGTCATCATCATCTTAGCGAATTTCAGCAAATATCAGGATGATGACCCTCCGATAGGATTTTAACATGCGCATGCAAATATGCCGATGGTGGATTTTCTAAGTCAGGGTGATCTTATAATATCAGCATGATATTATAATATCAGGTAATGTTAAAATATCAGCATGATGCTCGCGATACAAAAGACCGCTCGACGGGGAAAACTTACTATGACTTAAAGTTGACGTCCGAATATTTGAACCTCAGGATATTATCGGGGGGGCGTTTCAAATATGATGATGATGTTCTTCATACAGCAAAACTGAGTTTATAAAATATGACCCTCCTAAAATCATGATGCTCACGATGCGCATAAGGCCATTTGACGGGTAAAGGGCACTACCACCTAAGATTGACGTCCGGATATTGCGACTGCATGATTTTTATCAGGTGATAGACCAAGATCATGATGACCTTGACAACATGAAAAAAAACATGATGATCACTTGCGATTATCAGGTTTGACCAAAACTTTGACTGTGCATAACTTCCACATATGGACAAATTTTCAAGTGAAGTAAAAGGCAAACCTGCATGGAATTTCAAGCTCTTTCTAAATATGAGGTCACAGAAATAAAATATGAACTTTGACAAACTGACCTCATGATGATGACCAACCTCATCCTGACCTTCATGATGATGATGCACCTGACTCATTTTTACCAAACCGCCAGAAAGCAGACAAACACAAGCAGAAGCAAAAAGCAAAACATCAGCAGGGGTCCCCATTTTGCTAAGGAGCATAATGGGGCGTGTTGTGAACATCACAACAACTAGCAACCAAAACAAAATCAATTAAATTCAGAATGTTCAAGGAAACTAGATGAAATGAACTCATAACTTCCAACTATCTTTCTTGCAAATTACTATTCAGCTTGAGACTCAAAGTATTCAATAAAGATGCATGAATTTCCATTTTTAGTTTAGTTGTGTGCACGTGATTAATTATCCTCATCTTGAAGATCGGTTGAATAAACCAGTGACTGACATTAGCCTACGTAGGTGAGGATATTCCCTCATAGCCGACCGGATAGAGCCTTTCTGCCAACGAGCGTCTATAGCCCCGGCAAGGTTATTGTTACAATTCTCCTAAGTAGAGCCCCACTGCCAGCGAGCGTCCATAGCCCTGGTAGAGTTACTTAGATGGCTTAATCTGGATTTTCAGTATAATCCGCTTTTTTTTTTTTTTTTTTTTGTTTTCTAATTTTGAAAGATTTCATAAGATATAGCAATTTGTAACTTCATGATGCAAGGAGTGGACACTTGCTGAAATTAAGCTGAGAATTGTAATGGTAGCAAGGGTGACCTCTGATTTTTCACCTAATATCTACACTGGTAAGTTCAACAAACCCAAGGATTTTAGGTGTGTCATCATGAGAAACCTGCTTCGAATTCTCAATCACATTTATTGAATACAAAACTTCAGAAGATGAACAACTCTCTACATTCATGACAGTGACAAATTATGTGTAAATTGCAAATGGTTAACCTGAATATCCTAAATTTTATACTGTTTTGAATGGTTGCTAGTTTTTCTCCTTAATACTCTAAAGTAAAATAAAGATCCCGCTGAGGAGACAACAAACAAACCAAACAAACAGGCTGTACAAACAACACAATAAAAGAAAAAATTGTACAAACAGAAAGAAACAAAAAGCAAAAATAAACAGAAGACAAGCTATACAAACAGCCAACCCAAAAGAAAACAGCAAAAGAAGAACTGTACATTATCTACAGCACTTTACATTAAGAAAAAGGGACTGCCCCCCTTTTACCTCAAGCCTGGAAGTAGTGTTTCAAATGCTGGCCATTAACTGGTAATGGCACATCTTCTCCAGTCAAGGTCTTAAGTCTAAAGGTGTTATCTCCTATTATTTCTGAGATTTGTAATGGACCCAGCCATAATTTATCGAATTTTCCATGGCTTCCTTTATTTTCATGTGCTTTGTCCCAGCACAACACTAAGTCTGATATCCTAAATGTCTTGACTCTTGCCCTTTTGTCAAACCACCTCTTAACAACTGCTTGGTGTTTGGCAAACTTCTCGAGGGCTTGGCCTCTTTTCTCCTCTAGTTGTAACATTTGCACTATTCTGGCTTCCCTATGGTTATCAAAGCCTAGATATTCATTGGCAAACTTCCAAGTTGGTATCCTCAGATTAACCGGAAGTATGGGATCAGTCCCATAAACTAAGTGATAAGGTGTGCTACCTAAAGCTGTTTTAAACTTGGTCCTGTCTACCCATAATGCATATCTTAACAGAGTATTCCACTCTCTAGGACTTTTGGCAATTAACCTCTTGATTATGTCTAATAAAATTTTGTTTGTTGATTTAGCCAGTCCATTACCTTGAGGGTAATAATTCGAAGAAAACCTTAGAATATTCCCATATTCAAATGCCCATTTAGAAAATTTTAAAGAAGAGAAAGCAGGGCCGTTATCACATACCAATGAATAGGGCGTTCCAAACCTGGTGATAATGTTTTCTTCAAGGAACTTGATAACTACCTCAGTTGTTGAAAACTTGCAGCAGGTGGCCTCAGTCCACCTTGTACAATAGTCCGTTACCGTCAATATAAATTTGTGTCCTGCAGAAGATGGGGGATTGATGACTCCGATAAAATCCAAGCCCCATTGTGCAAACGGTCTGGACTCGATCACAGGTTGCAGTGGATTGCCTGGATTTCTCCCTTTGTCTGCTGCAGTCTGACAGGTGTGGCAACTTCTGATGTGACTCTTAGTATCTTTGAACATAGTGGGCCAGTAATAGCCCGCTCTCAGTATTTTGTGTGTTGTAGCTAAATGGGAACCATGACCGGTTCCGTATTTGTCATGTAGTTCTGTCAACACTCTATCAGCTTCAGTTCTGTTTATGCATCTCAGATAAATTCCATCATGGTTCTTCCTGAATAGAAGACCTCCTTGCACCATATAATTTTGTGCCTTAATCTTCAAGGCTCTCCTCTGAGAAGCCTTCATCTTGCTTGGGTACTTTCCAACTATCAGGAAGGTGCTTAAATCATCGTACCAGCTTGATGTGTCTTGGGAATTCAATACATATTGTTGTTTTATCAGATTTGGATCCATGTTTGCTATTGTCTGCACCAACGCCTGCCCTCTGACCAGCTTTGAGGGAATGATCTCCATGTTGAATTCTTGCAGTGTGGTGATCCATTTGGCTCTTTTTTCTCCAGGCTCGTTTTGCATCAGCAACATTTTTACTGCTGCGTCTGGTACTATGGCTTTAATCTGGCTGCGCAGAATATAGTGTCTAAATTTTTTCACAGCCTTCACTAATGTGAATGCCTATCTTTCGATATCTAGATATCTCAGTTGTGCATCCTTCAGAGGCGCACTCATAAATGCTATGGGCCTCTCTTCATTATTTTCACCTTTCTGTGTCAAGGCAGCCACGACAGAATGAGAAGATGCAAAGGAGTAGATGTAAAACGGGCTTGTGTAGTCTGGACTTGCCAATACAGGGGCATTAGAAATTGCCTCCTTGATATCTTCAAATGCGGCTTTGGCCACTGGCGTCCATTCCATCTGTGCATCTTTCTTTAACATGGCATTCAACAGCTGCACAATCTCTGCAAAACCTGTTATAAACTTCCGAACAAAGTTAATTTTACCAAAAAATGATTTCAATTCTTTCCTACTGTTTGGTATTTGCAAATTTTTTATGGATTCTATTCTATCCGGATCAATTGAAATTCCATTTTCAGAAATGACATGGCCTAATAATTTACCTTCAGTTACGCCAAATATACATTTCTTAGGATTAAGGGAAATCCCATACCTTTCACATCGCTGGAGTACTTTTCTGAGGTCTTCAGCGTGGGTGGATGCATCCTTGGAATATACAGTTAAATCATCCATATACACAACAATGCATTTACCTGATAATCCACGGAATGCAACGTCCATGGCCCTCTGAAAAGTGGCACCTACATTGATTAGACCAAAAGGCATTCTTCTATACGCATAATTTCCCCATTTGCAAGTGAAGGTGGTTTTTAGTCTATCTTCTCTATCAATTAAGACCTGGTTATAACCTGAAAAACCATCTAAAAAAGACATCATCTTTGCGCCATTTACTGCTTGCAGTACTTCGTCTATTGGGGGCAAAGGATAATTATCCTTTTCAGAAGCCTTGTTCAAATTTCTAAAATCTACGCACAACCTGATGTCAACGTTTTTCTTCCTCACTGGTACTAAGTTAGCTACCTAGACAGAATGTCTGACTGGGAAAATTATTCCAGCGAACAGTAATTTTTTAACTTCCTCAAAGATTAAAGGCTCTAGAATGGCATTTACAGGCCTTTGTTTCTGCCTAAATGGTTTGACTTCTTTTCTTAAAGGTATTAAGTGAGTTATGATGGACTCATCAAATGTTTTCAAGTCTTCATAAGTCCATGCTATGACATGTTTATATTCTTTCAGAACGTCCAGAACCTCTTTTCTGATTTTCTCAGAGCAAGCTTTCCCAATTAGTACATTTTGCGGATTTAGCTCAGTCCCTAAGTTATGTAAATCACAGCTACCCCCTTCTGTTTTGGGTAAGTCTTTCTGTCTTATTACTCCGTCGAAGTCAAAGATGTGTTCTAATTCAATTACTCCTTTTGGCAAGAAGTTGCTCTTTAAGTTGATCATATCTTCTTCGTCCCATGTTACTTCAGGCCTTTCTTGTTCATCAATGATTTGGGCCTCAAATGCCTCATTACAAGTCAGAAAATTAATAATTTGCTGATCCTCTCCAAATACCTGAAAGTGTGTAACGTTGTCTGGTATACTGGGCACGTTAACTAGCTCAACAGCAAATCGTCTTAATCCTGATAGTGTCAATGGTTCTAATGTACTAGCAGCAACTGCTAACACATCTGGCCTATGGTTCAGCTCTCTAGGAATATGCTCTATGTTAAAAGCATCAAATGAACCCATTAAACCCCATACTCTATGTCTGTAACTAATCATCTTCTTATAATTGCAAGCATATAGTTTCCTCACTTGTCTGACTACTAATTCAGAGTCTGAAAATACTCTGATGGTTTTTACCCCTTTCTTGATGGCCATGACAAGTCCTAAAATTAGGGCCTCATATTCAGCAATATTGTTAGTGCAGGAAAATTGTAATCTATATGCTGCCAAATGTGATTTACCTTGAGGATTTATGAGTTCAATACCCGCGCCTGCGCCCTGTTTTGATTTGGACCCATCACATTTTAACGTCCACAAGCCATCTTTACTTTTTTGATCTTTTACCTTGGCATACTTTGTCCCTTTTATTGCCTGTGGGGTGTTGTCTTGTTTATTCATGGGTTTTTCCGTTTGGTTATCTTGCATATGTGTGCTTTTAGTTTGCAACTCAGAAAGATAACTACCCTCATCCTCTATTTCTTTTCCTAAATCTGGAATCAAGGCATCTATATTATCCTGAACATATCTCTGTGTCGGATCAGGATTCTCATTTTTCTCTTGTGACTCTACCCTCCCTATGCACTTTTTGTATTCATATTCAATGATATCTTTGCATATTTCACAATTCTCCTCAGAATGTTGCCTATCATGGACTCTACACCTATTTTTATATAACTTACATTGGACTGGGAGATTATGTGTAACGCACTCTTCCACCTCTCGTCTAATGGCACGACCAAATTTGTCTATTGCATTGTTTTCTTCATCTGAAGAATTTCTGTCAGACTCAATGAATAGTGCCGTTCTATTGTTGACACACTTCTTTCTAATGTTTAACATCATAATCTCTTCAATCTGCATCCCATTGTTGGTAATTCTATAGACACCTGGTTCAACAGTAGCATATAATATTTCATTAGTTTGATTATACTCGGTTATCATATGTTTCATTCTGGGCTCTGCCTCTATTCTGATCTGGTTTGGGATGCCTCTCCACGGCAACCACATGTGTGAAAAGTCAGTAGCCATATATCCGTTTAATGTCTTGGACCAATCCCTACTTAGCAACATTCCATAATTTACGGGTATATCCACTACTTGAATGTCAATGATTTGGCTTACCCTAGGGTCTGAAGCCAATTGCACTTGAATGCTCATGAGTTCTCCTATCACGCTAACCTCGGTCTTATCTAATTGCGTGACAACCTTGGTAGATTTGGTGGGAGTCATCCTGAGAGTTTTACATATTCCTAAGGGCATTACGTTGGCTGAAGCACCAGAATCTACCATGCAATTGTGTATATTCTTCCCACACAACCTAACAGTTAACAAGAAAGGTTGAGTATCCCTCTTATCCGCATGTATTACCACATTTGTATTGGAATGCTGCTCAACTTTCTTACCTTTCTCCTTAGGTGGTGAATCACTATTAGGAACAGTTATATCAGCAGACACCTTGTTTGTTATGGATGTATCCAGGGATTTTAAAAAAGCATTTCTGATCCCTGGGGTCTTCAATAATTCATTTAGAGGTATACTGACCTTAATTTTCTTTATTTCCTCTGATAAGTAATTCATTAATCTTGTTGTCTCTATTGCTTCTGTCTTACTTGTTTGATCCTTTTGCACTGTTGTTCCATTATTTGTGTGCTGACTAGCTTTGAGTGTGGCAGGATTGTTGCTAGCATTCTGATCTGGGGGTGTATTGATGTTATTCGGGGGAGTGGAAGTGGTGAAAGGTCCTCCCGGCCTAGGGTTGTTCCTCAAATTGTAGGTGTGGCTTTTATTTATCTGTTGAAAGGCCTGTACCTCTTCTATTTCATTTAATATCTCATTTTCAGATTCAAAAGGAAACTGAAAAGCATTTAACACAAAGGCTGATTCAGGATAAAGACTTTCACAACAGTATGGTTCATCCTCTAGCAATTCATCCTCTTTCTCTTCTGCAGTTGCAAAGGTAAACGTTTCTAAGACTAATGTTGTGTCATATTCTGAGGGTACTACCTCATTACCCTTAGGAATGAGAAATTCAGAGGTAGGAGGCTGTACATCTATGTTGAAAATACTAGCTGCCAAGTGGAACTATGGACAGTCGTGCTCAGCATGGGCATTGGTATTGTGAAATCTGCACCAATTTTTGGGTGTTGTACTGGCCATTTGTATGCTAGTTGTTTGTTTTGCACCATGATTATCTGTATTCTCAAAAGGAGAAGCCAGAGTACCATTGTTGGGCCCAGTGTTCCATGTCTTGGGTGGCCTAGGTTGATTCTGATTTTTGTTATTATTGCCCCAGGTCCTATTATCTATCACTGGCCCCCTATTTTGCATTGGTTGCCCCTGACTGGGGCCTTGATGCTGATTGTAGCTTTGGTTCTGATTGTACTGCTGATTTTGGTTGAGACTATAATTCTGATTTTGGCCTTGGTTGTGATTTTGATGTGGATTGTAGTTTTGGTTGCTTCTTCCATAGAGGTTCTCATTTCTTAGCTGTGTCACTTCGGTTGTTAATCTTTTCAAATGTGCAGTAATCTCTTTGATTTCTTCCCTATCCTCTTGTGCTTTTGCCACAGTTACATCCCTAGGAAGTTGGAAGAAAGGCTGACCATTATTTTGACTGTTATTAGAAGTACTAGCCGTGTAAGGAGTTATAGCTTGGATTGGAGTAGGATTATACACAGGTGTGTAAGAAGGAACCGGATTTACTAGTGGAGCATGCTGCACAAGGACTCCATTCCATGGGTGTGCCTGATTCTGCACCCCAAAATTTCCTCCATTAACAAATGGACTATAAGTTGTATGCCTCATTTCTTGGTTCACTGAGGCTGCCTCTTTATAGGCTTTGGATATTGAATCTATGTCAGGTTTTCTTTTGACAAACATGGCGGTTAAAGGATCCAAGGCAGCATAGTACATAGCCAACAAGGGAGTGTCATCTATGGTATAAGGGGGTACTAGCCTAGAATAGGCCTTTTGAAATCTGTCATTGAAATTATCAATTAGCTCTCCCTCACCTCGTTTTATAGCAGCCAATTTATGATACAAAGCGCAAGGGTCAATGGGTCCTCTAAATCTTGACAGAAATGCTTCTTCCATAAGTGCCCAGGAAGAAATGTAACCATTGGGTAAGTTTACGTACCAGCTAGAGGCCTGCTCATTAAAGGTGTAAGGAAACAATCTACACACAACATCCTCGTGCTCTAACATAGCCCTAAAACATGCTTCCTTAAATATTCTAATATGATCTTCTGGGTCCTGATGCAACTGGTATTTGGGACATATCTTTTCCGGATTTTTTGGCATCTCATGATAATCATTGAAGAATATGGGAAAATTGACATCGAAATAAGCCATTGCAGGTGTTTGAGCTTGACTTGAACTTGCAGGAATACCTAGATTGATTGGTGGATTAGGATTTAGAGGAGGATTGAGACCCCCAGGAGTGCCTGAACCAAGATTTAAAGATCTAAACAGTGATCTGTCAGGACTCACAATACTACGGATGTTAAAAGGTGACCCAGGAGGTGTTCCAGATGAACTTCCTGCTTGCGATATCTTTGGATTCCAAATTAAAGGGCTTTTACTTCGCCTTGTATTAGGTAGTTGCACAAATATATCTCCTGAACTGGATCTAGACCTAGTCACTCTATTGCTATCGTTAGCCAGTTTGAAATGAAACCTAACTCAAGAAGGCCCTCCTTCTAGCGCCAGAAAACTGTTGGTGATTGTTTTGATGCAATCATAACAATAAGTTAAAATTCACATATAATGAACTGAAACTATACTTGAAAGATAACGAGGAATCATTAGAGATTCAACTAATCCCAAGTCTACAATGGTTCGGTTGGTCAAGTTCAGTTGGTCAATGTGAAGCTGTAATGTTCAAGGGGCCTTACGTAGTTTAGGTTTGTTTGGTGGTTTACTGGACTAAGAATATGCAAAAAGGTTATGAGATATGTCAATACTTTTCATTCCTTTGCATAAAAGTGTTACTATGCTGCAAGTTTTAGATGGTTTTCTTGAATTATTGCAGCTTTCTTCTTTATCTATTTATGAAAACTATCTACTTATAGCTCTGTTATGCATGCTTCTTCAAATTTGAGACAATTTTATTTAGATTTCTACGTTTTTAGCTAAATATTTCAGATGGGTTGGGAAAAGTTAGAAAGATCTAATCTATACCTCATTTAATCTACCAAAGGATCTAATTGTTTCTGTTATGCACTATGTAAATACCACAGTAATTTGATCAAATCCACAGTAAAAACCTGAAATGCAAGTTCTGAGCATTTTCACAAACATACATTTAAAATTGCAAGCTCTCAAAGAAAATATTTCAAAACACAAAGAAGAGCAGGAGAACACTCAGAAGATAGATGCAGAACTCTAGATTCTATTGTATTAGAAATGAATAGTCATACATGATTTACAATATAGGAATGACTCTTAGTTTCATTGATCATACTACAGAGAACTTACAAGCTTTACAGATACAGTAAGACAGCCAGACATTCCACGCGCACCTTACTGCAGACAAACAAGCGACCTCCTTCTTCTACTTCTAAAATATGCTAACTTGCTGTATGCTTCTAAAAGAAAAAAAATCCTGTTGTAGCCCCTGTTGTTTTCCTAAAATCCCTGTTATAAAGTATTACAGTGTAGAGAGGCACAATATAAAGACATTCTGATGGTCCTCACTACAGCAAAAACCTAATTGAACCCCTGGTTCAAACCCCTGGTTACAGCAATAAATACAGGTGAACCAGCTCTTCAAAATATCTCTGAGCAGTGTCAAATCTGGGCGAAATATTGCCCCTTCTGAGAAGTTCCGGCAGCTGGGTAATAACTTCTATTTGTCTATTGTAGTAATACTCTCAGCTGCAACCTTGTTCTTTACTTGAATGGCCTTGACTTTTTCGCACTTCATTCCTTATCTTCCTGCTCCTGAGATTGGATTTCCTTCCTCCATGAGGTCACTGTGTTGACTTTCCAGCTACTTCCTCAACTGCAAGCCTGCAAGACAAGACAAGCAATAAGTATTTCATTTATCACATAAACAGCAGGAAATTAAAATAATCGTTTAAATCCAGGTGACTACGCAAAATTGTGGAAATCAGATCCAGAATACTCTCAAAACGCGTTCAAAACGCATTCAGACCGCTCAAAACCCATCGGGTCAACCATCGCTGACCGAAAAAAATGCCACGGGTGCCAAAAAATGGTTTAAAACTCCACCGCTTCATTTCCCGCCCATTGGCATGACTATCGCTATCGGCGTGTCAAAAAACATGTTGGCTGATATTCTCTATTTGGCCGATGTTCACTTCATCTGCATGATATTTTGGAAATATGATGCTCTCCCTTCTGAAGGTCCAGATGACGTCATCAGGATGTTTCGCTTCTGTATATTGGAGAAAAGAACAACATCATCATCATCATCATGTTGAAGAAGAATAGGAGGATATGGAATATGATCCTGCTGCTGAGGAAAAAAAAATGATGGTGACGTCATCGTCATATTCGGGCTTCATTAAAATGCAAAAGATGACGTCATCATCATGTTCAGTTAAGATCAGGGGATAATTGTAATATCGGGTCACCTAAGGAGCATGATCAGGATGATGAATGTAATACGACCCCTTTGCGGCCAAGGTAACCCTCTCGAAAGATCAGGATGATGATGATCATCAGGATATTTGGGGCTTTTGTCGAACTTAGAATAAGACGTCATCATCATATTCGCGAACCGGATCGTGTTTTGGAAAATATCCTGCCGAAGGGAAATGTGATGATGATGATCATCAGGATATTAGCTTCTTCGTTTATCAGATCAGGATGATGTCATCATGATATCTAGAGCCTTGTTAAACTTAGAACATGACGTCATCAGGATGTTTCGCTAACCGGATCATGTTTTGGAAAATATCCTGCCGAAGGGAAATGTGATGATGATGATCATCAGGATATTTGCAAAAGGTCATATTTCTCGGCAGGAGGACTTCATGAAATATCAGGTAGACAAACAAGATCATGATGATCTTGACAATATGACAGGATAAAAAATATGATGATCCTCCTCATCGAATTATCATGATGACGTAACCATCATATTTCGTCTTTGAAGCATGAGGATGAATTGAGGTCATCATCAGGTTAGCGCTAGGGTGATATTTAAAATATGATCATGCTGTTGAGGAATGGAATATCACCTTCCCTTAAAAGATAGGGTGATCATCATGATCATGCAAAAGGAGATTAGGAGGATATGAAGACGTCATCATCATCTTAGCGAATTTCAGCAAATATCAGGATGATGACCCTCCGATAGGATTTTAACATGCGCATGCAAATATGCCGATGGTGGATTTTCTAAGTTAGGGTGATCTTATAATATCAGCATGATATTATAATATCAGGTAATGTTAAAATATCAGCATGATGCTCGCGATACAAAAGACCGCTCGACGGGGAAAACTTACTATGACTTAAAGTTGACGTCCGGATATTTGAACCTCAGGATATTATTGGGGGGGCGTTTCAAATATGATGATGATGTTCTTCATACAGCAAAACCGAGTTTATAAAATATGACCCTCCTAAAATCATGATGCTCACGATGCGCATAAGGCCATTTGACGGGTAAAGGGCACTACCACCTAAGATTGACGTCTGGATATTGCGACTGCATGATTTTTATCGGGTGATAGACCAAGATCATGATGACCTTGACAACATGAAAAAAAACATGATGATCACTTGCGATTATCAGGTTTGACCAAAACTTTGACTGTGCATAACTTCCACATATGGACAAATTTTCAAGTGAAGTAAAAGGCAAACCTGCATGGAATTTCAAGCTCTTTCTAAATATGAGGTCACAGAAACAAAATATGAACTTTGACAAACTGACCTCATGATGATGACCAACCTCATCCTGACCTTCATGATGATGATGCACCTGACTCATTTTTACCAAACCACCAGAAAGCAGACAAACACAAGCAGAAGCAAAAAGCAAAACATCAGCATGGGTCCCCATTTTGCTAAGGAGCATAATGGGGCGTGTTGTGAACATCACAACAGGACTCTTCAGGGATATCGTCGATACAATGTAGCTTGGACTGTTTCGACATGTTTGGGTGAAAAATAGGACCATGCCTAGTTTAAATGTACCCATCTGAATGCGTTGGAATAGTCATTTTGGTCACATCAAGAGCAAGATGAAAGTTACACCCCTTTGCAACTTTACACTGCCTCCTAACAATTTTTGCAGTAGCAGAAAACCTTTGACCACGGGCAAATACCTTAGAGATATAAAAAATTGAGTGAGGTTATTGTAGAGACACTCTACATGATCACGTTGTCTTAGATAGAATATTTTTAAGTGACATGGTTTTCAAGTAACATCTCTTCAAAGATTGTTATCTTTTTGCACTTTGGACTCTTCAGGGATATCGTCGGTACAATGTAGCTCAGACTTTTTCGACATGTTTGGGTGAAAAATAGAACCATACCTAGTGTAAATGTACCCATCCAGATGCGTTGGAATAGTTAGTTTGGTTGCATCAAGAGCAGGACGAAAGTTACACCCCTTTGTAACTTTACACTGCCTCCTTCTGATGATTTTTGGGGCAGCAGAAAACCTTTCACCATAGGAAAATGTCTTAGAGATATAAAAAACTGAGAGAGTTTATTGTAGAGGCACTCTACATGATCACGTTGCCTCAGATGGAATGTTTCTAAGTGAAACAATTTTCGAGTAACATCTCATCAAAGATTGCTGCCTTTTTGCACTTTGGACTCTTCAGGGATATCGTCGGCACAATGTAGCTTAGACTGTTTCAACATGTTTGGGTGAAAAACATAACCATGCCTAGCCTAAACATACCCATCTAAATGCATTGGAACTGTCAGTTTGGTCGCATCAGGAGTAGGACACCAAAAATACACAAGTTGTTGTGTGCAACTTGACAACATTGACACTTTTTTGCAACATGACTCAAAGACTCAAACTGACCCCAAATGACTCAAAGTGACTTAAAATCACCTTAATTTTGGCACCCAATGTACATTATAGAGGTCTAGGCGCTCCTTATCATTCAAACATCTTAGATGAGTGCCTAGGAAAGGAAAAAACTCTAAGTTTCATCATCATGGGTGCCTAATATCAAGAGACTTTAATGGCTCAAACCTTAGCATGGAGTCCTAAGGCACATTTCATGTCTCCTTTCATCCATTTTGGCACCCTTATGTAGATTTTTCAACTTGATTTGGCACCCTGTATGTGAAGGAAGATCTAAAGGCATGAAAGTGGATGTCATTTTACAAGAGTTTGGATCATCAAAACTGAAAGAAATAAGTCTATTAAGCTTGGGCACCCTTGGTCTTCTTTTCATCATTATGAGCACCTTGGGAGAATGGTATATAGGTCATCATCATGATTGGGCGCCCTGGATCCAGAGTGTTGGAGAGATCATCAAATGGTGTCTAGAGGAAGTAGGGTGAGTTATGAGTTTGGTCGCATCAAGAGCAGGACACCAAAAATGCATAACATGATGATGTATAAATGTGTATATGTGTAAAAATGTAGGAGGAAATAAAAAAAAGACAAAACTTACAAATTAATGTGCATACTTACAACTCAATGTAACATGACTTTACAAAATCAATGTGAATACTTACAAATTAATCCAATGAACCACCTGGGTCTTCTCTACTCTTTATTGTGTCAAGTATTGCTTCATGGTCAGACTCGCGCACCTTCCACAAGATTTTGTTCAAAGGTCTACCCCAATACTTTATCAAATGAACATTGGATGCCACGACAAGGTTCGAGTAATGAAGAATCTTCCGATGCATGTCAAAGTCCTGAAATAGCCAAATATTAACACTCTTATGTGGATACCTTCTAAGCCATGTTCTAGTAATAACCACTAAGCCTGTAGGGTACTCAATGTTTTCTCCATCTGTAATAGGGGCCTCCAATTTCTTTTTGACCTCAACACAATGACATAAGTAATAATATGTTCCCTCTTCATTATCTTCATCTGTAATAACTGCATATACGTGCCCTACATTGATATGTGTAGCAAATTAGATGAAATTAGTCAACATTACAAAAACACTACGAAGTAAGATGATATTACCTGGTTGAACTAGATGAAATTAGATGCATATACATGCCCTATATTACCTAGTTGAACTAAATCTGATATGTGGTCAAAGTCAATTGATGATTCCATCTGTGTTAGTTCCAATGCCATTAGGGGTCAATATGTGTCAAGTGGGCTAAGATAACTTAACTGCCATTCGTCAACCCACTCCTTTGACTCGCACTCATCCTAGACTTGAATTATATAGGAAGAACAAAAGCATGACATCTTTCGCATATGGATACTCCATGAACCTGCAATTGAGCTTCTGAAAGAGTGCATCTCATTTGATCCTGTCAGTGTACAATAGTCCTCATATGGTGCAATGTTAGGATCATCTATCAACCAAAAAAATCTATGAACTGAAGACTTACCTTCATTACCTAGACCCATGTAAGCATTACACCACTCGACAATCAATTTTACATCTGTCAACTTTGCATTGTCTTTATACTTTAACCCTTCTCGTGTTATGGCTCTTTTGATACATGCTCCTGCACCATCATGCTCCCCTTTTCCATGCCCGACCTCACAAAAGTTTCACATATGCTGAATACCTGTAAAATTATGCCTCCTACTCATCCAATAGAAATTCCACGAGTTCTTGAATTGTGACGCACAATTATCTGACCATATGATATGTTGACTGAACAATATGCCCCTTCTAACCAAATCATTGTAGAACACCTGAAAGCAACCTTGCACGAACTCCGTAGAATGTGTGAGATCATCATTAATATAGAAATTATACTTCCTTAGGATCTTTCTATCATCCTCTGTACTATCATTCGCATGAATGAATGCAATGTGCACAAATATAGAAACCTGTGTGGAGTTGTAATATTGTGATTGCACCTCACGATGTGGCTGTAGACTGTAGTTCTCTGCAAAGTTAATGACTGAAACAATGCTACCAACTGGAAATGTGTCCTTGCATAACTTGAATTGCAAGTCCAACCATCGAGCTCTATGGGCATGTCTTGCATACTCATACATTATGCTATCACGAAATATAGGCATAAACTGATACACTTGAATCTTTTCAATAACCAATTCACCCCTTTTTTCTTCTTTACCATCTTTTGTAGTGTATGCCACTATTTTATACTTGCCAAACTCTACTAGTGCATTTCCAACCGCATGTGTTATTTCCGTATGTTCACATATTGGCAAATGTTGCAAGCCACCGCAATGATGACATGTGCCATCCAAGCATAATTTCTTGTAGAATATTTGACCTTCCTCTCTTTCACATAAAATTATTGATATGAAGTCTCTTGAAGATGTTGGTGGGGCACATATGGCACAACCCTCCAAATCATTGTTAGTATGCATATCTAAACATATAGACCTATAAGCATCAAAATGGTTAGAAAATTTAATATGTAATCTACAACAACAAGTAGTGCGTGTGTGATTTATCTCGACATAGAAAGGTTTTAGCATTTCAAAATATCTTTGACAAATTTTAATTTGAGGATACTTCTCTAGAAATTTACCATAAAACTGTGTTTGAGTCTCATCCAAAAAATGCTTTGGATGTGGCTCACGGTTCTGACTACCGATTCTCCTTTTTACCACATCCCTTTGATTTGGAGATACCCTTGTGTAATTCTTCCAAAAGTCTTCAATTATTAATCTCAATGCTTCAATTATTGGTTTATCTTTTCATGTTAGTCTCCCCGAGAACGCCCATAATTCATTGGCATTAGTGTCCTCAATTCTTTGGCATCTTCCAACAGCTCTTAATAAATTTTTCCTATTAATTCTCAATTCTTGACTCGTCTTTCTAATGAGACGAGCTTTCCTCATTTGACTACTTACTATAGTCAATGTAATCACACGTCGTGTTGCATTACTATCTTTTGTGTGTGAGGTGTTACCCACACTCTCATATGCACTCATTAGATTATTGACAATAGATTTTTCACTTGAAGCCTCTAATGTTCTCAACCCAAGAATCTTCATGATGGACCTATACTTTATACTTCGCATCATTTCAATAAATAGTTGACATCTTGCAGTCTCATTTAACTTTTCAAAGAATAATCTCCAAATCTTATGAGCATATCTTCTACAAGTGTGTTTTGGAATCTTACCTTCCATTGGCTACAAAATATTCTCATCAATATCAATTAAATACTTTGGCTTTCTATGCAAAATTCTAGGTGGTGTTATGTTAGGTAAATTCATCTCAACATTAGGAATTTTATCAATATTTAAATGAGATGGGCTAGATGGCATACCTTTGATCAAAGATGGAATAGATGACATACCTTGAGGTTGAGGTGGGAATGATGGCATACCTCCTTCATCACATGTGAGTGATGATGTACTCTCAACTTGAGATGTGGTAGATGGTGTCCCTACATGTTGACTTGCAGTAGAGGACGTGTCTCCAACTATGGTATTTAAATCTCTTATACTATGAAGATTTTGCATTCATTCTCTTTGTGCCGCCAATACCATAGCTCTTTGTGATGGTTGTGGTTCCTCTTCAATTGGCATGTCTTCATTTATCATGTCTAATTTCCTCTTCTCACGAAGTTCCCTCATAGCCATTACTTTCTTTGCATTCTTAGCTTCTATCTCTTCCTGTGTTGGTTTAATTCTTGATTGTTTCCTCGGCATGACAGAGAATTTGTCTGTAGAATGATAAAGAGACCAATATTACTTCCTAAGAAATGAATACAAGATAATAGTGGGATTGTATTTTTATTATGTTGTAAGGATTTATTCTTGTATAGTTTGACATCATGGTATGTTAAGGTTTGTTTATTACATATAATTATTAAAGAGCCCAAGTGTAGAAAATATACATGGCATCATGTGAGATTGTAGGTTGTTTTCTTGATTGGGAATGTGTCTATTTTAAACATGTATGATAAATCATGATAAAGTAATTCAATCTGAATTAAGGAAAATATAAAGAACATGCATGTAAAGACTTGACATACCTAAAAAATAAAGATTCGAATGGAGAGATTACCCAATTATGTAGTATTTTTTTTTTGTTGCATCAAACTCCTCAACAATTTGAGTTTTTCACCACTTGCTTATTTTTCAATGTTAAATTGAATAACACTCAAATATAATTACTAACAACAATACTATTAACCAATCTATAATGTTAAATTCCTGAAATTGAATCACAATTAACATTACACCACTAGAAAAATTGAAACTTGAATAGATATATATCAAACTTGGTGTGAAAACTATGTTATTTCCTCCTCGAGTTGGCAAAGAAGAAAAGGTGGTGGAAAGATCATGCAAAGGTGGTACAATGTGTCAAATGTGCATGTGAACTTCCCAACAGCATGAAAGCACTTCTTTTTTGTTAGAGCACGCACAGAATCAGTATGAAAACAGAGCATGTGGGCCTGGATCAAGGTGGTTAACACTTTTTTACCATTTCTATAGTAAGACAAAATGCGAGCATCCTGTGCATTATCTTCCTTAACAAAAGCAGGGATGACCCCATCCTGTGCTTCATCAACTGACACTTCCAAGCCTTACAATTCCTCTTAAATATGGGAGGATCCATGATTGGAAGAGCCAAGCCACTTCATCCTGCCTTGCTGAAGGATGACATTCTGGGAGAATTAGGAGATTTTCCTTTGGAGATCATATAATTTAAATGCTTTCCATCTTGGTAGGTCCTCTGCATCAGAGAAAAACCACTGACAGTGTCTGAGAAATAAGAAATTCTTCATCTCTTTGGTGATCCATTTCTCTTTCCAAACCTTCCCCTTCAGACTTGAATGACCACAAGGTTTTTGAGGGAGAACTTTTCCTATTTCCTGCAAGATCTTGCCAGATGCTCCGCCATATGATAGGCATAACAATGAAGGGGCAAGACCTCCTAATCAAGTTCTTGATAGAAAATGCCCATTGAGGAACAAAGATAGATCTTCTTTGGAAGCAGAAGTTCTAGTTTGTGATAAATCCTTATCCAAGCATAAATAGCAGGGGTTATGTCAAGCGATTGCCAATCGACTTCCACAAAGTCTCCTGAAGACTTCTTGATTCATTCCAAAACATCCACACCCCAAAACTGGAGAGGCAATCAATATAATCAAACCCATAAATTTACATTTGATGATAGAAACCCTTAACACTATACCTTAAACCCTAATCCCTCAACCCTCAACCCTAAACCTTATCCCTAAACCCTAATCCCTCAATCCTCAACCCTAATCTGTCATCCCTTAACTCTAATCCATCATCCCTAAACCCTAAATGCTATCCCTATTCCTAAACCCTCAACAGACTCGATACTATACCTTAAACCCTAATCCCTTATCCCTAAACCCTCCAACCCTATCCCTAATCCTTATACCCTCCACACTCTACTTTAACCCTAATCCCTCGACCCTCAACGCTATCCCTAAACCCTTGACCCTCGAACCTCAACCCTCAACCCTCAACATCAAACCCTAATCCCTCAACCCTTAACTTTAATCCCTCGACCCTCAACCCTATCCCTAAACCCTCAACCCTCAATGTCAAATCCTAATCCCTCAACCCTTCACTCTAATCCCTCAACCCTAAACCCTATCCCTAAACCCTCAACACTATACCTTAAACCCTAATCCCTCAACCCTCAACCCTAAACCTTATCCCTAACCCCTAAGCCCTCAACCCTCAACCCTAATCCATCATCCCTCAACTCTAATCCCTCATCCCTAAACCCTAAATGCTATCCCTATTCCTAAACCCTCAACAGACTCGATACTATACCTTAAACCCTAATCCCTTATCCCTAAACCCTCCAACCCTATCCCTAATCCTTATACCCTCCACACTCTACTTTAACCCTAATCCCTTGACCCTCAACCCTATCCCTAAACCCTTGACCCTCGAACCTCAACCCTTAACCCTCAACGTCAAACCCTAATCCCTCAACCCTATCCCTAAACCCTAAACCCTAATGCCTCAACCCTTAACGTCAAATCCTAATCCCTCAACCCTTCACTCTAATCCCTCAAGCCTAAACCCTATCCCTAAACCCTCAACACTATACCTTAAACCCTAATCCATCAACCCTCAACCCTAAACCTTCTCCCTAAACCCTAATCTCTCAACCCTCAACCCTAATCTGTCATCCCTCAACTCTAATCCCTCATCCCTACACCCTAAACGCTATCCCTATTCCTAGACCCTCAACAGACTCGATACTATACCTTAAACCCTAATCCCTTATCCCTAAACCCTCCAACCTATCCCTTAACCCTAATCCCTTGACCCTCAACCCTATCCCGAAACCCTTAACCCTCGAACCTCAATGTAGTCAACCCTCAACATCAAACCCTAATCCCTCAACCCTTAACTCTGATCCCTTGACCCTTAACCCTTAAAACATGAACCCTAAAACCTATCCCTACATGCTCGACACTCAACACTAAATCTTAAACCCTAATCCCTTAACTCTCATCCCTAAAGCCCCAACCCTAAATCATTAAACCTTCAACCCTAAACCCTATCCCTAATCCCTCTACCCTCGACACTCTTATTTAACCCTAATCCCTTGACCATTAACCCTATCCCTCAACCTCAACCCTCAACTCTTAATATTAAACCCTAATTCATCAACCCTAAACCCTAATCCCTCAAACCTAAACCCTATCTCTAAACCATCACCACTCAACACTATACCTTAAACCCTAATCCCTATCCCTCAACCCTTAACCCTTAAAACTTAAACCCTATCCCTACATCCTCAACACTTGACACTATATCTTAAGCCTTAAACCCTCATCCCTAAAGCCTCAACCCTCAATCCTTAAACCTTCAACCCTAAACCCTATCCCTAATCCCTCTACCCTCGACACTCTAACCCTAGCCTTGACATTAAATGCTAATCCGTCAACCCTAAACCCTATCCCTAAACCTTCAACCCTCAAAACTATACCTTAAACCCTAATCCATTAACCCTAAAAAAATCCCTCAACCCTCAACCCTAAACACTATCAATAAACCCTCAACCCTCGACACTATACCCTAAACCCTATGAGAAAATATTTGCGTATGGTACATCCACAGTGAGTAATTAATAGTTGAAATTAGAAGGATGATCATTATGAGAAAATATTTGCATTGGGGTACATCTATATTTCTTGTTGTCCACCCCGCACTTAGGGAAGGTATATTGCTATGAAATAGGCAAATAATCTCCCATTGTTTACTATGTCTATCCACAAGAACTACTAAACTATACCTTAAACCCTAATCCCTCAACCCTAAACTTTCAACCCTAAACCCTATCCCTAATCCCCCTACCCTCAACACTCTACCTTGAACCTAATCCCTCGACCCTTAACCCTAAACGCTATCCCTAAAGCCTCAATCCTAAACCCTAATCCCTTAAGGTCCTAAACTCTAATCCCTTATTCCTAAACTCTAAATCCTATCCCTAAACACAGAACCCTCAACCTTAAACCTTAATCACTCAATCCTTATCCACCCCTCTCCTCCCCTATCTGGCTCACTCCCATCTCTACCCTCCTCTACCCTTAACACTATACATACATACATATAGGCATACATACATACATACATACATACATACATACATACATATAGGCATACATACATACATACAGAATTAATAGCCTTGAACATAAAAAATTTTAAGGGGAACATAATGCGAGCGCGTTATAACGCGCATGTTATGTCAAACATGACAAACAACATAGACTTTTACGGAAAAGGAAAAATGCAAAGCAAAACATAATGCGAGCGCATTATAACGCGCTCACGTTATGTCTTGCTTTGGGAATCCCAAGCCTTGGGCTTGGGATTTGCTTTGGATTTCTAACCCAAAGGCTTGGAGTGCCTTTTGAACAGTCACAGACGTGTTTTTCCATATTCTTCAAGATTTCACATAATTTCGTTCGTGCTAACCCTCAGATTTGCACGTGTTTCAAGGTCAAACAAATCGAACACCTAGGTAATGTTAGGCTTTCTCTTAGCTATTTGACGATGTGATTTTTTTCACATTCTAATAATGTTAAGCCTTTCATCTTTAATTTCTTTTGTTTGTGTGTCCATTTTTGGGCAAAAACCACTATTTGGTATTTTTTTCATTGTAAATTAACTATTCATTGAAATTTCAAAAAAATTACATATTTAGAAACTAGACTCCATTCTACAAATATTAAAAAAAGAAAAAAATGATTTTCAATTAGTTTTCAAAATTTATAGGGGTAGCATGGCCAAAATCCTATTTTTTAGGATGTGTCTACTTTGAAAATTAGTAAAAAATTAAATATTCATCAAAAAATTATCAGAAAAATCAGGCATAAACTACATGCTATTAGCTAATTTCTCATTGAAGTGATTTTAAAAATACCAAAAAAAAGTTGACCTTTTGAGGGAGCCACGAAACATGCTATGTTATGTTTTTTTGACAGAAACAACACCAATTTATGTGGCTCCCTCTTTTGAACCCCTTAATCTATGCCATTTTCAAAAAAAATAGTAGTTTAGAAAGTAGACTCAAAGACATACGAACATTGTTTTGGTTGCATCTCCAAATTTTGAGTGTAACTATGCTCAATTTCTCATCCAAGGCCAGTATTTCCTGATTTCAGAAAAAAAAAAAGTGGCCACTTAAGACCCCTTTTTGCCCCCCATCTTCTTGCACTTACCCATTCTTTCTCTGAAATGGGCTTGCTTGTACGTTCAGATATGATCTTCGACATCCTGATAAGGATGATACTTCAGACAAATCTTGTCTGGATTCTTTGGCAAAGGGTAATATTTTTCAAAGAGCAAGGGTGATTCAACTGCAAAGAATAACATTGAAGGAGATGGTGGAGGTATTAGAGGTACTGGAGGTGTTATAACAAGTATCACTAGAGATACCAGTGAACTAGGACTAGGACTATGATGAATATTTGTCGTACGGGGTATGAATCCAAAAATTGGCAATTCTTTCAGAGGTCTAGTGGATCTTAACCTGGTATTAGGTTTGTGAGCCAGAGCTTCATTACTTATGACTGGATATGGATATTTTGGCTAGATCTTTGCAAAGATTAGGATATTTACTCTTCTGAAGTGGATATTTTTAAATAGATATCTAGAATGACAAGATATTTGCACTATATTTGTAGAGGTTGCAAATATTGACTCAATTATGGAAATTCAAATTACTAGCTATAAAGATTAGGACAACTGACCACAAGGAAGGAGTATTTGCAATCGGATATTTCAAATGACCAGTGACAGATGAGAACTTTAAAACATAATCTAGATTTAATGTAATCTTACAAAATTTGAAAAGCGTCACCTCACTTAAGCGCAGGAAATGATATACAGACAACTAATCTTCAAACTAGAATTCTTCGGCCCTCCTTCTAGCACCAATTTATGTTGATCATGATGTTAGTCACAATAACATAGATAAAGAATTCACAAAACAAACCTTTATCATCTTGAAAAGTATGATCAATTCAGGATGAATTGATAACTCCAAGTCTCTGTTAGTCAGGTCTTGACCTTCTGATAATTTCTAAGTCAATTTGATGTGAATTGTTGTTTTCCATTTTGGGGCCTTACATATGATTATGAAGTTTTTTGTATCTGGATATGCTCTGTTTTACATGTTCTCTGTAAAATCTCAATAAACAAGGTTAAATCCTACTATATTTAACCAGATCATGCAAATATTCATGATAAGTATGATCAATTCTTTTGCATATCACTTTTGTTAAGTTGATTTATGATTATTTTGATTAATTCTTCTAAAATTATCTTCTATTCACTTAAATTGAACTAATCTCTGCTTAATTTCACTTATGCACTTGTAAATTTATTCAAATGATGTGCCTATAAGCATGTATTTCCATGATTCCTATCATTAGTCATCTTCATTTGCATGATATTTTCTATTTTATATGCACTTTGTATAAATATGTTTAAGATCTTCATATATTTATAGGAATTTGCATATTTTATGATGATCTGCTTGTTATTTTCTGTGTATTTTTAGTTATGATGATAATTCAATGAAATTAAAGAAATTTGAACCAAAGCTTTCTAAATTTAATAAAATGAATGAATATTTAGTCACTAATCCACATATATCCTTGATACTTTCATGAAGAGAAGGAAATCAAGCCATATTTTCACTAGGTCATTCCATAGCTAGATATGATTGTTTCTAACTTCAAAGGAAAGGAACGAAGACAACATGTACAAACTAAGATGAACTCCAAGGGACGCAACAAATCAAAGTAACATGTCTAGAATTCATTCATAGATTACTCAAAGTTTACGATTTGTTGTAATCAGAGATCTTCATCTTCATTAAGTATGAAAAAGGAGTATATATATACAATTGACTTTGAGAATTGGTCATGACATTCAACAATTGTGAAGCCTACCTTTTCCACTTCAGTTCATAAGACTATTTGCAGTACTATTGCTATTACTTTTATGTTGAAGGACTGTTGATCTTGGAATCATGTTTATTAAACCTATTTGATGTTTAAGAAAACAATCGTGCTATGATAGTTAGATGTTGCTTTTAAGAGAATGATGAATGGATAATATTAGAAATGGAACTATAATGTGATTTCAATATGATTATATGGCAAAATGTTTAGGTATGCATGTATGTGAATCACAAATATAGGAGATCATCCCTTACCCTATGTTGTATCCCTTGTGAGCCGATCTAGTTCCACAAGGAACTAAGATCAACCTCGTGTTTGGTGAAATGTTGTAATGTTGAAGTGTTGTAATGTTGCATGAGGTCAAGGGAATTAGGTCTGTCTTCTGAGTTCTTATATTGTGATATGTGTTGAAAGGAATGTTGTTTTGAGTCTTTTTATTTCTTTTAGACCCTCTTCTTGTGTTTTTACTTGACCTTGGGAGTTCTAACTAGGTAAAAATCAACTCTGAGTTATACCCCATGGGTCTAGGGACCCTTTTGACTAGGTTAACCTTGGGGTAACCTCCATATGGTCACTTAAACTTCACAGTGAAGTTAAGTGACGAATTTGGAAGCATGGGGACAATGGGATGAGTGGAATCCACACTTAGGCCCACTTCCAAGTCATGGAACAACTCCATGATCCCCTAATAATGGAGTGGTTATCTCCTTGTGCCTCCCTTTTGGTGGGTTCCCCTTATTAAGGATGGTGTGTCTTCCACTCCCCTTTTTATTTATATTTTACTTATTGTATTTTATTTCTACATGTGGGCTTTAATGGGGGACCTCTTGAGTGGGGTTAATTGTTTTAAGACCACTAGGATAATGGATGAGTTGGGGGGATTAGTTGTTTAATGCCACTTGGGAAATAAGGAAAATGGAAGGAATTAGTTTAAAAGAGGAGAGGAAGGGGAGTGTAAGGGGGTTGGAATATGGTGGAAAGAAGGAGAACTTGGAGAAGGAGGCTAAGAGTGGAGCTCTTCATCAAATTTCATTCCATAATTGGGCTTTGGAAGGTTGGTGAACAAGACTACTCTCTTGTATGATCTGTTGCTTGATATGTATGTTTTGTTCATGCTAGATGAATGGGTTTTGCAAATGTCTTCTATGTGTTTTCTGTTATTTTGGGGTCTGTGTTGGGTGTTGAAAGAGCTCCTTCCAATTGGAAGGCAATGCTCATCTTGTATAGGGAAGGGAAGGTGTGAACCTCCTCAGGTGTCATCTTATTTCTTGATATATGAAATGCCTTGAGGGCATGTTGGTATTTTTTTTAGCCAAGAGGGCTTTAAGGCTTTGAGAGCCTATTGGGATATCCCTGGTAATTTGATTTAATTAGAAGGCTTGAGGCCTTGAGGAAGAGTAATTTGTTGTCTTGAGGCCTTGTGATAAAATGTGAAAGAATGACACCTTGAGTGAGAGATGTCTACTTCCCTACCCTCCCTGAACTCACCTAAGGTGAGTCTTTGTATTGTGAGTAAACCATGTGAGTGTGTATGTTATTTGCTTTGTTTGTTGTTGTTCAATGCTGTGATGTGTTTTGGTCTATTCTACCCTAGGCATGTGGATGGTCTCCCTAGCTCGGGGGTGACCCTCTTGCGGGTCTAAGGTAGGGAGGAGAGCTAGTTGGTTGGTGTTTCTTCTTGTTGTCTTACAGGTATATCTTGGAGCATGTGGTAAAGTTCGAAAGAGTCCTACCCTTGTCTTGAGAATGTGGTTCTTCTCCTTTACTTGTAAGGAGAGCATGTTTCTCTTAAGACCCATCCTGGGTGAATGTTTTAGAGGAGAGTTATTCTCCCTTGTGTTGTAAGAATTGTAAATGGGAGAAGAGAGTCAATTTTTCCCTTAAATATTAATGTAGATATGAATTCTATTGTATATCCTCTTTACTATTTGTGAGAAAAGTAGATGCAAAAACTATTAGAAATGCTTATATTCCTTGAAATATTTATTCGTTAAGTTGAGAAATAGTTGTAGATTTAAGTAAATTTGTATCAAATACTTCATTCTAGGACTTGAGGGAATTGTCTAAATTAGTGGGCGACTTGAAGTTGTAGTTTTGTTAATATGGAATTAGATGAATTTATTTGTATTATAATCATGCATTTGAAATTATCGTAAAGGTATGCCAGTTAATCTAACCCTGTTTCCTTTCTATGTTAAATGCTTTAGAATTTACAAGAAAACATTTGAATTTGCAATTTTGGACTTTATAAGGAAACCTTCTATCTAATGGATCTTAAAAACAAAAAAAAATTTCTCTGTATAATATGTTGCATACATGAATTGTAATTGGAAATCTAGTCCGTGTGGAATGTAATATCATTGTTATTTCATTATTTTGCCTCAGCAAATACTTGTTAAACAAATTGATATTAAAATATAAAATATATATATATATATATTTATATTTATACTTCATTCTGAGATAATTAGTTATTTTAAATATGAATGATAAAATTGAGTTTGTTTTATAAATCCCTATCCTGAGAAATACACACACACACACACACATATAAATGTTTTGTTGTTTTTACAAATTGAAAAGAATATCATATTAATTTCTTGTTTGTAGCCCTGCTGTGGTAAATACACAGTATTAAAAAATAGTTACAAAGAAAGGTGGGGGGGGAAGGGTTTGAACCTTCCCCACCACCATCGAATCTTCAACCAAGTGGGTGTGGGGAGGGGCGGAGCCCCACCCACACCCCACGTTATGGGATGTGGGTGGGGCTCCGCCCCTCCCCACACCTCCCCCAACTTCCACAGCGCTGTGGCCGACACCATGGTCTCCCTCCCACCGCAAACACCTTCCGCCAAGACCTCTCCCTATGGCCTAGTTTCCCCCCTCCGCCTTCACAAACATCTCCGCGGCCACCATCCAAAACGTGGCCTTGTCTCTGCTATCCGTCGGGCTTCAGCCGTCCCCCTTTCCGCCCTTTGCGCCGCCCAAAACTCCATCTGCATCCTTCGACCACCGCCCTTGTGGCCACCTCCATACCTTCACCCATCACCTCCACCGCAGCCTTCTCCATCGCCGCCGCCGTCACCTATCCCCATACTTGCAACATAGCATAAGCCTCAAAAAGAAAGTTAGGGTTTTTTCAACTTCTAACAATACCCTATGTGATATAAGTAAAGTATAATTTAATATAATAAACATTAACATATACAATATTGTATAATGAATGTGTAGTTGCATAAGTTTATATGTATATCTATATTAACATATATTTACATTAATAATTAAATCTCTCCCTTGTAATGGAATCCACAACTTTTACCACTATCACATTTAAGTATATATATAGCTAGATAAACAAGAAATATGAAGGTATGTATTGCTTTATGCATAAGTTGTAATAAGAATAATCATATAAATTTTATATATATATATATGCAATGTGATCAATTATAGAATAAAAGAAATAAAGTATGTTTATATAAGTACAATTTTAATAATATACATAATGGGGATTTATTAAAAAAGAAATCTATTTATTTAAATGTTGAATATAAGTATAATATAAATAAACTTAATGGGGATTTATAAAAAGGGAATCTATTTAATTAATTTTAGATTAGGAGGAATAATATATATATGTATCTATAGATGAATATTTTTTTACAAAAAAAGAAATTGAGAAAACAAGATAAATTTATTAAAGGTCAACTATTTACTGATTAAATCCTATACGCTGAAATTTTACCGACGTAATGTAGTGATCGACTCCAAGCAAACAGAAAGGCCAGCATAGTAAATGCACATGTGAGGTTGTTATTATAGAATCAACCAATTTAGGATGTTCTAGTAAACACCATCGAGCACGCTTACGCATGCGAGGGGGTTTCCCAAGTAGATAGAGAAATTTTTTTGACAGTTTGTATCATGACACATGTCACATGTGGACATGACACACATGTTTGCATGTTGTGACCGCATACGAAATGTGGGCATGACAACAATCTAATCTCAATTAAGTTTATGAATAGCTACAACTGAAGTTCTACATCCTTTTATAGGACAAGGATGAGAATCAATTACAAAAGATCCTACGATCAAAATTTATCTATTGCAATCAACATTTCATATTGCATTGACCAAGTCAAAATACAAATACGTGGCACAAGTTGTCAGTTGGCAACTATCTGGTGGGATACAGCTGGCAACCTAGAATATTCTAAGACCATTGACTTTGTCAACCAGACTGCAAGTGACAAATTGACAAAAACATCTTGAATGATATCCATTACAACATCCTCTTCATTCAGATGTGCCTTCTTCATTTGATATCCTCCCTGTGTCTAAATTTTTATAATTATCATATGCTTGAATGAAAGTATCCACTCAGAATTTGCTATTTGTCATGGCTCTCAACTTAGCATACTTCAATTCTTTTATCTATTCCTCCAAAGGCTCCAACATAGATATCCTGCTATCTGATTCTTTTCCATATGTCCTTACTTTCACATTCAACACAGACATCCCATCCATAACATCCTCTATAAAGAGCTCTAAGGGATCTTTTGTCACTTAAATTTATCTTTGAATATATGGATAGCCTCATTCATTTCTGGGACTGCTTCCTCTGTTACTACATCTTCTAACAACTCTTCCAATATCTTCATTTCTTCAGCTAATAAATCATGGATCTTGGTTTGAGTATCCCTTACTTTAATCATGCTAGCCTTTAATACTTCTAATTCATACTTCGTCTCAATCACCCAAGTATCCATGAGTAGCAGAGTTACACTGGTGACAATTTTATTTTTCAACAACTCTTCATCTGTCATCTCTTTGGCTCTTTTGAGCCTTACTATTACATAGTTGCACTTCTGAATTCTCTGAGTGAATTCACTCTTTAAATAATCAATGTCATTTTTTAGATTGGACAATGTGTCCCAATTGGACTTGGAAGTCCTTATTAGTTTTTCCTTATTAGTTTGTCCATAGTATTAGCTTGTTTCTTTTGTACATCCAGGTTAGCTATCTCTACTTCATTTATTAATGTAAGTGCAAATGGCTTCTCTGTAGCTTGTAGGGTGGATGCCAATCTATCTGGCTTCACTAATCCTTGTATAAACTACTGCAACTAAGCATTTTTCTCTTTAAGCTCCTTCTTTCCAGATTTAAGCTTTCTTATTTTGGCCACTAGTACCTCTGTGCTCTCAATGCATTCCTATAATTATTGTTTTGTGGTGACATGACCTAGGTCATATTGTGTCACATGAAATTATTTTGGCCTATCTACTATAGGAACAACAACTTGAGTTGTCCTCTTTCCTATCTTTGGATCTCTTTTAATGGTGGAGAATGTCCTAGCTCTCCATTTAGCTTTAGAGGAATCAAGAGTAAACAGGGACTTCAAATCAAAAGGTACCTGATGGTCTTTTATTTGGCCTACTTCTGATGAAATCAAGGACAATGCCTATGATTGTGATCCTCCCTAATTTTATTGCTCAATTTGAGCATCTTGTGTTCCTTTATCTGGTCTTTCTCTTGATCATCACCAGGCTCTTGCATGTTCTCTTGTTGTCGTGTTCTGGCATTCAAATTTTATTTCTTAGGCACTTTTTCTTCCTACTTTTGCTTTGTAGGAGGTTGATCACCTTGTGCCTTATCATCCTTTTCCTATAGAACTTTATTATCTTTAGGCTCCTAGCCTTATTCTCTTGATCATCATTGTGATGCCCTTGTTCATGCTTATCCATCTTATCCCCTTTAGTGGCAAGTGATTCAAATACCTTTTCTTGTTCAGGTTTATCAATCAAAATATCCTGAGGTGCCATTTTTTCTTGTGTACTTTTATCTTTAGGGATGTCTGAGTGAGCTCCCCCATCTTGAGTATCTTAATTTCCAGCATCAATCTCCATAAGAATGTTTTCTTTCTATGTTTGGCTATCTTTAATAGCCTCTTCCTTTTCAGTGCTTTCTTTCTCAGGCACATATGTCAAATCTACTATCATCAGGTTAGTCACCTATGTTTAGAGGTCCCATATGTACCTCTACTTCAAAGGACTCCTCTCCTCTTACTCTTTCATCATATAATTCTACTACTACTACACCTTGATCTACAACTTCTATATGTTGCAGCATGAATCTAATAGGATGATTTGTGATATCCTTTACCACCTCATCTTCAATCACATCAATTGTTTGACTTAATGGAAGGACCTTTGTGGCTTCTTCTCCTTAAGCTTGGGTCTTAGCTTTCTGTGCCATCTCAGTCTTTACTTTAACTATTGTCTCCACAAGCACATCATGTTATAATTCTTTAACTATACTTATAGATGGATCACATGATCCTGATGCTATTGCTGGTGGTCTAATGGCCCCTCTCATATGAGGACTTTGATATCTACTCTTCTTGGGCACCTCGACCCCCTGTAGCACATCTTTTCTCTTCCTTTTAAGTGTTCCAATTGGTGCTTGATTTTCTTCATCATCATCATCTCCCTCTACAGCAGTCCCAACTAGACATTGCTCCTAATCTTTTGAAGTCTCCCCTTGGGTTATGGATATTTGTGGTGCAAATATTGGAATAGATTAAGAACTGGTCCTGTAGGGGGTGGGAATGGTTGGTACACTAGGGATATTCCTTCAAAAGTAATCTCCTCCACTGCTTCAAATGAGCTAGGTTCAAGAAATTTTGTCCCTAGGATCTGTCTTTTCCATACAAAGAAATCATCATATCCATGTTCTTCTCTTTCCTTTCTCTTCCCCTTTTTTATCACTTGTGATCACTACACCTTTTCCTCTAAGCTCATTGACCTGTTGGGAAACCCAGTTCTTTGTTCTGGCCATAACCTTGGTAGTGAGAACATCAATTGAAGTATCCTCCTTTTGTGTTAGGTCTAGGGTAGAAATGGTGTCACTATATATCTTTTGTTCCTCATACTCGGGATCCATGAGATTATCATCATCTTTTTCAATTTGAGGGGGCACTTCAGGTTGCCCTATTGTTCTCATCTGATCTAGTGTTAGTCTCTGATATTCTCTTCTTCTTACTTCATGTTCATCATCACAATCTGCCCAGTAATCCTCAAGGTGGACACTATGCTTATACCTTTTGTTAAACCTTTGTTTAATCTTGTGGTGAGGATCATAGTCTGGGGCTAGAGGAAACAATTTTAAGTTCAAACCTTTCAAATCTACCTCCACCATTCTTGCTGATGTAGAGCTCACTAAAAAAACACCACAAAGGATCAAACTAACAACACTGGAGGAAGAGTATATAGGGGATGGTAGGGCAAACAACTCTTCTAGGCCTCAGTGGACCAAGCTACAACACTTGACATCAAAGAGGACATCACTGTCCTCTCACTGTCCATGGCTTCAACACTACACAACAACCCTATTTTTAGGTTCATATAGATGGGATAATTTCCAAACTTTCTAGGGACCCTAGACCTTCTAGGTCTGACTGTCCCAAGCTCACAAAACCATCAAAAATCTCTAGAGGTTCCTTCTAGTACCCTATCCTTCACACTCTAACCAACTTCCTTGTAGCCCTTAGAAAAGGACTGTCATGCAATAACTTTAGGTGAAGACCTCCAAATCAGACTGTTAATAGTTTTTTTGGATACCCATTATTTTTTTCTTCAACATACCAAACATGCACTATGGGTTGTTTTGGAGCACAACACTTCAAACTTGACTATATTGATTTCACAAGAGGCCTAATTAGGGCAATTTTGCAAAGGAAGTACTCACCAACTCAATCCCAAACACCTCACTCCTGTTCCAAAGGATCCATTATGATACAAATGGATTGATTTTAAAGGTTTCATGGGTCTATGGCCTTTTGACTTCATTCAATGACCAAATCTTCACTCCACCAAAGCTAGTTAGCTAAAACAAGGTGCAATAAGGCCTCAGAGGTTCCAAACTTCAACTTGTACTCATCCCATGCTCCTACATGCAAGACCCATTAGAAAACTCCCCATTATAAACTCATTCCACACATTTTGGAGTTCTAACACAGCAATTTAAGTTGGGAAAACCAAAAACCTCTCTAAAACCCCCAAATCAAGTGTTTGTTGGAATGACACGGGCAGTCTTAGAAAAAAGGCAATATCTCCTTCTAGAAATTGAATGAAGACCTAAAACTAGATCCATTGGAAATGTATCTCAACCCTCTTTCAAAAAATATATGGCTTTCCCCTATATCTATCAGTACAGAGGTGTGTAATGGTCAGGAACAGGATTGTTGCAGTAAAAAAGATAGGATTTTGGATAGCTTTAAGAAAAAATGTGATAACTTTCACAAAAAAAATGAAATGACCTCAAACCAATGGCATTGGATAGTTATCTCACCCCTCTATCACATCCAATTTATTTCATGGCATAAATATTCTGTACAAGTTTGTGGTATGGTCTGTAACAAGAAAATTGTAGGAAAAAAGAAAAATAGAGATAAGGGACAGCCATATATTTCTGGAAAGAGGGTTGAGATACCTTTCCAATAGATCTAGTCTGAGGTCTTGATTCAATTTCTAGAAAGATATATTGCCTTTTTCTAAGACTTCTTGTGTCATTCCAGCAAACACTTGATTTCAGGATTTTAGAGGGGTTTTTGGTTTTCCCAACTTAAATTGCTATGTTAGAACTCCAAAATGGGTGGAATGAGTGTATAATGGTGAGTTTTCTAATGGGTCTTGCATGTAAGAGTAGGGGATGAGTACAAGTTGAAGTTTGGAACCTTTGAGGCCTTATTGCACCTTGTTTTTGCTAACTAGCTTTGGTGGAGGGAAGATTTGGTCATTAATGAAGTCAAAAGGCCATAGACCCATGAAACCTTTAAAATCAATCCATTTGCATCATAATGGATCCTTTGGAATAGGAGTGAGGTGTTTTGGATTGAGTTGGTGAGTACTTCCTCTACAAAATTGCCCTAATTAGGCCTCTTGTGAAATTGGTATAGTCAAGTTTGAAGTGTTGTGCTCCAAAACAACCCATAGTGCATGTTTGGTATGTTGAAGAACAAAATAATGGGTATCCAAAAAAACCTATTAACAGTCTGATTTGGAGGTCTGCAACTAAATTTATTGCATGACAGTCCTTTTTTAAGGGCTACAAGGAAATTGGTTAGAGTGTGAATGATAGGGTACTAGAAGGAACCTCTAGATATTTTTGATGGTTTTGTGAGCTTGGGACAGTCAAACCTAGAAGGTCTAGGGTCCCTAGAAAGTTTGGAAAGTTTCCCATCTATATGAACCTAAAAATGGGGTTGTTGTGTAGTGTTGAAGCCATGGACAGTGAGAGGAGAGTCATGTCCCGTTTGATGTCAAGTGTTGTATCTTGGTCCACTGAGGCCTAGAAGAGTTGTTTGCCCTATCATCCCCTATATCCTCTTCCTCTAGTGTTGTTAGTTTGATCCTTTGTGGTCTTTGTTTAGTGAGCTCTGCATCAAATTAGTATTAGAGCACAGTTAGTAGGTCTGTGAAGTGTTGAGTTGAAGAGGTAGTTTGTCAAGATGCCTCCAAGAGTGAGAAACATGGCTCAAGAGATGAAAGAGCTGAAGGAGAAGCATGGCTGAGAGTTAAGGGAGTTGAAGGAAAGAATGGCTACCCTAGAACAAAATCAAAGAAGAGGAATGGCTCTAGGTGAAGAGATTGAGTCTGAGGAAGAAGAAGAAGCTGAGTATGAAGATGTGGAAGAAGAGTTAGACCCTAAGGATTAGAGGATGGTAAAGTTGCTAAGGGAAGTAAAAGAATACAAGAACAAGATGAATATAGATGTACCAAAGTAGGGAGGAAGCCTGGATGATGAAGAGTTGTTAGATTGAGTTGCAACATTGGACAACCACTTTGAGTGTGAATAAGTTCCTGGGGATCAGAAAGTGAAGATTGCAAATTCCAAGTTGACTAGTCATGCTTTGTTATGGTGGGATTATTAGCAGATAGAGAGAAGAAAGAAAGGAAAGGAAAAAATTGTTTCATGGGACAAGATGGTAGAAAAAATTAAAGGTAAATTCTTACCTAAAGATTATGAAGTTTAAATGTTTAAGAAGCTTCAAGGTTTAAGGAAAAAATAAATGGATGTTAAGTCATATACTGAAGAGTTTTATAAGCTAAGTATAAGGTCTAGTCAAAATGAAACTGAAGTACAAAAGGTTGCTAGGTATATTGGTGGTTTGAGATTTAACATGCAAGATGAACTAGTGTTGGCAAATCCAAGGAGTGTTAAAGATTGTTATCAGATGGCAGTTAGAGTGGAAGAGAAGTTGAAAAGGAGGCAAGATAAGTTAGCCAGAGGCAGAGGCAATACCTCTAGAGGCAGAGGATCTTTCAACACAAAGCAAGCGAGTGAAAGTCAAGAAGACATGAACAAGGCACAAGGACAAGGTGCTGATTTCAAACCAGGACAGAGTGCAGATTTCAGAGGTAGAGGTAGAGGAAGATTTTGTGATGGAAGAAGTGCAAATACCTTTGTAGGTAAGTGTTATAATTGTCAAGAGTTTGGGCACCCAGCATATAAGTGGTCCTTGTACTCAAACCATGAAATGGCCTCCTTACCTAGCATTCAAGCTATGCATTGTGAGTGGACAGTCAACTGTGTTCATGATCAAACAAAGAACCTTTGATGACAGTTCTAAGAACTTTCCCCTGCTCTACATCACTTGCATTCTCTTGGCTCCTACCACGAACCAATTTACATCAATAGGAAATCTCCTATATGGCTTTCCCTCTTTTACCTTTGACATTTCAAACGTAGGTAGTTGTTGCCTCATCATTTCCATTAGAACCACCTTGTCTGTAGGTACCTTGGTAGCATATATGGTTTCCCACTAAAACCTTCCATCCGGATGTATGAGTAGATTTTAGCTTGGATAAACCAAGAGCCATATCCACTGAAGGATTTTGTAGCACCAACTGAGAATTGTTCGGTCTTGTCCCCTTCCATGAGCTGAACTAAGTGCACTATGAAGGCATCATTAACCATTTTGTAATGTTGAATTGAGAGTCTTCTCTCTAGCTGGGGATAGTGCTCCTAGGGAGATTTCTCATTAGGTAACTTTCCAATCTTTCCTACAATTTGTAGGCCATTAAATGTGCCTTTTATTGCATAGGCATATACCAAGTAGGATGTCATCCTGAAGATCATCCCCTTGCCTTATTTCCATTTGACCATCTGGTCATGAATTGTACCGCTAATAATCTTGGCCCATTGGACCATTGCTTGATCTTCTTCATACTCAATGACCATCCTCACTAACCCGAACATCCAGGGTTTAAAGGTTCCACAATTTTCCAATCCATTCATCCGACTAAGCATAAACATTATATATTGTACTTCCTCATTGAAATCAAATTTGTATAAGTGTTGTGCCATTTTGGTAGCTGCCCTAGCTATGTTATCTGGGCTTCTCCATCCCTAATATATAACTTTTCTATAGTTCTTATTGTTGGCCACAAACTCCTTGGCCAATGCATCCAAGTCTGGCACATACATGTACTGAGAAATAGGCAAATGGAACACCTTGACGATGTCATCCACAGATAAATCTTCATAGAGCCTCTCATGTTTCCCTATTTTTCTTGTGTTAATATCATAGTGCAATGTAGATTTGGCCAAAAGGTTAAAATCCTCTGTAGAGTAGGAAAAACCAGTAGCATGAAACAAACCTGATGCCATTATATTATTCAATACAGGATCATCTTCCTTGGCATCAATTCTAGTTCTAAATGCTTTGATGTATGTGTTCCCACAATGAGTATCCTCAGAGAATCCCAACTTGCTATAGACGCTATGCATTCTGGGAAACATAACTGGCTTGAACTCTACATCTCACTTGTCCATGCATGGATGCAACATTTTGCCCTGCAATTTGAATATACCAATCTTAAATGATAGCACATTCTTGTTTATCTAGGGTTAGCACACTACTTATTTTCACACTCTAACATGGTAATATGTCTCAATCTTACGAATTGAATTTATGCTATAAATAACGTATAATCACTTTCACTGTGTACCATTTACCATTTCTTTAACTAATTATGATATGATTTTATGAACATAACTAGAGGGATAGGGTTTTATACATGTGTCAGAAAAATGCACCCTGGGGGGATTTTTCCCTTAAGGTTTAGCTTCTGGGTCTTTAGATTGCATTTAGAGCATCTTGCATGATAATTCAAACTCCCGATGAGAAAACCCTTGGGTCTTGTGACAAATAGGACCTAAGGGGGTCTATTTTGATGATCCTTGAATAAAGACAGGGGGTGGACTTGGGCGCTAGCACCCTAGTCCAGCCCTATTTTGGGTCTACCCTAAATTTAAATGTCAGGTTTGTGACTGTTATTTGGTTCCCAGGCCGACATCATACATTTTAATTACAAAATTCTTGGTGAGAATCTTAGTAGTTGCATATATAAGCATGTTTAGGTTATCATTTGCAAACTCGATGAAAACTAGATGGACATTGTGATTCATGAGCTTATGTTAAAGTGATTAAGGCATTCATTGTGTTGCAGAGCATACAATTATTATTGTGTTTGTTTTTGCAGGTTTGATTTCATCTCCTCTCCATAGCATTGAAGAGCATCTTCCTTCCATGAGAGCTTCATCATCAAGGTGACATTTATTTTGTTTTATCATCATTATCATTTGGATTTTTTCCTCTATCCCATAAAGATATGCACTCTCTCTCTAACAACAGTGTTCAAAAGACTTGAATGTCTCTCCAGGGCTTGACTAAGGCAAGCCTCTAAACACCACAACCCCCTCTAACACTCCTTGTGATTGCAATTTATGGGTATCAGATCTGGAGAAAGTGTGGTTGCAGAGAAGATAGGAATACATTGAAGATTTAGGATCTGAAAAGAAGCAAATGTTGTGTGGGATTTCGGGATAAGGGTGCCATCAACATTGTCCTCTGCATTCACATTATCGAAAATAAAAGACATAGTAGAGATCAGTACCGGAAGGAGATCAGGAATCCATAGAAAAAGTTGTACCTTGGACTAGGGCGCCATCACCATTGTCCCCAACATTTCTATTTTCTAGATTGCAAAAAATAGTGAGTTAAGGTTCTCTGCCCTTTGCCTAATTCCAGTAGCATTTATTGTAATTCATAGACTTAATTACTAATTTGCTTAAATTAGGGTTTCAAGAGCATAAAAGCATCAATTGGCAACATTGTGTGATAACTTCTGAATTTCCTAGTAGAAAACCAAGTGGCAACCCAATCCGATAGATGACTCTCCTCTTGATAGGAGAAGCACTCGATTGAAAAGCTCTTGGAATGTTTTGTGGAAAGGAGGATTCAAACTAAAACCCCACATTCCATCATCCCCCTTTTCATATTAAACATTTTGGTGAACCCATGTTTTTGAACTTTTTGGCACCTTTCTAAGAGTTGTTTCATAGATTTACATTCATTCATTTCATTGCATTCAAAAATTTACAAAACAAAATTGCATTCTAGGGTTTGATTTTTGACATAGTTTGCATTCATTCAATTGTATTTCATTAATTATCTAATTTTTACATCAGATCTGAAATTCATTATCATTCAATTCATCATTTTCAATATTGCATTTGAAAAATTACAAAAAAATTGAAAAAATTGAAAAAATTGGCATATTATGGTTGCATTTTTGTAAAATTTGAATTAACTAGTGTCTAATTTCAACTAATTTCTATTATTTGCATTATATCTGATCCAAAATATATAAATTTATCATTTACAATTCATTTGCATTGCATTGGCATGCTTGATTTGTTAGAAATTGCTTGAAATTTTATCATTTTCATGAAAACCTAGTTTTGCATGAGCTAGGGTTGTAGTCAAAATCTTGTTTCAGATTTTAATACCTTGTTAAAACACTCATTATTTCTGATTTCTAATTGTAGTTTTGCATCATAGTGGCCTCCTTGTGAAATTTCATGTCTAGAGCTTGCAAACTTGCATTTTGCACTAGATTTGGCCTTATCGTCTTGCTAGAATTGCACTCCAAGCGTGTTGTAATAGATTTTTCTACACTAATTTGATGTTATTAGGGTTGTTATCTGCTTCCCCTTCTTTATTTCCTTACAACACCCTTTCCTTTGGGCTTTCACATTGAAATTTTGTGAAAATTTGGATATTTTTGCTATTTTTGCACTAGGGTTTGATCTAGAGTGGCACTATAGGCATGTTGTAATGGATTTTTTGGCATCAGGTGGCTATTTTTACTGTTATAAGTTTCTTTCCATTATCATATTCCTTACAACACCCGTTTCCTTACTCTTTTAAATGGAGATTTGGTGAAAAATCGCATATTTTGGCCTATTTTCACTAGGTTTTGGCTTATCGACTTTCTAGAGTTGCTTCAAAAGCATGTTGTGAAAGGTATTTTGCACTAATGGACTTTTTTTATTCATATCATTTGATTTCCCTCTTAAAAATATTTACAACACCTCTTCTTTCATTTGTTTGCATTGAGAAAAGTTAAAAAATAAAGCATTTTAGCTCATTTTCGCATATAGTTTTGCACTTGTTCCTTACATAACTTTTGCAAAAAAACTTGTAAAATCTGATTTTACATCTCATTATGGAATCTTCATGTTATTCAACTCTGAAATCTTTGCATGAGTATATCCTAGATTTTGAGAATTTCTATAATTTCACTAATAAGAACCCTTATGTTCTAGAACACATAGCTTCTGCAAGTGGTGTTGATGCTTCTATATATTCTACATATGAGTTGCAATTACTGTGTTATACACATGATTTTAGTATCTTCACTTTACTCATAGGAGCATGTCCTTTGATATTAGAAGATTTAACTAAATTCATTTCTAGGAATACTCATGAGAAAGATGAGAGTGAAAATCCTTATTCCGCTATAGAATATGATGATGATGATGTACCTTCTTCTCATCCCAATGCTCTCCCTGGACAAGATGTAGTATTAGTGGATGAGAAAAGGTCTCTCACATTAAATCCCTCAAGGATGAATGTTAAGATCACTCAAAACATATCACTTTTTCCACCTCCTAAGAGGATAGTGAATAACTATATTAGTTAACTTCAACAAGAAAACATTCCACCTAACATTGAGTCAAACCAAGAAGCATTTAGGAATGAACAAAATAATAATGAAAAAATGTCCTACTTTCATCTAGCATTCAAGATTGGGAAGATGACGACCTCCTCGACGATGACTTCTAGCATGGACCTCTCTATAGGTAAGTATTTCTAACCCTCTATCTCTCGTGATGTACTTCCCTCCTGATGTGTTATGTGTTGTTAGGCCTCCTAGGTTCACCCTTAATTCTCTTGTAAGGTCAACGATACTAGGAGACCACCTCTGTTGTGACCTTCTATCTGTATCATCATTCTTCTATATTTTCTCTCCTCTAATTTCATTGTTGTGTGTTGTGTCTTACGAACATAGCATTGTAGTTAGTGAATTGGGGGCACCCTCCTACGTGACTATACCTAAGGCACTTGTTCTCCTCTCTAATTTATTGTTTACCTTCCTCTAGTGTTTCCACCTAGCTAGAAGATGACAAAAAACATATTATACTGATGCGGACCTAGTGTCCCTTTCACGAGTAATTAAAAAATGGACCTAGTCCATATATGATGACAAGGTTGTAACAAATTATCTGAGACTTGGCTAGTGGAATCACTCCATGATTTCTCTCTCTTGATGTTGATGTTGATGTTATTTTATCTTGCTAACAACACTTTAACAATACTGCTGCTCCGCACACTTTGTTTATTGCCTCGCTTGGCTCTTTCATGTAGTTGATCATATGCATTATTGTTTATCATGATTTGGACACTAACACCTTTCTTGTAGGGATGTGTTTGTGGGAACATTTGGTGATCATAAAGTACATGTCACCTTTGGGGGGCATGGGCTTTGTGAGAGCTCATGTTCCCTTGTGTGTTTTCTTCCTACCTTAACATGCTTGATATCGGTATGCGATATCAACCACCTTAAGGTGGGGGCATATATAAGGTAAGTTGTCTACTTTAGATGATAGTAAAGCATGTTTGAACAATCTTAAAATCAATCACAATCATTTAAACCCTCTGCAGAGGTGGGATATCAAGCATATCCTTTTATCTTAAGCCCTCATCATGAGGCAGGGACAGTGTATTTCTCAGAGAGATTGCATTATCCTATCATTTTCAAAAGTCCTCATCGTGATGCGGGAAGTGGTTCTGTGACTAACTCAACCCTTAAGCATATTTTTAGTGGTTGTTGTGGCGAAGCGCAATCATTGGTGTGTGCCTATAATATGCCTAAGATGCTAGTGAACCTAGCAATAGTTTCACTCCATCACTTGTCTATCGTGTTTTCTCCATGTCTTCAGTGTGTGTGTGTATGGTGTGTTTGTTCTCAAAGTGCAAGACCGGTGGTGATGAGCTTCTCTACACTTTGGGATTTATTTGGCATGTTTGTTCTCAAGGTACAAGACCGGTGGTGAACAACTCCTCTACACCTTGGGATTTTTGTTTGGTGTGTTTGTTCTCAAAAAGTGCAAGATTGGTGGTGAATAGCTCCTCTACATGTTTTGGGATTTGTTTATTTACTTTCCTTCTACTTGCATCTTGCATTTCATATGGGAAAATCAAAAATAAAATAATCACTACATCCATTGTATTCTCTGTGCTCTACATGTCTTCAATGTTGTATTCTCTGTGTTTTACATGACTATAATTGTCTTCTTCGTGTTTTGCGTGCCTGTTATTGTCTTCAATGTGTTTGGCATGTCTTCTCTGTGCTTGGCATGTTTGTTGTGTTTGTTGACCTTCCTTTAGTGCATGTATTGGCCTTGCATTTAATACATACATTAAAGTGGGGGCTAAATGTTATGTCAGAAAAATGCACCCTTGGGGGCTTTTGCCTTTAAGGTTTAGCTCACAGGTCTTTAGATTGCATTTAGAGCATCTTGCATGATAATTCAGACTCCCAATGAGAAAACCCTTAGGTCTTATGACAAATGGGACCTAAGGGGGTCTATTTTGATGATCCTTAAATAAAGATATGGGGTGTGTTGCAAGTATGGGCCTAACCGATGTTGTCATTGATGTCAACATACTCATGTTGCATTGATGTCAAGGATTGGATGAGCTATGTGTTGAGGATATTGAGAAAATTAGTCCTATCAAAAATAGAGAAGAATAGTGAATACAGTGAAGCTCTATGAAGTGAAGATCCCATCTAGATGAAGATCAGAGAATGTGTATCAAAGGGTTTGTAGATATGTGTCTAAAGATAATCCAGTCAAGATTTGAGAGGTCCGCATGAAGATTTGGAGAAGTTATGGCCATATGAGTAAAACTAGTTTTGGCAGTTGTTCAAAGGTGACAAAGTGACACAAATAGGTCTGATGAGATCTGGAAATGTAATATCTTGTTCTACAAATTTGGTGGAATGTTTAGGAAGCCAATGTGAATTGGCAACTCAATTGGTTCATGGTCTGGAGGTCCGCAAGCATTTATTCTAATGTGACAGTGATGACAGACTATATTCTTGAGGTTCTAGATGAAGATGTGAATGATTTTAGTAAGCAGAAGTGCTGTGGATGTTCTTGGTGATTCAAGCAAGCTTGTGGGGTTCTCTAGATTGTGTCCAGTTCATGTTGGTAGTCCGCATTGAAGATTGAGCTCGTAATTGAAGATTTACTCTCGGGTGATGGTGTTCTTCCTAATCATGGCTGACCAGATGTTTTACACATCTTACGGATGATCTTGAAGATGTTCTACAAAGCATGGCATGTTCCTCAAAGAAGATTGAAGTCCCAAATATGCATGGCCGACAGTGTGGTGATACGCATGAAGTCTTTGTAACAAATCAAGTTGTATTTTTGTAACTGCTCTATAATAAAATAAAGTATGTTGTGCCGACTTTGATGATTATCCCAAAGTTGATGTCTTGTATAAATAAGATTTGTGAAGTCATTTCAAAGTATCCTTGGTGAAGATGAGAGAGTGGTATAGAGGAGAAGAGAGAAAAAAAGAGCAAAAGTATTGAGCTTAAATGGAACTATCTCAAGCATGGTGAAGATGCTAATCTCTAGTTCAAGTATGTAATATATATATATATATATATATTATTATTTTGTAGACAGTGTGTCTCTTGTAAGCAGTGGGCCTCTTGTGAGAAGTGTGCTTAGGCAGTTAGCCCTAATTGGAAAGTGCCATTTTGTTCTTATTATTTTAAAAGAGAATACAATCTTGGGTTAGTCACCCCATGGTTTTTCCCTTAACCTAGTTTTCCATGTAAAAATCTTGGTGTCATATGCGTTAATGTGTTTTTGCTCTTGAGATATTGCATTGTGCTTCTATGATTAAATCATTATTATGCTGTAGAAATAAAAGAAGGATTTAAGTGTTTACAGAAAGGAAAGTTTTGGTGACAACTAATTCACCCCCCCTCTCAGTTGTCTGTCCTAAAACCAACAATTGGTATCAGAGCTAAGTTTCTCTAAAAGAGCTTAATCACTTAAGGAGATCCAGGATGTCTTCCTACAAGAAGGATAGTTCAAGGTTTGATAGAACTAATTACACTCTTTGGAAAAGCTGCATGGAATGTCACTTGCAATGTATGGGAATACATTATTGGACCATGACTACAAAGAAGTATGTTCCTCCAAAGAATGGTCTGACAACTGTAGATGAAATCAGAGATGCTGAAGATAATCTTCGAGCTAAAGAAGCCTTACTAAGTGCCTTATCTGATTCAAAACTGACAAATGTTATGGATTTAGAAATTGCATATGAGATTTGGTCAAAGTTGGAACTTTTGCATGAAGGAGACAAATATGTTAAATGTGCCAAGCTACATAGTCTGAAAGGAAAATTTGAAAACCTGAAGATGAATGAAGATGAGAATATCACTACATTTATACCAAAAGTAAATGAGCTTGTTTGTGGTATTAGGTGTGCTGGTGGAACCTTGGATGAAGATGAGATTGTTGCCAAAGTTCTCAAATCCCTACCTCCTACTTACAAACACAAGTTTGTTGTTATTGAAGAATTTAGATCTTTATCAAATATCACAAGAGATCAATTGGTTGAAAAATTAGCTACATTTGAATTGGCTGAGTTTGGAGATACACCCCTAAGACTAAATCCATATTCAAAGCTAGTGCCTCTATAAAAGGAAAACAAAAGTATGATCCAGGAGAAAACTCCTCAAAGAAACTATCATGGTATGAAAAAGCAAGAAATAATTTGGAAGAAGATGAGGCAGATGCTGCTCAACTTGAAGCCCTTATTGCAAAAAGACTGCCAAGAGGATCTAGTAAGTATGAAGGAAATTTGCTCTTCAAATGTTTCAACTAAAACAAGATTGGTCAATTTTCTTCAAGGTGTCTGGAAAGATTTTTAAGGACTAATCTAAATAGATCAAAATTTCAAAAGAAATGTTACTATGTTCATGAAGATAACGATGATGAAGGAGTAACAGATGACAAATCAAAGACAGGAAACAAATCCAGAAGTGACTGGGTGTTTATTGCCATCAAGGAAGAAGATCCAATGCCCATTGAATATGTCAATCATAAAATGGTAGAAAGAGCTCTAGCTGCCCAAGTTGAAGAAAAGGGTGAGTGGGTCACTGACAGTGGATGCTCCCACCATATGACTGGTGACAAAAATAAGTTCATAGATCTAGAAAGATATGAAGGAGGAGTTGTAAAATTTGGTGATAATTTTGTTGGCAGAATCAGAGGCAGAGGAACTATTTCTTTTGATGGAAAGAACAAAACTAGTGATGTACTATATGTTGAAGGTTTGAAGCACAATCTTCTCAGTGTTGGGAAGTTGGTGGACAAAGGCTATGATCTATGATTCAAAAATAGAAAATGTAAGATCTTTGAAAGTTTTGGGATAGAGATTGCATCTGGTACTCAAACAAAAGGTAATATCTTCCACTTGGTTGGTACTGGCAAAAGTTTTTTATTTGTTTAAATTGATTAGAGTTGGTTGTGGCATAGGAGAATGTGTCATGTAAATTTTGATAATATCATCAAGATAAGAAACACTCAGGTTGTAAGAGATCTTCCAAGACTAGTGAAACCTACTAATAGTTTGTGCAAAGAATGTCAATTGGGTAAGCAAAGCAGAGTCACATTCAAAAGTAAGGAACAATCTTCTACCAGATTGTTGGACTTAGTACATACTGATCTATGTGGACCGACAAGAATCATGAGTTTGCAAGGTGATAGATATTTCATGTTACTAATTGATGACCATTCCCGAATAATGTGGGTGACTTTCTTGAAAGAGAAATCTGAGGCTCTTAAGAAATTCAAAATATTCAAGGCTATGGTAGAGAATGAAACTAGGTTAAACATAAAATGTCTTAGGTTTGATAGAGGTGGAGAATTCACATCCGGAGAGTTCATAGAATTCTGTGAGAAACATGGGATAAAAAGATAGTTATCTACTCCAAGGACTCCATAGCATAATGGAGTAGTGGAGAGAAAGAACTGGACCATCCAAGAAGCATCTAGAACCATGATGATGGAAGCAAATGTTCCTTAAATCTACTGGAGAGAAGTTGTAAGCATTGTTGTCTATACTCTTAATCGAGTACAAATCAGAAGCAATACTGGTAAGACCCCTTATGAACTTTGGTTTGGCATCACTCCCACTGTAAAGTATTTCAGAGTCTTTGGTAGTAAATGTTACATTAAAAGAGATGAAGACCTTGGCAAATTTGATGCTAGAAGTGATGAAGGAATATTCTTGGGTTATTTACTCAAAGCAAAGCATACCGATGTTATAACAAGAGATTGAGAAAGATTGTAGAAAGTACAAATGTGAAGGTTGATGAAGGAATTAAAAAACCCTTAAGGTTTTATGAATATGAAGAAGATGATCAGAATCATGTTTTGGTCCAAGAAGTTTAAGCCCCTTCTGAAATTCAGAAGTAGACTGATCTGGAGAATCCTAGAATATAGGAAGAAGAGATAAGTTTGAATGAACCTGTGTAAGATATAGTAGTGCACGAAATTCTCAAAACTCCCAGGTATGTAAGACTAAATCATTCTAAAGACCAGATCATAGGTGATAGAAGCAAAGGTGTTCAAACAAGAAGAAAGATTGCTCAAGACTTGGAAAAGTATTTTCTGATTTCAAAGATTGAACCAAAAATAGTAAGTGAAGCATGCAATGATGAAACCTAGACTAAAGCAATGGAGGAAGAGTTGATGCAGATTGAGAAAAATCACACTTGGGATCTTGTTCCCAAACCTAAAGACAAAAATGTGATTGGGACTAGGTGGGTCTTCCGGAATAAACTAAATGAAGATGGTGAAGTAGTCAAAAACAAAGCTAGATTGGTCTGTAAGGGTTATTCTCAAGTAGAAGGAGTTGACTTTGAAGAAACTTTTTCTCCGGTGGAAAGAATTGAAGCAGTCAGATTATTTCTTGCTTTTGTTGCCTTCAAGGATTTAAAAGTATATCAAATGGATGTCAATTCTGCCTTCTTGAATGGTGACTTGGAAGAATAATTATACATTGAGCAACCTGATGGATTTCAATTGTCTGATCATGGTGATATGGTCTACAAGTTGAAGAAAGCACTGTATGGACTCAAACAAGCCCCAAGAGCCTGGTATGAAAGATTGGATAAACATCTTTTGAAGATTGGTTTCAACAAAGGTACTACTGACAATAACTTATACTTCAAGATTGATCATGAAAATATCTTGATTGTTGAAGTATTTGTTGATGATATCATTTTTGGAGGAAGAGATAGTATGTGCAAGACTTTTGCAAATCAAATGAAAAGTGAATTTGAGATGTCTATGTTTGGGGAAATGCATTTCTTCTTGGGTCTGCAAATCACTCAAACAAAGAAAGGAATCTTCATATCGCAGACCAAATATGTGAAAGAATTGTTGAAGAAATTTGTGATGGAAGATTCAAAACCAATGAATACTCCCATGGCAATCGGATGTAAACTAAGTAAAGATGATGAATCTCCTAAGGCTAATCAGAAAAAGTACAAGTCAATGATTGGAGGACTACTATAACTTACTCAAACTAGACCTAACATTATGAATGTTGTTGGTCTTGTTGCTAGATTCCAAGCTGATCCTAGAGAATCTCATGTCATGGAAATCAAGAGAATTCTCAGATATCTAAAGGGAATAGTTAAGTATGGTTTATGGTATCCTCGGGATCATGATTTCTCTCTTCATGCATATACAGATGTGGATTGGGTAGGAGATGTGGATGACCAGAAGAGTACCAGTGGTGGTGCATTTTTTTTAGGGAAAAGATTGGCTTCTTGGCTGAGAAAGAAACAAGAGGCAATATCTATGTCCACTGTAGAAGCATAATATATTGCAGCAACTGGTAGTTATACTCAAGTATTGTGAATGAAGCAAATTCTAAGAGACATTAGAGTGGAGTATGAGGAACCTATCACAATCTTCTGTGATAACTCAAGTGCAATAAATATATCAAAAAATCCAGTGTTGCATTCAAAGACAAAACATATATCCATCAAGTTTCACTTTTTGAGAGAGCAGGTGAACAAGAATGAAGTCAGATTGGAGTTTGTGCCCTCAAAGGATCAGATTGCAGACATTTTTACTAAAACTCTACCTAAGAACTCTTTTGAGTATCTTAGGGAGAAGTTAGGGGTTATTACCCCTCTAGTTCTGAATTAAGGTGCACTGATGTGCATCAGTCTGATGGATCTCACAGTCATACCTTGTGGTCTAGACTGATGATAGGAAGCTGCTACTCATGGGGAGCAGTCTATATGATTCTGATTGATGTAAGTATGTGCCCTTTGCCATTGATGTCAAAGGGGGAGAGAAGACATGTGAAAAACAAAAGTGGTTTCTGATCAAAGGGGGAGAGAAGACATGTGAAAAACAAACGTGGTTGCTGATCAAAGGGGGAGCAGTAAAGAAAGAGAAGACATATGAATGATTGATGTTGATAAGGGGAGCTATGTCAATTAGTGAGGAGAAGTTCTTGTCTTGATGGTTAAAATAGTTTTTCACATCATATGTTGCCATCAATGACAAAGGGGGAGATTGTTGCAAGTATGGGCCTAACCGGTGTTGTCATTGATGTCAACATATTCTTATTGCATTGATGTCAAAGATTGGATGAGCTGTGTGTTGAGGATATTGAGAAAATTAGTCCTATCAGAAATAGAGAAGAATATGAAGACAGTGAAGCTCTATGAAGTGAAGATCCTAGCTAGATGAAGATCAGAGAATGCATATCAAAGGGTTTGTAGATATGTGTCTAAAGATGATCCAATCAAGATTTGAGAGGTCCACATGAAGATTTGGAGACGTTATGGCCATATCAATAAAATTGGTTATGGCAGCTGTTCAGAGATGATAGAGTGACACAAATAGGTCTGGTGAGATCCAGAAATGCAATATCTTGTTTTCTGGATTTGGTGGAATGCTTCGGAAGCCAATGTGAATTGACAATTCAATTGGTTCGTGGTCTAGAGGTCTGCAAGCATTTATTCTAATGTGATAGTGATGACAAACTGTGTTCTTGAGGTTCTGGATGAAGATGCGAATGATTTCAGTAAGTAGAAGTGGTGTACATGTTCTTGGTGATTCAGGCAAGCTTGTGGGGGTCTCTAGATTGTGTCCAATTCATGTTGGCAGTCTGCATTGAAGATTGAGCTTGTAATTGAAAATTTACTCTCGGGTGATGGTGTTCTTCCTAATCATGGCCGATCGGATGTTTTACACATCTTACGGATGTTCTGTGAAGCATGGCGTGTTCCTTAAAGAAGATTGAAGTCCCAAATATGTATGGTCAACAGTGTGGTGATACGCATGAAGTCTTTATAATAAATCAATTTGTATTTTTGTAACTGCTCTATAATAAAATAATGTATGTTGTGCCAACTTTGATGATTATCCCAAAGTCAATGTCTTGTATAAATAAGATTTATGAAGTCATTTCAAAGTATCCTTGGTGAAGATGAGAGAGTGGTAGAGAGGAGAAGAGCAAAAAGCAGAGCAGAAGTGTTGAGCTTAAATGGAACTGTCTCAAGCATGGTGAAGATGCTAATCTCCAGTTCAAGTATGTAATATTTATATTATTATTCTATAAACAGTGTGTCTCCTGTAGGTAGTGGGCCTCTTGTGAGTAGTGTGCTCAGGCAATGAGCCTAATTGGCAAGTGCCATTCTGTTCTTCTTATTCTTTTAATAGAGAATACAATCTTGGGTTAGTCACCCCATGGTTTTTCCCTTAACCAGGTTTTCCATGTTAAAATCTTGGTGTCATATTTGTTAATGTGTTTTTGCTCTTGAGATATTGCATTGTGCTTCCATGATTAAATCATTATTATGTTGTAGAAATATAAGAAGGATTTAAGTGTCTACAGTAAGGAAAGTTTTGGTGACAACTAATTCACCCCCCCTCTCAGTTGTCTATCCTAAAACCAACAAGGTGGACTTGGGTGCTAGCGCCATAGTCAAGCCCCATTTTGGGTTTGTCCTAAATTCAAATGTCAGGTTTGTGACCATTATTTAGTTCTTAGGTCGACATCAAAAGTTTTAATTATGAAATTCTTGGTAGGAATCTTAGTAGTTGCATATATAAGCATGTTTAGGTTATCATTTGCAAACTAGATGAAAAATAGATGGACATTGTGATTCATGAGCTTATGTTAAAGTGATCAATGCATTCATTGTGTTGTAGAGCATAGCATTGTTATTGTGTTTGTTTTTGCAGGTTGGATTCCATCTCCTCTTCATGGCATTGAAGAGCATCTTCCTTCCATGAGACCTTCATCATCAAGGTGACATTTATTTTGTTTTATCATCATTATCATTTGGATTTTTTCCTCTATCCCACAAGGATACACAATCTCTCTCTGACAACGGTGTTCAAAAGACTTGAATGTCTCTCCGGGGATTGACTAAGGCAAGCCTCTAAACACCACAACCCCCTCCCACTCTCCTTGTGATTACAAGTTACAAGTATTGGATCTGGAGAAAGTGGAGTTGCAGGGAAGATAGGAAGACATTGAAGATTCAGGATCCGAAAAGAAGCGGACACTGTGCAGGATTTTCAAACAAGGGATCCATCAACATTGTACTCCACATTCACATTGTCAGAAATAGAAGACACAGCAGAGATCAATGCTGGAAGGAGATCAAGAATCCATAGAAAAAGTTGTACCTTGGACTAGGGTGCCATCACCATTGTCCCCGACATTTCCATTTTCTAGGTTGGGAAAAATAGTGAGTTAAGGTTCTCTACCCTTTTCCTAATTCTAGTAGCATTTGTCATAATTCACATATTTAATTACTGTTTTGCTTAAATTAGGGTTTCAAGAGCATAAAAGCATCAATTGTCAAAATTGTGTGATAACTTTTGAATTTCCCAGTAGAAAACCAAGTGGCAACCCAATCCAATAGATGACTCTCCTCTCGATAGGAGAAGCACTCGATTCAAATGCCCTTGGAATGTTTTGTGGAAAGGAGGATTCAAACTAAAACCCCACATTCCATCATCCCCCTTTTCATATTAAACAATACATACATGTATACGCTTCCTTAACTTGTTATGAATGTGGTGATGTCTTAATAGAAGCTCTGGATGAGGAATTCTTCTGTAATTGTGTTCTCGTAGCTCGGCTCTGATTTGCAATGAGGTCTCAATAGTAGAAAGTAGGGTTCTCAGGATGCAATTGTGTTGAAAATGCTAGAAGAAATCCCCTTTTACCTTAAGCAATTAGGGCTTATTAATGGTCTCAATACGATTTGATAGTCAAAATTAGCAAGATTACATAGGATTATCATAGGTGTCTATTGGCACGTGTTCAAATTTAAATGCCAATGGCCCATCACAATGTATTAAATGCAAAAAGCACGGGTATATGGGAGTGGATATCCTACTAAGGAATATCCATCTGGATATTTGGATATGAACATCCAGATGATGTCATCATGTGTTAGGTCAACCTCTGTTGACCAAGGAATTATCATCTGGTTAAGGTCAAGATATTATAAGTGCAGTATCCATTGTGTCGTAAGGTCCGGATGACATCAGCAGGGAGAGAGTCTTTCATCGTGGTATAATAAGGTGATGTCATTAGGATGGTATACTAGGATAAGATCCAGGATAACAACAATGTGAAGTATCCCCATGGCTTAATGTCTAGGTGATGTAAGCATAGATCCATCTTATATGTCGTGTCAAGATAGGATGACATTATCAGGACAAGGATTTTAAAAAGGATCCAAATACTAAGTTATGATCTAGATAATATGTAATATCCTAATGACGTAAGCAAGTTTATAGTTCCTCATTAAGCTAAGATGACATGGCTCATCTAGATCAGAATGTAAAAATAAGATCCAAATATCACAACAATAATATCCATGCTCTTTAATATCTGGGTGATGTCATCATGTTCGGGATTCTGTGTAAAGCTAGGATGACGTGACGTCATTAAGACAAGGATATTAATGGAGATCAGGATACTAAGTTAAGGTCAAGATACTAACTAATATCTGGATGATGTTTAACTTGATGAGGCATTAAACTTGACGTCTAGATACTAATGAGTGTCGAGATACTAACTTAAGATCAGGATGATAACTAATATCCTGATGTTTGACGTTGAGCTCACCAAGCCTTTTAAACTTGATGTCTGGATACTGATATGTGATAGGATATTAAGTTAATATCTGGATGGCATGAACTGTGAATATCCTAACAACCCTTTGACCAAACTTTGACCGACCATAACTTTCTAGTTTTAACAAATTTCAGGGTGCTTCAAAAGCAAACCTACTTAAATTTATGTGTTCTTTCATTTGGCAAGATCTATTATGTGAAATTTGAAGTTTGAAAATTTAACCTCTATCCTAAGGTCTAGATATGCACAAGACGATATCCTGGCATGCATTTTGACATTGACCCTTGTTTTACCATATCGCCCAAAAAGCAAAGGACAAACAAGTCAAGTAAAAGTGGGTCCCTATTTTGCTAGGGGAAAATGGGGCATTTTGTGTAACTACACAATAGTAGGGAAAACAACCTTTTGATGTCTTGTTGTACCTTGTCCATCTCTAATAGATATTTGTTCAACTTTTCTTGCATAAAAGGAATGTCTTGTTTATATGACTAGTTTGTAAACTTAATTTCTTAATTTACATAATGTGAAGGTGTTGGAAGACTTTCCTATACATCATGTATAAGTTTAAATACCTCTAATTTTTCTAATATTACATAACTATAGTCCTTGGATAGTGTCAATAATGTTTGCATATCATCAAATAGTGTCCCACTTATGGGACATCCTAATTTTTGCCTAAAATCACATATTTTTTTATAGACTTTAATGATTTAAACATAGAGGGGTTCCATCTAAGGGGGTTTAGATCAAACTCCCTTAGATCAAACCCCTTAGATAGAACCCCCCCATGCTTAAATCAAACCCCTGATGGAGTCTCCTCTACACCTATCAAAATGCTGACAAAAATTGATTTTACTTCACCTTTTGGGGGATCAAATGAAGTCATTTGTAAATAGCATTTTATAAGTAGGTAGCCCTTAGGATTAGATTCAAAAAAAATATAAGATGTATTATGTTGTTTTTAATATTATATTTTTTAATCTTATAATGAATGTAGGTCCATTACAAAAAACAATGACCTCTATTCAAGACACTAGGAAAAATAAGAAACATTGTTAGAAAAATCTCAAAAAATATATTGCACCTGACATAGATTTCCTTGTTTCAATGAAAAATAAAAATTTAATTTTGATATATATTCTAAGTGTAATGTAGAAAAAGAGGGTTTGTTGATTTGCTTGATAGTTTAGTTAGATCCTCCTTTCACTACATACATTCAAGGACATTAAACTGAGTTGAATCACAACTTTTGCAAGACGACTTGACTACAAGTTTGGTGTCACTTGGAATGACAAGGAAAATTAGAATTTGTTGATTAATTTGTTAAGCCTTATTCTAATTAAGCTCAAAACCCTCATTATACGAAATCATAAGCAAATGGACAAAACCTAACAAATTCTTGCACATGAGGGCACTAAATATAGATTAGATACATACCAAATTTCAAGTTTTAGGATACGAAAACTTTAGGGTCAAAAGAGAGAGCGCCCAAGACCAAGGTGGTGCTTTTTTTGGAGGTCAGGAGCCAAATATATTGTAGACTGTGCATGCTCAGGGATTTCTGACAATGCAAAACTAGAGGTCAAAAGAGTGGGTGCCCTTGACCTCCTAGGGATATTTTATGACTTTTTCTTCAGATTTGAAATCCTTATGATTTCAATGATCCTCTGCAACTTCTCTCCAAAAGATATGACACCTGTCACCTACAATTACAAAAGAGGGGTTGGGGGTTGTGGTGTTTAGGATCTTGCCTCGATCAAGCCCTAGAATGGTATTCAAGCCTTCCAACACCATTGTTAGATAGAGAGTGCATGTCCTTGCAGGACAGACATGAAAGCAATGATATGATAAATGATTGAAACATAAAGTAATGTCACCTTGGAGGTGAAGCTCTGATGGGGAGATGGAGACCTTTCACACCATGAGGAGATGGATTGATGAAGACAAATCAACAACAAACATGAACAAACACAACACAATACTGCTCTGCAATACAATGAAAGCCTTGAGTGTCCTTCGCATAAGATCACAAGTTTTCCATATCTATCTAGGTGTAAAATGAAGTCCTAAACATGCTTATATATGCATTCCTGCTACAATTTTCATAATTCAAATTGAATAGGCCAACAAAGGGAAACCTTTTAATGATCACTTTGTGGACATTTTAAATTGAGACCCCGACAAAATAGGGTAGGACAAGGGTGTGGGTACCCTTGTCCAGGGACTTATTTTAGGGCCTAATTAAGATTTAGGATTCACCCCTAGGTCCCATTTGACATGGGTTTTGGGGGATTTTGTTTCAGGATTCATTTTTAACATGCATGATTAAAATTAAGGGACCCAGAAGCTAAACTTAGGAGGTAAAAGTCCTAGGGGGACATTTTATGACATAACATTTAGCCCCCACTTTAATATATGTATGATCTTACAACCCATAAATGCATTAAAGTATGGTCAAAAACACATCAAACACACCAAGCACTTCAAGCTAAGGCATACACCAAGATTGAGGAACTATTTCTAGCCCCCTGTCTTAGGTAAGCACTAGAAAACACATCACAGACACACAAAACATGAAGAAGATAGTAACAAGAACACAAAACACCGAGAAGATAGTATTGAAGACACACAAAACATGATGAAGACAGTATTGAAGACATGCAAAACATGATGAATATACTTATATAACATATTCAAAACATCTTCATATACATATGCATGGAAATAAAATTATGACATAAAACCCCAAGTGTGGGTGGAGGCCACACAAGGGGGGAAAACATGCCAAAAAAACCTTGAGTGTAGGTGCAGCTCGTCGCTACACACACACAAGAGGGAAAACATGCCATACAAAGCCCAAGTGGGGGGTAACCACACAAGGGGGAAAACACACAGAATACATGAGCATCGTATAGCATGCCAAAGATTTACAATATGTCTCAAACATGGAAAGCAAGGTGATGGAAGGAGCTTATTGCTAAGTCCCACCATCTCAAACATGTTGAAGACACATCTGATGGTTGGGCTTATGCCACAACAACCACCAAAGACATGTTTAAGGGAGGATAGTCTCAAGATCCAACCCCACCTCCACAGAGGACTTTATATAAAAGGATGTACACTAGCTCAAGAGATACACCATCCTGTCTTCTGCAGAAGGGCTTTTGAATACAAGGATACACACTAGCTCAAGAGATATGTTATCCCGCCTCGTATAGAAGGCTTCTTTGATTGAAATATAATAAAGATGTGCATTCGCGTCAAAGATACAACATCCCACCTCCACAGAGGGCTTACAAACATGCTTCTTTAGTACCAAAATCATCAGACAAGTAACCTTATATATGTCCCCACCTTAAGGTGATTGATGTCATGTACCAATATCAAGCATGTTAAGGTAGACAGAAAACATGCAAGGAAATAAGAGCTTTCGCAAAGCCCATGCCCCAAGGTGATGTGCTTACTATCGTCAAATGTTCCCACAAACACATTGATTTGATACGCTAAGATAAGATAACAAGAGAGGTTAAAAATCTTACTCTAAGATAATAACCAAAGTAATTCATTAAAGCTATGCATGAAAATAGTTGCATCAAGGACCAAGGCTATACTGCGGGTTCGAAGCCAAGTATAACCGTTGGGCTATACTACAGGTACTTCAGAACTGAGTGTAGAAACAAGGTGAGAAACCTATCAAAGTGTACAACAATAGATTGAATAGATTGTAAAATCTTAGTCACAAGAAATGCCATAAGATAATACATCACATGGAGTGATTCTGCTAGTCAAGCATCGGATATATATATATATATATATATATATATATATATATATATATATATATATATATATATATATATCTATGTGTGTGTATCAACCCCATCGTCTTGTATGGACTAGGTCCATTTTTTCTTTGCTTGCTAAAGGGACACATGGTCCGTATCAATATTTATTTGGTTTCTCATCCGCTGACTATGTAGAATCACTAAAGAAGGTAAACAATAAAATAAGAGAGGAGAACAAGTGCCTTAGGAACACCATGTAGGAGGATGTCCCCAGGTCATCAACCGCAACGCTATGCCCCTAAGGCATGACACACAATAATAAAATAGAGGAGAGGCAAGATAGAAGAATGATTAAACAAATATAAGAATAGTCACAATAGAGGTAGTCTCCCAGTATCCTTGACCTTACAAGAGTATCAAGGGTCATCCAAGGAGACCTAAGAAACACAAATAGCACAACACGAGGGAACATAACATGAATCTAACAACATATATATCTAGGAGGAGACCACCCTTGAGAGAAACTAGAATAGTTGCTACAACGAGTGTGGCTAAAGGGGGGATAAATACTTACCTAATTCAATGGGATATTTCTTGGTGGACAATTCTTGTCTATCAACTTAGGATATCTCGCATGTCATTTCAGTTTCACTGATATTGCATTAACATTAAGTTTAGGATGACAAGAGGCTTTGGTGGGCTTCAAAGAGTGGTATCCAATACTGGTTGTGTAGTTAATTCTAACAACTTGTAAAGGTACTTTGATTCCTTGTTGATTTAAACCACATCCATTACCTGCTTAGTCACAATTTTTGTAAAAAATCTAAAATTCATGACCACAGAGAGAGACCATCTTGTTAAAGGATGGTGAAGTCTCGTAGGTGTTATATACAATAGTATAAGTAAGAGTATTGTCTTTGTTTTCTACCAAGGAGACTTTGGGTTTCTCAAGTGTTTCAAAAGGTTGCTTGGATGAGATCAATGTGACTTTTGATGTGTCAGAGTTATTAAGTTTGTAGTCCCCCATAAAGGAGGGAGTGAAATCTAATGAAACCCAATCATCACTGAAAAGTAAATTTGATGGTTTAGAGTCTTGTACAACATTATCTGTGGCAAGAGGTATTGATGAATCAACTTGTAAGTTTATTAGACTTGTATAATTGTTAACTTGTTTTTGTGTTTCAATATGTAAACAACTATCTAGTTTAGGATTAGCTTCAACGGTGTAGAGCTTGTTTTGATAAATGAACTTTAATGATTGATGAAGGGTAGACAGAACTACCCCCATGGCATGGATCCACGGTCTACCAAGAATCATATTATATGAAAGCATGACATGAAAAAGTGTAGATAATTCCATAGGTCCAACCTTTATAGGTAAAGTTATGGTACCCAGGAATTGTCTATTAGCATTATCAAAGTGTAGACACCTAAAAATGTCTCGACCACCAAACTGACTCCCGACATCCCTAAACATACTAATTTTCCTTTCCAACCAATTAATTAAATTTCTATTTAATTAATTACCCCTTTCATCATCCAAATCCCCACCATTTTATCCCCAAAATTGAATTAATTTTATTAATTCAATAGTCCAAACCTTAGCCAATTGATTTAATAAATATGCAAAATTTATTAAATCAAATCCCCCATTTTCCCTAAATCTAATTAATTAGTTAAAACCATGTTAACTAATTAATCCAGCCTACTAATTAGCCTATCCCTACCCTAGACAATTAAATAGCTATTATTTAATTGCCTACTCTAGCCTATCTCATCCTAGCCTTAGGATTAATTAATTAAATCACTAATTAATTAATCTTATCCCCCCTCTAATCCCTCTACTAATTTATTCCAGCCACATTAATTAGGATAATCACCCTAATTAAGTAAGTCAAACCGTCATTAGCACTTCTCTCCACATTCCCCAAATTTAAAATTCAAATAAATCACACATCACATTTACTCCTCTTACACATGTCATAACTCTCTTCCCCAAATAAATTTTTAATTCATTTTACCCTTCCCCATGTGAATTTTTAATTCACAAATAATCCATCTCACCCAACCTCATTTATTCACCCCTTTCCCAAAAATGAATAAAAGATTTACTTTTATTCCTAGCCCTCCATCTTCCAAGATCAAATCTAGGCCCTCCACATCACTTTCATCCTCCACCATTGATCTCTCCATTTAATCTCCACCCTTGGATCAAAATCCTTTCAAAAAGTCTATAAATACAACCTCTCACAAGTCATTTTCATCATCCAATTCCATGCAAAGTTACCATGCCAAAATCATCTTTGAGTAGATAGTGAGTTGCACAATTTGAGAGCACTTCACATTTGAATCCATAGTCTAGGGATAATCTTGGTCTTGGGAGCTTCTTTTGGATGCAAAGGCTCCTTCTTCCCTTGATGGGATTAGGTGGTGTTTTGTAAGGTATAATCTTGTGTTTACTTGCATTTGATTTAGCTTTTTGCCTTATTGCATTATCTAATCTACATTGGCACACCCAGTGGGACCCACAAGTTCCAATCTAATCCTTGTTTGTGAGTTGTTGTGTTAGTATTTGGCCTTTTGCAGGATCAGCGCTATTCGACCGTCGCAGCGGTGCCATCACTGCCATATTTTAGCGCTATTTCTCTTTTAGCGCTATTTCTACGTGATTTTATTTTATATGCTAACCATACTCACGTGTGTTTATTGCTTTTCCTATTATTTTCTGTGTTTTTTGTTCTTTGTTTTGCAGGAAAACCAGGAATTACAGGGGGAGGTTATGGCAAATTTTTGAAAGAAATGACCAAATAGCATTAGTTCCGCATTTTGATGCCATCCTTCAGATTAGCACCATCGATGTCTTCCACAGATTCAGAAACACCGCGCAGTGGCGCCTTCACTACAATGGATCATCGCTATCGTCTACATCGGTGCTTAACTTAGGATTTATTAGCGCCATCTTCTGTATCAATGCTTTTAATTTAATTAGCGCTATCTTAGATTTTAATTAGTGCCATAAATTAGTTTAGCACCATTTTACATAAGTCGGGTTGTTCTGCCCACAGTGGCACCTGTATATGTCTGTTTTAGCGCTATTTTGCCTTTCTGTTTGTTGCAGGTACTGCGGATACTAACGAAATCTTTTTGCAGGATGGTTTGTTAATTAGTTAGCAAAACATTTCAATTTGGAAGCTAAAAGGAACCCTTGTTTGTTTTGTTATGTCTTGAACAAGCATTTCAATTTGGTGTTTTAAAATTAACCCAAGCAACTCCTTGATTGAAGTGTGTGATCATAACATTTATTTTTGGTGCTCTAAAATATACTTTGTGTGCCAACAAACAAACAATCAAAACACTTCAATTTGGGCTATAAAAAGAACAACAAATTGCATACTTCATTGGATAAAAAGAACAACAAACTTGCATTTACACGCATTTAATCAAGACAATTTAATACTTGTGTGATGTGTCTTCGTGATTGTGTCAAGTAGAGTGAGAAGTGTATGCTCTTCCCTCGCACCTTTTGGTGATCTTGGGAATCAAAAACTCCTCACAAAACTTTGCATTAATCACCCCCCATTTAATCCAAAGATCTAAAATTGAACCATGTTGAGTGTGATATAATCATAGGGAACACGTATGCTCTCCCCTTGCATCTTTGAATGAACTTGGGGATCAAAAGTGTTTTCATGATTGTATTGCTTTTGTAATCTTTAGAGGGCCTGCCACCCCACTTCGAAAGGTGGGAACGACCCAAGTGGCATCAAGCTAAAGCCAAGCTCTTCCAAGCCGCTATATAAAATAAGGCGTTTGGAATGAAAGTCTCAAGCGACAGGTGTTGTTTTGTTATACCGATAGCCAACCTCCCCATAAACCCTCCAAGGCGCAACCCTTGGAGGCTGGGAGACTCCATAACGGAGAGTAGTGCTGCCGCATGTATAACCACCTGAACGGATGCCCTTACTAAGAGCCATTGTTATAGAAAGCCAAAATCCTTCTATTTGTTGACGCAGAGGGCAAAACCCTTGAAGCGGCCCCGATTCATGCGGTTCTTAGCCAAGGTAGCAGGGACAATCTAAAGGTTTAGAGAGGGTCAAGCCTTATAAGAAACCCAGATCTTGGTATGTGTGAGAAGTGTGTGCAATTGTAAGGAGGAGCCAGTGCTACCAAGATCCTGGAGCTACCCGCTTTGAATAGGCGCAGCTAGGGGATTCAACAAATATTGTCACAATCTCGCCTTAGGTTGTAAAAGTGTGCTTGTTCTAAACAAAATCATGTCATTTCACAAACAAAAATCATTGCTTGTTTTCTGTTCAAATGTGTGTTAAAGTGTTTTGATTTTTTTCACAAATAACTTGCCAAGAGACAAAACAAATCAGAAATCTGTGTAACCTGTTTTAGCGCCATATCTGTCTTATTGTAGCACCTTTTCACCTGTGGATTGGCGCTATTTTGAGATTGACATGCCTAAGACAGAACAAATCAGTTAGTCACATCCCAAACAGACAAATCCAAAATTCTGCTGTCAGAAATCCAAAAGTGTGCCATCAGAAACCTGTCAAACTCTGTTTCAATGCCATATCTATCTTATTATAGCGCCTTTTCACCCATGGATTGGTGCTATTTTGAGATTGACTTGCCTGAAGCAAAGACCCATTTTGTTGTGATCTACACCTTCTGTTCTGCCATAATCTGTATCCATCTCACAGAAATCCGCCAACAGTCCAGCCATTTTTCTTCAAAAAATTTCCCAAAATTGCACCTTCTTGACCTTAGAGAATTAATCACCACCATTGTTGGACCCCATTATCAGCACAAATACATATCTATCCATCCCCATTTGGTCCTTTTGCATATCTCCTTGGATCAATATAAAATCATATCAAAAATCCACATCCAAATCAAAACCCCATCAACAAATCACCAATCAAATCTTGTCACCCTTTTGAGCCAAAGTTAGATCTAGATCTTATCATTAACATCACGTTTTCCTTGAAAAGTCATTAGTCTACATTTCAAGAAAAACAAATCACCTCTCTTTGTGTAAGGTCATTAGTCTACCCCAAACAAAGAAAATCATCATCCTTTGTGTGCCAAATCAAAATCTAGATCTTATCCAAAAGCTCAATTCGAGAAACGTCAACAACATCATCCTCACCATCCTAAATCAATCAAAAAATCAAAAACATCAAATCCCTTTCTTATCATCCATCTTTGGTCCAAGATTTGTGCAAAAACATCAATATCACCCATTCATATCACCCTTAGGATAAAACCTTTGGAAAGACATATCGATCTCCATCTCACTACCACATCCATCTTTGGGTCCAACAAAATCAATTCGATTCTCTAAGGTCTCCATCTCATCCCACGTCTAGAAAATCAAATCCATACACGTATGCCCATCACAAGATCACAATACAAAAAGAATCAAGAAATGGCAGAACAATGGTCCTTTGGCATGCCTAACACCAACAATAGCAACATACCCATTTATCAAACATACAATCCACCTACATATTCCTTCATCCCCCCATTTGGCACCAACGACCCTTTTCACTTCTTACCACAAGCACCAACACCACCCCCACCACCACCACAAAATGTCCCCACCATATCCCAAGATGACCAAGATGTCTTGAGCTTCACGCAAGATGCCGATAATATGGACATACTGGATAAAGTCCTAAGATCGGACCCAAAGAGATATCTTGACCATCTTCTCAAGCTTGGTGCTCAACTTCCCCCCATTATGACATTGTCACAACCATCCACTTCTATAATTGTCCCCAACACATCAAATATCCAAACATTTACATCACATACCCAACCCACCATCTCTCAAACGTCAACACCTAACGTATCTACCACATCCACAACCTTAACCGCTACCACATCTACTACTTCCACATCCACTGCTAGCATCTCCCAACCTGTCATCACCTCCACTACCACGACTACTGTCAACCCTTCCATTTCAAACACAACGGGCATACAAGGCAACATCACACAAGCAAGTACCTCCACAAGTGTGCCCCCACCAAACCCTCACACCCTTGCATACCTATGACAACTATTCTCACAACAAACTCACAATGCATCTAACCAATCCAACATACACGTACCCAACGTCAATCCCATAAGTCAACATAATCCCAATCCCCAAATACCCCCACATATTCTCCAACAACTCTATGCGCACCAACAATCCCACAACACATCTAACCCATCCAACGTCCACATACCCAACGTCAATCTCATAAGTCAACACAATCCCAATCCCCAAATACCACCACATGTTCTCCAACAACTCTACGCACACCAACAACAGTAGGCACTAATCAATCCAAACCCCAATCCGCAACACCAACATCTTAATCAAACCAATCTCCAACATCAAATCCCACCCCACCTCCAATATCTCACCAATCAACAACCCTACACATTCCAACCGCAACAACCACAGGATCTCAACACCGTCCTACAAGGCTTAATTCAAAAGGTGGATGACCTACAAACTGGGGGCAAATGCAAATACTATTCTTTTGAGGATATTTGCCCCTACCCATTTGACCGCACATTGTATATGCCCCCTTTCCCTAAAAACTTTGAAACACCAAAATTTGACAAATACAAGGGAAAGGGAGACCCTAGGGACCACCTTAGAGAATTCTACATTGCTTGCCTTGAAGTCTCTAACAACGACACATATCTTATTAGACTCTTTCCACGAAGCCTTGGCGGCCAAGCCACTGAATGGTTTGCCCATCTTCCACCTGGAATTCGAACATTTCCTGAGCTTGCGGAGAAGTTTGTGAATCACTTTTCCTACAACTTTGAACATGAGATGTCTATGACCGACCTTTGTAACACCAAACAAAAGAACGGCAAAGCTTTCGCTTCTTTCCTACAAAGGTGGAGGGGCCTAGCAAGCAAGCTCCCATGGCCTATTCCTGAAAAACAACTTGTCACCATGTTCGTGGCCAATCTCAATCAGGAATTAGGTTTTCACTTACAGATTCTATGCGCATCTACCTTTGAAGAGGTTATCGACAAAGGCACCACTATTGAACGAGCCCTCATTGCCAAGGGTTCCATCAAACTTTACGATCCCAAATCCAACAACAACAACAACAACAATAACAACAACCACAAAACCAATCACAACACCCCCAATACGAACAACAATACCAACATGCAATCTAATGATAAATCACATTATTGGGGGAAGAGCAAGAATAATCTGAATGATGGCATCACCGATGTGAAGGCCATCCAACACATCCAAAAGCACACACCGGCACACACGTATGCAGCAAACACCAATAACCAAAGAGGACCAAATAAACCCCGCAAACCTCGCCGAAATTTCACGCCGTTAGCAGAACCTATTGAGGACATCCTCGATAGATGCCTCAAGCAAGGAGAAATCACACTCCCACCTGTCAGACCACGCCAAGACAATGACCTCAAGGCAGCATGGTATAATGAAAATGATTATTGCAAATACCACCGCGTGGCAGGTCATAAAACAGCGGACTGCATGCAATTAAAACATTGTATCCAAGACCTAATAGATCAAAATCTTGTCAACCTTGAGCACAGTACATAGCCATCACCAAACGCCAATCTTAGAGCTTACAAGGATCCCTTGCCCAACCATAACAAAGCTTCATCATCCAATCAAGCGTACAATGTCACTCCACCACCCACACACTACGACTCCATTGTCGGCCGCATCGAACCCTCATCCCACTCTGTCAACACAATCACCATTCGGGCACAAGCACCCGATTGCGTCGTCACAACCCGTCGAGGCTGTGTCTCAATCCGCACTGCTCCTCCCACTGAACCAACACCCCCATCCACATCTGATCCCCTTCCCCCTCGTCCAAATGCCCATCCATCACCCACCACTCGATACAACCTCCTAGACCATCTAGGAAAGACACCCGCACAAATCTCCATCCTTAAGCTGCTTCGCACATCACCCTGCCACAAGGACATTCTCGACAAGGCCCTTTTGGAAACACAAGTCCCTGCAAACTTGGATGTTAATCAATTTCAAGCCATGGTCGGCCACATTGCTACACCACACCATATCATGTTTTCTGAAAAAGATCTCCCTGCTTCCGAACACCTACATAATGATGCACTACATATCGAGGTCCGCATTCACAAACACACCATTAAAAGGGTTCTAATAGATGGTGGTTCCGGCCTAAATATATGCACTCTAAAATTGCTAAAACACTTGGGGTACTCAGATGTGGTTGTGGATGTTAGCGAGTGCATAACAATCAAAGGATATGATGACACTGAGAGGCTATACGAGGGTACCATAAAGCTCCCTATTCAAGTGGGACAGAAAATCCTTGAAACCAAATGTCAGGTTCTTGATCTTGACCTTCCCTATAACATTCTTCTCGGCCACCCATGGATCCATGCCATGCAGGCCGTCCCCTCCACTTTCCATCAATGTCTCAAATTCCCCCACAACGGCACCGAAGTCACTATTTATGCCGATCCCTGTCCCTTCCAATACTGTAGTTTTCTGGAAGGACACAACCAAACATTCTGTCCATACAATAAAGCCACCACCCAAATCACTCCAACAGCTTCCACTTCATACATAGACCCCACCAACATCGCCACCACTTCATCGCAAACACCTTCACCTCCTGAGGTCAAGATCAAGATCAGCGACCAAGGCTGTGGGGAATACAACCTTTACGGCACCTTTTGCGTGGGATTATTACCCACTCCTAAGACATTTGGCACTCCGAACACAGAGGCACCTGACACCGTTATCATCAAATGCAAACCCTCGCCCATCTTTGAGAAGAAACACCTTCTGGATCAGGACATACTTGAAGATATTTCATCCTGGCTTTACAAGGACGAGGAAACAGAACAAGACATCCCCACCATCCCAACAAACAATTACGGCAAAGGTTCTGAGATAGTCAAAAGCATGGGTTACAAAGGACAAGGCGGCATTGGCCTTCATGAACAGGGCATTGTGGAACCACTACAAGCAACAAGGAACCCCTATACTCAAGGGTTAGGGTATGGTCAACCACAACACATCCTTAATACCGGCGAATGTATCTTAGCCGAGTTTGCTCCAGTTTTTCTAGATGTTGACAATATTAACGAAACAGACCTACAAGACTCCTTTAGCGACTTTGCCGATTTATTTGCCTCCTCCATTTGCACCATCTACTCTGTCACTACTCTCGCCTCATCATCTAATGACCTACCATTAGTATACCCTGACCTCATCAACTGGGACCAATAAGGACCTCCTATTTTTGATATCGCACCTAATGACAAAGCCATTGCTGAAATGATGGGAGTAAGAGACAACTTCCCCTTGGGAGATCACAGGGCTGGATACATCATGGAACTCAATCCAGCTGCCCATTTTGGGGAGACAACCCCCACTTCTAGTCACAAAAATACAGAAACAAAAAATGGATCTGATGGTGAAAACCGTTCCACAGCAATATCAGATCCTAAAAAAGTGAAAATAAAGGACGTATCTCCTAGTGAAAACCTCCATGAGGCGCCAGGGGATGGAAGCATGGGCCTCCCTGAAATAGATAAAGTATATCCTGACAGATCACCCATCTTGGTTGAACCAGCACAGGAAATGAATCTAGGGACAGAGGAAGAGCCGAAAATCACTTATCGAGCAAAATCCCTCAGCCTGTTTGAATAGGAAGACTTCTTGGCATTCTTCACATGCAGAAATCGCAACTTTGCATGGACCTACGTAGACATGCCAGGGCTAGATCCTGCCTTAGTCGTTCATCACCTTGCAGTGCGTCCTGATGCCAAACCAGTCAAACAAAAGCTCTGAAAGATGAACCCTCAGGTGGCCCTTCTTGTCAAAGCAGAGCTCAAAAAGTTATTAGATGTCAGGTTCATACGTCCAATTGATTATCCTGAATGGGTTTCGAATCTAGTACCCGTTGCTAAACCAGATTGCAGAATCTGCTGTTGCACTAACTTCAGAGACCTCAACAAAGCCTGCCCAAAAGATGACTTCCCGCTTCCCAACATTGACATGATCGTGGATCTTACCGCAGGGCATGAGATGCTATCCCTCATGGATGGCTTTTCAGGATACAATCAAATCAAAATTGCCGAAGAAGATCAGCACAAGACATCTTTTATATGCCCATGGGGGACATACTATTGGGTAGTAATGCCATTCGGCCTAAAGAATGCAGGACCTACTTATCAACGAGCAATGACTGTCATCTTCCACGACCTCTTTCACCACATCATGGAGGACTACGTTGATGACTTACTTGGCAAATACAAAACCAGAGAAGAACACTTAGACGTGCTAGCCAAGATCTTTGACAGGCTAGAGCAATATAATGTTCGTCTAAATCCAAAAAAGTGTGTCTTTGGCATCACTTCAGGCAAATTGTTGGGATACATAGTCTCCAGACGAGGAATCGAGGTGGACCCAGCAAAAGTCAAAGCTATTACTGAAATGCCACCTCCTAAAACCTTGAAACAAGTGAGAAGCCTGCAGGGTAAACTACAGTCTATCCGCCGATTCATCGCTCAACTTGCTGACAAATGCCAACCATTCCAACATCTCCTCAGGAAAGATATGGCTTTCGCCTGGACTACTCAGTGTCAGGAGGCCTTTGACCAACTAAAAGCATATCTGGCTAATCCCCCTATTCTATCTCCACCAAGACAAGGAGAGCCCCTCCTCTTGTATATTTATGTGACCAACACAGCAATTGGGGCTTTGTTAGCACAACATGATGAGCAGGGAAAGGAAAGAGCCATATACTACATCAGTCGCACCTTAATTTCCTATGAGCTTAACTACACACAGATTGAACGAGCATATCTTGCCCTAGTTTTCACATCACAAAAGTTAAGACATTATATGCTCAATCACAAGACTAAGCTCATTGCTAAGATCAACCCACTCAAATATTTGCTAAACAGAGCAGCTCTCACTAGAAGAATGGCAAAATGGGTCATGATTCTCACCGAATTTGACATAGAATACATAGAGAGAAAGGCAATCAAAGGGCAAGTCATAGCAGATCAGCTGGCTGAGGCACCTATTTAGGCAGAACATCCTACAATAGTAGAATTTCTAGATGAGGCCTTCTTGACAATCACACCAGCTGCAGCTACATGGAAGATGTATTTTGATGGATCCTACACTCACAGAGGCTTGGGGGCAGGCGTCTTGTTTATTACCCCTCAAGGTGACACAATCCCTAAGTAATTCAAAATCACATTTCCATGCACCAATAATGTAGCAGAATACGAGGCTCTCATCACAGGTCTCTGAATGGCCATCCAATGGAAAATAGAAAAACTAACTGTGTATGGCGATTCTCAACTAGTCATCAGGCAAGTCAATAATGAATATAAAACCAAGGATGATAAGCTTCTTCCCTATAAGAAGATGGTCGATGACTTTAAAGATTATTTCGGTGACATCCACTTTGAGCAGATTCCAAGGTTAAACAACAAAGCGGCAGATGCCATGGCCACCATCGGATCTCTGGTTGACATGAAGCAAGGCAGCAAGAAATGTGAATTCCTGATCGAAGAGCTCCCCATCCCAGCATATGATGTTCCCCAATCTGAATTAGTGTGCAAAATCGTTGGTCCTTTATCCCCCTGGTATCAGGAAACTTACCTCTACCTTCATGATAACATCCTCCCCAACAACCTATCCCCATCACAGAAAAAATCCTTCATCCGTCGAACCTCCCGTTTCATCCTTGTAGGAGACACCCTCTACAAAAGGAGCCTTGATGGTACGCTTCTACGATGTTTAGACTCTAGGGAAGCCGAGGTAGCTTTGGAAGAGGTACACGCAAGTGGACCAACTATTTCTAAGAAGATCCTGAGAACTGGCTATAATTAGCCCACCATGGATAAGGATGCACATCAGTTTATCAGAAAATGCCTCCCATGTCAACAGCATGGTGATCTCATCCATGCCCCAGCACAGGAGTTGCAACCAATCACAACACCATGGCCTTTCTCACAGTGGGGACTCGACCTCGTAGGGAAAATCCATCCTCCATCTTCCAACGGCCATAAATTCATAATAACTGCTACCGAATACTTCACAAAGTGGGTGGAAGCAATACCACTCACCTTCACCACAGGCATCCAAATCTCCAAGTTCATTCTCCACTACATCATCTACCGCTACGATATCCCCCATTCCATTATCACTGATAATGGGAAGCCATTCAAGAACCAAGAAGTTCACACTTTGTGCGAAAAGTTTGACATCAAACACCGCTTCTCCACGCCATATTACCCCCAAGGAAACGGTCAAGCAGAGGCTTCTAACAAAACCATCCTCCACATCTTAAAGAAGACAATCAATGAAGCTGGCCGCGACTGGCACCTCCAACTTAACCCCACCCTATGGGCTTACTGCACCAACATCCGCACTCCTACTGGAGCCACTCCATACTCACTAGTATTCAGATCAGAAGCCATTTTACCTATAGAGGTCGAGCTCCTGTCCCTCGGAGTATCATTGCAAAATATTATCTCTAATGAAGACTATCGCATCGCAAGGCTGCATCAACTTGAATTGTTGGATGAGAAATGCCTGAATGCATTAAATCACTTACAGGCATACCAAAACCACGTCAGAAGAAGCTACAACAAAAAGATCAGAACCAGAAAGTTTGAGGTAGGTGACCTAGTCCTAATGGAAAATCAAACGAACCTGCAAGAGCGTCTGAAGCAAGGAAAATTCAAACCTAATTAGCTAGGACCTTATGTCATCACCACCGACTATGGGTCAGGAGCTTATCAGCTTGCAACACCCGAGGGGCAGCCTCTAGATGAGCCAATGAACATCTTACATCTCAAGCGATTCTATGCATAACCCATCTGATACCACAAGTCAAAAAATCAAAAAAATACAAAAAACAAAAACACCAAAAAAAATAAAAATAAAAAATAAAAAATCAAGAAAAATCAGAGTGCAATAAAAACTTCCAATGGTGAAAATCACCTCGGTGACGCCTTGGATAAGTACCATGGTGAAAACCTGTTTCAGGTACCATGCGTAGTGGCCGGTTCTACCATCTAATAAGTCCTCTTTCCATCATAACACTCCATACCCACACATCCCATGGCTTGAAATTCTAAAACATCAAGTTTGTTCGCCCATTCTGCACTACCTCACCCACCCACAACCCCATCAAGGGAACAAGGATCCTTGTAAGCTCTCCTTTGTACACATCCTAAAATCCAAAAAATCCAAAAACATCATAAAATTCGAAAAATCTAAAAACATCATAAAATCTGAAAAATCCAAAAACATCATAAAATTCGAAAAATCCAAAAACATCATAAAATCAGAAAATCCAAAAACATCATAAAATCAGAAAATCCAAAAACATCATAAAATTAGAAAATCCAAAAACATCAAAAAAATAGAAAATCCAAAAATAATCCCCCCTTGTATCAATCTCGCATCCCATCACGATCATCTAAACACACATCAACCCTCGTTACATTCCATCCCAAACCATCCCCACATCATCAAGCCTTGCCAGAACTACATATTCATTTCACCAGCATCTTAAAAAGTACCTTGATCCCATGGACACAGGGTATGTAGGCAGTCTGGAATACGAAGGATGTTTCTAGTACTCAGGTATCTAAGATGCACCCATCCGACCCATTGGGATGGTTCCCACTCACTGAGCTTTCTAGATCTATGAAACGATACGCATGCTACACATACCATTGAAACATGGTCCCTCGCGCAAAAATCATCAAGCAATATACCAACTATAATCTTCCATTTGGCCCGAATGTTCTTATGCCCATCTTCCACAAACTCTCCAATCAAAACAGATCTGCGTCCTAGGATATGTCTTTCCTACAATGGACAAAAATATATCATTCTATCATCACGTCTCTTGGCAAGAGCACACAAAGGCTATTTGTATCTTTCGTTGGTCTTTTTGCTTATTGATTTTTATCTTTTTGTCTTGCTCCAAGTAATCTCCAAAGCTACCTTGATCTCATTATATCATGGTACGTAGCGGATAGCCCTTGGAGTAGACATAGTCATTGTTTCGGTATGCTGTGGTTGTGGGTTGCTTTCATTACTCCAAGACTAGTATTCATATCTTGAAGTCCAGGTCGGTTCTAGCATGATGTGTCCTATTTGCATATACAGGTATCAACACCTTATATGCATTATTCACACTCACTGCTATGAGTCCCCTTCCTTCACTAGGCAAGATTATACTACCTTGGGCATGCATGAAATCAACCTATTGTTTGTGGGTCTAGTCCATGCAATTATCGGATATACATCATCACCTAGGTCATTTCATACCTTCGTGAACTGTATCCTACATTGCTACATTAAACTAAGAAATGCTCTCAATTAATTTTGTGCAAAGACTGATACTAGCTCAACATCATCATCCTAATCACTCAGTCACCTATCCCATATCGGCCTAGATTTGATCAACACTTTCCAACCCCCCCCACCAATCTAACTCTCGCACTAACCCCATCATCCCAACCTATCTCCACTTAACACATCTTGAACCAAACCAAACCTCCCCCCCCTCAATGATGTGGTATCTTATGACCTAACCATCCTCCAATCCCCCCACCGCCATCCCCTAGATGCTCTCACCCTTATCATCCCCAACACCTAACACGTTCTCCCACAGTCTCACCATTCAGGGTCAACACAAGGAACATCATGTGTATCAGGACTAGGCTACCTCACCTATCACCTAGTTTGCATACCACCTATCACCGATACTGCATTTAGCACATATCATTTAACTACATGTCACCACCAATTTGCATCACATTTTAGGTTTATTTTTCATCCATTTAATTTGCATCACATTTTAGGTTCATTTTTCATCCATTTAAGTTGCATCACATTTTAGGTTCATTTTTCATCCATTTAAGTTGCATCACATTTTAGGTTCATTTTTAACCCATTTGCATCACATTTTAGGTTCATTTTTAATCCATTTGCATCACATTTTAGGTTCATGTTAATCCATTTTCATCACATGTTAGGTTCATTTTAATCCATTTGCATCACATGTTAGGTTCATTTTTAATCCATTTGCATATCCTTGTAGGTTCATGTCAATCCATTTGCATCACATGTTAGGTTCATTCTTAATCCATCTAAGTTTGCATAAAACACAAAAAGATTCATTTTAGCTGCATATCATTAACATCATATCACACTCATTTATCACACAGGCACACCATAAAATTAAAATATAGCATCATCACATTGCATTCCATACATATAAATAAACAATTAGTTGCATTTTAACATCATCATCATTGAAACAACATATCATCTAGTAGCATATACATAATCCCATACATTTTCATCCATAATAAATGTTTGTTAATCTGCATATTTAGTTACATCATATAGTCCATAAAATCACAACACCATGCATATATCACAAAAACATCCATGCAACCACCAAATCACACATATCATTTGAAACATCATACATCCACAACATATAAAATATAACATCTGCATCCATCATACAAGCATCATCACAATAGAACATCATAAATCATCAGAAGTATCGCATCATATATAATCACTGCAAAAAATGTACATCACTCACATCATCAAAAAATAAAGTGTCCTGATACAATGCCTCTAAGGGCTATCATGGTATAACTATCACATCGAGGATCCTCTCTCTGAGGGGGTAGGAGATGATGACCCTGGTCGAGCCTGTGATCCTAGCGGCGGCTGTGGCTGTGGTGCTACTGGTACCTAAGGATCCTGCTGGGGCACATATGTGGGAGGGGGCATCGTCTGCTGAACTGACTGAATAGATCTCGATCGATGTGATCTTGATGCCCCCGATCTACTGACCTGGCTGTAACTCGATGCTCGCTGCGTTGTGGGTATGGCTGCATGGTATAACCCCTGATAATACTCCGTCCATGCTCTGGCCTCTGCTAGCTCTCCCCGTACCTGAGCTACTTGTCCCTATACCTGAGCTACCTGTCCCTGTGCCTGGCTCAACTGCCCCTGCATCTGATGCACATGTGTCTGCGCCTGAGCCAGCTGAGTCTGCATCCCTGCCAAAATCGAGGCAAGGCCCCCACCCACAGCCTGTGCACTGCTCAACGCAGTCTCTGCCTGATGTGCTCTCATGAGCACTGCATCCTGCTCTAGCCTCAAATCCTCCATGTCCTCTCGAGCCTGAGCCAGCTGAGCCTCTAACACTGCCACCTGCCCTTCCACTCCCTGCAGCTGTCCCAACTCGGCCTCTCGGCGCCCCAATGCCTCCTCTAAACTGGCCACCTGAGCATGTAGTGTCTCTACCTCCTCCATCTCCTCCCGTGACCGTCGCCGAGGCGTCAGCCTCTCAACCTCTGCCTCCATCCCTGCCACTGAACTCCCTGCCCCAGCATCATGACTGCCAACTCACAGCTGCTCCACCCGTGATGGGGATAGATCACCCTACTCTGTCCTCGGCTGTCCACCACGCCGTCGCGGTGCTCTACCCTGGCATCCGCCCCTAGCTTGGGCCTACTGTGCTACTAGAACCTGCTGTGCAGGAGCCCCCTACCCCACTGGTCCCTGTCCCGCTGCCACTGCTGCCACCTCATCCACAAGCTGACCATCTCTAGCGATCACCCTCTCCGACCCATCATCCATCACCTCCACGATGTAGTCCTCCACAATGACCTCATCATCTCCCTCTCCCTCATCCTCTAATATCTCCCCCATCAGATCTATCAGTCGCATGGGCTGATGTGTCTGCCACCACGCCTCATAAGCAAGCGTAGTACCTGCATCCATCACTGTGCTCCTCCAATCCCACTGAACTGGCTGAAGTGCTGCCCAATCATTCAGCGCAACCTGTGGCTGTAATGGTGCGGGCCAGTGAGCTGTATCCCGCAGCGTCCACGCATATATCACCATCTGCTGAGGCACATCCTGTATCAGTCCAAACTGACGCATAACCCGCGAGGGTAGGTACATCTCTATGGTATGGTCTCCACGACCCATAAGAAATCTTTGCTGAAATGTGTATGGGAGATGGGTCACATCATCAGGCCACTCCTCACAACCAATATATGGACGATAGACCACACTAATCATGTCATCCAGTATCCTCCGCTAGTGGCAGACCTGTCCAGTATAGGTATACACTGCATCCCGATACAAGAACACAAACGCCTCAAACGGTCACTGATAATAACTGTAGGTCGGCTGAGTCACAGGGATGTGCTCCCAAAGCCATACGTGTAGTAGCGTAACCCCAGCAGATAAGGCCCTGTCATGAAGATAGGCAACTGTGTGCATCTCGTGGAGTAGCTGTGCTAGCATCACTGGCCCCCATGCGTAGATAATACCATGACTCACCATCCCCTCTATCATCCCGCCCCAGCCCACAGGAAAACCTCTGCCTCGCTTATCCGGCAGCACCACACCTCTGATCAACGCACATAGAAATAAGGTAAAGGGATCTGCACCTACCGCCAGCGTCCTGTCATAGTCCATCTCCCTCCCATCAGCTGAAAACACGACGTGATCTGCTCCGAACACTCTAGTCAATGCAGCCTGCCCTCTCCTCGTGTCATACCTCACGTGTCAACTAAGGATCGGCAACTTGAGGATGTGATAAACATCCTCAAGTGTGATGGTCATCTCTCCTGTCGGCAGCAGAAAGCTGGCAGTCTCGCTACGGTATTGCTCCACTGCGGCTGTCATCAGAGCTCTATGAGCTCACAGCACTAGCATCACTGCCACCGTCCAAAGCCCTAGCCTCGCAAGTCAAGGCCGCCACTTCTCATCGAACAGTGCCACCACGGATCATACTCGTCGCTTCTGCGACTGCAGTATAAACCGCTCTGTATCCTGCAGCCACCACTTCTTCGTTAGATACTAACTTATTTTCCCCCACACTTTTTCTTCTCAATGTCTCACAGGCCCAAATCATGCGGCCCCACACAGACAGCTCCTAGAGCTATTTTAAAAATAGTGCTACTTTTTCCTACCTATCGTGCCAATACAGACAATGGCGCCACTGCGCTCCCTGTATCGCGCCAATGCAGACATTGACGCTACTGCGCGCCATATATCGTGCCAATCTAGACAATGGTGCAGCACTCCATTTTCGCGTCAATTCAAATTTTCACGCTAAAACTTAAAATAGCGCTATTCCCTAGTTTGGCGCCAATCCAGATGATAGCGTCGCTATAACCATAATATGGTGCCAAAACACCGTATGTCTTTCTTCCTAAGCTTTTGGCGCTAAACCAGAAGATGGCACCAAAATTCCCCCTAAATGGCGACAAAATGGCCCTAACCTACCCTGGCGGATAGCGCTAATCCACAGGATTGTGCTAATTCGCCTTATCTTTGGCGCCACGCGCTCTTGTCCCATATCCCAAAACCCAGAAAAACGTGTGTAAAATAAAAAAATCACAAAGTTTGGGTTAGGCCCTACCTGGGGTCCAGCCTCGGGTGACCGCCCGACCTCTCGAAATTGCTCTGAAATGTGATGAAGTCACGGGAACTGTGGGTTGCGCTCGCCCATCTCTCCTTTGTCTTTTCTTCTACAAAGTTAAAAGTGTGCCAATGTGGCACTCTTTGGGCCCACTTTGCCTAATATAGTGGGCCATGTCATCCCTCCATCTCTTCTTTTTTCTTCCAGGGTGCAGATCTCAGCCTTTTTCCTCCGTTTTTCCTCCTACCATCTTCTTTTTCCAACACCTCTCCAGCTTTCACTTCCGTCACATCCTTTCGAGAGCTTACCTACAAAATTGTTATTTTTCCTGCCAACCTCTCGAGGGGGCATCCCCTATTCATCTCATTCCTTCTCGGCAGCTGGGGCATACTTTTCTTCGACCTGACGCCACTTCCCTCCTAGGTCCTAACGCCACGTCAAAGAGGGGCAAATGTAGACACCTAAAAATGTCTCGACCACCAAACTGACTCCCGACATCCCTAAACATACTAATTTTCCTTTCCAACCAATTAATTAAATTTCTATTTAATTAATTACCCCTTTCATCATCCAAATCCCCACCATTTTATCCCCAAAATTGAATTAATTTTATTAATTCAATAGTCCAAACCTTAGCCAATTGATTTAATAAATATGCAAAATTTATTAAATCAATTCCCCCATTTTCCCTAAATCTAATTAATTAGTTAAAACCATGTTAACTAATTAATCCAGCCTACTAATTAGCCTATCCCTACCCTAGACAATTAAATAGCTATTATTTAATTGCCTACTCTAGCCCATCTCATCCTAGCCTTAGGATTAATTAATTAAATCACTAATTAATTAATCTTATCCCCCCTCTAATCCCTCTACTAATTTATTCCAGCCACATTAATTAGGATAATCACCCTAATTAAGTAAGTCAAACCCTCATTAGCACTTCTCTCCACATTCCCCAAATTTAAAATTCAAATAAATCACACATCACATTTACTCCTCTTGCACATGTCATAACTCTCTTCCCCAAATGAATTTTTAATTCATTTTACCCTTCCCCATGTGAATTTTTAATTCACAAATAATCCATCTCACCCAACCTCATTTATTCACCCCTTTCCCAAAAATGAATAAAAGATTTACTTTTATTCCTAGCCCTCCATCTTCCAAGATCAAATCTAGGCCCTCTACATCACTTTCATCCTCCACCATTGATCTCTCCATTTAATCTCCACCCTTGGATCAAAATCCTCTCAAAAAGTCTATAAATACAACCTCTCACAAGTCATTTTCATCATCCAATTCCATGCAAAGTTACCATGCCAAAATCATCTTTGAGTAGATAGTGAGTTGCACAATTTGAGAGCACTTCACATTTGAATCCATAGTCTAGGGATAATCTTAGTCTTGGGAGCTTCTTTTGGGTGCAAAGGCTCCTTCTTCCCTTGATGGGATTAGGTGGTGTTTTGTAAGGTATAATCTTGTGTTTACTTGCATTTGATTTAGCTTTTTGCCTTATTGCATTATCTAATCTACACAAAGCTAGGAATGTTAAGCCTATCTGGTTTGATTAAAGATGTGTCTATCTTTCTTTTGTGTAGAGAGTCAATGCCACAAACATTAAGAGCCAATCCATTGTCAATCATAACTTGCTTTATCAACTTTTTATCTATTAGGACAAATGTTATAAGTGGATCATACTCATCTTTTATCGACGGTATCTCGTGTTGTTGAAACAAAATATCCATTTTTTTCACATGCATACAATAGAACAAAGTTACTACATCATTCAAATTAACAGTAGTGTTGATGGTTGTTTTAGCATACAACAATGGAGGTATGATTGTTGGTATCACACCTCTCTTGAAAAAAGTATCCTATCCAAGATAGGACTGCCCCAAGGATAATACAGCTAGGTCTTAGCTTGCTTGGAATGACTCAGTGGTATGTTTAGCTATGTCAACAAGGGATCTTACATGAAATGCAGGGTTTATGAAAAATGGCAGCAATGTATATGCAGAAACCCCATGATATCTTCAACAGATTTATACTGTAGGTGCTTCTTATAACCTAAATCTACCAAACTTTATGTAAAGAAAATGCAAAAGGAAAAGGGAGAGAGAAGGGATAAGAGATCCTAAGTGACAGTCACAACTGGGTGAAATGTTGCAGATTAGACAAATACTTTCAATAAACCATTCCTTGTTTCACCAGGATAGGAAACCCACAATGTTGCAAGAAATGATGTAATCTTTAAAGGATCTGTAGGATTTTCAAATTGCATTCACTCATTAAACACTTAGACAATGGCATAGCTTAACTAGTGGAGTGCAACTAAACTATATTCAATGACAGGACCCAAGCTAACTATACGCAGCAACTTACCGTCTTCAAGCACTAATAGTATGGACCAAAGCATTCATCAGATATCTTAACATTTACCCATCATTGCAAAAGCACAACTAATTAAATTCAAATTGATATGAACCATGAAAACCAAAATGTGAAAACACATAAACGCAAATTCCCAACAACCTTTAAAACTTGCTTTGTATTGATTAAAATTTGGCAGAGTCTCAACAAATCAGTATAAAATTTTACTTGTTACAATGAGATAATGATGGCCCTTTTATATACAAGGCACCATACTGAGTTTTTGAATGGATAGTGGAGATTAACTTAACACCAATGGTCTAGATTACATGGCATTTAATGAGATACATCGGTTAGTTGCATTTTCAAATTTGCCTTTGTGTTGTAGAAAAAAGCCAAAAAATAGCTTGTAAATACATTGAATCTAGACAAAATGGATACCCCTTTGATTGTACATGATGAAAAGTTAATTTTCAAGGCCTAATAAAGTCACATGTCACTTGAAAACTTGAGCTGATGTAGATTCATGGGATTCCAAGTGCTGACTAGATCAAAAGGAGTATGTGGCACATTTTTGGTGAAAGTGTATCCAACTAGATGCTTGTTGGATCATCATTGCATGACTGGACTGCTCGGACAGCTATGAACAAGTGTGAACATGTCTTATGCATTAAACTGGATCTACATGAACAATAGTGATGTAGGCATGATATTCAGTGTCTTCAAGCTCTGGAGACTTATTTCCATCATCTCAGACATCATACTAACTTCCGCTTGTAGGTGTGGTAGCAATTTGGTGGATAAAATGAAGTTTCTACATTTCTGGGTCAGCAGGGTATCTCCGTGTGTTCACCTTCCAAGACGGCTCCAATTGGCTGCATTGTCCTCTAAGACCTACAATTCACAATGCAAAGCATCAATTTCATCATAAACAGTCATTTTTCATCAATTTGGATCAAAATATGTCCATTTGCAGTCACGGATTAGTCTAGGACAACTTATTGTCAATGTCACTTTTCTATGAGCAACCTCTTAAATCCAGTGATTTTCACATCATTTGCTGAGTTTTTTACCATTTTCAAGTACCCATTTGGCCAATATATTAATCTAGGAAGTTTTTGTGGTCATTAGAATCCATTTACAGACTTTTATTTCATGTTTTTCTAGCCTTCTCTGCAAAAAGTGCAATTTTTGGGAGTCAGACTTTTCATGTGCAGTAGCATTAATTATCATAAAATGTGCCAAAAATCCTACACAAACATGGTAAAATGTTCATCATGATGTGACAATAGATATGCATTCAAATCCATCAAGAAAATCTAATTTGCTCCTTGAAAAACTCAATTTTCAAGCCAAAATACCAAAAAGCGTTGATTTTGGAGGTTGCTAACTTAGCAAGGATTTCACCTCCAACTGACCTAGTAGGGATTTTGGGGTTGTTCGACCTTGCACGGATTTTGACTCCATCCAACCTAGCAGGAATTTTGACTTCATCTGACCTAGCGGGGATTTTGGTGTCGACCGACTTAGCGGTAGTGCGGAAGGAAGTTAGTTGAAGGCAAATTTAGTGCTAAAGTCAGAGGATGATGATTTTTGTGCAGAAGTCAGTGGTGACTATTTTTAGCGCCAAAGTCGATAGTGACTTATTGTAGCGCAAGTCAGTGAATGCAATTTTTAGCACAAAGTTAGTGAGAGGCATTTTTAGTGCAAAGTCAATGAGAGGCATTTTTAGCGCCAGATTTTGAATTGGCTAGGGTGAAAGTATATTTAAAAATATATTTAAGCTTTAAATATTTTTAAATATACTTTTAGGATGTTTGAGATGGGTTCCAGATCCATAAGATTTCATATGCAAACTCTAGAATTTTGAGGTTCCACCAGATTTCAGACTTAGCCATTTTTCAAGATTTTCAAGGTTTCAGACTTAGCCAAATCAGGGCTTCAGGACCATGTGTCAGGATGAAAGTATATGAACCCCTTAGTGAAATCTTGTGGAGTTTGACATGATTTTGCAACTGTAAGACTTGGAATCTAGGAATTTCAACATAACACATCCTGCAGAAGTAATATCAAGGACAATATCCAGTGACATGGGATTTTGGAGCAAAATGTAATAACACCCAATTTCAGTGCAGAAGGCAACAAATGGCTATCTTCAAGCACAAGACCACTCAAAACACCTCCAAATGACATCAAATCACTCCAAACATGCAAAATACTCAAATATGGAACAAATCATGCACTCTAAGCACATATTCACCTTCTCATCATCATAAGTAACAAAGGTTGAGACTCCAAGCCAAAGCAAAAGAGGGGGTCTCCATTTGGCAAAAATGGGATGTGTGTGCAAGGCACAACAAATGGTGACTCTACTGGGAAAATGATCCAGAGCATTTCAAAGATAAACTTTAGTTTTGAACCTAGAATCTTTGTGTTTCCCACATGCTGAACAAGACAACATGATACCTTATCAAAGAAGTAGAAATCAATAGCAGGGTGCAACCATCTGCATCCTGAAAACTTGAGTGTGTGCAATTGTATTCATTCACATCCCTTGGAAACTAAGCTCATCTAAGATCCTTTACATTAAGCTACATGATTAGTACGCACCTCATGAACTACCTAGACATTGCCTCGCTACCAGCGAGCGTCTATAGCTCCGACAGGTTTGTCTCAGAATTCCACTCAAGCAGAGCCCCACTACCAGTCAGGCATCCATAGCTCCAGTAGAGTTTACTTCTAACTGAGTTATAGTGTGTGTAAACATGATTTTGTTTTTATTTCTTTCTTTGATTTGATTGATATTTCATTGAGCTTAAATTTGGCAAAGTACAATGCAATACTACTACCTTTGTGATAACTCAGCTAGCTGGATGTGGACTCTCGATGGCGGCAAAGGTGGACCTTAGATTTTTCATTTAATGCAAGATCACCAAGACTCACTTAGCTACCTCAAGATTACTTAAAGTGTGAAAGATATATGGTTAGAAAACACTTCAAGTGCACTGACTAATGACTCTTTTCTAATGAATAGACATCATATCCCCTGGTATAATAGTAGAACTCACAACAAGGCCTAAGAAAAAACTCTAGCTTCTCAAAGAAATATTCCAAATTACTTACCCAACAAAGAAGCACTTGCAGGTGTGCACAACTTCCACCACATTCGAGAAATGGAGAACCCAAGTAAAGCAAGTGCAGAAGTGAAAAGCAAGGCAAACAAGCAACTAACCCAAACAAAACAAGAAGAAAGAAACAACTAACAACTAACAACCAAGGAAAAGCAAAAATAGAAAGCATCAACTAAACTGAAACAATAAACAACTAACTAAAAAACTAACTAGAAACAAGCAAGACCATGTACAAAAGCCTTGGACAGCAAGTATTTACACTTCCCCATGATTTATTTCTCAGGACATGCAGGAGTAACAAGGTGCAAGTCAATGTCCTAAGTCTGGCAAATTCATCTTTGTACTCTGAAAAGTGAGGTAGAGGCATGCTCAATTCATATTCAAAGTACCAATTATATAGGATCAGCAATTGGGGCAGCTCATTAGGGCCATGATCAATCCAGATGCAAGTTGTCTTACCTAAATCACCGTAATCAAATTGATAACTTTCAAAACCAAGTGAGAAGAGCAAAGATACAACCTGATTTGTAGTACCATTAGTTAGGTATGTAAGTTCATCACCTTGTTTCATTGTACCAAATACCTTCTCATCTTTGGGAGGTCTCAACTCGTGTTTGACCATATCATGTTTATCAAATACCTCTGGAGCACTAAATGTTACAGCAACTTCCCAAGTGAACAAAAAGTCTAGACAATCTTCCTCAGAGTGTGGATCATCTGCATGAACTCTGCATGAAGTGGCTAAAGCAAAATCTGACATATGTGGTGAATTTCCATGCAGTAGCATATCCTTTCTCATTGTTGATACCAACTCAATGATGTGATCAAGTGTCTGACATGAAAATGCTTCCAAGCCATCACTTTGCATGATAGTTTGATTTTTATTCTTAGATTGTAGACTTATACTTTCATTTCTTATCGTTGGATCAACATCAACCATGTGGAGACCTTCTTCAATGCAAGTATAAATAGGATCAGTCTGATGAGTGCATGATACACTTGAATCTACTTCATCCATATCAGTCACATGCTCTAAGAAAACTTTCTCTGCACCAATCAACAACCTTCATTTTTTAATTGAGGGCTAGCATTGGGTTGGCAATTCACTATCTGTGGTGAGAACAGAGCCTTTTTCTTCCTCTATATCAACCAACAACCCTTCTGTTTGGAATGCACATCTATTGCCTGCAGCAGCAACAAGGTCCTCTTCTTCTTGTATGATTTGATCCGTGATGTCAATATTGCCTTGAAGTGATGCATTTTCCTAATTTTCTCCATTTGACTCAACTGAAAACTCTGTGGGAGTAACTACAGTGATCCGATATGACTGATCATGGTAATGCATTATGTTGATATACTTAAGAGCTTGATTGCTTTTCTCTAAATAATCTGATTGTAGCTCAGCTATCTCAATCGGAACAACTTCTTGCATTGATGTCCATGATTGTTCTTCATCTGGAGGACTAATTTTCTCTTGTTCTTGCACATATCTGATCTGATCATACTATTGTCCCAACTTAGAATTATTAGTAGTCTGAAATGAACTGATGTTCTCCACCTCAGTAGCAACAAATTTAACCTTATGACTTTCCATCTATGAAGTGTCTAGTTGCTGATCTGCATCCCCAACATTGTTGTTTCTAAAATCTAATTTTGTATCAATTTTGTCCACATCCTTAGTAAAAGAAGTGTAACCCTGTATACTGCCTTGTTCATTGTCTTATGACTGCAAACTAAGTTTTAACCAAGATGGGACAACATATCCTTCAAATGAGTTGTCTGATTGAGAAAGAGATTTTAACCAGTCATGGAACTCATATTCATTAGTTGTGTGACCTGCAGACCACATACATTGTCTGCCATCATCTGGACATGTATTTTGATGAATAGCTTCAATTTTTCCCATATGCAAATTGCCCTTTTGACATGGACTCACAACTCCTACAGCCTCAACACTTTGAATACTTTCGACTGAGACATGACCACATGCATATGCACCCATCTGAGCTGCAACTCCTTGTGAGGTCTTACTCTGAATATGGCTGTCATACCCACATCCTACTTTAGGCTTATAAACTTCAAAAATAGGAAGCAATCCCTTCAAATGTAGATCCAATCTTTGGAGGAAGGTCAAATAATCAATCTTGTCATGCAATTCTCGAGGATGTATAGTGCAAACTTGAGGTGAACTAAAATCAAACAATGTCAGAGGAGGATACTTCACCCTGATCTGATTATCTAACACTTCTTTGAAAAGTGGGATGTTCACTTGGAAGTTCTCTTTATGATATGATTGTTGTGATAGTGTTATGAAGAACGAAGGAGTCTCATGACTGAAACCCTTCTATGTGTTCATTGGATCAGAATTTCATGTACATTCACTTCGTTTTAACATGTGCAATGAACCAACAAAGATGAAAGCCTGCATAAAATCTTGGTTTATGCCCTCCTTCTAACACCAATTTTGTTGATGGTGGTTTTATCACACAACAACGCATGTATGATTGCTGGTATCATACCTCTCTTGAAAAAGGTATCCTATCCAAGATAGGACAACCCCAAGGATAATACAGCTAGGTCATAGCTTGCTTGGAATGACTCATTGGTATGTCTAGCTATGCCAACAAGGGGTCTTACATGAAATGTAGGGTTTATGACAAATGGCAGCAATGTATATGCAGAAACCCCATGATATCTTCAATAGATTTAAACTATAGGTGCTGCTTATAACCTAAATCTACCAAAATTTATGTAAAGAAAATGCAAAGGGAAAAGGGAGAGAAAGAATGGATAAGAGATCCTAAGTGACAGCCACAAATGGGTGAAATGTTGTAGATTAGAAAAATACTTTCAATAAACCATTCCCTGTTTCACCAAGAAAGGAAACCCACAATGTTGTAATAAATGATGCAATCTTCAAAGGATCCTTAGGATTTTCAAATTGCATTCACTCATTAAACACCCAGACAATGGTGCAGCTTAACTAGTGGAGTGCAACTGAACTATATTCAATAACAGGGCCCAAGCTAACTATACATAGAAACTTACCATCATCAAGCACTAATAGTATGGACCAAAGCATTCATCATATATCTTAACATTTACCCATCATTGCAAAAGCACAACTAATTAAATTCAGATTGATATGAACCATGAAAACCAAAATGAGACAACATATAAATGCAAATTCCCAACAACCTACAAAACTTACTTTGTATTGATCACAATTTGGTAGAGTCTCAGCAATTTAGTGTCAAATCTTACTTGTAACAATGAGAGAATGATGGCCCTTTTATAGACAAGGCACCATACCAAGTTTTTGAATGGATGGTGGCGATTAACTCAACACCAATGGTCCAGATTACATGGCATTTAATGAGATACATCGGTTAGTTGTATTTTTGGATTTTCCTTTATCTTGTAGGAAAAAGACAAAAAATAGCTTGCAAATACATTGAATCTGGACAAAATGGGTACCTCTTTGATTGTACATGATGAAAAGTCAATTTTCAAGGCCTAATAAAGCCAAAATAAAGTCACATGTCACTCGAAAACTTGAGCTGATGTGGATTCATGGGATTCCAAGTGTTGACTAGATCAAAAGGAGTATGTGGCACTTTTTTGGTGAAAGTGTATCCAACTAGATGCTTGCTATATCATCATTGCATGACTGGATTGTTGGGATAGCTATGACCAAGTGTGAACATGTCTTATGCATTGAACTGGATCTGCAAGAACAATAGTGATGTAGGCATGATCTTCAGTGTCTTCAAGCTTCAGGGACTTATTTCCATCATCTTGGACATCATACTAACTTCCTCTTGTAGGTGTGGTAGCAATTTGGTTGATAAAATGAAGTTTCTACATTTCTGGGTTAGCAAGGTATCTCCGTGTGTTCACCTTCCAAGACAGGTTGAGTTGGCTACTTTGTCCTCCAAGACCTACAATTCACAATGCAAAGCATCAATTTCATTGTAAACAATCATTTTTCATCAATTTGGATCAAAATATGTCCATTTGCAATCACGGATTAGTCTAGGACAACTTATTGTCAATGTCACTTTTCTATGAGTAACCTCTTAAATTCAGTGATTTTCACATGATTTGCTAAGTTTTTTACCATTTTCAAGTACCTATTTGGGCAATATATTGATCTAGGAAGTTTTTGTGGTCATTAGAATCCATTTGTAGACTTTTATTTCATGTTTTTCTAGCCTTTTCTGTAAAAAGCACGATTTTTAGGGGTCACAGACTTTTCATGTGCAATAGCATTAATTATCGTAAAATGTGCCAAAAATCCTACACAAAATTGGTAAAATGTTCATCATGATGTGACAAATAGATACACAATTCAAATCCATCAAGAAAATCCAATTTGCTCCTTGAAAACTCAATTTTTAGGCCAAAATACCAAAAAGCGCTAATTTTGGAGGGCACTGACTTAGCAGGGATTTCACCTCCAACTGACCTAGCAGGGATTTTGGGGTTGTCCGACCTTGCGCGAATTTTGACTCCATCTGACCTAGCAGGGATTTTGACTTCATCTGACCTAGCAGGGATTTTGGTGTCAACCGACTTAGCGGTAGTGTGGAAGGAAGTAGGTCTGAAGCGAATTTAGTGCTAAGGTCAGGGGACAATTATTTTCCCACAAAAGTCAGTGGCGACTATTTTTAGTGCCAAAGTCGGTAGTGACTGATTTTAGCACAAGTCAGTGAATGCAGTTTTTAGTGCAAAGTCAGTGAGGCATTTTTAGCGCAAAGTCAATGAGAGGCATTTTTAGCGCCAGATTTTGAATTGGCTAGGGTGAAAGTATATTTAAAAATATATTTAAGTCTAATTTCTTATACTTTAAATATTTTTAAATATACTTTTAGGATGTTTGAGATGGGTTCTAGATCCATAGGATTTCATATACAGATTCTAGAATTTTGAGGTTCCACCAGATTTTAGACTTAGCCATTTTTTCAAGATTTTTAGGGTTTCAGACTTAGCCAAATCAGGGCTTCAGGACCATGTGTCAGGATGAAAGTATATGAACCCCTTAGTGAAATCTTGTGAAATTTGACATGATTTTGCAACTGTAAGACCTGGAAACTAGGAATTTCAACATGACACATCCTGCAGAAGTAATTTCAAGGACAATATCCAGTGACATGGTATTTTGGAGCAAAATGTAGTAACGTCTAATTTTAGTGTAGAAGGCAACAAATGGCTATCGTCAAGCACAAGACCACTCAAGACACCTCCAAATGACATCAAATCACTCCAAACATGCAAAATACTCAAATTTGGAACAAATCATGCACTCTAAGCACATATTCACCTTCTCATCATCATAAGTAACAAAGGTTGAGACTCCAAGCCAAAGCAAAAGAGGGGGTCTCCATTTGGCAAAAATGGGGTGTGTGTGCAAGGCACAACAAGTAGGTGGTACAATCACCTTTTGGAAAGCTTCTTGGAGCATTCTGTGATATGTAGGTAATGTTTGTACTAAATCCCAAAGAGAGATCTTAGCTGGAGTAGCGCGAAGCTGTTCGACAAGATCATATTCTTGACCACTTTTATGAGTAAGACGAAGTGGTGGGGGGAGCATAGGTTGAGAAAATGGAAGAGAGATAGGCACATGAGGTGCTTGCTTACTTTTCTTTTTATTATAGGTGTTGTATGTGTGAGCAATCATGGGATGTTGTGGCACATTATGAACACCTTGATTTCTTTGAGTGATTTTTCTTGCATAGTTTAGGATGTAATCTAAGGTTTGAGGTTGTTTTCAATCACCTTGAACCATAATCACCAGTTTTAAGAAAGAAGGTACCTTAGGTACTCCTTGCATCTTAGGAACATTGCTACATTTATCTAGTAACCCTTTAGTGGGCAAAATAAGATAATTGGTGAATATTGAATTAACATTGTTTTCCTCTCAATTATACCCAACATCTATCTCTAAAGGATTTAATTTGAGAGACCTTTTCTCATCCACCAATGCTTCTACTTTTGAAGGGAGAGAATCAAGGCTAAGAGAAGGTTCAGTGTTGTTAAGGAGATTGTTGCTGATCATATCATTAGAGATGTCTAAGGGACTTAAAGTAGAGCTATCCATAATCTTCATCCAAGGTTCTTGAACATTCAACTATAGGAGGAATAGGATAACTTATGGAATCATCATCATCATCATCATCATATATTTTAGCTATTAGTTCCAAAGAATTAAGAGAAGAAGAACTTTCACACTCATCATTCTCAAGAGTATTCACAGAAATGCATTTTGTTAGTTCTTCCACTACCGAAGGGTATGTATTCATAAGAGCTATGAAGTTGTCAAAATCAAATACATAATCAAGGATTTCAAATGAAGAGCATTTAAATATATCCTTATGATACATAGCTTGTATATAAGTGAGAACATGAGGATTCATATTAAGAAATTTGTAGAAATTCTCAAAGTTTTTGATATATGCACGTAAAGATAGCAAAGAGAAATGAGATGATGCCATAGGGAAATGTCTTGAAACATCAATATCCAATAGGATATAGTAAGATAAGACATGCAAAGTTTTACGATACTTCATACACCCTAGATGTGAGACTATTTCACGCCCAAGCACTTGTTTGAGGGAAATGGGTACTAAAAGACACATAGAGTCCACAACAAACAGAGTGGATAGGAGGAAAGAGGACAACATAGCAAGGCTAAGTTGATGATTTTAAAGGTTTTGATAAAAAAGCTATGAATGAGGTGTGCAGACACATAGTGTTGAAATACACACTATGTAATTAAGAATATGCCAATTTTCACACAATTTAATGAAATTATGCAAAATTTTCAAATGAATAATGAATATATGCTTGGATATGAGTGAAAAATCTTAAATTCAAGATATTTAGAATGAATGCATGAAACAACACCAATTTATGCTTGTTTATGCACCTAAAATGTTCACTTTTTTCAATACAAATGCACAAAATATGTAATGAAATTAGGAGAATGATGAGGGATAGAAAATTAAAACCTTTTAATTAGTCCAATACTGTAGCAAAATTTGTCGCAACACACCAATATTGCAATGCTAGATGAAAGATTAGCCAAAATGTAGTAAAAATGCAAAGATTTGTGAAACCCTAATAGTGGAATTAAGGCATGAGAATATGCAAAATGATGAATGAATAGAATCTAATTAGTTTTAATATGTAAAATTATTCAGATCAGATTTGAAAATGATTCCAAAGTTCTACAATGCAAAGTGCAAGTGAAATTTTAAAGAAAAATGAATGAATATGCTTGTTTTTATTGAAATATACAATGTGTAAATGCAAAATTTGAAATGTAGATGCAAAAACACACTATGATGAAACACTACAGTCCAAAATCAGATTTGAATGAATGTGAAAATGAGTAATAAAATCTAAAATAAGATTTTAATTACAAACCCTAGCTTTTGAAATTACTATTTCAAACAAACCCTAGAAAATGAGAGATATAAGTGCATGATAAATGATTATGAAATGATGAATTGTTGTAATTTATCTCAGATCTAATGTAAATATCAGAAAATTAAATAATATGCAATGAAAATGGTGCAAATTATGCCTAAATACAAGCTAAAATGCATATTTTTTTCAAATGTTTCAATTTTTTTAATGCAAGATTTTAAATGTATCAAGATGAAAATGATATGTATGAATGCAAATTTGGTGTACAACACTCAGAAAGGTGCAAAATTCAATAAAAACATGGGTTCACCAAAATGTAATGTTGATTTGATTGATAGTTTAGTTAGATACTCCTTTCACTACATACATTCAAGGACATTAAACCGAATTTAATCACAACTTTTGCAAGAGGACTCAACTATAGGTTTGGTGTCACTTGGAATGACAAAGAAATTTGGAATTTGTTGATTAATTTATTAAACCTTAGTCCGATTAAGCTCAAAACCCTAATTATGCAAAATCGTAAGCAAACAGACAAAACCTGACAAATGCTTGCACAGGAGGGCACTAAATGTAGATTAGATACATACCAGATTTCAAGTTTCAAGATGCAGAAACTTCAGGGTCAAAAGAGCAGGTGCCCAAGACCAAGGTGGTTCTTTTTTTGGAGGTCGAGAGCCAAATATGTTGTAGATTGTGCCTTCTTAGGGATTTCTGATAGTGCAAAACTGGAGGTCAAAAGAGTGGGTACCCTTGATCTTTTAGGGATATTTTCTAAATTTTTCTTTAGATCGAGAATCCTTATGCTCTGCAATTATCCTCTATAACTTCTCTCTATAAGATTCAACACCTGTCACCTGCAATGACAAGAGAGGGGTGTTGAATGCACAAGACAACTGAGGGGGGGGTAAATCAGTTGTAGCTTAAAATTTCAAAACCCTCACATAGTTAGATCCGCACATATTCAATTAACCCTTAAACTATTATGATTATTAAGCATGAAAAGCAAATAACAAAAACTAAATCAAATCAACATCAAACACAAGAGAACACCAGATTTACATGGAAAACCTAAGAAGGGAAAAACCATGGTGAGGATTAGCTCACAATATAAAGTAGTAGAAACACCAAATTACAAAAGGCTCACTACCTAGAAGAAAGGCTCACTCCCAAAGGGCTCACTACCCAAAGAGAAAGAGAAAGAAGAAGTGGCTCACTACCAAGATTTGAACTATTATAATTGTATCTAACTTATGCATGGAGTACAGTTCCAATGAAGCTCAAAATACAGAACCAATATTCACCACAATACCAACATCACATTCACAACATCAATGAAAGATAGTAGACACCTTCTGCTCATTGCATCCAGTAATCTAACACATGAAGGCTTGTACTGCTCCACACACTCAGCCACATTGTTACTCACATCACATCCATCACATGAACACTTGATCATGATCCATTGACACTCATTTATATTGTCATCAACCTTGAGAACATTCACCAAGGTTGGCAAATCACCTTAACCTAGAAAATTCAAATTAGGTATGGACCTAAACACTCCTACGGTGGAAGGGAATGAAGGCAGACCATAACACATCTTAGCTTAGACCTAAATCCATCCAAGTACGTTAGTCCACACTTTCACAATCACCAAAGCAACTATGTAATTAGTGTAAACACCCAAGGTCGGCCAAACCTATGTTAACACAATGTTCTTTTAAGTACATGTTTCCTCAAACCCAAAAATGACTTGCGGACCACATGCAAGGCTTCACCACAATCTAGAGTATTCCACTAACATCCTGAAATCCAACAAATTCCTCTGCAATAACTTTCACCTACCACACACCTTTATCTTGTTTAACCAACATGCTCAACTATCTTTGTCATACACTGTACCTCTAGAAATTGGCTTCCAGAGCACCAAACCATGAAAAACTTCAATAGAAGAAAGATATAAACCTTATAATCACAATTCTAGAACTTCAAGATCTAAAATTTCTTTGCAGAGAAATGCGAAGCAAAGACATTTCTCCCAAACACCTATGCACAACTTAGAAACACAGTCCACACACTGGTGAACACAATTTTATCTACACAATGAACCGAAGCACCAAATTTGGAATATAACAACTCTTAACACCTCTGAACAACATATCCAAACCGCAAAGATAGATCTTCAACATAGAGGAAATGCGGAGAAAAAGAATAACACTACTCTATAAGCCAAAATGCTACTTCAACACATTATTTCCTTTATTAATAAAATTTTCTCAAAAGCACTTGGAAGCTAACCAATAGAAACATATTCCTAACAACTTCAGCATCTCTTCAAGGGAAGCACATCATCTTCAGCAAAGCAACTCGACCAAATAGCTCACACCATTGCAACAACCTCATCTTAGAGACAATATCCACTCAACACTAACTACTCATATTCTTGCACCATAAGCAACTCACACAAATGACATAGTTAACACCAATGACCACACAAGCTTGTTGACATCAATGACAAAATCAATTACACATACTTGCCACAATCTCCCCCTTTATCATTGATGGCAACACATAATGTGAAAAACCATCAAGACACAAATATGCACCAAACTTCTTTTCTTTCTTACTCTCCTCCTTTCTTTCTTTCTTTCTTTTACAACTCATACTCTCTTCTCTGACCACTAACTCTTTTCTTTTTCACATTGCTCTCTCTCTCCCCCTTTGACATCAATGGAAAAGGGCTGCACATCTCACTTTCAATCTTACTTTTAGACAACTTCTCAAACTTGTACCTGCTTATTACTACTCTACAACATCATTTATTTTACTGCCTTGCATGTTCCTTGTTAGAAGCAACCAACATTAGAACTTACTCCACCTAACTACAACAACCATCACAACCACTACCTGCTCCTCCTGACAGGTAGCCTCCAACATCAGTTCAGAATAAGAAATGAAACTTGAACTCCACTAGACTAATGCATCTCCTTATGCATCTAGTTAAAAGGAGGGGAAATAACCCCTAACTTCTCCCAGAGATACTCAAATGTATCCTTAGGAAGAGACTTGGTGAATATGTCAGCAACTTGATCCTTTGTAGGCACATACTCAAGCTTCACTTTAATCTCTACAACCTTCTCTCTTGGAAAGTGATATCAGATTGAGATATGTTTTGTCTTTGAGTGCATCACCAGATTCTTTGAAATGTTAATAGCACTGGTATTATCATAGAAGATAGGAATTGGCTCATAATATACAACACTGATATCTTTCAAAGTTTGCTTCATACACAACACTTGTGTGCAACAAGATGTTGCTATAATGTATTTTGCCTCTGCAGTAGATAAAGATATTGAATCTTGCTTCTTACTTAGCCATGACACCACTCTATCTCCAAGAAAGAATGCATTGCCACTTGTACTTTTCCTGTCATCGACACATCCAGTCCAATCTGCATCTATGTAAGAACTTAGAGTAAAGTCATTATCCTTTGGATACCACAAGGTATGATCCAGAGTGCCCTTTAAATATTTGAATATCTTCTTCACTACTACAACATGTGACTCTCTAGGATCTTCTTGAAATCTAGCCATAAGACAAACTGCATGCATAATATTCAGTCTAGTAGCAGTTAAGTATAACAATCCTCCAATCATTGACCTATATCTACTCTGATCAACCTTAGGTGATTCATCATTCTTGCTCAACTTGCAACTAGTTATCATAGGGGTACCTACTAGTTCAAAATCTTCCATTCCAAACTTCTTTAACATTTCCTTGACATACTTTGATTGTGAAATGAAAATACCTTTATTTATCTGATTGATCTGTAGCCTAAGGATGAAGTTCATTTCTCCACACATTGACATCTAAAATTCTTTCTGTATCTCATCTTCAAAGCTATTGCACATACCTTCATTTCCTCCGAACATTACATCATCCACATATGCTTCAACAATCAGAATTTGATCTTCTCTTGTTTCGATATACAAATTGCTATTTACAGAGCATTTATTGAATCCTTGTTGTAATAGATACCTGTCTAACCTTGCATACCAAGCTCTGTGGGCTTGCTTCAATCCATGTAGTGTCTTCTTCAATCTACAGACCATGTCAGGTTCATATGATAACTGAAATCCATCTGGTTGTTCTATGTATACTTCTTCTTCCAACTCACCATTCAAGAAAGTAGACTTCACATTCATTTGATATACTTTGAAATCCTTGTGTTGCAAAAGCGAAAAACATCCTGATGGCCTCCATTCTTTCCACCAAAGAAAAAGTTTCTTCATAGTCTATTCCATCTACTTGTGAGTAACCTTTACACACAAGCCTTGCCTTGTTTCTTACCACTTCTTCATTCTCATTTAGTTTGTTCTGGTACACCCACTTGGTTCTAATCACATTCTTGTTTGTTGGTCTTGGGACAAGTTCCCAAGTCTGATTCTTTTCAATCTGTGTTAGTTCTTCTTCAATAGCCTTGATCCAATACTCATCCTTGCATGCTTTAATCACTGTTTTAGGTTCAACTGTAGAGAGAAAACATAGATTTACCTATTCTTCAATAGCTTTCCTTCTTGTCAGTACACCTTTTTTCTTGTCACCAATGATTTGATCTTCAGAATGATGCTTGTACACATAATTGGGAGTTTTAGGATTCTTTTCTAAAGCTAAGAGTCTTTTCTGGAGCTGCTTCTTCTTCAATCTATACTTCCTTTTATCAGCATTTTTTGCTTCTCTACAAGATGACTCATCTGATTCATATCCATCAACTTTAGAATTCCTTTGTAGATCTTCATCAACTTTGACATTTGCACTCTTAACAATCCTTCTCAACCTCTTGTCATAGCACTGCTAAGCTTTGCTTTTAGTAGAATACCCAAGGAAGATACCTTCATCAAACCTTGCATCAAACTTTCCTAGATTTTCTTCATCCCTTCTGAAGTAACATTTGCTTCCAAACACTCTAAAGTACTTGGCAATTTGAGTCCTTCCATATCATAACTCATAAGGTGTCTTTATACTATTTGCTCTTGTCTACAGTCTATCCAGTATGTAAACAATAGTATGAATTGCTTCTCTCTAGTAGACCTTTGGTAGGTTTGCTTCTTTTTGTTGAACATGGAGAATACTGAGAGGGGGGATAATCAGTATTCTAAAAAACTTTTCATTCACACACTTGTTAATCCATTTACCAAATTCAACAATATGAAAGCAAAGTAAACACAAGAAGAGGAACCACAAATTCATAACATATGGACACAAGGATTTTACATGGAAAATGCAAAAAGGGAAAAACCACGGTGAGTGTTAGCTCACAATATATTATGATAGCACAATACCAAATTACAAGAAGGCTCACTACCTTAGGGATCACTACCCAGAGCTCACTGCCCTATGAAGAATTGCTCATTGCACAAAGGCTCACTACCAGAAAGAAAGAAAGAGAAGAAGTGGCTCACTGCTAAGATGAATTGCTTGATTTGCATCTATACATGCATGGGTGCAATTCCACTGAAGCTTTGATATACATTCTTAACACTCTTCATTCTCTGTCTACCATGTTTTACACTTCTGCTGCTATATTCTACAAGATCTCTCTTCTTCTACTTTGTTTGCTCCCACAGACATTCCACATACACTTCACACATACATTCGCATCACATTACAACACTACTTCTTTGCACCAAAATTTAACACATATAAATATCTACAACTTTGAATTCAATTCCAAAAACTAAGTCAACATGTTCTTCACCATGTTCTTAACCCTTATTGATTGTCAGCCCAACACTTCTGCTACAAATCACATGAACCATTCCTCACACCTCATAGATCATATCTTATCAACCACAGATCAAGATTCCCTTATGTGGTGAAATGTAGAACTCAAAATTATCTCCTCTGCCTTGGTGAAATACTAGATTCTTCTGACACCTATTCATACTACCTCAAAACTGCACACTAATACAATCACTTGTGGAGAAATGCAGACCAACAAACCCATGCACTCTGCACTATTCCTAACTTAACTGTGTTCACCCGAACTTAGACCAATCACAACTTAACTTCTAGAAGTCATCAGAACTTGCAATATTGAACATAGAACCTTCAAACAATTATGAATAACATACATGAACCGCATACCTTGACTATCAACTACAGAGGAATACCACTTGAGTCTCTGCTACTAACTCTGTGTTGTCAGTACTTAGCCATTCTGCCTTAGTCTTTTGTGTCCAGACCAGAACCTTGTATGCAGGTTATTCCAAGTTGAGTTCCCAATCATCCTTAGCTCCATCATGCTCTGTTTTCGTTGTTGCCATCAATGACAACATTACCCAATCAGCAGTGTCTCTTGACTATGTTGCCAACAATCTCCCCCTTTGGCATTGATGGAAACACTTAGTGAAAAATGTGTATCTTCGCCCCCTTTCTATATACACTATGTTCTTTCACTCCCCCTTAGGTGTTTGACCATTTTTCATTGTTCTTCTTCTCCCCCTTTGACATCAATGGCAAAGGTGTATGTACAAGGGTACAAATTTTGTCAAAACTGAAAAACTGTCATACTCTGCTGCATATGTACACATACAATCTTTAACTTAGTTTGTTGTGGGTTTTAGGATGTCATTGAAAATAGTCTTGATTTGAGCTATCTCTCTATCCCAACTCTTCTTAGCATTGTTCAAAATTTGAATATGGTCACTTATTAGGAAGACTAATTTTTCTGCTTTTTGTATATCAGAAGGTGTGATCATTAGTGCACTTGCTTGCAGTGCTTCTGCTACAAAATTTGACATTGAATCTAGCTTGGGAATTATTAGTCCTCTCAATTGACACATTCTATCTTTCATTTGGTCTCTTTTATTAACTATCTTACTTATCTCATCATGGATATTGATCACTTGTATCTCTTTGTTGCTTACTGACTCAGTTGCTGGATCAAATGACTTAGAAATGTTTGTCAACTATAGTTTCAGATCATTAATCTTCACTTATAATTCCTTTGTGGCTTTTGTCCATGATAAACAAAATTTGTACAAGTCACGGGATTTTTTTATGGACTTTGTATACTTCTTATTCCATGGTCTAAAGAATTTTTATCATTGATCAACATGATTTTTAACTTAGCTAATCTTTTCTCATCAAACTCTTTTCTAACTTTTTTTTCTGTAGATTTTTCAAAGGATTCAAAATGATTGTTCATTGATTTTATCATACCTTTTAGTTGATCAGTTGATGATAATGGTGTATCTTTTTGGTATTTAGGCATCAACTTCCCTAGTACATCAGATGTTGCAGCAATGATCTCATTGTATGTGTGTTTTCATCATCTATTCCTGTGTCTTTGATTAAACAAATGACTCTAATTTAAATTTATGTATTGGAGACAAGGAATTTAGATTTATTGGTTCTTGTAGAAATTTAGGTAGATCTAGGATTTATGCACTTTGTTGCTTTTTCCAAGGATTTGGAGCAGTGTCTCTTGCCACTTTTTCTTCACAAGTGAAACTTTCTTTCTCTTCTTCTTTTCTGCTTCCTTTTATTTCTCTTCTTTAGTTGTGGCTTTTGTAAATAATGAGGTCCTTATTCTTTTTCTGGGGCTAGATGTTGGTTTTTCCACTTTAGATCTATCATCTTTCCTTTCTAGAGTGCTTGATGTCCATTCTACCGAAGCACCTATGAACTTTGATCCTCCTGCTTTGGTTTTTGCCTTACTTAATTGTTCATCTGATGTTTTCTTTGACTGCTCAAGTTCCATAGAAATTCTAGAAGATAATTCTGAGAATATCCCAAATCTGCCCTCTTTGAGATTATTAAGTTTGCTTAGTAGTGCATCAGCTAATTTAGTCAAAACATCTTCTACAACTTCATACCCTAATGCAGGGACCCATACAATTCTTGGTTCCACATCTTCCATGAAGCATTTGTCTTTGTCCACCATGGATACAATGTCCTTTTCCTACTTTATCACTACATTTTCAGGTATCTGAATCCTACATAACATTTTCTTATGAAAGTCTTTGAAATATTCTCATAAGATTTCATTCTGCTTATCTACATTACCCAAACTTTGCAAGCGATTTCTTATTTGAGTGGCTACTAGTATGTGATCAAGCCAGACAATATTTCCTAAACTGGGTAACTCTCTCAAGAAGTAGAAGAGTAGACATGTAATCAAATGAATGTAGAAGTCTTATGACTAGAAAAATGATGGAACATTTTGATTCATTCTACTCCTACACTGAGTAGCCTTATGACCAAACTTATTGCAATTAAAACAATGGCCATTGAAAGATACCCTTTGAGCATTTGGCAGCCTGACCAGAGGTCTTCTAGGTCTTCTTCTTTGACTCCTGAATTGGTTGCCTTTGTTTTTCTTCAACTAAAAGTTTTCTTGACCTGATTTTGAACTTTCTCCTTTCTCAAATCCCAAGCCTTGCTTGTCATCTAAACTATTCTGACTTGCAATTAACTCCTTAAGCTTTGTAGAGCTTATCTTAAACTTTTCTTCATAGCTCTTAGCTTTCTCCAAATCTAATTTTAGGATTACAACTTCTTTTTCAAGTTTATTGCATTCTTCTAATTTGCTTTTTACCAGCATATTTAGATCATCTTCTACTTTAGCTCTTTAGAACTAAAACTTCCACTTTTAAATCATCTAGGGTTTCATTTGCTGATATCAATTGTTCACTAACCTCTTTGTATTTTTCTTTGAACTTCTTGACCTATTCTTTTAACTTTAGAATGCATTCATCAGCTTCTTGAATGTTATCCTTCAGATCCCTGATTTCTTCTTCAGAGTTTTCAAGATCAATAAGAGTTGCTTCCAATTCAACATTGTTCTCATATGAGAGATTTCCAAATCTTTTGGCTGCCATGAGTATACCTTCCCAGATCTTCCTCAAGTTGTTAAGCTTTATCCAAGGAACCTCGCTATGATACCAATTGTTGAACACAAATAATACTGAGAGGGGGGTGAATCAGTATTTTGAAAAACTTTTCATTCACACATTTGTTAATCTATTTACCAAATTCAACAATATGAAAGCAAAGTAAACACAAGAAAAGCAACCAAAAATTCATAACACATGGACACCAAGATTTTATGTGGTAAACCCTAAAAGGGAAAAACCACGGTGAGTGTTAGCTCACAATATATTATGATAGCACAATACCAAATTACAAGAAGGCTCACTACCTTAGGGTTCACTTCCCAGGGCTCACTGCCCTATGAAGAATTGCTCACTGTACAAAGGCTCATTGCCAGAAAGAAAGAAAGAGAAGAAGTGGCTTACTGCCAAGATGAATTTCTTGATTTGCATCTATACATGTGTGGGTGCAATTCCACTAAAGCTCTGATATACATTCTTACCACTCTTCATTCTCTGTCTACCATGTTTTACACTTCTGCTGCTATATTCTGCAAGATTTCTCTTCTACTTTGTTCGCTCCCATAGACATCTCACATACACTTCGCACATACATTCACATCACATTGCAACACAAATACTTCTTTTCACCAAAATCTAACACATAAATATCTGCAACTTTGAATTCAATTCCAAAAATTGAATCAGCCTATTCTTCACCATGTCCTTAACCCTTATTGACTGTCGGCCCAACACTTCTGTTACAAATCACATGAGACTCCAAGAATCACATCAACCATTCCTCATACCTCACAGATCATATCTTATCAACTGTAGATCAAGATGCCCTTATGTGGTGAAATGCGAAACTCAAAATTATCTCCTCTGCCTTGGTGAAATACTGGCAAACCAACTGTCAAAACTTGAAATTTTGTAGGTGATATTCTGGATCACTTCAGACTCTATAACTCCTCAAATGGAAGCTTCTGACACCTAGTTATACTAGCTCAAAACCACACACCAATACAATCACTTGCAGAGAAATGTGGACCAATGTACCTATGCACTTTGCACTATTCCTAACTTAACTGTGTTCACCCAGACTTAGACCAATCACAACTTAACTTCTAAAAGTCATCAGGACTTACAATCTTGAACATAGTACCTTCAAACAATTCTAAATAACATACTTGAACCACATACATTGACCATCAACTACGGAGGAATACCACTTGAGTCTCTGCTACTAACTCTGTGTAGTCAGTACTTAGCCATTCTACCTTAGTCTTTTGTGTTCAGACCATAACCTTGTATGCAGGCTATTCCAAGTTGAGTTCCCAATCATCCTTAGGTCCATGATGCTATGTTTTCCTTGTTGCCATCAATGACAACATTACCCAATCAGCAGTGTATCTTCACTATGTTGCCAACACTTTTATCATTGTCATTGCAGCCTCTTGAACAGTCCTATTCTTTCTTTCAACCACTCCATTCTACTGAGGAGTCCTAGGGGCAAATAAGTGCCTCTTTAATCCATGATTCTCACAAAACATGTTAAAATCATTGGAGGTGAACTCTCCACCTCTATTAGACCTCAAACATTTAATTGTCATATCCATTTCATTCTCGACCATGGATTTGAATGCTTTAAACTTATCTAGGGCTTCATATTTTTTGTTAAGAAAAGTAAGCCATGTCATCCTAGAATAATCATCAATTAAGAGAATGAAATACCTCACCTTGAAAACTCCTTACCTTGGTAGGACCACAAAGATATGTATGCACCAATTCCAACAATCTGGTAGAAGACTGATCCTTGACTTTGAAACTTCTTCTTGCTTGCTTTCCAATTTGACATTTCTTGCAAACAACATTGATGGGCTTTGTAATCTTTGGCAGATCTCTCATGGCTTGAGCTGAACTTATCCTTACCAGGCTATCAAAATTGATGTGACACAATCTTCTATGCCATAGCCAGCTTTCACTGATCTGAGTCATGAAGCAATAACCATCACCACCTTTGAGATGATATACATTTCCATCTGTCATCTTTCCAGTAGCTATCACAGTTCCAGAATCTTTTCTGATCTCACAACCACCATCCTGAAACACAAGATTGTATCCTTTTTTACACATATGCCCAACACTCAATAGGTTATGCTTTAAACCCTTAACATAAAGAACATCATCAGTATTATGCTTGCCATCAAAACTAATTGAGTTTCTTCCACATATTTGAGCAGCTCTATCATCACAAAATCTGACTAACCCTCCATCATATTTTTCAAGTTTAACAAACTTACTTTTATCGCCGATCATATGATTTGAGTATCCACTGTCAATGACCCAAAGGTTCTTTTTCTATGTAGTATGAAAAGCAGATATCAAAGTGCTTTCAACATTAAGACCTACTTTTGGAGCCTTTTCCTTCACACATTTCCTAGAGTTAGTAGAAATAGTATCATCTCTCAAAGCTATGAATAGACATTCATTATCCTCATCATCAAATTCATCATTAGATATACCTGCATCCTCTATAACATAGTAGCTTTTCTTAGGCACTCTACTTTTGTTCTCCTTATTCTTGCTCCTCAAAATTCTTTCTAGACATCTTGAAGCATAATGACCTATCTTCCCACAACTGAAACACTTGAAAGGCAACTTACCACTTTACTTACTAGTACCCTATTTCATTCTTCTTGCAAAATTAGCTTCCAAATCATCTGTATCCTCCTGATCTAATTCCACAGTCTTCTTAGATTTGCCAGCCGTGAAAGTAGTCTTAGCCTTTGCACTACTTGTATCGAGTTCTCTTATTTCAAAAGTAGTTAGGGTGCCAAGCAACTAATCTTTGGTAAACTGATTCAAATTTTGTAATTATTCTATAGCAGAAACCTTATGACTATAAGCTTTAGGAAGAGTTCTGAGTATCTTCAATATCATTTCTTTTTCATCCATTTTTCCACCAAGACCTTTGATGCCATTGACAACTTCATCCACCCTCTATAAGTAGCTTGTAATGTTTTCATCTTCAGACATTCACATGGTCTCAAACATGAGCTTTAAATTATACATTTTAGCTTGCTTGAATTTATCATCTCCTTCATAAATACTTTCTAACTTTTTCCAGATTTCATTAGCAGATTTCGGATCCATGACTTTCACCAATTCAAAATTAGATAGACCACTTAAAAGAGCATACCTTGCTTTACCATTGATTTCATAGGCCCTGACCTCCTCTGTAGTACTTAGACCATTTTCAGGCATTGTATATTGAGTCATTGCAAACTTCCAAATGTCGTATCCAAGAGAAATCAGATAACCTTACATCCTTATTTTCTAGAAAGCATAGTCAAATCCATCAAATAGGGGAACATCCTTCTTATGTACCATCCTAGATCTACCTCAAGTGGTTAAGCTCTCTTCCAACGAACCTTGCTCTGATACCAATTGTTGAATGCACAAGACAACTGAGAGGGGGGGTGAATCAGTTGTAGCTTAAAATTTCAAAACCCTCACACACATTTAGATCTACACAGATTTGTTGGTAAACAAATTGGTTGTTGTAAATGAATTCTCAATAATGACTCTGTTTTGCTCAAAAAGCAGCGATGAACTGGTCAATAGTTGGAGAGATCATGACAGAGCAACGATCTTCTTCTACGTTTGAGAGGGGCAGCTCCCTCGTATGATCAAAATAGGGGATTTTGTGGTATTTTAACCAAAAATACCAAAAGTAAAGGAAAACTAAAGGAAAATGAATTATAGAAAGCCTAGTGGTAGATACACAAATACCGACTGTGATTTCATAGACTAGTATGAATATAAAGAAAGGTTCACCATAAAATTAGAAACACACATTCCACATATTTGTATGACGAAGGGAAAGTGGTCACAAATATTGGAACTATGGTAATAACGAGGAAAATAGCTCACAAACCTCAACACACAAGGAGATAGGTTTACATGAATAGTATTAAATCAAGATACCAAGATCAAAACTGTATTTTCACACACATATTGCACAATTCATAGATATTCCAGCAAATAACCAATGTGTTTTCACAATAATATAGAGAATATACCAATTCAACCTATGAACAATATGCAATGAAAACACACAAAACACCTGAAACACACGAATCAACTACTTTATGTATTTATTTTAAAGTTATACAACTACAAAGCTTCTCTGTACAAAGCATAAAATCCATTAGCTCTCTATTTTTCTTTAGTTCTGCTCAATACTAGGAAAGAACTGAGAAAATGTAATCACTGGAACCCCCACCCTTTAGATTCGAAATAGCCTTGTATTTATAAACTTTCAGTAACTACCTCATAACCATTTTGTAACTCCCGAGTAACTACCTTTTTGGAAAAATAATAAACCTTATTTTTGGTTATGTTTTATGTCACTTTTCCATAAATAAGGTTTATTTTCTAACTTTACATTACAAAGAGTGACTTAAGTCACTTTCACAAAAAACATAACTAGAAGTTGCAAATTTTGCTAAGTTATTTCCATCTTCATCTACTCCATTCGGATAGCCAAACTTTGCCAGATTTTGATAACTCCTTTGAATACCTGAATCTTAGACTCCTGTGTTTGCACATATTTGAAATCATCTTTGAGAAACTTTTAACTACAGTGATTCTTGTGGACCATTAACAATAACTCGCAAATGCCCATTCTTAGACATTGAATGTCCATTTCCATTTGCTAATTGTTGTTGACAACCTGAATGCTCTCCTCGTAAAGCTTGATAATGAAATGATGAGCTTTCCATGTTCTTTAAATTTAACACTTCTATGAGAATCTCAACAATCTCACTCATTAATGGTCTACCTTTAAGCTCTTGACTAAGGTAGGGGTGAGCCAACTAGGCATCTTTTCTTTCTTTGGAACTCCCTAATAGAAAGTTATCCCTCCAAACAAGAATGTATAAGACAATAAAACATTCTTCTTTTCTTTTCAAGATATGGAAGAGCCCACTCCACCAAATTGTGCTCTACACTAGGCATGTTCTTGTAGATTTTTGGCCAGTTAATATTTTGAGAAGGACAACACCAAATCCATAGACATTACTCCATACCAAATGCTCAATCATCACATTCTCTGAGGCAGCATAGCCATAATTTCTCATGACTCGACTGGAAACATGATTTTTATTTCCTTCAACTCTATATTTTTCTAGCCTGAGGTTAGAAAACTATTACATTGTATTCAAAATCAAATAGAATGTTGGGTGCCTTAACATCTCCATAAATCATAAGCCTTTCATCTTTTTTTCTACATAATGCTATGAGATTGAGATGAATAGCAAATGCCAAACCATCCACGCTCCTTATCTTATGCTTCCATATTTCACATACACGTCTGCTAGCTCATCAACATTATTTGTAAATCATATTTGTTTGAAGATTGGTAAAATATTTGAAGCAAATCCATTTAATGCATATTTTGTGATTACTGGATAACTTATGTATATACTTCAAAATTTTCTTACAAGTCCACAAGGGCACTTGCAAATGCACTCATTTGTCAAAACCCCCATTCTGTTATTCTTTGATGGATGTCTATATGTTGATACAGAAGAAGCTTGCAAATTACATTTTCTAGAAGTTTTCTAAAATCTTTTTAACCAATCTATTTGTTTTATACCAATACTCTTTAAATTCCAAGTAACCACATTTCTTTGACACATTCTGTCAAATAGTTTAGATTCCTTGTATCATACTTGCACGTTTAGCAAGGGAGAGGGGCGTGATATTACACCGGCCAATTGCATTTGCTTTATAATTTTGAAAGCCCTTTCAACAAAGCTATTTTGTGTGTCGGCTATGCTTCTATATTTGACAAGAATCCTCCTTTTTTTATGTTGACAGGTTGCTGGCAAAAGGATTACGGACTTTGGTGCTACACCTACTGAAAATGCATTGTCTTGATAGTTTATGTAGTCTTCTCAACAAAAACCATAAATTATGTGTTCCCTATAATCATTGCAGTCCATAAGATTACATTTCTTTGAGCTAGATATCCTGAACTATTCAAAATGCCTTGTCTATCCTTCAACATTTGTGTTTGCAACTGTTACCTAAAAACATTACCTGTGAGGCTTTTAAACTCTTCAACAAATACACCATGGAGTTTGTCTTTATACTTATAAACTTCTTTTTCTTGAATGTTTTGAGGACTTTTCTAATAAATCCATTTTGTGTATATCCTGTAATCATGCATTCTGTATGATGGTGTTTTTCTGCTGGTGAAGATCATGATTCGTTATTAATGCTAACTACCCCTTATTGCTTCAAAACCCACGTTGCTTCCCATATGTGTATGGCACGAGTTTAGGAGAGCATCATGGTTCTTTAAATAATAAAACAACTTTTAAAGTTCAGTTAATAGCAAATGGTGGCCAAGAAAGTGGTTTTACAACTATCCACTTAATTATTGGAGATTTTAATGGACATGGAGGAGTGCGTTAATTTACTTCGTCGACAGTGCAAGTGGAGTTTCTCTTTTCAAAACTTGAAAATCATGCCTTTTGGTTTGGTTAGCCAAAAATGAAAGTAGACATCAACTTAGCCAAAATCAAAAGTAGATGCTCACTTCACCGAATTCAAAAGTAGACACCAACTTCTTTTTTTTTTAAGTAGACATCCACTTGGCTTTTAAGAAAAGTAATTATAGGTTGTTTCAACTTGGGTTTTGATTTGAATTAATTTCTTCTTTTCTGTGGCTTGCCTGAATTTGAGGCTATTTAGAAACTCAAATCCACGCATGCAAAAAACACATCTTCTTCAAAATGACTTCACATAATCAAATGAAGTATTTTATTATTTTTAATAAACTCCATCACACAAATGTCAACTTGATCAACCTTGCAAGCGCAAGAAATGGAGAAACATGTATAAATTTTGACTGGAGCACCAGATCTTCATGAAATTTTGATCAGTTGTCCATGAAGATGATATGAGGCCATAGATAAAAGGATTCCTCTTGAACTTCAATAGAATTGCCTCTTTAATTGTTTCTACAAACTACGTGCGAAAAAATTAAACTTTTAAAATCTAGCAAACCGTGAAGCATACGGCTCTAAAACTTTGCCACATTTGGTAAAATGGACATAACAACACCCCTGTAAGAGGATTTCCTCCCAACTTCTTTAATTCTTTAGATTTAATTATTTTTGTAAATTGCGGTGAACTGGAAAGGTGCACATTGAAACTTGAGCAAGACGATGGTTGATCCTAATTCAGAAAAACACCACTATACAAAGTTTGAATGGAAGGAGGCAATATGAATAAGGTAGAGTATGACATCTCATTAATGAGTTATCAACATGATTGATGTAGGAGGTGTGACATTGATGACTTGCAACCAAAAGGATGACTTAACAAAAGGTTTTGATGCATGATCAAACCTAACTTATGATGCAAAAAGTTTAAATTTTGGGGTAATCAAAATAAGGTCAACAAGATTAAATTAACCCTTAAACTGTTATGATGATTAAGCATGAAAATACCAAATTACAAAAGGCTCACTGCCCAAAGAGAAAGAGAAAGAAGTGGCTCACTACCAAGATTTGAATTGAGTACAGTTTCAATGAAGCTCAAAATACAAAACCAATATTCACCACAATACCAACATCACATTCACATCATCACTGAAAGATAGTAGACACCTTCTGCTCACTACATCCAGTAATCTAACACATGAAGGCTTGTACTGCTCCACACACTCAACCACATTATTAGTCACATCACATCCATCACACGCACACTTGATAATGATCCCTTAACACTCATTTATATTGTCATCAACCTTGATCAAACATTATCCAAGGTCAGCAAATCACCTTAACCCAAAAAATTCAAATTAGGTCTGGACCTAAACACTCCCGCAATGAAAGGGAATGAAGATAGACCATAACACATCTTAGATTGGACCTAAATCCATCCAAGCATGCTACTCCACACTTTCACAATCACCAAAGCAACTCTGTAATTAGTGTAAACACCCAAGGTTGGCCAAACCTGTGTTAACACAATGTTCTTTTAAGTACATGTTTCCTCAAACCTAGAAATGACTTGTGAACCACAAGCAAGGCTTCACGAAAATCTAGAGTATTCCACTAACATATTGAAACATCCTAAAATCCAACAAATTCCTTTGCAACAACTTTCACCTACCGCACACCTTTATCTTGTTTATCCAGCATGCTCAACTATCTCTGTCATACACTATACCTCTAGAAATCAGCTTCTAGAGCACCAAACCATGAACAACTTCAACAACAGAAAGATATAAACCTTATAAGCATAATTCAAGAACCACAAGATCTAAAATTTCTTTGCAGAGAAATGTGGAGCAAAGACATTTCTCCCAGATACCTCTGCACAACTCAGAAACACTATCCACACATTGGTGAACACAATTTTCTTTGCACAATAAACCGGAGTACCAATTTTGGAATATAACAACTCTTAACACCTTTGAACAACATATCCAAACAACAAAGATAGTTCTTCAACATAGAGGTAATGTGAAGCAAAAGAATAACACTACTATGTAATCCAAAATGCTACCTCAACACACTATTTCCTTTATTAATCAAATTTTCTTAAAAGCACTTGGAAGCTAACCAACAGAAACATATTCCTAACAACTTCAACATCTCTTCAAGGCAACCACATCATCTTTAGCAAAGCAACTCGACCAAATAGCTCACACCATTGCAACAACCTCATCTCAGAGACAATATCCACTCAACACTAACTGCTCATATTCTTGCACCATAAGCAAGTCACACAAATGACACAGTTGACACCAATGATAACACAAGCTTGTTGACATCAATGACAACATTGATTACACATACTTGCAATAAGGGGTTGGTTTTGGTATGTGGCAACTGATCATGCAAGTACTATAAACAAGTTATGTATCCTCACCCAAGTTCGGGGCTGGGCTGAGCCTCGAGCAGGGATTCAGGGGCGCAGCCCCCGAGAAAAACATTTTCCCTCTTTTACCACGATCGGAGTCAATTGTTAATTGTTGTTAACCCACAAAAGAAAAATGACATTGCAAAACCCTAATTCTAGAGGCTTCCTAAAAGCTTGTTATAAGCGGCTGGGATGTATGGTATAGTAATGTATTTCGCAAGATTGTAATATGTTTTGCATTGGATAATAAAATCATTAGATGGTTGAGTTTCTGTGGATGTAGCCCATATTGGGTGAACCACATTAAATTTTTGTGTTGATCTCTTTTGTGTTATTCCTCATTGTTATATTTGGGTTATTTAATCTGCATATAATTGTTAGTGTTTATTGCTTTGATCTGCCCTAACCCTAACAACTGGTATCAGAGTGGGTTGTGTTTGATTATCATCTGCAGGAAGGTCTCACAATTGAGTGAGAGTCTCACGGTTAAGTGGGAGCACTGGCAGACGAGGGTAAATTAAAGGTAGATAAATTCAATGGGCATAACTATCAATTATGGAAGATGTAGATGGAGGATTATCTCTATCAAAAGGATTTATGGAGGTCATTGGAAGGAGTAGCCAAGAAATTGGCAACAATGACTAATGAAGATTAGGAACTTCTAGACAGAAAGGCACTGGGAACCATTCAGTTGTGCTTGGCACCATTTGTGGCATTCAATATAACAGAAGCGAAGACAACAAGTGAACTGATGAAAGCTTTGGCCAAATTGTATGAAAAACCCTCAGCCTCTAATAAGGTATTTCTCATGAAGCGTTTGTTTAATCTAAAAATGATTGAAGGTGGATCTGTGTCAGATCATTTAAATGAGTTTAATACGATTACCAGTCAGTTAACTTCTATAAAAGTGAAATTTGATGAAGAGGTAAGGGCTCTCTTGGTTTTATGTTCTTTGCCAGAAAGCTGGAATAGCTTGGTAATGGTTGTAAGTAACTCTATCTCTGGTTCAAATACTTTGAAATTTGATGATGTTGTTGGTGTTATCCTTAGCGAGGAAATGCGACGGAAAAGCACAGGTGAGACTTCAACATCTGGTAATGCTTTGACTGTAGAGAACAGGGGAAGAACAAAGGAAAGAGGAAAAAGCCCTACAAACTATGGGAAGTCACAAGGAAAGTCGAGGAAAGGCAGATCTAAATCCAAAGGAAGAATGGATTGTTGGCACTGTGGAAAGCTAGGACACTTGAAGAAGGATTGTTGGTCTCGAAAGGGCAAACAAGGAGACGGACAACATGATGACAGTAAGGAAGCTAATGTTGCAAGTAATAAATTATAGGATGCTTTAATTCTGTGTTTAGATAATGCTAATGATTCCTAGGTAATAGATTCAGGGGCTTCATTTCAAGCCACACCCCATAGGAAATATTTTGTAGATTATGTTTAAGGTGATTTTGGACATGTATATCTGGGTGATGATGAACCCTGTTAGATTGTTGGAAAAGGAAAAATAAAAATCAAGTTGCAGAATGGAAATGAATGGTTGCTATAGGAGGTAAGACATGTTCCAAATTTTAGAAGGAATTTAATCTCTGTAGGACAACTGGGTAGTGAAGGCTGTATAGTTACCTTTTTAGACAAAATCTAGAAGGTCACTTAAGGTGCATTAGTAGTAGCTAAAGGTGAAAAGGTAGGCACATTGTATTTGTGTACTGGTAATATTTATTCTACCTTAGCTGCTACAGAAATAGTTGCTACTGAGATAGTTATAACACTTGCTGCAGGGACAGAAACAGAATTGTGGCACCATAGACTTGGGCACATGAGTGAGAAAGGGATGAAGATTCTTCACTCCAGAAAGTTGCTACCAGGTTTGAAGAAGATTGACTTGGAGTTCTGTGAAAATTGTGTTTATGGAAAATAGAAAAGAATCTAATTTCTCAAAGTTGGGAAAGAGAAGAAGAGTGATAAATTAGAGCTTATGCATTCAGATGTATGGGGACCAGCTCAGGTATCTTCTCTTGGAGGCTCTTGCTAATATGTTACTTTTATTGATGATACAACTAGAAAAACATGGGTGTATTTCCTAAAACAAAAATCTGAAGTATTTGAAACTTTTAAAAAGTGGAAAGATTTGGTTGAGAATGAGACAGGAAAAAAGTTGAAGTGTCTCAGATCTAATAATGGAGGTGAGTATTGCAGTAGAGAATTTGAGAATTATTGTTCATATAATGGAATTCACAGGAAAAAAACTATTCCTAGAACCCCACAAGAAAATGGTGTGTCTAAGAGGATGAATAGGACCATTATGGAGCGTGCAAGGGGCATGAGATTTCATGTTGGACTACCCTTACACTTTTGGGTAGATGTTGTACATACTGATGTTTATTTAATAAACAGGGGACCTTCAAATCCTTTGGATGGTGGCATTCCAGAGGAGGCATGGATTGGCAAAAAGGTAAACTATTCATTTCTAAAAACCTTTGGTTGTGAAGCTTTTGTCCATGTTGATATTGAAAATAGAACCAAGCTTGAGGCTAAGTCTAAAAAATGTACCTTCATTGGATATGGAGTAGATGAATTTGGTTATCGGTTATGGGATTATGAAAATCATAAAATCATTAGGAGCAGAGATGTTATATTCAATGAGAAGGTCATGTATAAGGATCAGCTACAGGAAAAGAAGTATGAACAGACTAAAAAGGAATATGTGGTGCTAGATGAGATTCTAGAAAATAAAACACCAGTGGTACCTAATGCTCAGCAACAACAAGTTATCCAACAAACTCTTGCAAGTGTTAGACATTCTACAAGGATAACTAGACCTCTTGAAAGATTTTCTCCATCATTATATTCTATATTATTAACTGATTCTGGTGAACCTGAAGGTTATGAAGAAGCAATGCAGGTAGATACCAAAAAGAAGTGGGAGCTAGGCATGAAAGAGGAAATGGATTCCTTGATGCAAAATCAAACTTGGGACTTAGTTCAATTGCCTACAGGTAAAAGAGCATTGCCAAATAAATGGGTTTACAGGTTGAAGGAAGAAGATGGAGGCAAGAAAAGATATAAGGCCAGACTCGTGGTAAAAGGTTTTGCACAGAAAAAAGGTATAGATTTTGATGAAATATTTTCTCTAGTTGTAAAGATGACTTCTATTAGAACAATTCTAAGTCTTGTGGCTGCAGAAGAATTGCATCTTGAATAGCTAGATATGAAAACAACTTTTCTACATGGGGATCCGGAAGAGGAAATATACATGCAGCAGCCACAAGGATATGAGGTCAAGGGTAAGGAGGATTTTGTGTGCAAGTTAAAGAAGAGTTTGTATGGCCTGAAGTAAGCACCTTGGCAATGGTATTTGAAATTTGATAGTTTTATGGATGAACAAGGTTACAAAAGATGTCATTCTAATTATTGTGTTTATTTCAAGAAATTGGGTAATGGCAGCTATATTATCTTGTTGCTTTATGTTGATGACATGCTTGTTGCCGGGTCTAACATGCAGCATATTAATGAACTTAAGCAGAAATTAGCAAATTCATTTGTTATGAAGGATTTGGGTGCAACAAAACAAATCCTTGGTATGAGGATCACACGGGATAGGACAAACAAAAAATTATTTTTGTCCCAAAGTGAGTACATAGAGAAGGTGTTGAAAAGGTTTAACATGCAGAATGCAAAATAAGTTAGTACACCTTTGCCTAGTCATTTTAAGTTGACTAAGGACATGTGTCCAAAGACACAAGAGGAGGAAGACAAAATGTCTAAGATACCATATGCATCAGCAGTTGGTAGCTTGATGTATGCAATGGTATGCACAAGGCCAGATATTGCACATGCAATGGGAGTTGTGAGCAGGTATATGAGCAATCCAGGAATGGAACATTAGAATGTTGTAAAATGGGTTCTCTGATATTTGAGAGGTACTACTTCAAAGAAACTATGTTTTGGAGGAACAAATTCTGCTCTAAAAGGATATGTTGACTCTGATCTAGCTGTTGATATTGATAGCAAGAGGAGTACTACAGGGTATGTTTTTACTATAGGAGGTACTGCAATTAGTTGGATTTCAAGGCTACAAAAGGTTGTTGCACTTTCAACCACTGAAGCTGAGTATGTTGCTGCTACAGAAGCTAGCAAGGAGGTGATTTTGTTACAATGTTTTCTAAAGGAATTGGGGCAACAACAAGAAGATAGCCCTTTGTACACTGATAGCCAAAGTACCATTTATCTTCCTAAGAACTCAGCTCTGTATTCAAAAACTAAGCATATACAACTCAGATACCACTTCATCCGATCAGTTTTGGAGGATGGGCAGTTGAAGCTAGAGAAAATTCACACAAGTGAAAATCTTGCAAATATGTTCACAAAGGTAGTTACACGGGATAAATTTATTTCCTCATCAGTTTTTGTTGGCCTTCATGACTGATAATGGTGGACTTAAGAAACCAACCAGTCCTGTAATCCAGTGGGAGCTGCAAGCATAGCGGTGTCATCCAAGATCAGTCTCTAGGTGGGAGATTGTTTGGTGTGGAGCCTGATCAGTCTCCAACTAGGAGATTGTTGGTATGTGGTGACTAATCATGCAAGTATTGTACACAAGTTATGTATTCTTGCTGAGGTTCAGGGCTAGGCCAGGCCAGGCCCCAAGCAGGGGTTCAGGGGCGACAGTCCTCGAGAAAATTTGTTTCCCTCTTTTTACACGATCGGAGTCGGTTGTTAATTGTTGTTAACTGACAAAAAAATGACATTACAAAACCCTAATTCTAGAAGCTTCTGAAAATCTTGTTATAATTGGCTAGGATGTATGGTACAGTAATGTATTTCATGAGATTGTAATATGTTTTGCACTGGATAATAAAATCATTGGATGGTTGAGTTTCTGTGGATGTAACCCATATTGGGTGAACCACGTTAAATTTCTGTGTTGATCACTTTTGTGTTATTCCTCATTGTTATATTTGGGTTATTTAATTTGCATATAATTGTTAGTGTTTATTTCTTTGATCTGCCCTAACCCTAATAGTTAGGGGTGGTGGTGTTTAGGAGCTTGCCTCTGTCAAATGCCAGAATGGCATTCAAGCCTTCCAACACCGTTGTTAGATAAAGAGTGTGTGTCCTTACAGGACAGAGGTGAAAGCAATGATATGATAAATGATTGAAACATAAAGTAAATGTCACCTCGGAGGTGAAGCTCTCGCGGGGAGATGAAGACCTTTCATGCCATGAGATGGATTGATGAAGACAAATCTGCAACAAACATGAACAAACACAACACAATACTACTCTGCAACACAATGAAAGCCTTGGGTATGCTTCACATAAGATCACAAGTTTGCCATATCCATCTAGGTCTAAAATGAAGTCCTAAACATGCTTATATATGCATACCTACTACAATTTTTGTAATTCAAAATGAATAGACCAACAAAGCAAAACCTTTTAATGATCACTTTGCAGACATTTTAAATTGGGACCTCGACAAAATAGGGCAAGAAAAGGGCGCGGGCACCCTTGTCCAGGGACCTATTTTAGGGCCTAATTAAGATTTAGGATTCACCCCTAGGTCCCATTTAACATGGGTTTCAGGGGATTTTTCTTCGAGATTCTTTTTTAACATGCATGATTAAAATTAAGGGACCCAGGAGCTAAACTTAGGAGGTAAAAGTCCTAGGGGGACATTTTACGACATAATACTAAGAGAATTTTGTTATAGAATAATATAGGTATGAAATTTTTGTTACTACAACTTCAAAAATTAATAATAATAAAAAAATTGTTGCATATAGGTTGTCATTGATGTCAACAGTGGTATGAAGTGTTGTAGTATGAAAAGCTGCAGAAAATGAAAAAAGAGATTGCAGTAGTATGATGATCAATGAAGATAGTAGAATAAGCATTATGAGTTAGACAAGTAAAGAGATGAATATGTGTTTAGGTACTCAGAGGAGAAAACTAAGAATGTTGGTCAAAGAATTGTGAAGTAAAGGAGATGGATCAGTATCATCTATACATAGTCATATCTTATCTACTAAAGTTCATATGTAAGTTTACAATCTTGATATACTTATGTTTGAAGTCCATGATTAGTAGTGTTGGGTTTTTTCTGCATGATGAGGTATGAACTCATGATGATTGACACCTGATGGATAAAGTTGCAAAAGCTTGAAGAAGAATTGGTTAAGTATAGTGTATGTTAGAGAAGGTGTTACAGGCTTTAAAGAATGTACCACATTTTACCGCATCTGAAGATATGAGCCTACAGATTGGACAGATGGATAATTATTACTCTTAGGTATCTATGTTTCAAATTTGAGACCATAATGCTTACCGCAAAGTGTTTGGGAGATAGAAGATTGAAGATAGTAAAGGAATAGAGCAAGTACTGTCACAGAGCAATAGGAGAATGCTTTGCACTTCTCTATAGTTGAAAATATGAAGTTGCGGCTTTGAGGATAGGTAGATATGAGTAACAAGTATGTATGTTTCAAGTTTTAGGAAATAATTTGTACCGTAAATGCTTTTCCGAAGTTAGATTTATGAAGACATAGCTTGGTACTGAGTAGTGTGAATACAAGGAGAGAGTTAATGTTACTGCAATACACCACACATGGATATTTGGTCTTACGGATGGAAAAACAAGCACACAGGGTCAGATGGTATGCTTGTTGTTATATGGAGCCTAATCAAACTCAAAGGTTAAATTTTTACCACTTTTATCGGTGTGGTTTCCCCCCAAATTATTTAATGGGGGTTTGGGGGCAACGTCCTTAAGACAGAGTCAAAGGCATTGAGATTTATTTTTCTATTAGCCGACATAAAAAAACCCTATTTTGTAACTAACATAAGTATTGATAAAACAACTAAGGGTTAGGGTTTTCGGTTGATATTGTATTGTAGCATTTGCAGCGGTATTGAGTTGCAAGGATTACTAGTTATAATCAGTTTAATTTGCTGGATAATAATATTAGACTCTATGTAGGTGGATGTAGCCCAAGTTTGGGTGAACCACGTTAAAAATTGTCTCTCATTGTTATTATTTCTATGTATTTTTCATGCCTCTATTTAATCTTTATTTGCATTTAATTGATATCTTCTACATACAATTCCTAATAAGTGGTATTAGAGAGGGTTGTGTTCAATTATCATCTGCAGGAAGGTCTCACAGTTGAGTGGGAGTCTCATGGTTAAGTGGGAGCAATGGCGGACGAGGGTAAATTGAAGGTAGATAAATTTAATGGGCAGAATATCAATTATGAAAGATGAAGATGGAGGATTATCTCTATCAGAAGGATTTATATATGGAGGTCATTGGAAGGAATAGCCAAGAAACTAGCAACAATGACTGATGAAGATTGGGAACTCCTGGACAGAAAGGCACTAGGAACCATTCGGCTGTGTCTGGTACCATCTGTAGCATTCAATATAACAAAAGTGAAGAAAACAAATGAACTAATGAAAGCTTTGGCTAAATTGTATGAAAAACCCTTAGCTTCAAATAAGGTATTTCTCATGAAGCATTTATTTAATCTAAAAATGATTGAAGGTGGATCTATGATAGATCATTTAAATGAGTTTAATATGATTACCAATCAATTAACTTCTGTAAAAGTGAAATTTGATGAAGAGGTGAGAGCTCTCTTGGTTTTATGTTCTTTGCCAGAAAGCTGGAATAGCTTGGTAATAGTTGTAAGTAACTCTATCTCTAGTTCAAATACTTTGAAATTTGATGATGTTGTTGGTGTTATCCTTAGCGAGGAAATGCGATGGAAAAGCTTAGGAGGGTCTACATCAGGTAGTGTTTTGAATGCAGAAAGTAGGGGCAGGTCAAAGGAGAGAGGAAACAGTTCTGGAGGTAATGGGAAGTCACGAGGAAAATCAAAGGACAAGAGGTCCCAATCTAGAGGACAGAAGGATTGCTAGTACTGTGGGAAACTAGGTCATCTGAAGAAAGATTGTTGGTCTTAGAGGAATAAATAAGGAGACAAACAAGAAGGTAATAAGGAGGCAAATGTGATAAGTAATAAATCTAAAGATGATGCTTTGATTCTTTCCCTAGATAATGCTGATGATTCATGGGTTTTAGATTCAGGGGCCTCATTTCATGCTAAGCCCCATAGAAGTTATTTTCTTGATTATGTCCAAGGGGATTTTGGGCTGGTTTATTTGGGAGATAACAAACCCCGTCAAATTGTTGGAAAGGGAAGAATTAAGATTAAGTTGCAGAATGGGAATCATTGGCTACTATAAGAGGTAAGGCACATTCCAAGGTTGAGTAGGAATTTAATTTTAGCAAGGCAGCTAGGTGATGAAGGCTGCAAAGTCACTTTTAATGATAAAAATTGGAAGGTTTCAAGAGGTGCCTTAATAGTAGAAAAAGGTGTGAAAGTAGGCACCTTATATCTTTGTACATGTCATACTATTCCTTCTACTTTAGTTGTTGTAGAGAAAAAACAAACAGGTTCAGGAACAGTTGCTATAGGTTCACAGGAAGAGACTGAAATAGTTGTTGTAGGTTCTAAGACAACACTGTGGCATAATAGACTTGGGCATATGAGTGAAAAAGGTATGAAGGTACTTCATTCTAAGAAAGTTTTACCAGGTCTGAAATGTATTAATATGGATTTCTGTGAAAGTTGTGTGTATGGAAAACAAAAGAGAGTTAGTTTTCTCAAGGATGGGAAGCAAAAGAAAGATGAAAAGTTAGAACTTGTGCATACAGATGTATGGGAATCGTCTCAAGTATCTTCTCTCAGTGGCTCTTGATATTATGTTACATTCATAGATGATGCAACTAGGAAGGTTTGGATTTATTTCCTTACGCATAAATCTAATGTATTTGAAACATCTAAGAAATGGAGAAGCTTGGTTGACAATGAGACAAGTAAAAGATTAAAATGTCTCATATATGATAATTGTGGTGAGTATTGCAGCAAAGAATTTGAGGATTATTGTTCCTTTTATGGAATTCAAAGGTAGAAAATGTTCTAGGGACTCCACAAGAAAATGGAGTGGCTGAGCGCATGAATAGGACAATAATGGAGCGTGCAAGGAGCATGAGATTGCATGTTGGTCTACCTTTAAACATGTGGACAGAGGTTGTCAATACCGTTGTATATTTAATTAATAGAGGTCCTTTAGTTCCTTTGGTCTATGGTATTCCAGAGGAAGCATGGATAGGTAAGAAGGTGAGTTATTCTTTTCTCAAAACCTTTAGATGTGAAGCATTTGCACATGTAGATTCTTAAAATAGAACCAAGCTAGAAACAAAATCAAAAAAGTGTATCTTCGTTGGATATGGCATTGATAAATTTCATTATAGGCTTTGGGATGTTGAAAATCTAAAAATTGTGAGAAGCAGGGATGATGTTCCAATGGTTCCTCATGCTCTGCAACAGCAACAAGAAATACCACAAACTCCAGTGAATGTTAGACGGTCAACAAGGCTAAGTAGACCTCCTGAAAGGTTTTCTCCCTCTTTGTATTCTATTTTGTTAATAGATGTTGGTGAACCAAAAGGGTATGATGAAGCTATGCAGGTGGATACAAAGGTTCAGTGGGAGCTTGCAATGAAAGAAGAAATGGACTCCTTACTGAAAAATCAGACTTGGGAATTATGTAAGTTGCCTGTAGGGAAAAAAGATTTACCAAATAAATGGGTTTATAGGCTAAAAGAGGAAGATGGAGGTAAGAAAAGATTCAAAGCTAAGTTAGTTTTAAAAGGATTTACACAGAAAAAAGATATTGATTTTGATGAGATTTTTTCTCTGATTGTTAAGATGACTTCTATTTGTATTGTTTTAAGTATTGTGGTTGCTGAAGATTTGCATTTGGAACAACTAGATGTGAAAATTGCCTTTCTCATTGGGGATTTGGAGGAAGAGATATATATGGAACAACCACAACGATTTGAGGTCAAAGGTAAGGAGAAATTGGTGTGCAAATTGAAGAAGAATTTATATGGCTTGAAACAAGCACCTCGGCAATGGTATTTGAAATTTGATAGTTTTATGGCTGAGAAAGGCTATAGCCAGTGTAATTCTGACCATTGTGTTTATTTTAAGAGGTTGGATAATGACAGCTAGATTATTTTATGTTTTATGTTGATGACATGCTTGTAACAAGGTCTAACATGGATCACATAAGAGAGTTAGAATAGCAATTAGCACAATCATTTGCTATGAAGAATTTGGGGGTAGAAAAACAAATCCTTGGTATGAAAATTTGCAGAGATAGGAAGAACAGAAAATTAACTCTATCTCAAGCTGATTATGTTGAAAAGGTGTTGCAAAGATTCCATATGGAGAATGCATAAGCTGTCAGAACACCTTTGCCTAGTCATTTGAAATTGACTAAGGAGATGTGTCCTAAGACACAAGAGGAGGAAGAAAAAATGTCCAAGGTACCATATGATTCAGCTGTAGGAAGTTTAATGTATGCCATGGTATGCACAAGACCGGATATTGCACATGTTGTAGGAGTTGTAAGCAGGTATATGAGTAATCCTGAATTGGAGCATTGGAATGCAGTAAAATGGATTCTCAGATATTTGAGAGGTACATCCACTAAACACTTATGTTATGGGGGCTCTAATACTAATTTAGCAGGCTACGTGGACTCATATTTGGCAGGGGATAATGATACCAGGTGGAGTACTACAGGTTGTCTTTACTGTAGGTGGGACAGTGGTGAGTTGGATCTCCAGGTTGCAAAAGGTGGTTACTTTATCCTCCATAGAGGCAAAGTATGTAGCTACAATAGAGGCAAGCAAGGATATAATATGGCTGCAATCTTTCATGGAAGAATTGGGCAAACAATAGGCTAACAGTTATTTGTTTATAGACAGTCAGAGTGCCATACATCTTGCAAAGAATTATACCTTGCATTCAAAGACCAAACACATACAGCTAAGGTATCACTTCATCCAGTTGGTGTTGGATGATGGATAGTTACCACTAGAAAAGATACATACAGATGAAAATCTAGTGGATATGTTTACGAAGGCAATGACAAGGGAGAAGTTGAGCTCCTATTTAGCTTCAGTTGGTCTTCAAGACTAAAAACAATAAAATTAGAACAACAAGATCCAGGGTGTTTATTTCCAATGGAAGCTACAAGGTTAGCAGTATTATGATCAGTCTCCAAGTGGGAGATGATATGTTGTGGAGTCTGATCAGTCTCCAAGTGGGACATTGTTGTTATATGGAGCCTAATCAGACTTGGAGGTTAAATTTTTCCCACTTTTATCGGCGTGGTTTCCCCCCAAATTATTTAATGGGGGTTTAGGGGCACCACCCCTAAGATGAGGTCAAGGGGCAGCGCCCCTTGCGAGGTCTAGGGGTAGCGCCCATGGCATGCTCCCTGTCATGATATAAGGCGGGGTCGAGGGGTTGCACCCCTGTGAGGGCTCGGGGGCAGCGCCCCTGAAACCTCAAATGATTTTTATTATTTTATAAAGGCGTCAAGAGTTATTTTTCTATTGGCCAACATAAAAAACTGTATTTTGTAACCAACATAAGTCTTGATAAAATGGATAAGGGTTAGGGTTTCTGATTGATATTGTATTGTAGCATTTGTAGCGGTATTGAGTTGCAAGGATTGCTAGTTGTAATCGGTTTGATTTGCTAGATTATAATATTGGACTCTCTATTGGTGGATGTAGCCTGAGTTTGGGTGAACCACGTTAAAAATTGTCTCTCGTTGTTATTATTTCTGTGTATTTTTCATTCCCCTATTTAATTTTTATTTGCATTTCATTGATATCTTCTACATACAATTCCTAACAATGCTCAATTCAAGTTTCAATTATTTTTGTTTACCACAAGTATGATCTTCAATGCTTTATTTTAGGACTGTGTTATCAGAGTATGGTAAGGTTATTGGAATTAATGTTCAAGTGTTTGTGCTAGCATATAACTAATTGGTTTGATAAGAGAGGTGTTTAGAAATGTTTTACAAGTCATATAACATTCATAGTTTGATCCACATGATATGATTTAGTCTTCTCTGATACCATTTTTGGTCTAGAGTTACATGTAAGGAAGGGTAAGTGTTTTCTATGCCGACTTGATATATGTTGATAATCATGCCTTGTGTATAGTGTGTGTGAGCTATCATGGAAGAGTGTCCTAAGTTGAGATAGGACCTGATTATGCCTTATTCTTGAACCGCATTGGAATTTTACTTACCACACATGTTTGGGAGCTGACTAATATGGCCACTACATGTTTCATTTTGGCTGACTAACGAGAAATATTCTTGAATCTTGCGGAGGATATATATGAAGAATCAAAATAGTTGAAAGGGTGTAGCATTGTGAATGATAAGGTAGAATTAATATTGTGCGAATATACTTACAACAGAAGCATATATGATTATGAAAAGTGTTAAGGATCAGTTCATGTAATAGAATACTGTTGTGGAAGATATGATGAGCTCTACAATGATAAAGAGGGATTCCTGAATATGTTTTGATGTTGTGGAGGTCAGTATTGTTGTTATAAGGAAGACAGATAATAGTGCAGAGGCTGAAGTGATCAACATTCTTGTTGCATGAAGAACCTTGAGATAAGTATTGTAAATGTTGTAACTATTCAGGGAGTTGCAGCTTCCTTTGGGTTGTAGCCCATAAATAATATTTTAATCCAAGTAGCTTGCTCACAGTGGTTTTTCCCTTCTTTAGTTTTCCACGTAAATCCAGTGTTATGGTTGTGTGCTTTTGTGTTCTTTCATTTCTCATGTCTAGATGCTGATGAGAATAAAGTAATATCATGAAGTACTAATTCACCCCCCCTCTCAATACGTCTGTGTGTTCAACAATTGGTATTAGAGTAAGGTTCCTTAGATGCAGCCTAACAGCTAAGGTAGATCTTGGTGAGGAACACATGGGAACAACAGTAAGATTTATTGGGAAGAATCCTCTAGAAGATAATATAAACATGGCAACCTACAATCCTGAAGATTGTGTAGTTGATTATGAAGGAGAAATCATTTCTACCCTAGAAGATCTAGATGCAACAAGAAGTTAAAATGAAGATTATAAGATCAAGCTCATAAAATCAAAGGATGCAATTGCAAAGTTGAAAGTTAAAATTGAAGAAACTAAGAAGCTTGCAGATTGTTTAAATATAAAGTTGAATGATAAATCAGATAAATGCTCCAAACTTGAAGAAGAAATTGTCTCCCTAAAGAAAGAATTGGAAAAGGCAAAGGAACAAATAGACAGAGGTCTAAAACTTCAAAAAAGTACTAACATTCTTGATGAAATAATCAATTGTCAATGACCACTTAAAAACAAGGATGGCATTGGAGTTAAGAAGTGTCAAATTTCAAAGATAGATGTACCTGAAGACTTCTTTGGAATTAAAAGGATCATGTTGCAAAGTGAAAAGGGAGAACCCTGTTCTAAAGAATATGAAGAAGAGGTGCATGGGATAAATAATGACTCCATAAGCCTTCAAGAAACCTCCTTTTAAACAAGTTACCAATCCTAGGTTCCCTCAATCCTTTTTGGTTACTATTATTCTTTCTATAAATTTGGTCATAAGGCTATTGATTGTAGAATTAAGACAAGAAAAAATGACTACATAAAGAAAAACTCATTTGTGCCTACAAGACATGATGTTGTGATCTCTCATTCTTTCTATGGGTATTGTTATGCATGAAATAAATTTGGTCATAAGGTTGCTGAATATAGAGCCAAGCTAAGGAGAAATGGTATGACTCCTGAATATAATGTTGTTTACTACAAATGTAACAATCTTGGGCATAAGGAAAGTTTTTGTAAGAGAGATTTTGAGAAACCATCTATTCAGCACAAGAAGACAAAGGATATTGTAACTTAGTAGAAGAAGGAAATGGAAGAGATATGGAGAAGGAAGACAAAATAAAGTAATGAAAAGGAGGAATTTGTGTCCCTACCTAGTGCAGAGGACTCCATTGCAAAATGAAATAAGACATAGGGCCAGGGGGAGCTAATTGGGATATATTCTTTCTTTCCCCCTTCTGGAAGTTATGGTATTTGCATGGGAAATCCACTCACATAGTTAAGTCGAATGAAACTTGTTGGAAAGGATATTGATATGACAATATAATATCTTTTTCCCAAATTTCTAGAATAGAATAACTTAATGCGGAGGTGTTGGAATAAGGTGCCATTAACCTTGTAAATTTCTATATTGTATTTATCCCATTTATTATTTGCTATTTTGTAACTACCCATAATGGATGAGGTAGTCTCATTGATAGTGGTAATTTCAGAGTTACCGGCAGGAGTTATGAAGCAATATTTACTATTGGCAAAGGTAAAATTCATGAGTAAATGAGGGTAGGTGTTCCCCTTGGACAATCTACTATTTTTGGCATGTATGACAACTTGTCATAATGTGGTATAAGTGTATTTATGGAAGCTGCATGTTGTCATAAGATTCCATGCATTTATGACACATGCAACACCCATTATTAGTTGTGGTTGCTATTATTAGACCCAGGTGCCCATATTGGGAAGATTCTTTATTAGTGGTATATATGATGGTTATGACGCATCATAATATGCTTTTACATGTTATTCTTGGACCTGGGCACCCAACCTTGCATGGGCAAGTTATTGCCACTTGGTGGTCGCATGTAGACACCATTTAATGCTTGCATGTGGGGTTGTTGGAGGAGAGAGAAAGTGGACACCCAAATTGGAGGAAAAACTCCTCTATAAATATTTTCCATTGTATTTATTGTTGTATGTGAGATTTTAGGTACTCAGATGTTGTCAGAATGCTATCAAATTGAAGACTGGCGGAGAGGGTTGGTTAGTGATTGTATTGTACAAATCTTTTACAGATTAATACAAGCTTATACCTCTTTCTTGGTGGAGATTTTTACCCACAAGGGTTTTCTCCATGTAAATAATGTGTTGTGTTTAGTTTTCTATTTTGCATGTTACAATCTCCATTGGTAATACACAGTTAAGATTGTAGAAATTACATATGAATCAGATTTCCATTTATGTAGTTGTTCCTTTCATTTCTAACATTTGGTTTCAAAGCTTGGCCAGCTTTGACTCTTGGGTGGTAGTGTGGAAGCTATAGCTGCAGTGGGAGATTTCGTTGTGTTTGTTTTGCATATCTTGTGTTGATATTATGGTTGGATTCACCATTGCATCAACCTCTCATTTGCACATTAAGAAGTTCAACGGAATGGGGTATGAGTTGTGGAAGCCAAAAATAGAGGATTTGTTGGAAGAAAGAAACTAATGGTTAACTGTTCAAAAAGAGAAGAAACCTGATGAAGTCTCTCTGAATAAGTGGGATAGATTGGATAAGAAGGCATGGGGAACCATTCATTTGTGTCTATCTAATTCTGTCATGTTAAATACTGCAAAGGAAGAGACTGCACATAAGTTGTTGAATTGGTTGGGTGAAATCTATCAAGCCAAGAGTATGGTAAATAAACTCTATTCAAAAACAAAATTGTTTTCCATGAAAATGAGAGAGGGTGATTCAGTTGCAGAGCATTTAAATTCCTTTAATTCATTGTTGAGTCATCTTGCTTCAGTAGATGTTGATGTTAGTGAGGAAGATAAATGTATCCTACTTCTTTGTTCTTTACCTGAGTCTTGGGAGAATGTTATCCTTTCTATCACTGCTAACCTTACAGATCTGAAGTTGGATACTCTTGTTTCAATGCTACTACCACAGGAATTGAGGAAGAAGAGTTCAAATAGTTTAGGGGATGCTCTCAGTGTTAGGGGAAGGTATAGGGAAAAGGAATAAAAGGAGATAAGAAAGGGGCTAAGGACAAGTCCAAGGGCCAATCTAAAACTCTTGGAAAGAAGAACAGAGTTAAGTGTTGGAACTATGGTAAAAGGAGATAAGTGAAGGAGTGTAGGAACCCTAAGAAAAAGTGGAGAGTGCTTCAAATAAGTCCTCAAATGGAGGTGAAGATATTTTACTTTTTGCATGCAATTTTGTTTCTAATGAAAACTGGTTGGTTGACTTAGGATGCTCATTTCATATGACCCTGCATAAGGAATGGTTCTCCACATACGAAGAGTATGATGGATGTAATATCTACCTTGGAGACAACTCTACATATCTGATAGTTGGGAAAGGCAAGGTACTGTTGTGTTTTAGTGATGGGAGGATTAAAACCCTCCCTGATGTTTATCATGTTTCTAGATTAGTTAGAAATTTGATTTATATTTCAAAGCTGAATGATTTGGGAATGCATGTGACTTTTGACAAGCATGGTTGCAGATTGGTGAGAGGGAACTTGGTGGTAGAAAAGGGGATGAGATTGGGAAACCTGTTCAAGATTGAAGCCACTACAGTTTGTAATGTCTCTTATGTATCTACGACTAGTACTAAATATACATGTATGTTGTGGCACTATAGATTGGGCCACACTAGCAATAATGTTTTGAAAACTATTAAGAATAAAGATTTGTTGGATGGTTTCTCTTATTTTGATGAGTACTTTGATTTCTATGAGCATTGTGTGTTTGGTAAATAAAACAGAAAGTTATTTCCTTTAGGAAGCAATAGAGAAAAAGAGAAGTTAGAAATTATTCATACAAATGTGTTTGGACCTGTGGATAATGATTTTATAGGAAAATCTTGTTATTTTGTCACCTTCATTGATGATGTGTCCAGATTTACTTAAATTTATTTTATGAAACACAAATATGAAGTTTTCACTAAGTTTAAGGAATTTGAAGTCTTAGTAGAGAACCAATTAGGGTTGAAGATAAAAATATCAAGATCTGACAATGGAGGGGAATATTGCTTTAAGGAATTTGATAAGTTTTGCAAGCATGCAGGTATTCTAGAATAAAACATAACTTCGTATACACCATAACAAAATGGTGTTGTAGAAAGGATGAACCAAACAATTATGGAAAGGGCCAGAAGTATGCTGAGTGATGCACAGTTGGATAAATGCTTTTAGGCAGATGTTGTGTGTACTACTTGCTACTTGATTAATAGATCTCCTTGTAAGGCTCTTGATTCAACACCTTATGAAGTGTGGACAGGTAAGAAACCTTCTATTTCACATTTAATGGTTTTTGGCTAAGGCTTTTGTTCATGTTCCTAAGGAAAAGTGATCTAAGTTGGATCCAAAAGCTAAAAAGTTTACATTCATTGGATATGGGGATAGTGTCAAAGATTATAATCTTTGGAATCCACTAACCCGTAAGATTATCTATTCTAGAGATGTTATTTTCAAGGAACTTAGAGCTATTTCTAAACCTGAGCAACCAAAAGAAAGGGATGAAAAGGTAAAGAGGGTGTATTTTTGAGTTAGAGCAGAAAGATGCACCTTAGGAAGAATAGAATTATGGATTGGGGGGTAAATAAGAAGAAGAAGATTTGAGTAGTTCTAATGAAGATGAGTCTATTATTATAGAAGTTGGTACAGATGATCATACAGAAGAACAAGTTGAGACTCTTACTCCACCCTTGAGGAGATCCACAAGACAACAGAATCCAGTTGATAGGTATAGCCCACCAAATTTCTATTGTGTATTTGCTTTATTAAGTACTAACAATGAGCCTAGAGCCTACAGGGATGCTATTCTTTCAGATGATAGTGAGTCTTGGCAGTTAGCCATGTAGGAGGAGATGATGGCTTTAGACTCTTGTAACACCTAGGATCTCGTTCATTTTCCCAAATGAAGAAAGGCCATAGGTTGTAAGTGGGTCTTCAAGAAAAAGTTTGGAGCAAACAGTTCATTGGAGAAGTACAAGGATATACTGGTAGCCAAGGGCTACTCCCAAAGAGGGAGTTAATTTTGATGAGATATTCTCTCCTGTTGCTAAATTGACTTCTATTATATTTCTTTTATCAATTGATGCAGCTTATGATTGGTAGATTGAGCAAATGGATGTTAAGATGGTGTTCTTGCATAGAGATCTTGAGGAAGAAATTTATATGCAACAGCTTACAGGTTTTGAGGTAAAAGGAAAAGAACATTGGGTTTATAGGTTGGAGAGATCTCTTTATGGTCTAAAATAGTCCCCCAGAATGTGGTATCAAAAGTTTGATTTATTTGTGTTGAAATTGGGTTTTGTTAGAAGCGAGGAGGATCATTGTGTTTACATTTATTGTGTTGATGATTCTATACAGGTTATTGCATTGTATGTTGATGACATGTTATTTTTCAGCAATACTAAGGATATGATCAGTGAGCTTAAAGCCCAACTTTTAGGTGCATTTGACATGAAGGATCTTGGAGCCACCAAGTATATTATGGGTATGGAGATTAGAAGAGACAAAGGTAACAGAAATCTTTAGTTGTCACAAAATAAGTATGTGAATACTATTTTACACAGATTTAGTATTCAGGATTATAACCTAGTTAAAGTTCCTTTACCCATTGGTACTAAGATTTCATTAGATATGTGTCCAAAGACTTAGGATGATCTTGACAATATGTCTAATGTGCATATGCTAGTGTTGTAGGGAGTTTGATGTATGCAATGGTTTGTACTAGGCTAGATATTGCCCAAGCAGTGGGAGTTTTGAGCAGATTTATGTCTGACCCTGGTAGATAGCATTAGAATTATACGAAGAGGGTGCTTAAATATCTTACAGGTATTCCTAATTATTGTTTGGTTTACTCTAGTACTAATAGTGCTGATAAATCTTTGGACATACAGGGCTTTGTTGATTCATATTGGGCAAGTGACTTGGATAGTCGAAGGTCCACTAGTGGCTATATGTTTACTCTGTTTGGAGGAGTAGTGAGTTGGATGAGTAAGAGGCAGCCCATAGTTGCTTTGTCCACCACAGAAGTAGAGTATATGGCTGCTACCCATGTCTCTAAGGAGGCAATTTGGTTGAGAAGACTATGTATAGGTATTGGATTTGACTGTGGGATCATTCAAATTGGTTGTGATAGCTAGAGTGCTCTCTATTTGGCCAAGAATCCTATGTATCATGCTCAAACTAAGTATGTTGATGTTCAGTATCACTTTGTTCAAGATTTGGTTGTGAATGGATAGATTCAGCTAAAGAAGATAGACACTTAGGAGAATGTTGCAGATTCATTGACCAAGCCTATGAGCTTAGAGAAGTTCATGTGGTATAGAGAAGCCATGGGCCTTGTTTCTAGTGCCTGATTATATTTCATTTGATTTCCTATGGGTTGATTTACAATGTATAATGTCAAGTGGGAGAATGTTGGAATAAGGTGCCATTAACCTTGAAAATTCTACTATTGTATTTATCCCATTTATTATTTGTTATTTTGTAACTACCCATAAAGGATGAGGTAGTCTCATTGACAGTGGTAATTTCGGAGTTACCATCGGGAGTTACAGAGCAATATTTACTATTGGCAAATGTAAAATTCATGAGTAAATGAGGGTAGGAGTTCCCCTTGGAGAATCTTCTATTTTTGGCATGTATGACAACTTGTCATAATGTGGTGTAAGTGGATTTATGGCAGCTGCATGTTGTCATAAAATTCCATGCATGTATGAAGCATGCAACACCCATTATTAGTTGTGGTTGCTATTATTAGACCCAGGTGCCCATATTTGGAAGATTCTTTGTTAGTGGTATCTATGATGGTTATGATGTGTCATTAGATGCTTTTACATGCTATTCTTGGACCTAGGCACCCAACCTTGCATGGGTAAGTTATTGCCACTTGGTGGTTGCATGTAGACACCATTTAATGCTTGCATGTGGGGTTATCGGAGGAGAGAGAAAGTGCATGTCCAAATTGGAAGGAAAACTCCTCTATAAATATTTTCCATTGTATTTGTTGTTGTATGTGAGATTTTAGGTACTTAGATATTGTCAGAATGTTGTCAGATTGAAGACTGGTGGGGAGGGTCAGTTAAGGATTATATTGTACAAATCTTTTACAGATTAATACAAGCTTGTACCTCTTTCCTGGTGGAGTTTTTTTACCCACAAGGGTTTTCTCTACGTAAACACTATGTTGTGTTTAGTTTTCTGTTTTGCATGTTTCTGGGTTTGCATATTTTCTTTTGCATGTTACAATCTACATTGGTAATACACAGTTAAGATTTCAAAAATTACATTTGAATCAGATTTCCATTTGTGTAGTTGTGCCATTCATTTCTAATAGGAGTTTTGTGGAGAATCCTTGAGTCTCTGTGAGTTCACAAGGCAACCCTACAATAGGTTACCTACCAAATGAAGGAGCATTTTCCAATATACCTGCATATGTTGTTTATACAAAAGATGTCATAATTTATTTTCACTCAAAGATGGATGAAATTAATCATGTGAAATTTGAGGAGGTTAGAAATCAACTTTTGGATAATGAGGTTATCTATAAATTCAAATATGCAAATGTGGGGGCAAAACATATGGACATTTGGAAAGACTACCCTAATTTTTGTGATGAGCACGAGTGGGTTAGATTCATATTGAGAAAAATTCATGATGAATTCATATATTTGGACAAACCCTACTAGATAACACTAGTAGAAAAATAGAAATAAATGACTAAAAAAACTACCAAAAATTAGTCATGTGATTATAGTTTGGTCACATGACCATTGGTAGTTTATTGCCGGTCATTTATCTCACAACCAAATTTATGACCAAACAAATTTTTGTCACTAATTTGGTAGTAAAATTTGGTAGTATATTTAGTCATTAATTTGGTAGTATATTTAGTCATAAATTTGGTAGTATATTTAGTCATCAATTTGGTAGTATATTTGGTAATTTGGTAGTATATTTAGTCATCAATTTGTTAGTATATTTAGTCACGTGACCATTGGTAGTTTATTGCCAGTCATTTATCTCACGACCAAACTTATGACTAAACAAATTTTAGTCATGAATTTGGTAGTATATTTAGTCAACAATTTGGTAGTATATTTGGTAATTTGGTATACGTATATTTAGTCATTTATTTAGTCATTGTAATCATTTAGTTATTGATTATTGTTAACTGGTCATTTATTTAGTCATGGTAGTCATTTTTATTTACTAGTTTCCATTAATTGGTAGTAAATTTAGTCATGATATGAATAATTTATTAAATACCATAAATTTTATAATGCAGAAAAAACATATTATTAAATTTGAATTAAAACATAAAAGCAAATAAATTTGGAAAACTATATATTTTATGATGTTGCCAAGTAAAGATTAATAAATTTGAGCCAACACATTTTATTTGAGAATCGGCCAATAAGAAACTAAAACAAGACAAAGCAAAGTGGAAATAAATATTTTTTTGTATTGGAAAAATGCAAGAAAAGAATTACAAATAATAAAAAAGCAACACAAGGCTGCCATAACTAGAAAAAACTAGTTCAGCTCTGTCATGTACAGCAAACTACAAGGACTGCCTGAAGAAAAAACCAGTTCAGCAACCACATTAGATACAATAGCAAAACAATGGAAAGGCAAGTTGGACCGATGAAGCCCTTCACATCTTTTGAGACTTAGAAAAGAGATGTTGCCACTGAGCATTCCATGAGACATCATTTCTTTTGGCATTCTATTAACCAGTTCAGGTGCTTTGACTATAGCCTTGGTGCATTCCATATTCTCCTTCACACAAGCCATTGAGCTATTACCTGTGTATTCAAACAACCCTGAACCACTGTGAACAATATCTGAATAACAACCTAAGAATGCTACTTAGAGGCCCCTGTAGTAGTGACCCTGTAGCAACAAGAAAACACACCATTCCATGTAACCTTCCATAACATGGTCCCAGACAACTGAAGCAAAAGAGACACTTGAAACAGTGAAATCCAACCAATCAACAACATGTTGAAGATGACAACATGGAAATGTTTTTGGTTTTGTACAATTGCAGTAAAATATGAATTTATTTAAAACAATGTTTTCAAGATATTTTCTTCATTACCTCAAGAAATCATAAAATAGATCATTACACAAAATCTCTACTCTTGGAATCAATCTCTTCCCTTTCTCACATGGCAATATCGCACTTGCCTATTTAGACTATTAAATTTCAAAAAATGAGCTAAACAATAGACATTCAAATGACCTCCTGCATAGATAGGATCTAAAGTTCACTAATGTCTTATTGTAGCCAAAGGTGCAGCACGTACACCACATAGAAAAACATATAGAAGAAGCTTATGATGCAGAAGCTACTGTTCTGGTATCAACAAAGTTCACCATTTGTTATCCTGATTGTGGTGTTTGTAATGTTACAGGGTGCATTTTCCCATTTTCATCAGAAGGTTTTAGTCCAATCCAAAGTTCCATTGCACAATGCATCATTAGTAGTAGTTCAAGGAATTTTTAACAGCTTTTTCAATTTCACCACGAGTTTCCAATCATCATTGGACAAATCATCCTGAAAAAATAAGAAGAATATTCCATTTTAGACATTAAAAAGTTGTTTTATCAACCAAAAATGAAAAGCACAAATGTTCAATTAGTATAAAATGCATAATAGTAAATACACTGTAAAATTACATAATGTGGATATCAAATAGCCTTACCCTGGAGTTTTCTTTCAATATATATATGGATCTTCTGGTGAGATGACTCACAAATTCATCCTCCATTTCAAAATGCCTACCAAACATTTTATGTGCTTCATCAACATTGCTCCCAAAAATCTATAAAGTTTGTATGATAATTCATTAACAAAAACATTTCAAAAAATAGCATCCAAATGTTAGACTTAGGGCAGACAACTAAGAGGGGGGGGTGAATTAGTTGTATAAAACTTTCTTCTGATTAAACACTTAACTTCACTTTGTAACTCAATAGCATAATAATAAATCAATCATGGAAACACAATGCAATGAATCAAGAGTAGAAACACATTAACACATGAGACACCAAGATTTTGACGTGGAAAACCCGATTAAGGGAAAAATCACGGGGTGATTAACCCAAAATTGTATTTTCTATTAGAAGAATAGAAAGAACAAATGGCACATGCCAATAGGGGCTCACTACCCGAGCACACTGCTTACGAGAGGCCCACTACCTACAAGAGACACACTGTCTACAAAGAAATAAGTATCACATACATGAATTGGAGACCATGCTTGAATCAGTTCCATTTAAGCCCAATACTTCTACTCTACCTTTCGCTCTCCTCCTTGCTACCCCACACTCATCTCCACAAGGAAACTTCTGAAATGACTTCGCAATCCCTTATTTATACAAGACATCAACTTAGGAATGATCATCTAAGTCGGCAAACATCAACAAGAACATCTGTAGGATGAGTAACTCATTCAGTCGGCCAATCTTAGGAAGAACACCTTCATCCGGAAGTAATTCATCAAATGCAAACATAAACTCCAATACAGACCACCAACATGAACTGGACATAATCCAAAGATCTCCACAAGCTTGCCTGAATCACCAAGAACATCCACAATTCATCTGCTTACTGAATTCCTTCTCTCCTTCATCTAGAACCTCAAGAACATAGTCTGTCATCACTGTCACAAAGGAAGAGATTCTTGCAGACCTTCAAACCATGAACCAATCAAGTTGACACTTCACAGAGACTTCCTTAACACTCCTTCAAATCTGCAGAATAGGATAATGCAATTTTGGATCTCACCGGACCTATCTGTATCACTCTATCACCACTGAACACCTATCAGAACTAGTTTTACTTGAGTGGCCACAACTTCTTCATATCTTCATACGGACCTCTGAAATATCTACTGGAACACCTTAAGACACATATCTACAAACCCTTTAAACTGCATCCTCTGATACTCATCCTATCTTGGACTTTTACCTTATTGTCATCATTGTTCTTCGCTATTTCTAATTGAGACTAATTTTCTCAATATCCTTAGCACACATCTCATCCAATCCTTATCATTAATGCAATAGGAGTATGTTGACATCAATGATAACACCGGTTAGGCCCATACTTGCAACAATCTCCCCCTTTGTCATTGATGGCAACATATGATATGAAAAATAGTTTTAACCATCAAGACAAGAACTTCTCCTCACTGTCACAACTCCCCCTATCAGCAACAACCATTCACATGTCTTCTCTCCCTTTACTGCTCCCACTTTGATCAGCAACCACTTGTTTTTCACGTCTTCTCTCCCCCTTTGACATCAATGGCAAAGGGCACATACTTGCAATTCGACCACTTCAGAATCATACCTACTGTTCCCCCTGAGTAGCAGCTTCCATCATCAATCCGAACCACAAGATGTGACTATGATATCCACCAGATTGATGCACATTAGTGCACCTTAGTTCATCATCGGAGGGGCAATAACCCCTAACTTCTCCCTGAGATACTCAAAAGAGTCCTTAGGTAGAGGTTTGTAAAGATGTCTGCAATCTGATCCTTGGAAGGCACAAACTCCAATATAACTTCATTCTTGTTCACTTTCTCTCTCAAAAAGTAAAACTTGATGGATATGTGTTTAGTCTTTGAATGCAACACCGGATTCCTAGATATATTTATTACACTTGAATCATCGTAGAAGATTGTGATAGGTTCCTCATACTCCACTTTGATATCTCTTAGCATCTGCTTCATCCACAAAACTTGAGTGCAACTACCTGCTACTATAATATACTCTACTTCAGTTGTAGACAAAGATAATGCCTCTTGTTTCTTGCTTAGCCAAGAAACCAATCTCTTCCCCAAAAAGAATGCTCGACCACTGGTACTCTTCTATTCATCCACATCTCCTGTCCAATCCGCATATGTATATGCATAAAGAGAGAAATCATGATCTCTAGGATACCACAAACCATACTCAACTGTCCCTTTTAGATATCTAAAAATCCTCTTGATTGCCATGACATGAGATTCTCTAGGATCAGCCTGAAATCTAGCAAAAAGACCAACATCCTGCATAATGTCTGGTCTAGTTTGAGTGAGATACAATAGTCCTCCAATCATTGACCTATACTTTGTCTGATCAGCCTTAGGAGAGTCATCATCTTTGCTTAATTTACATCCGGTTGCCATGGGAGTATTCATTGGTTTTGAGTCTTCCATCCCAAATTTCTTCAACAATTCTTTCACATATTTGGTTTGAGAAATGAAGATTCCTTTCTTTGTTTGAGTGATTTGCAGACCCAAGAAGAAATTCATTTCACTAAGCATGGACATCTCAAACTCACTTTTCATTTGATTTGCAAAGTCTTACACATACTATCTCTTCCTCTAAAAATGATATCATCAACAAACACTTCAACAATCAAGATGTTTTCATGATCAATTTTGAAATATAAATTACTACCAGTAGTACCTTTGTTGAAACCAATCTTTAAAAGATGTTTATCCAATCTTTCATACCAGCCTCTTGGGCTTGCTTCAGTCCATATAGTGCTTTCTTCAACTTGTAGACCATATCACCATGATGAGACAACTGAAATCCATCTGGTTGCTCTATGTACACTTCTTCTTCCAAGTCACCATTTAGGAAGGTAGACTTGACATCCATCTGATATACCTTGAAATCCTTGAAGGAAGTAAAGGAAAGAAATAATCTGACTGCTTCAATTCTTGCCACCAGAGAAAAAGTTTCTTCAAAATCAACTCCTTCTATTTGAGAGTAACCTTTGCAAACCAATCTAGCTTTATTTCTGATTACTTCACCAACTTCATTCAGTTTTTTCTGGAAGACCCATTTTGTTCCAATCACATTCATGTTTCTAGGTCTAGGAACAAGATCCTAAGTGTGATTTTTCTCAATTTGTATCAGCTCTTCTTCCATTGCTTTAGTCCAGTTTTCATCATTGCAAGCTTCATTCACTGTCTTAGACTCAATCTTTGAGATCAGACAATACTCTTCTGAATCTTGAGAAATTCTCCTTCTTGTTTGTACTCCTTTGCTTTTATCACCTATGATCTGATCTTCAGAGTGGTTTAGTCTTACATACCTAGGAACTTTGGGAATTTCTTGCACTTTTGTTTCTTGATCAAGCTCATTGAAACTCATCTCTTCTTCCTAATTTACCAGATTAGTTTGAATCTGACTTATAGAGGAGGCTTGGGCTCCTTGAATCAGAACACCATTCTGATCATCTTCATCATATTCATAAAACCTTGAGGGTTTCTCAATCCCTTCATCAACCTTCACATTTGTACTTTCTATCATCTTTCTCAGTCTCTTGTTATAACAGTGGTATGCTTTGCTTTGAGTAGAGTAACCCAAGAATATTCCTTCATCACTTCTAGCATCAAACTTTCCTAGATCTTCATCTCTTTTGATGTAACATTTGCTAACAAAAACTCTAAAATACCTCACAGTAGGAGTGATGCCAAACCAAAGTTCATAAGGAGTCTTACCAGTATTGCTTCTGATTTAAACTCGATTGAGAGTATAGACTACAGTGCTAACATCTTCTATCCAATAGATCTAAGGAACATTTCCTTCCATCATCATGGTCTTAGATGCTTCATAGATGGTCCAGTTCTTTCTCTCCACTACTCCATTTTGCTATGGAGTCCTAGGAGAAGACAACTATCTCTTTATTCCATGTTTCTCACAGAACTCTATGAACTCACCAGATGTGAATTCTCCACCTCTATTAGACCTCAGACATTTCAATTTTAATCTGGTTTCATTCTCTACCATAGCTTTGAATATTTTGAATTTCTGAAGAGCTTCTGATTTCTCTTTTAGAAAGGTTACCCACATCATCCGGGAATAGTTATCAATTAGTAACATGAAGTATCTATCACCTTGCACACTCTTGATTCTTGTCGGACCACAAAGATCAATATAAACTAAGTCCAATAATCTAGTAGAAGATAGTTCCTTACTTTTGAATGTGACTCTGCTCAACTTACCCAACTGACATTCTTTGCACACAAGCTATTAGTAGGTTTCACCAATTTTGGAAGATCTCTTACAGCCTGAGTATTGCTTATCTTGATGATATTATCAAAATTCACATGACACATCCTCCTATGACATAACCAACTCTGATCAACTTGAACAAATAAACAACTTTTACTAGTACCAACCAAGTGGAAGATATTACCTTTAGTTTGAGTACCGAATGCAATCTCTGTTCTGGAACTTTCAAAGATCTTGCATTTTCTATTCTTGAATCAGAGATCATAGCCTTTGTCCACCAACTGTCCAACACTGAGAAGATTGTGCTTCAATCCTTCAACATATAGTACATTACCGGTTTTGTTCCTTCCATCAAAAGAAATAGTTCCTCTTCCTCTGATTCTACTAGTAGAATTATCACCAAACTTTACCACTCCTCCTTCATACCTTTCCAAATCTATGAATTTATTTTTGTCACCTGTCATATAGTGAGAGCATCCACTGTCAATGATGCACTCATCCTTTTCTTCAACTTGGGTAGCTAGAGCTCTTTCTACAACTTTATGATTGACAGATACAGAGGATATTGGTTCTTCTTCCTTGATGGCAATGAACACCCATTCACTTTTGGATTTGTTTCCTGTCTCTGATTCATCATCTGTTACTCCTTCATGATCATGTTCTTCATGAACATAGTAACAATTCTTTTGGAACCTTGATCTATTAGGATTTGGCCTTAAAAATCTTTCAGGACATCTTGAGGCAAAATAACCAATCTTATTGCAGTTAAAACACTTAAAAGGCAATTTTCCTTCATACTTACCAGATCCTCTTGGCAGTCTCTTTGCAATAAGGGCTTCAAGCTGAGCAGTTTCTACTTCTTCTTCTTCCAGGTCTTTTCTTGCTTTTTCATACCATGATAGTTTCCTTAAAAAGTTCTCTCCCGGATGAAACCTTTGTTTCCCTTTTACAGAGGCACTGGCTTTGAATGCAGATTCAGTCTTGGGGGGTCATCTCCAAACTTGGTCATTTCAATGCAGCCAATTTGCCAGCTAATTGATCTCTTGTGACAGTTATATGGGCTCTAAATTCTTCAATAGCAGCAACCTTGATTTTATAAGAAGTAGGAAGGGATCTGAGAATTTTGCCAATAATCTCATTTTCATCCAAGACTCCACCAGCATTTCTAATTCCACAAACAAGCTCATTTACTCTTGGCATAAAAGTAGTGATATTTTTATCTTCTCTCATCTTCAGATTTTTGAATTTTCCTTTCAGACTTTGTAACCTTGCACATTTAACATACTTATCTCCTTCATGCAGAAGTTCCAGTTTTTCCTAAATCTCAAAAGTACTTGGTAGGTCAATAACATTTGAGAGCTCTGAATTAGATAATGCACTTAAAAGAGCTTCTATAGTCCGCAAATTGTTTTCAGCATCTGTGATTTCATTTGGGGCTTTCGGACCACCCTATGGAGGTGTATACTTTTTTGTAACCATGGTCCAGTACGCCATTCCCATACATTGCAAGTGACATTTCATGCAACCTTTCCAAAGATTAAAATTGGTTCCATCAAACTTTGGACTATCCTTCTTGTAGGACAACATCATGGATCTCCTCAAGCGGTTAAGCTCCTTTTAGAGGTACTTGGCTCTGATACCAATTATTAGACTTAGGGCAGACAACTGAGAGGGGGGGTGAATCAGTTGTATAAAACTTTCTTCCAATTAAACACTTAACTTCACTTTGTAATACAAAGGCATAATAATAAATCAATCATGGAAACACAATGCAATTAATCAAGAGCAGAAACACATTAACACATGAGAAACCAAGATTTTGAGGTGGAAAACCTGGTTAAGGGAAAAACCATGGGGTGATTAACCCAAAATTGTATTCTCTATTAGAAGAATAGAAAGAACAAATGGCACATGCCAATAAAGGCTCACTACTCGAGTACACTAAGAGGCCCATTACCTATAAGAGACACATTGTCTACAAATAAATAAGTACACATACATGAACTGGAGAATAGCATCTTCACCGTGCTTGAATCGGTTCCATTTAAGCCCAATACTTCTGCTCTGCCTTTTGCTCTCCTCCTTGCTACCCCACACTCATCTCCATAAGGACACTTCTAAAATGACTTTGTAATCCCTTATTTATACAAGACATCAACTTAGGAATGATCATCTAAGTCGGCAAACATCAACAAGAACATCTACAGGATGAGTAACTCATCCGGTTGGCCAATCTCAGGAAGAACACCTTCATCCAGAAGCAATTCATCAAATACGGACCACCAACATAAACTAGACATGATCCAAAGATCTCCACAAGCTTGCCTAAATCACCAAGAACATCCACACTTCATCTGCTTACTGAAATCCTTCTCTCCTTCATTCAGAACCTCAAGAACACAATCTGTCATCATTGTCGCAAAGGAATAGATGTTTGTGGACCTTCAAACCATGAACCAATTGAGTTGATACTTCACAGAGACTTCCTTAACACTCCCTCAAATCCGCAGAACAGGATAATGCAATTCTGAATCTCACCGGACCTGTCTGTATCACTTTGTCACCTCTGAACACCTGTCAGAACCGATTTACTTGAGCAGCAACAACTTCTTTAGATCTTCATGTGGACCTCTTAAATCTCTATTGGAACACCTTAAGACACATATCTACAAACCCTTTAAACCGTATCCTTTGATACCTATCCTATCTTGGACTTTTACCTTACTGTCATCACTGTTCTTCACTGTTCCTAATTGAGACTAATTTTCTCAATATCCTCAACACACAGCTCATCCAATCCTTATCATTAATGCAACAGGAGTATGTTGACATCAATGACAATGCCGGCTAGGCCCATACTTGCAACACCAAAATCATATAAAACTATTAACAACAAAGATAGCTTCTTAAAATACCTTCAGGGCCACTTTTTCACCCTTCTTAGCCATTTCAACATATTTATGATTGATCTTAATTGAGGCTATTTTTCCAATATCTATGGAATCTTTTGTGGGAACATATAATGGCTTGCCAATCTATAGATGTAATCACCACATATGGCTTTATACAAACCAAAAATGATACAACAATCTTTTACATTCATAAGTCACAACATCGAAAAGACTAGGTTTAGATACTGACCCTTGCAATGCCTTCAAGAATATCAACACCAACAATTATAGGATCCTTCTTGTTAAAAATACAATTTGGCAAAATGCTCAGTACACATGGGAAAACAACATCTTCTGCAGCCTCCTTTTTCCTTTCTTCCTTAAGATTGTCCATATATGCTTTAAACTAGTCAAATAGATGATAAATAATGTCTGCTACAAATACCTTGACACCAACTTCATCTGCAAGCTTCTGAGCTTTAGGAGTAATTTTGACATCAAATGCCAAAATTACAGCATACTCTTTCTTCTTTTTCTCAAGCATTACACTCGCACGCATGACATCTTTTTTATGCACAGGCTCAATACCAATTGCACTAACTAGGATGCTTACAACTGGGGTCTTCAAGAACTCAAGTAAAGCCTCCAAAGATCCAAGAGTTGAAACTTGAACATAAACTCCTTCCCCACTCTTGTCAATCCGAGACATTACATTATTGATATCTTGCATTGCTTCTTCCTTAATATCCTCTAAATCATCATCAGGTCCAACAACATATAATTGAGTTCCTGCTATGGCATGCTCAAGACCCTGAAATCAAGAAATTGCAGCTAAATTTCATTGTCCACATATATTTGATAAATTTATGCTCATATACATAAAATTATTAGCCTAAAATTTGATACCTGAGCGGTTATCTTGATTCCCTATGCAGCCTTCAACTCCTTATGATGTTGATAAGATCCCTGAAACCAAAAAACATCTTAAGCTATGGAATATATTATATTATTTTAACAATATGATCAATGTGACATGGTTTGAGTAATCTAAATTTGAGGTGTAGATTATTGTATTCTAGCATAGTAGATCACAAATACCACCCATTCTCCTTTACTATAAAAGAGCATTTCAATTTTTTTAACGCCACATATACTCCATTAAATAATATGGCACCATAAGGCTTCCAAGAATACATACCACTATGTAGGTTACCACAATGGACCACTCATAAGGAACATTTTAAATCAGGATCAAAGTCACCTAGATCTTGAAACCAAAATGGAATCCCTTGGATTTTACACCATATATATCCATTTTATCCTCCATCTTTCCTGATGTTTCAAAAGGTAACTCCTGGTGCCTATAATTTATCATATTGTCTGACCATTCAACATTTACAAACTATTTCCTATTTGAACAATTTCTATATCCAGGGTTGACTTGATGATGCTATAGTATGTTAAGCTTTTACCAGAGTTCCAGTGCAAGCTTTTAGATATAATTATTTGTTAAGTTACATAATTGGCAAAAAAATAGGGTATTTCTAGGTACTATTCATCCCAGAATCAGATTCAAAATCGAATTGCCTATGGAATTGGGCATGGTTGGGAGTTTTTGGGGCCTGAAATGGTGTGGAATCATTAAGGTACGAACCCTAGTGACTCCAGGATAGACATAGCATTTTGAAGAAGTTTCTATGATGATTCTAAAGGTAGGTAATGTTTTCAATGCACTTTTTAAAAAAATTACATATACGAACAAGCTACAACATGCTAGAATTAAAACATTGATTCAACATCATGATAAAGAAAGGTAATCTAGAATAAAAATATAATGCATATATATATATATATATATATATATAAAAAGTTATAAGATATCAAAACTGTCTAAGAGTATATATATAAATATAATAAAAAATGTCATAGTTGTCTAAGAGTTTCCAACTCTTTAAAATACACCATGAAAATTAAGATCCCTAAACAACACATTCAAAATACTGCATAAAGTAGTGGGCCAAGATGTCTAACAACAAGTACATGATAAACATCAACTATGCCATTTTTTGCAAATATTTTAGTGGCCACCGTGTGAAGGTTCCTTCTTTCTCTTTTAGAGGAACAACTCCATCTATTTTCTCTTCATAAGCAAGTTGTATGTTACTTGTGACCTTTAAAATATTTACATTTGCATCTCATGTTCCTTTCAAGTTGACTCCATGTACAATAGATAGTGAGTGAATCCGCCCAATACCCACAGCAACACCATCACATGGATCCAACACCCTAACTTTATCCCCTTCTTGTAGTTTATCAATACATATCTGTAAAAACAAAAAAAAACATTATATTGAAATACATAATAATTATTGTATAGGTCAGGATTACCCTCATTTACACAATAAAACAACCATTACTTATGTTGGAACAAAATTTTAAAACCCTAAAATTTTGTTAATTCCTACCATTATTCCAAATAAACTATTCTAATGTCTCACCTGTTAGGACCTCTCAAAAATTGTGCACATTTCCATCCTACTTGATCTGTTCAATTGTATATGACCATTTCTTAATAGACATTCATGCCAAAATTTTATGCCATTTATTTTTTAGGGTCACATAACTGTTGCAAGTATGAGGTTAATCAAAGTTGTCATTGATGTCCACATACTCATATTGCTTTGACAAGAAGGATTGGATGAGCTGTGTACTAAGGACATTGAGAAAATTAGTCTCAATCAGGAACAGTGAAGAACAGTGATGAGAAGAAGGCAAAAGTACTCAATAGGTTGACGATCAAAGGATGAAGATTAAAGGGTTTGTAGATATGAGTTTTGAGATGATCCGGTTAAGTTTTCAGAGGTCTTCATGAAGATTTGAAGAAGTTGTGATTGATCAAGTAGAACCGGTTCTGGGAGATGCTCCAGAGTGACAGAGTGCTACAAAGAGGTCCGATGAGATCTGGAAGTGCATTATCCTATCTTGCGGATTAGATGGAGTGTTTGGGATGTCCTTGTGATGTGTCATCTCAATTTGTTCGTGATTTGGAGGTCCGAAAGCACATGTTTCAGTATGACAGTGGCGGTAGACTGTGTTCTTAAAGTTTCAGATGAGGAAGAGAAGAGATTCCGGTGAGCAAAGGAAGTGCGGATGTTCCTGGTCATTTAGGCAAACTTGTGAAGGTTCTTAGATCATGTTGAGGTTGTGTTGTTGATCCGCATTGGTGGTAGAGCCCAGAATTGAAGATATTCTTTTGGATGAAGTTCTTGTTCAGACTAGCCGACCAAATGAGTTGTTCATCTTACAAATGTTCTTGTGGTGGCTGACCGGATGTGTTATTCATCTTGCGAATGTTCTTATGGTTGAGTACCGACTTAGATGCTTATTCCTAAGTCGATGTCTTGTATAAATGAAGGTTTTTGAATCCATTTTGAAGCGTGTTGTGGAGCGGATGAGTGTGGTATAGTGAAAGAGTGAAAGGCAGAGTAGGTGTGTCTCAAGATTAAATGGAACTGATCCAGACATAGTGAAGATGTCATTCTCCAGTTCAAGGTTGTGATACTTATTATCTTATAGATAGTGTGTCTCTTTTGTAGGCAGTGTGCCTCTTTGTGAGCAGTGTGCTCGGGTAGTGATCCCTGACTGGCATGTGCCATTTGTTTTTCTTATTCTTCTAACAGAGAATAATCCTTCAGTTAATCACCCCGTGGTTTTTCCCTTAACTGGGTTTTCCATGTCAAAAATCTTGGTGTCTAATGTGTTGATGTTTATCTGCTACAGTGTTTATGCTTTCTGCTTTCATGAATGGTTAATTAATATGTTGTTAACTAACAAAGATGAATCAAGTGTTTGAAGTAGAAGCAAGTTTTTGTACAACTGATTCACCCCCCCTCTCAGTTGTGTGCCCTAGATTTAACAATTGGTATCAGAGCCAAGTTCCTCTGAAAGGAGCTTAACCACTTGAGGAGATCCAAGATGTCGTCATACAAGAAGGATAGTCCGAAGTTCGATGGAACTAATTTCTCACTCTGGAAAGGTCACATGAGATGTCACTTGGAGTGTATGGGAAAAGCATACCTGTCCATGTTCACAAAGGCTTATGTACCTCCATAGGGTGGTCCGACAACACTGAATGAAATCATAGATGCTGAAAATAATTTGCGGACCAAAGAAGCTCTTCTAAGCGCATTGAATGATTCAGAACTCTCAAATGTTATTGACCTACCAACTGCATATGAGATCTGGGTCAAACTGGAACTTCTGCATGAAGGAGATGAGTATGTTAAGAGTGCAAGGTTGCAAAGTCTGAAAGGGAGGTTTGAAAGATTGAAGATGAGAGATGATGAAAACATCACTACCTTTATGCCAAGAGTGAATGAGCTAGTATGTGGAATCAGGAATGCTGGTGGAGTTCTGGATGAAAATGAAATTGTTTGCAAAATTCTCAGATCCCTTCCTGCTGCCTACAAAATCAAGGTTGCTGCCATTGATGAATTCAAAGCTCATACAACTGTCACAAGAGAGCAATTGGCTGGCAAACTGGTTGCATTTGAAATGACTGAGTTTGGAGATGATCCCCCCAAGAATGAATCTGCATTCAAAGCTAGTGCCTATGTGAAAGGCAAACAAAGATTTGATCCGGGAGAAAACTCTTCAAGGAAGCTGTCATGGTATGATCAAGCAAGAAAAGACATGGAAGAGGAAGAAGCAGAAACAGCTCATCTTGAAGCCCTCATTGCAAAGAGACTGCCAAGAGGATTCGGTAAGTATGAAGGAAAATTACCCTTTAAGTGCTTTAATTGCAATAAGATTGGTCATTTTGCTTCAAGATGTCCGAAAAGATCTACTAGGTCAAATGCTAATAGACAAAGGTTCCAAAAGAACTGTTATTATGTTCATGAAGAAGATAATGAAGGAGTAGCAAATGATGAGTCAGAAATGGGAAGCAAATCTGGAAATGAATGGGTGTTTATTGCCATCAAGGAAGAAGATTCAATATCCTCTGAATCTGTCAATCATAAGGTTGTGGAGAGAGCCTTGGCTGCCCAAATTGAAGAAAAGGATGATTGGGTTATTGATAGTGGACGTTCTCACCACATGACAGGGGACAAGAACAAGTTCTTAGATTTGGAAAGGTATGAAGGAGGAATGGTAAAGTTTGGTGATAATTCTATTGGCAGAATCAGAGGTAGGGGAACTATTTCTTTTGATGGAAAGAGCAAAACTGGTAATGTACTATATGTTGAAGGATTGAAGCACAATCTTCTCAGTGTTGGTCAGTTGGTGGATAAAGGCTATGATCTCCGGTTCAAGAATGGAAGATGTAGGATCTTTGAAAGCTCCGGAACTGAGATTGCATCCGGTACTCAAACAAAAGGTAATATCTTCCATCTAGTTGGTTCTAATAAAAGTTGTTTGTTTGTTCAAGTTGATCAGAGTTGGTTATGGCATAAAAGAATGTGTCATGTAAATTTTGATAACATCATCAAGATAAGCAATACTCAGGCTGTAAGAGATCTTCCAAAATTAGTGAAACCTACAAATAGTTTGTGCAAAGAATGTCAGCTAGGTAAACAGAGTAGAGTCTCTTTTAAAAGCAAGGATCAGTCCTCTACCAGATTATTGGAATTAGTTCATACTGATCTATGTGGTCTGACAAGAATCAAGAGTATGCAAGGTGATAGATATTTCATATTACTGATTGATGATCATTCCTGGATGATGTGGGTTACCTTCCTAAAAGACAAATCAGAAGCCCTTGAGAAGTTCAAAATCTTCAAAGCTATGGTAGAGAATCAAACCAGATTGAAACTGAAATGTCTAAGGTCTGATAGAGGTGGTGAATTCACATCCATTGAATTCATAGACTTTTGTGAGAAGCATGGTATAAAGAGATAGCTGTCTACTCCTAGGACTCCACATTAAAATGGAGTAGTTGAGAGAAAGAACCGGACCATCCAGGAAGTAGCAAGGACAATGATGATGGAAGCAAGTGCTCCTCAGATGTTTTGGAGAGAAGTTGTCAACACTGCAATCTATACTCTTAATCGAGTTCAAATCAGAAGCAATACCGGTAAGACTCCTTATGAACTTTGGTTTGGCATAACTCCCACTGTGAGATATTTCAGAGTTTTTGGTAGCAAGTGTTATATCAAAAGAGATGAAGATTTAGGAAAGTTTGATGCTAGAAGTGATGAAGGAATTTTCTTGGGTTACTCCACTCAAAGCAAAGCATACCGGTGTTATAATAAGAGATTGAAAAAGATGATAGAAAGTACAGATGTGAAGGTTGATGAAGGAATTGAGAAGCCCTCAAGATTCTATGAATGTGATGAAGATGATCAGAATGATTCTCTAATGCAAGGAGCTCAATCCTCCTCTAAAATTCAAATACAGACTGATCCGGTAAATCAGGAAGAAGAAGTTTGTCTGAATGAGCCTGATCAAGAATTAGTAGTGCAAGAAACTCCCAAAGTTCTAAGGTATGTAACTCTAAATCATTCTGAAGATCAAATCATAGGTGACAAAAGTAAAGGGGTACAAACAAGGAGAAGAATTGCTCAAGATTCAAATGAATACTGTCTGATTTCAAAGATTGAACCTAAGACAATTAATGAAGCTTGAGAAAAATCATACTTGGGATCTTGTTCCCAGACCTAGAAACAAGAATGTGATTGGAACCAAATGGGTCTTCCGGAAAAAACTAAATGAAGTTGGTGAAGTAATCAGAAACAAAGCTAGATTGGTCTGCAAAGGCTATTCTCAAATAGAAGGAATTGATTTTGAAGAGACCTTTGCTCTGGTGGCAAGAATTGAAGCAGTCAGATTATTTCTTACATTTGCTACCTTCAAAGACTTTAAGGTATATCAGATGGATGTCAAGTCTGCCTTCCTAAATGGTGATTTGGAAGAAGAAGTATACATTGAACAACTGGATGGATTTCAATTGTCTGATCATGATGATATCTCTGCAAGTTGAAGAAAGCACTGTATGGTTTGAAGCAAGCCCCAAGAGCATGGTATGAAAGGTTGGATAAACATCTTGTGCAGATTGGCTTCAACAAAGGTACTGCTGATAGTAATCTATATTTCCAAATAGATAGGGAAAACATCTTGATTGTTGAAGTATTTGTTGATGATATCATCTTTGGAGGAAAAGATAGTATGTTTAAAACTTTTGCAAATCAAATGAAAAGTGAGTTTGAAATGTCAATGCTTGGTGAAATGAATTTCTTCTTGGGTCTGCAAATTACTCAGACAAAGAAAGGCATCTTTATCTGTCAGACCAAATATGCAAAAGAATTGTTGAGGAAATTCGGAATGGGAGATTCAAAGCCAATGAACACTCCTATGGCAACCGGATGTAAGTGGAGCAAAGATGATGACTCTCCAAAGATAGATCAGACCAAGTACAGATCAATGATTGGAGGACTATTGTATCTCACTCAGACTAGACCAAATATAATGCAGGTTGTTGGTCTTGTGGCAAGATTTCAAGCTGATCCTAGAGAATCTCATGTCATGGCAATCAAAAGAATTTTTATGTACTTAAAAAGAACAGTTGAGTATGGTCTATGGTATCCTAGAGATCAGGATTTCTCTCTTCATGCATACACAGATGCAGATTGGGCAGGAGATGTGGATGACTGGAAGAGTACAAGTGGGGGGGCATTCTTTTTGGGAAAAAGATTGGTTTCTTGGCTAAGCAAGAAACAAGAGACAATATCTCTGTCTACAACTGAAGCAAAATACATTGCAGCAGCAGGTAGTTGCACTCAGATTTTATGGATGAAGCAGATGCTAAGAGACATTAAAGTTGAATATGAGGAGACTATCACAATTTTCTGTGATAATTCAAGTGCAATTAATATCTCTAAGAATCCGGTATTGCATTCTAAGACTAAGCACATATCTATCAAATTTCACTTTCTAAGAGAACAAGTGAACAAGGAAGAAGTCAGATTGGAGTATGTACCCTCCAAGGATTAGATTGCAGATATTTTTACCAAACCTCTTCCCAAGGACTCTTTTGAGTATCTCCAAGAGAAGTTAGGGGTCATGGCCCCTACGGTGATGAACTGGGATGCACTGATGTGTATCAATCCAGTGGATATCACAGTCATATCTTGTGATCCGGATTGATGATGAGCTGCTACTAAGGGGGAGCAGCTGGTATGATTCTAATGTGTTAGAATTGCAAGTATGAGCCATTTGCCATTGATGTCAAAGGGGGGGAGAAGACATGTGAAAAACAAGTAGTTGATGATCAAAGGGGGAGCAGTAAAGGAAGAGAAGACATGTGAAGAGTTGTTACTGATAGGGGGAGTTGTGACAGAAACGAGAAGATCTTGTCTTGATGGTTTTTCACATCATATGTTGCCATCAATGACAAAGGGGGAGATTATTACAAGTATGAGATTAATCAGAGTTATCATTGATGTCAACATACTCATATTGCTTTGACAAGAAGGATTGGATGAGCTGTGTGCTGAGGACATTGAGAAAATTAGTCTCAATCAAGAACAGTGAAGAACAGTGATGAGAAGAAGGCAAAAGTACTCAATAGGTTGATGATCAAAGGATGCAGATTAAAGGGTTTGTAGATATGAGTCTTGAGCTAATCCAGTTAAGTTTTCAGAGGTCCACATGAAGATTTGAATAAGTTGTGATAGATCAAGTAGAACCGGTTCTGGGAGATGCTCCGGAGTGACAGAGTGCTACAAAGAGGTCCGGTGAGATCCAGAAGTGCATTATCCTATCTTGCAGATTAGATGGAGTGTTTGGGATGTCCTTGTGATGTGTCATCTCAATTTGTTCATGATTTGGAGGTCCAAAAGCACATGTTTCAGTATGACAGTGGCGGTAGACTGTGTTCTTAAAGTTTCAGATGAGGAAGAGAAGAGATTCTAGTGAGCAAAGGAAGTGCGGATGTTCCTGGTCATTCAGGCAAACTTGTGAAGGTTCTTGGATTGTGTTGAGGTTGTGTTGTTGATCCGCATTGGTGGTAGAGCCCAGAATTGAAGATATTCTTCCGGATGAAGTTCTTGTTCAGACTAGCTGACCGGATGAGTTGTTCATCTTACAAATGTTCTTGTGGTGGCCGACTGGATGTGTTATTCATCTTGCGAATGTTCTTATGGTTGGGTGCCGACTTAGATGCTTATTCCTAAGTCAATGTCTTGTATAAATGAAGGTTTGTGAATCCATTTTGAAGCGTGTTGTGGAGCGGATGAGTGTGGTATAGCGAAAGAGCGAAAGGCAGAGCAGGTGTGTCTCGAGCTTAAATGGAACTGATCTAGACATAGTGAAGATGTCATTCTCCAGTTCAAGGTTGTGATACTTATTATCTTGTAGACAATGTGTCTCTTTTATAGGCAGTGTGCCTCTTTGTGAGCAGTGTGCTCGGGCAGTGAGCCCTGACTGGCATGTGCCATTTGTTTTTCTTATTCTTCTAACAGAGAATAATCCTTCAGTTAATCACCCCGTGGTTTTTCCCTTAACCGAGTTTTCCACGTCAAAAATATTGGTGTCTAATGTGTTGATGTTTATCTGCTACGGTGTTTATGCTTTCTGCTTTCATGAATGGTTAATTAATATGTTGTTAACTAACAAAGATGAATCAAGTGTTTGAAGTAGAAGCAAGTTTTTGTACAACTGATTCACCCCCCCTCTCAGTTGTGTGCCCTAGATTTAAGAATAACATGGTCATTTTGAGGAGTATGTAGTTATTCTTAATCATTTCTATGTTTTTACAATTTACCGCAATCTTGCAGGTCATCCTAATTGTCTTGGCGGCAGTGCAGGAACTAGAGCAACAAGAATCATGTATACCACACTCTCGCTAGAAACATACAAGTTGTTTGTGGCATGGCGGTAGGAAGGGCTCGGTCAACCATGTATACTACGATCCCTCGGAGGTCTCACCACTTGGTTATGGCTTGGCGATAAGGAAGAGAGTTCAATATAAACTGATCCCATGGTCCCGCATTGGTCCGGCAAGTTGTTCACGACATGGCGGTAGTAAGTGTCCAAGTTATTGGGCTCCCGCGATGGCTTTCAAAGAACGCTTGTGGTAAGGTGGTAAGCAATAAAATTTGGCAACATAATCACCCCACAGTAATGAGAACATGCACTTGCGGGTTGACGGTAATGGAAGAAAATGGAATAAAGGGGGCTATAAGCCCCACGATCCTGCTTTGTTTGAGCATAAGGGCTAAGGGTTGGTGGTAATCAAGAAAAGTGAACAAAAGGCATTAAAGCTTATCCCCATCTCGTGACTGGTTTAAACAAGCTCTGCAATAGTGCAGTAATGATAATAAATGAGTAAACATACTCAGTGTGGTTGTGCGATTACCAAGAAATTTGAAAGATCTTCTCATTTTATTTGATCGTTGGATCAAATTTGATCAAGGGCTTATATTTGAAATGAATTGAATGCTGAGATTTTATAATCTCATGGCATGAAAAAAAAATAATGGTGGAATGATGAACATTTTGGCACAATAAAATCTGGAAATCTCTCAGCATTTGCTCAGTTTAGAGATTGCAGATTAGCTTGGAGAAGGCACCCAGTTCGGTCTGTTCTTAGCAAGATTCAAATTATTCAAGTAAGTCCTTCTCTACATTCTCTACAAGAAAGTTTGAAGAATCTTTGCTCTGTTTCAATTCTCTGTGCATTTGCTTGAGTTGCAAAACCCTAGTTTGTATAATGGTAACCAAGAAGTTTGAATCCACAAGTAAGACCAATAAGCCTGATCTTGCCCCTAAGAAAAGATCACTGCAGCAATCTTTGCTAGATTTTTTACCTAATTAAATTGACAAAGGTCGAAAGAAAGTATTTAGGGATGTTGCTGAGGGTTGTAGGGATGCCATAATTCCCATTTCTGGCTGGAAACCATTTTGGTACTTTTGTCAGAAGAAGGATGGTCAAGGACTGGTGGGCAATCCATGAAAGTTGGATTTGGCCAAGCTAATTGTTTCAAATGTATTCATGGATGTGGAACTACTTCGTACTCTGGCACTATACTACCACCCGGCTACTAAAATAGTAAGGTTGCCAAATGGATCTTCTCTGTTGAGAATTGACAGAAATGCTATAATTGAGTGTTTTATGTTGAACAAACAAGCTCTCACTGAAATTGACCTACTAAATATTGAACAAGAATACAAAAGTTTGAGAAGAACACTCAGAAGTGATGAGCTACCAATATTTATGAGAAGAATTGTAAACAATAAGATAGTTGATAATCCTTCCAATGTAGTCGAACCATTCCCTGTGGAAGATTTTGTAGTCTATTTCAAATGGACCTATTATGCATTATGCCAAGTATTGGGAATTGATGTTGATCAGAGGATGCCAGTTAATTTGATGATGATGGCTGTGAAGATACAAAATTCAGAGGTGAACATTGAGTATGATTTTGCCTCATATCTTGAAAAGAAAATACATGATGGATTCATCAGCGTGAAGGAAGATAAGAAACCCATGAACTTCAAGTTTTATTATTTGGTTTGCCACCTAATCCTATATTAAAATAGGAGTAAATGGTCAAGTAAAATGCACATCAGCATGATTGACAGGATAAGGCAAAGAATGCCTACTCAATGTTGGTGTTACATGTGGGATTCTCATTGCCAGACTGGTAACTATAATATATTTCATAATGAATTTTATGTGAAAATAATGAATTCTTTTGGTAATTAGGTCCCTAGATTGTCACCAGAAATTAGGGTAATTATGAGATCTCTTGCACATAAACCAGAGTAAGGTCATACTTTCAATTATGTTGATTGGTTCTTCCTATGAGAGCACACAATAATCAAGGTATATGATTGCCCCTAACCACCTCACAAATTGCCAAAGTTTGTTTCTGACAAAATTGTATTCTTGGAATTCATGTGGCAAATGATGTGGAGGGAAAAGGAAGTGATGAAAAAGTAGAAGAAAGGCACATTTTCCTGACACTGTTGCCTTTGGAGATTGGTCAATTGGTTCGAACACTCTTGAGGAGATGTAGGCCTATTTGAAGGCCAAGTACTCTTTCGAATCTGGTGTTGAAAAATTTTGTGACCCTGAAGGTCATATGAACTTTATGAGACAAGTGATCTTGACTAAGATGGGCATCTCCCATTAAATTCTTTATGATGAGGATGTGATAAGGAACCAGGTTACTTTTAATGAAGTGTATGACAAGAAGAGGAAATGGGAGATCCTCAAGAAAATTGAAGATGACAAAAAGGAAAAGAATCTAATTTTTGAAGGATTTTTTTCTGAAGAGAAAGCTCCTCTAAAGAGGATTAATACAATGATTGAAAATTTTGAAAGTATTTATGCTAAATCTAAAGTACAGCCTGCCAATGCTATCAAACTTCCAATGAAGAGGACTGCATGAATTAAGATTCATGAGCCTACCCCTGATGTCATATCAGTTCAAGATCCACAGATCCTTGAATCACCACCACATAAAAGGCAGGGAACTGAAGGCATGTCTCCTTTGATCCCATATGAGATGTCTAAGGGTGTGGGGGATACTGATGAAGTTGCAAATATTTTGACACAATTGCATGATGGAGAGGAAGTTGATCAACCATTGGTTGGTCAAGAAACTGATGCACACAAGCCTGAGGCTAGGATGGAAGAACAAGCCCAAATTGATCCAGAGCTACAAGAAGATAAAAGGGTGGTGGCATCTTTGAGATTTATTCAAGATGATGATTTAATCAAGATTCCAGAGTTTTGAGATTTTTGGTTAAAAATGAAGATGAAGGAATTTGATGAAAAGGTGGAAATCAATAAGATGGGCACGGATGAGTCTCAGTATGATCAAATAACCACCTAAACAATCCAAGAACTAAAATTTGACGAAATCAATGTGACTCCTAAGGAAGCAAGACAAATAGTCTTGAAGAGTAACATGTTGATCATCCCAAGTCTTGAATTGAAAAAGGTATTCTTGGTTGACCAAGTTAGGAGTCAATATGACCCTAATCTTGTGTATGAATTTGACTATGAGGAGGGAATGAGTGGATGTGGTTTCAACCCAAAGACAGAGACTCTTGCCATATGGACAAAACATAAAAACACTAGTAAACCAAGGTTGCTAGATGTTGTTCAGGAAATGAAGGGATCTATTGTGGTGAAAACCTTATGAGATTCTTCAAGAACTAAGGCCTCTACTCTTATAGTCCATTCTACCATGTTCACCCATGTAGTTGTAAAAAAGTTGGAAAAAAAATTGCAGGGTTATGAGAAAACACAACAATAAATGAATGATGAAGTGAATAGGTTGTTCATTGAAAATAGGCAATTGAAAAAGCAACTGCAAGATGTGGGTTCTTCCCAGAGTTTGGCAATAGTTTCATATCAACCTTCTATACCACCAACAACTGGTGATGTCACAGTGACAATGCAAGAGTTTAATGCTTTGAGAACAAAATTTGAAAAAGAAGTTGAGGACCTCAAGAAGCAAAATGAGGGGGGAAAAAATGAGGCAAGGATCAAGGTCCTTGAAGTCTTTGAGAAAATTCTAGAATATAGGATAAAGCTAGTTGTGGATAAACTTGGGGATGTGCATGATTGCTACTCATTGTTATCTTAGGCCATTAAACAATTGCAAGCAAACTTTTCTATTTTGGAGCCACTGTACAAGAAATGGTAGCCTTCCTTCCACAATTTAGTCATGCTTTGTAGGATACCTCAAAGAAATTATGATGCTCCTACTGAATTGAAGCCCACAGAGCAAATGGTGACTATGATCATTGAAGAGCATCAATATGCCAGCAGTGAAGACAAAAGGATGCAGGCCAAACTTGAATCTTTTTCTACTTTCAAGCATCAATTTATCTCCTCTATTCTGACAGAGGAAACCAACCTAGTTAACGGCCTTGATACTTGGAAGGAAAAATTTAGAACAACAGTGTATGTGGTTATGGAATTCTTAAAAAAAGACCAGGATATAGATACTTTAAGCTTTAACATGATTTTGGATAGGGTCATAGCCCTAGATGCAGGATATGGAAAATTTGTAATTGATGTTAAAACTATGTTGGATAAAAGATGGAAAGACCATCAAACCAATCAGCTCCAAATTTAGGAATTCAAATGGCCTAGTGACCTTACATTTGATAAGTGGGAGCAGACATACTTGAAAAATTGATGTACAGCTATAGGTTCAGGTGTAGAAGGAGCAACGAGCAATTTTGATGGCGTTAACATGGAGAACAAGGACAAAATTTTGACACTTTTTTGCGATAATAGATAGGGGCACAACACACTTAACAGATACTACAACATGGAGATGAGTACCTTGCTAGGCCTGAGGTCACGAGTGCTCTATGAAGACTAATAGATTCAGATCTTGGTTAACTTGCTTATGCCTTTAATTTCTCTATATTAAACATGTTTAGTTACAAGAGGATATGATTTATGAACAATTGTGTTGGTTCAGGCTTGAAGCTTGTTGCTTCCCATATTTATAAGGGAAACCAAGGCCTAGACAATCATCATCTTTTAGCAAGACAATTTATATATTCCAATATTATCTATCCAATCATGTTTCAAATTCAAAGCATTACACTTCTATGATAATTTAATATTATAATGGGCAAGGATGGTTAAATTTGTGGATATGTATGGTGTTCTGATTTTCTATTATTGTATGGATGCTTTTAATTAGTTTCTATTAGAAGTTGATGTAATTCCCTTTAAGTGACTTACATTTATTGGTCTCTCTGTAGAGTTAAATCCTTTAAAGTAAATCATACTAGTGGGTTTTCCTTCAAATAGAATTAAAACAACTTACCTGAATAGTAATTACTTGCATGTGTGTGTTAAAACAACAATGACTACCACAAAAGACATAAAAACAATAAATAGCAATCACCTCAATTCCAGCACCACTACTACTACTCTGAATATCATGTAGATTATGGTCAAGACGTTCAACATAATCACTATCATCATTGTCCTCAAGTTGTGCAGCTTTTTAGAGAGCTCTATTGACAGGGCCTTTTTCTTTTCGTTCTGCTTTCATATAATTTCTCTGCATGTGGTTTAATCATCATGCAAAAAATAATATAAGTCAAGTAAAGAATACAAAAACTATTATTTTTTGTTCAAAATAACATTTTTCTTCCACTCTTAAATGACTAATTCAAGGTATGTTGTGAGATTCTTTCTTTATTGTAAGCAATAGATTCCAATTTATAGGAGGATTCTTATAGTCATGAGCATAAGATTTTCAACAAGAAGGGATAGTCCTAATCCTTCATATGATAAGGAAGACAGTAAAAGTTGTAAGATGGCAATCCATATCTCTATCTTAGGACAGTCCATAGCATGGAAGGTATAGGAGAAGATAAAGAGATGCAACAGCTAGTAGGGTTTCACCAAACAAAGAGAAGAGATAGAGGCACTGTCAAAACCATTAGACAGTGACCAAGAACCCTTGGAATAACAGCAACAAAGTAGATATGATAGCCTTGACTTTAGGATCAGTGATTAAGAGCTTTACTAAGACATACTCAAGGTGACTGTCTAGAATGATAGAGTTAAATGTCATAATGCAGCATAGGAGCATGTCATAAATATGACAAGGACAACAATAATGAAGTGAATACGTAAGAAAAATGGTTTGAAGTAGAACTTGGTAAATTGTAGTATTGCATTTCTCTTTTGGTTCTGTAAGTAGAACAGTGAGACAATTTGTGATAACACATTTATGTAAAGCATCAATGCTAATGTTATAATGGCTATAATTGTAGTATTGCACATTGAGGGTAGGTTCATTCTTTGTTTACAGTATCCAAGAGCTATGATAACTATTGAAGTATCCAAAAAATGCAATCACAAGGAAGTATAACAAAAACATGGTACAAGTTTACCCAATAACAAGCACATGAAATGAAAGGATAGTGTAATAGAGCCTCTTACCTCATTTGCATCCATAATATTATGCTCATTCCATGCAAAAACTATAGGCTTAATGGAGGACGCCAACTGCGACAATTTCTTTGTGAGACTGTGTAAGCAACTCATTATATGTTGGTACCCTTCATTTGAGTTGACATGATCTGCAAAGGCTCTTACTGGGTGTCTAACAGATGGCACTGAAATCTTTATTAACAAACTAGATTTCTACTTCATACTACTATTAGATTTACTAGGATCTAGTGCTGCCATATAATCGAGCATATCTTCCACACCTACTTCTCTATTACTATTTTCCACCTAAAATACAATGTCAATATCAACATATAATCATACCAATGTAAATTGAACCAAAAAAGCCATACCCTTACTCCAAGTTTGTCCATTTTGGCCTGCAACCCACCTTAGCCAAATGTATATCCAGCTACCACATTATCTCTGCCCTCTTTCCTTTATAACTCTTTGTTAAATATTCTTCAAAACATATATTTTCTTTCAATGCCTCCTAGAGAGGATTCTAACCTCTCTTTTCCCTCCAAGATTTTTTTCTACAATTGTATCTAAAATTGTTCATCAAAAGTCTCATCTTTTTCTTGTAATATCTTCTAGAGATTTTTCCACCAGTAGTCTCAAAAGCATTTTCCATTTTTTGTATAACATTTTCCACATGTCGTGGATCTTGCTCTACAAAATTTGATTTGCAAATATCCAAATGGGCCCTACATCTCACACCCAACTCAAAGGCCCACCTTGCAGCATTTTTCCCAATGGGCTCACCATCTCTCGATACCTCAACCAAGAATGGCTTCTTGCCTTCTGATCTTCTTTGTTTTGCATTCCTCTCTGTAGAACTGTATAAATCTTGACTCAATCTTTTTCTTTTGAAAAAAGTAGGCACGTCTTCTATTAAACCACTAGCAATATTTTTTACTGATCCACTAGTTCCATCAAAAGTTGTAGCAGGCACATCTTCTATTAAACCACTAGCAATATTTTTGGCGGCTCCACTAGTTCCATCAAAAGTTGTAGCAGGCACATCAGATGCAAGTGGTCTCTCTTCATGACTTTCATTAACCAGAACTTCATCGTCCTTGGCCACATCAGGTGTGTCATGAGTAGGTAGATCAGTACCAGTCTCTATAGATTTCACTTCAAACACATCCTTTAATCTTGAATAAATCATCTGCACATCACGTATTGTTCCTTTCCTCTCCTTGTTTTTAATAATCTCTCTTAGACTCTGTGCTAAGAGATCATCACAATGTTGCACATCACCATGTACTATATCAGGTTGCACATCACCATGTGCTATATCAGGTTACACATCACTATGTGTTATATCAGGCTGCACATCATCACAACTATTCTTTTCACCAACTGTATTTATACTTGAATCCCAAATGCATTGGCTTCTATGAGTTGGCAGCACTATATCTTTACTTTCCTTTTGTTTTCTCTCTGCATTTTCTTTGCACTCTTTTTCTTTCCTATAAAACAAAAAAAATATCATATTATGTCTTATATACATAAACCTCTTGCCTATAAAATTTCATAAACACAATTAAACAAATAATATACTACTTAGTGGATTTACAACTTGCATGTTTGTCAAACCAAGATGTGATAAATATTCACTATTCTTTCCCACATGTTCTTTACAAAAGTGCTCATAATCTGTTAGTGGAACTTTAGCAACATGATCACTATCATCTAAATTGTGCCTCAAAGTCTTTTTCCTCATTTCCTAAAGTCCAAAAAAATAATAATATATAAATCAGCAACTTGAATCAGTAGAACAAGAGTGGAATATAAACAAAGCCATTATTTTCAATCATCTAGAGCATATAAACAAATGCAGTCATAGTATATAAGGATTTCATTTCCATTTAAATGATACAGTAAATAAGGATAGTCCCCATATGAAATACATTCACAGAGCATATAAGATGCATTCTTAGAAATTAGAGGAGACAGTCTATGACAAGTGACGTGACATAGGATGATAGCATATAAGATGCATTATATGGAGGAGCGAAAATTCAGTACGTAAATGTGGTACATAGATTGAAACCCAAAGGAAACTCTATTTGTGTATCCTTCTATTTGAGAAGAAACTAATTGTCTTTCTGATAGTGTGAATCATCATTATTTCTACTTATATAATCCTCATTATCTCTACTTATAAAATCCTCATTATTTCTAATTATATAATTCTGCAGAAATTCTGAACACATAAATGTAAGTAAACAAAAACAACCAATATGTGCTTTAAAAATGAGTAATTTATTTTTGGAACAAATATAGCTAGTTATATGTATGACCTGTAACAAGACAAGAACTAGAAAAACAACAAAAAGTAAAGCTCAACACAAGAGATTACCCTAAAAAACCCAAAGTGGAAGAAATTCCTGTACACTAATGCCCTTTCTTATCTTGCTGCTTCTCTACTACATTTTACAAGCTCACTGTTTTCTTGATGCCTTCACTAATCATCTGCATTGCCAACAAGATCAGAATCCTAATCACTCATGTCTGCATCTGCTTGATTTTCTTCCTCATCCTCATCTGTGTCATGCAATACATTATCTATCCCAATCTCTTCGTTGATAATCAAAATATCTTCTCCAAACACTCCATCATCATCTTCATCCACTACTTTGAATGTTTCTTGTAAATTAACATATTACCCATCAGGCATTATATCAACATCTTCCATGAATTTTTGTTTCAAATGAGACTCTATTTGAATGACATACGACCATCTTGGGCTTCTTACATCATCAACTAGAAATGATTGGTTAATTTGAAAAGAGAAAACATAGGGCTCATCCCTCTCTGATAAAAATTGTCTTGTATTTGCATGTACAAATCCATACTCATCAAAATGTACTGCAGATGGTTAGATCCACTTACATTTTAATAATATAGGATTGTTTTCACCAAAATCCACTTGAATAATTTCTTGGATGAATCCAGCATAGAATTTCTTCTCAGTTTCGTGAAGAAATGCAGCACTTACAACACAATCACAATTTGTCTTTCCTTTGTCTTTTTCCTCCACTCTTAAATAGCTACCATAGGCCCACATTCCCCTAAAACGCATAGCCCATAAATGTGGAGGTTGTGAAAGCTCAATGTCCTCCATTGTTATATCTTGACCTTCTTCTTTTGCATCACTATCTGCATTAGCAATCCATTCTTTAAATTTTGGAAAAGAATCACCTCCAACCAAATCATGACGTCTGCACTTTTGAGGTCGATGTTGCATCCAACTTTGATTCTCTTCTTCATATTTTCTACATAGAATATTAAAGTGAAAATAGTAAGATTAATAATATAAATGTGTATTCTCAGTTCGAATAGGTTGATAGATAGTCTTAGTTAGCCAGCCATGGAAAGGCTGATGAAAATGTAACTTTTTTGATATCTTTTAATATAATATTTCTATTACGTATCAAAAAATATATATATAAATGTGTAAATGCAATTGAGTAAGATTAATAATATAAATGTCTAAATAAATAATTGTGTAATTTTTTAACTTGTGGCACTTATCGAATGAAGATGTGTTTTGAAGAATAGATGCATGTATCGCACTTCTTTCTTGATGTGATAGCTTGAAGTGACATCCATTGCCTTCTAATACTTCACCTACAACTCTCTCATCTTCATCATCATCCCATACATGTTGATTGACATTTTTAAAATCCTTCATATATTCTGTACAAAATCCAATGCCCTCTTGCATTGAATATCCCTCAGACATGCTACCTTTTGGTTTTGCCCTAGTACAAACATTTTTTTTCAAAACCTTCATATATCGTTCTATAGGATACATCCATCTCGTTCTTACTGGACCACAATGCTCTAGTTCATATTCTAGATGTATCAACAAATGCATAGAAATGTTAAAGATTGTTGTTGGAAATTCTCATTCCAATAGACAAAGGACTTCAACAACCTCCTCCCTCAAACTATCAAAGTTTGAAGGATCTAATACATGTCAACTCATTCTCTTTAATATTAGGCCCAACCTTATAAATTCCAATCTTGGCCCCTTTGTCAAACCTGATATATTTACCACAATAGGTAAAATATTTTTGATTATAACATGATAGTCATGGGTCTTTAGGCCTCTTAAGCTATTAATGTCAGTTTGGCTTCTGATAGCACTTGATGAAGGGGGTAAATCATAAAACACACAACAAAAAAATGGAACACAGAAAATAGAATATTTCTTTATTGATCTGGGCAACTCATACCATTACAGAAGCTCAATTACAATCAGAGGAATCAACCCTCCATAGGTTGCAACACATTATAGCTTCCTATCACAAGACTCTGGAATCATCTGCCTTTTGTAACCCTAAATCAGCTAGGGTTTCTTTTTTTCCCACCCATTCTTGACTCTACACTTTCCCCCTTAACTCTACTACTACCCAGGGTTCCCAAAAATGGTTATTAATAGCCTTTTTGGCGGCCAACAACCTAATTTCAAAATTTGCATCTCCAAAAATAGGTCAACTTCTGGGAGCCATAACTTTTGATCTAGGTGTCCAATTGACGAACCATTTTATGTATCAAAAAGCTCGCAGAGTGCTCTACATGCTAAGAACCCGCTCTGCTAGTTTCAACCATTTTCGGGCCCGTACAAGGCTGTTTAGTGCCTCAAACCTGAGTTTGAATAATTTTCAGGTATTTTTTAGGAAACAGAAACTTTAATATCTTTCATCTTGCAAATGATCTTTGTGTGATTCCTTCACCAAAGGTCTTATTTTTTAGTTACGTAACTTCCTGTAAAATTTCACTTTAGTCCGTTCCCAAATGCAAACTTTCTAAAAAGAGCAGGTTGCTATTTTTAGTAGTTTGGAAAAACTGAAAGTTCTCCATCATTATTCAAGCGATTATGGAACCAGAACCACAAATTTTGAAAAGAAATGGAAAGAACATCAACAATTTTGAAACACATCTTTTTTTTTGGGTGATGCAAGATTACCCTTACACCACTAGATGCTCCTGCATTAGACACCCAGGGTAATTTGAGAAGTGACCCTGTCACGTCTCATGTGTTTGTGTGAGGAAAACCCAAATGGTCAACATCTGCCTTAGACAACCAAGAAGAATCTTCAACAGGCCCTCCTTTCCATTTCACCAGATATTCTTCATATTGCCTGTTCCGAGTACTTCCCACATGACTATCCAAGATCTCTTCTATCTCCCCTGTTGAAGTAGATGCCGGAATACTCCACTATTCTTCTATTGGTCCATCCTCTATTCCACTTTCATGATATTATGATAAATCAACAATGTTAAAAATAGGGAAAATGTTCATCCCACTCGGTAGCTCTACTTCATATGCATTTCTTGAATCATGTTTCTTCAAAATTCTGCATGGTCCAAATTTCTTCATTTTCAACTTATTGTATGTTCCAATTGGGAACGTTTCTTTTCTCAAGTGAACTATGACTTCATCTCCTACCTGGAACTCCTTATATCTCCTCTTCTGATCTACCTTAGCCTTGTATTGAATATTCATCTTATTAATGTGCGTTTTCACCTCGTCATGCAAATTTTTCATGTGTTCTGCAAAGTCTTCAGCCTCAGCACTTGTCTTTTCTTGTTTGTCTAGATTCCTTAACTCTGAAGCATTTCTTGGACTTATCTCCTAGTAAGCATCATAGCAAGTTACCCAAACTCCTATTCACCACTTCCGTCTATCCATCAGTCTGTGGATGGTATGCAGAACTGAACTTCAAATCTATCTTCAACTTCTTCCATAATGTCCTCCAAAAATAACCAACAAACTTGGTATCTCGATCTGAAACTATGCTTTTTGGTAGACCGTGTAATCTCACCACCTCCCTAAAAAATAACTCTACAATATGAACTACATCATTAGTCTTCTTGGAAGGAATAAAATGTGTCATCTTCGAGAATCTGTACACCACCACAAAAATAGAATCATGTCCTCTCTGTGTCCTTGGTAAACCAAGAACAAAATCCATACTGATATCTGTTGGCAAGAGACACTATATGGATTCATGGTTGTTGTCATTGATGGCAACAAAGGTCATCCCACATATCCGCAAGTCATGGTGTGTCTCTACCGGAAGTCAGAATGAAGATTGTTGTGGTCCGGTGAACAAGAACAAAGCATATGGCAAGGTCTGACAGATTGGTCCGGATCTCTCAGAGGAAGTGTCTTGGTGTAGTGCGGATTTGGGGAAGTCAAGAGGACTACCTTGAGTGGTATATTCCAAGGATTTAGCCTCCGGTGATGGACAAGGAAAAAGATATGAATAGTTGAGCATCGGATTCCTGAGTGACAGTGAGAACAGAGGAAGAACTAACTGACAGAACATCAGACTGTTTTCTGGATGTGTTACTATTGATGGTAAAGGTTGTGAAGGCATGAATCATGTTTGGCCAACGTGATTAATGGTATCTACAAGTATATGCTTGATCTGCATTACTTGATGTGCAAGGATTCAGCCGACAGAACAGAGTTTGTGAGAAAATAGACTGTTGCAGTTGTCGACTAGAAAAATGATAAAATTACTTGTGCGGATATATATGCACGATGGATTTAGCTATGACAAAGAAGGTGTGTAATGGTGTATGCGAATAAGTGCAGAGAAGAGCAAAAGTAGTAAGAAAGATCCGGTATGTGAAAGGAAAGCAGAATAAAAAGCAGAGGAAAGATGAAGTGCAGCAGATCAGTGTACTGAGCCTAACCGGAACTGAACTCCAGCATATGTAGATGCTTCCAATCAGTTCAAGTATTGTATAACTTTCTTTTGTAGACAGTGTGTCTCCTTGTAGGCAGTGTGCCTCTTTGTGAGCAGTGTGCTCGGGCAGTGAGCGCTAATTGGCAAGTGCCATTTTGTAATTCCTTATTCTTCTAACAGAGAATAATCTTTGGGTTAATCACCCCGTGGTTTTCTCCCTTAACAGGGTTTCCACGTCAAAAATACTGTGTCATGTGTTTTTCATTTCATGGTAATGTTTGTTTGTTTGATTCAATGCTACATTGATTAATAAGAAAGTTCAAAAGAAGAAATAATTAGGATAACTAATTCACCCCCCCTCCTCTCAGTTATCAACAATTGGTATCAGAGCCAAGTTCCTCCTAATAGAGCCTAACAGCTTGAGGAAGATCTGGGAGTTCAAATGGATGCATATGGTTTAAGGGAGCAACTCAAGACTACCCTTGAGGATCTTGAACAGTCAAACTCTGAAGTCAATGAATTAAAGAAAAGACTCAAACAGGCTGATGAATTCATGAGAGAACTAAAGGACAAATTAAGTCTCTCTATGAAAAAGAGAAAGGAGCTGCTCCAACAATTGGCAAGACAAAGTGAAGAAAGCAATACAAATGAAGAATTGACTGAGAAAACCAAGTTATGTGAAAAGTTATCAAAAGAAGTCATTATGTTAAGACATGAAATGGAATCAGGAGTTATAAAGTTTACTCAAGAGATTGAAGAAAAAAAAGGGGGCTGAATACAATCTAAGACAATCTCTTAAAGAGAAATCAGAAGAATGCCACCAGATGGACAGGATTATCAGACATCTTGAATCTGATCTTGAAGATGCCAAAGATAATGAAGAAAAACTTGAGGATCAAACTGTCTCTCTCAAAAGAGATCTTCAAATAGCAAATGAATATAAAGAAAAATTCAAGATAAGTTCTACTCAACTTGAAGTTCTTCTTGGAATTCAAAAGAGGACAGATGACAAGTATGGTTTGGGATATGAGAAAGGAGAAAGCTCCGGATCCGGTCAAAAGAATTTTGGATCAGAAAATCCAAGGAATAGGCCTAGAAGACCTCCGGTAAGACAGCCCAATGCTCAAAGATATCCATCCTTCAATGGATACTGCCACAGCTGCAATCACTTTGGTCACAAAGCTAATCAGTGCAGAAAGAGAATGAATCAGACTAATTTATCCTTCTCCGGATAGTGCTTTAACTGCAAAAGGTATGGACACAAGTCTCATGAATGCAGAAATATGCAAATAAACAAATCATTCAATGGTAGATGCTTTGCATGCAATAGAGTAGGTCATATGGCTAATCAATGTAGATTAAGAGGTTATCAGTCAAATATGCAAGGAAATGTTATTTGCCAAATCTGTAATAAGTTCGGTCATAATGCAAAAGTCTACAGAAGCAAGAATCAGGACAAAAGAGGTCTGGTGTATAATCAGAATCAAGACAAGGGTAAACAAAAAATGAATGCGGATGAAGTTAGGAATCAGATGAACAAGATTTGGGTGAAGAAAAGTTCAGAGAATATAGAAGCTGGATCCGCACCAGACTCTGGTGCTGATATTCCTTCCAGAAATTAAAAAGTGAGCTCTGGCTCAGAGGGAGACTCAAAGAAAATCCTGTTCCCCCAGCCAATCAAGTGGTGCCAGATGTGGCACAAGATGCGGAGTAAAGGGTTTGAAGATATAAGTCTTGAGATGATCCAAATAAGATTTCAGAGGTTCGCATGAAGATGTGAAGAAGTTGTGATCGATCAAGTAAGACCTGTTCTGGGAGATGCTCTGAAATGACAGATGATTACAAAAAGGTTTGGAGAGATCTAGAAGTGCATTGTCTTATTCTGCGGATTGGACAGAATGTTTGGGATGTCCTTGTGATGTGTCATCTTGATTTGTTCATGGTTGGAAGATCTGCATGATGTTCATAGATCAGGATTGATCCGGTACTCCAAGTTATCCGAACAAGGCAAACTGGAATAATGTAGGTCGAGCATTTATTGCCATCAGATATTAGGGTTTGCAGAGCAATATAAGGGATTTCTCATAAATCACTTGCTCATTCTGCACTCAAGAAGAAGCGAAAAGTGGAGCTCTGCAACAAGATTCATCAAACTCACCAAAGATCTCCTGCAGAAGTCATTACATACAGAAATCAATCCAACCACTCCGTGTAACCGAAGACGCATAAGGTATTTTCCATTTTCAATATCTCACTGCAAATCTTTGAAAAATGGCTACTCCGAATATAGTTAAGATCTCTGATAGACCTCGCCCCACATTCAAGAAACATCCATACAAATCTTTGGAGGTAGATCCACTAGGAGCCTTCTCTAGTGTTTCGCATGGTGTATTGCATACGGAGGACATTAGGTTTTACATTCATGCGAATTTTGAAGACTTTAGAGAATCAAAATTGATGGATATCTATCACAAACAGTTGATAGACGACTCCTTTGAGATTAAACCTCAGTACAAAGCCATCCAAGATAAACACTTTGCACAGTGCATCCATTTCCCCTGTTTTGAAGAAGATGAATGGGTCCGGTATGTACTAGGTAGAGTGCATGACAACTTCCTATGGTTGAACAAGCCCTTCAAGATCACCAAAGATGCAATTAGGGCTGTAACCGGTCTGCACTCATCCGGTGGATTACCTGTTCTCAAGTCTGTCAAAAATTAGACAATTAATGATGCAACCAGATCTAAGTTTGACAAGAGAGCTATGACAGTTGAAGACATCACTGAACCGGATGTCAAATTTGCATCTATGATAATTGGTTACAAGATCTATCACTCCAGTAGGGAAAATTCAGTACCGGGAACTGCAATTTACATAGCTTATCAAATGCTAAAGGAGAATGTAGACTATGACTTGTGTGAGCTTCTTGTAAACCAACTTTTTGAAAATCTGTAGAAGATCAAGAAGGACAAGAAAAACTCCTTCAAGTATGGCAATTTGATCCTTTGTCTCTTCTTTTATTACATGAATGAGCTTCCTGGATCCAGTGGATGGATATGGCAGAATGATAGACCAGTTGCCATCCAAATCAGAGATTATTTGCATGGACTTGGGGATGCTAAAGCAAGAAACACAGCTCTATGGGGATATTTCAAGAACTTCCAGAGCATGATGCATGCAAGAGAAAAAATACCCCAATCTCTTGTTGAAAAGTACAAAGACACAGTATGCTTTATGGTAGAAAAAAATCAGTGTCTAATGGAGGCAGTAGAACCAAGAACTGTGTGGATCATGCCCATGGGGTATGAAGTGGATGAACAGATAGTGGAGCTGCATGTTCAACACATGCTAAGTCAGCCTAAAGATCCAAAGGCAGAAAGGTTCGGAACATTTGAGGAACTGAGTATAAAAATTCATGTTAAACTCAGAGAACCAGAGATCAAGAGGAAGGTTAGAAAAGAAGTAGAACACATAGCACAAGGCCTTGGAATCTCCTTGGAAGCACTTGATGCTCATCGGAAGAAGAAGGAAGGGGATGAGAAAGAGAAGAAGAGGGCAAAAAAGAAAAGTGAAGAAAGTGTTCTGGTTGAAACTTCCACCCGAACCAGATCATCAAAAAGATCTGCACCTCCCACAACCAAAAGCTCAAAACTGGAAGTCCAGGCATTTGGTAAAAGATCTAAGACAAAATCCACAAGGGCTTATGAAAGCCAAAAGGATGAAGAGGAAACTGAGTCAAATGAGGGAGTAAAAGAAATAAAGAAGCAGAAGAAGAAAGGATCCGGTAAACCCTCCACAGGCCAAGACAAGGAAGAAATGGTAGAGGAATTTGTTGAAAAGCCCACCCTGTCTCTAGAGAGTGTAATCAAGTCAGTCACTGTGGATGGGAATCTTCAACCAGTGGCCAAATTTTATGATGACTACAATGAGGCAGACCAAAAGATCCTGCAAGAAGCTACAATCAGGTACCTCAACATTTACAATAAAGCCTTTATTGAGATTATCTCTGAAATTCCTAAGAGTCTAGAGAAGGAATTAGAAATAAGAAAGAACAATGCTCAGGCAAAAGATCTTGAGATCCGAGAGCAGATAGCTATTCAGCTATATCCTTAAATTGATCCCAAGACAATGAACATAATATTCAAAGACTTCAAAGATGAGCTCAGAAGTAAAGCAAGAATGAATAAACTCATGCTTGGTGAGACTGATAAGGTAGCCATGGATACAGAAGAGATCCTCTGGAAGGCCTTCAAAAGGTTTAATCTTCCCGTTGTAGAGGACTTAGGTGCAGAAATAGCTATGGACTTGGAATCCTCTGCTCCGGGAGAAGTGGCCCTTGAACAGACTAGCATCTCTCCTCTGGTTTCCCCTACAGTCTCTGGATCCCAAGAAGAAGAGAAATTACAGGAGAAAGAAGTAGTAGTAAAAGAAAAAGAGGTTGACAACACCAAGGGTGCAGAAGAAAAGAAGACTCCAACAGAGAAAACCACGACTGATAGTGGTAAGAATGTGGAAATTCCAAAGGACAGTTCCAAGACTGCAGAAGAGAAGAAACATCTGTCTCCGGCAAGAGACACTGCACAAACTGGTCAAAAATTTCTGAGCCAAGAAACAATAGAGATTGATGAACCGGAGCTTCTAAAAGGTCCATTCAACTTTGATTCCCTCTCTCCGGTACAGACAATGAAGATTGCTTCATTTGCAAATGCTAAGGCAAATGAAAAACTCCTAAAGTCTCATATGGAAGACTGTGAGTTGATAGAGGCTACTTCCGGAGTGCTTGAAAAGATCATGCCATCAGTCAAGATAGATCCGACAGCCTCCTCTTCTGGTAATCTCAAAACCTTAGTCAGTAGTGTTGGTACACATTTTGATTCTCTAGAAAAATCAACTGAAGAAAAGGTCCGGAAGGAGTTTTTGGATAAGAGATTTTCTGAAGTACTAGGATTAATCTCTAATGATAGGAGAAATATGAGCATTGGAATAAAGAGCTTAGAAAATGCTCTTAAGGATGGTGGTGACATTTACAAATTTTGTATCTCCTGGTCAAAGGCAACGGTAGAAATTGATAAGAAAATAAAAGAGGAACAGGACAAACTACAAAGTTTGTCTCAAAGTTTTGATCCTCTCTCTTCCTCCATAGTAAATCAAGAATGTCAAACTATTGCAATCACAAATGCAATAAAGAACTTTGAGAAGGAAAGGAAGAATATAACTAACCGGATGGGAGAACTTAGAAGGATTCTAATCCCTAAGTTAGAAACTATGCATGAGGCCATAAGTGATGCTCAGACTACCGCCCAAACCAATGATCCGACAGATCTTAAGAGGGCAGAAGATTTTGCATTTTTGTTGAGTGGTCACATTTCAATTTTGGATAGAATGAAGCGAAGTTGGGCTACAGAACTGGTCCAATTGAAGACATCCTTTGCAGACATTCTTTAGTTTATGTGAGTATGTAATATGCGGCTAAGTATAGTAAATTTTTGAACATTTTGGTGTGCGGACCCTACCCTTTGCCATTGATGTCAAAGGGGGAGTGAGGAGTAGTGAAAAATGAGGAATCCAACTAAGGGGGAGTTCCAAAAATTGTATATAAAAATAGAGCATCAGCCAAGGGGGAGCATAGTGTAAACACTTAGTCATTTTTCACTAAGTGTTACCATCAATGCCAAAGGGGGAGATTGTTGGCAAGAGACACTATATGGATTCATGGTTGTTGTCATTAATGACAACAAAGGTCATCCCACATATCCGCAAGTCATGGTGTGTCTCTACCAGAAGTCAGAATGAAGATTGTTGTGGTCCGGTGAACAAGAACAGAGCATATGGCAAGGTCCGACAGATTGGTTCGGATCTCTCAGAGGAAGTGTCTTGGTGCAGTGCAAATTTGGGGAAGTCAAGAGGACTACCTTGGGTGGTATATTCCAAGGATTTAGCCTCCGGTGATGAACAAGGAAAAAGATATGAATAGTTGAGCACCGGATTCCTGAGTGACAGTGAGAACAGAGGAAGAACTAACTAACAAAACATCAGACTATTTTCTGGATGTGTTACTGTTGATGGTAAAGGTTGTGAAGGCATGAATCATGTTTGGCCAACATGATTAATGATATCTACAAGTATATGCTTGATCTGCATTACTTGATGTGCAAGGATTCAGCCGACAGAACAGAGTTTGTGAGAAAATAGACTGTTCCGGTTGTTGACTAGAAAAATGATAAAATTACTTGTACAGATATATATGCACAATGGATTTAGCTATGACAAAGAAGGTGTGTGATGGTGTATGCGAATAAGTGCAGAGAAGAGCAGAAGTAGTAAGAAAGACCCGGTATGTGAAAGGAAAGCAGAATAAAAAGTAGAGGAAAGATGAAGTGCAGCAGATCAATGTACTGAGCCTAACTGGAACTAAACTCCAGCATATGTAGATGCTTCCAATCAGTTCAAGTATTGTATAACTTTCTTTTGTAGATAGTGTGTCTCCTTGTAGGTAGTGTGCCTCTTTGTGAGCAGTGTGCTCGGGCAGTGAGCCCTAATTGGCAAGTGCCATTTTGTAATTCCTTATTCTTCTAACAGAGAATAATCTTTGGGTTAATCACCCCGTGGTTTTCTCCCTTAACAGGGTTTCCACGTCAAAAATACTGTGTCATGTGTTTTTCATTTCATGGTAATGTTTGTTTGTTTGATTCAATGCTGCATTGATTAATAAGAAAGTTCAAAAGAAGAAATAATTAGGATAACTGATTCACCCCCCCTCTCAGTTATCAACAATAGAATCATGTCCTCTCTATGTCCTTGGTAAACCAAGAACAAAATCCATACTGATATCATCCCATGGCTTCTCTGGTATAGGTAATGGCTGATATAGACCTGTATTCTGACTTGCTCCTTTCACCACCTGACATACTCTACACAAATTTCCTCACATCCTGCTGCAACTGTGGCCAATAATAATTTTCACTAATAATAGCAATGGTTTTATCTTGACCAAAGTGTCTAGCCAATCCTCCACCATGCTTCTCCTTAATTAGGTTCTCTCTCATGGAACTCCTTGGAATGTACAACTGGCTTCCTCTAAACAACATGCCATCTTGGATTATGAAATCCAACCATTTTGTCATGTCCAAAGTAACAGGTTCCAAACAAGCTTTCCAGGCCTCTGCAAAATCTAGATCTTCAGGATACAAACTTTTGAGCTCATCGAACCCAACAACCTCTATCTTCATTTTTGTCAACAAAGTTTGCCTTCTGCTCAAGGCATCTGCAACTTTGTTGGACTTCCCACTCCTGTGCTTCAAAACAAAAGTATAGGTCTGTAAAAACTCAACCCATTTTAAGTGCCTTTGATTTAACTTTCCTTGACTATTAAGATACTGCAAAGCCTGATGATCAGTATATAAAACAAACTCCTTTGGCGGTGAATAATGTCTCCATTTCTTCAAAGGTTGAACTATTGCATAAAGCTCCTGATCATAAACAAAATACTTTTTCTTGGCATTATTAATCTTCTCACTAAAATAGGCAATGGGCTTACCTTCTTAACTCAAACCAGCTCCTATACCACTACCACTAGCATCACAATCTACTTGAAATACCTTATTGAAATCTGGAAGTGCCAAAATAGGTTGTTCTATGACTTTTTGCTTCAATGTATCAAAGCTCTTGTCTGCTCCTTTAGTCCATATAAACTCTTTTCTATCCCCTCTCATTGTCTTAGTTAGGGGTGCACAAATGCTACTAAAATTTTTGATAAACTTTCTGTAAAAACTTGCCAAAGCATGAAAAGATCATACATCCATTGAACTCCTTGGTGTAGGCCATTCAATGATAGCCCTCACCTTCTCTGAGTCCATCTTAAGACCTTCCTCTGAGACAACAAATCCTAGGTATACCAACTCCTTTACAAAACTACATTTCTTCAGATTAATCAACAACTTTTCCTCCCTCAGTTTCTCTAAAACTCTTCTGATATGCATCAAATGATCATCCCAAGTCTTACTGGAAATCAAAATATCATCTAAATAGACAATAACAAAACTTCCCAAAAATTCTTTCAATACCTTGTTCATGAGCTGCATGAATGTGCTCGGTGCATTGGTTAGCCCAAATGGCATGACTAACCACTCATACAAACCCTCCTTGGTCTTGAAGATTGTCTTCCATTCATCTCCTTCTTTGATTCAAATCCGGTCACTCTTCAGATCAATCTTCATGAAGTACTTGGCTCCACTCAAACAATCCATTATGTCATCCATTCTGGGTAATGGAAACTTGTACTTGATCGTGATCTTATTTATGGCTCGAGAGTCTATACACATTCTCCAATCTCCATCTTTCTTTGGTGCTAGTACTGCAGGTACCACACATGGACTTAAGCTCTCTCTTATCAATCCCTTCCTTAACAACTCCTGAACTTGTCTGTTCAACTCTTCACTCTCTGCTGGAGTCATTCTATGGGCTACCTTATTCAGTAAACTGGCTCCTGGTATCAAATCCATTTGATGACTTATCTTCCTCACTGGTGGTAAACCTTCTTATACATTATCAGAGACAATATCTTGAAATTCTTCCAACATTTCTAAGACTTCTGCTAGTACATCTCCACATTTCTCTTGACTAATCTTAGAAATCAATACAAAGCAATGACGCTCATGGTTCATACCCTCCAAAAATTTTCTACCATCTACCAATCAAATTTTGGTAGTACTACATACCTTTTCTTCCACCTTCTTCAAGGGCTTCAACTTATGATGAACTCCATCCTTTGTTAGGGAATATGTATTTTCACGGCCATCATGGACAGTGCTCCTATCATACTGCCATGGCCTCCCCAACAGCATATGACATGCTTCCATCTGTATGATATCACACAGCACCTCATCATGGTAGTCCCCAATCTTGAACTTCACTAAACACTACTCATTGACCAAAGCTCTGTGGTCCTTCTGCAACCATGCAATTTGATATGGATGTGGATGCTTTCTTCTCACCAACTTCAATTTGTCAACCATCTCCTCTGAAACAAGATTGTCAGTGCTCCCACTATCAATAATAATATCACAACACTTACCTTCACATTTGCACCTTGTGCAGAATAAACTCTTCCTTTGATTTGGTTCTTTCTCCTCATTTAGCAAAGTTCTTCTGACAACTAGGGTTTCTCTCCTTTTAGCATCTTCAGAATACGCATCTTCATCTACATGTACAACTCGTGCATTACCTTTAGGTCTTCTATTCATCCTTCCTTGATGTTGCAAACACTCATATGCTCGATGCCCTTCTTCTCCACATTAGAAATAGGTTCCTCTGAAACCTCCTCTTCCAGGTCCTTGCCCAGGTCAGCCTCTTCCTCTTCCTCTTTTCTCTCCATTATTCTGGTCACGAAGGTGGTAGGTATTATCTCCTCTCTGATTTCAACTCATGTCAGCTTCTTCACTTTTCTTTGAATCTTCATTTTGGCCCCCATAGGGTCTTCCACCAATCCTTCCACCTTGACCTCTTTCCCTTTGCTTGTTGTCAAATCTTTTATTCAGCTTCTCTTCCACCTTTAAGGAAAACTGGTATGCATCTTCTATGGTGGTTATTCTGACTAGGCTCAACTCCTCTTGAATACTTGGCCTTAACTCATTAATGTAATGAGCTACCTTCTCCTTATTTGGCTTTGCATGGCCTGTCCAAATAGTAATCTTATAAAACTCTTCTATATACTCCTTGACAGACTTGTTACCTTGCTTCAATCCTTGCAGCTTCTTCAATAGCTCCATCTCATAGTCCACAGGAATGAACTACTTCTTCAGTTTCTCCACCATCTGATCCCATCTGGTGATCTTTCCTTTTCCTCTTCTATTCCTCTCTAATTGGACCTCCTTCCACCAAATACTGGCATGGCCCTTCAACTTTGTTTTTGCAAACTTGACTCAATCTGGGTCTTCCACATCTTCATACTCAAAATATTCCTCCATGTCATTGATCCAATCAATAAGCTATTCTAGATTAAAATCTCTAGAATATGTAGAAACTTCAATCCTGGACCTCTTTCTGATCTTCAAAATGGCCCTCAATAACCTAACTTCTACAGGATCTCCTGCAGCTTCTTGTTCTTCCTCAGATAGCTCTTCTTCAACTTCATCTTCGCTTTCTTCTCTTGTTCTCAAATCAAACCCTCTTTGTAGCTCCTCTTGCAATGCATCAATTTGCCTTTGTAGGGCTCTAAAATCCTCTTCCATCAAAGCATTCCTCCCAATATGATTTCTTTTTGGAGGCATCTTGATCTCCGCAGCAAACCCACAACCTCGAGTCTTGGTGCAAATTGCCTCATGGTTGGCGATCTGTCTACATACTCAGGAAACCTTACTCTAATACCACTTGATGAAGGGGGTAAATCATAAAACACACAACAACAAAAATGGAACACAGAAAATAGAATATTTCTTTATTGATCTGGGAAACTCATTACATTACAGAATCTCAATTACAATCAGAGGAATCAACCCTCCATAGGCTGCAACACATTACAGCTTCCTATCACAAGACTCTGGAATCAACTGCCTTCTGTAACCCCAAATCAGCTAGGGCTTCTTTTTTCCTGCCTATTCTTGACTCTACACTTTCCCCCTTTAACTCTACTACTGCCTAGGGTTCCCAAAAATGGTTATTAATAGCCTTTTTGGCGGCCAACAACCTAATTTCAAAATTTACATCTCCCTCCAAAAATAGGTCAACTTCTGGGAGCCATAACTTTTGATTCGGGTGTCCGATTGATGAACCATTTTATGCGTCAGAAAGCTTGCAGAGTTCTCTATGCACTAAGGTCTGTTTAGTGCCTCAAACCTGAGTTTGAATAATTTTTAGGCATTTTTTCAGGAAACGGAAACTTTAATATCTTTCAGCTTGCAAATGATCTTTGCATGATTCATTCGCCAAAGGTCTTATTTTTTAGTTATGTAACTTCCTGTAAAATTTTACTTTAGTCCATGCCCAAATGCAAACTTTCTAAAAATAGTAGGTTGCTATTTTTAGCAGTTTGAAAAAACTAAAAGTTCTACATCATTATTCAAGCGATTGTGGAACCAGAACCACAAATTTTGAAAAGAAATGGAAAGAACATCAACAATTTTGAAACACATCTTTTTTTTTTGGTGATACAAGATTGCGCTTACAGTATTGGATGCTCCTACATCAGTACTACTTACATATCCAGTGGGAAAGCGAGTCTAAGACATCAACTGTAAGAATTGTGCACATTATTCCTTTGTCCAGACATAAGGAGCACTAGGTTTTCTATGTTTTGCATCATCATATTTTTCAACCCAAAGATTTCAACGAATCTTTAGTTCTTGAAAGTCTTCACATGATGAAATAGTATCAAAAGCACCAAAAAGAGTTTCTATAATAGCATAGGCTATATTTTTCTCAATATACATAAAGTCAAACAGTATGTCTAATGGATATATCCTTAAAGTATGGCAACTATAGAATATACACAACCATTTTACACCACTTTCATTACATGGATCATATCTACTACCAGCAATCCCACCATTTTCAATAAATGGCATTCTTTTTTGTCCATTCTCAATAATGTAATCACTCATCATTAGCAAAGGTGATTCACGATTCTCTTCTTGACCATTGAAATGTGTTTTTTGTCGATGATATGGATGGCCCAATTTAAGGTAAGCATGATGTCCACAATAAATACACTTACGTAAACTTCTTGAGTGCCTTGCAAAATCCTTAAAGTTGCAAGTAGGACAACCATGGTATCCATGAACAGTGAGACCAGACAATGTACAATATGCAGGAAGATCATGAATCATAACCAATAAGGAAGCTCTTAAAGTGAATTTCATTGAATGACCGTCACTTAAAGATTGAATTGCTTCAATTCCTTTCCACAATTCTATTAGCTCATCATATAATGGCTCTAGATAGGCATCTATTGTATCTGAAGTCACACTTTTCTTTCCTAGTATAATCAATGATAGCATTAAGAAAAATGGTCTAGTTGCTAACCATGGAGGCAAGTTATAATTTATTAAAAACACTGGCCAAGTTAACCATTTAGTACTTTGATCTGGGAATGGGTTCAACCCATCTAGAGCCAAACCTAACCTTATATTACAAGGATCTTGAGAAAAATTAGGCCATCTATTATCAAATTCCATCCACGTCTTAGAATCAAGCACATGTCATTGTTTTCCATCAATGCTCTTATTTTGGGCATGCCAGTGCATAAGTTTAGCAATGTCTCTGCACCTATACATTCAGATTAATTATGGGATTATCAGAAGGCGGTGAAGAACCTTTCTAGGAACCACAATTGATTTCAACCCTTGTCTATACCTTGCTTCATGACATTTCAGACATTCACTCTCACTTGCAAGATTTTTTATGAAATAATACACAACCATTAACACATGTGTGGATGTTTTCATACCCCAAGCCAAGATTACTAATCTACTTTTTACATTGACTTCATTTTGTTGGCAATGTGGAGTTAGCTAGTAATAATGAACTTAATAATGCGAATAACTAATCTACACTCTCATTTGTCCAACCATGCACCACTTGCAAGTTAAGAATTTGAAGGATTGTTGTCAAATGACTTAACTTGCAATTAGCATACACGGGCTTTAAAGCATCCTCCATTGACTTGGCCCAATCATCGTTTAGACCCTCATTCAACATTATTTCAACTTCAAACCCTTTGTCTAACATTTTTGCCTTTTCATCTATGTTTGGTACCACATCATCTATGTTTGTTGGGTCTTCATCTCTCACAGTCTGCAATTCTATCATATATTCATAATAATTGTAAGCCCAAGGACTTATACCACTATGTCCATATCTTATCATATGTCAATAAATCACATTTCTTTTTCTCACCCTTCCACCAAGACAATCATTACATGGACCTAGATATTTTTCCATTTCTGTCTCTTTATCTACTCTCTCATCATATGCATGATATTGATCCATAGTCAACCTTCAACGCTAATCCATTTGTCATATTGTGCATTCCAGTATTAATTTAGTATAATAAGCTATCCTATGCCTAGAAGGCCTTTAAATATAAAATCCTAAAAGGTAACCTTTAATCATGCATATGGTCAAGCTAGGATAACATTTCCTTCAGTTTGGGCTAGTCATCATGCAGGGAGATCATGCAGAGTAGAGGTGTGGTTTTATTTGAGTTCAAGGATCAGTTAAGGATCAACTTCAAAAATACTGAAGATAAAATTTTCTTTTGAGTTTTCAAGCTTCAATCATGAAACGCCCACAAGAAGCTTCCCCAAATATCATGAAAATATCAGTTCACTTTTGGCAATGAGGGTTTTGAATTACCTTTGAATTTGCTACAAAGTGCATCCCCAAATTTGACTTTGTTGTAGAGGGCCTCGCCGACTTCAAATTCATTACAGCAAACTTTAAATTCTTTGCCCGCTTTTTCAAAAGTCTCCAAGTCCTCTCCAAACAAGCTTTATCACCCATGCAAGTAGCTGCTACACTTATATGCACCTAAAACATTTTTTCAGGTACATGCATCAGATAGAGTAAGTGCTTCAATACGTGTCCATGAGAATAACAAACATCAACATCAATTCAATTTCATTCCCATGCCAACAATTATACATTTTACAAGTTATCTGACTTGGAAATATAGACAAGCTATGTAAACCAATAAATAAATAGCATTTAGAAGAATTACTAAACAATTTATCAAGATTACACTTTAAAACCCCAATTAAATAACTATTGCAATGAAGTATTCATAGCAAAAAATCACTTGCCAAAATCATAGGCAAAGTCACCAAATAAAGGACTCAAGATGTCAACCATTTCAAATGACAATCATGACAATAGGAAAACAATATAGAGAATACAGTCATGCCTTTGATTGCAAAGGAGGGGGCAGATATTATAGTCTGCAATAGCATTGCAAAGATGAAAATACAAAATCCATGAAGCCAAACACTTTTGTCAAAATACAAACCCTTACCTAATTAGTTAACTGATCCTTGAAGATTTTATTAGGCAAAGGTAGTCATTATATAGATGCTAAAACAGTGACACAAGTGCCTTTGAAAGTGATGACAGTCATGTCACCAAACTAACAGTGAAATTAGTCATCAAAAAGAGTAATGCACAACACCACAGAAGAAAACATGAGATCACTATCCATTCAAAGAGATGCCCTAATCACAATCACCAAAGTGGGCTACAACAGTAGAGAAAAGACAGTGGAATATTGACAGTCTTTTTGCATCCAAATGTGAATTATGTGAAAACTATGTCATATATAAATAACAAAAGTAACAGAGGATTTTTTACAATCAAAAGTCTATGAAAAGAATCTTCAAGTTTATCAAAATCAAGCTAATCAGCTGTATGATAGTCATAGTCGCAGATGGACAAAGGGAATGTGACTGTGACAAATTTTTGCATACAAAGCACAGTCATCATCAATGATATCTTTGTATTAAGGAATTTGTAGGCAAGTTCGTGATAGGACAACAAAGATCAGTTCATGTATGAAGCAATGAACAAGGTTTTCATGACAAAGGTTACTATCAAGATAGCAGTAAGAGACAGTAAAGACAGTGAAGAGCAGATTTAAGGAATGAAATAAATCATGGAATAGTCTTGCATTCTCAACAACAAGCTTTCATTCTCTATTTTGTGACAATCATTTTGAAAATACAATCATCTTTCAAAGGTTGAATCACACACACAGGGGCAGTGTCTAAGTCACAGGTTGAAGGCCATCAAATTCCTTCATGCCAAGGTATTCTAAGTATAAATCATGAATGGAAAAAGTAGAACTTTATCAATAAAGAACCATGAGACCTCTTCATATAGTCATTGAAAGAGATAGAATAGTCACTAATGACAGAGCACCAAGATTTCAAAGATACAAAACTTTAGAGTAGGCTAAGAGAAGAATAGAGGTACATGGAAAACCCTACCTTTGCTTCATAAAACCATTTGTTATCTATCGTCTATCTACCATCTATCTGCTCCTTTGATATCAATTGTCTATAGCTGGAAATCCCAAAATTCCCTCCTTTCTTCATTCACACGATGATCTCAAAACTATTTCCAAACTCAAAGAACTATGGCCATGAACAATCTTCTCCTGTTCAACTACTCATACCCTATTCTTAGCGGCCATGAACAATCTTCTCATGTTCAACTACTCATACCCTATTCTTGGCGGCCATGAATAATCTTCTCCTATTCGACTAATCTGCATACCCTATTCTTGGCAGCCATGAACAATCTTCTCCTGCGAAACACACAATCTTTGCTTCTTCACAGGTTTCACCTTTTGTTCAAAATTCATAAACACACAATCCCCCCATTAATTCCGTCCAAAACTAAAGTGAAAGAAAACAAATAGAGGAATTTATTTAGTCCTTTATTTAGTCAATTTTATTTGTAGTTTTTTTTGCTCGATGACCAAATTAGTCATTTATTTAGTCATTTCAACCAATGATCAAATTAGTCATTTATTTAGTCATTTATAGCTATGTTGCAAAAAGTTTTATTCATGTGATTAAAAGTTTAATCATGTGACTAAAAGTTTTAGTCACCTGGTCATTTATTTGCCATATTTCTACTAGTGTAACCAAGGATGCAATTAAGGCTATCATTGGGTTATGTTCCATCAGATCTATACCGATGATGAAGTTAGTGAAGAATGAAAAGGTTACTAAGCTGACCAAAGAAAAATTTGATGAAAGAACATTGACTGTGAATGACATAATCAATCTAAGTGTTCGTTATGCAGCCATGGGAATTGCCTACAAAGTTTACTTTACAAATAGAGAAGGTTCTGCCACTAGTACTGTCATTCATACTACATACCAGATGGTCAAAGAAGGAGAAGATTTTGACATTTGTGAGGTCATGAAAGAATAGCTTATGAAGAATTTAAGGACAAAGGAAACCAAATACATTTTTTAGATATGGTACATTGATTATCTATCTTACATTCTATTTCCTAAATGAATTACCTAGCTTTAGTGGAAAGATCTGGTAAGAGCATATTCCAATAGCGGCAAAAATCAAGAGTCATGTAAGGGGGTGTAGTGATCCAAATCACTACAAAACAATGTACTGGGGTTTCTTCAAAACCCTTTAGACCAACATGCATGCTAGAGAATGGTTTCCTTACCACTCTATACAACTATATAGGGAGAAGATTACATTTTTGGTTGCCAAGGACTACACCTACATGGAGGTAGTTGAACCTAGAACTACATGAATTCGTAGACTTCCATATGAAGTCTTGGAAGAAGAAATAAAAGTTTATGCTAACATCCTACTCAGCAAACCCATAGATACCTATGCTGAAAGGTTAAGAACTTATGATGTAATCATGAACAAAATGCATAAGAAGGATGTAGAAGAACATCTTGAGAAGAATAAGGGTAAGTTGCATGAGAAGTGGGGAATCTCATCCGGAACTACTTCAGAAGTCCCTACAAAGGAGATACATCATGTTTCTATAGCTCCATCAATTACACAAAACATGAGGAGAACTAGCAGAGCCACTTCTGTTGCTACAAATGCACCACTACCCTCTAGATCAGCACAAATGGGATCCACAAAAAGAAGAGCTACTTTTGAAACACAAACATAGAAGAAGACCAGAGAAAAGAAGCATGCAAGACCTAAAATTCAAGCCAAAAGGAAGAAGGTGAAGAGAGTAGTGATTGAAGAGGAAGAAGAAGAAGGTGAAGAGGAAACCTCCAAGCTAATAAGAAAGGTAAGAAGTCTAAGAAAAATCCTCTGATGGCAACTACAGAAGGTCCTCTTCAATTGGAAGTTGTTTTCAATAGAATTAAACAACATGGGATGTTAAAGCACATTGTTGAGATATACCCTGATGTTCCTCCTGAGGATCAAAAGACTATTGAAAAGCTAGTGATCAAGTATATGCTCAAATATAACTTGCCCATGATTGATGTGATTGAAAAGGTGCCAGAAAGTCTAGCTCAAGTCTTAAGGCAGAAAAGAGAAGAAGCCATTAAAATGAATAATGAGATGAGACAACAAGCTCTTGAAAAAGCCAAATCATCTATGTCTCGAGAAGAAAACGATAAATTGGCCTAAATGCAATCCCAAGAATTGAGGACAACACAAAGAATGGACATACTTATTGGCATGAAGGAAAGTGATAAAGAGAAAATTCAAAAGGAAACAGAGGTTGTGACAGAGAAAATTGTAGGTGAGGTAAAAGGAATTGAAAATGTGGAGCAACCACAAGTTTCTCTACCACACATCATTGCATCTCCACCTCATTTGACCACATCTCCTTAGCATATCACTGAGCTTCAAGTTCCTCAAGAGGAGAAAGAAGAGAAAGCAGCAAAAGATCAAGAACAAGAGGCTCATGAAGAAGAGAGTGATTCTCCAGACCATAATATTGGGCATGACAATCAACCTCCGGTGAATATAGAGCAATAGAATAACCCTAAAAGGGAAGAGGAGTAGACAAAAAATGATTTAGAGGAGAATTTAGAAAAGGAACAAGATACATCATCCTCCTCCTCTCCGATTGATTCTATCAAGGAGTTTCTTTCTCAGCAAATGCAGATTCAACCAGTGGTCTCTCTGCATCTATTACAAATACCAGTGTTAGATGGACAAGTTAACTTGTCCAATATATCTCCTCTTCACAGGTTACAACTGTGAGATATTCTTCAATCCTCTGCAATACAAGAGATTCTACAACAACAGGTTGAAGGGGTTGAAGTATTAGAAGAGGCAATCAAAATATTACAAGAGGAATTGCTTGAGACAAAGAGATCCTACTTTGACTCATACTCAGTAGATGAAACTCATGCTCAAGTCTTTCAAGACTCACTCTTCTTACTTAGAGAAGTAGGCTAAGAAAAAGATAGTAGAACAAATAAATAACAAAAGGTTGGTTAAAGTGTCTGATAGGTGTACAAAGGCACATAACAATCTGCAAGAAAATTTGAAAATTTCTAGAAAAGCATTAAGGAAGCAAAAAATTTGTATCAATTTTGTTTGAATTGGCTAGCCACTGCAAAGAAAATAAAGGATCAAGCTGACTCTATTGAGTCACAACTAACTCAAGTGGCCAAAGTGTATGATCCCCTAAAGGATAGAGATGGAACCATCAGGGCTCAAATTGAAAACCTACACAGTTAGTTAAAGAAGCTCTTGGAGCAAAGAGAGAAAATCATGGGAGAAACAGATCAGCTAAGAAAGGTTGTGGACATAAAATTAAAAATCTTAACTGGCATCCTGACTGAAGTAGAAAATGTGGCTCAGAAAGTTAAAATGTCAGCCACTTTAGAAGAAGTAAAAGATTTACATATTCAGTTTGAGAGCCAATCTCACATCCTATCCTCTGCAAAGAAGAACTGGGACTCAACTCTTGCCTAGCTGAAGGTAATTTACAAAAATATTCTACCTTCCTAGTGAACAAATTTTTAGAAGGTATGACAAATTTTGAAGTCTGTATATGCGGTGAATAAAAAAGAAGATGCAGTGCTATTTTGATATAAAAATGGCACATTGTACATAGTATCTTGAAGGAGATTTTTTTCTACATCAATTTTTGAAAAGATTAGAGGCTTCTCCTCACGACGAGTTGACTTATAAAAATGATAACAAACATTCAGATAGGGGGAGCCTACTTGTTTTTAACCTAAGTAGAAGAAGACCACTTGCCATTTTCCATTGATGTCAAAGGTGGAGAAATGTGTACAAATCAGGGTATGTGTTGCCATCAATGACAAAGGGGGAGATTGTTGCATATAGGTTGTCATTGATGTCAACAGTGGTATGAAGTGCTACAGTATGGAAAGTTGCAGAAGATGACAAACGAGATTGCAATAGTATGATGATCAATGAAGATAGAAGAATAAGTATTATGATTTAGACAAGTAAAGAGATGAATATGTGTTGAGGTACTCAGAGGAGCAGATTGAAAATGTTGATCAAAGAATTGTGAAGTAAAGGAGATGGATCAGTATCATTTGTACACAGCCATACCTTATCTACTGAAGTTCATATGTAAGTCTACATTCTTGATATACTTATGTTTGAAGTCCATGATTAGTAGTGTTTGGTTTTTGTTGCATGATGAAGGTATGAACTTATGATGATTGACACTTAATGGATAAAGTTGCAACAACTTGAAGAAAAATTGGATAAGTATAGTGTATGTCAGGAAAGGTGTTACAAGATCAAAACAATGTACCGCATTTTACCGTATCTGAATATATGAGCACTTGCAAATTGGACAGATGGATAAGTAATGCTCTTGGGTATCTATGTTTTAAATTTGAGATCATAATGCTTACCACAAAGTGCTTGGGAGATAGAAGAATGAAGATAGTAAAGAAACAGGGCAAGTCTTGTCATAGAGTGATAAGAGAATGCTCCTCACTTCTCCATAGTTGAAGATATGAAGTTGCAGCTTTGAGGACAGGTAAATATGAGTAACAAGTATGTATGTTTCAAGTTTCAAGAAATAATTTGTACCGCAAATGCTTTTCTAGAGTTAGATCTATGAAGACATGCCTTGGTACTAAGTAGTGTGAATAGAAGGAGAGAGTTAATGTTACCGAAGTACACTACACATGGATATTTGGTCTTGCAGATGGAAAAACATGCACACAGGGTCAGATGGTATGCTCAATTCAAGTTTCAATTATTTTTGTTTACCGCAAGTATGATCTCCAATGCTTCATTTTAGGACTGTGCTATCAGAGTATGGTAAGGATACCGGAATCAATGTTCAATTGCTTGAGCCAGCATATAATTGATTAGTTTGATAAGAGAGGTGTTCAGAAATATTTTATAGGTCATATAACATTCATAGTGTGATTCACATGATATGATTTAGTCTTCTCCGGTATCGCTTTTTATCTAGAGTTAAATGTAAGGAAGGGTAAGTGTTTGCTGTACCAACCTGATATATCTTGATAATCATACTTTGTGTCTAGTGTGTGTGTGTGCTAGCATGGAAGAGTGTCCCAAGTTGAAATAGGACCCAATTATGCCTTATTCTTGAACCTCATTGGAGTTTTACTTACCACACATGTTTGGAAGCCGATTGATATGGCCACTACACATTTTATTTTGGCCAACCAAGGAGAAAGATTCTTGAAGATTTTGGAGGATATATATGAAGAATAAAAATCGTTGAAAGGGTGTAACATTGTGAATGATAAGGTAGAATTGATATTGTGTGAATATACTTATAGCAGAAGCAGATATGATGATGAAAAGTGATAAGGATCAGTTCATGTAATAGAATACTATTGTGGAAGATATGATGAACTCTGCAATGATAAAGAGGGATTCCTAAATATGTTTTGATGTTACAAAGGTTAGTATTGTTGTCATAAGGAAGATAGATAATAGTGCAGAGGCTGAAGTGATCAGCATTCTTGTTGCATGAACCTTGAGATAAGTATTGTAAATGTTGTAATTATTCAGGGACTTGTAATCCTATTTTTATTTATGAGGCTGGATCTGGACAATAGATCCAAGCAGCTTACTCACTGTGGCTTTTCCCTTCTTCAGTTTTCCACGTAAATCTGGTGTTATGGTTGTGTGCTTCTGTGTTCTTTCATTTCTCATATCTTGAATCTTCACATAAGTCTGGTGGATGTTGTTGAGAATAAAGTAATTTCATGAAGTACTGATTCAGCCCCCCCTCTTAGTACCTCTATGTGTTCAATAAAATTACCCAAAAAATCCATGCACTATACATTGGAGTTAATGATCTAATTCCAATAAATCATGAAAAAAAATTATTTGTAGTGAAAGTTATGTGTTATGGAATAATGTCACTTAATAAAAAAATAATAGATTGAAAAATCAAAAATAAAAAAATATAATAATTCTTTAAAAAATCTAAAAATTATAGCTTGAATCTACATAGAAAATGCCACAACTCATTACGTTACATCATCCTTAAATTCTTGACCATTTGTTCCTTATAATTGACACATTAAAAAATGTTGAAAATGTTGATTTTGAGCATCTAGCTTAGGCCAAAAAGTGGGACACTGTGTGATCACCCTCTTATGTTGTTTCCTTTTATCCTTTGGTGGATTTATAACTTTTTGTGGCTAATAAGAGTTCTCTCCATCTGAAGAATTGATGAAGGGGGTAAATCATAAAACACTCAACAACAAAAATTACACACAGAAATTAGAACTTTATTTATTGATTTGGACAACTTATTACATTACAGAAGCTCAAATACAATCAGAGGAATCAACCCTCCACAAGCTGCAACACATTGAAGCTTCTTCTCACAAGACTCTAGAATCATCTGCCATCTGTAACCCCAAATCTACTAGGGTTTTTGTTTTCCCTCCTATTCTTGACTCTACACTTTCCCCCTTAACTCTACTGCTACCTAGGGTTCCCAAAATGGTTATTAATAGCCTTTTTGGCGGCCAACAACCTACTTTCAAAATTTGCATCTCCCTCCAAAAATAGGTCAACTTCTGGGAGCCATAACTTTTGATCTGGGTGTGTGATTGACGAACCATTTTATGCGTCAGAAAGTTCACGGATTGCTCTATGCGCTAAGAATGGGCTTTAATAGTTCTGGCCATTTTTGGGCCCTTACAAGGTCATTTAGTGCCTCAAACCTAAGTTTGAATAATTTTCAAGCATTTTTCAGGAAACACAAATTTTAATATCTTTCAGCTCGCAAATGATCTTTGTGTGATTCCTTTGCCAAAGGTCTTATTTTTTAGTTACAAAGATTCTTGTAAATTTTCACTACAATCCATGCCCAAATGAAAACTTTCCTAAAATAGCAGGTTGCTATTTTTAGCAGTTTAGAAAAAACTAAAAGTTCTACATCATCATTCAAGCGATTATGGAACCAGAACCATAAATTTTGAAAAGAAATGAAAAGAACATCAATAATTTTGAAACACATCTTTTTTTTTGGTGATGCAAGATTGCCCTTACACCACTGGATACTCCTGCATCAGACACCCAAGGTAATTTGAGAAGTGACCCTGTCACGTCTTAGGTGTTTGTGTGAGGAAAACCCAAGCAATCAACCTCTTCCTTAGACAACCAAGAGGAATCTTCAATAGGCCTTCCTTTCCATTTCACCAAATATTCTTCATATTGCCTGTTCTAAATACTTCTTCGTACATGGCTATCCAAGATCTCCTTTATCTCCTATGTTGAAGTAGATGCTAGAATACTCCACTATTCTTTTGTTGATCCATCCTCTGTTCCACCTTCATGATATTCTAACAAATCACCAATATTGAAAATAGGGGAAATATTGATCCCACTCGGCAGTTGTACCTCATATGCATTTCTTGAATCATGCTTCTTCAGGATTCTGCATGGTCTAAATTTTTTCATTTTCAACTTATTATAAGTTCCAATTAGGAACCTTTCTTTTCTCAAGTGAATCATGACTTCATCTCCTATCTGGAACTCCTTATATCTCCTCTTCTAATCTGCCTTAGTCTTGTACTGAATATTCATCTTATTAATGTACTTTTTCACCTCTTCATATAAATTCTTCATGTGTTTTGCAAAGTATTCAGCCTTGGCACTTGTCTTTTCTCCTTTGTCTAGATTCCTTAGAAGAATTTCTTGGGCTATTGCCATATACAATCTGGAATGGTGATTTACCAGTACTCCTATTGACAGAATTGTTATAAGCAAATTCTACCTATAGTAAAATCAAATCCCATCCCTTGGGCTTATCTCCTACTAAGCATCATAGAAGGTTACCCAAACTCCTATTTACCACTTCGATCTGTCCATTAGTCTGTTGATGGTGTGCAGAACTGAACTTCAAATCTTTCTTCAACTTCTTCCATAGTGTCCTCCAGAAATAACCAACAAACTTGGTATCTCGATCTAAAACTATGCTCTTTAGTAGACCGTGTAATCTCACCACCTCCCTAAAAAATAACTCTACAATATGAACAGCATCATTATTCTTCTTGCAAGGAATAAAATGTGCCATCTTCGAGAATCTGTCCACCACCACAAAAATGGAATCATGTACTTGATGTGTCCTTGGTAAACCAAGAATAAAATCCATACTAATATCATCCCATGGCTTCTCTGGTACAGGCAGTGCCTAATATAGACCTGTATTCTGACTTGCTCCTTTTTCCATCTGACATACTCTACAAATCTACAAAAATTTCCTCACATCCAGCTACAACTGTGGCCAATAATAATTTTCACCAACAATAGCAATGGTCTTATCTCGACCAAAGTGTCCAGCCAATCCTCCACTATGCTTCTCCTTAATCAAGTTCTCTCTCATGGAACCCCTTAGAATGCACAATTGGCTTCCTTTAAACAACATGCTATCTTGCATTATGAAATCCAACCATTTTGTCCTATCCAAAGTAACAGGTTCCAGACAAGCTTTCCAGACCTCTACAAAATCTAGATCTTCAAGATACAAACGTTTGAGCTCATCAAACCCAACAACCTCTATCTTAATTTCTGTCAAACAATTTTGCCTTCTGCTCAAGGCATCTACAACTCTGTTGGACTTCCTACTCCTATGCTTCAAAACAAAAGTATAGCTCTGCAAAAACTCAACCCATTTTAAGTGCCTCTGGTTCAACTTTCCTTGACTATTAGATACTACAAAGCCTGTTGATCAGTATATAAAACAAACTCCTTTGGTAACAAATAATGTCTCCATTTCTTCAAAGACTGAACTATTGCATAAACTCCTGATCATAAACAGAATAATTTTTCTTGGCATCATTAAGCTTCTCACTAAAATAGGCAATGGGCTTACCTTCTTGGCTCAAAACAGCTCCTATAGCACTGCCACTAGCATCACAATCTACCTGAAATAGCTTATTGAAATCTGGAAGTGCACAAATAGGTTGCTCTGTGACTTTTTGCTTTAATGTATAAAATTTTTGTTTGCTCCTTTAGTCCATATAAACTCTTTTCTATGCCCTCTCATTGTCTCAGTTAGGGGTGCACAAATGCTACTAAAATTCTTAATAAATTTTTTGTAAAAACTTGCCAAACCATGTAAAGATCTTACCTCAGAAACACTCATTGGCATAGGCCATTCAATGATAGCCCTCACCTTCTCTGGGTCCATCTTAAGACCTTCCTCTAAGACAACAAATCCCAGGTATACCAACTCCTTCTTTGCAAAGCTACATTTCCTTAAATTGATCAACAACTTCTTCTCCCTCAGCTTCTCCAAAACTCTTCTGATATGCATCATATGCTCATCCCAAGTCTTACTAAAAATCAAAATATCATCTAAATAAACAATAACAAAACTTCCCAAAAATTCTTTCAATACCTCATTCATGAGCCGCATGAATGTGCTCAGTGCATTGGTTAGCCCAAATAGCATGACTAACCACTCATACAAACCCTCCTTTATCTTGAAGGTTGTCTTCTATTCATCTCCTTCTCTAATTCAGATATGGTGATACCTATTTTTCAGATCAATCTTTGTGAAGTACTTGGCTCCACTCAAACAATCTATTAGGTCATCCATTCTGGGTAATGGAAATCTGTACTTGATCATGATCTTGTTGATGGCTCAAGAATCTGTACACATTCTCCACTCTCCATCTTTCTTCAGTGCTAGTACTATAGGTATCACACATGGACTCAGGCTCTCCCTTTTCAGTCCCTTCCTCAACAACTCGTGAACTTGTCTCTTCAACTCTTTATTCTTTGTTGGAGTCATTCTGTCGGCTACCTTATTTGGCAAACTGGCTCTTGGTATCAAATCCATTTGATGACTTATCTTCCTCACTAGTGGTAAACCTTCTAATACATTATCAGAGACAATGTCCTGAAATTCTTCCAACATATCTAAAACTTTTTCTAGTACATCTTCACATTTCTCTTGACTAATCTTAGCAATCAATGCAAAGCAATGACACTCATGCTTCATACCTTCCAAAAATTTTCTGCCATCTACCAAGCAAATTCTAGCAGTACTACATACCTTTTCTTCCACATCCTTCAAGGGCTTCAACTTATGACGAACTCCATCCTTTGTTAGGAAATTTTTTTTGCACGGCCATCATGGACAGTGTTCTTATCATACTACCACAGCCTCCCCAATAACATATGACATGTATCCATCGGTATAATGTCACACAGCACCTCATCATGGTAGTCACCAATTTTATACTTAATTAAACACTACTCATTGACCAAATCTCTATGGTCCTTCTACAACCATACGATCCCATACGAATGTGGATGCTTTCTTCTTGTCAACTTCAACTTGTCAAACATCTCCTCTGAAACAAGATTGTCAGTGCTTCCACTGCCAATAATAATATCACAACACTTACCTTCACATTTTCACCTTGTGCGGAATAAACTCTTCCTCTGATTTGGTTCTTTCTCCTCATTCAACAAGGCTCTTCTTATTAGACTTAGGGCACACAACTGAGAGGGGGGGTGAATCAGTTGTACAAAACTTTATTTCAATTGTACACTTGATTCCACTTATCAATTCAGCAACATAATAATAAATTAATCACAATGCAACAGATCAAGGATAGAAACACTGTTGATAACTGAGAGGGGGGGGGTGAATCAGTTATCCTAATTATTTCCCTTATTGAACTTTCCTTTTAATTGATGCAGCATCAAATCAAACACAAAACATTAACCATGAAATAAGAAACACATGACACAGTATTTTTGACGTGGAAACCCTGTTAAGGGAGAAAACCACGGGGTGATTAACCCAAAATTATTCTCTGTTAGAAGAATAGGAAATTACAAAAATGGCACTTGCCAATTAGGGCTCACTGCCCGAGCACACTGCTCACAAGAGGCCCACTGCCTACAAGAAGACACACTGTCTACAAAGTGATGAGAATCACAGTCTTGAACTGATTGGAAGCATCTGCATATGTTGGAGTTCAGTTCCGGTTAGGCTCAGTATACTGATCTGCTGCACTTCATCTTTCCTCTGTTCTTTATTCTGCTATCTTTCACATACCGGATCCTTTTTGCTACCTCTGCTCTTATCTGGACTTATTCGCATATATCACCACAACAACCCCACACTTCACAACTAAATCCATCCTCTATATATATCCGCACAAGTAATTTCATCACCTTTCTAGTCGGCATCCGAAACAGTCTAGTTTCTTATAAACTCTCATTCTGTCGGCTGAATCCTTCCTCACCAAGCAATGCGGATCAAGCATATACTTGTAGATATCATTAATCATGTCGGCCAAACATGATTCATGCCTTCACAACCTCTGTCATCAACAGTAACCCATCCGGAAAGCAGTCTGATACTCTGCCAGTCAGTTCTTCCTCTGTTATCATTGTCTCTCAGGAATCCGGTACTCAACCAATCATATCTTTTTCCTTGTCCATCTAAATCCTTGGAATATACCACTCAAGGTAGTCCTCTTGACTTCCCCAAATCCGCACTGCACCAAGACACTTCCTCTGAGAGATCCGGACCAATCTGTCGGACCTTGCCACATGCTCTGTTCTTCTTCACCGGACCACAACATTCTTTATTCTGACTTCCGGTAGAGACACATTATGACTTGCGGATATGTGGGATGACCTTTGTTGCCATCAATGACAACAACCATGAATCCATATAGTGTCTCTTGCCAACAATCTCCCCCTTTGGCATTGATGGCAACACTTAGTGAAAAATGACTAAGTGTTTTCACTATGCTCCTCCTTTGCTGATGCTCTGTCTTTATATACAATTTCCGGAACTCCCCCTTAGTTGGATTCCTCATTTTTCACTGCTCCTCACTCCCCCTTTGACATCAATGGCAAAGGGTGGGGTCCGCACACCAAAATTTTCAAAAATTTTCTATACATAGCCGCATATTTACATACTCACATATACTGAAGAATGTCTGCAAAGGATGTCTGCAATTGAATCATTTCTGTAGCCCAACTTTGCTTCATTCTGTCCAAAATTGAAATGTGACCACTTAACAAAAATGCAAACGCTTCTGCCCGCTTGAGATCTGTCGGATCTTTTGTTTGGGCGGTGGTCTGAGCATCACTGATGGCCTCATGCATAGTTTCCAACTTAGGGATTATAATCCTTCTAAGTTCTCCCATCCGGTTAGTGATGTTCTTCCTTTCCTTCTCAAGATTTTTTATTTCATTCAAGACTGCAATGGTCTGACATTCTTGATTTATTATAGAGGAAGAGAGAGGATCAAAACTTTGAGATAAGCTTTGTAGCTTATCCTGTTCCTCTTTTATTTTCTTGTCAAATGCTGCTGTTGCCTTTGACCAGGATATACAAAATTTGTAGATGTCACCGCCATCCTTAAGAGCATTCTCTAAGCTCCTTATTCCAATGCTTACAATCTTCCTATCCTTAGAGATTAATTCTAATATTTTTGAAAATCTTTTATCCAAAAATTCCTTCCGGACCTTTTCTTCAGCTGATTTTTCTAGAGAATCAAAATGTGTATCAACACTGCTGACTAAGGTTTTTAGATTACCGGAAGAGGAGGCTGTCGGATCTATCTGGATTGATGGCATGATTTTTACAAGTACTCCGGAAGCAGCCTCTATCAACTCACAGTCTTCCATATGAGACTTCAGGAGCTTTTCATTTGCCTTGGCATTTGCAAATGAGGCTATCTTCATTGTTTGTACCGGAGAGAGAGAGTCAAAATCAAATGGACCTTTTAGAAGCTCCGGTTCATCAATCTCTAGAGTTTCTTTGCTCAAAAATTGTTGAACAGTTTGTGCAGTGTCTCTTGCCGGAGACAGATGTTTCTTTTCTTCTGCAGTCTTAAAACTGTCAACCTCTTTGTCTTTCACTACTGCTTCCTTCTCCTGTAATTGCTCTTCTTCTTTGGATCCAGAGACTGTAGGGGAAACCGGAGGAGAGATGCTAGTTTGTTCATGGGCCACTTCTTCTGGAGCAGAGGGTCCCAAGTCCTCAGCTGTTTCTGTACCTAAATCCTCTACAACCGGAAGATTGAACCTTTTGAAGGCCTTCCGGAGGATCTCTTCTGTTTCTTGGGCCACTTTGTCAGTCTCGCCAAGCATGAGTTGATTCATCCTGGCTTTGCTTCTGAACTCATCTTTGCAGTCCTTGAAGATAATGTTCATTGTCTTGGGATCAATTTGAGGATATAGCTGAATAGCTATCTGCTCCCGGATCTCAAGATCTTTAGCATGAGCATTATTCTTTCTTACTTCCATTTCCTTTTCTAGGCTTTTAGGAATAAGAGATATTATTTCAATGAAAGCCTTATTATATATGTTAAGATATTTTACTGTGGCCTCCTGCAGAGTCTTTTGGTCGGCCTCACTGAAGTCATCATATGATTCAGTCATTGGTTGAAGGTTTCCATCCACCGTGACCGACTTGATTATGCTCTCTAGTGACAGAGTGGGCTTTTCAACAGTTACCTCTGCCATTTCATCCTTGTCTTGGCCTGTGGAGGGCTTACTGAATCCTTTCTTTTTCTGTTTCTTTATTTCTTTTATTCCCTCATCTGACTCTGTTTCCTCTTCATCCTTTTGGCTTCCATAAGCCCTTGTGGCTTTTGTCTTGGATCTCTTACCGGATGCCTGGACTTCCGGTTTTGAACTTTTGGTTGAGGGAGGTGCAGATCTCTTTGATGATCTGGTCCGGGTGGGAGCTCCAACCGGAGCACTTTCTTTACTTTTCTCTTCTTCCTCGGCCTTCCTCCTCTTTTCCCGGCTGGCATCAAGTGCCTCCTTTGAGATGCCTAGGCCTTGAGCAATGTGCTCTACTTCTTTTCTCACCTTTCTTTTAATCTCAGGTTCCCTGAGTTCTATATGTATTTTTACACTCAGCTCCTCAAAGGTTCCAAACCTTTCTGCCTTAGGATCTTTGGGCTGACTTAGCATGTGTTGAACATGCAGCTCCACTATCTGTTCATCTACTTCATACCCCATGGGCATGATCCAGACAGTCCTTGGCTCTACTGCCTCCATTAGGCACTGATCAGTGTCAACCATAAAGCACACTGAGTCTTTGTATTTTTCAACAAGAGACTGGGGAATTCTCTCTCTTGCTTGCATCATGCTCTGAAAGTTTTTGAAGTATCCCCATAGAGCTGTATTTCTCGCTTTTGCATCCCCAAGTCCATGCAGATAGTCTCTTATCTGGACTGCAACAGGTTTGTCATTCTACCATACCCATCCACTTGTTCCGGGTAGCTCATTCATGAAGTAGAAGAATAGACATACAATAAGAGTACCATACTTAAAGGAATTCTTCTTATCCTTCTTGATTTTCTGTATATTTTCCATTAATTGGCTTAGCAATAGTTCGCAGAGATCATACTCTGCATTCTTTCTTAGCATCTCATAGGCAGTGTATACTGCAGTTCCGGATACAGAATTCTCCCTGCTGGAGTGATAGATCTTGTATCCTATTATCATTGATGCATATTTGATATCCGGATCCGAGATGTCTTCAATGGTCATTGCCCTCTTATCAAATTTTGATCCGGTGGCCTCAGTTACAATGTTGTTCTTGACAGATTTGAGGATAGGTACCCCTCCGGAAGAGTATAGACCAGTTACTGCTCTAATTGCCTCTTTTGTGATCTTGCAGGGTCTATCTAGCCATAGAAAGTTGTCATGCATCCTGCTCAGTACATACCGGACCCATTCATCTTCTTCAAAGCAGGGGAAATGAATAAATTGCTCAAATTGTTTCTTCTGGATATCCTTATACTCTGGTTTAAGCTCAAAAGCATTGTCTATCAGCTGCTTGTGATAGAGGTCTCTTAATTTGAATTCCCCAAATTCCTCAATGCTTGCATGTATGTAAACCCTAATGTCTTCGGTGTGTAAAACTCCGTGAGGAACACTAGAGAAGGCTCCTAGTGGATCTACCTCCAATGATTTGTAGGGATGTTTCTTGAATGAGGGGCGAGGTCTATCAGAGATCTTAACTATGTTTGGAGTAGCCATTCTTCAAAGATTTGCAGTGAGGTAATGAAAAACGGGGAATACCTTATGCGCCTTCGGTTTGCACGGAGTGGTTGGATTGATTTCTTTATGCAATAACTTCGGCAGGAGATCCTTGGTGTGCTTGATGAACCTTGTTGCAGAGCTCCACTTTTCGCTTCTTCTCGAGTGCAGAATGAGCAAATGACCTTTGAGAAATCCCTTAAATTGCTCTGCGAACCCTAATATCTGTCTGCAATAAATGCTTCACCTACATCATTCCGGTTTGCCTTGTCTGGATAGTTTGGAGTATCCCGGATTAGTCCTGATCTGTGGATATCATCCGGATCTTTCAATCATGAATGAATCGAGGTAACATATTGCAAGAACATCCCAAACACTCTGTCCAATCCGCAGAACAAGATAGTGCATTTCCGGATCTTTCCGGACCTTTTGGTAATCCTTTATCATACCGGAGCATCTCCCTGAACAGGTCTTATTTGATCGATCACAGCTTCTTCATAACTCCATGCGGACCTCTGAAAACTTGACTGAAGTATCTCAAGACTCATATCTACAAACCCTTTGATCCGCATCTTGTGCCACATCCGGCACCACTTGTTTGGCTGGGGGAACAAGATTTTCTTTGAGTCTCCCCCTGAGCCTGAGCTCACTTTTTAATTTCCGGAAGAGATATCAGCACCAGAGTCTGGTGCGGATCCGACCTCTACATTCTCTGAACTTTTCTTCACCCAAATCTTGCTCATCTGATTCCTAACCTCATCCGCATTCATCTTTTGTTTACCCTTGTCTTGATTCTGATTATACACCGGACCTCTTTTGTCCTGATTCTTGTTTCTGCAGACTTTAGCATTATGACCGGACCTATTGCAGATTTGGCAAATAACATTTCTTTGCATATTTGACTGATATCCTCTTGATCTGCATTGATTAGCCCTATGACCTATTCTATTGCATGTGAAGCATCTACCTTTGAATGATTTGTTTACTTGCATAATTCTGCATTCATGGGATTTGTGTCCATACCTTTTGCAGTTGAAGCACTATCTGGAGAAGGATGAATTAATCTGATTGATTCTCATTCTGCACTGATCAGCTTTGTGACCAAAGTGGTTGCAGCTGTGGCAGTATCCATTGAAGGATGGATATCTTTGAGCATTTGGCTATCTTACCGGAGGTCTTCTAGGCCTGTTCCTTGGATTTTCTGATCCAAGATTCTTCTGACCGGATCCGGAGCTTTCTCCTTTCTCATATACCAATCCATACTTGTCATCTGTCCTCTTTTGACTTCCAAGAAGAACTTCAAGTTGAGCAGAACTTATCTTGAATTTCTCTTTATATTCATTTGCTGTTTGAAGGTCTCTTTTGAGAGAGGCAATTTGATCCTCAAGTTTTCCTTCATTATCTTTGGCATCTTCAAGATCAGATTCAAGATGTCTGATAATCCTGTCCATCTGGTGGCATTCTGCTGATTTTTCTTTAAGAGATTGTCTTAGATTGTCTTCAGCCTTTCTTTTTTCTTCAATCTCTTGAGTAAACTTTATAGTTCCTGATTCCATTTCATGTCTTAACATAATGACTTCTTTTGATAACTTTTCACATAACTTGGTTTGCTCAGTCAATTCTTCATTTGTATTGCTTTCTTCACTTTGTCTTGCCAACTGTTGAAGCAGCTCCTTTCTCTTTTTCATAGAGAGACTTAATTTGTCTTTTAATTCTCTCATGAATTCATCAGCCTGTTTGAGTCTTTCCTTTAATTCACTGACTTCAGAATTTGACTGTTCAAGATCCTCAAGAGCAGTCTTGAGTTGCTCTCTTAAACCATATGCATCCATTTGAAATCCCAGATCTTCCTCAAGCTGTTAGGCTCTATTAGGAGGAACTTAGCTCTGATACCAATTGTTGATAACTGAGAGGGGGGGGTGAATCAGTTATCCTAATTATTTCCCTTATTGGACTTTCCTTTTAATTGATGCAGCATCAAATCAAACACAAAACATTAACCATGAAATAAGAAACACATGACACAGTATTTTTGACGTGGAAACCCTGTTAAGGGAGAAAACCACGGGGTGATCAACCCAAAATTATTCTCTGTTAGAAGAATAGGAAATTACAAAAATGGCACTTGCCAATTAGGGCTCACTGCCCGAGCACACTGCTCACAAGAGGCCCACTGCCTACAAGAAGACACACTGTCTACAAAGTGATGAGAATCACAGTCTTGAACTGATTGGAAGCATCTGCATATGCTGGAGTTCAGTTCCGGTTAGGCTCAGTATACTGATCTGCTGCACTTCATCTTTCCTCTGTTCTTTATTCTGCTATCTTTCACATACCGGATCCTTTTTGCTACCTCTGCTCTTATCTGGACTTATTCGCATATATCACCACAACAACCCCACACTTCACAACTAAATCCATCCTCTATATATATCCGCACAAGTAATTTCATCACCTTTCTAGTCGGCATCTGGAACAGTCTAGTTTCTTATAAACTCTCATTCTGTCGGCTGAATCCTTCCTCACCAAGCAATGCGGATCAAGCATATACTTGTAGATATCATTAATCATGTCGGCCAAACATGATTCATGCCTTCACAACCTCTGTCATCAACAGTAACCCATCCGGAAAGCAGTCTAATACTCTGCCAGTCAGTTCTTCCTCTGTTATCATTGTCTCTCAGGAATCCGGTACTCAACCAATCATATCTTTTTCCTTGTCCATCTAAATCCTTGGAATATACCACTCAAGGTAGTCCTCTTGACTTCCCCAAATCCGCACTGCACCAAGACACTTCCTCTGAGAGATCCGGACCAATCTGTCGGACCTTGCCACATGCTCTGTTCTTCTTCACCGGACCACAACATTCTTTATTCTGACTTCCGGTAGAGACACATTATGACTTGCGGATATGTGGGATGACCTTTGTTGCCATCAATGACAACAACCATGAATCCATATAGTGTCTCTTGCCAACAAACACATCAACACATGAGACACCAAGATTTTGACGTGGAAAACCTGGTTAAGGGAAAAACCACAGGGCGATTAACCCAAGAAAGTATTCTTTATTAGAAGAATAAAAAGAACAAAATGGTACATGCCAATTAGGGCTCACTGCCCGAGCACACTGCTCACAAGAGGCTCACTGCCTATAAGAGACACACTGTCTACAAAGAAATAAGTATCACATACATGAACTGGAGAATAGCATCTTCACCATGCTTGAATCAGTTCCATTTAAGCCCAATACTTCTGCCCTACCTTTCGCTCTCCTCCTTGCTACCAAAATCTCATCTCAACAAAGACAAGTTTGAAATGACTTCACAATCCCTTATTTATACAAGACATCAACTTAGGAATGATCATCTAAGTCGACAAACATCAACAAGAACATTCGTAGGATGTGTAACTCATCTGGTCGGCCAGTCTCAGAAAGAACACCATTATCTAAAAGTTATTCTTTAATTGCAAACTCTAACTCCAATGCGGACCACCAACATGAATTGGACATGATCCAAAGACCTCCACAAGCTTGCCTGAATCACCAAGAACATCCACACTTCATCTACTTACTAAAATCCTTCTCTCCTTCATCTAGAACCTCAAGAACACAGTCTGTCATTACTGTCACAAAGGAACAGATGCTTGCGGACCTTCAAACCATGAACCAATCTAGTTGATATTCCACAAATACTTCCTCAACACTCCCTCAAATCTGCAGAACAGGACAATGCAATTTTGGATCTCACCGGACCTGTCTGTATCACTCTGTCACCTCTGAACACCTACCGGAACTGGTTTTACTTGAGCGGCCACACCTTCTTTAGATCTTCATGTGGACCTCTTAAATCTCTACTGGATCACCTTAAGATACATATCTATAAACCCTTTAATCTGCATCCTCTTATCCTCATCCTATCTTGGACTTTTACCTTATTGTCATCACTGTTCTTCACTGTTCCTGATTGAGACTAATTTTCTCAATATCCTCAGCACACATCTCATCCAATCCTTATCATTAATACAACAGGAGTATGTTGACATCAATTACAACACGGTTAGGCACATACTTGCAACAATCTCCCCCTTTGTCATTGATGGCAACATATGATGTGAAAAACTATTTTAACCATCAAGACAAGAACTTCTCCTCACTGTCACAACTCCCCCTATCAGCAACAACCATTCACATGTCTTCTCTCCCTTTACTACTCCCCCTTTGATCAGCACCCACTTATTTTTCACATTTCTTCTCTCCCCCTTTGACATCAATGGCAAAGGACACATACTTACAATTCCACCACTTCAGAATCATACCTGGTGCTCCCCCTGAGTAGCAGCTTCCCATCATCAATCTGGACCACAAGATGTCACTGTGATATCCATCAGACTGATGCACATCAATGCACCTTAGTTCATCACCGAAGGGGTAATAACCCCTAACTTCTCCCTGAGATACTCAAAAGAGTCCTTAGGTAGAGGTTTAGTAATGATGTTTGCAATCTAACTCTTGGAAGGCACAAACTCTAATCTGACTTCATTCTTGTTCACTTGCTCTCTCAAAAAGTGAAACTTGATGGATATATGTTTAGTCTTTGAATGCAAGACCAGATTCTTAGATATGTTTATTGAAATTGAATTATCATAGAAGATTGTGATAGGTTCCTCATACTCCACTTTGATATCTCTTAGCATCTGCTTCATCCACAAAACTTGAGTGCAACTACCTATTGCTACAATATATTCTGCTTCAGTTGTAGACAGAGATATTGCCTCTTGTTTCTTGCTTAGCCAAGAAACCAATCTCTTCCCCAAAAAGAATGCTCCACCACTGGTACTCTTTCAGTCATCCACATCTCCTGCCCATCCGCATCTGTATATGCATGAAGAGAGAAATCATGATCTCTAGGATACCGCAAACCATACTCAATTGTCCCTTTTAGATATCTAAAAATCCTTTTCATTTCCATGACATGAGATTCTTTAGGATCAACCTAGAATCTAGCAACAAGACCAACAGCCTGCATAATGTCTGGTTTAGTTTGAGTGAGATATAATAGTCCTCCAATCACTGACCTATACTTTGTCTAATCAGCCTTAGAAGTCTCATCATCTTTGCTTAATTTACATCCAGTTGCCATGGGAGTATTCATTGGTTTTGAGTCTTCCATCCCAAATTTCTTCAATAATTCTTTTACATATTTGGTCTGAGAAATGAAGATTCCTTTCTTTGTTTGAGTGATTTGCAAACCCAAGAAGAAATTCATTTCACCAAGCATGGACATATCAAACTCACTTTTCATTTGATTTACAAAAGTTTTACACATACTATCTCTTCCTCCAAAAATGATATCATCAACAAACACTTCAACAATTAAGATGTTTTCATGATCAATTTTGAAATAAAAATTACTGTCAACAGTACCTTTGTTGAAATCAATCTTCAAAAGATGTTTGTCCAATCTTTCATACCAGGCCCTTGGGGCTTGCTTTAGTCCATATAGTGCCTTCTTCAACTTGCAGACCATATCACCATGATCAGACAATTGAAATCCATCCGATTGCTCTATATACACTTCTTCTTCCAAGTCACCATTCAGGAAGGTAGACTTGACATCCATCTAATATACCTTGAAATCCTTGAAGGCAGCAAAGGCAAGAAATAATCTGACTGCTTCAATTCTTTCCACCGAAGAAAAATTTTCTTCAAAATCAACTCCTTCTATTTGAGAGTAACCCTTGCAGACCAATCTGGCTTTATTTTTTATTACTTCACCAACTTCATTTAGTTTGTTCCGGAAGACCCATTTGGTTCTAATGACATTCTTGTTTCTAGGTCTGGGAACAAGATCCCAAGTGTGATTTTTCTCAATTTGCATCAGCTCTTCCTCCATTGCTTTAGTCCATTTTTCATCACTGCAAGCTTCATTCACTGTCTTAGGTTCAATCTTTGAAATCAGACAATACACTTCTGAATCTTGAGCAATTCTCCTCCTTGTTTGTACTGCTTTGCTTTTATCACCTATGATGTGATCTTCAAAGTGGTTCAATAATACATACTTGGGAACTTTGAGAATTTCTTATACTTCTGATTCTTGATCAAGCTCATTGAAACTCATCTCTTCTTCCTGATTTACCAGATTAGTTTGAATTTGACTTACAAAGGAGGCTTGGGCTCCTTAAATCAGAACACCATTCTAATCATCTTCATCATGTTCATAAAACCTTGAAGGTTTCTCAATTCCCTCATCAACCTTAACATTTGTGCTTTCTATTATCCATCTCAGTCTCTTGTTATAACACTGATATGCTTTGCTCTGAGTAGAGTAACCCAAGAATATTCCTTCATCACTTCTTGCATCAAACTTTCCTATACCTTCATCTCTTTTAATGTAACATTTCCTACCAAAAACTCTAAAATACCTCATAGTAGGAGGGATGCCAAACCAAAGTTCATAAGGAGTCTTATCGATATTGCTTCTGATTTGAACTCGATTAAGAGTATAGACCGCAGTGCTGACAGCTTCTCTCCAATAGATCTGAGGAACATTTGCTTCCATCATCATGGTCGTAGATGCTTCCTGGATGGTCTGGTTCTTTCTTTCTACTACTCCATTCTGCTGTGGAGTCCTAGGAGCAGACAACTGTCTCTTTATTCCATGTTTCTCACATAACTCTATGAATTTAGCAGACGTGAATTCTCCACCTCTATCAGACCTTAGACATTTCAATTTTAATCTGGTTTCATTCTCTACAATAGCATTAAAAATTTTGAATTTCTCAAGAGCCTCTAATTTCTCTTTTAGAAAGGTTACCCACATCATCCGGGAATAGTTATCAATTAGTAACATGAAGTATCTATCACCTTGTACACTCCTAATTCTTGCTGGACCACAAAGATCAGTATGAACTAAGTCCAATAATCTGGTAGAAGATAGTTCCTTACTTTTGAATGTGACTCTGCTCAGTTTACCCAACTGATATTCTTTGCACATGCTATTAGTAGGTTTCACCAGTTTTGGAAGATCTCTTACAGCCTGAGTGTTGCTTATCTTGATGATATTATCAAAATTCACATGACGCATCCTCCTATTCCATAACCAACTCTGATCAACTTGAACAAATAAGAAACTTTTACCAGTACCAACCAAGTGGAAGATATTACCTTTAGTTTGAGTACCGAATGTAATCTCTGTTCTGGAACTTTCAAGGATCTTGCATTTTCCATCTTTGAATCAGAGATCATAGCCTTTGTCCACCAACTATCCAACACTGAGAAGATTGTGCTTCAATCCTTCAACATATAGTATATTACAGGTTTTGTTCCTTCCATCAAAAGAAATAGTTCCTCTTCCTCTGATTCTACCAGCAGAATTATCACCAAACTTTACCATTCCTCCTTCATACCTTTCCAAATCTATGAATTTGTTTTTGTCACCTGTCATATGGTGAGAGCATCCACTGTCAATGACCCAATCATCATTTTCTCCAACTTGGGCAGCCAGAGCTCTTTCTACAACTTTATGATTGATAGATACAGAGGATATTGGTTCTTCTTCCTTGATGGCAATAAACACCCATTCACTTTCGGATTTGTTTCCTGTCTCTGATTCATCATCTGTTACTCCTTCATTATCATCTTCTTCATGAACATAGTAACAATTCTTTTGGAACCTTGATCTATTAGGATTTGGCCTTGAAAATCTTTCTGGACATCTTGAGGCAAAATAACCAATCTTATTACAGTTGAAACATTTAAAAGGCAATTTTCCTTCATACTTACCGGATCCTCTTGGCAGTCTTTTTAAAATAAGGGCTTCAAGTTGAGCAGTTTCAGCTTCTTCTTCTTCCAGGACTTTTCTTGCTTTTTCATACCATGAAAGTTTCCTTGATGAGTTCTCTCCTGGATCAAACCTTTGTTTACCTTTAACAGAGGCACTGGCTTTGAATGCAGATTCAGTCTTGGGGGGGTCATCTCCAAACTCAATCATTTCAAATGCAACCAATTTTCTAGCCAATTAATCTCTTGTGATAGTTGTATGGGCTCTGAATTCTTCAATGGCAGCAGCCTTGATTTTGTACGAAGCAGGTAGGGATCTGAGAATTTTGCCAACAATCTCATTTTCATCCAGGACTCCACCAGCATTTCTAATTCCACAAACAATCTCATTTACTCTTGGTATAAAAGTAGTAATATTTTCATCATCTCTCATCTTCAGATTTTTAAATTTCCCTTTCAGAGTCTGTAACCTTGCACATTTAAAATACTTGTCTCCTTCATGCAAAAGTTTCAGTTTTTTCCAAGTCTCAAAAGTAGTTGGTAGGTCAATAACATTTGAAAGCTTTGAATTAGATAATGCGCTTAGAAGAGCCTCTATAGTCTGTAGATGGTTTTCAACATCTGTGATTTCATTTTGGGTTTTCAGACCACCCTGTGGAGGTGTATACTGTGTTGTAGCCATGGTCCAGTATGCCATTCCCATACATTGCAAGTGACATTTCATGCGACCTTTCCAAAGATTAAAATTGGTTCCATCAAAATTTAGACTATCCTTCTTGTAAGATGACATCCTGGATCTCCTTAAGTGGTTAAGCTCCTTTTAGAGGAACTTAGCTCTTATACCAATTGTTAGACTTAGGGCACACAACTAAGAGAGGGGGTGAATCAATTGTACAAAACTTTCTTTCAATTGCACACTTGATTCCACTTATCAATATAGCAGCATAATAATAAATTAATCACAATGCAACAGATCAAGAATAGAAACACATCAAAGCATAAGACACCAAGATTTTGACGTGGAAAACTTGGTTAAGGGAAAAACCATGGGGTGATTAACCCAAGAAAGTATTCTTTATTAGAAGAATAGAAAGCAAAAAATGGCACATGCCAATTAGGGCTTACTGCCCAAGCACACTACTCACAAGAGGCTCATTGCCTACAAGAGACACACTATCTACAAAGAAATAAGTATCACATACATGAACTAGAGAATAGCATCTTCACCATGCTTGAATTAGTTCCATTTAAGCCCAATACTTCTGCCCTACCTTTCACTCTCCTCCTTGCTACCACACTCATCTCAACAAAGACAAGTTTGAAATGACTTTGCAATCCATTATTTATACAAGACATCAACTTAGGAATGATCATCTAAGTCGGCAAACATCAACAAGAACATCCAAAGGATGAGTAACGCATCCGGTCGGCCAGTCTCAGAAAGAACACCATTATCTAGAAGTTATTCTTTAATTAAAAATTCCAACTCCAATGCGGACCACCAACATGAACTGGACACGATCCAAAGACCTCCACAAGCTTGTCTGAATCACCAAGAACATCCACACTTCATCTGCTTACTGAAATCCTTCTCTCCTTCATCCAGAACCTCAAGAACATAGTTTGTCATTACTATCACAAAGGAATAGATGCTTATGAACCTTCAAACCATGAACCAATCTAGTTGATATTCCACAAAGACTTCATCAACACTCCTTCAAATCCGCAAAATAAGACAATGCAATTCTAGATCTCACCGGACCTATTTGTATCACTATGTCACCTCTGAACACCTACCGGAACTAGTTTTACTTGAACAGCCACACCTTCTTCAGATCTTCATGCAGACCTCTTAAATCTCTACTGGATTGCATTAAGACACATATCTATAAACCCTTTAATCCGCATCCTCTTATCCTCATCCTATCTTAGACTTTCACCTTATTGTCATCATTGTTCTTCATTGTTCCTAATTGAGACTAATTTTCTCAATATCCTCAGCACACAGCTCATCCAATCCTTATCACTAATGCAGTAGGAGTATGTTGACATCAATGACAACACGGTTAGGCCCATACTTGCAACACTTCTAACGACTAGGGTTTCTCCCCTTTCAGCATCTTCAAAACACTCAAAATGTGCATCTTCATCTACATGTGCAACTCATGCATTGTCTTTCGGTCTTCTATTTATCCTTCCTTAATGCTGTGGACACTCATATGCTCGATGCCCTTCTTCTCCACATTGGAAACATGTTCCTCTAAAACCTCCTCTTCCAGGTCCTTGCCCAGGTCGGCCTCTTCCTCTTCCTCTTTGATAACCATTGTTCTAGTCATGAGGGCGGTAGGCATTATACCCTCTCTGATTTTGACTTGTTCCATCTTCTTCACTTTTCTTTTGATTTTTATTACAACCTCCATAGGGTCTTCCACTAGTCCTTCCACCTTGACCTCTTCCCCTTTGGTTGCTATCAAATCTTTTATTCATCTTCTTTTCCACCTTCAGGGAAAACTAGTATGCATCTTCTATGGTGGTCATTCTGACCAGGTTCAGCTCCTCTTGAATACTTGGCCTCAGCCCATTAATGTAATGGGCTACCTTCTCCTTGTTGGCCTCTGCATGGCCTATCCTAATAGTAATCTTATAAAACTCTTCTATATACTCTTTAACAAACTTTTTACCTTGCTTCAGTCCTTGCAGCTTCTTCAGCAACTCCATCTCATAGTCCACAGGAATGAACTGCTTCTTCAGTTTCTCCACCATCCAATCCCATCTAGTGATCTTTCATTTTCCTCCTCTACTCCTCTCTAATTGGACCTGCTTCCACCAAATACTGGCGTGGCCCTTCAACTTTGTTTTTGCAAACTTGACCCGATCTGGGTCCTCCACATCTTCATACTTGAAATACGCATCCATGTCATTGATCTAATCAATACGTTGTTCCAAATTTAAATCTCCAGAATAGCTAGAAACTTTGATCTTGGGCCTCTTTTTGATATTCAAAATGGCCCTTAACAACCTAACTTCTATAGGATCTCCTGCAGCTTCTATTTCTTCCTCAGATAGCTCTTCTTCAGCTTCATCCTCACTTTCTTCTCTTGTTCTTGGATCAAACCCTCTTCGCAGCTCCTCTTGCAATGCATCAATTTGCCTTTGTAGGGCTCTAAAACCCTCTTCTATCAAAGCATTCCTCCTAATACAATTTCTCCGTGGAGGCATCTTAATCTCCACAGGAAACCCACAACCTCAAGTCCTGGTGCAAACTGCCTCACGGTCGGTGATCTGTCTACACACTCAGGAACCCTTGCTCTAATACCACTTGATGAAAGGGGTAAATCATAAAACAATCAACAAAAAAAATTGCACATAGAAATTAGAACTTTATTTATTGATTTGGACAACTTATTACATTATAGAAGCTCAAATACAATCAGATGAATCAACCCTCCACAGGCTACAACACATTACAGCTTCTTCTCACAAGACTCTGGAATCATATGCCATCTGTAACCCCAAATTTGCTAGGGTTTCTATTTTCTCACCTATTCTTGACTCTACACTTTCCCCCTTAACTCTACTACTGCCCATGGTTCTCGAAAATGGTTATTAATAGCCTTTTTGGTGGTCAACAACCTAATTTCAAAATTTGCATCTCCCTCCAAAAATAGGTCAACTTCTGAGAGCCATAACTTTTGATCCAGGTGTCCGATTGACAAACCGTTTTATGTGTCAGAAATCTCACAAAGTGCTCTACACGCTAAGAACCATCTTGGCTAGTTCCAGCCATTTTTGGGTCTTTATAGGGCTGTTTAGTGCCTCAAACCTAAGTTTGAATAATTTTCAGGCATTTTTCAAGAAACAAAAACTTTAATATCTTCTAGCTCGCAAATGATCTTTGTGTGATTTCTTCACCAAAGGTCTTATTTTTCAGTTACAAAGATTCCTGTAAATTTTCACTTTAATCCGTGCCCAAATACAAACTTTCCTAAAATAGCAAGTTACTATTTTTAGCAGTTTAGAAAAAACTTAAAGTTCTACATCATTATTGAAGTGATTATGGAATTAGAACCACAAATTTTGAAAAGAAATTGAAAGAACATCAACAATTTTGAAAACATCTTTTTTTTGGGTGATGCAAGATTGCCCTTACACCACTGGATGCTCCTGCATCAAGAATCATCATCACCAGAGGAATACATCGCTAGATTTTGATTGAAACTTGATTGTAGAACTATATGAAGACCATTAGAAGGTAGATTGTTCGCATAAAGGAATAAATTTGACCTTCTTGGCCCAAAATTGACCTAGTAATGGACTAATCAAATTTATTATAGGTGTTGATTAGAAATTTAGTGGATATTAGCTACCATAATGAACTAAAATATGTATGTAAATAGGTGGTTGTTGATTATAATATTTGACTGACTCAATATATGGTTGTGCTTGCATGTTATGATGAACAAATTTCTAATTTGTTTGGTGACTATTGTTGATTTTCTCCAAAATAATAGCTCTATCAAGAGCATCTTGTAAATTTTTCACTCCTGATGTTTTTTAGATAAATACCTCACAGTATGGTCCTAAGTCTTACAAGTAGAAATCCAAAATTTATTACCTTGGGGCATATAAGATCAAGAACACTTTCAACTATCTTGTAAAACCTATTAGAATGTTGTAATATTGTCTCATTATCTTCATTCTTCATCACCCTAAGTTGTCTCCTTACCTCCATTAGATCAACATATCCTCTAATTTGTTTAAGGTAACTTTAAATTGGGCCCAAGAGTAAATTGGAATGGATGCAAGATGATTATACCATAGATCTATTGAATGCACAAGACAACTGAGAGGGGGGTGAATCAGTTGTAGCTTAAAATTTCAAAACTCACACATATTTAGATCAACATAGATTCAATTAACCTTTAGACTATTATGATGATTAAGCATGAAAATAAAATAACAAAAATTGAATCAAACCAACATCAAACACAAGCAAACGCCAAATTTACATGGAAAACCCAAGAAGGGAAAAACCACGGTGAGGCTTAGCTCACAATATAAAGTAGTATCAACACCAAATTACAAAAGGCTCACTGCTAAAGGGTTCACTGCCCAGAAAGAAAGAGATAGAAGAAGTGGCTCACTGCCAAGAATTGAACTATTATAATTGCATCTAACATATGCATGGAGTATAGTTCTAATGAAGCTCAATATTCACCACAACATCAACATCACCTTCATAGCATTACTGAAGAATAGTAAACACCTTCTGCTCACTGCATCCAGTAGTCTAACTCATGAAAGCTTGTACTACATCACACATGAAACCACTCTATTATTCACATCATATTCAACATGTACACACTCAATCATGATCCCTTGACACTTATTTATATTGTCTTCAACCTTGAGAACATTATCCAAGGTCAACATCACATCTTAATCACATAACATTCAAATTAGGTCTAGTCCTAAACATTCCCGCAGTGGAAAGGAATGAAGGTAGACCACAACACAACTTAGCTCAGACCTCAATTTATCCAAGCACACTACTCCACACTTTCACAATCACCAAACCAACTCCGCAATTAGTGTAAATACCCAAGGTTGGCCAAACCTGTGTTAACACAATGAACTTTTAAGTGCATGCTTGCTCAAACCCAATGACAACTTGCGGACCACATGCAAGGATTCAACATAGTCTAGAGTACTCTACAAACATCCTAAAGCATCCTAAAAACCAACAAATTTCTCTGCAACAACTTTCACCTGTCGCACAACCTTATCCTATTTATCTAGTATGCTTAACTGTCTCTGTCGTAAACTATATCTCTAGAAATCAACTTCTAGAGCACCAAACCACAAAAACTTCAATAGAAGAAAAATATAAACTTTATAAGCACAAATCTAGAACTGCAAGACATAAAACCTCTTTCCAGAGAAATACAAAGCAAAGACATTTCTCTCAGACACCTCTGCAACACTCAAAAACGCAGTCTTCATACTTGTGAACACAAATTCTTCTGCACAACAAACTAGACAATAAAATTTGGAATATATCATCTCTTAACACCTCTTAACAACATATCCAAACCACAAATATAGATCTTCAATATAGAAGAAATACAGAGCAAAACTCAAACACAACTCTGTAAGCTAGAACACATCTTCAACACATTATTTCCATTAATAATCAGATTTTCTTAGAAGCACTTGAAGACCAACCATTCTCAACATATTTAGTACCTCTACAAAGCAACCAAATCATCTTTAGCAAATCAATTCAACCAAACAACTCATACCCTTGCAAAAACCTTGTCACTACTCAACCAACCTCATCTCCGATCAATCAGTTGACACTAATGACAACACAAGCTTGTTGACATCAATCACAACATCAACTGCACATAGTTTCAACAAGATCTACTTGTTCCTCAAAAATAAAGTTGAACAAGTTGTATATAACCTCCTCATGCCAAAATTGATTCTAATTGATCAATTCTTCAAATGATTTCAAATGATCATGTGCATTATGCTTCTTAGAGGGGAAAATGAATCCTTATTGTTTTAAATGAATTTGAAGGAAGTCTAGGGAACTCCCCTTGAAAATATAAAGGATGAACCATTGGAACATAATTATCCCCCGAGTTTAGCTCATCCAAATTATGGAAGTTAACCACATAAATTTTTCAACCTTATGATTCATCCCTCCTTTTAGTCTCAATCTGATAATGGGTGTTTTGACACACTAATTAACCTAGGTGAAATACTAGGTGTACCTCACCTCTCTTAAAGGTGATCAATCTCTCAAAAGAAGATCAACAATCCCAAGGTCTATGTAACTAGGTCTTGGCCATGTAGGATGACTTAGTGAACATGTAATGATGTTTCTAATCAAGGGACATATGGTGTTTCAAAATCTATTTAGACAATTAGGTGGCTAGATGCACAAATTTAATCAACGTTTTAGATTTAGCAAGCATGCACAAATTAATTTAACATGTTCATTACATTTAAATGTCTCTCTAATGACTCAAATTAATGATGAATCCTTGATCTTATAATCATATAATATTATCATTATATTAGCAAATTGCAAGTTTAAGTCCTAAGACTAACCCTAACCTACTCAGGCTTGTAAAAAAAATATAAAAGATATAAAGGTCTAAATGGAGAGAATGAGCCTATTTTCCATTAATGACATCCTAATCCTTATTGTGAAGATAAAACGCTAAGTAAAATATCTTTGTATGATCATTATTCCACAAAATCAAGTACACAAACTAGTGCAAGAGTCTATGAATCCTTGATAGTGAGAGGAAGTACATGAAACCACTATATTACACATGTAGATCTCAGCTCTAGGAAAATTCACTGCCAGTAATTCACTGCTAGAAAATTCACTGCCAACAATTCACCGTGGGAAATTCACCACCATGACAAATTCACCTCAAGGAAAATTCACCAGCAGCAATTCACCACCATGGAAAATTCATTGCATATACAATTAGAAAATTAATGCGATTAATTTTTCGTGGTGGTGAATTGTTGGTGGTAAATTTTCCTTGAGGTGAATTTGTCATGGTGGTGAATTTTCCTATAGTGAATTGTTAGCGGTGAGTTTTTGGCAGTGAATTTGCCTAAAGCCGTAGATCTCACATTTGAACTCACAAAGTCATCAACTTCATCTGATCAACATTCAACACATATGTAATTTCATCATTCTCATATGGATTAATATAAATAAATTCAAAATAGAAATCTCATTATTTGGAAACCCTAGAAAATAGAAAAATAGCTCAAAAAACAAGTATTTGCATAATTTTATTAAAATATTGAATCTCCAACCCCCATTTATATAGCAACTACCTATTTATTTATAGAGTAGCTCCAAATTACATCTTTGTACAACCAACTACTTAGGCACCAAAATTTAATGACAATTACATTAAAGGTCCAGATTCATTTGATCTAAGATTACAATGGCTACAAATCCTTACACATTATTTTTTTGTGGCAATCAAATCTCTACCTTTAAAATCTACCTACCCAACCATTATTAGAATAAATGAACAATCTCTAATCCAATTGTTAATCATCAAAACACCAAGATATGATACCAATTGGTGAGATACAAGGCTTTGACTACTACAAAATAGAAATCTAAAAATTTTATGCAAATCTAAAAATTAAGTTTGCTTAATCCTTGAAATACCATGAAAAAATTCAACTTCTTTATGATGCTAAAATCAGGCACTCTAACATGCTTGATAAAACTACCTTAGATGAACTTATAACAACAATAACATCACCATAAGATTGCAGCAACAAAGAGGCACAAATCAGCAACATAAGAATGTAATATCTCACAACACAAGGTAGCAATGGAGCAGAAGATCAAACACATAACACAGTGTTTACGTGGAGAACCCTTGCAGGAAAAAACTCCACCAAGAAGAGAGGACCAACTTGTATTATCTTCAAAACAAGATTACAATACATCCACTTCGAATCTCCTCTTCAATCTTAAATCCAACAGTACTTGTGTACAAAAGAACTCTCTCATGCAAGTTGTTACCTGCAAACAAGCTTTCCTCACTTACATTACTCCACCAAAATTCACTCTCAAGTCTCATATTTATAAAAAATGAGCACCCACCAAAAAAAAATCATGGGAGATGGACAAAATCCAATATTTCTATCTTGGGATACACCAAAATCATCTTCTTATAGATTCCCTTACACCTGTCATAGGCATCTTCCCAATATAGGCACCTAGAACCAAGAATAGGAACTTACAAGATAATAATTGCTATGATATGTTGTCATAGAATCTCTTACACCTTATGACAATTGTAAGTTGTCATAGATGCTTTTACAAACTTATGACATGTGTCATAATACCCCAAAAATAGATTTCCCTAAGATAGGCACCAAGATTCTCCACATCACCTCATTTACTATTTACCGAGATTCCTTGAGCAATAAAAGTAACTCTATAACAACCTACCAATAACTAATTAATAACTGAGGCCAGTAAATAATTATTTACCATACTAGTAAAAAATAATTTATTGTTGATGGTGAAACCTTCATCCCTTATGAATAAATTTACAAAATTAACACCCTATCTCCAAGGATGTTGGAACTCTCCAAGAACCTTGTAACTTTCCAAGAATAGTGGAAACTATGCAAAAGGATTTACAAGGTTGATGGCACCTTAATCCTAACATTCTCCTACTTGACATCATAAATTGTAAATACATATCCATAGGAAAAATCAACAAGGGAAAAACATCCCTTAGCCAACATGTATCACTGATTCTTCAACATGCTTTTGTGCTCCAACAAGATACCAGCAAAAGAAACCATGATAACCACCATCTCAAGCAAAGAAATCCTCACATTATGTCACCCATGATAGGACAAGGAACATGCCAAGGTGAAACATATCAACTATCACTGAAACCTGCACCAATCTATACATGAACATAAGCATCAAATTCAAATGATTACAAATGACTCTGAGTGACTACCACACTCATACCAAATTGGAATAGCAACCATAGCAAGCTACTAGCTCATCCAAACTGTCCATACTCAAACTAGGGTAAACAAACTATCATAGGTAGAACTTCATGCTATCAACATAACAACCCAAATCTGCAAACAAGTCCCTGTATGTATATCATCTTGCAAAAGAAGACTCCAAGGTAATAACACACATATAGACATGCAATAAAAAAACCTCTGAAGTAACTCACTGTAGTAAAATGTAACTAGTCCAAGAGAGGTGCCCCTCCCATAGAAAACACATATACCTTCTAGAAACTCCCACTACACAAGTAATGTCAAATCTAAAAACCAAGATCATAGCATTAACAAGTTCTCCTATAGAACTTCACATAGAGGATGTGGCTAACTCCTCTGTCATAGTGTCAAAGAAGCATATAAAGATATGCAAAATACATCTCTCATTACCAATCCAAATAACTATCCCAATTCCTCCAAACCAATGAAGAAAGAGATCAAGGAACTGCCAAACTGTTGCCAAAAAACAGTGAAGTACAAACAATAGCACATGACTCCATTCAAAACCTCAACTCCATAAACATAAGAACCTTTAGGAAGAAGACAATATACTAGGAAAGAGAGAATGTGCAAATCAAACCATGTCCTTATACCACACTAACATGTGCCAAACTGTGTAAAGTAAGATCTCCTTCAACACTCCTAACTAAAAGGATATCAACATCTAACCATTCAACTCAAATGAAAATATGGAAAAAATAGATGTAAACCTCTCACAAAAATTAGATCAAATTATCTAAACATTCCCACAACATTACAGAATATGCCCAAAGCCACTAACCATCTCCAGTACCTCTCCTACCAAATCCTCAGAACTAACCCAAGTTCAAGATTACAAGGAGAACAACAGAAATACATAAAATCATGCATCTACTTCTCAACAAGCCCTTAGAACTCAATTTTCAAGACTAATGCACAAGAGAAGACAAGATACATATAAAGAATGCATCTAATAATCAGGCAGGCAACACCTCTTAGATCATTTACCTGCCGAGTAGACCAAGAGTGGGATACAAGATTATCATGTGCATACAACACCAAGCAATATAAGCTTTCAATAAAGACAACCTTCTCATTAGGTCTCTGATGGACTCACATCCATTTCTAGGTGTAGGCTCCTCAGTCTTTACTGTTGAAAAACTTTCATAATAAGTAACCATTCCAACATATATCTCTTAAGTACAAGAGATTTCCATCTTAACCCAAGTCTCTCTAGTATCCATGAGCACCCACCAATCAATCCATGCCAACTTCAAATGCAACCTACAAATCATGTATCTCCAAGCAAATGAATAATACTTAAAACCAAAGAGAACTACATCCTCTCCAAAGGAAGAACAATAACACCTTTTCCAAAGGCTCTAAGGATCATCCATGAAACAAGATGTTAAAACCTCTTCAAATCACATGAAGATAACCATATCCTACCAAACCGCCCACTGAGCCATGATACCAAGCTATACATGGCAACAAGATAAACATCAAACCATCATTGTCAAAAGCTCCCACTAAAATATGAAACAAAGCTATCCATGATATCATGATAACAATCTCCTAAATGAAGATCATCTATGGCCCCAACACAATCAAAGAATCCCACTGTAACAACAATAGCTCCCAAAAGGTCAAGTAAACCATAATCTCCAAACCAAGAAGATAGAACACACTATGTAACTACACAAAACTCCCATTAAAAGTGATATTGAGTTGTATACATGGTATCATGACCTACATCATTACCAAAACTCCACTAAAAGTGAACAGAGCTTTTCATGCACCATAACTTATTGTTATAGATTCTAATGAACAACTGTATCAGGTACTCCAAACCATCCTTCTATCTCACTACAATAAACATACCAATGTAATCAAGGTGACCAAGAAGAGGCCAACCAAATAGAATCCTCATCAGACAATTTACAAGATCTACATTCATGCAACATATCAAAGGAGAAAAAAACATGGTCAGTGCTCCAATCTCAAATAACTAAAAAATGCATTCAACTCCACATCAATAACATGCAAAACAAAGATAACCAAGAATAACATGTAGATTTCCAAGACTCAAACACTAGGATCAACGCTAGACCTAATTTGCCAAACAAATCCACATAAGAGTAACCACAAATCATAAGAACCCATCAAGAAGCCCTGTAAATTTGTAATTGTATCCATCCAGAATGCTCTAAGACTCTAAATACAATCTTTCCATAGATCTACAAACTACAGATTTTTGTTAACATGTAAAACATACAAAATCATCTCTCTGTAAATTTGAAATCACTTAAACATCCATACATTCACACCATATGTCATCTGAAACAATGAAATATCACAGATCTATGATTCCACAGCTTTTTGAAACAAAAAATATTGTAAAACCTACATATCCAACATAACATGAATATGAAAGAAAAGGAACCAGGTTGTCTAGGAGTTTTCATATCAGTAAAATACTAACTCCACAACATACATGCAACTGGTGGAAAATCATCCAATACTTTCATGTAAGCAAGGACTAAAACCATGAATCCAACATAAGTACTCCATTCTGTAGTCCAAAAAATAAATGTTCTTCCATGTGACCAGGACACCAAAAGAAACCATCCAACATGAACACCCATTCACTTCACATGACCACAAGGTAAAGGAATAAAACCACCAAATAAGAGGATACTCACATATTGCCAAATTGGAGCTTCGGGTCACCACCCTCTAAGGAACAAACATATGACCAACTCCATGAAGATCTGTAACCCTGATCCTCAAGAGCCCAACATAGATTCTATAGACAATATCCATCTGAGAGTTAGATACCATGGCTTCCAATCTTATAGATCTACAAAATAATGCCAACATACAGAACATCCCCTGCAGCCTAAAAACCTCCAACATTCTACAATTCCTTCCAATAGATTCACAAGCTTTACAAGCTAAATTCAAAAAATGGAGGAATACCTAGAACCAAATTACCATGAATCCATCACCTGCAAGCACATGCAACCAACATGAAAATCCATGCAAGTACATGCAACTCACATGCAAACACATGCAAGCACATGTAAGAAACATGCAAGTACATGCAACTCACATGCAAGTACATGCAAGCACATACGAGCACATGCAAGCCATGGAACAATCTTAAGCTCTAATACCAATTGTTGGAATAAATGAACAATCTCTAATCTAATTGTTAATCATCAAATCACCAAGATATGATACAAATTGGTGAGATACAAGGTTTTGACTACTACAAAATAGAAATCTAAAAATTGTATGCAAATCTAAAAATTAAGTTTGCTTAATCCTTGAAATACCATGAAAAAATTCAACTTCTTTATGATGCTAAAATTAGCAACTCTAACATGCTTGATAAAATTACTTTAGATGAACTTATAACAACAATAACATCACCATAAGATAGCAGCAACAAAGAGGCACAAATCAGCAACATAAGAATGCAAGATCTCACAACACAAGGTAGCAATGGAGCAGAAGATCAAACACATAACACAATGTTTACGTGGAGAAACCCTTGCAAGAAAAAACTTCACCAAGAAGAGAGGCCCAACTTGTATTATCTTCAAAACAAGATTACAATACATCCACTTCCGAACTACTCTTCAGTCTTTAATCCAACAACACCTGTGTACAAAAGAACTCTCTCATGCAAGTTGTTACCTGCAAACAAGCTTTTCTCACTTCCGTTACTCCACCAAACCTCACTCGCCAGTCTCATATTTATAAAAAATGAGCACCCACCAAATAAATTCATGGGAGATGGAAAAAATCCAATATTTCTATCTTGAGATTTACCAAAATCATCTTCTTATATATTCCCTTACACCTGCCATAGGCATCTTCCCAATATAGGCACCTAGAACCAAGAATAGGAACTTACAAGACAATAATTGTTGTCATATGTTACCATAGAATCTCTTACACCATATGAAAATTGTAATTTGTCATAGATGCTCTTACAAACTTATGGTATGCATCATAACAACCCAAAAATAGATTTCCCTAAGATAGGCACCAAGATTCTCCACCTCACCTCATTTACTATTTATTGAGATTCCTTGAGTAGTAAAACTAACTCTGTAACAACCTACAGGTAACTAATTAATTACTGAGGCCAGTAAATAATTATTTACCATACTAGTAAAAAATAATTTACTGTTGATGGTGAAACCTTCATCCCTTATGAATAAATTTACAAAATTAACACCCTATCTCCAAGGATGTTGGAACTCTCCAAGAACCTTGGTACTTTCTAAGAACAGTGGAAACTATGTAGTAGGATTTACAAGGTTGATGGTGCCTTAATCCCAACATTCCCCCACTTGACATCATACATTGTAAATACATATCCATAGGAAAAATCAACAAGGGAAAAACATCCCTTAGCCAACCATGTATCACTGATTCTTCAACATGCTTTTGTGCTCCAACAAGATACTTGCAAAAGCAACCATGATAACCACCATCTCAAGCAAGAAATCCTCACATCATGTCAACTATGATAGGACAAGGAACATGCCAATGTGAAACATAACAACTGTCACTAAAACTTGCACCAATCTATACATAAGCATAAGCATCAAATTCAAATGATAACAAATGACTCTGAGTGACTGCCACACTCATACCAAATTAGAATAGAAACCATCGCAAGTTGCTAGCTCATCCAAACTATCCATACCTCAAACCAGGGTAAACAAAATATCATAGGTAGAACTTCATGCTATCAACATAACAACCCAAATCTGCAAACAAGTCCTTGTATATCTACCATCTTGCAAAAGAAGACTCTAAGGTAATACACTAGACATGCGATTAAAAAACCTCTAAAGTAACTCACTGCAGTAAAGTGTAACTAGTCTACGAGAGGTGCCCCTCCCATACAGAACACATATACCTTCTGGAACTCCCACTACACAGGTAATGTCAAATCTGAAAACAAGATCATAGCATTAACAAGTCCTCCTATAGCACTTCACATAGAGGATGTGGCTAACTCCTCTATCATAGTGTCAAAGAAGAATATAATGATATATGCAAAATACATCTCTTATTACCAATCCAAATAACTACCCCAAGTCCTCCAAACCAATGAAGAAAGAGATCAAGTAACTACCAAATTGTTGCCAAAAAATAATGAAGTACAAACAACAGCACATGACTCCATTCAAAACCTCAACTCCATAAACATAAGAAGCTTCTGGAAGAAGACAATATACTAGGAAAGAGAGAACTTACAAATCAAACCATGTCCTTATACCACACTAATATGTGTCAAACTGTGTATAGTAAGATCTCCTTCAACACTCCAAACTGAAAGGATATCAACATCTAGCCATTCAAGTCAAATGAAAATATGGAAGAAATAGATGTAAACCTCTCACAGAAAGTAGATCTAATGCAAGAGCATCCTTGGTTCAAGAGAAATCTTGAATCAACCAAAAACATTTGCATTTCAATTTGTTTGCAGTTCAGTTTGTTTCTTTTCATTTTCCATTTCAGTCAGAAGCAATTTCTATATTTTGGTCTGCATTTTACCATAGTAGCATTTCAAACCTTATGGAGATGGACTTAGCATCTACATTCATTCATCTACATCATATCTAAAATTCATAGATTGTCACTTCAATACCAGAAAGATATCACTAGCAGAAGTCTGACTATTTCTCAGAGCAAAGCAATTGATAATCACAGACAACTAGCTAAAGGAGAAACCTGCAGAAGTATTTCCCAATCTTTGAAGCCTAATGACACATCATTCAATGATCTTTGGGTTTGTGGCCGGCCATCCCAAGAGATCTGCATATCATTTCATTCATTTTCTGGAAGTGTTCTATGCATTTAGGTTCAACCTATCTGTGTACACACGTTACATCTCTTCTTTAGAATTTGTGATCTTCTTTGGCCAACACGGAGGAATCTATTGATTCAGACATGATATATATTGATGTAATAGATCCTTAGTAAATTAATAGCCGTTAAGTTATCAAGTAGTGATTCACTTAGTAGTATCTAATAGTTGGATTTCTATGAGGAGCTTCAAAGATTTATCTTGCACATGTATGTAATCAAGCCTGTGAGCCCTAATTGTAAGCCCGCATGTTGTCAGCTGATCTCTATTTGAATTCTATGATATATTGAATGATTGAATCTACATTTGCTTTATTTCTTTGAGTTGTTTCCATTATGTTTACTCTTGCTACATGGTCCAGATAGTTCATTTTGTGAACCCTCCTACCGTGACTGCACCAAGTGGTATCAAAGCGAAAGTTTGAATCTTTGGTAGTGAATTGAGCGAAGTTAGCGAGGGAATTCTGTAAGATCTTGTTGTGGACAGATCACCAAATTGAGGCAGGTTACTTGTGTTGCCCGATCGCCGATTGTGAGGCAGTTGTCACCTTGTAGCCCGATCGCCAAACTTGAGGCAGTTTACACTTGATCCTAGGAAGAATGCCACCAAGGAGAGTTGCTACTGTTGGAACAATGACTGGTAGAATAGATGAGATGATGGAGATAATGAAAACAATGTGAATTTGTTTGGATGCTATTGAAGAAGATAGGTGAAGAGGATTGACACCAAGATCTAATGTTGAAAGTGATGACGAAGAGGAATTTCAATTTGTTGAACAAATTGGCAAAACCCTAGGAGGTGATGAAGAAGAATCAAATCAAGTAAAGATGTTGTGATCTATTTCAAAGATTGGAAAGAGACCTAGAGTTGATGTGCTAAACTATACTGGTAATTTGAACCCTAAAGAATTGATTGAATGGATAGATGACATAGAAGAATACTTTGAATATGAAGAAATTGAAGATTCGAAGAAGGTGAAATTTACAAAGACAAAGTTGAAAGGACATGTTGCTATATGGTGGAAAGAAGTTTAGTTGGAAAGAAATAGAAGAGGAAAAGAAAAGATCACAAAGTGGGGTAGGATGGTGACAAAACTGAAGAATCAATTTATACCTACTGACTATGAGTTGGAGCTATTGAAAAGATTGCAAAACCTGAGACAAAAGGAGAAATCTGTGGAGTACACTAAAGAATTTCATAAAATGATCATAAGGACAGGACATAGTCAAGCAAGCAAGGAAAAAGTGGCTAGATATATCAATGGATTGAGATTGAACATTCAAGAGGAACTAAGCTTGGTGAGGATGACATCTTTGGAGGAAGCATATTAGTTTGCACTGAAAGTTGAAGAGAAGCTGAATAAAAAACATGATCAGAGACAGAGAGGTAGAGGAGGTAAATTTCAAAGAGGTAGGACATATTCTAGAGGAGACAGATCATATCCAAAGCAGAACAAGTTTGATAACCCATTTAAGAAGGATGACAGAGATACTATTGCATACTAGAGAAATGACAGAAATTGTCATCCCAGAGGCAACTATAATTCATATCAGAATGAAGGATACAGAAGAGAAGGAAGAGGGTTGGATAAGAGAACATTCAGAGGTACTTGTTTCAAGTGTGGAGGTGAAGGACGTAGAGCATTTGAGTGTAATCAAGGTAATAAAAGTAAGAGGACAGAAAATAGTGGAGGAGCAGCCTATGTGGAAGAACCTGTCGGATTCCCCAGTTCAATTAGCAAACCTAAGAAAGGAGAATCACTTGTGATGAGGAGAGCACTATTTCAAGCAGAGACAAATGAGGAACCACCGCAAAGGAAAAGTTTGTTTAGGACAAGATGAAATCAGGAGGTAAGTGTTGTAAAGTTGTAATTGATAGTGGTAGTTCTGATAACCTAGTTTTAGAGGAGATGGTGACTAAGCTGAAGTTGGAAAGATTGAAACACCCTAAGCCATATCAGATAGCATGGATTCATGATGCTCATAAGGTACTGGTGAGTGAACAATGTTTGGTGAAATTTCATATTGGATCTTATCATGATGAAGTCTTGTGTGATATTATGCCTATGGATATATGTCATATCTTGTTGGGTAGACCTTGGTAGTATGATAGAAAAACTATACATGATGGGAGAAAGAATACATATACTATAACCGCAAATGGAAAGGAAATTACTTTGATTCCTTTGGAGGATGATCCCAATGATGTCATATGTGGGAATGCTAGAATCTATTTGGTAGATGGAGGAAAATACCTAGATGGTTTGAGACATGAGAATCTATGTTATGCCTTGATTCCTAAGAAACCTGAAGCATTGGAGAAAGAAACTGAAGAACAACCAGAGGAGATAAAAGAATTGCTAACAAAGTATGAAGACATCATATCAAATAATGTACCTAATGGATTGCCACCTATAAGGAGTATCAGTAATCACATGGATCTTATACTTGGAGCAAGTTTGTCTAATAAAGTAGCACATAGAATGACACCAATAGAGAATGAAGAACTGAATAGACAGATACAAGAACTGTTGAGGAAAGGTTTGATTAGAGAAAGCTTGAGTCCTTTTATAGTACCTACAGTATTAGCATCAAAGAAGGATGGAGAATGGAGAATGTGTACTGATTCCAAAGCAATAAACAAGATCACAGTTAAGTATAGATTTCCTTTACCCAGGATGGATGATATCATGGATTGTTTAAGTGGAGAAAAATATTTCACAAAGATAGATTTTAAGAGTGGATACCATCAAATTAGAATCAGAGAAGGAGATGAATGGAAGATTGCTTTTAAGACAAATGAAGGATTGTATGAGTGGTTAGTGATGCCCTTTGGATTGACAAATGCACTGAGTACTTTCATGAGATTGATGAATGAATTCTTGAAGAAATTCTTGGGTAAGTTTGTTATTGTATACTTAGATGATATTATGATTTTTAGTAAGACAAAAGAGGAACATTTGTGGCATATCAGACAAGATTTGGCAGAGGTTGAGAGAAGAGAAATTGCTGATAAATATAAAGAAGTGTAGTTTCATGAAAGAAGAGTTGGTATATTTGGGATTTGTGATTTCTATGGAAGGATTGAAGATGGGCCTTGAGAAAGTGAGAGAAATTATTGAATGGCCTACACTAGAGAGCATTGGAGAAGTTAGATCATTTCATGGATTGGCTAGTTTCTACTGAAAGTTCATCAGAAATTTTAGTTTAATTTGCAACCCTATGACAAAGACAATGAGAGGTGATAGAAAGGATTTTAAGTGGACATCTGGAACAGATAAAAGTTTTGAGTTGTTGAAGCAGAAGGTGATAGAGCAACCTATTTTAGCATTACCGAATTTCAATAAGGTATTTCAAGTAGATTGTGATGCGAGTGGAAATGCAATTGGAGTAGTGTTAAGTCAAGAAGGTAGACCTATAGCTTATTTCAGTGAGAAGTTGAATGATGCAAGGAGAAGATATCCAGTCTATGATCAAGAGTTCTATGCCATAATTCAAGCCTTGAAGAAGTGGAGACATTACTTGTTACCTAAGGAATTTGTGTTGTATGCAGATCATCAAGCTTTGCAATATTTGAATAGTCCAGGTAAGTTGAATCAGAGACATATGAGGTGGGTAGAGTTCATGCAGAGTTATACTTTTGTGTTGAAGCATAGGAGTGGAAAATCAAACAAAGTTGTTGATGCATTGAGTAGAAGAAGAAACTTGTTGATAGAGATGAGAGTTGAAGTGTTGGGTTTTGATGAATTGAAGAGCATATATGAGGGAGAGACTAATTTTGCAGAACCTTGGAAAGCATGTAAGGAACCTGTTGTGATAGATAGGAGTAAATGGTTGGACTATTTCATTCAAGAAGATATGTTATTTAGAGGAAATCAATTGTGCATACCTAGAAGTTCAATGAGAGATAATTTGATCAAGGAGAAGCATAGTGGTGGATTGGTAGTACATTTTGGCATTGATAAGATACTGGCTTTCGTGAGTGAAAATTACTTTTGGCCTCATATACATAAGGATGTTCAGAAATTTGTGCAAAGTTGTAGAGTTTGTCAAGTTGCAAAAGGGAGTAGTCAGAATACTGGATTGTATAAACCTTTAACAATACCGGAGAGAACTTGGGAAGACATAAGCATGGATTTTGTAATGGGATTGCTGAAGACACAGAGGGGACATGATTAAATATTTGTAGTGGTTGACAAATTTTCAAAGATGGCTCATTTCATACCTTGCAAGAAGATAATTGATGTAGTGCATACAGCTGACCTATTTTTCAAGGAGATTATGAGATTGCATGGATTACCTAAGAGCATAGTTTCAAACAGAGACACAAAGTTTGTTGGATACTTTTGGAGGACACTTTGGAAGAAGAAGAAGACAGATTTGAAGTTCAGTTCAGCTTTTCATCCACAGACTAATGGACAAATAGAGGTAGTGAATAGGAGTTTGGGAAACTTGTTGAGATGTTTGATTGGAGAGAAAGCTGGAAGTTGGGATTTGATTCTTTCACAAGCAAAGTTTGCATATAATAATTTAGTGAATAGGAGTACTAGAAGAACACCTTTTGAGATTGTGACCAGAATAAATCCTAGAGGAGTGGCAGAATTAAGAGATATCAACATGGAGGAAAAGAGAAGTGCAGAAGCAGAAGAATTTGTAGATCATATGAAGACAGTGCATGATCAGGTTAAGAAGCATTTGGAAAATATGAACAGTAAGTACAAAGAGAAGGCTAATGAGAAAAGAAGACATAAGTAATTTGAAGTAGGAGATGCAGTGATGGTGTACTTGCAAAAAGAAAGATTTCCAGTTGGGACATATAACAAGTTGAAGATGAATAAGTTTGAACCTTGTAGGATACTCAGAAAATTTGATTTAGGAAATGCATATGAAATGGAGTTACTGGAGACGTTGGTTATATCACCTATTTTCAACATTGCAAACCTATATCAATATCATGAAGCAGAGTTCAGTGACAACATGGAAGAAGACCTGAAGAAGTAGTTACCACAACAAGCTCTAGAGCAAATTGAAAACATTTTGGATAGCAGAGTTGGATGCAGCACTAGAGGAAGACAATATAAAGAATATCTTGTAAAGTGGAAAGGCAGACTGGAAGAAGATTCATCATGGATTTCTCATGTTGAGGTGGACCATCTTGGTTCTCCCCTAGCCCCAGCAAAGTGAGGGACTCACTTTTTCAATAACCCTGGATGTCTGATGCAGGAACATCCCTGGTTCAAAAGCAATCTTGCACCAACCAAAAACATTTGCATTTCAATTTGTTTGTAGTTCAATTTGTTTCTTTTCATTTTCTAGTTTAGTTCAGGTAGTTCAATCAGAAGCAATTTTTGCATTTTGGTCCCTATTTTACCATAGTAGCATTTCAAACCTTCTGGAGTTGGACTTAGCATCTACATTCATTCATCTACATCATATCTAGAATTTAGAGATCCACACTTCAATACTAGAAAGATATCGTTAGCAGAAGTTTGATTGTTTCTCAGAGTAGAGCATCTGGATAATCACAAACAACCAGCTAAAGGAGAAACCTACAGAAGCATTTCCTGATCTTTGAAGCCTAATGACATATCATTTAATGATCTTTGGGTTCATGGCCGACCTTCCCAGGATATCTGCATATCATTTCATTCATTTTTTGGAAGTGTTCTATGCATTTAGGTTTGAACTATTTGTGTACACATGTTACATCTCTTCTTTCAAATTTGTGATCTTCTTTGGCCGACGCAGAGGAATCCATTGATCCGGACTTGATATATATTGATGTAATAGATCCTTAGGAAATCAGTAGTTGTTAAGTTATCAAGTTAGTGATTCACATAGTAGTATCTAATAGTTGGATTTTTGTGAGGAGCTTCAAAGCTTTATCTTGCGCATGTATGTAATCAAGCCTGTGAGCCCTAATTGTAAGTCTGCATGTTGTTGGCCGATCTCTATTTGAATTCTATGATACATTGAATGACTGAACCTGCATTTGCTTTATTTCTTTAAGTTGTTTCCATTGTGTTTACTCTTGTTGCACAGTCTAGATAGTTCATTCTGTGAACCCTCCTTCCGTGACTACAACAAGATCAAACTATCCGAACATCCCCACAACATTACAAAATATGCCCAAAGCCACTAACCATCTCTAGTACCTCTCCTACCAAATCTTCAAAACTAACCCAAGTTGAAGATTACAAGGATAACAATGGAAATACATAAAATCATGCATCTACTTCTCAACAAGCCCTCAGAACTCAATTTTCAAGACTAATGCACAAGAAAAGACAAGATACATATAAAGAATGCATCTAATAATCAGGCGGGCAATACCTCTTAGATTATTTACCTATCGAGTAGACCAAGAGTGGGGTACGAGATTGTCCTGTGCATACAACACCAAGAAATATAAGCTTTCAATAAAGACAACCTTCTCATCAGGTCTATGATGGACTCACATCCATTTCTAGGTGTAGGCTCTTTGGTCTTTACTATTGAAAAACTTTCATAACAAGTAACCATTCCAACATATATCTCTTCAGTACAAGAGATTTCCAGCCTAACCCAAGTCTCTCTAGTATCCATGAGCACCCACCAATCAATCCATGCCAACTTCAAATGCAACCTGCAAATCGTGAATCTCCAAGCAAATGATTAATACTTAAAACTAAAGAGAACTACATCCTCTCCAAAGGAAGAACAATAACACCTTTTCCAAATTCTCTAAAGATCCTCCATGAAACAAGATGTTAAAACCTCTTCAAATCACATGAAGATAACCATATCCTGACAAAGCTCCCACTGAACCATGATACCAAGCTATACATGGAAACAAGATAAACATCAAACCATCACTGTCAAAAGCTCCCACTAAAATATCAAACCAAGCTATCCATGACATCATGATAACCATCTCCTAAATGAAGATCATCCATGGCCCCAACACAATCAAAGAATCCAACTGTAACGACAACATCTCCCAAAAGGTCAAGTAAACCATAATCTCCAAACCAATAAGATAGAACACACTATACAACTACACAAAACTCCCACTAAAAGTTATACTGAGTTGTATACATGGTATCATGACCTACATCATTACCAAAACTCCACTAAAAGTGAATAGATCTTTTCATGCACCATAACTTACTGTTATAGATTCTAATGAACAACTATATTAGGTACTCTAAACCATCCTTCTATCTCACTGCAATAAACACACCAATGTAATCAAGGTGACCAAGAAGAGGCCAACCAAATAGAATCCTCATCAAACAATTTACAAGATCGGCACTCATTCAACATCTCAAAGGAGAAAAAACATGGTCAGTGCTCCACTCTCAAATAACTGAAAAATATATTCAACTCCACATCAGTAACATGTAAAACAAAGATAACCAAGAATAACATGTAGATTTCCAAGACTCAAACACCAGGATCAATGCTAGACCTGATTTGCCAAACAAATCCACATAAGAGTAACCACATATCATAAGAACCCATCAAGTAACCCTGCAAATCTGTAATTGTTTCCATCCAGAATGCTCTAAGAGTTTGAATACAATCTTTCCATAGATCTACAAACTACAAATTTTTTTAACATGTAAAACCTGTAAAATCATCTCTCTATAAATCTAAATCACCTAAAAATCCAGACATTCACACCATATATGTCATCTGAAACAATGAAATATCACAGATCTATGATTCCATAGCTTTTTAAAATAGGAAAACTGTAAAACCTACATATCCAACATAACATGAATATGAAATAAAAGGAACCAGGTTGTTCAAGAGTTTCCATATCACTAAAATACCAACTCCACAAGCCACATGCAACTAGTGGAAAATCATCTAGTGCTTTCATGTAACCAAGGACTAAAACCATGAATCCAACATAAGCACTCCATTCTATAGTCCAAAAAATAAATGTTCTTCCATGTGACCAGGACACCAAAAGAAACCATCCAACATGGACACCCATTCACTTCACATGACCACAAGGTAAAGGAATAAAACCACCAAATAAGAGGATACTCACATATTGCCAAATCAGAGCTCTAGGTCACCACCCTGTAAGTAATAAACATATGACCAACTCCATGAAGATCCATAACCCTGAGCCTCAAGAGCCCAACATAGATTCAGTTGACAATATCCATCTGAGAGTTAGATACTATGGCTTCCAATCTTTCAGATCTACAAAATAATGCCAACATACAAAACATCCACTTTAACCCAAAAACCTCCAACATTCTAAAATTTCTTCCAATAGATTCACAAGCTTTACAAGCTAAATTCAAAATTAGAGGAATACCTAGGATGAAATTACCATGAATCCATCGCATGCAAGCACCATGCAAGTACATGCAACTCAAATGCAAGGACATGCAAACACATGCAAGCACATGCAAGAAACATGCAAGTACATGAAACTAACATGCAAGAACATGCAAGCACATACAAGCACATGCAAGCCATGGAACAACCTTAAGCTTTGATACCAATTGTTGGAATAAATGAACAATCTCTAATCCAATTGTTAATCATCAAATCACCAAGATATGATACCAATTGGTGAGATACAAGGCTTTGACTACTACAAAATAGAAATCTAAAAATTCTATGCAAGTTTGAAAATTAAGTTTGCTTAATCCTTGAAATACCATGAAAAAAATCAACTTCTTTATGATGCTAAAATCAGCCACTCTAACATGCTTGATAAAACTACCTTAAATAAATTATAACAACAATAACATCACCATAAGATGGCAGCAATAAAGAGGCACAAATCAGCAACATAAGAATGCAAGATCTCACAACACAAGGTAGCAATGGAGCAGAAGATCAAACACGTAACACAGTGTTTACGTGGAGAAACCCTTGCAGAAAAAACTCCACCAAGAAGAGAGGCCCAACTTGTATTATCTTCAAAACAAGATTACAATACATCCACTTCCAAACTCCTCTTCAGTCTTCAATCCAACAACACCTATGTATAGAAGAACTCTCTCATGCAAGTTGTTACCTGCAAACAAGCTTTCCTCACTTTTGTTACTCCACCAAACTTCACTTTCAAGTCTCATATTTATACAAAATGAGCACCCACCAAATAAATTTGTGGGAGATGGACAAAATCCAATATTTCTATCTTGGGATACACTAAAATCATCTTCTTATAGATTCCCTTACCCCTATCATAGGCATCTTCCCAATATAGGCACCTAGAACCAAGAATAGGAACTTACAAGACAATAATTGCTGCCATATGTTGTTATAGAATCTCTTACACCTTATGACAATTGTAAGTTGTCATAGATGCTCTTACAAACTTATGACATGCGTCATAACAGCCCAAAAATAGATTTCCCTAAGATAGGCAACAAGATTCTCCACCTCACCTCTTTTACTATTTACCGATATTCCTTGAGCAGTAAAAGTAACTTTGTAACAACCTGTCAGTAACTAAGTAATTACTGAGGCCAGTAAATAATTATTTACCATACTAGTAAAAAATAATTTACTGTTGATGGTGAAACCTTCATCCCTTATGAATAAATTTACAAAATTAACACCCATCTCCAAGGATGTTGGAACTCTCCAAGAACCTTGGAACTTTCCAAGAATAGTGGAAACTATGCAATAGGATTTACAAGGTTGATGGCACCTTAATCCCAACAACCAACTAAAATGTCCAACACATTTACACAATTTCCTATGTCATTGATTTTTCCCCCAACTTCACAAAGCACTTTTTGATAATAAAATAAAATTTTCTCACTTTACACACTTTCCCAAATCTAGGTGTTCATTTTTTGGGATTAAAATAGTTATTTGAAACTTTATAAAAGAATGAAGTATATAAAGTTTATATCTTACAATTATATTTTAGATAAAATTTGACATTCATTTGGATATCATTGTTCTTTCTTATCTATTTCTATATGGTTACTTCTTATTTTCATTTACCCTTCTATCTCTCTAGTTTACCCATCTATAAATATGCATGTAAGTTCTCAAGGGTTTCCTTTACCACATTGAAGCTAGGAGCATAAGAATAATGAAAGTTGACTTTCTTGGATAGGATAGTTTTCACAATCTACTTTGGAGTTTTCTTTATCTTTGTCAAGAATTCCTAAAACAAGTTGAAAGAAGCTTTGGTTAAGTCATGATAAGTATATTAATACTATTTTGTAGAGATTTGGTATGCAGGATTGTAAACTAGTTAGTATTCCTTTACCGATTGGCACTAAGCATTCTTTAGATATGTGTCCTAAATCAAATGATGATTTTGAGGATACATATAATGTGCCTTATGCTAGTGTTCTTAGTAGCTTGATGTATGCAACGGTTTGCACTAGACCAGATATTGTCCAAGTAGTGGGAGTTCTTAGCAGGTTTATGTTTAACCCTAGTAAGGAGCATTGGACTTATATTAAAAGGGTATTTAGATTTTTGTGAGGAACTTTTGATTATTTCTTATGTTATAATGGTACTAATGATGTGGGAAATACATTGGACATACATGTCTTTGTTGATGCAGATTGGGTAGGTGACTCGGATAGTTGAAGGTCCACTAGTAGCTATGTGTTCTCTTTGTTTGGTGGTGTAGTTAGCTGGATGCGTAAGAGGTGGCCCAGAATTTATTTGTCCACCACCAAAGAAAAGTGTATGGCTGCTACATATGCCTCTAAAGAGGTAGTATGGTTATAGAGACTATGTTCAAGTATAGGTTTTGATTGTAGAGTGGTTAAAATTGAATGTGACAATCAAAGTGTTATTTGTTTGAAGAATCTCATGTACCATGCTCGTACTAAGCATGTTGACATACAGTATCATTTTGTTTGGGAGATGGTAGAGGATGATAAGATAATGTTATAAAAGTTTAACACTTAGGATAATGTTGTAGATTCACTCACAAAGCTAGCAAGCACGAAAATTCTCTTGGTGCAAGAAGGCCATGGGCCTTGGATCTTGTACTTGAATTATTTTATGGTTCCCCTTATGTCATTAAAATGAATAATATTGTGGGATAATATTAACAAAGTGTGATATTTAATCTAATCCTAATGTCTAATGTTGGATCTCCCAACATCTTCAAATGGGTACTTGGATTCCCATGTAGGTGATTATGAGATATTATTATTTAATTATTATCCTTGTAACTTGCAAATAGTGGTTATAGTGGCATTGAAGAGGGAGGTGGAACATGATAGTGGTGGTTACCCTTTGACTTGACCTCATTTACATCACAATCTCCATCCTAGGTACTAGGTCAGAGAGTGGAGAATCTTTGCATGTCGAGTGGGATCTACAAATGTAATGGAGTGCTACTTTTGGGGATTTATGCCCACTCTTCACATGGGTCAAAGATGGTTGAGGATTTATATTTTATATTCATGGATGCATCAATTTGTCACTATACCATGGTATTAGAGTGTGATTGTTATAGGAATCCACTTGTGGTTTCCTCTCAACTCACATCTATAAACTATATGCATTGGATAGAGGTTTTATGGGTTATCTATCAAAATGCTATTAGGTTAAAGGGAGAAGTTTTTGTATAGGTACTCTTCGATTAAATATTAATACAAACTTGTGCTCTCTTTGATGGTGGATTTTTTTTTCTCAAAAGGGTTTCTCCATTTACCTTTGGTGTTATGTGTTGTGTTATTAAGGTTTGCTAATTTTATATGCTTTCTCCATTTCCATTTCATTGGCTAATACACGAACATATTAAAATATGAACACTTAGTTTGATGTTAATGTTGTAATTTAGTTCTCTCTATATTTTAATAGAATTAAATTGATCCCTAATGGAAAACCAAACTAGGTTTACACCACCAGTAGTGTCTGAATAGATGTTTGTCTAAAATTGAATTCTCAAAACCCCAACAATGAATATCCCTAGCCAAGTTACCATTGCGTTTGTGCAAGTTAATGGGACAACACTACACCAACATAAAAAGATATAGTCACAAAAGTAATCTAACCAATGCTTCAGATAACAAAACAAAGATCTCAAACCCCAACAATAGATGTTTGCAAAAATGGTGTCATTCTATAGGTGTTTGAAATTGTACCTTGAAACTCTACATAAATCAACATAAAATCTAAACCCAGGGAATAAAGTCAACTTGGATAACTAAGTAAGACTCATGATCAAACTATAGGCAATCATGGGCTGTCCAACAAATATGGGCAACTCTTCCATAGTTTTGGATCTATAGGGCCAAGAAGGATATTCCTAGATATCTTTTTAGTACAATTAAAGAGAAATGAAAATCAACTAGTCACACAACTTAGCCACACCAATTGCATAAGGATACCCTAAATATTTGTTACCATGCATCCCTTATACTAGCTTAGTAGTCTTGAAAACCAAAAATATCTTTTAACACACTAGATTACGTTTAGGATACACACACAGCTAAAGATGCAAACCAAATTTATATCCCCACATGTAGATTCATTTGTGATTTCTTACATCACATACAACCTAGAAATATAAAAATGTACAACTCTCTGGAAATGGATAATGAAGGTAGACTCTCATAAGATTTGGCAAAGGTATGTAATATTGAGTTATGCAAACTAGTAGAATTTAACCTACACTAATCTAATCTAAATGGAACAAGAGGATACTTTCCAATATAGAAAATGGTAATTTTACCAAAAAGGGATTTGTTGGTTGTTTTAAATTCCCAAACTGATTCTCGCAGCAAACCTATAAAATTAGCCACATTTTAATAATCGATCTACCTTGAGGGATTGCCCAACGAATAGGAGATTTAAGGGGAGGAGACCTTTTCTCAGTCCCCTTTGTTCTTCCTCTGCACTTTAGGCTCTGTGAAACCAAGGAGGGTGTTCCTATTATGAACAAATATTGGATTTCATTTGAAGGCTATCTCTGCTTGACTAATGCCTTCTTCTTTTGAGGGGGAAAATAGTGTTTCTACTTCAAATGGTTGGGGTTTCCTATGGGATGCTTAGCCTGCCAACACTGTTCTTATCACAGATATGTTCCTAGTAATTTCCTGAAAGAATGTATGATAAGGTAAACAGATGGGTGAATTCTTTAAGCTTTAATCTTATTCTTTGTAGAGGAACATGTAGAAATTAACTTAACCAATATAAATATCTAAAACCTATTACTAGAAAGGAAAATATTTAGATTGAAAATATTTTGAGGATAACCAGAGGGGTGTAAGTTGGGGATATTATCCATGAAACATATCAGTGCCTATCCAAGGGCCAAGGAGTCAAAAAGGTTAAAATGATAAAAATTAAACACACAGTGATGTGAGAAACCTTAGTTTATTGTAAAGGTACAACAATGCCATATATTGAAAATACTTTTACTAGCTTTGAAATCAACCATACTCAATTATCCCTGTATACCGAATTACATCTAATATTTTCTAATAGCAATTTTTACATTACTCCTTGAGTAAAGGCCATAAGAGAAATATGCCAGCACAAGAAAGACTATGTCAATGAATAAAGATGATTCTTCAACCAAATATATATTCATAATGTGAAACTGTAGACATGAAGTAGGAGATAGTGTATTCCAAAACTCAACAAAATCTGTAAAATAAATTGTTCAGTAACTTGCATCATAGCTTTCAAATATTCTATCAAGAAACCAAAAGAGACTCAAATTGGAAACCTAAAATTAGACAACTAATTCTATAGCAGAAAATAAACTTATTTACAACTCCTCCCTGACTAGATTGATCCCTATTTTAGACTAAGTCTGGCAATATGACCTCTAACCAATATCTTCTCATAAGCCCTAAATTCCCTTTTATAGATGTAAGGGAGCAACAAGCTTCAGGCTTATGAAAAAAGAAGTTACAAAATTTTTCTAACCAATAGATGCAGTTGAAGAGGCCGGTGCAACCACTCCGCAACTATGTGCTTTGTTTTCATGGCACATGCTAAAGTGTGTGCTTTCCACAAACGTGTCCTCTCAATTTTAGAGGGAAACGGGTAGTGATGTTTGATGGGGATTCATTTGATTTGATGTTGTGGAGGCCCTTATCTCCATCTTATACCTATTATTTATCAAAAAAGGGCATTCACTGTCTAATTTATCTTCTTCAATTGAGAATGACTACAAGCATCAATATCAGAAGAAAACCCCATTAACTGGAGTTCTTCGCTTTATGCCCGTTGTCGCTTGCAGGGATGTGATTCCTCTTTCATAATTGAGTGGTTACCAGCCAACTCAACCAGATAGAGACCAAACAAAATCACATTAGACTAGGTATGGACATACCATCCACCTGGTGAGAGTAGCAATAGCAACGACAAAATAGAGGCATTCTATCCTTATGTGCTACATCTAGAGGGAAAACATCCCTACAACTAGAGATAATGCTTTGTTAGGAAAAGTAGAAGAGGGATGAAGGTAGAAGGAAAAATGAGTTTCCTCCACACTTGATACTAATCTGCCTAATCACAGTCATGAGGAATGGCTGGAGTATGGAGATTAAAATCAAGTATCCCAGTCTGGATGAGGAACAAGGAAGAAGAAATGCCCGTAGAAATTTGCACAATGTTGTTGTTGCCCCCTAATCTTTCCTATACCACCAATTCCTAAGGAGATAATTCCAAGTCTTTCTTAATTCTGTAGGGATAGATCAAGAGCCATGAGAACAAGGAAGAAAATCCTAAAGAACAGGGGAGCAGATAGAACACATAAGAGTAGGGGAGAGCCATACTATCAGAATATCTTTAGATAGTATGAATTGCAACATTAGCACTTGCCTTTTTATAGAAATTTTGAGATGTAAGCATACATCCGCCCATCTATGGTGTATTAATTTTTAGTCACTTTTGTATATTTCTTCCATAAATGGAAATCTATCAAAGATTGCCATAATTGATCAGAAAGATAGGACTTCATAATTTCGCATAACTTGAAAACATCACTTCTTTATATTGAATTTTGCCAAATCAGGTGTCTTGGTTTTCCCACTTGAGCACTGTCATTACATCAAATTTCATCACATAGTGGATAAAATGGCATTCCTGGTAAAGGCACAGATTTCCAAGGGTTGAGCTTGCATAAGCCAAATCATTCTATTACTAAATTATTCAGAAGCGGCGGTGATGAAGACCCTGCACATGATTAAGCAGTTAATGCTTTGATATGCAACTTAGTCAGGTTCAGTGCCAACAAATCCTTCTAACATGATTTTCAATTTAGGCCATTGATCTTGATCCCAGCTGGTGCAATTTGATGGTGCTGATTTGACCCTGTTCCAGGTTAGACCTTACTGCTTGCTTGACTCAATAGTAACATACCACCTGGACATCCTTTTCCAACTATGATCCTGAGAAAAAATTCCCTTCGTAGTGCAGTTAAGATGGCACCCGCCATTCTGCGTATGAAGGATGTGGTCAGAGATATGATCTTGGTGGAATGGCGGATAATTGTCGAATCATTGTACCTTGAGCATAGCATCTCTTGAAATGGTCATGCTGGATGCCACGTCTGAGACATGCATTTATTATAAGAGTCCCATCACTTTAAGAAACTGCGTCTCAATTTTGTGATTCTGCGGTCACTCAGAAAACCTTTTGATGGAGTATAGCGAAATGTTGGAATTGAGACAAAACTGATATATAGCATCTGGGACCCACCTTCTTGCCATCTAGGATTGTTCGCAGCTAGTTGTCACCCTTTTCGTATTTCTACCGAGGCCAATTTCCTTTGCAATTCATCATGGGTGGAATGGTGGTAATGAATCCGCATGCACCACCTACACAAAACTATTTAGTAGGACTGGTCTCTGACATGTATACAATCTTTTTCCATCTATACAAAGGGTGACCAATCGGGAAAATTTTCTCTTTAATATTAGGTTTCTCTTTGGTGTGGGGTATAGACAGTATTTGTTTGGTGAGGATCCAGTAAACAACGTTGAGGGATGACACGAAAAGGGAACTTAGAAGGATGGTGATGGGAATAGGCAGTTACTGAAGAATTATATTGAGTGCAGCTATTGACTTCATTCTATAAGGGTTTAGGTTTTTTGGCAGATTTGGGTTACTTGGAACATTTTTTAGCAGAAGAACCCTAATTATGGAAATCTTGTAACCAAGTGACATAAAGCAGGGAACAAAACTATTAGAAACATGAAAAAAAATTCATGGTTCCATCAGTGGCTCTAGTTGGGGACACCTGTTCTATTATGAACAGAGCGAGATCACAAAAGAACTTTGGAGGAGCAGACCAAACACATAATGACCTCAGGTCATTATGTAGAAAAAATATCCAACTTGCCTCTATCAAACATTTTGTTTTCCAATGACTTTGTTAAACTGCTTTGGAAAACCTCATTGAAATCTAATATGTTTTTTACATAGATATTCAGATAACCTTTTCGACAATTATTTTCATCTTTTCCATGGCTTCTTCCATCATTCTGAATCATAGATAATTGATACATACTATCATCAGAAGGAAATTCAGCATTTAGTTCAACTGTTTCTGGCCATGTAAAAATATCATTATCTCCAGACTTTTGCCCTTCGCATCTGAAAAACAAAAGCAATCATAATCCACATTATAATTGGTATTAGGGGAGCTTTTACGTTCTCCCAAATCAATGTCAAACCTGAAGCAACCATACTCTGTTTCCCTTTTGAAATCTGACATTCTATTCTTACTTTCTTCTTTTTGAATTGGCTCTTCATTTTGATGTTGAATGTAAGATTGGGAAACACTATTAGGCTGGAGATTTAGGCCTTGATTATTTAACACAGTGTTTGTTTCCCCATATACCTCTAGATATATAACTAATATTGCCTCATTAGTTCCTTTAGGAGTCTCTTCAAAGAGTGGATTTTCTATGCAATCATAAGGCTCCATATCTTCTCTTATTGACAAATCTAGAGGCTCATCATATAATGGATTGTTTCAGATATGTATTTCATTTGCACAATCTTCATTATCACTGCCCATATAGCAAGTATCATCATCTATTTTAGGACTCCCATCATTTTGATATGAGCATTCTAATAATTGCTCACTATTTTCTATATGATTGACAAGGATTAATCCCTTCTGAGACTCAGACTCAAAGCAAGCTATTTCCTTGGGAGATTCTGATGTAAAATATATTTTCTCACAGGCTGGGGAAATATCTTTAATTTGTTTATAGGTCACAGGGACTTCCTTAACTGATATATCCTTATGTATCATGGTGTCCATTATTTCATAAGCCACTTTGCAAGGCTCTAGGGATTTTCTTTTATTCTGATACTAAGGGGAGAAATGAGTAGCAGGAGTATAGGAATTTAGGACTTCTCTTTTCTGATCATAGTCCCTATCCCCTTCATTATACTGAGTTCTATAATTTGATTTTTTTTGCATGGGTTTAAAAGAATAGTCCATTTCATTTTTTCTTTGATAGATGGGAGGATAAATGGATTCATTATTCCTTTTATACCTATTTTTCACAGACTCACAACTCTTTATCTTTGTGTTCTTTAAACTATTTTATATGTTTATGGCCAAGGAATATGCTTGAGTCGTAGTAGTAGGGTTCTTGTCTCTCAGTCTATAACTATCCTTTCTATTGAAGGCACCCAAATATATGATCAAACACATAGCCTCATTAGGTCTAATATTCTCAAGAATTTCCCTCCCTAGTCTGGCAAATCTTAAATTGAAAGCTGGGACTGATTCCTTATTTTCCTTTTCAATCTGCATGAGTTCCTTAATCAATATACCCACATCTATTCTCTCCCCAAATTGCTCCATGAAATCAAACTTTAAATCTGGCCAAGAAAAGATAGACTGACTGGGTAGATATGCAAGCCAATCTCTAACTTCTCCTTTAAAAGTTTGAACAAACAATTTTATGACTACATCCTCATGATCTATTTCATAATATCCCATTAAGTCACATAAATCTTGTAAATGGCTACTAGCTATTTTGGATCTGTCATTGTTGAACTGAGTTATCTGATTTCTAACTTCCTTGGGTATATGGTTTGGAAACCCCCAAATACTTTGAAGCTAATTGCCCCATATCTTTCCATGACAAACCCACTTTGACAAAAGAAATGTGATTGTTGCTTATACATTTCTAAACTTCTAGGAATGTTTTCTGAAGCTTGGTAAAATACCTGAAAAGAGCCTTTTTCTTCTAGTGTAGATTTTATCTTGATTTTCATGCAAAATCAATAACACTAGACTGCATCACCAGATCCTTTCTCATAGAGTCACCACCTCTACTTTATAGAGGAATATATTGTTTCCTTTTTCAGGATCAACTTTTGAATCATGTTTCACAGTAGGGTTAGATAGAATACTCTGACATATAAAACTTAATGTAACAGTCCTGCATCTATCACAACTGTGAATGGAAAATTTATGGTAGAGTCGCCATCCTTTTCTTTGAAAGGAATATGATCAAACAGACCTCTGTCCTTTTAACACATTTATCAAAGAGCTCTTAGTTTGAGAATATAGCTCTACAAAGTCAGAAAACATGAGGAAACTTTGAATCGACAGAAACCCTTTTAAATATCATAAAATATTGGCACTTTTGTAAGGGACTTATATTATTTGGATATAGCCTCTTCTGCCTAAAAGGTTCCCTAATAGAGTCTCCAATCTATTGGTTGTTTTAAATTCCCAACCTGATTCTCGTAGCAAACCTATAAAATCAGCCACTTATTAATAATTGATTTGCCTTGAGGGATTGGCCAATGAATAGGAGATTTAAGGGGAGGGGGCCTTTTCTCAGTCCCCTTTGTTCTTCCTCCGCACTTTAGGCTTTGTGAAACCAAGGAGGGTGTTCCTATTATGAATAGATATTGGATTTGATTTGAAGGCTATCTCTACTTGACTAATGCCTTCTTCTTTTGAGGGGGAAAATAGTGTTTCTACTTCAAATGGATGGGGTTTCCTATGGGATGCTTAGCCTGCCAACACTGTTCTTATCATAGAGATGTTCCTAGTAATTGCTTGAAAGAATGTATGATAAGGTAAAGAGATGGGTTGAATTCTTTAAGCTCTAATCTTATTCTTTGCAGAGGAACATGTAGAAATTAACTTAACCAATATAAATATCTAAAACCTATTGCTGGAAAGGAAAATATTTAGATTGAAAATATTTTGAGGATAACCAGAGGGGTATAAGTTCAGTATATTATCCATGAAACAGATTGTTGCCTATCCAAGGGCCCGGGAGTCAAAAAGGTTAAAATGATAAAAATTAAACACACGGTGATGTGAGAAACCTCAATTTATTGTAAAGGTACAACAATGCCATATATTGAAAATACTTTTACTAGCTTTGAAATCAACCATACTCAATTATCCCTGTATACCGAATCACATCTGATATTTTCTAATAGCAATTTTTACATTACTCCTTGAGTAAAGGCCATAAGAGAAATATGCCAGCACAAGAAAGACTATGTCGATGAATAAAGATGATTCTTCAACCAAATATATATTCATAATGTGAAACTGTATACATGAAGTAGGAGATAGCGTATTCCAAAATTCAACAAAATCTGTAAAATAAACTGTTCAGTAAATTGCATCATAGCTTTCAAATATTCTATCAAGAAACCAAAAGAGACTCAAATTGGAAACCTGAAAATAGACAACTAATTCTATAGCAGAAAACAAACTTATTTACAACTCCTCCCTAACTAGATTGATCCCTATCTCAGACTAAGTCTGGCAATATGACCTCGGACCAATGTCTTCTCATAAGCCCTAAATTCCCTTTTATAGATGTAAGGGAGAAACAAGCTTCAGGCTTATGACAAAAGAAGTTACAATTTTTTTCTAACCAACAGATGCAGCTTAAGAGGCTAGTGCAACCACTCCGCAACTGTGTGCTTATTTTTCATGGCACATGCTGAAGTACGTGCTTTCCACAAATGTGTCCTCTTAATTTTAGAGGGAAACAGGCAGTGATGTTTGATGGGGATTCATTTGATTTGATGTTGTGGAGGCCTTTATCCCCATCCTATGCCTCTTATTTATCAGATAAGGGCATTCACTATCTAATTCATCTTCTTCAATTAAGAACAACTGCAAGCATCAATATCAGAAGAAAACCCCATTAACTAGAGTTATTCGCACTATGCCCATTGTCACTTGCAGGGATGTGATTCCTCTTTCATAATTGAGTGGTTACCAACCAGCTCAACTAGTAGAGACCAAACAAAATCACATCAGACGAGGTATGGACATACCATCCACTCGGTGAGAGTAGCAACAGCAACAACAAAATAGGGGCATTATATCCTTATGTGCTACATCCAAAGGGAAAACACCCCTACAACTAGAGATAATGCTTTGTTAGGAAAAGTAGAAGAGGGATGAAGGTAGAAGGAAAAATGAGTTTCCTCCACACCTGATACTAATCTGCCTAATCACAGTCATGAGGAATGACTGGAGTATGGAGATTAAAATCAAGGATCCCAGTCTGGATGAAGAACAAGGAAGAAGAAATGCCCGTAGAAATTTGCATAATGTTGTTGTTGCCCCCTAATATTTCCTATACCACCAATTCTTGAGGAGATAATTCCAAGTCTTTCTAATTCTATAGGGATAGATCAAGAGCCATGAGAACAAGGAAGAAAATCCTAAAGAACAGGAGAGCAAATAGAACACATAAGAGTAGGGGAGAGCCATACTGTCAAAATATCTTTAGATAGTATGAATTGTAACATCAGCACTTGCCTTTTTATAGAAATTCTGGAATGTAAGCATACATCCATCCATCTGTGGTGTATTAATTTTCAGTCACTTCAGTATATTTCTGCCATAAATGGAAATCTATCAAAAATTGCCATAATTGATCAGAAAGATAGGACTTCATAATTTTGAATAACTTGAAAACATCACTTCTTTGTATTAAATTTTGCCAGATCAGGTATCTTGGTTTTCCCACTTGAGCACTATCATTACATCAAATTTCATCACACAATAGATAAAATGTCATTCGTAGTAAAGGCACAAATTTCCAAAGGTCAAGCTTGCATAAGCCAAATCATTCTGTTACTAAATTCTTCAGAAGCGGCGGTGATGAAGACCCTACACATGCCTAAGTAGTTAATGCTTTGATATGCAACTTAGCCAGGTTTAGCGCCAACAAATCCTTCTAACATGATTTTGAGTTTAGGTCGTTGATCTTGATCCCAGCTCATGCACTTTGACGATGTTTATTTGACCCTTTTCCAAGTCAGACCTTACTACTTGCTTGACTCAATAGTAACATGCCACGTGGACATCCTTTTCCAACCGTAATCCCGAGAAAAAATTCCCTTCGTAGTGTAGTTAAGATGGCACCCGTCATTCCATGTACGAAGGATGTGGTCAGAGATATGATCTCGGTGGAATGGTGAATAACCGTTAGATCACTATACCTTGAGCAGAGCATCTCTTGAAATGGTCATGTTTGATGCCACATCTAAGATATGCATTTAATATAAGAGTCCCATCACTTTAAAAAATCCACGCGTCTCAATTCCCTGATTCTGCGGTCGCTCAGAAAAGCTTTTGATGGAGTATAGAGGAATGTCAAAATTGAGACAAAACTAATATATAGTGCCTAGGGCCCACCTTCTTGCCATCCAGGATTGTCCGCAGCCAGCTATCACCCTTTCTATAGTTCCATTGAGGCCAGTTTCCTTTGTAATTCATCGTGGGTGGAATGGCGGAAATGAATCCGCATGCACCACCTGCACACAACTAGTTAGTAGGACTAGTCTTTGACATGTATACAATCTTTTGCCATCTAGACAAAGGGTGACCAATCAGGCAAATTTTCTCTTTAATATTAGGTTTCTCTTCAGTGTGGGATATAGATGGTATTTGTTTGGCGAGGGGCCGGTAAACAACGTTGAGGGATGACATGAAAAGGGAACTTAGAAGGATGGTGACGGGAACAGGAAGTTAGCGAAGAATTATATCGAGTGCAGCTATTGACTTCATTCTATAATGGTTTAGGGTTTTTGGCAGATTTGGGTTACTCGGAACATTTTTTAGCAGAAGAACCCTAATTATGGAAATCTTGTAACCAAGTGACATAAAACAGGGAACAAAACTATCAGAAACATGGAAAAAATTTCATGGTTCCATCAAGATTGGTGCCTTAGTCCATTGGGCAACAGAGTCAAGGCCTAATGAAATGCATAAACATTATTGTAAATATAAAATAGAGAATTAATATTACATCTTAAATCCCATAAATCTAGCTACAATTTCATTTAGATGTAATATAAAGACTCGAGAAACTTCACACAATTAGTTCTACTTTAACAGTCCATAATAGATCAAAGAAACCCCATATGTTGTTCTAAAAAGATCTTTTTAAAGACTTTGAAAAAAATAGAACTATTGTGATAATTAACTAATCAAGAAAAACAAAAATTAGCAAATGTAACCCTAGAGATATATACATTATTCGTAAAATTCTTAGCCAAACATGGAGGCATCCAAATCATAGAGACAATTTCTACCAAACAACATGTTCTCCAAAGTAATGAATGATATGGAGACTTAGGACATATAAATAGAGTGTTTGACACCAAAGATTACACTAACCAAAGGACATGTGTATAAATTTTCATATGGCCTAGATACTACAAGTAATAATCAATAGTTTGGCAAAAGATATTTTCTCCTACGAGAAAATTGTATATATAGAGCTAGCCAATTTTCCCTAGATCAACTATGCAACATTCATAGGCTTTAAAAATGTTCATTGTTTTATTAAGAAACCTTGTAGTCAATCCAAAAAATACCATGTATCTACCTCACATTGCTTGTCACATCCCTAATTTTGACTATGTTTTACTTTTTACTTGTATGCAATTAGTAGATAATTTTGCATGGTTTAATGATTTGATATTTAGTGAAAATGTCAGGATAAATCAAAGATTTCATGAGTTTGAGTTTATATGTTTAGAATTAGACATGTGATTATATGATGTCATGATTATTTGTTCATAAGATATATGAAGTAACTAATGATGCACTAATCCCAGTTTGGTTAATTGTAAGTTGTAACCAGGAAAATAGGTTTTCCACCCTCTAATAAAGAGAGGGAGAGCATCATCGGAGAGAAGTGAATAGATGTATGGAAAGAACAGGTTGTTTCCATCTAAGTCTCGTGTTTGCTCAGTTCAGTGAACCCCATCGAGTTTGGTAAGTTGAGTTCGACTTTATTGGCCTAAGTTAGATTTCAATTCGACAATCATCGATTTGACATCAAACTCCTTTAGCTTAGGTTTTGTTGAAAAACCAAGCAGGGATAGTACGACCATCAACAAGACATAGTCAATAGTCATTATTTTCCTTATGTGATGTGAATATAGTTTATATTCAGGAGGGAATATATCTATTTATGTTAGTGGTTAACTATCTCTTTTTTGGTATTTTCCATTTGAAATTTCATTTATGGTATCCTAACAGGTTAATTATGTTTGACTATTTTTCTATATACGTGAGACAGAGAAGGGGAGAATACCTTGACCCCATTCTTATATCTTGTCAAGTGTTTGGAAACAACATAAGTATATGTTGTGTGTACCTTCTTTACAATGTTATATATATTCGTGTGTGTGTGTGTCTATATATATATATATGATATTAAGTGAGACGTTTTGTGTTAAGGTCGATAAGCTTCCTTATGAAAGTGGTAAAGATTCCATGATATGCAAGTTACTTTTAAGTACATGGTTTTTCGACCCTTTTTTACTCTCTAACTATTTTGGAGAGTGGAGAATCCTTTTGATCAGTTATTGGAGTGGTCTTTTATGACCATCACCTCCATTTATTTGCATGTCATCGTGGATATTATGATAGGCATTGTTATAGGAGTGATGGGATGCGGTTATAGAAAAAAATGCTATATTTTATCACTGCAAGGGATTCTCTGGTGATATACACAGACAGAGACACAAAAAATAGAAACTTTTTGCTTGAAGCTTATTTGGGAAGGATGACGACATAGAAAAGGGTTTTGAAGCTCATTGTTGAAGGAAAGAGGTGGCTGAAGGATCAAAGAGAGCCTTGTTTGCACCTTCGATCTTACAAGTTCTTTCTTTCCTAAAAAATGTTATATTGAGTTTGAGAATTCTTATGTATGTTGTCAGCCCTGTATATATATTAATAAGAAGTCGAAAGATTAGTATGTCACTGTGTTATAAGAAGCCGAGAGCTTAGTTTATCACTGTGTTTTTAAGAAGTGAAAGAGCTTAGTATGTCACTATGTTATGGGAAGTCAATAGATTAGTTTATCACTGTGTTTTTACGAAGCCTATAAACTTAGTAGAACTCTATGTAATTCAGACTATTTAACTTAAACTATTTATGTGTGATGTGTGAGACCGAAAGCTTAAATATATTTTAGTAGGAATATGAGGCCGAATGGCCTTACACTCTACATATTTTGGTTAAGACCAGTAGAGATAGACTCTTTCGACTCACATTTTATAGAATGAGAAATCTGTGGTTCATTTTTATCATATAGTATGGCAAATCTGTGTAGGCTGATTAGTCGTTGTGACATTACTTGTAATGGGCTGAAAGGCTAGTGATCATAGTAGGTAGCTACTAGATATAGTTAGTAAACTTTAACAGTTTGAGAAGATAATTTGCACTAAGCATTAGTATGTTTTTATGCTAAGGTTAAGATAACTCTGTCATGCTTTGAACTCTTAGTCAATGTCTCTGTAGTGACCAGACAATTGTTAGACTCAGAGATACCCAAGAATTTTGGTTGTCCTTATTTATCTCTTATCTTTATTTGCACTCGGGATAGCAAAGGATGCAAATGTTGTTTTAATACTTCCAAAACTAGTTGAACTTATATTTAGATTTCAAACTGAGCCTCTCAAGATCATTGTTTTAAGTCTTAGAAGTTGAGACTAGAAGTTTTTATATAGATGTTTCTTTTATCTCTTAACTTATTTAAGTTTTATTATTTTCAATCCAAGTATTGGGGAAAGGTTTTCTCTTATTCTAAAAGTGTTTAGAAATGATTTAGATATCATTAGAAACACCTAAAGATATATGTGTGTGTGTGTGTGTGTGTGTGTGTGTGTGTGTTCTTCAACTAGATCATGTATTTCCATTATGCAAAGATGATGTACTTTCATTCTTAACCTTTCTATATCTAAAATCGGTGGACGAAAGGAGATTATTAGGTCAAAAACATCATTATTTTATTATCTATCTAGACTTATATCCTTTTTCAGATTAAAAGATTGAACTTAGTCAAGAGTACTTATGCTTTTGTTAATATTTATTAAGACCTTACATGGAGGAGGATAAGCCTTGTGTATTATGTTTTACAAGAAAAGGTGAATTTGATCAATGACCAAGTAGTCTAGATTAGATGAGTGGTTATCTTTTCACACTATATTATGGATATAACTTATTGTTTTTTAGAAGAATAGAGGTTGTAGCTAGGGAAAATCAAATTTAGTGTCAAAAACAACAAACTAACTAAACCCTAACAAGCACCATAAAGCACAAACTAGCATGAAAATGAAAATAGAAATCTAAAGAAAACTAATTTTCAAGCTAGGTTTGATTGATCTCCATGGCTCTTCTCGATCTCGCATAAGAATGCAAGATGTTGAAGGATTGTTGATTGCTCATTGTTGCAGCATAACAGAGCTCAATCATTGTATGAAAATGAATTGTGTGAGTGAGTGAACCAATGAGTGAGAGAGTGAGTGAGGGTTTGGAATGGATAATGAAGTTTGACTTTAGTGCTTATCACGCACCATAAAGGGGTATGACAGGTGACTAAAATAAGAAAAATAGTGGGAATAAATAGGATTTTTAATTTATTTTAGAGAGGAAGTGCTTATGACGCACAATGAATGAGGATAAAAATAGGGATGTGAGTGGGAATAAGTAATATAAATAATAAAATTATTTAAATCATGAGATACAAGTGACATTTAAATAAATATTTAATTTATTTAAATTAGATGATGGAGGAAAATGAGCTTAAATAAATAAGATTTATTTAATTTGATGTAAGAGAAGGATAAATGGATAAGAGGAATTAGTTATTTAACTAATGGGAGTGATGGAAGGGGTCATGAAGGGAACTTAGGACAAAATATGTCACAATGTAATGTCATAAGATATAGTCAAATTTAGGTGTCTACATTTTGCCCCTCTTTGAGATGATGAGATTTATGTCGAGTAACATCATTTCAAAGAAGAAAAGGTATGGATAGAAGATGAAAGGATAGGATGATGATGCCCCCTCGAGAGGATAGGCGGGTTGGACAAACACAGGTAGGCTCTTGAAATGATAAGGGAATGGACAGAAGAAAGGGAAGGATGTGTTATGCTGCAATGAAGGTGAGAAACCATGATGTTTGATATAGCACTAGACGTTATGCACCAAGGTATAAGGACCAAAGTGATGATGTGTCTCATGCCCCGGCATAATACAACCTTGTCTAGATACAAGATATGAGTATTAGCTGGGAATGATTCAGATTTGACACAAATACAAGATAAAAATGATAACACACACAAGCAAGTAAGCAAGCATGCATAAATGATTCAAAAATAAACAAGGTATTGCCCTTGTCAAGTTGTAAACCAATGATTGATTGATTGATTGATTGATGATAATGATGTCTAGTTTCAAGAAATGAAACATGCCATATAAGACACTTGGTCTGGTTTTGACAATGCAACATCCTATAGAAGACAATGGATATGATTGATTGATTGATTCACACTTAGTGTTGTTGGCCATGCGAGCAACACTAGGACTTGATTGATGATTGATTGATTTAGTGTTGTCATTGTGGGGAATGATATATCCCTAGATCAACACAAGGATATGGGAACAATATATCCCATTGATTATGATGATGATTAATTGATTGATTTGGTTGATAGCAAGATTGGAACAAAACCAAGGATGTGATTGGATAATGTGTGTCAATTGGTTTGACTAGATTAGTATGGATTAGGGATTGACTTGCATTTAGATCATGGCTTGGATTGGTTTGATTGATTTTGATTGGGTTGAATAATGATGATGAATTGAATTGATTAGAAATGATTTGATACATATTGTTTTGATTGAATTGAATTGATTTGGAAGAATTGATTTGATTGATTGAATTGAAATGAATTGATTTGAAGAAATGATTTGATGATTGGGTTGATTTTATAGCTTGGATTTTGATATGTTTTGATTTTTTTGGATTTTTGACATGTTTTGATTTTTTTGTGATTTTGAAATGTTTTGATTTTTAGGGATTTTTAAAATGTTTTGATTTTTTTGGATTTTTGCAATGTTTTATTTTTTTTTGTATTTTTGCAAAGTTTTGATTTTTTTTGTATTTTTGCAATGTTTTGAGATGTCAATGGATGACAATTTGGGTAGCCTTTATGCTAGATACCAATGACAAGAGAAAACCAAGTCTAGGTGCAAGGGATTGGATGAACGTATAAAAGGATGGGCGACAGTGGATGGAAAGGATGTATGCGTAAGAGGGCAAGGATGTGATCTCCAAGGACTATGTCACATAGGAATAGCATGCCCCATTATATTTAGGATTTGACATGACAAAGCTTATGACAATAGGAATGATAAGATGGATTGGTTTGGAAATGATGGAAAAATGGGTAAATGACAAGAGGGTAAGGATAGGATTTAGTTTGGAAAGAATGAAGTATGTCAAGGGATATCCAAAACATTTGTCAACATGTTACCCTCATAACTTTATCAAGATCAAAAGGAGGAAGGGAGGATGGATGGATAGGAATGTGGGTTTAATGACTAAGTATGATAGAATGGAAAATGATAGGTTGGATGAGACATTGTTCCCCCAAGGGTAAGTGACATAGAAGATCAACCTACACATGATGCCTGTTTACCAAGTTTTCATCATGGTACTTGTCCAAGGTGCCACCAAGGGTGGTTTTTCTTGGTGTGAATAGGGTTATCACCTAAGCGGTTTACCCTTGTGTAGATAATTCATCTTATTTAATTATTTACTAGTTAAATAATATTCACACATCACACATAATTCATACATGTTAAGTTGACTTAGTGAGTCTTCTAGGTGTTTCTAGTTGAGTCCAGTTGTGTGTTGAGTTGTTGATAGTTGGAATGAGTTGTCTTATCCTCCACATGTGCAATTAGTTATCATCCTCTAATTGTCACATGTTGTAGGAATATCTCCACTTTCCACTCCACCTTTCTAGCTCTTACCTTGTCTTTATAGGCAAGGCATATCATGTACATTGTAAAATCTTTCTTTTGCATTCAATGATAGAATATCATTATTCTCTCATCTAATCTCTTATGTGCTTTCATGAAGTCCTAGATCCTAGGTGGCTCCAATCATAGCCAACTCTAACATGGTTTCAGAGCTCTAGGAAGAATCACTTTGTGTTAGCCATTTTCTTGAGAGATCTTGAGTACAATTCAGGGTGGATCTTGATAGTTGAGTACGCTCTTCTCTTGCATTGAATGATAACCTAGAGAATCAGAAAAACTTGATAGAAATACCATATTTGTGAGGGTTTCCCTTTCTTGCCCAAGTATTGCAGGTACATTTCGGTGCATGTTGTTGCAAATTAGACTTCACCATTGCGTCCAGAGCAACCAAAATAGTCAAGATCACCTTTTGTTTCGTCTAAATAGGACATCATAGGCAAAATTGACAAGGGTTACAATTTGGGGATCTTTGACGTGCTCTAGGAGGTACCAGGGATTTCGAAGTAGTTAGGCCCAAATTGGACACCGCCATTGCATCCGGAGCGGTCAAATCAGTAGGGATCAACTATCCAAATGCCAAAATCCATTCCTATCACAAAAGGCAAAAAAACATTCTCTGCTCCCGACCGTACGAAATCTTTGCAAAGAATATTCTCTGCGTCAATGGCATATTCCCCCAAAATCTTGGTGCATTAGCGAATCAGGGCGTATGAGCATTGTCCATTGGGTAATAAATTTATTTGCAGGTAATATTGATTATCTGTGGGTAAATTTATCTGTTTTGTCGAATATATTTGTTGCAGGATTGTACCCTACCTGTGCAAGGTACCCTACTCTGCAGTACAACAGGTACTCCGAGCCACTAGTGGGGTGCCACGTAGGGTGTGGACCCCCCACTTTCCTTCACCACAGATCTACCTTCCAATCGGTGATCTTTCATTTAAGATTCACAATTGTCTAAATCGGTAGTTTCCAAAAACATTTCTAGCAGTAACATCCATTTTCGACGGGCCTTTTTTTGGTAGGTTGAATGCCTATCCTCAGTGGTCTGTTGGTAGATATCTGCCTTCTAACCCTGACGGTCCATGGAAACCACAAAGACTAGTGGCTAAATCATTTCCTATGGCGGATCTAAAATTTTAACAGCTCTTATTTCTCTGCGAATCAATACTCGGCGGGCAATTTCAAACTGTCGGCTTTCATATTGGTCACAGTCTTAGATGATCACACCAGAAAATTTCTAAAATCATTGGACACTCCTATCAACATCTTCAAAACGCTTGTGGAATCTCTAATAGCTAGCAATAATCGGTGGTTGATTCAACATCTCTGGCAGTCTGCATTTCCCAGCAATCATAACTCCAGTGGGTGGTTAAAATCTTCGACCGGTGGAATCAAACCCTCCACGCTAGCTTCTAAGCTACCCATAACAACATCATCTCCAAACACCTAGAGGCTTAAGCATTGTTACCATGGATTCTAAGTGCTCAGAATTATTTTACACCGGGAAAATTTTCATCTCGATGGTTGTTTCTTCTACACCAGTTTCACAGTATTCTAGCGGCGGTCTATACAAACTTTGGTGGCCTTTTGTCATACTGCCCATAGCTGAGCTTCCAAACATCTATAAGCACCGGTGATTCTTTAAAAGACCAATGACCATTTAAAATCCAGTGGCAGTTTTGCCCCTATCGGAGGTGGTTTCAAACACAAATAAGTAGTTTCCCGCAATCAAAAGGCGGTTCCCATGACTAAAACAGCAGTTTCCCGCCAAATAAGGTGGTTTCCCATCATTTTTTGCTTTTCAGGGGGGAAGCATTTTTTTCCCGCCAAAAAGAAATATTCTAGGCATATTCCCTGTTGACATCATCACTGTGTCAGTGCTGACATCAGCACCAGGGGGCCATTTTTGCCCCTCAAAGCCCTAAAAGGGGTTTTTTTTTCTTTTTTACATAACTTTTGCCCACGGAGGCAAAATTGGGCAAACAAGATATAGTTGAAAAGTTGACAAAGAGAACTTCGGAATGGTGTCAGTAATTTTGTGAGATTCTGTTGTAGGTGATTGCTACAGCAATTTGAAGACAGATCTTCATTTTTAGTTTCTGAGCTCACAACTTTTTGCCACGATCTCTAATTTTTGCGATTCTTGCGGCATCGGAAAGGTATTCAGGAGCTCTTCAAATCTATCCATGCACTTTTCTCATATTCAGCTCTAGGTTCATTTTATTTCATTTGTTAGTGTTTTGGCTTTTAAGTGATAACTTGGGCAGTTTGACATTTGAGGAAGTGAAACTTGTTTTGAAGGGTTTTGTTTGCTATGGTTAATCATTGTGAGAAATTGTAATCTCCCTTGAATCTCTCTTTTAAGAGATTTTGATGCTTTCCCAATTTTGGTCCCTTGAGGACAATTGTAAATCGCACTAAGTATAAAGTGCCACAATCATTCTTTTTGGGGGGTGATCTCTTTGATTGAGTAATAGGGGGGTTGTCTTGTGTTCTTTTTTGTACTCTTGCATCATGGATCCAAACAAACTTCCTCTACTCACACCATATAACTATCATGAATGGAAAACTAAAATGGAGATTCATTTAAGAAGTTTGAAAATTCTTAGAGTAACAATGGGTACAGAAATTGAACCAACTGCAACTGCAGAAAAGAGAAAGTGGTACAATAGATGTGATCAAGCCTATGGAACACTATGCTTGTCTATCTCTCCTGATCTCCTTTTTCATATTGAATCTTTTACTAAATCTAATGAAGTGTGGACTACCTTAGAGAATCTCTTTGGTAAAAAAGATACTATGAGAGGTTTCAAATTGGAGAATGAACTAATTGGTTTGAATCCAACCAACTTTGCAAGCATCCAAGACTTCTTCACAAAACTAAAGTCACTTCGATTGCAGCTCAAACAATGTGGAATTGAGAAAGAGGACACTCAATTGATTCTTTCAATCTTTACCATGCTTGGTCCTGACTATTCAGTTTTTGTTTCTACCTTTTATGCTATAATGGATGCACTTGGAAAATCTTTCATAATGCCTTCACTTGATGAGTTTGTTGCATCACTCATAAGGGAGCAAGCTAAGTTAGTACACATGGGCACATTGAAGTCTCCTAAACCTCAAGCACTTCTTGCTAATCAAGGTACAAAGGATCAAAAGGCTTCACTTAGCAAAGGCAAGAAACAGAAAAATAAGGATTTCAAGAATAATGAGCAAGCAAAGAAATCAACCAAATCACCTAAGTCCTCATCCTCTCCCAAGGAGGAATCATCTAAGAAGGAGAGACCAAAGTGTGCATATTGCAAGAAACTAGGACATGATGAGCATAAGTGTTATGAGAATAAAATTGATGAGTTGACTCACATTATTCAAAAGCACAATATCAAAATGCCATCATCATCACCTAGTACATCCTCTTCTTCGACACCATCATCATCTACATATACAGGGACAGCAGGCATTGCCAATGGGACAATCAAAGGAAAAGGATAGGCAATCTTTGCATCTACAAGTCTTCAATCAGAGAGATGGCTTCTTAATTCAAGAGCTTCTCATCATATGACATCTTCACAAGGGATGTTCTCTTCATTTGAGTCATGTACTTCACCACCTATTTTGATGGGTAACAATACATACATGCATGCAATTGGTAAAGGAAATATTGATGTTGGAGAAAATACATTCAACAATGTGTTGTGTATACCTTCCTTGACAACCAGTCTCCTTTCCATCTACCAAATTACTCATTGTGGTGCAGGGAAGATAGTTGAGTTCACTCCTGATTCTGTGATCATACAAGACTTGGAGAGCAGAGATATCATTGCAGTTGGGATGGCTGATCATGCATCTTGCTTGTATACATTCTCCCATTTTGCTTCTTCTGATGATGTAGATCCATTGATTGATATTCACACTCATGCATCAAGTGTTAATCATGTTTTTGAGGAGAAGTTTGGTCACTTGAACCTTGGTGTTCTTTCACCCACTTTGGTTCATGAGACTAGTGCTGAGCTTCTATCACCTCAACCTCCTACTTCTTTAGAGATCGACATCGACATGGTTTCATCTACTTTAGTTGAGTAGAATCATTCCAGTCTTTTAGAAACAGCTTTGTGGGATACTTTCTTGGTAGGTATATCAGACTTGTTTTGTGAGTCTCATAATGCAGATTTGGAAGACACACTTGAGGGGATATCTCTCCTCTTTGATGACAGTTACAACACAATTGTTATCCCATCTGCTTCATCTTTGGAGGTTGTTCTTCATGAGTCTACCCAAGATTTTGGATTGGTCACACCTCATTGCATTGTGCCATTCTTTGATTCTAACATGTGGACACTTGAACAGTCTTCAGAGGCATCCATCATGAGACTTTTTCCCTCATACCTTGAGATGGAGTTTTTTTGACATCAGCCTTTAGATTGGTTTCTTCCTAAGGCGAGAAATGTTGTTTGCAGGTACAGGACACTTTCCAGTGTTCATCTTCAAGCATTCACCATCGGCATAGGAGCTACTTCATTGTGGGGGGGATGTATAGTCTCATACTTGCTCTCCTATGGGGGGTATTTGATTGTACATATGTGATAGAAGTTGTCCTTGAGGGGTCATGTTGAGTCCTCCTACTATCACTTCTTTCACTTTCATTGTTTCATGCATTCTTACCTTTTGGAGATGAGTTTTTTCCCATGAGGTTTTCTCCTTTTCTCCACTTGAGATTTGTTGTACATGGGTACCTAACATGGCCTAGTAGCTGGGACCCATCCGTCATTCCATCTTGCTTTAGTCAGCTACTCCCTAAGTTGCACTTAAGGGGGGGTGTTGGTGTGAATAGGGTTATCACCTAACCGGTTTACCCTTGTGTGGATAATTCATCTTATTTAACTATTTACTAGTTAAATAATATTCACACATCACACATAATTCACATATGTTAAGTTGACTTAGTGAGTCTTCTAGGTGTTTCCAGTTGAGTCTATTTGTGTGTTGAGTTGTTGATAGTTGGAGTGAGTTGTCTTATCTTCCACATGTGCAATTAGTTATTATCCTCTAATTGTCACATGTTGTATGAATATCTCCACTTTCCACTCCACCTTTCTAGCTCTTACCTTGTCTTTATAAGCAAGGCATATCATGTACATTGTAAAATCTTTCTTTTGCATTCAATGATAGAATAGCATTATTCTCTCATCTGATCTCTTTTGTTCTTTCATGAAGTCCTAGATCTTGGGTGGCTCCAATCATAGCCAACTCTAACAATTTTCACCGTTGGACGAAGGGATTTCTCTTTACTTTTTTGATTTTTTTTTTATAGGAGAAGGGGAATATGGAAGAGAGGGACTCAAGTGTCTAGTGCCATGAAAGGTGATAGTACCCTTAGAGAGGAATGTTGCATGGACCATGTCAAATGTCATTAAGCTCATTGATGTTGGTAAGGGAGATTGCATGAAAGTGAGATGGATGAGGTAGATAGTGGATTATGATGGGAATGATAGTGGATTATGGTGTGGATTATGAAGGACTTATGCAAAAGGATGGATGAAAGGTTTATCCAAAAGCATGGACCATAGGAAGGTGATGGGTGAAATATGTAGGATAATAATTGAATGATGGGGAGATGGAGGTATGTAAAGGAATCATGACCAACAGTTGCACACACCATGATAAACATTGAAGCTTTTGATGTGGAGGAGGTGTAGGAAGCAATAGATATGTTTTCTTAGGAGATGGATGATGTAAGAATTTAGATACCCACATAGACTTAGTATTTTTATGATTTTTGTTTTGTTTGTGGGATTTAGGAATTTGAAACTTTTGAATGAAGTGGGATTTTTGGATGGAAGAGGATGGTTGGGAGTTTTGAGATGTGGATGCCTTGTGTGACTTGCTTTCTTTTTGCTTAGGTACCCATACCATTTTAGTTTTAGACTTTGCTTGGGAAGGTATGGGCTTGGGTAGCCTTTTGGATGTATTTTTCTTTGACTTTTTTCATTGATGTCCTAAGGCATGAGGACGTTTAGGATTTTTAGCTTTATGGGTAGAGGCATCCAAATTTTTATTTTTGTATCCCTTAATGGGTTTGGTGGAAGATTTGTGTTTAGACAATGTGTGCATTGATTGTCCATGATTAGGAATTTGAGGGAATGTGTAAATGGATGGATTTGGCATTGGGAGAAGTGGTGGTAAAGTAGATGGAGGGATATTAGGAGTTGGAAGAAGTGGAGGTAAATTAGATGGTGGAAGGTGTATGGTCACATGATTTTGGGATTTGTAAGATGATGGATGTGGAATGGCAACGTATGTTTTGGTGGTATAATAAGATTTGTGATGGAAAGTGGTGGACTTAGGAGGAAGGGAGGAATTACCAACATCTTTAAATTGTTTACCTTGGGGTGTATATCCAAGGTCATATGAGCGTGGAGGGACTTTGACATGGATTGGCTCCAAAATACCTTGTTCATGAAAGCCTAAGCCTTTACCTTTGTAGTTCATGTTTTGGAATATGCAGTGGACTATGGGACTAGGTGTAGTTTGGACACTAGACTTGAGTTCATTGCTGGATGGAAAAGGTGAAATGGTGGATAATGGTTGTTGCTTTCCTAAGGAGGAACATTCATGGATGAAGGTGGTAAGACCAAGTGGACATGTTGGTGGATTTGAAATGGGGTTGATAGTAGATGATGATGAAGGATCATTAGGATCTTGATTATGTGCATGTAGATCCAAGCTATTGGTTTGATCTTCTATGTGTACTTGGGAGGCATGTGTCTCATCATGACAAGTGGATGTTTGCTCATTAGGGCTAGATGGAGGAGAAGTTTCCTTGCTTTGAAGGAAGGCCATGAAATGAGGTGAGTGCTCAAGGAGGTCAACAAGACTTTCATTAGATGGAGTATGTAGGTCTTGGGTGTCTTTCTCATGAATAGGATCAAGTTGCTCATGCATAGGTTCTTCATCATATATATCTTGATCATGGAAAAGATATAGGTTATGTATGGGTTGAACGAAAGTGATTTGATCTTGATTAGAACAAGGGCTTGATGTTTTCACGTGCTTAGGATTGTGATCCTGACATACCTCTTGGTTTGCTTGAATGGAAGTGGATGACTCTTGGATAGGCTCTTGGTCAACAACATGAGAGGGCAATGAACTCATGGGAGGAAAATTTTCAATAGGCTCGAGGGGTTGTGGACCACATGATAGGGTTGAAGAAGTGGACATGGCATTCAAAGGTTCTTTGGTAGGCTCATCAATGGGTGCTTGACATGGGGATGGTATATTCAGTGCTAGTATTCTTTGGAGAAAATCATCAAAGGATTCTTTGGTTGATGGTTTAAAGCTTGGGAAGTTTGATGGTAGTGTTGGTGTAGGACTAGTATGCTTTGGGATAGGCATTCTATTAGATGGTGATGGAGGACTAGTAGATGGATTTGGAGAAATAGGCATGACATTTGAAAATCAGATTTAGTGTCAAAAACAACAAACTAACTAAACCCTAACAAGCACCATAAAGCACAAACTAGCATGAAAATGAAAACAGAAATGTAAAGCAAACCGATTTTCAAGCTAGGTTTGATTGATCTCCATGGCTCTTCTCGATCTCGCATAAGAATGACAGGAAGTCATAGACCCTGATAAATTGCGGACATGTAATAAGGGACTCTTGAAAAAGATAAAATTATCCAAAATTACATATTGTATGTATATCCTAGATAAAAAAATATTTTCTAAGTCAGATTGACAAGGATTTGAGTATAGTTCAAACAATTATGCCTAGAGATACTAGCCAAACAAGTCAAACTGTAGCATGAGATAGTCTCCAAGTTCAGTTAGAGGTGTGTGAACACACAACTATGTTTATTACAAACGATTATTTATATAGAAACTTTGGCCAAAGTGATGCATTTGTCTCTGCATGCATTAGTCAGTTCCCATTGTCTAGATGGCATAACTTGTCAGAATGATCATACTTAGCTAGAAGATCATCTATATTTGTATGGTTGATTAAGTTACATAGGACACGACACTAGAACTTAGATGGCAATTTTGTAAGATCCATATGTCTATACCCTTCATGAAGGGTAGGGCCACTTCTAGGAAGGAAGGTGTGTGAGGGACCGTTGGTCTGTGGTTGGAGGTAAAGCACTCAGATGATGCTCTCCCTCTGTAGTAGAAGACTTGCCAAGACTTGAATGACAAATATCAAGATTCCAGAGACAGTACTCTTTATGTAAAACTTCATGTTATGATTTATGATGTAAATCTATTCTTTTGCCAAGTGCAATGTAATTGTAAATGTAGAGTGAAATGTTTTCACTATAATTTAGCTTTGAATATATTGAATTTCAAGGTTGAAAAAGATTCAAAAAAGATATGTTGTTATTTCTTTGAGATATTGCAATGATAAAAAAAATTTCTCTCTTGTTTGTCATGTTCATTTACTTTCTTGTAAAAATGTTGTGTAAATTCGAGTAATATGAGAAGGCATGTTACATTGCTCCAAGAAAATAAACCATCCAATAAAGAAGAGATCCCACATGCACATGCCATGTGGAGATATCAATGGTCACCGGGCTCCCCAAAACCTAGCTAAAACTAGCCAAGAGATTGCATTGGAAAGGTAATGGGCCCACCAAATCATAGCTTCAACGGCATGTCACTTCTCACTAGAAATTGTGGAAGAGCATTGAGCCTTCTATTAAATTGCATCAACAATTGTTGCCCAACAAAAATAATGCTCACCACATAGTAGATCAATTAACATTCAAAACAAAAGATGAAGGTACGAAATTCAAATAAGGCACCATAGATTCAAACCAAGGATCCTATAGAGCAAAGGAGATATTCACATAGGGAAAGAGTATTTCTCGATGCATCTTGGCAAAATAATATGACTAAGGCAATAAATGAAGTCCAAGAACATGGGGCAAGGAGAAAAATTATCATGTAAACATGTCCAAAGGGTGAACAAGACAATCTAGAAAGCCAAATTAAAATTTCCCAAATCAAGTGTAAACAAGACAAACACCTTTATGTTATTGATTTTCTTGTCTAATGTTCAAGTTCATTTCCATGTATACAAGATTGGTCATCACACTTGCAAAACTAATCATAGTACCAACAAAACTAATCAATAAACCTTTAGAACTAATTGTTACACCTACATATCTAAACTCTAATCACAAATCTAAGCCCTACATGCAAAAATGTTTTGCACAAAATTTGATGTCTAAAACCTACTCACCTTGATATCTAGAATCTACTAACTAAAAGAGATGATGTTGATCTAGACACTATTTAGAAGTTTGTCAAGCAAGGAATGTTCTATTTTGGCCAAACTCCTATGTTCAATTCAACAATTTAGCACAAATGATTGAAGACAACAAGCAAAAATGTAATGATGCTTATAATGTTGATGTAAGTTGGAGATACGATGTTGATGCTTTGGTGGATGCTCCATGATGTTCTTTATGTTCTAGATGGATTTTTAATGGTCCTAGGATGGATGTAAATGTATTAGGGCTTGTCCTTAAATACGACACCCTATAACACAAGCTAACAAATTTTGCGCTCAAGTTGACAAGTAACAATTAGTTGGAAAGAGTCAGCTCAAGCCCAAAATTTTAATTTTAATTTGAAAGTTATAGGTCACTTCTACATCACACAAATTTGTCTCGAGATAATGAACAATTAATTTGAAAGTTATGGGTCGTTCTACTTCACACAAATTTTCCTCAAAATAATGAACAAATAAACTGAAGCTTGAGACTAGTCCTTAGGAAAGTGTGTAGATGGAATTAGGTTAAACTTAGATCAACTACCACTTTTTATACTAAAACACACCACTTATACATTAATCATTGTATTAAAGACAACCCAATTAAAATAAATCTACAATGAAAAATACAAAATATACACTTTTCACTATTACAACAATATAAACATTTAAAATAAAAATTTTGAATTCATTATATTAAAAAACAGATTACTTGATGCCTCACGTATACTTAGTTGGATTTAAGGATAAAGTTGCATAGTAGAAAGAGGCCACGTGACTATACGGTGAAGAGGCAACGTGACTTAACCTATGAAGTGGCTAAAAAGAAAAGAATAACCTGCAACTCAAGTAATGAGAAAGGAAACCTTAATACTATTATATTTTCTTGATTGAAAATTTAAAAATAAATATTGTTTAATAAAGAAATTACAAATAGTATATTCTAATGTTAAGTGTTTTAAGAAAAGAATAGTCTATAATTCAAATAAAAGGTGTAATGTGTCTTAAGTTGGAATCTACATAGTAAGAAAAGTATTAAAATTGATATAAAAATAATAATAAAAAACTTTAATATTATTAAATTTTGTTGATTGAAAATTTTAAATAAAATATGAAGAATTTACAATACTTTTTTGATGTGCCGGATCATGGATGGACATATCTAGTCATAACACCCTATACTAAAATATTGGATAACTACAAACTCTTGGGTTTTCAGCTGTAACTTTGTTGCATGTAATGTGTTTACTTAAAAATACTACAGAGGAATCATGAATGTATCTTTAAAGCTTTCACTGTTACATCAAAGGGAATGTCTTAGCTGTGAAGATAGGGTACAGAAGAATCTCTCCCAAAAAGAAAGTGCATCTTATTCCCCATAGTTAGGTAACTCATGTTCAAAACTTGGGGTATACTCAACTGGCACCCTTAAGATTGAAGAGGACCCAAAAAAAGCTATACTAGAAACAGGTATTATTAACCAAGCATAGTAGAGAAAAGTGGAGAAAACTTTGGGCTGTCAAAGCATCAGACCGACCAAAACATTATGTGCTGCATTGCATACATATGCTTTATAAATTATTTTCTCTCCTTCCTGGCAAGTGGGTCCTCTTTTTGGCTTTGCTATGCTATTTATAATGCCATTACTCCTCCAAAACATTTCATCAAATCTCAAACACTGCACAGAAGTATCACAGACAATACCCACTTCTGTTTATGAATTTCTCGCTTGTAAACATCTTTGCAGAAGGATTTCAAGAAAGGAGCCATGCCGGTAAGTCTTCAAATCACAATATAAGAAATCTTATGAAAACTTAAGAATGTTTTTCTTTAAGATTCTTTTTGTTTACAGTGTATCAATTTATAAATGTTCTTCTAGAATAGACTGCATAGTTAGATGAAGTTCCTATGTTTTAGGTCTCTTTACTGAATTCATCTAATAGGAAAAAGTTCAAAGCATTGGACCAATGTTTTGGTGCTCCCTATTGAATCTTTTTCCAGATGATGGGTGGAGACTTCTAGTCTTACAGCACTCTATTTAAATATCATCCATTTTAATGGTCAAATATTCAATAGTAATTTTACACCTAAAAATATCATCCATTTTAATGGTCAAATACTCAATAGTAATTTTACACCAAAAATATTTATGGTATTTTTATTGGTTCAAATTAACCTTTGACTATTGAAGTGGATGATATTCAAAAATAGCCCTGGTAGAAAGACCTTAAACATTGGAATTATGAAGTAGTTACAACTTTTTCTCTGTTACCAATATAATAGAAAGATAAGCGGCACACAAAACAGACCAATATAATAGTTCTTCAGATGTTATATAGTTAGCAACCATGATGATATCTAAGAAACAAATGATGTAGCAGTATTATATCATGCATGTCTTTAATCTTCCTCCTTTTTTTATCAGACCATTGAAATGGAAGTGCACATGGACTGCAGCGAATGTGAAAGGAAGATTCGCAGGGCTTTGTCAAACATTGAAGGTTCATATCATGTCTATATTTTTTTATTTTCCATTTGTTTTAGTAAAGTTTGGCTGTCTAAATATGCCTTGAAACATTTAAATTGCAGGAGTGCATACAATCGGCATAGATATTGAGAAACAGAAAGTAAGTGTGAGTGGGTATGTGGATGAAATGACTGTTTTGGAAGCAGTGAGGAATTCCACTGGTAAAAGAGCAGAGTTGTGGGCTTATCCATATAGCAGTGAATACAATCCTTATGCTACTCATTATTTTCAACAGAGCAGCACTTGTTCTTCCACATATAATTATGGGCAGATTAATGGGACTGTGCAAGACAACTATGAATCAGAAGCACCTTCTTCTTCTTCTTACTCCACAGTGATAATGGATGACAAAGCAACCACCTTGTTCAGTGATGAAAATCCTCATGCCTGCAGTGTTATGTAAATCTCTTGCAACTTATTGAGAACAACATACAAGAAATTGCTGCAAATCATTTGGCAAATAGACCTGGTTCAGGGAAGCCTGATGAACTGCTCGGCAGCGGGACTTTGAATTAAGGCATATTAGCCTTTCAATTAGAACTTCACCGACTCAAAATCAAAAATCTCTGTGAAGTAAATTGTGGATATGTAACATCTATTAATAATCTACCTATATGACTAAATATTTTTTTTATCAAAGGTTCTTCCTTTTTCCTTTTAAATTCGTACAGCTTTAGCATTAAGATTGTCCACAATTTTAAAGCTTGCTTTGACTTAATTTGGGAAAGGTGCAAAGGCAACCTTTGTCGGTGGCTGCTTTCTGCTACAAAGGTTATGAAGTAGAATATAGAGTATGAACAAGAGATTGTTTCATTAATTATATAAGACAGTGTAAGGAGTATTTCATAAAAATATGTGTTCATTTTAAGGAGAAAATGTAATTTGCAACGAAATTTTATGTTAAATTATTAATGATGCAAATTGCAAATAGCAACATCACACAAAATGTAAATGAAAAATATAAAGTGGCCTCATGAGGTTGAATTGAAGTGATATGCAAATGTTCGTAACTTGGAATATTTACTTTAAAGTTGTTGAAACAGAAAAGAGTTTATTGAAGAAGGCTCTCCTTGGTTTTTGATATTAATTTAAATTTTACAAATGTAACAGAGCAAAGAGGTATATATAGAGAGAGTTTGTGTATTATATGGGTATGTGAAAGTTGGTATTTTACACAATTTTAAATCATTTTTTTTTTAATATAATTTAGATTTTGGTATGTTTTCATTTATAAGGTTATATTGATGTGAGTATTAGTATAAAAGTGGGTTCTAATAGTAAGAGAACATGGTGTTAAATTTAAAAAAATAAGAGGAATATTGAGATTAATATATGATATATGAGTTTTTTTTTAAAGTGACACCCTTAATCTTTTCCACACCTTTTACATTTAAGTTTATTCTCTATAGTTTAGAGAGCTTTCATTCAATACCTTGGTTTTAGTTGGGCTTGGCCCATTGGTTGAAATATCTCTTTATTTCTCATCCCTTCTTCTCAACAATTCTTCTAAATATAATACTCTTGCTTTAATCATCTATAAGTTGTGGAAAGTTATAAACTTTATGATCTTCCATAGAAATAAAATTTATTTTCTGCTCTTCTATAATAATTAATTAAATGTCATGTCTTGTAAGTGGTCAATGTTGGCTCTAATATAACATGTCATGAATCCTCTTGATAAGGGGAAAAGTAATAAATGGACACAAAACTAAGTTCAACATCATCTACTAGAGTTTAACAAACTCCTCCAATGCTAAGTTGAGTAAAACTAAAAGTCAGTTGGGGGCCTCTAGAGATTGTATATCACACACAAATTGGATGCTTGTTGTACATGAGATTCGCAAGATAAATTTTTATCTTCCACACATTTTTCTCTTAAACTTGATTTAGAAACCAATGTTAGAGCAAAGGATCATGCACTTGCTATAATACTATACAGTATTGTTCTTTTATCTCAGTTTAAAATATTAGAATTGGAGATCAAATCAAACTCTTATCAATGATATTTTCAAAGGTTTTTTAAATATTAGATCTTGAATTCTATTCTTGAGAAAAACAAATTGAACACTATTTTCACGATTATTTAGTTTTTAATAGGTTAAATGAGGGTTCTATATGGAGTCTTGCCCAAATAAAAGATAAGCATAAGTACAATAATAAGGAGCCAAAATAAATAAAAATGACATAAAAATAACTACTAATAATAAAACCAAAACATTGGTTTACTCAAGTGATTGAGTGGGACAATGCCCGCATTTAGTTTTTTTAACCAATTTTTTTAGGAAGATGAAGGTGTGAAGGAGGGAGATGAATGGGGAGCTTCCCTAGAAAAGGAGGAGGATGAAAGACTCATCAATCTGTGGATGGAGGTGGTTTCCCATTAAAATGTGTGTGGATCATCTATGTTTCACTTGGATATGGATCGGCAAGCTTTTGTTGTGCAAGGAAGCTCTAAGAGAGATGATGAGACAAAAGATAGGGATGTTTGTGTTTCTCTAGCTACTAGTGAGGTTGGTTCTCTAGTCATCCAACAACATTTTACCTACTTGGAGGGGTCTCTTAATTCTAAGGGTTGGGATGCTTTGGTTGAGTAGCAATCTAGGAATAACCTACGTCAAGGGTTTCTCCTTTTTCCTAGAAAGCCAATTATTATTGGTAAAGGGATAGTTTGTCTTGTAGGGGCACCTATATGCTCCTATGTGAATCCCTAAGTTGGGTTCGTAAGCCAAGAAGAGCATAATAGTAAAGGCTCAAAGAGCCTGAGCATAATAGTAAAGGCTCAAAGAGGCTGAACATAATAGTAAAGGCTCAAAGAGCAAGGAGGTAAGGGAGGGTTTTAGAGCTCCTTGTGCACCTCCTTTAAATAGATCTTCTAGGTGAATAATAGAAGTGGGTACACTAGTCTTGAGGAAGACAAAAAGTCTTAGGTGGAAGTAACCAAAGGCAAGGACTTTGCTACTCCCTCTTTCTCTTTCTCTTTGGATCTCCTTTTGTATGACCAAGGTATCCATCTTAGGGTCACTAATTTTATTGTTGAAGATCATCCTTAAGGTTGGTTAATTCTCTATGTAGACACCTAAAATTGACACTTTGTCAATTCCGACTAATTCTTCCATAATTGACCACCTTCTAATTAATTATCCCACTTCTCACTTTTGTATTGATTAAATAATATTTTATTAAATTAATACTTTTCCTGGACATCTATATTAATTAAATAATATTTTATTATTTAATTAATATTTTCCCCACACCTTCACAATTCCCCTTCATCACAAAAAATCACTATTTCATCTAATATGACCTTAGACAAATAATTATTTATCCTAGAGACCATATTCCCCTTTCCCACAAATTAAATAAATATTCATATTTACTTAATTTTGAATTTGTTCACTTTTTCTTAATTCCTCTAATTACCATTTACCTCCTAATCACATGCACATAGGTTTATTTAATAATTAATCAATAATTACAACCCCCCAAAATTCTAGAGGATCCACTTGTCATACTTTGTACATGCATGTACATGACAAGTGGTACTTTGAGGTATGGACAAATCTTCCATTCCTTGTTCCTCAAATTTAAAATTTGTTTGTCCTCACGCCTTACAAATTTTAAATTTGAATAAAATCCAAACCATGTCTTTTCATTAATTCCTCCAAAGTACCCTAACTACCCCATTAATCCTAGCCATCCACTAATCTCAAAATCAATCCTCCACCCTTGATGTTCCATAAATCATGGAATCTCCATTTGCATCGCATTCCTTTTTCCCAGTTGTCCAATTCTCCTTTCTTGAGAACTCTCAAGCATTGTGAGCCCTTGATCTTTATCCTCAATCCTAGCCCTTCATTTTGACACTCAAAAATCTATAAATTGGAGGTGCCTCTCACCATTTCAATAACACAACTTAATGCAAGGATATGCTGCTAGTTTGAGCACTTAGACATCAAAGCAAATTAAGAAATTATCTTAGGACATATCAAAGGGAGTTCATGTTTATGGGTGCATTTTGTTTAATTTGAGTTTCCTTTCTGGTCTAATCTTGAGTGTTGATAGTTGAAGGTAATTAGGGAGGTTTAACTAATTTAGGTCTCCTTTATATGATTACTTTCTCCTATGCACATTTTGGGAACACTTGGTGGGACCCACATCCCTAATTACTAATCTTAATTAGGTGTTTTTTAGTTTTTGTGCCATGTAGGATACAGTTCAATAGTTTTACTCGTGGTTCGACAGTTGCACACTATGTTTTGACAGTTCCATATTGCCGTGTTCTAACGCATTTTTGGCACTTCTTGACTTTATAATATTCAATTTTTTGACAAGGTGAACTATTTTCACAGGGTGTTATGCTGCTAAAATCTCTCTAATCTTGTTGATTTGTGTAGGTCTAACATCTTTTTATTACAGGGTTAGCATCCCAACATCAATTCGATGGGTCTACTCACATTTCAACAGTTTTGCTTGTATTTCAGTGGTCCTGTGGTGTAGTAGGCATAGATCAGTTTAAGTCTTTTAAACACATTTTCATCATTTTTTTCTAACTTTTCTTCTTGGGTTTCCATCATGATGTTGATTTTGTAGGGGAGATGTTGTTCGAAACATCATTAACACTTTGTGTTGTAAACTAACCTCCTTCGGACTAAAGCCAATTGCTTGTGTAGGTCATCTTCTTCAGTAAATGGTTTTGATAGGTATAACAATTCACGTTTTTATTTCAATTCCTTTTAATCTTTTCCAGATCAACAGTCTTGTCCTGTCCTTCAGTGGTTGTGTTTTGACTTGTAGTTGTGGTTTGTTTCATTTGGTCTAATAATTCAACTTGTTTGTTTGGTTGTTGTGGTGGTTTAACACTTGCCTTATATCCCTTTATTTGTAAGTCCAAGATCGAATTATAACAAACTAATAACATTTTGTATTGTAGCATTGTGGGCCAAAGACTTTGATTTTCCACTAAATTTAGTTGCATTAAATCAAAGTAGTGGGAATTAACTTGTGTGCTTTGTCTTAGGATTATGTAAGGACATATGCTCTCCCTCGCACCCTTGGGTGATCTTGGGGATCAAAAGTCCTTCACTATTTTATTTGTTTTGTTTAATCCTAGGGGTGTTAAAGAATGTATGCTCTCTCCTTGCACTTCGTGTGATCTTGGAGATCAAAAGTGCCTAACATTCCTTCCCTTTTAGGAGGCCTACTTGGGGATTTCATCACCACAAGGGATGACCTCAACCACGTGTTCTGATGAGGTATAAAAATAGGGAGAGCAAAATTTGTACCTCAAAAAGGAGCCATCGTCATGTCTAGTAGAGCCCCAAGACCCACAGTCTGTCGAGACTTGTGAGGTGAAGAGAATAGGAGAGGCCCTCCTAATCTCACGCTTGTAGACACGCCCTTAGTTCATGGACTTGTGCCTCAAAGTACCTAGTGTATATCGAGGACTCCTTAGACACCTTGTCCATCCTATCATAAGACCTTTTGACCATTACTCCTTGTGGTGTATCGACATTGAAGAGGCCCGAGAAGACACTCACTGTGTACTTTCATACTAAGAGAGATAGAACTCACCTTGTGGTTCTTCCTTTTTTCTTTTAAATTCGTAGAGCTTTAGCAATAAGAGTGTCCATAATTTTAAAGCTTGCTTTGACTTAATTTGGGAAAGGTGTAAAGGCAACCTTTGTTAATGGTTGTTTTCTGCTAAAAAGGTTATGAAGTAGAATATAGAGTATGAACAAGAGATTGCTTCATTAATTATATAAGACAGTGTAAGGAGTATCTCATAAAAATATGTGTTCATTTTAAGGAGAAAATGTAATTTGAAACGAAATTGTATGTTAAATTATTAATGATGCAACTTACAAATAGCAACATCACACAAAAATGTAAATGAAAAACATAAAGTGCCCTCATGAGTTTGAATTGAAGTGATATGCAAATGTTAGCAACTTAGAATATTTAAGTTTAAAATTGATGAAATAGAAAAGAGTTTATTCAAGAAGGCTCTCCTTTATTTTTTATATTTATTTAAATTTTGCAAATGTAACATGTAATAGACAAAAGAGGTATATAGGTATAGAGAGAAAGAGAGTTGTGTATTATATGGGTATGTGAAAGTTGGTATTTTACACAATTTTCTATTTAGGACAGAGCAAAATAAATTTTTTTTAATATGATTTAGATCTTGGTATGTTTTCATTTATAAGGTTATATTAATGTGAGTATTAGTATAAAAGTGGGTTCTAATAATAAGAGTACATGTTGTTAAACTTAAAAAATTAAGAGGAATATTGAGATTAATACATGAAATATGAGTTTTTTTTATAAGTGACACCCCTTAATCTTTTCCACACCTTTTACATTTAAGTTTATTATCTATATTTTAGAGAGTTTTCATTCATTACCTTGGTTTTAGTTGGGCTTGGCCCATTGGTTGAAATGTCTCTTTATTTCATATCCCTTCTTCTCAATAATTCTTCTAAAGAGGAGATCATGAGGATGGGAAGTTTAAAGTGAAACCTTTTTGGGTCGATTGTCTTTGCCTCCATTTGGAAAGCTTGGGAGGTTTATCGAACTCTTGTCTCAAAATTTGACCTGCTTTGGCCTACTCTTCATTGGGGTGAACAGTTATCTCCTTGGTGGACTTTGAAACACAATGGAAGACCTATGGCTCTCATCTAGGGCTGCTCTAGTCTCAAATTGCACAAAAGGGGACTTTCTTCATTCCGTGATCTCTGCACTTCCAAGGGCATTAAGGATTGGGAGATTCTTAATGGTGAATTTGGACTCCAGGAGTCACAGAAAAGGACCTATTATGTCTTGCTCTCTGCATTCTCTGTCATTCCTGCCCAAGGATCATTGTTGTGTGAGTTTGAATGGTTGAGTAAGCTTAAGTGGAATAATGGATTAAGTCTGAATCACTGTGAACCCAAGAGGATCTATAAACTATTAAAAGACTCAGATGAGATCTTCATGCATTGTGCCAAGGTTTGGGATTGTAAATGGAGTCATAAAAGCCTAAAATTGTCCTTTCTCTCCTTTTGCTCAAGTACTCTAGAACCTAAAAAGGGTTGTTTCAGGTGGTTATTTGGTCTAATGAAGTTACCAATAGGTTTTAATAGCTATATCTATAGTGTTTGTAATATTGTTGAGACATGTGATCACATATTTTTCAATGTCCTTTTGCATGTAGAGTTTTGGATATTTTTATAGGTGGTTTGGCTAACTGGTCTCTGATTGTTCCTAAATGTAAGCTTGGCATATTGTTTGGGTACTTTTCCAGTTTTGATTCAAAAACCAATAGACTTTGGCTGGTTCTTACTACTGAGGTTTTATGGATATTATGGAAAAAGAGGAATGAAGATCACTTCCAAAACAAATTGAGGGTTCTTACTAAGTCTAATTTTAGACTCACCCAATCTAATATTTTTCTACAGGTTGTTGCCTCTGTGGAAACTCAATTAGATTCTGGAGCAGAGGAAGAAGATATTGGACATCATACACAGGGTGAAGATGGATTTGACTTGCCCAAGATGGGACCACAGGATTTGAGTAAGATTTACAATTCTTTCAGTTACAGGTTAGAGGAGCTACACAGTAAATTCAAAGGCCTACAATTTGATGAGCCAGAGGAACTTGCAATGGCACACAGTGGCGCCCAGGATTCAGGTGCACCTGCAATTGTTCCTGGTCTGGATGATTCTCCAAGGTTCTTTATTGATTAGGATGGAGTTTCTAATATGCATGTTGAACTTGAAAATGACGTGTATGCTGACACAGAATTAGAAGCAGAGGTTGATTACTTTCTGGATCTTGAATCAGATATGAAGCTAGAGCTTTCTGAGAAGGAAGAAGATAGGGATGTGCCAATGGGTGATGCTGATCCTAAACAAGTTTAGTGGACTGTCATAAGGGGAAAAGTAATAAATGGAAACAAAACTAAGTTCAACATCATCTAGTAGAGTTTAACAAACTCCTCTAATTTACTAAGTTGAGTAAAACTAAAAGTTAGTTGGCGGCCTCTAGAGATTGTATAGCACACATGAATTGGATGCTTGTTACATGAGATTCTCAAGAAAAATTTTCATCTTGCACACATTTTTCTCTTAAACTTGATTTAGAAACCAATGTTAGAGCAAAGGATCATGCACTTGCTATAATACTATGTATTGTTCTTTAATCTCAATTTAAAATATTACCATTGGAGAACAAAGCAAACTCTCGTCAATGATATTTTCAAAGGTTTTTTAAGTATTAGATCTTGAATTCTATTCTTGAGAAAAATGAATTGGACACTATTTTGGGGATTATTTAGTTTTTAATAGGTTAATGAGGGTTCTATATGGAATCTTGGCCAAAGAAAAAATAAGCATAAGTACAATAAGGAGTCATAATAAATAAAAATAACATAAAAATAACTACTAACGATAAAACCAAAACATTGGTTTACTCAAGTGATTGAGTGGGACAATGCCCTCATTTAGTTTTTTAACCAGAATATTTAAGAAGATGAAGATGTGGAGGAGGAAGATGAATGAAGAGATTCTCTAGAAAAGGAGGAGGATGAAAGACTCATCAATCTGTGGATGGAGGTGGTGCAAGGAAGCTTTTGTTGTGTAAGGAAGCTCTAAGAGAGATGATGAGACAAAAGAAAGGGATGGTTATGCTTCTCTAGCTACTAGTGAGGTTGGTTCTCCAATCATCCAACAACATTCTACCTACTTGGAGGGGTCTCTTAATTCTAAGGGTTGAGATGCTTTGGTTGAGTAGTAGTCTTGGAATAACCTATGTCAAGGGTTTCTCCTTTTGCCTAGCAAGCTAATTATTATTAGTAGAGGGATAGTTTGTCTTGTAGGGGTACCTATATGCTCCTATGTGAATCCCTAGGTTGAGTTTGCAAGCCAGGAAGAGCATAATAGTAAAGTCTCAAAGAGAAAGGAGATAGTGGATGGTTTTAGAGCTCCTTCTGTACCTCCTTTAAATAGATCTTCTAGGGGAATAATAGAAGTGGGTCTACCAGTCTTGAGGAAGGAAATGTATTGGGTTGAAGTAACTAAAGGCAAGGACTATGCTACTCCCTCTTTCTCTTGTTCTTTGGATCTCTTTTTGTATGACCAAGGTATCCATCTTAAGGTCACTAATTTTATTGTTGAAAGATCATCCTTAAGGTTGGTTAATTATCTATGTATACACCTAAAATTGACACTTTGTCAATTCTAACTAATTCTTCCATAATTAACCACCGTCTAATCAATTATCCCACTTCTCACTTTTGTATTGATTAAACAATATTTTATTTAATTAATACTTTCCCGACATCTATATTAAAAAAATAATATTTTAATATTTAATTAATATTTTCCCAACACCTTCACAATTCCCCTTCATCATAAAAAATCATTATTTCATCTAATATGACCTTAGACAAATAATTATTTATCCTAGACCATATTCCCCTTTCCCACAAATTAAATAAATATTCCTATTTACTTAATTTGGAGTTTGTTCACTTTTTCTTAATTCCTCTAATTACCATTTACCTCCTAATCGCATGCACATGGGTTGATTTAATGATTAATCAATAATTATATCCCCCCAAACTTCTAGAGGATCCACTTATCATATTTTGTACATGCATGTACATGAAAAGTGGTATTTTGAGGTATGGACAAATCTTCCATTCCCTTTTCCTCAAATTTAAAATTTGTTTGTCCTCATGCCTTACAAATTTTAAATTTGAATAAAATCCAAACCATGCATTTTCATTAATTCCTTCAAAGTACCCTAACTACCCCATTAATCCTAGCCATCCACTAATCCCAAAATCAATCCTCCACCCTTGATTTTCCTTAAATCATGGAATCTCCATTTGCATCAAATTCCCTTTTGCCACTTGTCCAATTCTCCTTTCTTGAGAGCTCTTAATAATTGTGAGCCCTTGATCTTTATCCTCAATCATATCCCTTCATTTTGACCCTAAAAAATTTATAAATTGGAGGTATCTCTCACCATTTCAACAACACAATTGTATGCAAGGATATGCTGCTAGTTTGAGCACTTAGACATCAAAGAAAATTAAGCAATTATCTTAGGACATATCAAAGGGATTTCATGTTTATGGGTGTATTTTGTTTAATTTGAATTTCCTTTTTGGTCTAATCTTGAGTGTTGATAGCTGTTGATGGTAATTAGGGAGGTTTAACTAATTTAGGTCTCCTTTATATGATTACTTTCTCCTATGCACATTTCAGGCATGCTTGGTGGGACCCACGTCCTTAATTACTAATCTTAATTAGGTGTTTTTCAGTGTTTGTGCCATGTAGGATACAGTTCAATAGTTTTGCTTGTGGTTCGACGATTGCGCACTATGTTCTAGTGGTTCTGTCTTGACGTGTTCTAATGCATTTTTGGCACTTTTTGACTCTATAACATTCAATTTTTTGAAAGGTGTTGTTTTCACAGGGTGTTATGATGTTGAAATATCTCTAATCTTGTTGATTTGTGTAGGTTTAACATCTTTTTCTTATAGGATTAGCATCCCAACATCAGTTTGACGAGTCTACTCATGTGTTGGTGGTTCTGTCCTGTATTTCAGTGGTCTTGTGGTGTAGTAGGAATAGATCATTTTACGTCTTTTAAACACATTTTCATCATTTTTTGCTAATTTTTGTACTCAAGTTTCTGTTAGGATGTTGATTTTGTAGGGGGAGATGTTTGAAACATCATTGACACTTTGTGTTGTAAACGAACCTCCTTTTAGCTGACTAAAGTCAGTTGCCTACATAGGTCATCTTCTTCAACAGTTTTGCTCATGATTCAACAGCTCTGCACTATGCTTCGATGGTTCTAACAAGTATAATAGTTCATGATTTTATTTTAATTCCTATTAATCTTTTCTAGATGAGAGGTCTTGTCCTATCCTTCAGTGGTTGTGCTTTGACTTGTAGTTGTGGTTTGTTTCCTTTGGTCTAATAATCTAACTTGTTTGTTTGGTTGTTTTGGTGGTTTAACACTTGCCTTACAAGCCTTTATTTATAAGTCCAAGACCGAATTATAACTGTTATCTATGAAAAAGGGGATGAAGGAGACAAGCATGCACACTAGATCAAACCCTCTTCCACAATAGCATTCAAGGCCAAGACTGAGCCAAATCACTATCAAATGGAGGTGGACTTAGCTACAAATCTTGTGCTCAAAAGTGCTATGGAAAGATATGATTTAACCAAGCCTTTTTTATTAAACCCTAGGTCAAGTATGCATAAATCCCTAGTTATAAGATAATCAACTTGTAATAGACAGAAGATGATAGAAAACCCAAAATCTGAATGCACAAAGATTATCAGAGAGATATCAGAATCTGTACCGTGGAAACTGGAAAGTCAGAGGACTATGGGGCAGCTGCCCAAGTCTAGAAAGATAGAATCTTCAGAAACTTGAAACTGGAGAAATGTCGTAGAGTGTCCAGATGCCAAATTTAGTACCTGTTGAGCAAGAGGACTTCAAGGTGGGCACCCAAGGCTTCCATAGAGGAATATCCACAAACTACTTTCAGATCTTGAAACCATTTCCCTTACAAAACCTTCATGTACCTTCACTTATTCAAATTTTGCACCTATAACCTGCACACACAAAGAAAAGGGGTTTGGGGGTTGTGGTATTTAGGGATTTACCTCAATCAAATCCTAGGATAGCATTCAAGCTTCCCAACACCGTTGCTAAAGAGAGTGTGTGCCCTAGCAGGGCAAAGGCTAAAGATAAACTAATGATGAAATGATTCATATCACAATGATATCACCTCAGAGGTGAAGCCCTTAGGAGAATGAAAATCCTTGAACTCATAAGAAGATGGATGATGATTCCAAATCTGCAACAACACACACAATACAAACATAATTCTGCAACAATAACACAATGAATACTTTGAATGCTTTTTTCTCCAAGATCATGTAAGTTCACTATATCCATCTTAGTTACAAATGAATTCAAAAATCCACTTGTATATGCTTTCCCGCTAACATTCATAAAATTAATTAAAAGAGTCGACACAGAGAGACCCATTTAAAGCTCTTATGCTGGCATGCTTTGAAATTAGCCCCGACCAATCAGGGAGGACTTGGGCGTGGATGCCCAAGTCCCAAGGCGCCTTTTTGGTTTAGTGTAAGGCATAAAATGGGCCCCTAGTTCCCATTTGTCATGGGTTTCAGGGGATTTTGCATTAGGATGAATATTTATGATGTATAATGTAATCATAGGGACTTAGGAGCTAAACTAGGAGGTAAAAAGGCATGTGTCCACTTTTTACTCCATAACATTTAGCCCCCACTTTAATGTGTGTATGATCTTACAATCCATACATGCATTAAAGCATGGTCAAAGCATATCAAACACATCAAACACAAGACTGAAGACACACCCTAATTTAAAGGGCCATTTCTAGCCCCCAAGCTTAGGCAAACATAATAAAACACTTGACCATCACATAAGACACAGTGAATATAGTAAAGAAGCACGTAATACATGGAGAAGACATGAATACAGTCATGTAATACACAAGGCATACACAAAGAGAAGACATGATTTAAACAATTACACACACACACACATATAACTCTAACTAAGCACATAAAACACACAGTGTGGAGGGAGCTCATTGCTACACACCATTAGACCACGCAAAAACACACAAAACACACAACGTGGAGGGAGCTCATTGCTACGCGCCTTTACACCACACAAAAACACGCAAGACATACAAGGAAGACACATAAAGCACACGAAAAACACATGGAATACACAAGCGTTGTATAGTATGTCATCAATGCACTATACGTCTTATACACAACAAACACGGGTGATAGGGAGGAGCTCATCACTACGCTCCATTATCTAAGACATGCCAAACACACCTAACAGTTGAGCTACGCTACCACAACTGCCAAAGACACGCTTAAGGGTGAATAACTCTAGATCCAACCTCGCCTCACAATGAGGACTTTGTAAAAGGATGTGCAACTACTCAAGGGAAGACACAATCCCACCTTTTGCATAAGAGCTTTCAAAATGCAACCCCACCTGCATCCGTAGACACCTTACAATGAAAAGGAAGCATGTGCTTAAAGTATGCAACCCCACCTGCATCATGGAGATGCCTTACAGTAAAAAGAAGGTATACACAATAAAACAAAGTACACAACCCCACCCGCATCACAGAGATGGCTTACAATGAAAAGGAAGTGTATGCAAACACACTTTATCAATGTCTAAAATAATCAAGCAATTACCATGATATATGCCCCCACCTTAAAGTGGTTGATCCTGCTTGCCAGTATCAAGCACATTTAAGGTAAAGTGAAAACACGTAAGGGAACAAGAGCTTTCGCAAAGCCCATGCCCCAAGACTTTAAGATATAATCAACCATATAATCTTAGGTTAGAAAATCTTACTCTAAGATAACACATAATCAACAACATATAATCTTAGGTTAGAAAATGGACCTAGTCCATATATGAAGATGGGGTTGATATATTACTGACGCTTGACTAGTAGAATCACTCCATGTTGTGACTCGTATTTTGAAATTTTTTGTAAGAAAGCTTTGCAATACTCTAAATATGCTTCTATGCACTTTGGATTGTTTTGTATCTCACCTTGTATCTACACTCGGTTCTGAGATACCTGAAGTATAACCTCACGGCTATACTCAATTTTGAACCTGCAAGTGTAGACTTGGTCTAAATTATGTGATATGATAAATGATTTATGTGTAAGTTTCATGATTGATTTGGTTGTTATCTTAGAGTAAGATTTTCTAACCTAAGATTATATGTTGTTGATTATGTGTTATCTTAGAGTAAAATTTTCTAACCTAAGATTATATGTTGTTGATTATATCTTAGAGTAAGATTTTCTAACCTAAGATTATATGTTGTTGATTAGAGTAAGATCTTAGACATTTCAGAAGAGGAAGTTGGCACAAAGTTTATCTTTTGTGATGAAATGCTTCTCTCTTTAAGGTTACCTCCTAATCCTTGTAAGGATGGCAGAGGAGGAACCTCAGCAAAAATTCCTTTATCTCTTGGGCGAGGGGATTCCTTCAGCTTGGGCTTCTTTTCACTCTCTATTTGTTTGGTAGGAGGAATTGTAGCCTTAGAGGACTGAGAGGGTCCAGGAAAATCCTTGCCATGTGATAGTTGAGCTATTAATTTTGCCTTATATTTTTGATATGCCAAGAAAATTTTATCTTCTCTTGGTTGATTTGGTTCAGTGGGTTGTGGCCAAAAGTAGTCTAAGTTGAAGTTTCCATGATTGACCAAAGGTTTCCATACACTATGATGTACAACATGCACTCATCCTTCATGAGGGAATTTTAAACACTTATGAATGGTAGAAGGGACCACTTTCATGGACTTGAGCCAAGGATGGCCTAGTTTCACATGAAATAGGTTCGAGGTGGGAATGATGACAAATGGTTGTTCTAGGGCTTTTTCCACCACTTTAATCAAGAGTATAATCTTCCCAATAGCTGGGAGGAAATATCCATTATGTGCCTTAATCATTATATGTGTAAGATCATAAGTGCCTTGTGCCAAATCATGCATCTATAAGAACTCTTCAGTTATCACATTCGTCATACAATTAGGATCAATAAGGACTCCTCTTATAGGATTCCCACTTATACGTGCTATAATGTAAAGAGGGCCATTAATATCTCTTATTGTGACCTCATGTGGATTGAATGAGATTACAGGTTTAGGAGCCTTCTTTTTCTTATTAACTTGGGGAGGGACCATACCACCCTAATTTTGATTAGACTATTGCACACCAAGGCACTAGTTTGAGGAAATCGGGTTTTTGAAAATAAAAAACACACTAATTTTACTACAAACAAAGTGATTATAATGTGAGGGGTGCTGCACAACAAGGCAATGTAAATGATTTTAAGATTTTGCACAAAGAAGTGTGAAGAAGAAGCTAGAGTTGTTAATGTTGAAATACATAATGTGTAATTGAAAAATTGTGGTTTTTGAGATGAAAGATGAGAAATGAGACAATACTTCAATAAAAAAATTAGATTTGAATGAATGTTTAAAAGAGCAGCAAAATCTGAAATAAGATTTTGACTACAAACCCTAGTTTTGCAAATGACTAGGTTATAGGAAAAATGCAAGTTTTCAACAAAAACCTAGCAAATGAGATCTTCAAATGCGAGATGTGATATCACGAAATGATTAATTGCTGTAATATGGATCAAATCTAATGTAGAAATCAGAAAATCAAATGTTTCTATGATATGCAATGAAATAATGCAAAACTATGCCTTTATGTAAGCCTAGAATGCTTTTTTTTTCGCTTTTTTCAAGATTGTGCAAGATCTTTCAATGAATAATGATAAGTATGATTGGAATTAATGCAAGATCTGAATTCAAGTCTTAGATATATGTAAATTCTTGATGCTACGGGTTCACCAAAATGTTATGTATGAAAAAGGGGATGAAGGAGAGAAGCATGCACACTAGATCAAACCCTCTTCCACAATAACATTCAAGGTCAAGACTGGGCCAAATCACTACCAAATAGAGGTGGAAACAACTATAGGTCTTGTGCTCAAGATTTCTATGGAAAGATATGATTTCACCAAGCCTTATTTATCAAACCCTTGGTCAAGTATGCATAAATCCCTAGTTGTAAGATAATCAACTTGTAACAGACAGAAGATGATAAAAACCCAGAATCTGAATGCACAAAGATGATCAAAGAGATATCAAAATTTGTACCTTGGAAGTTAGAAATCCATAGGACTACGGGGTGGGTTCCCAAGTCCAGAAAGATAGAATCTTTAGAAATTTGAAACTGGAGAAATGTCACAAAGAGTGTCTAGATGCCAGATTCAGTACCTATTTGAGCAGGAGGACTTCAGGGCGAGTGCCCAAGTCTTTCGTAGAGGAATATCCACAAACTACTTTCAGATCTCGAAACCCTTTCCCTTACACAACCTTCCTGTACCTTCACTTCTTCAGATTTCACACCTGTAACCTGCACACACGAAGAAAAGGGGTTTGGGGGTTGTGGTGTTTTGGGAATTTCCTCAATCAAATCTTGAGATAGCATTCAAGCTTCCCAACACCGTTGTTAGAGAGAGTGTATACCCTGGCAGGGTAGAGGCTAAAGATAAACCAACAATTAAATGATTCAAATCACAATGATATCACCTCAGAGGTGAAGCCCTTAGGAGAATAAAAATCCTTCAACTCATAAGGAGATGGATGATGATTCCAAATCTGCAACAACACACACAATACAAACACAAATTTGCAACAATAACACAATGAATTCTTTGAATAGTCTTTGCTCCAAGATCATAAGTTTGCTATATCCATCTTAGTTACAAATAAATTCAAAAACCCACTTATATATGTTTTCCCACTAACATTTGTAAAATTAATTGAAAGAGTCGACACGGAGAGACCCATTTAAAGGTCTTATGCTGACATGCTTTGACATTATCCCCGACCAATCATGGAGGACTTTGGCATGGGCGCCCAAGTCCCAAGGTGCATGTTTGGTCTTTGGTAAGACATAAAATGGGCCCCTAGTTCCCATTTGTCATGGTTTTTGGGGGATTTTGCATCGGGATGAATATTTATGATGTATAATGTACTCACGAGGATCTAGGAGCTAAACTAGGAGGTAAAAAGGTATGTGTCCACTTTTTACTCCATAAAAATAACAAACTACTAACATTTTGTATTATAGCACCATGGGCCAAAGACTTTGATTTTCCACTAAATTTAGTTGCATTAAATTAGAGTAGTGGGAATTAACTTGTGTGCTTTGTTTTAGAATTGTGTAAGGACATATGCTCTCCCTTGCACCCTTGGGTGATCTTGGGGATCAAAAGTCCTTGACTATCTTCTTTGTTTTGTTTAATCATAGGGGTGTTAGAGAATGTATGCTCTCTCCTTGCGCTTGGTGTGATCTTGGAGATCAAAAGTGCCTAACATTGCTTCCCTTTTAGGAGGCCTGCTTGGAGATTTCATCACCACAAGAGATGACCTCAACCACATGTTTAGATGAGGTATAAAAAGGGGGAGAACAAAAGTTGTACCTCAAAAAGGATCCATTGTCATGTCTAGAAGAGCCCTAAGACCTTCGGTCTGCCGAGACTTATGAGGTGAAGAGAATAGGATAGGCCCTCCTAATCTCATGCTTGTAGACGGGCCCTTAGTTCATGGACTTGTGCCTCAAAGTACCTAGCATATATCAAGGACTCCCTAGACACCTTGTCCATCCTAGCATAATACCTTTCGTCTGTTATTCCTTATGGTGCATGAGCATCGAAGAGGCTCGAGAAGACACTCACAATGTACTTTCATAGTGAGAGAGATAGAACTCACCTTGGATAGGGAAATTTCACCTCCAAGGAAAGGGTTGCATAGGTGGTACATGACCTTGCATTCCCTAGCTATCCAACACTAGATAGATATTATATTTGTGGGTCCACAAGGAATAACACACCTAATTGAATAAAATAGGATTGTTCATGTGTTTGGCATGTCTTCTTGTGTCGTACCAGTAAATGTCTTCATCTTAAAAATCCCCCAAAGTCCAAAACCAAGTGTCTTTTGTGTTAAATTGTTTGAAAAGCTTTGAATCGTATCCTTTTGCCAAAATTTCACCCAATTTAGTGTATCTACACTTGTTTCGGTGGTTACACCCTATTAAATTAAAATCCTATCCAAAAACCTATCATCAAAATTTTGTCTAACTCCAATTCAGTGTATCCACTCCTTATTTCAACGGTTGCATCCTGTCAAAGAAAAACTTGTCCAGAACATAGTGCTTTGAAATCCATCTAACTCCAGTTCAGCGTATCTATCACCTGTTTTGACGACCGCATCCTATCCACATAAAAACTCAATCTATCAACACACAGTCATCTAAAATCTTTCCAAAACTCAATCAACATATATGTCATCTATTTCAACAGTTGTACTCAGTCCCTATCCCTAGCATAGTCTGACCAAACAACAGACCATGTCATAACATAGCCCCAAAATCTGTCAGTCTTTCAATCGGCATATCTATTGTCTATTTTAGCGGTTGTGGTATGTCCAAACAAACATAGTTTCTAGATATGAAACCTAGTCCCTATCAAAATAGTCACCTAGACTCCTATTTTAACTTTAGTTCAGTGTATTTTTTGATATTTCAATGGTTGCGCTCTACCTTTCATTGGTTATGTCCTAATGTTCCACCCTGACCAGATTCTATCAAACTCTAATTCAACGGTCTTGTCTAAACCTTGGAGGTTCTTCTTTGTGCTTCAGTGGTTCTACTTTCCAGGTGAAAATAGTAAATCACTCCAAAAATCCAAAATCCTTTTGTTACTCCCAACTCATCCATCCACCATTAAATCTCATTTTTACATGCCCATAAGCTACAAACATGACTCAGCACGCATCCACACACATCTATCTCAAGTCTAGGATAAACATCCATCCCTTACATGTGTATCATTAAGTTATCATCCAATGTCACATAATCCAAAATTCATATTTTAAGCTAGAAAATCTAAGACCTTAATCTTTCATGATTCTTTCTTGAGAACTTTGCCTATCTCAAGATAGTAATCAACCTAAGTTTTATCTTGAGCCAAAGACATAACTTACATCTGTTTTCTTGCTTAGGAACTTAGACTATATCCTAAGTAAGGAAATCCACATCATTACAATCCACACAAGGTCTTCATCTATAGTTTGAGACACATATATATTATCAAATCCTAAACATCCACATTTGACCAAGCATCAACACAATGTCCTTTGACTTGTGATCACCTTTTACATCCATCACTATCAATTGCACCTGTCATTTCATGACCCTCATCACACGATCCTAAACCAAAAACAAATGGATTCATGTGGAAGACACCACTTTTATGGAGCACCCAACCTCAAATGCAAGCAAACCCCCTATCACCTCATGGGTCTTCAACAAGTGAAGCTAATAGATTTGTGAACCAACCTGAAATGGTTGTAGCCTCAAATCCTACACAACAATATTCATCTAGATTTGTTGATCTCCTTAATGATCAAAGACTAAATGACAAATTTAACGATTCCATTAGAGATCATAAGGATGAATTCTTTGAACAACTCATAGGGGAGGGGGCTAAGCATCCCCAACACTTTGACCAAGATAAGCTACAAGAGCTTCTCCATAGTACCCCACCAACTCTGATTCTTGATCATCCATGGGCCTGCGTGATCAACCAAAGCAACCCCATATATAACATCAGGCAACAAATTGGGGTAATATCCTGCCACCTCTCATTCACACTTCATCTCAAATATCACAACCACCCTATGGTATGCCTTTAAACCTCCATGATCCCACATCAAACAAACATGTGCCCCCCACGCTTTCTAGCTTTTATCAAATGTCTCTCTCAAACACAATGATCGTCCCACAATCCCTTCCCCCTCTTACCATTCCACAAAGAGACACAACCACACATTCCACATTACCACCCAATACACATTATCAACCCCCTCCACAACACCAATCCACATCACAACATCATTACAACCCCCAAAATCCCTTAACGAGCTATCTGCTTCACACTTCACAAACCCCACCACAACAACAACAAACCCATTACTCATCCAATTATCAATCCCTACTAAATACATCATATCTACAAAACATAAATCAAATGTATGTGCCTCCAATCCATTCTCAACAAATGGCACCCTATCTTCATACCAAACCTACAATCCACCACCACAAAACACCATGTCACTACCAAATCCTCCTCTTGCTAGTCCTTTCGATCAAGAGTAGCAAGAGATGAAAAATGCACTTAAGAATTTACAAATAGGGACACAAAAGAAATATTATATGTTCAATGAGCTATGTCCCTATGTCCTTGATTGATCCATAATAATGATTCCCTTCCCACAACATTTTGAGATACCCAAGTTTGACAAGTACAAAGGGAAGGGAGACCCTTGTGAACATGTCAAATAATTCTTCATGGCATGCCAAGAGGTGTCATATGACAATCAATATTTGCTTCACCTTTTCCCACGTAGCTTAGGTTGACAAGCCTTGGAGTGGTTCATGTATCTGCCCCATGGTTCCATTTCATCTTTTGTTGATTTATCTAAAAAGTTTGTCGTTCACTTCTCGTATAACATTGAACATGAAATTACCATGCTTGACCTTTATAACACTAAACAACATAATGGGGAGAGCTTTGCGGCTTATTTGCAAAGGTGGAGATCTCTCGCTAGTCATCTCCCTTGGACAATGCCTAAAAAATAGCTTGTAAATATCTTTATCTAAAAACTAAATCAAGAAATATCATTCCATTATACAAGTTTGTTGAACATCTACCTTTGATGAAAGCATTGACAAAGGGGTCACCATTGAGAAGGCACTTGTCATGAAAGGTTTAGTCAAAATTTATAACAAGAATGACAACAATAAATCAAACAATGACATACCTAAATTCTTGGCCAAGAACAAAAATGTTGTTAGTGATGGCACTATCGATTCCAAATATGTACAAATCACCACATCTAAATTGAAAGACACATAAGTTGTTCAAAACGTATCCCAACAAAGCAATGTCATTGTTCCATCTAAACAACCAAAATGTAACTCCCAGAACAATCCAAAACACAAGTACACTCCCTTGGGGGAACCCCTTGAAGAAGTGTTCTAAAAATTGGTCCAAGCTAATATGGTTGTGTTCCCAACAACTAAACCATTCAATGACAACAAACCCAAACCAGCATGGTATAAGGATAACAAATATTGCGACTACCATCATATCAAAGGCCATACTATGGCTAAATGCATGAATCTAAATAAATACATTCAAGACCTCATTGATTGAGGCAAAATTCAAGTAGAATGGGATAAGTCCACTTCACTAAATGAGAAACAAATCCTTTTCCTAATCATGGTCAAACCTCACAACCATCCTCCTCTCATGCTAACCAAAACAACCACACTAACCATGTCTATTATAATCACACTCCCCATAATTATGATAATGTTGTGGGTCGTGTTGATTGTGACTCCACCCATGTGTCTACCATTAGGATCAAAGGGAAATCCCACGACTGCACCATCACCATGAGATATTGTTGAGTCACCATCTCCACCATCTTCCTCGTAAGATTCCAAGTATAGTCTCCTAGATCATCTTTGGGAAACTATAGTGTAGATATCCATCCTAGAGCTCCTTAAAGCATTCCCCATCTGCAAAGACATCCTCAATAAAGCATTACAGGAATCCCATGTCCCTCATGACGTCCACCCTTAACAATTTCAAAACCTGGTCGCTCACTTGTCCTCTACTTGCCAGCTTGCCTTCAACCAAAACAACATGTTGCCTATTGATCATTCACATAACAAATCCCTCCACATAGAAGTCCTTATCACTAGATAGAAAGTCAAATGCATCCTTTTAGACAATGGGTATGCCTTGAACCTATGTACATTAAAATTCATAAAATAGTTGGGATATTTAGCAGTGGACTTAGAACCACAAGTTATCACCATAAAATCTTCTACTTGCTTCCCCATACAAGTAGGCCCAATTCTACAAAAAACTTTATGCTATGTGGTCAATCTTGATCTCCCATATAATCTTATCCTTGGTCACCCATGGTTGCATGCCATGCAGGTCGTCCCATCCACCTATCACCAATGTCTCAAATTCTCTCACAATGGCATGGAAGTTAGAGCTTTAGAGAAGAGTAGAGAGCATGAGAGAGAAGAAGAATCTTTCAAGAAGTTAAATCTAGCTTAGAGATGTTCAAATGAATAGAATAACTTACTTTTATATGCATTCCCACTGATTTCTAGATAACTAAACCACATGAGGCTGACATTGGGAATCATTTAAGAGGTCCCAAGCCGACAAGCCACAATTTAGGCCAGGGATAAAAGGGGACAAGGGCGCTTGGGTGCCCTGGTCCCTTAGCCCCAAACTCTCAAGATAAGGCACTTAAAGTCTTATTAGCTGTCAAACTTCATTATTAACCAATACATTGATGCAGAAAGGGCATGCACACAACTCAATGGACCAACAGATCCTATATCAAGCAACCTATTGGCTATAATGTGTTACATTTAAATTGTCAAACTAGGGAATCATATTCTTCTTGGATGGTACCTGTACTATGTGTACAGTTGAGGATTCCTGAAATGTAATCTAGGAGTTGTGCATAGGAATAAACTAATTGAAAAGTAAACAAATTCTATTTGCAAGGATTGACAAGTACTATGAGTAAGTAATGCTAATAAGAAATAACCAAGGTTATTCAGTTGGTTGTAAATCAGATGGACTTATGTAATTCCAAATATGAGAACAACTAATCGTTAATCGGTGATCACCTTGACTCAACAACACAGATTATCAAGATTTGACTAATTCATATGACATAAACTCATTACAACATGCATTAATCATAGACACATAAACATATAACATAAACTAAACACATGAACGTATAGGAGAGACACAGATACCTCAAGTGGCCCTTGCTTGAGTGACTGTGATCCCACAAAATCTACCTAGATCTCTACTGTATCTCTAAAACCATTGATTGAACTCAAAACATGTGTTCCTTTATTGAATGTTGAAGAGAAAATACAATAATCTTTCTGATAACACAATCTCTGTCTAACCTCTTGTTTCGTATACAGAATCTAACAATCCATACAGATAAGATCAGACTTCCCCTATTTGAACAAAACTACTAAGCAATAAATACCATAACTGTCTGTCCTCCAACAATATAGTAAGAGGACTTTATTACAAAGCAAACTAGGAATAGGAAACTAAACTGTCATAAAGGTAATGTAGATGTTAAAGTCCTACTATAACTCTCTTTATTCATTATGAAAAATAGTCAAAAATAGAAACAAAACATGGAGCACGATCTGAGATTCCTTCGTTACTCATGACTGCATCAATTGTCAAAGGATAATGTAGATGGCACAGTCCTACTGTAACTCTCTTTAGTCATTATGAAAAATAGTCAAAAATAGAAACAGAACATGGAGCAAGATCTAAGATTCCTTCATTACTCATGACTGCATCAATTGTCAAAGGATAACCATCAAAGAGTGGAGAGTTATGGATAACTCATTCCAATCAATTCAGAGTCTTCTTCCTTTAGTTGCAGGTGCATGTACTATCTGTTGTGTACATCAACACCTCCTTTGTTGCAAGTTACCAAGTGGTCTTTATGAAATGTAGCCACATACTTGTTGCATGGAGGGTTAGTCCATCACATGATATCTATACATCACAAGTACTAAAATTAACATAAAGTACTATCATATTTCATGAGCAATCATCAATTCACACATAATTAATTAACAACATATTATATACCAATCTTCATGCTTTCAATGTCTTAAGGATGATTATAGACATAGTCAATATATATAAAAGTCTAGGAATGTCTTAGGAAGCATGTACTTAAAGAAAGAGAAATAAGACAAAACATAGCCTCATCATTAGCCCTGCCTTAAAATTACTTTTTCAGGTTTTGTGCATCGGGACCAAGAATTACATACTCAATGCTCAAAAAAGTGTTACAATAGGTCCTAATTAACTAGTGTAAACAATTTAGGTCCACCCAGGTGCTAAATTAAGTGTAAAATGCTAGTGTGCACATTTTAAGACACAAAATTTAGCCCCCACTTTAGTGTGGGTATGGACTTACACTCGAACTCATACTAAAGGATGGATTCAAACACAAGACATAGAAGCCCAAAGAATTCTACCAAGATTGAGGGTTGATTAATCCTTCAAGCGTAGGATTCTAAGGTTGCAAACACATAGAATCATAGAAGCCATAGAATGTCACCAAAATTGAGGGGTAATCAAGCCCCCAAGTTTAGGATCCTAGGATTCTATGATGATTTACATACACATAAGACACATGACATAATTCACTCGCATATGAAGCACTTAGAAAACATGAGATAAGGCAATTCATACACAAGGCATACACTTGAGAAATCACAATGCATACATGTAATACACAAAGCATAGATGTCACACACAAAGTATACATGTCATAGACAAAGTATACACACTTGACATGAAGTTTATGTTGGAGTACTTGACAACACTGAGAGGGGGGGTGGATCAGTGTTGTAGACAAAACACTTTATTTACTTTTATTTCAGACTTTCAAAACAGAAGAAAGATTGCAAATTAAAGCCTTATTAATGCAAGTTATTGTGAACTAAGGAACTAAACATACAAGTGTAATGAACAAATGATCCATGCAACAAAGAGACCATAAGACAATAATTTTAGGAGTGGAAAACCCTCATGGGGTAGAAAAACCACTCATTAAATGCCTCACTGGCTTAATCAAAATGTGCTTCACTAGCAAATACAGATGCCTCACTGGCTATATGTGTCTCACTGGCTATTTGTGCCTCACTAGCTATTTGTGCCTCACTGGTTGTTTGCCTCACTTGCTATCTATACAATCTCATGAATACAATACAGAATTTGAATCAATACAGAGGGTTACTCATCGTTACCACAATAATGGGTTATACTTTCTGGGACATCCTAATTTTTGTTGAAATCACATATTTTTAGAAAATATAATGATTTAAGCCTTGAAAGGTTCCATTTAAAAGATTTTAATTGAAGAGGGTTTGATCAAACCCCCTTAGATTCAAACCCCCTTGGATAGAACCCTGCTAGTTTTAAACCATGCCTATAATGGAGTCTCCTCTACACCTATCAAAATGCTGATAAAAAACCACTTTTGATTTATCTTTTGAGGGATCAAATGAATTCATTTAAAATTTATGCTTTGTAAGTATGTAGTCCTTATTATAAGCTTCCCAAAAAATATAATTTTAAATATATTTAATTTGATTATTATATTTATTTTTTATTTCTTGTGAATGTATGTTTTTCACCGAACATCAAGTTCTCTATTCTACACACATGGAAAATTAGTCAATAACTCAAAAAAATTCTAAAAAATATCTATGCACTAGGTATTGATGTCCTTGTTTCAACAAAAGAAAAAAAAAATTGAATTTCGATACATACAGAAAAAGTTATGTTTTACGGAATATGCCTATGTCTAAATTATAATTGGTTTGACTTCAAAAATTAATTAAAAAATATAAATTCAACAAAACATTATGAAACCAAATGCATACACTATATATCGGTGTTACCAATCTAAATTAAAAATAATCAGAATTTTATCCTTTGTAGAAAAAAGTTATGTGCTACGGAATACACATCACTTTAAAAAAATGTTGTTTACTATTAAAAACAAGTTATCAAAGGAGATGCAAAAAAAATTTACAATTTAACTCCAATTTTTTTAAAATATATATATTTAGAATCTACAAACAAAATCTCACAAATCACTAGTTTGCATCATCTTCAAATTCTAAATGGTTTAGTGGCTATAGGTGTCAGAATGTGAAGATTTAGTTCAAAATATTGATTTCAATGTCAAGTTTGGCCAAAAAGTGTAACCCAAACCAGTTCTTGACTGTCTCATTATTTGAGACTCAAGAATACATAACTACAATTGTGCACATCAACTCAGAACAGATCTTGCATCAACACCCTGTTACAATCTCAATGATAGTGTAAGATACACACTCATCAATTTCATATCAAGTGTTTACATATCATGCCTTTTATACATTTCACAATGCCTTCCTTCTTTCATGAAACAGTTTGAAACTGTAACTAAAACCCTTCAACTATCTCTGATAGTTTTCAACTGCAACAGTAACTATCAAGAGAGTATGGTCGAATAGACCCATGTAGAAGAATGTAGAACTTTCATAAAGCCTTTTGAAGATATTCAAACTTTATTCAAATGCCTTTCACAAAAAGTTGTGGTTACAAAAACAATCTTAACCACAATAGAATATTATCAACAATAGTTCATATGATGTTCTCATCCTGTTTAAAGTAACAATAAACTGTCTTCAAGATCATTGCACAAGACCCAAGTGTCAAATCATGAGGGTGAATCCTTCAAACCCTAACCAAGAGTTTATCAATAGTTTACAAACCCTCTTGCATTGTCTAGAAACTGTTTGCCATTCACATAACTGTTTTATTTTTAGCAAAAGATAAATGAAAGAAATGAATTTATAGTCCCCAACTTAAAGTCTTCAACTCATAACTGAAACCCAAGTCAAGGTGAAGTCAAAACAACACTTTATAGACTAAGACTGTCACAACTCAAAAAGAAAAAACCATGAGCAACAAATTCAGATTGATTTCCCTTTTGCTCACAAATGGAAGATTGTAGAGGCAAAATAGTAAACAAAGTTCCATTTTAGATCTCTCAAACACCATTTCCATTTGCATAAGAAACCAAAGTAACATCTTCAACATGCACCTATAAAAAGAAGAATATCACCTGGAGTCTACTGTCAAGAACAAGGTTTTTGTTATGCCTTACATGCTTCAAAATAATTGTCAAGCTCACAATTGACTTTGTTGAAGCTCACATTGACCTGAGCTCTGTCAAATCTTCAAGATCTGGCATCATGATTGCAAGTTCTTCATGATTTTGGTAATTGTTATAACCCTAGGTTGAAAAACAAAGGTCGACCATATGCAAATGAGTTCAAAAAAAAAACTTTTTCATTGTAATCACTGTCCACTAGGAGATTTTGTATGCACTAGAAGGGTCAGTAGCAAATAAGTTGCTAATACAACCTTTTACCTGTTGAACATGTCAATACCTGCTAGGCAAGTTATAATTTAAGTAACCCCAAAAATATGCCTTTGCTCATTTGATTTGTGTAACAAAAAAAAATCAATAACCTTTTACCTCTCATAAAAGAAATAATGCCCATCATAAAAATTTATCAATCAAGACTATGATCATGATAACTTTAACCCACAACATGTCTTCACTCTTTGTCAATGCCAAAGTCAATAGTAAGTCAATATTTGTGTGCACCAAAAACAAGCAATGATAACCATTTTATGCAAATAGAATGACCCCCAAATTTTGTCAAGCTACCTTTACCAATAGCAAACCGCATCAGATGTAACAAAGTGTTGTCCCACTTCCTTTGTGTCGGTCAAAGACATAATTGTACCAAAAGCTGAGTAAGAACCAAGACTTTAGTGAATATTGTTGTCCCATGCTTATACCAATGATGATCAATAAACACCAACTAACACCCAAAGCAATAATCCTTATGCCTTTAAAATGAATGCCCATATACCTTTTGAATAGTAAACATCATAATGATCAAAGCTCTTTGCCAATGCTTTGTGTTGGTTTACATCTTCTATTGCAACAAATGTTAAGACGAGACCATGTCACACATGTGTAAGTGCTGCCACAAGGGAGACCATGTGTAAATGATGTCACAATATCAAAATAGTGCTAAAGGATAATCACCAAATATCAAACCAATGATGTCTTAAGCCTTTCATAAGACAACCTAACTTGACATCAATGCCAAACCCAAGCAATGTCAAACTGATCAAGAAGTGTCATCATGCAACATATCAGTTGAACCAACGCAACTCTAACCATCCTGAGTATTTGATGAAGCATTAAGTACTTTGACCATCAAACACATCAAACATGAAGAGTCATCCAAATATAATAACCACATTATTCAAAGAATGGCAACCAAATGTCCAAGCTCATTGTGACCAAGCTCACTGTCACATAAAACCAAATACCTCTACCATGCCAACTGTCATTGTACCAAAAACCTAAGAGTTTGTGTATTTGACATCAAGGACAACATTTAAGAGGGCAACAGTATACACATAAGGAATATAGACTACACATGAAACACACATGGAATACATGCAAAACACTCAAGGAGAATACATAAGGAATACATAAAGAGAATACATGTGAGGCATGCACGAGGCGTGAAGAACAGATAGAGAATAAGAATATATGAGGAGGATACACGCATCATACATCAATCACAAGAAACATAATACGGAAGACCTTGAGTCAGCATGACAAAGAGACCTTGATCTAAATGTTGTCTCAATCACCATGCATCATTCCCCAAGGTGATATAAAGAAGAATGCTAAGGGGTTAGTTAGAAATAAGAAGCACAAGAGGAGTACAAACACATCATGCACACCATCTCAAAAGGAGAAAAATGTTTCCACTCAAGGGAATACACCAAGCTACCTCCCACAAGAGGATTTTCATGAAGTCTTGCAGAATAAGAAGGTGAAGCAACCTTACTACCAAACTCTAGTTGGTGGCGCAACCCTATCTATTATATATTTGATGGCATTATTTTGTGATTGGAGTAGATAGGAGTTTTGTTATATTATTGATGAGTTATCTATACTTGCTTAAGTTATATTCTGTTTTTTCTATGCTAATTAATGTCTTGAATTACATGATGCAATTGAATTAAAAATGAGCTATTATGAGTAAATGGATTAGTATATTGAATTATGATTTGCATGATCAGGACTATGTTGATTTGAAAGAGAATTGATTTGAAAATATAGTAAATTATACCATGTCTTATGGAATTGATCTAATTGAAATATATGTACTTGTGTGACTTTGTGTGTGTGTAATTCAAGTTCCTTCGGATATGTTATACATTGAACCTATAGATATGTGTGTAAGTGTGTAGGTTAATTCCATGGCCAATGCAAATCAAAGGTCTCACAAGTAACCCCACTAATAATCCTTGTGATGCCTACCTAGTCCCTAAGGTAGACTAAAGTTTTATTTTTTTTAGAATGAACTTTATTGTGTTAATGATTTGTTTCATTTTATTTGAGTCTCCTAAGGTTGACTTAGGATGAGGTGGATGATGGGTGTCATCCATGTGTCCATTTTCGTTCATGGGTTTTAGGGGCTACTTAAATGTTGATTTTTGAGTTTTATTATGTTTATTTCATGTGTTTAAGGGCCCTAGATCAAGTACCTATGGGTTAGGTACCATTTAGGCCCCAAATAACGAGTTTTAACTCATATTTGATTACTCTATTTGACTATGGAAATTAAGTGACAAATCAAGGTTTTCAGATGAGGGATGGGTGACTTGTCATAACTCAATCCCACTACCCTAGGTTCATGTATGGGCTTGGGGAATCCCAAAGGCCTCACATGTGTGAGCATGCATTATAAGAGCCTTTGGGAAGAGAACCCCAAGTACTCCCCCTTCCCCAATGTCTCACACATGTGTGAGGACATTTGTGAGGAGGTGTGCTCTTGAAGAGGAATGAGAGGATGACAAGTGTCACCTCCATACTCCTCCATATCTTACACATGTGTGAGAGCACTTGTGGGGAGATGTGCTTGAGAGAGTGAATGAGAATGTGACAAGTGTCACCTCGTCATTCATTGGGATGTTTTTTTGAGACTTATTTATCTCCCTCTTGTTCAAGTGAGAAGGGTTCTTCTTTTTGGTTTGGTTTTGGGATGTTTGGAAGGGATTATGGCTTGAAGAGAAGATTTTGAGCTAAGGAGATCTTGAAGTAAGCTCTTGGGAGGCTTCCTCAACCATATTCACTACTTGAAGCTTGAGAGGTAGGCTCTCAAGGCTTCAAGATCTCTTGTTATATTGCATTTTTACTTCATGTATTTATGAAAGGCTTTTTATGTATTTTGTGTTGTTGTGTTGGGTTTATGGGTTGTTGGCATGAGCTCTCCATGTCAGGGAGTATGTCTTGTGTGGGGTTGAGAAAGGAGTGAACCTCCTCAAGTTAAGTCACTCCTTGTTAAGGATATTTGGAAGGCCTTGGCCTTGTTCTTGGTGATTTTAGTGTAAGTTGGATAGGCAAGAGTGCCTTTTTACCTTGGTATTTTGATTATCATTTGGTTGGCAATTGTGCCTTTGTATATATTGGAGTTATAAGTGGTTTGATATGGCAAGAGGCTATGTAGTATTGAGATATGATTATGGGTATTATGGTGATTCTTGAGTCTTTCTTCTTGAGTGGGTGATGTCCACTCTCTCCCCCTTGAAATCCCTGTTTATGGATTTGGTTATGTTACGATCCCTTAGGTTGGGTGTTATTATGTTTATTGTGACTGTGTTTCAATCCCCTTGTGTATGAGCATGAAACTGGGTTACTTCTAGGCCTCCTAGCTTAGGGGTGGCTTGCAATCAAGCCTAAGGTTGGGAGGTGAGCTTCCCTTGGCCTTGGGATGAGTTATTTATTTTGTAAGATTTCATGGCACTATGAAGGAAGATTAGGAGTGTAGACTCCTTGTAATGGTTTAAAGGACTTTTGTGTGAGTTGTAGTTTGATAGGGCAATGTAAATGCCTTGGCTCATTGTGTTTGTAAAAGGTTTTGTGTATGAGAGAGAGTAGGTCTCTCTCTTGGGAAACCCCTTGTGATGTATGTTCATTTTGCAAAATGTATTAGATTCAAAAATATGAATAAATAAATAAATGTATTATTGGGTTAAACTCTATTGTTTACTTAAGCCTTGGAATGTTTGATGAAAGGAAAATTAGTCTATTAAATCTCTCTCTCCCTCTTTTTAATAATTCAAAACAAATGAATAAGTTTATGGCATTTAATGTGCAAACTATGTCGTCGGTTTCGAAAAAAAAAATCTTTTGTTTATATAAATATATTATGAAAATATTTTAGAATAAATGTGAGCTTTGATTTGAAATAAATAAGTCTCTCTTTACCTTTTGTTGAGCTTTTATATATATAGAAAAGTATGTTCGAATACTCCTTTGTAATATTTAAACAACATAATAAAACCTAGTTTTACTTTAGTTTCTCTCATATTTATTTATATAGATAGAGTTAATATATATAAGAGATAAATATAAATATATGTAATATTTTCAAATAGTGATTATTAGAACAATAAATGTTATTCTTTCTATTTTATTTTATCTCTCAAAATAACAAGAACAAGAATTATTTATAGGTATATATTTATACTCTTTGATTTAAAGATTGAAAAATATAACTCAAGGTTTAATTTTTTTTAAGTTAAAGTTCCTAAGGCAGATTAGGGTTGTATTTATAAAAAGAAAAAAAAATCTTTTTTTTAAAGGAGCTAACGGGCAGGGAAGGCTCCTGCTTCCCCCTCGTCTACTGTTGTAGCAACAGTGGGAGAGGCAGGGAAGCCCCCCATAGTGCCGCCGAAGAGACACTTTAGGGAGGGTCTCGGCCCTCCCCAGGGTCCAGCACCCTGGGTGTCATGGCCCCTTCAGGGTTCCATGGCACACAAGGGGTTAAAGGGACCATGACAGCTAGGGGGTTGAGAACACCTATCGCATGTGTGATTTGTAATATATTCAATGTATCATATTTTTATACATCAGTACTAAACAATAATATTTCATTTTATTTGTTTTACACACACGCACACACACACACACATATATATATATATTAGTTACTATGTATATACACAGTATATATCAAGTGTATATACACAATATAAATCAGGTGTATATAATTTTGTTTTACACAGATATATATCAGTTACTATGTATATACATAGTATATATCAGGTGTATATGTTTTATTTTATATATATATATATATATATATATATCAGTTACTGTGTATATACACAGTATGTATCAAGAACTATACTATGTATATAAATAATATATACATAGTAATAGTAATCAATATATTTTGTTTTACACTTATATATATAGACACACGTGTATATTTCATATGCCTAATTTAACATTGTAGTTGTATATTTGTATTTTAAATATTTATAAAAACAAATAGAAAAATAAAGGAAACTATATGCATGGATATCTCTTCTATATGATTTCAAATAAATATATTGAAAGGAATTTAGAAACAATGGAGTTAGTAATCTATGTAAAAGAAGAATCTTCAAAATCATTTTCAAAAAACAAAATATAGAACTCTTGACCAATAAATAGTTTTGAGCTTGATAGAAATCAAATAAAAGCTTGGAAAAGCATATAGAAATCTTCATATAAACCATGTTAGAGGAAACAATAAATTTGTTGATTAGATCAACTAGAGAAATAGTCTTCTCTTTGAGAAGAGATTTCTTCTCCTTAGCCTGCTCCCATGTTAAAAAAATAAAATGAGATCAAATGAGAGTTCTAAGCACTTTTATAACTTAAATCCTAGGGCTTGTGTTGCCCTATTGTGTAATGGTCTAGATTAGTTTTAGGATTAATTAATCCCACTTAGAGATTATTAGTCTTCATTAGCTTGTTCTATAGTTATAATCTAATTTATGACTTGGTAATTATTCATGTGAGACCCTAGAGGGTTAATTCAAATGTATAGACCTTTCTATCAAACAAAGTTAAAATTGTTAATGGTTATAGTTTAGAAAATATTGTTTATTTTATTCTCAAGATTCAAATTAAATCATGCATGTTAATTAATTTGCTCGAAAATATTTGAATGTCAACTTAAGTTGATTTTCACAAGTTAGATTATTTTGTTGTTCAAGTTAATTTTCTGATCCTTTGAACGTTATTAGTTCCATTTAATGTCAAAAATTTTATGGTTTTACTAGAGATTATTTAAGTGTAATTACATTTTTGCATCTTAAGTTATTTTATTATTTTTTAATTAGATTAGGGCTTAATTATCAGTTTCGGTGTTAAGTCTCGCTTGGGTGAGATTAATTTTTTTTCGTCACCTAGTTTCCTTCGAGTTGTCACATCGAAAGGGGTATCCCTCATGGCTTCACATGATGCATCGCTAAACCTTAATTAGTTTACTCTGACATTCGAAGGGGAATGAAAGTAGTTTCTTACCGTCCTCTTCTCTTTTTACACCTTCTTCACCTTAGAGTGACATGTCAAACATCCGTTGCATGTGCAACGATGTTGGGCGTGCGTTTAGCGTGCAAGTGTGTTTTGACGTTATGTTTATATAATTTTTGTTGGTTCAGTTTTCATGTCCACATGTTAAATGTGGGCATGACAATTTGAAAAATAGGAAAAACACTTCCACTTTTTGACCAAAAAGTGGACCCAACTTCTTGCACTTGCCCTGTATTGAGAGTATTGTTTGTAGATTTATTTTGAATGTAATGATCATGTTGTCATGTTATTTCTTGTTTTGGTGTATTTGCATTTATGTGTGTGTTTGATGTTTGAAGTGACATGTAATCTTGGTTAGGTTTGGGGTGATTAGTTGGTATGTATTTGATGTGGCAAATGTGTGTTGTATGTTAAGTTTGATGTAGTTAAGTGGGTTGATCTTTGGTTTCCAATGTATGTCTATGTATGTTAAGAGAATGAATTAATCAAGATAATCACTAGTGTTGTAAGTGAACCACACTATTGGTTATTAGATAGATACTTATTTTCCTTGATTGATGGTTGGGGAGGAAAGAGATTTCCTCCAATGGTAGGTTTAATGCCTTCCACGAGCAATAAAAGCTTGGAGGGTAGATTCTAATTGAAGACATTTATATTGTTATTGTATTTTATACTAAGACCACTTATGTATGTGGCAATTGGTCGATGGCCTAATGTATTCATATACTTGACCCATTGTATATTCATTATATTGAAATGTATTTATTGTACTTAATGAACTAAATTTAATATTCATTATGTTGATTCTTTATTTATATAACTTGCATGGTTTGTGTATGGATGTAATATTTGTTTAAAAGAAAGAAGAAATTTCTAGCCACTTTGGAGGGGTTGTTACACCAACACTTGCCAAGGTCATAAAACCAACCATTCAAGGAGGTTGACTAAAGAGAATGTAAACCATCATAACTCAATAGTCTCTCCAAGGTATTTCTAAATATCACTAGTTCTTAAGTTTGTCAATAGTTCCCCTTTCTATTGCACCTGAATTATTGTTAGAAAGATGTGTGATATCATGGGTTACCAATCACTGCCCTCTCTTCTATAGGTAGCCAATATGAATCACAACAAATTAGATCATAATTTGGTCTGCATTGCACCGGATCAAATTTGCATCTCAAAGATTAAATCCATGCAATGCAAGACCAACCCAGTAGAAGTGGCCCATAAAGAGTTGCAAGTCTATACAAAATTCCAAATAATTGGCATATCAAGAGTACCTATTCTTTTATACCCAAGCAACTTCTACACAACATCAAACGTATTCTTCACCATAGTTCCAAGAGCTAAATACATTCTTCTTCACATTTAATTTTTTTAAAGTTGACATTTATTACACATATTTACCCAACTCTACTATTTAAATTAATTGTATATTTATTGTTAACATTATTTAATTAATAGGTTGTCAAACTCTACCATTTAAATTAATTGTATATTTATTGTTAACATTATTTAATTAATGTATTGTTATTGTGTTGCTTGTGCGCTGGTTGTGGCTAGTTTGGGCCTTTTTTGTTTGCCTTCTAGACTATTTTATAAAGGGATCAGCACCCTCTTACCATAATAAAAAACATTATTTAATTAACCTAAATAAAATTGTAGGGAAATTGCATTTTTCTTTACAATAATAATAAATATACTTTCCAAACAATACGTTCTTTGTAAGACCATAGTAGAGATAAATCAAACTCGATGGAAAAGAACATTATTATATTTTATTGAAAATATTTTTAAATTAGAAAAAAAACAATTATGCATTAAATTAACTTTTTGGCTTCTAATCATTATAAAAAAGAGAACTCTTTTCCACATAAATTATTCTTGAACATTAAAGAGTTTGAAGTATAAGGCACTTTATGTGCAATGAATACATGTGCGTCTCACACGGTTTCATGGAAAAATATATATATATATATATCAATGTTCTATATTGCCCAAAAAAATAGACTAGAATTACACTCCAAACGAGAAGAAATATAAAAATAAAGAATATGGGTATACAGCATCTGCACAAGTTCAGTTCATACGCGTCTTTGATCTCCATTCTGTATTTCCCCTAACAAGCTCCACTCCTGTATCTTGCAATCGGAGCAAATGTAATGCTTTTAAACACTTGCTTGCTTCAGAAGGTCCACCTGTACAATGTGAACCAGCTGGCGCTGACGTGGAATGGGAAGAAGCCTCGTCCTTGTCCACGCTGGTAAGAGATTGGATGACGTGTGATTGCCCACATTCTCTTCTGAATTCCAAGGTGATGCTTGCCAGTTCATGGCTCTCTAAAACACAGACTGGGACACTCTGTAGATTGCATTAAACAGAGCACAATTGATATTAGCATGTTTAGTAATAGACATCAGATTTTCACAGTCCATAATATTGTAAATGAGTGCTTCAGAATTAAACTGTGTTATAGTTTTTTTCTCAACGTTTCGGATCACACTCCATGATCTATTATCAGGAGATTAGAAAGCAAGAGATGAGAAATAGGATCATAAAGTGTGATCCAAAAAGTTGAAGGAAAAACTATGACACGAGCACTCATTTACAATGAGTAGTAATATTCATTGTTTAATTTTTAGGTCTGATTGGTATAACAATGGTTCTGGGCTTAAATAATCACCTCTAAAACCCAACCCACGTATTTGACATTGTTCACATGACAATTTGTGTCCAAGTCTCTCCATTTTGGCTGCATAGAAATTCAGTTTTTTATCAGATATCTATGCAGTATACCCATGGCCTAGAAAATGAATTTCTTCAGATTTAAGAAAGATAAAAGGATGTGCAGTTAATTAGAACTTACTGTCAAATCGGAAAGAACATATTGAGCAGAACCTTCAGCAAGTTTTTCAAGCTTTTTGACATCTGTATGTGCAATTGCTGACCTTTCTAGATAGTATGGGCATATCTCCTTTTTTACTGCTTCTGGGAATTTGATGAGTTTTCTGGTCTCTTTGTTCATCATAACCCAGGTGCTGCAAAATTAACAATGAATTAGACCACACATTCAGCTATAAACATAAACAGATGTTCATTTACTGTTCATATAAACAATTTCTTATACAAATAATTTTGTAAGCTATATTGTCATGTGCTTACATAGGGAATTTTAAGGAATTTTAAACCAAAAGAAAAAAAGGGAAAGATAGAATTTGGGGATTGAAATCAGTATTTTGGGAAAGGAGTAATTCCAGTGAATTTGACTAAAAGGGTTAAAATGGATAGAATATTATTTTAACCACCACAGCAAAAGGAATGTCGTTCTAATTACTCACTTTCCCTAATAGGTCAAAGGAAAAAAATTACAAAGATAAAACAGCTTTACCCTATTAATTTAAATGTGAAGCAAAGCTAATTTAACAACCACCATCAAACAAGAAAGAGGCAGAGCTTTATTGGGTGGTATTTATTGACTAAATTAGCCTGAATGAAGGCCAATTTTGGTGTAATATTGGTGAGAAAATTACAACCATCCCCATCTTCCTCACCTAAACACAAAGAAAAAGTTGGTGTTGGCAGGAAGCTGATTGGTAATCAGAAGCTGAGATAGACAGAGTCTTGAAAGAAAACATTCTTTGATTGATTATGGTAGTTCACTATATAGGTTACTTAAAATACCTGGTAGCTCGTGCAAGTATGCAACCAGTTTCAGAGTCACGAACAAGCCAGTCACGCCTCATACTGTTTTTCCCGGATGAAGCTATCCAAGTATCAATTTCCACAACATTACCCCTGTAAATAAAGTGCCATGAAAGTTTTATATAAAGGTGTTATGGTGGTCCTTCCATACAGTTTTTAAAAACAGGACATGATGGGAAAAACATAAATGGATGTATAGACCTACACACATACCAACAAGGATAACGATCAACTTGAACTTGCATGCGAGTAACCACCCAGATGAGATTTAGACGAGCCATTTCTTGGGTAGACCCAAATCCATCTCTACATACTCCTCCTACATATGCATGGTTCACTGCACTTTCCTGCACAACATATATATGAATTACTGAGATCACTTTCTCTTTCCAAACATCCACATATATATTAATTACTTATCAATAGGTCTACAGAAAACCCAAAGTCCATCCCCATGTCACCCCATGTTACTGATGAACTATGCCCCAATGATTCCAGATCAAAAAAAGACTCAATTCCATCCTCAGACAAGTTCTACCCCAATTTTTCCAGGTCTAGTGAAGACCCAAAACCACCTCCAGATGAGCTCTGCCCAAATGGTTCCTTAAACATTGGTTTAAAGGATTTAGAACAAGCCATAGACAATCATGGCCTCACCTTACAAACTGTGCTGCACATGCCCAATTGCATATGCTTTGACAGCAGACAGTTTTCTGTCAAAAACAGGGCGTGGCAGCTGTTTAAGGCCTTCAGAAGTCCAGACACTGATGAATTTCAGGTCTGAAGTTCATAATCCTTTCTTTGAAAACATCTTGTAATAACCACTGACATGAATCAAACTTATAACAATACATAGACTTAAGCCCACCCACATTCAGCTCTCCATATATATACAAAATAAGAATAAAAATTTACCAAATCAGCAGAGAATCACATTCCTTCCAATTTAGTCATCAATAATGTCTTCTTACCTGAAGAAGATTGAAAACAGTCTCAATTGAGCCAGTCATGTCTGCCCCCACCTCATAAGACCTGATAAAAAATTTCTCCCTGTAAACCATACGCCCTTCTATAAGTCTCCCAGCCCTGTTGAATCCACCTTCTGTTAAACCAGAAACATCCTTTAAACCAGTCCCATGAACCCATGATGTTTCAATCAGCTCTTTGCCCTTGGGTTTACTGAAGCCATTCACTAATTTAGGGGCTTCTTGGACATTGACAACCACTTTCATCATCTTCTGCTGCTTTGAAAATCTTAACACCGCAGGTTTTGCATAATTTTTACTTTGTGGCATGCCCCTGAATTTGGGGATACCCAAATCAGATACCGAACACAGATTCCTGAAAGCTACAGTTTCCATCATCATGCCAAATTCTTAAGAATTATTCACACAAGCTCAGAATTTATGAATGAACCAAGAGAGATCTGCGTATATCACTGTCACACACCATTAATTTATACATATATATAGATGAAACACTACCCCAGAAATAATTTATACATATGTATATAAAACATACACTACCCCTGCCTTCTCTGCAGTTCAAGTTTACCTAACACTAACCAATTGGCCATATCAGTCAATGTGCATTTCTTTCACACAAACAACACATCATATGTGCACTCCAAAAACACTCAATCTAATTTCCACAAGCGAACCAAAAGTGCTCAAACTGATCCTTCTCTCAGAAAAATAGTTTATTTTTGTGTTTTGATCAATCTTAGCTATTTCAAAAAGTTGGTCTACAGCAACCATCCATCAAACACAATATTTGAATGCAAATGAGGCGAATTTCATTCAGGCAAACGGCATGGTAGGATTTTCGTAAGCTTGGAGGGCATCTGTACAAGCAAAAGTACACGTTTAATTTTGTGAGCAAACGTTGGCGGTGTGGTGCCAGCCTGTGCAATTAAAAACATAAGATAGTTACAAAATTAGGTTAGCAGATTCAGCTACCATTACAGGCTTCCAGATGTTCTGGTCAAACCTTTACGCCCGCCTAATTGGAATATCAGTGTGTTGTTTTAGAACTTTCTCTCAAAGTCAAATGCTAGAACATGTCTCTCTCTCTTTCTTCCAAAATTCCTAGTCTAGAAGCTTCCTCTTGAACTTCTTCATTCTGAAAAGGAGGATTCTTGGGAGGAGAAGCAGCTGAGCAAATTCTTGACAGTGGACCAAGCTGGATTCTTGTGAACTTTCCCATTGTCGCGGAAAAATATAAATAAAATAGATAAGTTGCTCTTGTGTTGAATAGAAAAAGTGCATCAGCATGCTCGATAGAAATGGCTAGTGAAAAGTGTTTTATTTATGATTGCGGGTTCCGCGCTCATTTTTGGGGGACTAGTCTCGCTCCCACCTCACCTGAACTTCAAAACTCGGCAATATGTAAGTCCGAGGCAAGGCTTGGTGGGAATTGTTGGGCTGGGCTGCAGGGATACCTCTAGAGTACCCAAAAAAAAAAAAAAAAGTGTTTTATATATTTTTGTAGTGATTTTTTTTTTGGGGGGTTGGGGGGTGTTAGATTAATTGGTCAATATAGACTGTTTCTCAGTATGTAATTTAGGTTTGAATTTTGCGAGGTCGATGGTCTTGTTTATATGTAAGTATAATTTATTTGTGGTCTAATTAACCAGTAGATGGGGTTATATGTGTGTGGAAGTATAATTTATTTGTTGTCTAATTAACCAGCAGATGGGGTTATATGTGCATGGAAAGTTGATATACAAAGTCCGTTGTTGTCAACTCTTTATCTTTGAAGGAGCATTGACTCTCATGTGATATTAGAAGTGCAAGAAAATCACATAAAACCTGCTTAGATTATATGCAAGATATCACTGTAAACACAAACTAAATGCTATGAATTAAAATTCAAAAGTTTGAAATAGCAAAATAACATCATAGTAATTTTTAGGACCCTTATATGCCCTGACCTTCTATTATTGGTATGAGCATTGTAATAATCATAGTTTAGTTATTTAGTTAATATTACATTGTGTAGATTCACCCCATGCATGCATCACATGAAGTTGTAATGCTATAATGAGTTCATATTAAGTGTATGGATTTATCCCACATGGGTTTACCTCATAAGTCATTTTTTGTTATGCTTACATATAGGTGTTGTAACATTTCCAGAGAAGATCATCTTGGAATCATATTTTGTATTGGAGCTTTTCTCTTTGTTACGTAGAAAAGGGAGACCTAGCCCAAAAGATTAAACTAGGTCAAAACCCTCTTCTATCTAACATTAGAACACAAACTGAGCTTGGCTTCTACCCAAGAAGGAGAGCCAAACTACAGGGGTTTTGTCCCTTTGTTGTATAGAGGAAAATCAACCAAATCCAACCAATCAACCTAGGGCAAAGTAGAAACCCTAGTTAAGCAAAATATGTGAAAATACGACTGTCGAAAATAGATATCAGAAATCTAACACCACAACAGGGATCAGAGGGCAGAGTAGAACCTAGATCCGATTCAGGAGCCCAAAAGGGCTAGGGTGCTTGGGCGACCTAGACCCTAATTAGGGTTTAGCATAATGTTAAGTTCCCTGTGTCTTCGCCCTTTCGTGTTCCTGCTTCTTGTAACTTGTTTTCTGTAGATTCTTCTAGATGCTACCTACACACACACAAGAAGAAAAATGGTTGGGTGCTATTTAGGAGCTTGCTTAAGTCAAGCTCCATGAATGGTGTTTCCACCTCCACAATAGCAATGATGAGATCTCAAAGAGTGTGTGTGCCCTAAGAGGGCAAAGGCAAATCTGAAGTAGAATGGAATGCTAGAACAAAGCATGAAGAAAAGAGGTCACCATGAGCATGGAAACCCTAGCATGCTTGATGTGGCGTCACAACTTGACTCAAAAAGTTGGTGTAGCCTAAATCAGTAGAAAGATATTCACAAGACATGCAAGAAGTTAGTGCCACAGCAATAATCCACCATAGAGAGCTTTAGAGAAGAATAGAGAGCATGAGAGAGAATAGAGAGTGCAAGTATGCCTAGATTGCTTAGATAACTTAGAGATGTTCAAATGAATAAACTAACTTGCTTTTATATGCATTCCCGCTCACCGACAATGAATAAAACCAAATGGGATTGACATGCTAAAGTTCAGGAGGTGTTCTAAGCTGACACCACAAAAATAGGCTCGGGGCTAACATCTAGGACCAAGGCACTCGGGTGCCCTGGTCCTTTAACCCCACAAACTTCGGAGAGTGTCCATTTAAGTGGGCTTAAACCAGTCCTAACTTTATTTTGTTGGGTTTATTCATCGGGATCAAGATTTAATCGTTTAATGTTCAAAAAGGTGTTAAAATAGGTTCTGATTAACAAGGGTAAACATTTTACTCTCTAACACTTAGCCCCCACTTTAGCATGGGTACGAGCTTACATTCAAACTCACACTAAAGTAAGGAGAAGACATATTTCAATCACAACAAACATAGAAACCATAGAATGTCACCCAAAAAGGGCTGATCAAGCCCCCAAGTTTAGGATTCTAGGAGTCTATGATGATTGGTATATACATAAGACCTAATTTCCACATGCATGAAGCACTTAGAAAACATGAGATAAGACAAGGCATACTCAAGCCATACAATTGAGAAATCATAATGTATACACACCATACACAAAGTATACATAGAATATGTAATGTTCTACCCTAGAATTTTTTTAGATTTTCCCACACTAACAACAGTGTTAGTAAATGAATTGCAACCATGTAAATCCTCCACACCTTCTGATCACCAAGTTCCCAAATGAGCGAGGTGAGAGCATACAAGTGCTTTGGCTAAACCAAATAAGAAGTGCAAATCAAATACTTCTGCTTATTCAGTGGGAGTGGTGAAATAAAGAAACATAGGCACTTCCACTTATTCAGTGGGAAGCCACACAACAAACCACTTATTCAGTGGGGTAAGAACATGTAAAAAGAGAAAACAATTCCCACTGGCGGTACTACCATACAAGGTTTACAAGGTGTATTACATGATTCAAATAAATTAGACAACTGCTACAACTCAATGATATATTAGTTCTGAACAAATTGAAACATTGTTGCAACAAACAAATTAGCTCATAAAAATCACTAGGAAACCATACTTACTGTGAGAGTTTATGATTAACTTGAAACACCTGGATCACCTGCAAAACCTAAGATTTACCTTCCACAAGAGAAAAAAAATAAAGAGGAATAATTTGCACAATAAGAATGCAATTAATAAAATGGATTAATGAATTACATGAGAGAACTTGCTTTTATATTTGCAAGTTGGAGAAAACCCTAATATGACTTAAGAATAACCTAAGACTAAAATTAGCCCTAAGTAAACTTAATAAAGTGTAATTAAATATTTAATTACATGAACACCCCCCTTAAGTGCAACTTAGGGAGAAATGAAAAACATGCAACTAATGCAAGAATGGGTCCCGGCTACAAGGCCATGTTAGGTACCCATGAACAACAAGAATCACTCATAAAGTGGAGAAAAAGAGAAAAACCCAGTGGGAGAAAACTCCTCTCCAAAAGAGAGAAAATACAATGAGTACATGAACATGTGATGGAAGGACTAACATTAAGATCCCCCAAGAACTAAATCCATCACAAAAGTACAATCAAGAATGCCCCCATAAGAGAGGAAGAAGAGAGGTCTGATGACCTCCCCAGAAGTGTGAACAAACTTCAGAAAGCAGATGAAGAAGTTGCAACCACTGATGCTGATATGTGACTAAAACTGATCCATAGGAACAAGTACTAGGAAGATTCAGGAACATTGACCATAATGAATGGCCATCAAACTAAGATGTGACGATGAGAATCTGATGCAAGATTCAGGATCATTAACCATAGGCTCTCGATCTAAGATATGAACTGATGTAAATCAAAATGTTTCAAGCAAGATATCGCAGATAACACTGATTTTCTAACAAGTTTCAGTGTGTTTACAACTTAGCTAGTGCTTACAACTAATTTTTTGACAAGTTTCAATGTGTTTACAACTTAGCTAGTGCTTACAATAGGAGTGTATAATGTCCACAAAACACCACATGCTAAAAATACAACTCTACTACAGAATTAAAGGAAATTGATAGCACCATAGCAAAGTACACAGAAAATCATGCACTTTCAAAAAAATGGGACCCAAAAAATAGTTCATACACCCAAAATATGGCCCGCCGAAGTTCCCAAAAAGAGAATTGCACAACAACAGCACTGAGAAAATAGAAATCTGGAAAAAAATAGAAGCTCAAACTGAAAAACATCTACACCACTACGAAGATCAGGAAATTCTACCCAATTTAAAAAAAAATGCACTGAAAAAGACCTTTGTATGGCCAAGATATCGTCATTTGAAGATCAAGTGCAAAATATAAACTACCAATGGAGAGGGGTGGATTTGGTAAAACAAACCTCCGCCAAATATAGAGTCGCCGCTAAATGTAGAGACCTCCATCCAAATCTGAAGTCATAACTAAATCCGACGAAGTGCCAAAACCTCCACTAAAAATGGTGAGCCGCCAAATATAGAGCCATTGCTAAAAAATCCACCAATGGTTGGCACGGATCCTGAGACAGCATGCATGTACAACAAGTTGATTTATTACATGCATTTTTTTTAATTTTAAAAAAAACACAAAAAAAATATTACATTTTTTTTTTTGAAAAAAAACATATAAAAAAGCATTGATTTTTTTTTTTTTTTTTTTTTTTAAAGTTAAAAAAAATATTAGGGGTGGAGGGATCAAAGCCCCCCCCCCCAACGCGACCCCACTAAGGAGGTTCCGTGGCCCCAAAGAGGGGTCCGTGGGCCCCTCAGGGGACCGCAGCCCCAAGAAAGGGGTGCAGGGCCCAAGGGCTAACCGGGCACCTGCAGATACTACCCAAAAAAAAATGCCCTTTATTTTTACAACAAAAAAAACTGCATTCAATATATTTTTTTTAATATTAATTTTTTTAAAAAAACATTTGTTTGTTTTTTAAGTCACCTCGATATGCGTGCTAGGGAGGTCGTACGGCTTCCCTAGTAAATTTTTTTTTGCCCTAGATAAGCTTGAGGCTGATTTCGACAATTTGACAGTTGATCATAAGGTTTTTGGGCCTTCTGAGCGCGATGGTAGGGTTAGATTTGGCCCAAAATGATTCAAAAATTAGCTTTCCTCCAGATCCTAAAAAAAACACCTGTTGAAACCCTTGCAGATCTGGCCTACGAAACTCAAATCAAGCCAAATAAAAGGCTAATTTGACTATTTCAATTGCTCTGAATCCAATGGAATACTCTATTTTACACAAAAATGCACCATGCAAATGGCTCTTGCTAAAAATTTTCTCCAAATATGAAAAGGGGCTTGTAGATCTAGAGCTCTTATACCATGTGAGAGTTTATGATTAATTCAAAACACCAGGATCACCTGCAAAACCTAAGATTTACCTTCCACAAGAGAAAAAGGCAAAGAGGAATAATTTGCACAATAATGATGCAATTAATGAAATGGATTAATGAATTAGATGAGAGAACTTGCTTTTATATTTGCAAGTTAGAGAAAACCCTAATATGACTTAAGGATAACCTAAGACTAAAATTAGCCCTAAATAAACTTAATAAAGTGTAATTAAATATTTAATTACACCAACACTTACATTGCTTAGTAGGGCAACCACTGAAGATAGAACATTGTAGGATGTTGGAGGCTCCTATGTGAGGCTGGAAACTAACACTGAATGCAATCAAACCACTGTAATATTATTATAAATTGATATAGCAGTCTGCATTGGAGCCACTATACAACTATATACATACTCGAGAAACACTAAGATTGTTGTAGCATAAAATCATGTAAAAGAAACTTCAAAGGTACTCAACAACATAAGATATTATACCCTTCAATGCTCTAACACAGTAGTTGATGTAGATGACCAAAATTTACAGAATACTTGATGATCATACTGAGAATATTGACACATGCAAATTTGAAAATTGTAACAGCAAGTTATAAGACTAAAATTTGCATTTCAACCCTAGAACCTCATGCTCAAATCACCTCAAATCTGTCTTCTCCAACCCATATTCATTATGAGGTAATAGAACTCTTCAAGGCGCCTACCAAATAGCAAAATAAATGCAATTTAGAGGGGTGATTTCACCACAAACATCTCACATCACCTTCATCTCCCTTTGGCTTGATTCTGCAATGTACGGCCTGCAATAAGACATTCAAATCTCCAAACAAATTACTAAAGGCCTTCAAAATGCAAGCAGCCAAGATGAAAGTCTAAGCATCACCGATGGAATAGGGTTTGTCCAACGAAAACAACAATATTTCATCAAAAAAAACCCTCATACCTTTTGCTAATATAGTATGACTAGCGGCTAGGAAAAATCAAGAAACTCCAAAATAATCAATACTAATCAATTCAACCCAATGAGTACAATGACAAACTCTATATGAAATTGCTCCTGAACTTTGCCTTCAGCACAAATGGTGATTCTTGTATGAAACCACACCAACTTCAAGAGGGTTTTTATCCTCGAGAAGGAATCTATAAGAGGGTTTTCATCCTCAAGAGATGGAAGAACACACAGGTTCAATCCAACAACATAACAATATCAAATCAATAGCATAACCCTCAACAATGAGCTCCAACTCCCTTTTATAATATTTTGGAGCTATTTTAGGAAAAAAACATTTTTGCTTTTTTGCTACTTTTTCGAAAAAGCACTTTTTTTCTTTTTCGTTGCTTTTTTGCTTTTTTGTTGCTTTTTTGAAAAATGCACTTTTCCTCTCCAAAAGACTTTTATTTGAAATAATATTAATATTTCATGTGCAAGGTCCCCTTTTTAAGTGTCTATCTTTTAAAACACTTAATTACCTTTTCAAAGAGCTATTACACTTAAGTTATCTTTTAAAATATTTATGACATTAGATAACTTGAGTGAATTTAATAATTAATAGCTCAATAGTTCACCCAATTTTATGGAAAATCCCAAACTAAAACGAATTGCAAAATAATCCATACCAACATGATTTTGAAGGTTTGGGATGAAGACTTATGCCAATTGGGTGACTTACTAAAAATAGATGCTCCCTCCAAGAATCTTATAGACCACACCGGAAGCCGAAGATCATATCTGAAAGTGGCATATGAGTCATCCATACCACTTGAGCTCACTAGAAACATCAAATAACTCCTCTGATAACATTGACACACACCTAGAAGGTCAGTGCCAACTGAAATGAAAGAGAACCCAAAAATGGGGACATTACAGTTCGCCCTCCCCAAAGATTGTTTGTCCTCAAGCAATGCCAATACAACCCCACAATCAATAGACTGATCCAAACTGAAACCAAAAAAGATCTCAGGGTCCCAAGTTAATCTCATAACAGAACCACCACGCTGATGCTGCACCACTCTTGATTTAATAGTTGGGCATGAAATGTTGTCACTTATGGATGGATTTTCAAGGTATAATCAAATTGGGAGAGTTGAAGAGGATCAACATTCATTTGTCCATGGGGAACCTTATGCTGGGTTGTCATGCCTTTCGGCCTCAAGAATGTAGGAGTAACCTACCAAAGGGCCATGACTGTTATATTCCACGATTTATTTCACAGCATCATGGAAGACTATGTGGATGACCTATTGGGAAAATCAAAAACAAGAAATGAACACCTACAAGTGCTAGCTAAAATCTTTGACCGGCTAGAAGAATACAAAGTGTGTCTCAATCCAAATAAGTGTCTTCGAAGTTACCTCAGGAAAACTACTCGTCTAAATTGTGTCATGATGAGGCATAGAAGTAGATCCAGCAAAGGTAAAAGCAATAGTCAAAATGCTTCATCCAAAGAACCTAAAGCAACTATGTAGCCTTCAAGGGAAACTCCAATCTATCAAACACTTCATAGCACAACTAGTTGATAAATGCCAACCATTTTAGCATCTCCTTCGTAAAGATGTGGCATTTATATAGGATGAAAATTGTCAAAAGGTCTTTGGCCAATTGAAGGAATATCTCGCTACACCTCTAGTTCTCATACCACCAAATCAAGGACAACCCCTATTACTCTACATTTCAACAGCAGAGACAACAATAGGGGCATTCTTAACACAACATGATGACCAAGGAAAAGAAAGAGCCATCTATTATATCAGTCGTACCTTAGTGGGATATGAGCTCAATTACACATCTATTGAAAGGGCATGCCTTGCAGTCATCTTCACATCTCAAAAATAAAGACACTACATGTTCAACCACAAAACAAAGCTCATAATAAAGATAGATCCCCTAAAGTACTTGTTATCCCTAGCAGCTCTTACAGGACATATGGCTAAGTGGGTGATGATCCTCAACGAGTTTGATATTGAGTACACAGAAAGAAAGGTATTAAAGGACAAGTCATTGTAGACTAGCTAGCCAATGCACCAATCCCAACAGAACATCCACTTCTATCAGAATTTCCAGATGAGTCCATCCTCACAGTGACACCTACAACAGAATGGAAAATGTATTTTGATGGATCATACACACATCATGGATTGAGAGCAAGAATATTATTTGTCACCCCTCAAGGAGATTGTATGCCGAAATCCTACAAAATAACATTTCCTTGCACAAACAATGTAGCAGAATATGAGGCACTTATCACAAGACTCCGAATGGCCATATAATGGAAAATAGAGAAGCTCATGGTCTATGGTGATTCCCAAGTAGTCATAAAATAGTTTAATAATTAATACAAGACAAAGGAGGAGCTCCTACCCTACAAACAGATGGTAGATGACTTCAAAGAATATTTCCATGAAATCTAATTCGAGCAAGTCCCAAGGCTTAACAATAAAGCAGCAGATGCCATGGCCACCATAGGATCTCTAGTAGACATGCAAAAGAACAGTTAGTGGTGTGAATTTCTCATCGAAGAATTATAGCAACCAGCTTATGATGTTCCACAATCAAAATTAGTATGTGACATTGTTGGTCCCCTATCCCCTTGGTGTCAATAAATCTACCAATATCACCATGACAATATCCTTCCACCCGACCTATCATTCGCCCAACGTCGAACATTCATCTACCAAGCCTCCCATTTCACCCTTATTGGTGACACATTACATTGAAAGAGTCTTGATGGTACCCTTCTAAGGTGTCTCGATTCTAGAGAAGCAGAAACAACCTTACAAGAGGTACATGAAGGTATCTGTGGGGCACACTCCAGTGGAACAACCCTTGCAAGGAAGATTTTGAGAACAAGGTATTATTGGATGATAATGGAAAATGATGCTAACCAGTTTGTGAAGAAATGCCTCCCATGCCAACAACACGAGGACCTCATTCATGCTCTGTCACAAGAATTGAACCCATCACAACTCCATGGCCCTTCTCACAATGGGGGCTCAACCTCGTCAACAAAATCCATCCACCATCATCCAATGGATATAAGTTCATTATCACTACGACTGAATACTTTACTAAATAGGTGGAATCCATTCCACTCACCTACACCACTGGCATCCAAATAGCCAAATTTATCCTCCACTACATCATATGTCATTATAGTACCCCCTCGCCATCATCACTAATCAAGAAGTTTGAAGCTTTTGTCAAAAATTCCATATCCAACACCACTTTTCCACTCCATATTACGCCCAAGGTAACAGTCAAGCCGAAGTTTCCAAAAAAACCATCCTAAGGATCCTAAAGAAGATGGTTAATAAAGGTGGCTGTGACTGGTACCTGGAGCTTAACCCCACCCTTTGGGCCTACCAAACCAACATCCATACCCCACAGGAGATACACCATATTCCCTCATATTCGGTTATGAAGCCATCCTACCCATCGCGGTTGAGCTCCCCTCTCTCAAAATTTCATTGCAAAATCTCATTGTTGAGGAGGAGTATCAGGTTGCACGTCTAAATGTGCTAGAACTCCTAGATGAGGAGCGACTCAATGCTCTTAATCACTTGCAATCCTATCAGAATCACCTCCACATAAGTTATAACAAGAAAATCAAGACCCGTTGATTTGAGATCAGTGATCTTGTCCTCATGGAAAATCAAAGAAATTTACAGGAGTGACACAAGAAAGGCAAGTTCAAACCAAATTGGTTGGGACCCTTTGTGATAATAACCAGTTATGGATTAGGAGCCTACCAGCTAGCAACACCTGAGGGCCAGCCTCTAGATGAGCCAATGAACATCATGCATCTCAAGAAGTTTTATGCTTAACCCGTCAAATAACCTAATTAAAAAAAATTTTAAAAAAAGAGCAAAAGAGCAAAAAATTAAAAAAATAAAGAAAAATTGAGTGCAATAAAGTCATCCAATGGTGAAAACCACTTCGGTGGTGCCTTAGATAAAGTACCATGGTGAAAACCCATTTCAAGCGCCATGAGTAGTGGCGAATTCCATCATCTAATAAGTCCTCGCCTACGTGTATCACTCCATCCCATATCCCTCCCATGGCTTGTTATTACAAACATTCAACGTTAAACATCCCACCCTTCATCACCCACCCAAGGCAGATTCCTGGATAAGTGGATCCTTGTATGCCCTCCTTGTACAATAAAAAATCTAAAATCCCAAAAACATTCAAAAAATCCAAAAAAAATCAGAAAATCCAAAAACTCCAAAAACATTCAAAAAATCCAAAAACATTTAGAAAATCCAAAAACCCCAAAAATATTGACATCATCACAAATCAAAACATCCCCAAAATCATCCCACATCATCATCACAAATCAAAACTACATATCATCACCACCCACATCTTAATGTGCCTTGATCCCGTGGATACAAGGTATGTAGGCAATCTGTAATACGAATGAAGTATCCAATACGTAGGTACATAAGATGCACCCATCCAACCCCACTTGGAGGTACCTATTCCCTGAGCTTACACTTGACCCAAACACAATACACTCGTTGTGTGTACTACCAAAAGCATCATTCCTTCATGCAAAATCATCAGCTATCAAATCAACTTCAACAACAACTAATGGCCTATATCCTTTTGCCCATCCTTTGAATTATCCTAATCATCCATTGATCCCTACCTTAATGGATATATCTTTCCTACAATAGGCAGAATCATCAAATCCACACCTATCTTGGCAAGAGATACAATGGTTGTGTTGTTTGGTTAGTTGACCTTTTTGGTTATTGATTTTATCTTTTGTCGTATTCAAGAATCATTTCAAAACTAGCTTGATCTCACTATATCATGGTATGTGGCGAAACACCTAGAATGGGGCACAATCATTGCTTTTGTATGTTGTGCTTGTGGGCTATTCTCATTACTCCAATTTAGTATTCATATCTTGTGAAATGTAGGGTCAGTTCTAGCATATTGATCTTCTTTTGCATCTAAGGTTCCTCATACGTTTTGTACTAAGGGCTTATGCTATGAATTCCCCTCGTTCACCTAGACAAGGTTGTAGTACTTTGGGCATGTATGGGATCATCCTATTGTTTGTGGGTCTAGTCCATGCAAAAGGTAGATATATAACATCACCCTGGTTTCTCATACCTTGGTGAACATGTCATCTTTTCTATAATAAACTTAGGATTGCTCTAAAAATATCAGCACAATACCCACCCCTAATCTCCCAATCCCACTAACCAATCCTACCCTTGTCCCTCACCAACCCAACCATGTGGTTATTATAATAATGTCACCTTGGCTTTGCATTAATGATGACAAGGACCTAACCATTCCCTTTAAGTCCATCTCATAACCATCCAACACCTAAGACAATCAGGTTTACAACCTAATTCTAACCTACCGAATCCAAATAAACCAAGTGGCTACAATATGCGTCAAGTGACTAAGGATACACCATCCCCAATCTACCCCCAACTATCCACCAACTCTGCATCCAACACCCCCCACCCCTCAAAATGGCTCTAACAACACATGTATCATGACTAACATCCTCCATCCTGCATACAGAACATCATCAGTAGATCATAAATCATATCATAATACCATATCATCATAAGCATTATCCATATAGCATCACCCATCCCATAATAAATACATACCCATAACCATCACATAATAAATATCCATCATAATCCCATCACATAAACATCATCATATGTCATAATAAATACAATCATAGCATCACATCATATTATTAGCATCATTACATTTCATCTATCCATCTATGTATAATCCACATCATAATCCACATATTTTGCATCTTAATCCATCAAAATAACATCATCATAAATCATTATAGCCATACACATCTACATCATAATACAACTACATAGCCATAAACATCTATCTATCATAAAATAACATAATGCATCCATAATAACATCATATAACATCATCAAAGCATCATCCATAAACACAAATATCCATATCCATACATAAACATAATCCATCATCATAAACATCTACATCACAATGCCTCATGCACATACATCATAATCAAAACCAAAACACATAAGTACATCCATAAATACGGCCACCAAAATCATCTAGTATAAATTCATATCAATATCCATGTACATCTGATAAAGGTCATGATACAGAAATGTGCCCAAAGGGCTAAAGTACATCAATACATAAGCCCGAAGGCATATACAAAATCAATGAGCTGAACTCTCCTGATGAGAAGATGTAAGAGAATGGGGAGGAGAACATTGTGGGGCTCTAGAAGTCACTGCTCCTGTAGCCCCTACTGGTCATAAGGGAGGCAGCCCCATCGATGGATGCTGAGGTGGCTATTGTGATCGTGGCTACTGAACAAAGCGCTTGGACTACCCTGATCTACGAGATGCAAAAGCTTCAAACCGGCTCCTGTAGCTCTCTTGCTATCCCACAGGAACCATATGCTCATATAGAGAGTGCGATAGTGCTGCGCCTCTCTCCTGACATCATATGTTTGCTATTGTACCCCTCTCAGGACATCTCCCATCCCCGGGCCCATAGCCTGTCGAGCCTCATCCCTCTCGCGTTGATAACTCCCTGCCACTATAGAGCTTGTGCTTGAGCTATCCCTATAACTGAGTAATTTGTGCCTGTATTAGGGATACATGTTGTTCATCCTGCTGCCATGCATCCCTCTCTCCATTCACACCTCCCCCATCTCCCCCTATAGCTACTCCATCTAGTAATCCTTGCAATCATTGCACCTCCACATGAGCACCGTCCTGCTCCGCACGGGTCATATCTAGCTCTCCCTACATCTAGTGAACCTAATCCTCCAGGATCGCCCCTCGATCCCTCAGAGTATCTATGTCCTTCTCCACATCCCCCACCCTCTACCATACCTGACACCCAAAAATGAAACCTGAAGGCCCCATACCTGAAGAACCCACAACACCTACTGTAATTGCTGCCAAAACTCCAATAGCCCCCTGCCTCACCCACCATCTCCTCCATCATCTCCATCGCCCTCCTCCTTCTCTACCTCCTCCTCGACAATAAACTCCTCCTCCTTATCTACACTTGGCTAATTTGTGGGGATAGTAAGCCGCACTGGCATAGCCTGTGCCCAATATGCATCATTTGCTAGCGTGGTGTCTGCATCCACCACTACAGAACGCCAGTCCCAATCAACTACCACTAATCCAACAAAATCTGCAATCACCATCCCAGGATCCATCTATGGCAGCCACAATGGTTGATCTTGCCACACACGAGAAAAAATAGATGTAACCTACAGCATGTCCTGTCGCAACCATAATTATCGAAGTACCTGAGATGGGATATACCGGTCTAAAATATGCTTAGTCCTCCCTATGAGGTATCGTGGTTGGCATGTATAGGGGAGATGATCATCATCATCTATCCAATCCTCACACCCTATGTATGGTTGCCATGTAACCGCCATCACCTCTTCGATTGCTCACCGCCAAAATCGTAGGCTCCCCAACTGCTGGTGTCAGAGAGTACTAGTATAAGCCATAATCTAGGGTTGGAACTATCGCTTGGCATGAGGACACACTAGCCTCATAATAGCAATATGCTCTCACGCCCACACATGAAGAAGTGTAACACCACAACCCAGGCCGCCCCCCTTTCAATAGACCACCATATGTATCTCATGATATAGCTAGGCCAACAAGCATGGCCACCAGGTGTACATTGCACTACGCGCCATCATCTACTCTATGCAATCTCCCCATCCCACAGAAAACCCCTAAGAACATCAATTTGGCATTAGAACTTCACCAATCAACCCACAAATATACAAGGCAAAATCACCTAGTCCCCCACTCAGAGCAACATACCATGACATCTCCCGCTGCTCCTAATCCATAACCACCTATCCTAGAGCAAATACCTGCCCAAGTGTTGCCAATCCCATCGTCGCATCATAGATCACCCTCTCACTGTGAATAGGGATCCGTAGGATCTTCCATACATCCTCAAGGGTGATGGTCATCTCACCCATGGGAAGAAAAAATGTACAAGTCTCGCTCCTCCATCTCTCCACCAGATTTGTCATCATGACATGATGTACCCTCAATCGAGGCATCTCCAAAACAAAACTGAGCCCGATCGCTCGCACGCAATTCTGCTCCACCTACGTGAGTCTCTCCATGCACACCATCATTGGTGGCTACTGCTATCGCGACTGTAAAGCCCATAGACCAACCTGTGTCCAAGAAATCACACCAAAATTAATCCTTTTTCCACAAAAATAGCGCAACAACGCTAATCCATTTACCCTAGGTGCCAATCAAGATGATTGCACTAAACCATAGACCTCTGGTGCTAATCTAGACAATTGTGCTAGTACCCAAACATCTGGCGCTAATTGAGATGATTACGCCATTTCCCTAACCTTCGGCGCTAATTCACTTGGATGACCCAAAACCCTAAAACTCGGTGCTAAACTAGCCATCTGTGCTAATCCATTCACCCTATGCACTAATCGAGATGATTGCGCTAATACCTAGGGGTCTGTGCTAAGCGAGATGATTGCACTAAACCCCCATAATCTCAGTGCTAATCTAGACGATTGTGCCAATCCATTTCCCTTCGACGCTAAAACTGACACCCCCCTCATGCATACCATACGCACTAATCTAGCATAAGGCATTGAACCACTAACTTAATGCGTTGCGCGGTTGTGCACTGGCACTAAACCCCCAACCTACCCTTTTCAAGCCCCATAAATTACTCGAAACTTGAAAAATCATAAAGCAGGGTTAGTTGACATGCCCGTGCACCAGCCTCCGACATCCTCTGCCACTCTTGAACTCGCTTCAATCGATGCTCATGACATGGGAAGGATGGTTGTGCCATTGCTCTCACTCTTCTCTCTCTAATTTAGTAAGCTTAGATGTGCAAATGTGGCATGTTGGACCCACGTTTCCCTATCTATAGTTGCCACGTAAGCCCTAATTCATCATTTCTTCTCCCCAAGCCACAAATCTTACCCATTTTCACCCATTTTTTCTTCTATCAACCCCATTTTCTGTCCTATACCCCTTTTTCACCACCTTTCCCTTCTTTTCGAGAGTTTGCTTGAAAAAAAAATTCACATGATCTCTTAAGGGGGCACCCCTCATCCATTTCCATTCCTCCTGTTAGCTGGGGTAAAATCCTTTGATTCAACGCCATTCCCACTCGGTCACGATGCCACATCAAAGAGGGGCAAAATGTAGACACCTGAAAATGTCTCAACCCCGCAAGCCACTTCCCCACATCCTTGCACTACTAATTATCCCTTTTACCAAATTAATTAAATAAAAATTAATTTGTTTAACTAATTTATCCTAAGCCGTCCCTAGCCATTCATCCTTAACCAATCATCACCAATTCATCCCTAGTAATAAATTACTCCAATTAATTTATTACTAAACCTTAGACTATCATTCATAATTAATTAAATAAATATTATAAATATTTATTTGATTAATTTCCCTCATCCCCTAACCTAGATTAATTAAATAAAACATGCTTATTTTTATTTAATTAATCTCCTCTAGCCTATGACCTAAACCTAGCCTAATTGAATAAATACTAAAATATTTTAATTAGCTACTCTAACCTACCTAGCCCCTTGACCCAAATTAATTAAATAATACTTATTTAATTAATTTTAACCACTAATTAACCCCCTCACTAATTTCCAACAACTATATTAATTAAGTTAAACACTTGATTAAATGCAGATGGTGCTTCCAAAGGAAATTTGGGGGAGGTAGGGATAGGCTGCATAATCAGAGATGGGAAAGGAGAATGTGTCCAGGCTATTGCCAAGAATGTGGGAATAACCACCAATAATTAAGCAGAAATGGAAGCTCTCGCATGTGGGATAAAGATGTGTATTGACAACGGAATAAGAGAAGTAGATGTAGAAGGAGATTCCTTAATATGCATAAATGCCATCAGGAAAGTGATGGTTCAAAATTGGAAGCTGAAAAGCTGGCTTGACAAAATTCAAGCCAGCTTGGCAGAATTAGGGAACTTCACAATTAAACATGTTTACCACGAGGCCAACTCAGTGGCAAATTATTTAGCCAACCGAGGAGCGACCTTATAATCTATGGAGTCAGAACAGTACGTCGTTGATAGTATCCCCGTGGGATTAAGAGCATGCCTAAGTAATGATATGGAAGATCCCATGGCTCTGACGAAAGGCCAAATCCTAAAAGATTTCTGAAGTAGGAGAATCCTCATCTGGGTTTCGATGGGACACAATGGTAGATACAAAGGATGAAACCTGCAATTGGAGGCGGTCCAACGATCTCAAAGGTACCAACTTCCCATAGGTGGCAAAATTGCAAGCTCTGAATTGACATCCTTGGGATTAGAGGCCCGTGGAGATCATACCCTCACTCATCTTCTTAAGGCAAGGCGAGAAGAAGCAGATTAAACTAGTTGCATTCAAGAAAGCAGCTCCAAACGAAGCAATGCCTCAACATTTTTTAGTAGAGTGCAGCTGTGAGGAGGATGAATCTGGAGGGCAACAACTAGCTTATCTGTTTAGCAAAGTCTCCGATGAAGAGAAAGTAGCCATCCTGAAGGTGATTGGGCCTAGTTTTTGGTCAGGTGGTCATATGCATGACAGGCAAGTTCTAGAGCATTTTTTCCAGAATTATGTTCAGGTCGTGGGAGCTAGACTCTGGGGGTTAATAGCTGCAATGAGGTTGGTGAGAGATGATATGATGGATGCAGTTAGGATTGCCATGGATGGCGTGGCTGTGAAGCCTGAGCAAGGTTTTGCGCTTGCCACCCTCAGTCTGAATGAGGAAAATAAAAAGGTGAAACTGCACAAAGCCTAGGCCCTCTACAAAAAGGGTGTGGAGAAAGAAAACAACATAGGAGAGTTTTTGAAGTTCCTGGAAGCCAATCCGGGCTTGATTGATCAAAATGGAATAGCTAGGATGGTGGATATTGCTGAAGGCATAGGTTACATATTTCACCTCACCTTCTTATGTAACTTGTTTTTTTGATATTTTAATATAGGGAGCTACCCCGTTACTGGTAGTGCTTACCTAAAAAAAAAAAGTTAAACACTTAATTAATTGTGTCAAACTTTGATTAACCCATTTCTCCACACCCTTTAAATAAAAAAGTATTTTTTATTCAAAGGGGTCACATGACCCTTCCACCTCACCTTTCCTTTTCCATGTTAGAGCTCTTTTTAATGCAAAGAGCTCACACATGTGTTTGCCAAATAAACATGTGTCACATGTCATCCCATTCACCAATAAAACTTAATTTTTTATTCCATCTTCTCCCACAAAAACTAAATATTTATTCACTCTCAAGTCTTAATCCTCATTAATGCAAAGCCTTCCCAAGGCGAATTAAAAATTCCAAAATAATCACAACCCTCCATTTTTGCAGATCAAGATCTAGCCCTCCATCTCATCTCTTCATTTCCACCCTTAGATTTGAACTTTGAATCTCAACCATTGATCTCAAATCCCCTCCAATATGCCTATAAATACAAGCATAATCCAAGCCACTTTCATATCTCATTCCATTGCATTCTTACTATGCGAAACTATCTATCCATTTGCTAGCTAAATCATCCATTAATTTCATATTGTGTTGAATATTGAGAGCAATCCACATACTTTATGCTTGGGTATTGTCAGGAGTGACTTGGGTGCATCTCTCCTCCACCTTATCAAGGAGAAAAAGAGATTTGAAGGCTTAAAGGTATAAATCTCTTATATTTTGAGTTTCCTTTATGTTTGTTTTGCCTTCTCTATTTTCTTTCATCATCAGATTGAATACATGAGAGGCCTCCAAGTGGCACCTTGTGGTAGGTGCACAAGTGGAGGCTCATAATCTAAGGGAGATCAATGGTGAAGGATTGCCTTGGAGAAACTGGAGGGTGAGGATCCAAAAAGTAAATTTTTGGAGTGATGTGCATATTTTATCTCATACCCATGTACAATTTCTTTGACCTATGTACAATTTTGAGCCTTGTGCAAGATTTACCTTGATTAATCATGTTTTAGATTGTGTAAATGATTAGCTAGGTTAATGATACTTTTAGTCAACTAATGATTGGGAGGAGAAAATATGAATTAAATAAATAGGATGTATTTATTTAATTTTTGGAGTGAGGATGATGAACCCAGCTAAATAAATATTGAATTTATCTAACCAAGGTTGGACTACTTAGAAGAGAGATATACTGATTGATTAATTAAATAAATAATCCTGATTTATTTAATTAATTCTTGGAAGAAATGTCGATTTATTAATTAAATAATAAAAATTATTTGATTAATATTAGTAAGACAATTGGAATAATTAAATAAATAAATACAATTGGAATAATTAACTATAATAGAGTGATTAAATTACATCAAAAGGTGGGTAGATATCCAAACATAAGAACAAAATCCAAGGCAATCTACGATGACTGAAGTTAATAGATTTGCGTAGAGATTTGAATACTTTTGCACTTAAAATAGCTGCCCATAGATGGCAATGAAATGTATGAAATCTCATATGGTGAGTTGATCCGTATGTATTTTCTATTATGATATTAATATAATATGTTGTCATACTAGCAGCAGACTTACCTATAAAAAAACTATAGTAGAGTGATTGAGTGATGAAGTTGGTGATGACAGAAATGGTGTGAAACAATTTTAGATGTCTATAGGTTGTATTTCCCTTGGGAGTAGGGATAAGAGGCCCTTGGATAGTGATCTTATTACACCTCATGGTAATAGCACAAGTAGAGGATTTGACGTTGATAATATCTATTTGGTTATTAGGGTGCTCAATATGACCAAACATGGCATCATATGTGCGAGAGGCTTTACAGTACTAAACATTGTTGGCATGATTATGTTGATTGTAACTTTGATTAGATGATGGATGTGATTGGTCATGCTTCAAAAAAGGATCTTGATATATCCTCAATTGCTTGATTGGCGATGATGATGTACCTCCTCCTATCTCAATATCATTGTTATCAATCAAATCTTGAACATAATCTTTTAATCTCATGCACATGTTAGGGAGTGACCTTTAATCTTGTAGTATTCAAAATATTCATGTTCTTTATACCATTTTAGTTTAGGCTTGTTTTCATCAAAAGGTTTAGTATGTGGAAAGACTACCATATTTGTAGTAACCAATTTGTAAAATACCACTTCTAATAGTTCTCCTATGGATGTGTATTGTCTTTGTTTTGTCTCTTGCTTTGGTTGTCTAGCAGGAATAGTTATTGTTGTAGCCTCCACAACACGACCCTATCTTTTTAAGATTGGGTACCCTTCCTTTTTGCTCTTTTGGTCCTAGCTTTTATTCATTGTTCATGTTTTGGTTTGGAATGAACAAGTTTGAGGTGTGTTTTTGGTATATTGTTTGATCCTACGTTCAAGGTTATAAGTTGCATATACATCATCATAAAATGATTTAAACTTTAACTTTGTGACAAAAGTTAAATTCAATATTTAAAATTTAAACTTTAAAGCATTTTAAATTGAGATTAAAAGTTCAAATATTTAAAAAAAAAATCAATATTTTATATTTTAAATTTCAAATCTTGATTCATGTGATTTAAAGCTTTGAATTCAATATTCAAAATTTAGATCAATTAAAACATTTCAAATCAAAATCAAAATTTAATGTTAAATCTCTTGAATTCCATATTTAAAGTTTAAATTTTAAAATTAAATGTGATTCAAATGTTCAAATATTAAAATCTCATGCACCTGTTAGGGAGTGACCTTTAATCTTGCAGTATTCAAAATATTCATGTTCTTTATACCATTTTGGTTTAGGCTTGTTTTCATCAAAAGGTTTAGTATGTGGAAAGACTATCATATTTGTAGTAACCAATTTGTAAAACACTGCTTCTAATAGTTCTCCTATGGATGTGTATTGTCTTTGTTTTGTCTCTTGCTTTGGTTGTCTAGTAGGAATAGTTATTGTTGTAGCCTCCACAACATGACCCTATCTTTTTAAGATTGGGGACCCTTCCTTTTTGCTCTTTTGGTCCTAGCTTTTATTCATTGTTCATGTTTTGGTTTGGAATGAACAAGTTTGAGGTGTGTTTTTGGTATATTGTTTGATCCTACGTTTGGGGTTATAAGTTGCATATACACCATCATAAAATGATTTAAACTTTAACTTTGTGACAAAATTTAAATTCAATATTTAAAATTTAAACTTTAAAGCATTTTAAATTGAGATTAAAAGTTCAAATATTAAAAAAAATCAATATTTTATGTTTTAAATTTCAAATCTTGATTCATGATTTAAAACTTTGAATTCAATATTCAAAATTTAAATCAATTAAAACATTTCAAATCAAAATCAAAATTTAATGTTAAATCTCTTGAATTCCATATTTAAAGTTTAAGTTTTAAAATTAAATGTGATTCAAATGTTTAAATATTAAAATCTCATGCACTTGTTAGGGAGTGACCTTTAATCTTGTAGTATTCAAAATATTCATGTTCTTTATACCATTTTGGTTTAGGCTTGTTTTCATCAAAAGGTTTAGTATGTGGAAAGACTATCATATTTGTAGTAACCAATTTGTAAAACACTGCTTCTAATAGTTCTCCTATGGATGTGTCTTGTCTTTGTTTTGTCTATTGCTTTGGTTGTCTAGCAGGAATAGTTATTGTTGTTGCCTCCACAACACGACCCTATCTTTTTAAGATTGGGGACCCTTCCTTTTTGCTCTTTTGGTCCTAGCTTTTATTCATTGTTCATGTTTTAGTTTGGAATGAACAAGTTCAAGGTGTGTTTTTGGTATATTGTTTGATCCTACGTTCGGGGTTATAAGTTGCATATACATCATCATAAAATGATTTAAACTTTAACTTTGTGACAAAATTTAAATTCAATATTTAAAATTTAAACTTTAAAGCATTTTAAATTGAGATTAAAAGTTCAAATATTAAAAAAAAATCAATATTTTATATTTTAAATTTCAAATCTTGATTCATGTGATTTAAAGCTTTGAATTCAATATTCAAAATTTAGATCAATTAAAACATTTCAAATCAAAATCAAAATTTAATGTTAAATCTCTTGAATTCCATATTTAAAGTTTAAATTTTAAAATTAAATGTGATTCAAATGTTTAAATATTTAAATCTCATGCACCTGTTAGGGAGTGAACTTTAATCTTGTAGTATTCAAAATATTCATGTTCTTTATACCATTTTGGTTTAGGCTTGTTTTCATCAAAAGGTTTAGTATGTGGAAAGACTATCATATTTGTAGTAACCAATTTGTAAAACACTGCTTCTAATAGTTCTCATATGGATGTGTATTGTCTTTGTTTTGTCTCTTGCTTTGGTTGTTTAGCAAGAATAGTTATTGTTGTAGCCTCCACAACACGACCCTATCTTTTTAAGATTGGGGACCCTTCCTTTTTGCTCTTTTGGTCCTAGCTTTTATTCATTGTTCATGTTTTGGTTTGGAATGAACAAGTTCGAGGTGTGTTTTTGATATATTGTTTGATCCTACGTTCGGGGTTATAAGTTGCATATACATCATCATAAAATGATTTAAACTTTAACTTTGTGACAAAATTTAAATTCAATATTTAAAATTTAAACTTTAAAGCATTTTAAATTGAGATTAAAAGTTCAAATATTAAAAAACAAAATCAATATTTTATATTTTAAATTTCAAATCTTGATTCATGATTTAAAGCTTTGAATTCAATATTCAAAATTTAAATTAATTAAAACATTTCAAATCAAAATCAAAATTTAATGTTAAATCTCTTGAATTTCATATTAAAGTTTAAATTTTAAATTTAAATGTGATTCAAATGTTTAAATATTAAAATTCTAATGTTGATTTATTTGATTTTGTAGATATTTTTAATATCATTGCATTCCAGGGTTCAGGACCAGAATACACATCGCAAAAAATCGTGAAATGCAAACAAACCCTAGATCTCAGATTGCAGAATGAAAAACCTTCTTCGACGCCAAAATAAAAGTTACATTGAAGTGTAAAATGCAGAAAGGGGTCGAAGCCCGAGCTTGTTGAAAACCAAACTTTGCGATAGGAATGTAAAATGATCTGCACAAATGGGTTTGTTCAAAAGGCAATGGAAATATTATATCAAGGATAAGCTCGAGTTGTGGATGGCAATAACAATTTGTGAATGCAAATACAAAATGTGAAACTCTCAATCAGATTTCCGCCCCGATTTGTAGTTTGTATCAATATGCAAATTGTATATTTGTGTTGGACACCAAAGACTTCCAGAAGATGAAGCATTGCTAATTTGCATGAATATTAAACACTGTGAAGGATCTGCACAGATGGATTTGTGAGAAGACTTTGGAAACAATTAAGCAAATGCAAATATTTCATAGTCTTTGACAACATTCTCAGCCTGTGTTAGGATAAACAACAAATTGATTCAAATTTGTGCAAAGTATGGAACCGTAGACAAGGCTTGAGACCTGTTTGGTAGAATGCCATGAATGCAGATGAAAATCAAATTTTGCAACCCTTACCAGCATTCTCCATGTCTTTGTCAAAATGGGAGCCGTGCAACAGGGATTTTTGTCAAGAGTTGTAGTTGCAGTTGCGAGGTAAGATATGTATAAGAATGCAAAATGTGAAGTTTACAGATAAGGAACACGACTTGTTTGACAAAATGCCTTGAAGAAATATACGCAAAGTGTGGAATCACAATGAGGGGATGTGATTTATTTGACAAATACCTCAATAGCATTCGACCTGTTTGTCAAAATGCCTCAAAGAAATCTACAACGCAACAGGAATGTGGTCACATTGAATGCCCTGAAGACATAGATATAAAAGTTAAATATGCAATTGTTGTCCCTATTCTCTACAATAGGGTCATTTGATTAGCATGGTCATTTGTGCACAAGGAAATTCTATTGACATTTTAATTTTGTTGTTGGATCAATTATGCAGGGGAGATAAATTTTTTGAGTTTCACTGATTTTGCATGGTGAAAAGGAAAAGACTTACATGTACAGGAGAATTCGATGAAAAAAGAATTGCTTGCATGCTATAAAAGCACAAGAAAACAATACATCTTGTATGAACAACAAGGTGGAGATTACACATGTAGAAGGTCCAAGACTCCAAATATAAAAGCCTAGATGTAGAACTGAAGGAAAAGCTAAAAATAAATGCATAGAAGCAGTGCTACCCACATAGAAAGAAATATTACAAGGTATGATCACTAGCTATTTAAATAACCTTGTTTTAGATAGCCTTCTATAGGCATGCATAAAGATATTGAAAAATATGATATATGTCAATTTTGTATGCGCAAGGGTTGCATTGCTAACAGTTACTCACAAGGCATCCGATTATAAGGGACAATATTTTGATCAATTGGAATAAAAGAGACAACAAGATACTAAGTGTGTGGTTGTGTAGGTCTTGAAGGTTTGCACCTCTTTGATGTGCATATGAGTGATAAGTGCATAATGATGTATAGAAAATGATGACAGGTTGATATGAGCAAGTTGGAGAGCATAGCGTAGACTCATCAAAGGTTTAGCGTAGGCTACAATAGCAACACATATTATATGATGCACAAAGATTATAGTTCTTTGTTTGTATATGGTGCCTGGGATATTTAACCAATAATATTATGCTCATCTTAATGATCATTCAGTACTTGTGCGAAAGAATGTAGTGCTAGTTTTGTCACACCTCATATTTAAATGATATGATGAAGGTTAAAGGGTACATAAGTGAAATGGCTCTTTGAATGGAGGATGGAGACCCGCAAAAACCTTTCTATAATAATAATTATGCAGTTCTTGATTGATTTTGTAAAGAAGAAGGATAAACAAATGGAAGGTCTAATTGAGAAGATCTATCATTGGTTCTCTAGAATCATAGATAAAAAACAATGGGTTGACATTACTTTTGGTCTTTCTCAACTCACTCACACTAAAAAAAGGTTCAAGAAGCTAGCATATTTGTTCAAAAGCTATGAGCATGCTTTATTAGAGGATGTTGTTATTGATTACTTCAAAAGTAAATCCAATAAGGCCAAAAAGTTTGCAAACCCTAAAGTGAAGTCTTTTCTAGAGGACTTTGAAGTGAAGCTTGTCAAGTGTCATGAAGAGGGAAAATAACTAGAAATAACGACACAAAATGCTATGGCACATCAACAATATTATTTGGTCGGGTAGAAATGAAAAAACCAAATTCAAACAAAACAAGTTGTGAGACAAATTGAGTATCAGGAAGATGGGGTTGATAAGGAGGATATTGGTAGTTCTACATATGATCATACTGCCTTAGCATATGATTTTTACAAAAGTGGTATTAGCACTATAGACAGATCTAGAGATCAAGCGTGTAAAATTGCAAGAGCAAGAACAAAAGATACTCTTGAAAGAGTGTACAAATGTGATTCAAACCATTTTGACCAAAAGAGAGGACAACTCTATGGAATAACAACTTAAAAATGCAAATTATTTTGAGGCTGAAAATGTGGCCGCATATGCTTCAAACAAAGAGATAGATAAAGGGGATGAGGATACTTAAAGGAAAGAATAGAATGTGAAGGGCAAGCTAAAACGACCCTTCGTATTCCAATGCAATTTATCTTTTGCGAGTTTTGGAGGGAATGACTATTAGTCTTCCATACTCCAAATTGCCTATATATATATACTCAATTGAAAATCATTGTAAAACATTGGAAAAATTTGTGAGAATTTGGAAACCCACGAAAACTCGTATTAAATATAACATATCAATTTTTGCTTTACTTTTTCTAAGTTTTCACTTTTAATAGTGTTTTCTAAACTTTGAATTTGTTTATTTCTGTATTATTCTATGCATTTAATTCACTAAATGTTGATGGATTCAACATGTGTTTACACCACTGCCACTTCATTTATGGCGAGGTGTTTTGTGTGGTCATGTGAACACATTTGTGTGCACTAAAATTCAACAATAATCACACACATGGTTTAATCCCTTTGAAGATCACACCATCACATGTTTGGATTGTGGGGGTTTGGCAAAGATTGGTTTCACATTGAATTCATCCATTTATAGAATGATGTGTAGGAGGATTGGAGACAAGTTTAGATTTGTTTTTGTTTTCTCTTTACCCCTTTTCTTCTCCTCTCTCCTTTTTGCCTTTTTTCATATCAATGTTAGATTAGTTCTAGGTTTTAATGATAAATTTCAGCCACACAAGGTAGAAATTTAAGATGACTTTATGACTTCCATATGGAAAGAACTTACAAATTTTAATACATTTTTTCACTATCCTAAAAATCAAAGCTAAATTCTAAAAAATGGAACAAATTTTCATGCACGACTCTTCAAATTCCATGTTATCAAACTCTAATTTTAGAGGAAACAAATTGTTGTTTTGAAGATTTTAATCATTTTAAATGTGAATTAATGTCAAAAATCACTTGTGGGAATTCAAATAAATTGAAACTAAAATCATCAACACATTTTAAAGTGAAATTGAGGATTTACATCGGCTAATAGTGATTCATTTTCTCTAAGTAAGTCTCTTTTTCACATGCATGATTCCTAATGTTCATTGTACACCCCTTGAATGGACTAGCCAAAGTGCTATCCAACTAAGGGATTCTGGTAAACCTTGTGAAAACAATCTATGAAGACTCTTCAGGCTAGCCACCTTCCAAGTAGGGGAACCTTTATCGTTCCAATCTACAATACTTCATGGCTCATAGGAATGTTGGTGTGTCAAAACATGCAGATCAATAGTTATGTTTGATCAATTTTGCATGGTCTAGATGTGTTTTGGTTTAGTAACTCTATTACCAACTACATTTTTGTATTTATTAAAGAACTTGGGCTTATTTGTTTGGTTTTAGTCTTTGATCTTCACCAGCCCTTTGGCTATGAGGGCTCTTTCAATTTGCACTCCTTTAGAAGTTCAATAATTTCATCTATAGTAGAAACACAATGAACTTTTAAATGAAAAGCCATCTCTTGATTTAGATTATTGATGAAGATGTTGACTAGTTGTTCTTAGGAGTGGGACATGGAAATCTACTTGCTAGGCTTCTCCATCATTAAAGAAAAGATGAGAAGCTCTCCCCATTCTTTTATTTTGCATTGCATAGATCCATCATGGTCAATTCATGTTCCACAAAAAGCTCTTCACGTGTCTTTCCACTAAATCAACAAATGTTATGATAGAGCTTTTGGGTAAGTGTAAGAACCATTCAAGAGTCTGTTCCCCTAAGCTTATAGGAAAGGGCCTAATAAGATATATGTCACTATAGGCAACGTCTTGACATGCCATATAAAACAATTTCACATGGTCTTGTGGATCTCCCTTCCCCTTATACTTATTAAATTTGGGCATTTTAAAATATGGAGGGAAAGGTATTTGTGACATTGCTCTATCAAAAGGAAAGGGACATATCTCTTCAAACTTACAGTATCTTTTATTTTGATTTTGGGTCTATGTTTTTAAGCCTTTTATTGCATCTTTCATGGCTTGCTATTCTTGGTCAAATGGAGTGCCATGAGGTGGTGTTGGTACAATGAAATTGAGTTGATGTTGTTCATAGGTTTGGTTGTTTAGTTTGGTTTGATATTGTTGATAGGTTTGATTGTTTGGTTTGGTTTGATGTTGTTGATAGGTTTTCCATGAAAGTTTGGGTGATGAGGGCCTTGTTTTGTTTTGAGTTTGAGAGTCGCGTTGTGAGGTTTTCTTCTTGCTTTTGTTTTGTTCAACATTATTGTGGTCAACATTGTCAGTAGTGGTGAAATGGTCTTTCTTTGGGGGTTCTTGACTTATGATATTATTGAGATTGTCAAGGTTGTAGTTTGAGGGTAATTTAGTTCCTAATTCTATGAGGCACTTAAGTATGCTCTCCCTATTTTGGTGTATGTATCAATATATTAGGGTGCATTCTTGTTTTGAGTTAAGGAAATCATGATGGCCATGGTAATATTTGCTTTGGTATGGGTGGCTATCACTATCACTACCACTACCATCTTGGTTTCCATGTGGATTTTGAGAGGATCCCCCAACACGATAAAGATTTTGGGCACATGGGGGTTCTTGGAGAAAAGGAATCTCTTTGTTGAACTCCATGTTAAGTTTTATTTTCCATCTAGTTATGGGTGGCATAAATTCTTTTCCTTTTATCTTTTCTTTGGTCTTGGATCTGCACTAGTTTCACACAAAGGTGAAGACAGAGAAGACACCACAACATCCTATATTATTCAAGTGGGTGTGTTTGTCTTGTGGGCAAAGTGGAGTGTTGAGATCTAATGATAGAGTAGAGTAGGTGGTGGGCTTCAAGTGGAGGTGGATGTTGTAGGTGGTGCCACTAAAGAGCAGTTTGAAGCACTCAGTAAAGGTGTTAAGTCCCAAAGTCAAAAGCCATAGGGTCATTGTCAATAGTGTACAGTCTAGGTAGAGAGGTACTGTGTGCTAGATCTAGGGGGTATGTGGTCTGTGGACCCATACCACAAAATAAAACTAGATTTAATTAAAAATAAACCTTCAAAAATTGTAAAAATCAAACTATACCCTTACAAGCCAACCAAATGTAGAGAATATTCACAAAATATGCCAACAATGCTGCATAAGAAATATATGGTAATTGTACTATGGAATCTGACCATTACCAAACCCCCAAAAATGCTCAAAAATTCACCAGCCCTAAACCTTATCAAGTTTTATATTGATTTATAGTTTTGGACCTTTTGGTCTCAATCACGAGGTTAGATTTGGACCAAAATGCATCAAACAAAAAAAGCTTGACAAGATCTCCCAAAAATTGAAAAGGGAAAAACCTTCAAAATCAAACTATGGAAGTTTTACAAAAGCAAGATTAGGTAAGGGACAAGGTTCCACTGGATGTGCCAAAACGTATGATGCTAGATCTAGAACAAAATGCAAGAGATTAAAACTATATTAAACCCTTACTCTAGATCGAGCAAAACACCTTTGGATTGAGCATAAAGAAGATCAAGCCAAATAATTCTTACCCTTAATTTACCAAGAAATCTCCTTTGTTAAATGGATTTACTCATGGGTATGAGCGATGTAGTTGCTCTTGGAGTCTTCAAGATTTCAATAGCATGTCTTCTGTTGAATGATGTATCATTGAGTGTTATTATCCTTGGGTATGCTTGGTTGTGAAATGAAGGATTGAGGGCTTGATTTATATGTGCTTGAATGAGGATGCAGATGGTTGAGATTAAATGATGGATGGATGGTGGAGATGCACTTGGGGCATTGGATCATGTGCAAAGGGCCCTTTCTTAATTTAATTTAATTCAATTATCGTGGATAGATGATGGGGACCTATTTATTTGAATTTTGGTGGGATAACTTTATTTAAAATTTATTTAATTGGGTGGTAGGGAATTTACTTTATTTAATTAATTCAATAATGGAATGAAAATTGATTTAATTTATTTATTCTAATAATAAGATGGAAATTGATTTAATTTATTTATTTTAATAATAGGATGGAAATGGATTTAATTTATTTATTTTAATAATGGGATGGAAATGGATTTTATTTATTTATTTTAATAATTAGTGATGTGGACTAGTGCGGTGAATGAATGAAATTAATTAATTATTAAAATTAATTGATTATTATGATGATGCTAGACATTATTTTGGATGTGGTAAATTTTATGCGTCTACAATGTGATACCATCCTACTACTACCACATAGGGTAGAACTTATTACCACACCACTTTTCATATAGGCATAATATTCTAATCCCACACTCTCATTTTCATAGACAATAAAATCAACTTGCAGTTGTGTCTATTTTTACTTGCGTGATATAAGCTATTCATGACACATCTTTTCTTTATTTTGTAGGTTCCCATGGAGCACACATGTCAAAGAGGATGAACACACAAAGAGATCGAGTTAGACCCTAATATGCTTTAATATTTACTTTTTATGCGTGGTTGTGAATGCTCATTTACTTTAAAATACACGTTCATTTAGGATTCACATGCACCTCGAAGTGGGGGTAAAATGTAATGGGGAAATTTACTTGCTCATGTCAATTCTCATTTAGTTTTGGACCCATTTGATGGAATGTCGTAATGCAACTACATATTGACAAATGACACACTCTTATGTAAAGTCGGGCTCATTCCTCGATCCTTCACCCATCTTTGTTTACACATACTTCCATACATTTGACCTTATCTCATCCCTAATTATATGTATTCCTACACTCACCATTTCTAGTCATTTATTACACCCATCCTTGCACCCATTCCCATACATTTATTCCCCACCTTCAGATTCACACCTTCCCATCTTGAGTTAATCTCGTATCACATAGGTTTGATCTTGTATCACACATAATTAACCTTTCAAATTCAAATTTTGCCAACTCCCACCCATTTCACTAGTCGTTATGAGCCAATTTGGTACACATTTGAATGATTTATTACCATGCCTTGGTATTTAAATGCATTCAATGTGCAATTAATTCATAAGCTAGAATTTGAAAAATCCCATGCATTGAAAATGAGAATCAATCTAGGACCACTTTGCTTTGAGCATTAAAATGAATCTAATCTACATCAAATTCATCTAGGACACCTGCATCCTCGATTGTTGTCTTTGATATTCTTACACAATCATAGACTTGATCAAATCAAGGGTTTTGACCTAGGAGAACACAACCCTTGTGATCTGACAATCTCCCCAAGGTATTTTTCAATAGAGCTAGTCGTTATACTTTAGTTGATATTAGAGTTTTAGACAATACATTTTCCAATAGTCTACAATGCGCTAGTTCAATCCCATGAGCTTTATATCACTTTTACGCATGAGAACATTTTCACAAATTCATCTTGCACAATGTTAATTTGATCCACAAAAATTCAACACCTATTCTATACCCAAAACATTTTACATACTAAAACCATTATTTTTTAACCATCAACAAATACTTTATATAACTTCAAAATTATTTCTTCATTGTAGTTTCCAAAACTAAACACACTATCCTTTTACATTTGATTTTCAAATATTTGTTTTAATTTATCATTCTTAGCTATACTAATTAATTTGAGTTGATTTATATCTTTTTTACATTTGATTTCCAAATATTTGTTTCAATTTATCATTCTTAATTGATACTAATTTGATTTCCAAATATTTGTTTCAATTATCATTCTTAGCTGATACTAATTTGATTTCCAAATATTTGTTTCAATTTATCATTCTTAGCTGATACTAATTTGATTTCCAAATATTTGTTTCAATTTATCATTCTTAATACTAATTTGATTTCCAAATATTTGTTTCAATTTATCATTCTTAGCTGATAAGTACTAATGAATGTGAGTTGATGTATATTTTTGATGTCTATTCATTTAATTAGGCGAGATTAGCGTTAAGAATGAATGAACGAGGCTTTTATAATGCCTTTATTCTCAAAAAGTTCGTAATGAACGAAGCAATAAGTAACACGTTCGGTGGTGTAGAGTTTTCTGCCCGAAGATAAATCCCGAGGGAAAACTTCAGAATCCAAGTCCTCACTGTAGATTTGGTATCTTGACTTCCCAATATCGGAAGGGCAAAGTACACTCTTTTCAATTATGGGATTAGCCTTAGGATTTAATCCCGTTCAGCGTTCATATGTCGGTGCCGCTTCTGTTCAGCATTCATCTCTTGGTACCACTCCACGTCAAGTTGCCGCTGCTGCTACCTCCATCAACAGCGCCATTAACTTCAATTTTTTTCACAACATCCTCTCGAATGGTAAGATACCCACTAACGATCATTCTGCAAACCCATATTCAATTCGGCAATGAATTACTGTTTATTCATTTTGGGCATTGCCAGGGACTGCAAAAATTGCTTTAGGAATTCAGTGCCACAGGAATTGTTTAGGCGGGTCTCAAATTTTGCTGCAGAGAAAAAATGGGTTATTTGAATTCAGACAATACACATCAGTAATAAAGGCATATGGGATTGCATCATGTCATTCAGCAGCAGGAGCGAATCCCGGCTTACCATCTTCCACGGTTTATGGTATGTATGCTTCAATACCTTCTCAATCGAATTCTGAGTCTGTTAGAAGGATACCCGTTGCTTAAACATTTGTGAAATGGCATTCAATTTTTCTGTAACCTATACTCATTTGATAACATGCTTTAATATTTTCCCCATCAAAGGAAACTCATCACTTAAAAGTTCCGTGTTCTGGCATTCATATTTTCTGTAATCTAAGGTCTTTAAAATTTTGTGCATATCATTTAATAGTATGCTTCAATAATTTCTCCCTAAAGTTTGACATCTATTAATGGATACCCCTTAATTAGAAATTTGTGAAATGGCATCCAGATTTTCTGTAGCCTACTGTTGTGATTTTGTTGTATATAATCTGGCAGTATGCTTCAGTATTTTCACACTCAAATTTGAAGAAACCCACTAAAATAAATAATATATCAAGAAAAGGGCACAATCCCGATTCCCATATATACATGGACAGGTATGCTTTTCTCTCTCTCTCTCTCTATATAACATATCTATCCATATAGAAGAATATATATTCTTCTATATATATATAGGTATGCTTTTCTCTATATATAACATATCTATCCATGTACAAGTATTATATTCTCTCTATATGTAACATATCTATCCATGTAGAAGAATGGATAGGTATGCTTTTCTCTATATATAACATATCTATCCATGTACAAGTATTATATTTAGAGAAAAACATACCTATCCATTCCTCTACATGGATAGATATGTTATATATAGAGAGAAAAGCATACCCCTCTCTCTCTCTTTCTCTCTCTCTATATATACACACATGGATGGGTATGCTTTTCTATATATAAGCATACCCATCCATTCTCTCTCTCTATATACATTATATATAAAAGTATATATGGATAGGTATGCTTTTTTATATATATCCATGTATGCTTTTCTATATATATTATTATTTATATAGAAAAACATACATGGATAGATATGCATGTGTATGTGTGTGTGTGTCTATATATATATACTAATATATTTATGCAAGTTGCTGCCAAGGAGGCAGCTCCCATATATGTATAAAATGAGAGAAACAAAACAGAGCCTTCGTAGAGGTATTGATCATTACATTCCAGGGACGTTAGGCTTCTTGGGCCTATAAAACATCAAGAAACGAAGGCCATAAGCTAGCTTTGAAAGCCTTTCTTCTCGAGGTGGGGTGAGGAGAGAAACGTGGTGGCCTATGAAGAAATTGAATGTTTCCAAGTTGTTGCAGTGCAATCCATCCCGAAGTAGACTGATGGCCTCCCTTAGATCACTGTTCTTGCGAGCGGCTTTAGTATCGAAGATGCTTCCGATGGTTCCAGTCATTGACCGCTTGTTAAATGTGGATACTGCTTTTATTGCTTCCTCTTGAAATTGTGCACTAATGAAACTAGTAGCAGCTAGTTTGCCCCATTGCTTCTTGCCTAGAGTCAAGACCCAGTTGGTTAGGAACTGCTCAAGAAGTCTACTGTCGTGGACATGGGCACCATAAAGGATATTTGAGCTGATGATGTTCTTGATGGCCTTCTTTACATCCACTATCTCCACCTTGAAAACCCTTTGGTTCTAAGAAGAAATGTCCTTTGAGATGCAGGAACAAATACAACCTAGAACTAGGATTTGGTCAACCATTATGTTTGCTCTGCATCATCTTTCCTTCCATTGAAATAAAGGCATGATTTTTGTTGCCAATGAAATCTTATGAAGGTATTTGAGTTATTATGCCTTCATTGTTCTTGCACCGCACAAAAAGCAAATGTGCGATTGCGGATCATATGGTGGATCATGCTGCACAATATTCTCCAAATGCATCTTCCCTTATAGTCATTTCCAATCCTGACCAATCAATCTTTCCATTTGATCAATGCTCCGATTTGTTAGAAAGTTCGCTGCCTTATTTGCCTCACGATATACATGACGTATCGTGTAATTACCAATCTCGTCTAGGATTGGATGAATCACATCTATCCATTTTGTTAGTTTCCAGCTGCACCCTGAGCCCGATGAAACTAAGTATATGCAAACCTACGAATCCTTTTCCATGTCAGTTGATCTTATGTTCTTCATCTCACATAGTTTCAAACCTTCGTGAAGTGCTGAAAATTCAGTCTCGTTGATTCCATCGAAAAGGCCTAGATGAGGTCTCTCATTTCACTTCGGATGATGCATCTAGCACCAAAGGCCTCGAAATTACCTCGAGAGGCCCCATCAAAATTCAACTTCAATCTACCTCACGGAGATATTTTTTGATATTAAACTTGGTAAGGATGAGGAGTTGAAGAAACAAAATTAGCCATATGCCCTAGGATGCTGGTGTCATCACAACAACTAGGTCCACAGCCTTAATCTGCCATATCAAAAACCAATTGCATAACCGATGAGAGGCCGATCAAAACAGCTGAGAAAAGTCTGCTAAAACAACTGAACATAGCTATAACTATCCAAACTCGAACTATTATAACATAATATATCTCAACCAACATTTTGATTCATCATCCAGCCTACCCACAAGACCAAAATGGTAAACGCAACTAGTCTACCAAGTCACAGACATAGAAATAGGGGTCGGGGAAAATTATACGGGCCTCGAGCACCCCTCCATTACCCCCTTACATTTATCACAGGAAACAACATTACCAGGCGGAGCCACCACAGCAACAACATTCGAATCTTCAACATCACAACACTTCGAGAAGGCCAAAATAACATTCGAAGGCAGCATCACCTTCATCCCATTTGCTATCTCTTCAACCACATGTTGCAAGCATTGTTGCCTCTTCTTAGTAGCATGTAAATGATCAAGAAGGCAGTTGAAGTATACCTTAGATTGATGAACCACATCTTCAATGTTGTCGTGTATCAGGTAAGACCCTGCGGTGTTAGACAACAATGAAGCACAACTCAATGTCTATGCCCTGTCGAAAACACTCCGCCCCCGCAAGTGCCTAGGGTCCAACAATAAATTCGCCATGGCTGACCATATTCCAACACAAGGAGCTTCATCCACGTCTTTTACTAACTCCCAAATTCTCACCACCCAATGTCTAAGCTCTCGGTTCTTGATTTCCTTTAATACACACGTGATGAAATCGACGATCATCTCGTCACCAGACGCTTGCCTCATCCGCTGCTCCTCTTAATTCCTCGAAATATGTTCCATCCCCTTGAGATTATCAACCCTTCTCGCTTTCCTAGACCGATCACTAGCCAAGGACACCATTAGTCATCGAACAACAATCTGCACACTCTACAATATCCTTTTGCTGATCTCCCCGTATCAACAACAATTAACTCCCACCACCACCTTTGCTAATGAGTAAATGCACCTTTAGTATTTACTTCTCATAATTACTAACCTCAAACACCTGTCCTTCTCATCCCATCTACTAACATCACTTGCAACCGTATGTACTCATTATCGGGTTATGCTTTTCTATATATATATCCCTTAAATTTTTCCTATCCATGTATGCTTTTCTAGTGAATGCAAGTTGCAACCATAATCTGTGCTTGTATGCATTCATACTTCACAGTCCTTGCCTTTTGGTATGCGTGCAAGTTTTACTTTGCTTTTTCATATGCATGCACATGCTTTTCTTGAGCATACTGTGCCTTCCTCTGTGCATATAAGTCCTGCAGACAATCTTCATTTGAAACATTGAAAGAGGAAAAACACGAAACTTAATCATTCAGTTTTCTTGTCTTGGCTAACAAATAAGCTTTCAGTTTCCTTTTATGTTCTTCCCCAATTTGGAACTGACCAAGCTTTTTGATCAAACCAATAACATCTTCCAGTTGGGATTGACAGCTTGAAATGTACTCCATCCTAGTTTTCTTTTGAATTTTGTCATGAATATTGTTTCTTTCACACTATAACTTGTTTGGGAGTTTCCTCCCATTCTTTGGGTAATTTTTTCTTTCATTTGCCTCAAAAATTAGATCTCTGAAGTTTTAGATTTTGTTCTTCTTGTTCACCCTCAATGATATGCCATGATCGCTTCTTCTCTACTGGTTGTGGAGCTACTTTTCTCCATCATCTCTTCATGCTTTGGCCTGAACCATTCTTGATCATTAGATCTAGATCATACCTTTTCAAAAAGTATTGTTGGAAATATATTACATCTTAATATACTTAGATAATAGTTAATTTATAAATAAAACAAATGTTAGTTGATAGTTTAGTAATAAATATTCGGGAGTTATTTTCTTGTATGGAGGTAGGTATGTGGGTGGTTATTGCACAGGAAAATGAAAGGCTTTATAAAGCCATATTGTATTGAAATGTAAAATCAATCTTGAAAGTATAATATAGTTTTTAATATTTCCATTACTCTATAATCTTGGTGTAGTATCAATATGGATAAATTTTTGCTATATTTTGTATCTACAGTTTCAATCTCTCAATTTTATTTTGGTATCAGAGCATTCACATCTTTGTGCCTGTGAAGAGGAGTGCCGCACTTGAAATTCTGTTGCCTCCAGTGTAAAGTGTGTTATTCCAAGCAAGTGGAAGCTCCAAATGGAAGAGTAGAAAGCACTGCAATTATTTGAAGGAGCATGAGGTGATGAAAGAAGAAATTAGAGTGTTAGGAAGGAGGTCATTGAGGCATTCAGAATGGAGTAAATTGCTTGTGCAGCATGCAGACTGCAGTGGTGTGTTGATTATAGTGCTTGTATAAAGGAGAATCGATGAATCCACCATGATCTTTTGGGCCACTTCTTTGTCTTTCAAAAGAAAGGCTCTAAACTGAAAAAAATAACAGTGTTTATCTACAGCAGAGGTCTCTCCATATTCATACTTGGCGTGAAGTTTTTTTTTGCTTTTAACTGTAGAAGTAACAAGTTGAAAGTTTTTGCAAGCACGTATACAACCCTGTGCAATACATTTTGCAGGAAATCTGAGCATTTGTAAGTTTTGTTTTAAATGTCTAAAGTGCAGATTTGTTCAATGAGTTTGAAGTGTATTCCAACGTGCCCAGGGTAATATATACCATCTTTTCTGTCAACACCATATGTAATTAGTTGCAATGACCTGTTACAGTCAAGAAGTTGAAGGATCTAATTATGTCATTTGCAGTTATCCATATACCTGTCAATAACTATGTGCAGCCTTCACTACTCGGGTATGGTTCTTCATATATTCATTGCTTTTGTGGAGACTGCATGTGATTGGTGAGCAGAGATTTAAGATTGAAGATTTATATATTAGGTTTTGTTCATTTCTCTAAATCACTTTAAAAAAAAGTTTGTTAAAGATATGAGTTTAATAAAGTGATAGCTTGCTCGATTGGTGAAACGTAGTTATTTGGAATATATTGGTTTATGGTTGGAACTTGTATATGATGTTTTATGCCCATAAAAACTACATTTCTATCCATTTGGGAGGTATAAGGCCTATATTTTTTTGTCACCCAAAACGACTTTTGTAATTGGAGATAGTGTGAAGACTTAGTAGGATGAAGTCATAAATCTGTATACATTTTGTATTGGAGCCATTTGACACAAGGAGCATTTTTGGTTGAATTTGACACATTGTCAATGCTCAATTTTATCATGTCATCAAATGTTTGTGCTCTTGGAATATTTTCATACATGTATTTCATTGATCAAGCTTTTGGCGATTCTAATGTGACATTAGATAGATAAAGTCTAATAAGGTGAAATTGGAGGCTGGAGGCATATTATCATCTCCAGCTAGCTTCTCACTTAGAGATGATACTTTGCATGAGAAGCATCAGTTTCATTTTGAGTCCCTTCAAGGAGCGAGGTGGGCATGGCAGTTTTGTTTTGGTTTGTGAATAGTTGAGTATGTCTCTATCCATAGACTTGATGAGTTGTACCTATGGATAGTTGAGTATGCCTCGATCCATAGATTTGCAGGTTTGTATTTGTGGATAATTGAGTCTGTCTCGATCCACAAAGGGAGGAGTGTTACTGTGGATAGTTGAGTAAGTTTCAACACAGTTGATTGGTATTTTTCTTGTGGATAATTGTGTCTCGATTCACAAGAGAGGTGGTGTACTTTTGAATAATTGAGTATGTCTCGATTCATAGGTGTTTTGAGGATTTGCAGGTTTGACAATCAGGACATCTATTGATGGGTTCAGTTTGGTGTGTCTTTGTTGAACAAGGAGATTTGGTTGAAATGCTTCATCAAGTTCCTAGATGGGCTACTATGTTCAATCAATGCAATGTTCTGTCCTTTGTTTGGATTGATGTAATAAGGAGGGGAATGCTGAAAATATATTACATTCTAATATAGTTAGATAATAGTTAATTTATAAATAAAACAAATGTTAGTTTATAGTTTAGTAATAAATATTTGGGAGTTACTTTCCCATATGGAGGTAGGTATTTGGGTGGTTATTGCACAAGAAAATAAAAGTCTTTATAAAGCCATATCGTATTGAAATGTAAAATCAATCCTAAAAGTATAATATAGTTTTTAATATTTCCATTACTTTGTAATCATGGTGTAGTTTCAATATGGATAAATTTTTGCTATATTTTGTGTCTGCAGTTTCAATCTCTCAATTTTATTTAGTATCCTTATGGCTTGTATCCTTTTCTTGTTCATGCTGACTTTCACAACTAGACTCTTCCTCTAGAGCTGCAAAGGCATTCCTTCCTTGTGGATCTAACTATGTTTTCTCAGAGTTCTTCATTTTTTCCTTATGGGATTTATAGCAAATTTCTTAGCTGGATTTTGGAAGGCCTCTGTTTCTGCTACTATCTGAGTTGGGCTTCAAATCAACCCTTTGATTTGGGGTCAAAGGACATTCTTTAACAAGATGATCATATTCATGACATAGCCTACAATGGAACAAAATATAGTCATAATCTATTTCTTTTAGTCATTCCAAACCTTCAGAGAGGAGTATGATGCTCTTTGGTAGAGGCCTCTCTAAACCCCCCTTCATGCAAATTCTTGGCATAGTTGGAATTACCATGAATAACCGTTACCTTAGAAATTCATGGCAATTGTCCGATGAGATTTCAAAGCCTTTTGAACACATATTTTCTCCAGAAGTTAGAACACACTCGGCAAGGAAAAAAGCCTAATTTAAACAGGGGCTTTACTGACATCTCTTCTGTGGGTTTGAAGCTAGTGTTCAAGGACCACCTTAAAAGACCCTTCCTGTATTCTCTTTCTTTGCAAAAACTGCAATAAAGTAGCCCTGGGGGCCAGCTTGAAGTTCATATTCTCCTTGGGTTTTCCAGTCGCTCCTGGCCCACATATATTGGTTGTCAAGAGATTGCTAGGTGCCAAGTAATCTGTAGGAATCCCTTGAGTAGATAATGTTTACTGTCTATATCTTGTCTTTCAATTTTTGTAGATCTAAATCCAAGATTGGACTTGTTGTGACCTAATCACACATCGCCCCATTGCAAATGGGGACCCCTTTTTTTGAGCTCCAGTGCTTTGCTTTAGTCTTGGATGATGTCTTAGCACTTTTTAATGATGAAGTCAGTGGTGTTTGAGTCTATAGCTTTGTGGTGAATACCATAGTCCCCTGATGTCCTGATATCCTGATGTCCTGATATCTTGATGTATGTTCTGAGATCCTGAAAAATGACTAAGTCTGATATCCTGAAAATCCTGAAAATTGACTAAGTCTGAAATCTGGCGGATCTTCAAAAATCTAGAATCTGCATGTTTCCCATGGATCCGAGACCTATCTCAAACATCCTGAAAGGTATATTGAAAAATATTTAAGTATAAGAAATTCAATCTCCAAACTTATACGTAAATATATTTTTCAATACGCCTGACCCCTGAGGTACTCTGTTTCTAGGCTCGAATTCGCTCTGTTGTTCCAGGCGCATTTCCTTGCCATTTCCGACCAAAGTTGCGCCAGCTCAAGGTGCAAGTTTTGACATTCTCAACCTAAAATTGGCGCCCTATAAGAAGTGTGCCTTGAGGGGAAAAGTGATTCAATTAGTCAATAATGAGTGCCCTGGAAAGTTAAGACTCCAAGATGTTTCTAAGTGCCTAAATTTAACTCATCTAACCATTTCAAGCCAAGGCGCATTTCTACATATGCACAACCTTATTTTGGCGCCTTTGGAAGGAGATTGGACATCTTGGAGGTAAGGCGCATTTTTTCACCAAAACCACCTTATTTTGGCGCCGAGGAGATAAAAGACTAAGAATTTTAAGTTATAATGTCACCTCGGAATGAGAAGTCATCAACCAACAATATCTTGACTTGAGATCATTACAATGCCTAAAGAAGTTAAGCTAAGGAGTGTAGGCGCATGTCCACCATTGAGGAGTTCATCTTGGGCGCCTAAGAAGGAATCATGTTAAAATCATCAATCTTGAAGTTATTGAAATAAGGCAAGTTCATAAGAGTCTATGCAAGTCCTGAAAATCATGAAAATTGGAAGAGAACGTTACATTAAGGCAAGGCGCTATATCATACCCTGAACATCATTAAAGGGTGCCTTAAGGCCTTGTCAATACTTTATCAATGTTAGACGCCATTTCTTGTGGTTTCAAGTCATCAGATGTGCCTAGGAAGGAGAAGTGAGTGAGCGCCTAACATCAAGGAGGCATTTATCAAGCAAGTTGAAGTTTAAGACTCAAGATACTTCCATTGAACCATAAAGGAAGTATTTGAACACATGAAAAGGAAGTAAGTATCCTTCAAGTGGCAAAGTGCGCCTTAGAGCCTTGTCAACACCTCATATATGCTAGCTGCTATTCCTTGTTGTTTTAGCCATTTTAAGCGCCTAGGAGTGTGATTGATTGAAGAAGTCATTTTCAGTGCCTAACTTAGAGAAGAGCAATCTATCAACATCTCAAATTGGCGGCTTGATGAAGAACAATCAAATTGAACATAAGGAGTTGGTCGCCTTGGATGGGAAGACTCTGAACATTGCTAGGATGAAGTTGAAATCATTAAAGGTTAAACAATAAACATGAAGTATTCTTAGGTGCAATTTCTACTCCATTTTGCTTCTAATTGGCGCCTAAGATAAAGAAGATACCACTCCAATACTAGGCGCTAGTTCATGTCAGTTTTACCTTCAAGGTGCGCCTAGAAAGCATAGAAGTTTTGGAGCTTGAAAACATGTTTAAAATCATTACAAGACAGCCTTAGGAGCTAGGTGCACTTCATGCCTCAATCATCCAATTTCAGCGCCTATTCAAATCAGTGCCTAGAACATAAGTGAGCTAATTTCTGATTTCAAACATTTGAAAAGCATCAAATATTTAATGAGGTCAGCTAACACATTTCTTCATTTGAGCACCCAAATATCCTTCCTTTTGCAGTAGATTGCCTTTCAAATTCTGATTTTGTTTTAATGATTCTTATATGCTATAATTTATCAATGACTTAATGTATTTCTTGTCCATGTTGTAGGTGTATTATGAGTTGAAGAGGTCAAGGCTAGAAGAGGAGTCATCAAGAGGAGTCATCAAGCATCGTTTCAAAAGGGAGATATCATCATTTCAAGTTTGACTTGCTAGTACACCACTTCAAGGTTCAAGTATCAAGTTGCCATGTCGAAGAAGACATCATGCTATTGCTCCAAAGGATCACATCAAGTTCAGCACTTCATTAGTTGCATCACGTTCGAAAGCATTCATCCATTCAAGCTTCAAGATCTCCTGAATCTTCAAGTCTTTGAGAGAAGTCTCTTACTACAAGTCCTGAAGGAAGCATCATCATCTCTACACTACTCTTCATGAAGAAGCAAAGAAGATCAACGTACACCCTGCCAAGAGAAGAAACATCACAGAGTTAGTCAAATGAGCAACATGTATCATACACATCCTACTTACAATGAACAAGGCAAGATCAACAAAGTTACATCCCAAACATTCGAGTTCATTCAAGCAATCACATTGAAGACATCACACAAGATGATGCAATTTGGGAATATGCTAAGGTGGCACCTACGTGGCATGCACATCATCAAGCCAATCACAATTCGCCACATCATTCAACAAGAAAGAAGTCAAAGAGAACGTCCATGTGGAAGATGCTCTGAAGATTCCATTTTATCCTTATCTTCTTGGAAAACGTGCCTTAATTGCCTCTCTGATGTACTAAAAATAGCAAGTTGTAACTAATTGCTCAGATGGCATGATCCTTGCCCTTGGCTACTTGAATTGATCTGGGCCATTCATTGTAATTCTGGACTCTATATAAAGGCTTTGTTGCCTCATTTGTAAATATAATAGTTAGAAAGTTTGTAGGAGTAGAGTAGGAAGAGACTCTCAAAATTCTCTGAGAGTACTTGAAGTTGTTGTAAATATTTCTCAAGGTTAATGCAAAGACATTGGAGTTCGTTTGGTGTTAAGTGTTGTCTTGTGGAATGACATGGTTTCTTGTATCTTCATTGAATGGAGAGATGTTTCTAAGTAGATTAAAATAGATTAAAGTAGATTAGTAGCTCATTGATGTTATGTAATGTCCCCTTCTAATAAGCCGAAATTTTTCTCAACCTTACACAATTTCGACTTAGTAAAGAGAACATTAGTATTCGATTCATCTTTTATTTCAATATAAATTCATTAAGACTATCACATATTAGATTATAATTCATTGTTATCATTGGTTCGTGATATGACTTGTGAGGGACTTATGGTAGACTCTTGCGTTAACCAGCTCTAGATCACCAAGTATGATTTCATTAAGGAAATAGTTCCATCTCTTACGGAGGCCCAAAGGTTTCACTCACACACGGAGTCCCTCACCATTTGGCTCGTGGGATTTCACTCACACACGGAGTACCTCATCCAGACGAGAGTCACCATCCGTAGAGCAACTCTTACGAGTTCTCCTAGGCCCAAGGATTTCACCCACACACGGGGTTCCTCATCACTTGGTCGAGGGACTTACATCCAGTCGAGAGATACCTAGGCTAAAATAAACTATTTCAACTATGTCATACCTTAGAGGTGATAGAGGGGTTAAAGGGAGAGTCTGAGTCAGCTCCAAGCATACCACCAACTTATCTTTTTATTTGATTTAATAAATATTATAATTGTTCTTATTGGCATTTAACACAAGATGCCTTATATTAATATTGATCATATATCATTACATTTATTCATTATATTAGTTTATGCACATTCATAGTTTTGTCTAAGTTAAGTGCATTTATTTATATTAACATCATAATTATATCAATTAACTTGACAGTCCATTTATATTCATATTATTCTTCTACAACATTTATATTGCCTAACCTATTAATAAGGAAAGTGCACGTACCTCTTTATGCTACTTGTCTTGTTGAATCTGCTCACTGGATTTTATTCTATTTTGCCTATTCTTTAATATTTATATATTATAATATTTGTTATAATATTAATAATATCTCTATATTGTATTATTATATATGTTATTAATATTATTGTATATATATATATATATTCACACATATATATAGATACATTACATCTTAATAATTAAATATATTAAAATACTTACCTGACGATTTGCAGGTACCTTTTGGATGCGGTAGATATTTATTCTCCTTGTTCCTTTTTCTATTCCTTTTCCCCCTTTTGTTAGATGGGCCCGTTAATATTTATAAGTTTGAAGGGGTGCAATTCACCACCCGTCACCACCCTTAATAAATAAATATTATTAAACTTTGATACTCGATATTTGTTTGTATTAGTTAAAGGCTCCTTATTATGAGATCGGCATCTTCTCAACAGCCCGATTCTTTATATGAATGCCCTTATATTATGCAATGAATAAATATATATTTACTATTATATATTATTATTATTATTATATTTATTTTTACTTGAATAATTCCTCCCTATATATATTTATGATATCTTTTCTAGTTATGACTCAGAAATATATATAAATATAATGCGGATCTAAATATATTTATTTATGGGATATTATTTATTTATTGCCCATCTTCTTTTCTTTATTTATTTCCCTTTCAAGGGATATTTATTATGCCTGGTGGTAAAAGACATACTTACCCTTTTATAATTTTTATTACTTTATGTTATTCCCTTCTATGACCTGTGGTAACCATACGTAACTCCCTTAACATAGTTTATTTATATTATTTGTATTTATGTTATATCATTATAATAAATGATATATTATTTATTTTGTATTATTTATATTATATCATCTATATCATAATAAATGATATATGATTTATATTATATTATTTATATTTATATTATAATATAAGATAAATATAAGAATATTTATATTTATATTATTAAATATATTTATAATATATTATTATTGTTTGTGTTATTTATAAATATAATAATAATATATCTTTTAATTGTTTTAAATTTATAATATCATTCATATCTTTGATTTGAATGAATAATACATAATGCAGGGACATGACATGTTATGTATGTATGTATTGAATATTTGATCAACTCCTAGCTCATGCTTTTAACATTCATCGTTGGTGAAGTGTTGTGTAAAGCTAGTCTGAGCTTCATTATAATTTGCTTAAGTTCGATTGTGGATGCTTGTTTGAGCTGCGCCGTTCAATGGGTGCTTATATGAGCTTTCATGATTTGAAAACCTTTCGCTATCCTTAGGAGATTGCACCAACTCCATGTAGTTGTAAGCATTCTTGGTGAAGTGGAGTTAGGTTGATTAAGGAGTTTGTCTATTCATACATCATCATTGCCTCATTGACCTTAGATTAGTTCCTCTAAACCCTTATCTTTTTCCTTTTCTTTGTTATTGAAGCATTGTACATATATCATCCACATTGAAGGAGAAATAAACTGAAGTAAGAAGAAGTCTGCGTAAGTCCCTTTGTGATTAGCAGCAAGATCACATCAAATCACTGAGTTTATCCAATGCAAATTATGAATAAGGAACCTTGAAGTTGTCTCACTGGATCACATAGCTTAGCCTTTGCGAGACTTTACTCAAGAGAGAATAGGATGCTTAGTGTTTTATTCTATTGTTGTGTTGTCTAAAAACAATCATCAACAGGACTCTCCTCCAGTGCCTCCAAATACACATTTGAACCTTTTGATCAGCATTAGCCTTTTGCTTTTATGTTGCCTGAATCACTGCTGCTATAATTTTGTCTGAAGAGAATGGGTTTCCCTTAGTAAGGGATTGATGAAAAAAATAGAATAGGACAAATTGTCTCCCCCTGCCATTCCTCAACTTGGATCAAAACCAAAGATTATCCACACATATTGCAAATTAGATCTGATACATTCTCAAACCAAACAGAAACACATGCACTCTCCAAACCTTAGCCAAGAAGGGAAGATGATAATTATGAGATATAGAATGTTGTTTTCAATAGGAAACCCATTACTAAAAATATGTGAACAAGCATTTGTTTTTTCTTTAATCTAGAAACTTCTTATTATTTTTTTGCATATTGTTTGATAGTATGCTTCAATGATTTCTTCATCAAATTCTTCATCCATTAATAGGAAACCTGATGCTTTTATGTTTGAATTCAAATTTTTCTGTAATCTAGAATCTTGTAATTTTCTTGTGTATCATTTGATAGAATAATTCAATATTTTCACCATCAAATTCTGCATATATAAAGGAAACTCATTGCTTAAAATTTGCGAAATGGCATTCAGATTTTCTGTGAACTGGAATCTTGTAATTTTCTTGAGTATCATTTGATGGTATGCTTGAGTATCTTCTCTCATCTGCATCTATTAATAGGATACCCACTACTTTAAAATGTGTGAAATGGCATTTTGATCATCTTTGTTTTAGAATCTTGTAATTTACTTGCATATCATTTGATAGTTTGCTTCAACTTTTCTCCATCAAATTCCGCATTTATTAACAGGATATCCATTACTTAGAAGTTAAAACTGTGTAAAATTGTATTCAAATTTCCTGTAATTTAGAATCTTGTGATTTTCTTGCATATCATTTGATCATCTGCTTCAGTGTGTTCTCCTTCAAATTCTGCATCAATATATAGGAAATGCTTTACTTAAAGATATTTGAAATGGCATTCATATGTTCTATAATTTCCAATTTTGTAGTTTTCTTGCATATCATTTGATTGTATGGTTCATTTGTAAACAGATGCATCATTGGGTCCAAAACTGAGGGCGATAGTCTTCTACACTGTAAATTGCATTGTGGCTATTCCTCTGTTTGTAGTGATGCTAGCAGCCCATCCCTTTGTTCTTTTGTTTGATAAATACAGAAGGAAGATTCATCACCTGATTAACAAGGTTTGGGCAAGTCTCACACTTTTGGTCTTTTATAAAGTGGATATTGAAGGGTTGCAAAACTTACCACCACCCAATGTGCCAGCTGTGTATGTTTCTAATCATCAGAGCTACTTAGATGTATATGTTTTGTTGCTGCTTGGAAGGAGTTTTAAGTTTATAAGCAAGACCAGCATCTTTCTCATTCCTATAATTGGATGGGCAATGTTTATGACTGGTCACATCCCTCTGCGCCGAATGGACAATAAAAGCCAGATGGTATTTTCATATTTCTCAGGCATAAATGCTTTCTTTGAAGTATATTTCAATGTTTGTAGGGTTGAATTTTCATTGATGGTTTTGATTACACAACATGAACTCCAATACCATGTCTAAAATAACAATATTATCACATGCTAATGTGAATGTTTTGTCACTTGTGTTGCGTTACTAAGAGTCTTGTCTAATCTTCAATACAGGAATGCCTTAAACGGTGCCTAAATGTTCTAAAACAAGGAGCCTCAGTTCATTTTTTTCCTGAGGGAACTCGCCCAAAAGATGGAAAATTGGCTACTTTTAAGGTGAGATAGATCATTTGTAATTTGGCAGTGATGTTAAACTGCTTATGAATTTTATTTTAAGAATGTGAGTTAAGCAAGATTCTCATTTGGTTTTGTTATCAATATGCATTGGAAGTTATTGAACTAAATCCTAACTTTCTTGTTGATGTGTCTCAGAAAGGTGCATTTAGTATGGCAGCAAAGGCTAGAGTACCTGTTGTTCCAATTACTCTTATTGGGACAGGTAAAATTATGCCAAATGGAATGGAGGGCACTTTGAGACCAGGTTCTATAAAAATTATTGTAAATCAACCAATTGAAGGCACAGATGCAGATGAACTGAGTGCTAAAGCAAGATCTGTGATAGCACAACAACTTGTACTGCATGGCGATGGAGTGCATTGAATGCATTTAAATTACTAAGGATGATTGAATTGGATGGCTTATCAGCATTTGTGCCTAAGAATGACAAAGGTTTCTGAAGAGCACAAGGTTTGATTTTAAAACATGCCCTTGCATTTTGACCTCTTGTTGTGTTCTAAATATCAAAATGCATGGGGTATTTTTTCACATCCTTCATTTATGAAATACAGTTTGCAAATCTTATTTTGTAAAAGAAGATTTTCAGTAGATTGAAAATATATCTGCTAGGCTTATCACAAAAGTAGTAATCCCTATCTGTTTGTATGCCCATCATACAAATTAGGAAAAGTTTATTTTAACATCTTATGGAATCAACAACATATAAGATCTACAAAATTTTAGAACAAAAACATATAAAGGGCCTTTACAGCCTAGCAATATAAACATTAGAAAGTAGGCTCTGGTTTGAATGGGATTGCCTCAACCATTAGTGCCAAAGATTTTACTTATTTTCAGCAACTACCATTGCAAATGCATCAGTAACTTTCTTGTTGGGGGAGATGGCTAGCTCTATGTTAGATGCTTGATCCCAATCATCGATGAACATCCCTGGGCCTGGTGCAGCAAACCTTGGAAGTTGGTATCATTGGCCTTATCTTTGATTCTGCTCCTATTTATATGATCAACATGTCTTCCAGGTAAATTGTAATTGGTACATTGGACTAACCCTGAAGTTTTCACCTAAATCTTTCTGCTTGGCCCTTATTGCAATCTCCAGCTTGCACTTTGGTTATGATTGTATGGGCGCTGATAGTGGTGCACACTGTACGTTATGTTAGATAATTGTTTTCTGCATTAAATGGGAAACTGATTCCATCACCGCGAAGCGTATTCAGATACCCTTGTGTATGAATACCTCTTGCCGACAATACACTAACAGCTTTCCGAAAAATTTGATTATTATGCTGACTATTATCAATATGCACATGTTCAGATATACGACAGCCTCATCCAAGAATGAGATGTATACTAAATTGTTTGATCTTATTCAGCCACACATATAGGCCAACACTCATTGCCATACTCAACTTGCTTTACTGCAGCTCCCTAAGCCTCCCTACATGCTAAGCATCTCTGATAAATTCGTCTCTCCCTCTATCAACACCAACTGCTTTAGCCTTCTAAAAGCCAAAGTCATGGAACCTTCTGAATTCATTTTCATTAATGAGTAATTGTAAGAAAGAAAAAAATTATGTTAATGTCCACAGGTGACCAAAATAGTTCGGTGACCAAAATAGTTCAATGGGACTTGAAAATACGTGTAGTGACAATAGCAAGAGGGAGTTAAAAGAGGCACCAAGGAAGCTACATACAAAAATATAACTAAAGGCTAAACAAAATCTGAAAGGCATTCTGACAAACAAGAAAGAATGGGGTCAACCCGTGGTGGGGAAACCCAAGTCCTGTCAGAAAGGAAAGAACCAGTGAGACCACAAAGATGATTAAAAACAGTCTATAAGTAGCCCAAATATCCAAGAGAAAGGACTCATCACCATAGTAAGTGGAGCTAAGGATGCTAGAACTATGGAATGGTTGAACTAGGTCTAATCTGTATCACTAGAAGAAGAGTCATACTTGCTGGTAATTGTGAAGGTGCTGATACAAGAATTGACAGTCCCCCCATAAAAAGTCCCGGACTGAGAGATCCAAGTTAGATGACCCTAGGCGGCACAAAGAGCATCACCCTAGAACTCTGTCTAAAGCTCTCCTAACATTCAAGGTCGATGATCCTCCACCATCTAAGATAATGCTGGAGGTGGGAAAGGAATTGGTGATGTGCACTTGAATAAGAGACCTTCAACTCGGAGTGAGATATAGCAGGAGCAAGATGATGCTTTAGGTGAGAGAGATGGGATGCCCTGGTTCAAGTGCATGTAGTACAGCTGTAACACCCCACTAGGGAACATCCCTTTTGTGTATCTGGTAGGGATGTCTCTGGGCGATGCCAATGCCATTTGACTCCAGTTTGGTTGGCTGCATGCCATTTGTTAGATACTAGGTTGGGTAACTAGTCTATATTTGGAACTTGTTCTAGACTAGAGTTTAATTTAATGAATTCTAGTATGATGACTTTGTGAAAGGTGTGAGCCTAATCACTTAATTATGGATAATAATTTGGATACAATTATATTTGACCATTGATATTTTGATCTAGATGCTCAAAAATATTATGTTTATTTGACAGTAACATCATTCTTATGATAATAAATTGGATGTTGGCATTTTATAAAATATCAACCACAAGGTGTTGCGATCTGTTGGTAAACAAATTTGTCACTGTAGATTTCAAAGTGACTCGCCCAACGGACAATGAAAATGTTCCAACAGTTGGATAAGCTGTTATTGGACTAACAACTTTCCTTTGCGTTTGAGAGGGGCAGCTCCCTCGTATGATGGGGTTTAATAGGTTTTTGTGTACTTTTAACTTGAAAGTACAGAAAGGAAAAGGGAAAAACTAACAAGAAAGATTATTTACTGAAACCTTGATAGTAGACACACAAATACTGGTTTGGATTTCACAAACTTATGACAAATTATAAGGGGGTTTCACCACAAAAGCTAGAAACCACGTTCCTAAACTTATATGATGAGTTTCACAATGAATGTTTTAACATGCAACAACGATGAAAGAAGGATAACACACAGATCTCAACGCACGAAGAGATAGGTTATCTGAACACATTCAAATCAAGATACCAAGAAGTGGTTGTGCTTCATTACATCAATTGCACAGTTAAATGTTTCAATGGATGACCTATGATTTACACAGTGATACATAAGTATTACCAATCTAACATACGAGAAATCGGTAACAATAACTCAGAAGTACCATTGGAACACACGAACCAAATGCACTTTTTATTATCTTTGTGAAATTATACAATTTCCAAAACCTTCATGTACAAAGTGCTAGACCAAAGGTCTTTGAAAAGCTTCTCCATAAGTTCCCCCATAAAATTCTCTCGTTACACTTGAAATAGCCTTGTATTTATAGGCTTACTCTCAGTAACTACTTGGTAACTACCTCAACTACCTTTTTGAAATACAATAAAATAATAAACCTTATTTTTGGTTATGTTTTACATCACTTTTCCGGTAATAAGGTTCATTTTCTAACTTTAGTTACAATAAGTGGCATAAGTCACTTTTACAAAAAGGTAACTAGAAACTTGTGACTTTTGAGTTGTAGATTTCGCTAAGTTCTTTCCATCTTCATCTGCTCCATTTTGGTAGTCAAACCTCGCCGGATCTTGATAGCTTCTTTGAATACTTGAATCTTAGACTCCTGTGTCTATGCATATCCTTGACATTTTATGAAGATGTTCCCCGGTACTAGAGATTGTTGTTGATAAGGAGATGACTTTACTTTGTAGACTCTCAACTTCTTTGCAAAGTTCTAAAGTTTCAACCACGCAACTTTCCGATCGTATGGATTATGCTCTATAACCTCAGGAGCCATCCACTAGAGTGGGCACTATCAACCATCTTTCATTGTGAATATAGAGTTGGAAAAGGGTCATGGAATATGGTTCTTGCATAGTAGCCCATTGTCTTCCCATCTCCTTTAAGTCAGTCATGTTGTGACCTAATCACACATCGCCCTATTGCAAATGGGGACCCCCAAAGTTTTTTTTCATAGGTTAGTTGTTTTAGGGTTAGTCGCTTGTGTTATCTCGGAGCTAATCAATGGGCTTGCAAATGTAGTTTGGATTATTCTTTAAAGTCACTATGAAAGTGTTGCAAGTATGGGCCTAACCGGTGTTGTCATTGATGTCAACATACTCCCGTTGCATTGATGTCAAGGATTGGTTGAGTTGTATGCTGAGGATATTGAGAAAATTAGTCCTATCAGAAACAGAGAAGAACAGTGAAGTAAAGATCCCAGCTAAGATGAAGATCAGAGGATGCGCATCAAAGGGTTTGTAGATATGTGTCCAAAGGTGATCCAGTAAAGATTTGAGAGGTCCGCATGAAGATTTGAAGAAGTTATGGCTATATGAGTAAAACCGGTTCTGGCAGATGTTTAGAGGTGACAGAGACACAAATAGGTCCAGTGAGATCCGGAAACGCAATATCTTGTTCTGCGGATTTGGTGGAGTGTTTAGGAAGTCAATGTGAATTGACAACTCAATTGGTTCGTGGTCTGGAGGTCCGCAAAGCATCTATTCCAATATGACAGTGATAACAAACTGTGTTCTTGAGGTTCTGGATGAAGGAGAGAATGATTTCAGTAAGCACAAGCAGTGTGGATGTTCTTGGTGATTCAGGCAAGCTTGTGGGGGTCTCTGGATTGTGTCCAGTTCGTGTTGGTGGTCCGCATTGAAGATTGAGCTTGTAATTGAAGAATTACTTCTAGATGATGATGTTCTTCCTAAACTTGGCCGGCCGGATAAGTTACACATCTTGCGGATGATCTTGAAGATGTTATGCGAAGCATGGTGTGTTCCTCAAAGAAGATTGAAGTCTCAGATCTGTGTGGCCGACAATGTGATGATCCACATGAAGTCTTTTGTAATTAGTCAAGTTGCATTTGTGTATTTGCTTTGTAAAGTATGCCGACTTGGATGATTATCCCAAAGTCAATGTCTTGTATAAATAAGAGTTGTGAAGTCATTTAAAATGTATCTTGGTGGAGATGAGTGTGTGGTAGAGAGAAGGGAAGCGAAAGGCAGAGCAGAAGTATTGGGCTTAATGGAACTGACTCCAGCATGGTGAAGATGCTATTCTTCAGTTCAAGTATGTAATATTTATCATCCTGTAGACAGTGTGTCTCCTGTAGGCAGTGGGCCTCTTGTGAGCAGTGTGCTCGGGTAGTGAGCCCTAATTGGCATGTGCCATTTTGTTCTTCTTATTCTTTTAACAGAGAATACAATCTTGGGTTAGTCACCCTGTGGTTTTTCTCTTAACCGGGTTTTCCACATTAAAATCTTGGTGTCATATGTGTTAATGTGTTTCTGCTCTTGAATTATTGCATTATGTTTCCATGATTGATTTATTATTATGCTGCTGAATTACAAGAAGGATTTAAGTGGTTAATAAGAGAAAGTTTTGGGACAACTGATTCACCCCCCCTCTCAGTTGTCTGTCTTGAAACTAATAGAAAGAGCTTGCAATCTTCCATCTATTGAGTGCACATGATGGGTTTCATTGAGAGTATGAGTTGATGACTGGGTGAATAATGATAACTTGAGCAAGATGTGCCTCCAACGAACAAGCCTCCAGTCCACTCCAAACCAATGCGTCTTGCTTGAGATTGATGTTTTGACCCTTAGGATGCTTTGAACGTTGAAAACTTTGCAAGGAAATGACCCTAGAGGCTTTAGGCGCTGTTTCACTAATGATCAATCTCTAAAGTGCGCCTAAGCCTGTTGAAGGAAGACAAGGCATCATTTGGCGCCTAAGGATGAAGCATGAGATGTTTAACTCAGAAAGTTTTACAAGAAAAAGGACTAGGTGGTCTAGGCGCACATCCCCATTTGAAGAACCCTAAAACTGCGCCTAGGATTGATGGAGGAAAAATATCATCTGGAAACCTATTTTTGCGCCTAAGGGAGAATTTGAAGTATTTTTTTGAAAATTTCGAAAGCCAACAAGAGAATTAAGGTGCAATTCCACTCCTGAACAATCAATAAGGTGCGCCCAAGGTAAGAACATGTGGAGTCATCATTAACAATGACAAGTTGGTGCTAGGAAACGTTTTGAGGGTTTAAACTTAGTCAAATTTGTTTCAAGGGGTGAAGGCGCTCATTCTCACCTGTTGAATCATCAACTTGCGCCCTAGACAAGAGATGTTAGAAGTCATCAAAACAAGTGGCGCTTTGAAGAATTTAAACCTCCCAAGACCCCTTCAATCACCCAAACGCAAGGTTCATTCATAGAAACTAGGTGCCCATTATCACTTGTATAATCATCATTTTGTGCCTAAGGTAAACTAGGCTTGAATGCAAGGAAACAAGGCGCACTTTGTCACTCATGTAACATCAATCTTGCGCCTTGAGAGGAAAATGTTCTAAGTTGTAGAGAGATTTGCGCCTTGAAGAGTTAGACTTCCCAAAGATACTTACAATTACCTGAGTCAAAGAATTCATTCACCTAAGCTAGGCGCACTTTTACCTCTGGAGAAGTCCAATCTTGCACCTAAGTCAAAATATGATTGATTTCCTAAGTTTTGAGTGTTAAGACTTCTCCTAGAGTTTATACAATGGGTTAGATTGATAAAACTTGAAGTGCACCCTCATCCAAGTTTAGGCGCAATTCTTCATCTATAAAATCCTAAATTGGCGCCTTGACATGAAATCAATGTCTGAACCTATAGAAGATGGGCGCCTTAAGAAGTATCACGTTCCTTGAATTCATATGATTCATTAAGTTCACAGAATATACATCTCAAGGTTGGGCGCAAATTTGCCCCTATTGAGTCTACTTTTGGCGCCTTGGAAGGAGAATGACCGAATTCATAAGAAGATTGCGCCTTATGAAGTTTAACTTTCCTGAAGTTTCCAAAGTTGATCAAGCACACAAAAGGACACATCTTGAACCTAGGCGCACTTTTACCTCTGTGCAACCCTACTTTTGCGCCTAGGAAAAAATATGATTGAATCTATGTTTTTTATGGATTTTTGTGCATCTGGAACTCCTCATGAACATACACAATGACTTGGATCCATAGAATTTGAAGTATGCACCTATCCAAGTCAAGGCGCAAATCCATACTTGAAGAATCATTAAAATGCGCCTTGCAAAAAGAGGCATAAAACCATGAAGTTTGATGTCATTGTGAAGCAGGAAGTCTTCTAAGCATCAATATAGTGGCTTGAAATCATTAGGTTGAGCAAATTCACTCACTCAAGGTGAGGCGCATTTCTCCTCTTCTTCAAACCTATTCTAGTGCCTAGCATTAAAGGGGGATTCATCAATCAACTTTGAGGATAGCTAAGTATTAGGACCTCTCTTTGAACATGCACAATGATTGGAAGGCATAAAAAATGAACTAAACATCCGTTTAAGTCGAGGCGCACTTTCACCTCTCCAAAGACCTATTTTGGCGCCTAGTATTGGAGGAGGTTTTTGAAATTTGAAAGTTCCAAAAATAAAAATAAAAATGCCAAATTGGCTGACTTGATTGGGCCAACCAGCTCATTAATCAATGCAATAGCCTATATATGCATGAGCGCCCATCTCATTCGCATCATCATTCATCACAAAATCAGCTTTGGAGCGAATTTGAGAGAAGACGAGCAGCAAGTTACAGCAGGTCTGCAAATTTAGGTTCTAATTTTTATCATCTACAGCAAGAAATTTGTGTTCTCTATAACAAATTGCCTTAGGTCTTATTCTGAAATTGCTAGAAAGGTAAATGGGTATGACTACGAGGGAGCGTCAAGTGTTGATCAAGATGGATGCTAAGTCAACCTTGCCGGAGTCCAAGATCGAGACACATTGGAAGATTATAGGAGATACAAACATGGGACATGTCAACTTGGAGGAGATTAAGAACTTCTTGCTCGCACCAACAAGGAATGAGAATATCAAAGCTATTGCCAAGAGTGGAATCATCCAAGCAGCCTGTTTCCCACCTGTTTTACCATGCATGGAGTTAGTATTGGAATGTGCCAAGTGCTATAATGGTGAAGAAAGGCAAATTGTAGCAAAGGATGGAACTATTCTAGCTTACTTGCAAAGGGAAGCCATTCAAGAGGTCTTCAATATCCCGAATCAAAAGATAGTGTTCATTTGTCCCACAACCGCACAAAAGACATTTGAGGCCAAGCCCAAGCAATATATGCAAGAAGTAAGGAAGAAGTGGATGGTGGATCCGGCAACGAAGATATATAATCCAGAGGATCCAAAGTATCATAAAGCCGATTTCAAGCAAGAGATAAGCTACTTCATCATGTTCTTGAATAGAGTAAAAGGTAGACCTCAATCATCAACTTTTGAAGGATGGATGTATACATATTTTGATCATGTTTTCATGAAGAATGGGATGATTGATTGGGCCAGAGTTATAAGTCATTGCCTTGATGAACAATTTGAAAATTTCATCGAGTCCAATTCCTTCTACATGAGTTCTTATCTTGTCTATATATTGGCAAGAAATGTGGTCTACAAGGGATTGACTTGCGAAGGAGAAGTTGGTACTAAGTCCAATCAAGTCCTATCACATCAATGCTATACACAACTTCATCTCAAGAACATCAATCATTACAAAAGGTTTAATGATGCATTTGCCATGTATATAGTAAGGAGATTGCGAGGAGAGTTGCAAAAGAGATTGACAAAGGTTGCTATGGCCTTCATTGAAGAGTATGGACGCTACTATATTCAATATGAAAAGTTCACTTACATAAGGATCCAAGGTTTCACATCCTATTTGTATAGATTGCCAAGGTATCCCACCAATAGGATGGTGATGTTGGAGGTGTCAAGACAACTACTAGAATTCCATAAGTTGCAAAAGGCAAGGAAGAAGGCCGGGCTGCAATTTCCTTTAAAACTTGAGAAATATTATTCATGTCCATCATTGCAGGCAGCTGAACATTCCGAGATTGAGCTTCAAGCATACCATCTGCACCTCCATGATTCACGAAGGGAAAACTTTGATCCACATGGAGCAATCAAGCAATCATATCCTACTTATCAACATGTGGAGCAACTTGAAGAACATTGGGCCAATTCACTTGATAATGTTGATATAAGAATGCAAAAGTGCTCAAGACTGAAATGGTAAGGGCTACAAAGGTGTTGAAGATACCGGATCAGCTTGATGATGATGAGACTCTTTCGGAGGATGAATATAACAAAGTGCGGGATTTGCCATATATAATTGATTGGTCGGAAAGAGAAAGAGCTTATGATAAGGAGTTGATAGAGCCCATCATTGCCATCACCAAGGAGCGTGCGAAGGATCAAGTGTAAGCATTAATAGATGAAGGAAAGAGGCTCACATACAAGAAGATGGGAGAAGTTGAGGAACAAGTACAACACAATGCACTTGATAGAGATTCACAAAGTGGACATAGATCTAAAGAGAATGAAAGAGATTCAAGTCAAGCAAGGAAAAGGAAACGACTTGAACATACACAAGGGGAGTCAAGCCAAAAGAAGAAGAAGATAAGTGTTGAGACTGCTTTATCTAGACAGCCAGGAGGTATTCCAGAGGACAATCACATAATCTTGCATGAAGATGAAGATGAAGGTCAAGATATTCCATTTGAAGAGGTACCTTCAAGTCCACATGATATTGAAGTGATTGATGATGGCAATACTAACAATCAAGAGGAAGCTGAAGAGGAAGCATTGCTCGTACAAGGGAAGCAACTGCAAAGACAAAAGGACCTTTCATCATTGCCGGAATGGTTGCAAGAAAGGATTAAGGAGAGTTGCGAAGTAGAAGAATATTAGCCCATTCCAATTGAAGAGGTGCTTGTAGATATGTCTACAGAAAAGCAAAAGAAGAAAGCAACAACTCTCTCCAAGATAACAAGGGATGAAACCGGTAAGAGGAAGGTTCATGTGACTGTCCCCAGAATTGAGAAGAATGTAGAAGACATTGTACCCGAGGATTATGAGATCAACACAATTGATTTGGGTCCTTTGACTAGAGCACAAGTAGAGGAAGAGCTTCAAGATTCAGTCACTAATGCTAGAGTAGTGATAAGGCAAGAAACAAAAGGAAGGATAAAGGCTGAGCACAGTTGTCAAGCCTTGGAACAATACATTCAACATTTAATGCATCCCATCCGTCAGCAGGAAAGAATTTCTATGCCTCCATCCATTCTTCCTTTCGAGACAGTTGCACACCTTGAGGAATTGAGATCATCATCTCATAGGTTAAGAGATTGGATGAAAAGATCAAGAGAGACAACATATGTGCATCTTGAAGATATCATGCGAGTATATGATAGGGTCTCTGAACTTAAGGAAAGAGTACTTGCATTGTTGACGGCTTGTGCTGAGTTTAGAGCCATTAAAGAGCAATACATGCCACATTTGAAGAGTTTGATGGGAACCTCAATCGATGAATTGATACATGCTGAGATAGTTGAAGAGGGAACAACACATGACTTCTCCTTGTGGTACTTTTGTTTTCGCAACAAAGGGCAGCTACTTGATAGAGTTGAAATAGATATGTCAAGGGTGAGAAGCGTCATCCAAAGGATACAAGATAGTGCACATGCCTCATTGATGAAGATATGTAATCCTTTTGGAGAGATGACTATTGAGCGCATGAAGGAACAAGTCAAAACATTCTATTTTCAAGAAGATGATATTTCTGATGAAAGACTTGACAGCATATTCTCACTTGCCATGCACCTTGGCGCCAACAAGGCTCGAATGACCGATTGGGAGAAGACACTTGGCGCTTATACAGTTGATGTACTTGAGGTAGAAGGAACCATTAAGAATGCGCCAAGTGTACCTCTTGATGATGTCAAGCAAGTAGTGTCCAAGTACATTGCACTTCACAGCAGTAATAGGGGTGCCTCACATGGAGATTCTTCATAAGATTCTTATCTTCTCAAAAAATGTGCCTTCATTGCCTTGTGTACTAAAAATAGCAATTTGTTGTAACTAACTGCCGATGTGGCATGATTTAAACCATTGGCTTTGCCAATCGATCCTAGCCTTTCATATATTTTTGAAGGCTATATAAGGGCCTTATTTGCTCTCATTTGCAAGGGAGAGAGACTCTGGAAAAATTGTTGCAAGAACTCTTTGAGATAATACAAGACTCATTGATTTGGTGATATTGTTTATGTTTCAAAGTGTTGCATGGTTTCCAACTCCTTAAGCATAGATTAAGTTAGAATAAGTTTTATTTTCAAATGTTGTGTTAGTTGATGGAAGTAATCGTTATTGTTTCGTGGTGAAATCCTTATGTTCATACCATTTGTGATTTATGGCTTGTAAGTTGCAGTGCATGGTTAGACTGAACAAAGTGAGCTTAACTTCAATTGTTTGTGTTTGTTGAGTTTTCATGAATGCAAGGTATTTGAATATCTTGTATTACCTTAGAAGATTGCATCAACTTTGCGTAGTTGTTTGATTTGGCAAAACAAAGTTGGTTGATTTCACCTGATCAATAATCAGTTCTTGCATTTAGGATTAGAATAGTTCCTCTAAACCTTACATCTTTTGCACTTTTTATCAATCGTTGTTAGGAATTAGGATCAAGAACGTCATTGCAAAATCATACGTTATAAGTTGTAATTCTTAGAAATTCCAAGTGTTTTCCTCTCGCAAATGAAACAAGTAAGTTGTCCAAACAGTTGTGTAAGTCCCCTTATGATTACCAGCAAGATCACATCAAATCACTAAGTTCATCCATTGCAAATCACGAACAAGGAACCTTGAAGTTATCTCATTGGATCACATAGCTTAGCCTTTGAGGGACTTTATCCAAGAGAGAATAGGATACTCAGTGTTTTATTCTATTGTTGTGTTGTCATAAAAACATCATCAACAAGTCACAAATTTGCTCCATTGCTGATACCATTTGGGGGTGACTGCACCACTGCCCATTCCTCTAATGCGAAATAATCAGGGGTACACGGGGACACGTCCCCACCTCCTCTAGCCCCGTCCCCGTCCCTAGTGACGTTTCTGGGACGGAGGGGGACGTCCCCTTGGCGTCCCCTAAGAAACGAAAATTTCGGAAATGTCCCTGAAATGCGTAAAAAAAGGGGGACGGCTGTAAGTGTATCGGGGACAGCTGGCCGTCCCCGATGGTAATGCTTGGTAAAAACAAAAATTAAATGCCAAAAAACATTAAAACATCTTCCGCCCGCTATGATATAATAAAATACTATACAATGCGCCAAATATTAAACGCCAACATCATGATTCATATAAATAGAAAAAAATATACAAACTGAAGTCTGAAACCCTACAATGTAACAATACTAAAAGTAAAAAGTCTTGAAGTTAAAACTTAAAGTTACAAAACGCAATACTCAATGCCGCCGCTGGACTGAGGAAGAAGAAAACGCGACTGAGGAAGGATTGTGACTGAAGCGCAGCGTCCTGTTATTTTGTTTGTTTGTTCAACTTCAAGCTTCAATGCTGTTTCAGTATTTTGTTAAAAACTTAAATGTTTAAGCCCGCTACTGCTGAGAGAACTGAGTCAGTGAATCACTGAACAGTGAACACTGAAAAGAGGTGGAGGTGTTTGACAGAGTCTGAGAGGTGTTACGATTTATTGTTTATTAGTTTAATCATTAATGTTCATTGTTTATTGTTTAAACTTGTTACTTTATAGTTTATAAATTATAGTTTAAACTTTATACTGTTGTTACACTACTGCTGTCATGATTTATCATTTATTCACATATTGATATTGTTAATTGTTGTTAACTTGTAGTTGTTATCACTTATTGACATATATGATATCTCTATTTCATATTGATATTTTGAAAAATTCATATATATATCTATATATATCTATATATATATATATATATATATATATATATATATATATATATATATATATAATTCGTATATTGCAGTCCCTTGCCGTCCCCAAAAATTGGCCCTCGGACTGCCGTTCCCGAAACGCGTCCCCCGTCCCCGTCCCCGTCCCCGAAACGCTGTGGAACATAGGAAATAATCCTTGATGTTACAATCTGGGTTAAAAAGAAAAGAAAAAGGCATTTAAATTGTTCAAACCGGCCTCTTGCAAGTTAAACTTGAGAAAGCTGAAAACTACTTCCATCCAACTAATATTTAAAGGCTTCTGGTCTTCATCAGGATTGAGAAGCCATATAAATTCCACTCCACATTTATTTTCACGTGATTGAGATGGTTAACCCACCTATGAGCCTTGAGAATGTAGAAATTTGTAAACCTGCCCACGTTTGCTCTCATTCCAGTTCCCACAAAGAATAACATTATATGTAGGACTTGTTTTTGCAGCCACACTTCAACAAACTATCTCAATAAAATAATTGCACGTATTAAGGTAATTTGTAATAATAGGGAAATTGGATGATGGAAGCACTAGGGATGTCGCTGCTGATCACTATCACCATTATCAAGTAAACCCAATTCCTTCACCGTGCGGGATATCTGAATGTGTATACATTCTTTTTCATGTTTAAGTTCAGAGACCCAATACATCTTTTTAGGAGGATGTTCACCTCATGTATGGGTTAGATGCATACAGATTTTCAATTTCTTGGTCTCGATTAATACCTGGTACTTCAAAGAAAAGTTCTCTTTTCATTGAAGAAACTTAAAATGTAATTGTTGAGCAATTTATAAACTAACTGAACGCCATTAACAAAGAATAACAGGAATTGATGAAAGTTTATTCTCTCCCTTAAATATCTCCAAGTACTCCAAGATCTTGTATACCTGTTGTCCAGAGTATTTGCAACTATAATATGATACAAAAATCTCACTTTCAACACAGGCCAAGAGGATGCTGAAGAATGTTTGCAGACATTGGTTTTATACTTGCAAATTATATTTGCTCGAGAGCTTCTCAAAAACTTTACAATAAATCCATTTTGTATGTATCTTGCCATCGTTACATTCCATGAGACCATATTTCTCTGAGGTATTTTGTCAAACAGTTCATATGCCTTGAAAGCACATTTTTGAGAATGCAAGTCTGCAATAATCCAATATACATAGTGTGGTAAGTTGAGTGTGTAGCGCCTCCTTCAACTGGATCTCTCTAAATAATGCTGTGAGACGCCTCTTTCCATTATGTTTTGATGGATTTCCATGCCTTGATCCAAAGCTCCATTTTTTTGACATAGGCCACAAGGATATTGGCAAAAGTTGAGGAGTTCTGCTTGTTTCAGTGCTACCATTTTGGCATAGACCAGGAGAATGTTTGCAAAGGTTGTGGAATTTGGATTTACACCTGCTGCCTGCATTTGCTTGCAAGTTTCTATAGACTTTTCAACGAATCCCGTTTGAGTGTATGCTGCAATCATTGCATTCCGCAAGACCACAATTCTTTGAGACGCTTTGTTAAATGGTTCACATGCTGCGTATATGCTCCCACGTTTTGCATATTCGTCTACCAGGGCGTTTCTAACTATAATATCAGATATAAACCCTTCTTCTAGAATTCATAGTTTGGTACGGGCTGGGAGGATGCCGACAATGGTTGTAAGAACTTACCTTTACACCAGTGAATTGCATTGGGTTGAAAGTTTGTACAGCCTTCCTGAATAACTCTATTTTGTACATATCCAGCAATCCTGGCATTCCATGAGATCACATTTCTCCGAGGATGGACAATGTGGTGCCTTGTTTGAGTTCCCACGTTTGCCAGAGGAGACACAACTGCAATATCTGACAAGAACCCCCATTCCGTTATGCGTTGATGGGCGCGGGCAAGGAGGATGTTGGCCATGGACATGGAGGTAGTTGAGACGCATCTCACAAGTTAGCCGAATCCACAAGTTTAGATAACTAATTCTTTGCACTCCTTTCATTTTGCAAGTTAGCCAAATTCACAAGTTCATTTATGGACTTTGTCAAATCTACAAGTTAGAATAACTAACTTCTCTTTGGCAAGTTTATTTTGGAGTTAGCCAAATCTACAAGTTAGAATAACTAACTTTTTGTACTCCTTGTGAAAATTTCTAAGTTGCTCATCGGCCTTTCATAACTTTTAAAAATCATAACTTTTAAAAATCATAACTTGTTAAAAATTATAACTTTTTGAAAACTACAAGTTGTTCAAAATCATAACGACCAATTCACAACTTCCTAGTTTTCACAACTTAAACTTTTCACGACTTCACTTCTTTCGAGTTATAAGTTTTCACAACTTCCTATTTATGACTTGTGCTTTCATCAAACTTGGTGGAAGTTGAGAGTACTTTTAAAAGTTCATTTCTACAACCTGAAGAAAAACTATTTTTTTAATATCTCCCAAATGACGAGGAATTTTTCCGTGAAAACTTGTCACATTGTGCGCAATAGAGACATAATCATCCTCACCAAATCATTTCACTCTAGTTCATATAAAACCCATTATTTAATTGTTTCCGCAAACTGCTTGTTGAAAAATTGAAAGTTTAATATCTCCTAAACTAGAAGGTGTATTGATCTAGAAACTTGCCAAATTAGGCGAAATGGAGTCACGAACACCATCATAAAAGTATTTTACACGAGCTATCAGAGATTTCAAGATTTAATTATTTTCATGATTTGCTGCACTGCAGAAACGCTTTCTGGATTTCGACTGAAGCAGACAAACAATTCCTCCTTCAAACTGGAAAGTGACTTAACACTTCAGGATAATCAGAGCATTTGTGACTTGGGAGTGATTCAACATAGGAATTTTGACACAAAAGTTTAAAAATTGGCAAGTTAAAACGAGGCCAACATGATCCCATTTGCTTTTGTTGGTAGATCACCGAAACTCAAGATTGCCAATGATCTAAGAGGATCTGAGACACTCAAAAGCTCATAATTCCGTCAACAACTTAGTCATCACCTATAGAACACATGGTGGCAATGTGACAATTTAATTCTCCAAACCTGCCACATAAATTTGGGGGTGCTTGGTTTGATAAACTTGTTCCGCATAGGCAGTTTCAATGTCGTTCTGGGTAATGACAACACATAGGAGTCCATCTTGAATTTAGCAGAGTGGCAAACAATCTTGTAATTGCTGAACTACTCTTCACTCATAAGAAAATTTTGGATCGTGTCAAGTTTACCAATTGAATCTTCATTTATGTACCCTTGATATGTTTCAGAATCTTATCTACTTTGCACTGTCTTGTTGGATCTTTTTCTAACTCTCATAAGATCATGAATTTGAGTACTTGGAGAAATGAATACACCTCAATAAAGAATGTAAAGTTTCTATATTGGATTTCGGCACAAAGGCCCGTATGGAAGATTAGCGACACACCAAAGTTAGAGGAAGATAGTGTATTCAGGCACGCCTAGAATTTGAAGGATACACCAATGCAAAGGCGTGTGAACTAGTCTTGAAAGTGCGAAAAACAGAGTACAAGAGCGTGCTAGATGATTAGGAAGTACCTCTACAAAAGGTCAACAAGAGATGTGTGCAGGATAGGCAAGGCATGCCACAATAAAGAATGAAAATTAAAATAAAATGTTTGACAATGTTTAGGGGTGTGCCAACCATAGTAAAGAGTATTTTTTTTTCCAAACTTTGTTGTAGTGTATTAGCGCACGCCAAGAAGCTCAAGCTCGCTAATACAAAAGATTAGTATTTTTCTTTCATGACCTAGGCACGCATGTGAGGATAATGATGCATCTGAACAAAAGTGAAAATGTTTCTGTGGTGTGTAAAAATGAAGAGTGGCACATGAAAAGGAAGAGAGGTGTGTTTGAAAGTTGAAACTAGACACGGGTGCGTGAGGAGAATTTTAGGGATGCGTCAGTGAAGTCAAAGTATTGGTGTGTGTAGAACATTTGGCGCATTTGGCGCACGCCTCAACAAAAGACAAAATTTTTCAAAGTTGAGTATAGGCACATGCCAATGCACAACAATTTTTTTTTTCTTTTCCCTCCAAAATATTGGTGTGTCAGAGGAAAATGATTGTCATGTCCCCATAATGATAATAAATATAAATAGTAATATTAATTATTATTATGATTCTAATATAACAATACATGTTTATAAATATAAATATTAATAAATATTATTATAATATATATATTATATAAAGATAAACATAAATACAATATTATAAGTTAATTATTATAAATATTATAAAGTCTATCATGTCCCGATATTAAGACATTGTTTAAATTAAAGATTTAAACAACATGATAAAAGTCGGTGAAATTGCTTTGGTAAAATATATGGTATTTAGTCAATTTAAATGATAGAGATAATTACCTAAATATATTATATTATTAATACTTATTATCTAATAAATAATAATAAATAATATTACTATATTAATATTCTTTCTATAATTAAAATATAATATATCTATTTTAATTGACAAGAGTCATAAATGACAATGATAAATATAAATATTAATAATTGATATATTATTAAATTATATATATAATATAAATAATAAATATAAATATTAATAACATATAATATTATTATATTATATATAGGAATAAATATAAATAACAGAAATATTGATATAAATATCAATATTGTTAATATAAATATAAATAATATTATTATTATCCTATATGATAATTATATAAACTAATACAAAGTGAGAGAAGTAGTTCCCATAAGATAAAGTCAGTGATCGGTAATCAAATATATATAAAATATGTATGCGGTGATTATAATTACAACCATTATAAGACGAGTTTATTAATATGCAGCAAAATCACTAAAGAGCCACGATCTTTGGTAAAAAACCCTTGGAAATATATAAAAGGGCATAAGGGGTATGATGGGAAAAGAGTGTGCAAGTATATATTATATAATATATAAACAGCAGCAGCAATACAATAAAATTTATATTAGTCATTCCATCGAGAAAGGAAAACATTGGAAAATAGAAAGAATACGGCAGCAATAGGTAAGAAATCTGAGGTAAAGCTACAGCAGGTAAGTAAATATTTATATTTAATTTGTTCAATCTATAATTGGTTAAAATAAGTGGTAAGATTATTATATATAAAAGAATAAATATATATAAATCGATATTATTAGGAATCTACATGTATGAAAATAACAATCTAAGATTAGTCTTAGAACTGCATATAAGTAAGAAAAGATGATCCATTATAAATGAGATATAAAGGTAGAGGTCTTATGAACTCAAATAACCTACATAAATGCATGATTCTTGTTTTAATAAGATAATGAGTACAAGAAGGTTATAAGTTCATAGTTATGAATATGAAAAGGATTTGTAAAAGGCATGATTACCCAAGGATAGATAAGAGGCCTTAGTGTTAATCCACCCAACACTATGAAGAGGAAATAAAGGTTAGGGTTGGCAATTGACCAAAGGATAGGTATGGTTCGAGTGGTCTAGGGTACCCCTCCAAACCAAGAAAAATGCCCTTGTCTCAAGATGGTCTAGGGTACCTTATGAGACAAGAGGTTAGACCTTTGATTCGAGTGGTCTAGCGTACCCCGAATCAAAGGAGAAAGTTAAGATAGGCCTTAGGATGGCCTATGACTTGAGTGGGTCTAGGGCACCCCTCAGAGTCAAGAAAGGAAGGACCTATGACAGTTGGTATGACGTTGCACCCTAACGAGTTCACTCTTATAAAGTGGAGGGTTTGATTAACAATAGGCCCAAGTATACCTCTTCCATGGTAACATGAGACTTACATAATAGATCTATCATAATAAGAAAGCATATAGTTTACGTTTTATTGACATAGAAAAGAGGAATTGAATACTAATGTGCTCTTTTACAAGTTGAAATTGTGTGCAAGATTGCAAAAATTTTGGCTTGCCAGAAGGGGACATTACAATGATGCATCTAAGGAAAACGATTTATGGATTCATAGCATTAGAACAAAGTAGAAAGGAGCGCGGGGAAGTAAGAAAGGCATGTATACAAGTTAAAGCGTGCGCTTATGAAGAAAGGATGAATTCTTCTAAATTTTAAAGAGCTAGTGATTAGGCGTGCATGTTGGAGGAGAGACACGATTTTGTAAATAAGTGAAAATGTTGAAGAAACTCAATCCAGTGTTTTGGCGTGTGCCTAAGATTTGGTGCACACCAATACAAACAAGTCTTTGAGTTACATTTTCATTGTCCAGTGTTCAAGGATGCGCCTAACCAGTGGCGTGCGCCAATAGAGAGTAGTTATGTTTAGATCACAATCTAGTGTTTAGATGTCCCTAGAACTTGAGACGTGCACTTCAGCAAAGTAATTTTTGAAAATGTTTTGACTTCAATGTTCAAGCATGCGCTTGCCAGTAGGGACACACCTATACAAAGGAGAGATGTATGAGTAGATTTTCAAGGTTTTTCAAAGCATTGATTAGAGGAAAAGTTGTAGAATCATCATATAGAGCTGCCTATCCAAAAGTCTATTTTTAGTCCGCGCTAAAAATAATGATCATTTTCAAAGAGGAGCATATTCTGGGATTTGCTATTTTTAGCATGAGGAGCTCGTGCTAGTTTTAGCATTTGCTATTTATAGCTTGGAGTCAACTATTTTTAGATCTCTTGCCATGCAAGAGATGTGAGCATTAAGTCATAGTTTGTAATAAATTCAATCTATAGCTTAACCAGATGTTGTATGGTTTTAGAATTAGAATTAGTGGATATGATTAATTTGTAATAGAACTTGTAGATCATGCAAGCAATTGTAGTTAGGGTAGAAGTGCAATTAATTTATTTCATTTATTTTCATGCAATTCTTTGTAAACAATATAAATAAGTGCCCTTTTGCTCTTAGATATCAATGGTAATTCACATGCCTACATATTACTGGAGTTGCTATTCATTGAGTATTCAGTGTTTTTGTTATCCTGAATTTGTTATTCACTCAATGGCATTTATTATGCCTATCTTGCTTATAAATGTTTATTGAGATGTCTCGTTATGTGTGCTTCGGCAAATTTGCAAGCTTTGTATTGTAGGTCAGCTTAGAGGTGTAGCTCTTGGCTTTGTACTGAATCCTACATTTAATTTAACCATAGTGTTTGTGTTTGTGTTAGCCTATTCAACTTCATGTGTACTTACCCTACTCAGTCTCTATTTTTAACCGAATGGCATAAGCATCTAGTCGTAGGATTTATTTTAAATCAAAAAGCATAAAATCCTTTGCTTAGTGTTGAAAGAGTGTCTTAGCCTTTTACCCTAAGCAAAACCAAAAAGATACACATTTACATTTTATTCAACATGAACATGAACCACCCAAAAAATCATTTTACAGATTATAAATTGAAAGTACATATTGCCCAGTTTTAGGTTCGTTTTTAATTTACCTTCTAATTTTGTTTTATTGTGCATTTGTTCCGTTTTGTGTCGCACTGAAAGGTGCGATTTAAATCGCTAACACCTTCTACATGTATATTAATGTATACTATTGTTCTTTGAACAAGGAAGTTAGTTAATTTACAAGTTAGTGAGTTAGTTGCTTAATGGTAGAACATGAGCATAGTTTAGGCATTCACACATCTAACCTCTTAGATCTTGTACAAAACTATTACATATTATAGTTTTCATTGTAGTGTTATGTTTTTCATTTTTCCCTTAGCCTTTTGCACTTTGATATAGTTCTTAGCCTCTGTCGTTCAATATACGCTTCCACCATAGCACATTTAGTTTGCTAAGTGTGTCTATCCTTTGGGCAACATTTGGGGCTTCAAATCAATGGTGTTAGAGCATGCACACTTTGTATCATGTCCAATGGTATTGAAGTTCACATTTGTTTTATGTCTTAGGTTGTATGCCCATCCATACTAGGTTGGATTATGGGAAGTTGGGGATTGAGACTTGTGACCCTTCTGCATACCTTCCTATCCAATGACCAAAGATGGTAGACAGAGCTCTAGAGATATCAACTATAGATACGCTCTAAAGAATGATAGAAGATGCATTATGACGATAGCATGAAAATTTGGAACACTAATACACACATGATATAGCAAGCATTATCGATCAATTTTCCTAACTTCTTGAGAGTGTGCAACATCCCCCAAAGAGCTCTACCTCTCACAAACCTTTCGACAGTTCCACAATGTACAAGGTACAAGTCAATCTAGATTCTCTGTTTTTGAAGGCAATATAAACATAGATGCTCTAGATAACTAGTTTAATCTCATTTGTTCATACTTCGTTGTAAGTCACTTATCCAAAAGAGAAAAGATTACCTTTTCCCTTTTGAAAGTTTCCTTGCTTGTTAAACAATGGTAGCAAAACTACCATGCATCCCATGAGAAGAACCTTGCATCTGAATCTCTAGACACTTAGAATGGTTCCGTAGAAGGCTTGAAAGATACCTACTACCTAGTTGGGGATTATGACGATCAATACATCAAGTTTGCACGATTGTGCCAAATGCAAGAATAAATTGATATCTTCCACACTCTAATTTCCAAACCTTGCATTCAAGAGATTGAGCAAGAACTCATTTTGAAGCATAGATCGGGCTTGAGACCATACATCCAATCAAACATGGACTTCCTCTAGATCTCCATCCTTGAAGAAGCCTATAGATTCACCTACAAATTTGAAGTCAAAGCCAAGTATAAGACCAAGAAAAAAGATTCCAAGTCTCAGGATAGTGTAGACAAAGATCTCCAAGGTTGGAACTCAAGAAAGTTCTAAACAAGGAAAAGGACCTTTGTGACAATCATAGAAGAATACATGCTTGATGAATAGGCAAAATAATTCAAGATTGGCAAGTGGTACGCAGTTCACAACACTAGTAGTTATTCAATTGAAGAGTATCATGCTAGAAAAGCCTTGCTTGTGCAACTAGATTCCGCTAGTATTACCATTACAACCCCTAAAAAAACAAACATATTATGGATGCTGAACTTGTTGCCATAGTTGGTATTGCCAACTTTGCCTCTTCCTCAAACATTGACTTAGAGGAAACAAAGAAATTGTTCCTCTCTCAAATGTGGGTAAATGGACAAACAATACACTTCATAGTTAACAATGAAAGAAGAACTTGATTTCTCTTGAAACAATTTGCATTGAACTTGCCATTGATATGTTACCCTCAACCATTCACCATTGGACTCAACAATGTGACTTGGTGTACAAAATCAAGCCATTTCAAGATGCAACCCTTTGCAATGTCGAACCAATAAAGGTATGTGATTTTTTTAAATAATATAGTGAGGGTTTTTTAGGGGTCTGCTCCCAAGAAAACATTAAAAATAGATACATAAAAACAACTAAAATGACCAACAAACAAAACAACCAACAAAACAGGTCAAAACCCAACAAAACACAAAGATAAACCAATACACCACCTTGAAAGATAGAATATGGAACAAGCAAAAACCAATAGGAACATTACAAGTAAGGGGGATTGCATTTGACTTGGATACACCATAGCTACCAACACCAACAATAAAATCACCACCCCATTCATCCACATTGTCCACCACCACCTAAGCTCAACCACCCCAATTGACAACCAAAGAAGTCCCTGTTGCTTTTGTGTCAAGAGTAGGGAACTTGGTGCCATGAAATGCTGATTTGGAACTGATTTGAGTGGTTTTGAACAAAGTTTTAGGATATGCCACCCTTTCTCCTCCGATATGTGTATCGTCGTACTTGGTACATATATGGATATGGTACGACGCAGATACGGCTCGGATACTGTCCATGCCCGTACCCCAAAAACCCTCGTTTTTCCAACTGTGCTGGATGCATAGGGATTTGATCAAAAAACGAATCGTGAAAAAACCAAAAAGCGTGGAAAAAAGGCTCTTTTTTCGGTTTATAAATTAACCTGCGAGCAAATGAGGAACACAATCAATTCGTTTTATTTTCGTTTGGACGTTTTCCTTTGTAGCACGACTGCGATCAGTTCTTGCATTGCTTTAGGGCGTTTTCTAGTTTCCATCTTTTACAGTCTCCATTTTTTACAGTCTCTGACTCTCCGTTCTACATTGTTCTACTTTTAGGGCATTTTCCCTAATGTGTGTGACTGCCCCTGCTCCTTACACGATCACGACCAGTCATCTCCAGGTATGTATAAATTTTTAATTTAGTTGTTTCAAAAACTTAAAATGTTTACATTTAGTTTTTTAGGGATTTAAATTTATTTATTTATTCTTGTTTCAATGTATTTTACTTATGAATTAAAAAAATTTATAAAATTTATAAATTTTATTCTTTTATTTTGTATTTTTATTTAGATCATCTAAATTATTAATATTTAAATGTTAATATTTTTTAAATTTATATTTACTTTAAGTTTACTTTATTGTAATTTTTAATTTTAATTTTTTATTTAAGATTTAAAAAATTAAATGTGAAACTGAATTTTAAATTTTATTTTTAAAGTTTAAATTAGTATTCTTTATTAAATTCTTTATATTTAAATTTTAAAATTTTAGTACATTTTTAATTTATATTTAATTTGACTTTATTTTTTATTTTTTAGTTTTTTTAGAATGCGCTTGGTAAACTTTTTAACGTGACTGGTGACGTTGGTGCGACACGCCCTCCGGCTCCACGACGCTTTTGCCTGGAGCTATGAACCGGTGAGGCCACAACACGGGGGTCCTCATCCCCAAGAGAGAACACTTCAAACCCGCGAGCTCGTTGGCCCAGCGAAGGCGTAAAGCCTGCGAGCATGTTGGCCCAGTGGGGGTTTGAACTTTGGTGGCCGCCACTACAACCGAGCGACTTAACCACCGAACCACGCCCTTATCGGCAATTTGACTTTATTTTAATTAATATATTTAAAATTAAAATTTATATTTAATTTGACTTTATTTTGTTTTAATTTAGATCTAAGTGTGAAAGTTATTGTTAATCTAAATATAGGTTTCTAGTATGTATATTTTTGTGATATTAAAATAATAAATATTAAATATATATAATTTATTAAAGTTAGATTGTTAAATCAATTTATAATTTTTTAACATTTTATGTTTTTTATTAAAATTTTAATTATTGTAGGATATTAATCATGGCATCATCATTGTCTGATGTTGGAGAAAACAATAATAAGTGGATCAAATCAGACCTATAAGTTATAAAATTGTTATATGTGTGTGTCGTGTCGTATCTAGCCGTATCCATATTAGGCTTGAAAATGGCTGTATTCCTATCCGATACTGTATCCGTGTCCATGCAACTCTGGTTTAGAATAGGATGGTTCTAAAACGGCTTACATGTTTGAGCAGTGTTTTAGAGCAGTTGCGGCTACTTTCAGCAATGTATTGGATGTGAGAATGAGTATGCAATGAGTTTATGATTAGAGGAAAGATCCATGAGAATTCTTGGTGATGGTCTAGAACATTGCCATGGCGCTTGTGGAGGTATAATCTATTCATCAGTTGCTGTTGGGAAGTTTGGTGTTAATATGTTGCTGCTGAAGCGTCTTTAGTTGTTGCTGAAATGCTGCTGAAGAAGGACTATGCTGTTGAAGTGCTGTTACGAGGCACATGATGCTACTAAAGAGTGACTGTTGCCAAAGTGTCTTCAGTTGCTGCTGAAGATTGTTTATGCTGTTGAAGTGTCTTCAGTTGTTGTTGAAGATTGATCATGCTATTGAAGTGACTTTAGTTGCTGCTGAAGATCGATTGGGTTCCAACATATGATGCCGTTGATGCACACATGTTGCTACCGAAGTGCACGTTGGTGGGAAAATAGGTGTTTTTGTTTGTTGACCGACAATTGACTTGAAAAAGGCAATGTTTTTGGGTCTTTTTGCTCACGTGGATAATGCTAGGGTAGCAAAATGCCTAGAGAGGGGATAAAAGGGGAACCTTGAGAAATTCGAGAGGTTTGGTTGGCTCAGGAAGTGACTCTTATAGCAGTTTTGAACAAAAGGGTGTTGTAGAGTTCTTGTGGTTGCAGGAGCTTAGAGGAGGCACGGGAGTGTGAATATTGCATTTAATACTCCAAAAGAGTATTGTATGGCATTGTTGCCCTTGTATTGACACCTATTAGTGATAGGATGCTGAATGCTTATCCTTTTTGGAGTTTTTCACTTGTCTTGGGTTTTGTCAAGAGGAAAACTTTGTGTCATGTGATCTGTTTCTTGTGTTTGCTTTGTTATTTATTATTTTTCTTCTTATTATTTGAATTTCATATTGTTTTAGGTGTTTTAATCCTTTTAAGAGTAGTTTGCTGAGAGTTGTAAGAAGAGTTAATAAAAAACTCCATAGTTGGTGAGTCATTAGGGTTAGGAATCCAATGATTTATGGATCAAGTGGTATTAGAGCCTTAAGTTTCTGATTGGCTGATTAAGGTTTGGACAGTTTATGCCATCCACAAAGTTAGGAGGTAGTGAGAACTTAGTTCCTTACAAACTTGAGATTGGAACAAGGCAGTGGAGTAGGGCTATAAGAGCAATGGCTAGAGAAGGAGAGGAGGAAGGTGAAATCTGCCTTAGAAGACTCGAAGAAGATGTGGCTAGGATCTCTAGTTTAGTGGGAAAGGTAGACTGGATAGACAGCTTCATGCAATTACAATTTTTTGGCACTTTATCTTAGTGTGATTACAATGCATGAGAAAACGAGAGTGTGAAGCTGAAATTATAGTCACCTTGATCAAATTCAAATAAAACAAATTACACCAAATTGTAGGGCTTGAAGAGGCGTTTTTGATGCTTATAAAAAGTCAAATTTCCGTCAACTTGGGCAAAAGATATGCACGTTTCCATGCAAAGTGCTTACAAAGGGGATAGAGCCATAATAGGTCAGCCAAATTTAGAAACCTTTGCCAAATTTGGCCAAATTTGCTAAAGTTAGAAAATTCTAGCTAAAAATAGAGAACTCGCTAGATAAATATAGAGGTTCGCTAGAATAGGGGTAAGATATCCCTGCTTATTATTTCAGACTTATAATGGATTGTTTAATCTCTAACAACACATTTATCCACAACAAAATTCTCCCAAACAGTCAACACAGTGAATATTTACAAATAAACATATCAGTTCTGAAATTGAGGACATTCATACTGGTGCATACATATTATGGATCTGGTATATACAGTCACCTCCACAACATACAAGTATGAGAATATATTCAAAGTTTCTGCTCAGTCACACTTGGAGAATACAATGAAATCAGATAACAAATAATTAGGCATCTACCCGCACATTCACCGATGGAGATGATGTAGTTCCAGTTTCTCCACGGATGCTCCCAGCCGCACACTCAATATGATGTCTCCATAGATAATATGGTCGACAGGCCGTAACCTTCCTTTGCGGTTCCTTGCATGATTAGATATGGCGCAATAGATATTATATGCTGGTTCATGTGCTTCTTTTCAAGTCTTGTGTTGATGAAGGTTGTTGGATGGACTGACAGTAATTACTATGATTTCATTCCCTTGTCGCCTGTAATCTTTCCAACTGGTATCCCTTATATGTTTCTTGTCATCGAATGTGGAGTTCGCTTTTGCCAGATCGTGTGGTAGATGAAGTTATCTCGCCTAAGTATGTGTTTAGATTTGCACAACAAATGACATTCACTTACCAGCAATTCTATGGTGGATTTGTCCTAGTTAATCCGCTACAATCTCTCGTATGATAGTGATTCAAAGGCTTCACCACTTCTGTTTCCTTCAAGATCGAACACTTTAGGGAGGCACAATTTTCAACAGTATCAAACTCCTCCAAGCAGTGATCTGGAAAACAAACTTGAATGGTAGTGATTCCTTTCACCTATGCACAATGCTGATTTCAAGAATTGCACTGGATTGGGCTTGTTGAAGCCAATGACTTTGCCTGATATGATGATCAACCTCTTACTCAACAGCTTCAGATCTGGAAATGTTTTATTCACTTTAATCCTTGTAAGAACACGAAATTCACTAGATTAGAACCAGTGTTACAAGACCCAGACTCGCCACAAACTTGCCTAGGAGATTTTTGGCAAGTACCCGGACTCGCCACCTAGACCGGCCCCAGACTCGGCAAATTGAAAAAAACCATGAAATTTAGAGATTTTTAAAGATTTAAGACTTGTTTAATGCACCCTTTTATAGATAAACCTTAAAGACAATAAAATCATCAAATAGAAGCTACTTTGATCACATACACAAGTATACATTGATCACATAAGTATAAACACAAATTTTAGCTCAAGGAAATAACACATTTAGATTATTATAAATATTGTCAAATGTATACAAAACACCAGTTGAGTGTATCTCCTTGAAAAACAAACCTAGAACATAAATATAGATATCACATTATCCACATCATTATTGATAGTGAAAATATATCCAAGTAGTTCAGTTGAAAGATCTCAATTCTTCTGTGGCTTTCAGGATGGATGATAATAGCCAAAAGGGAAGGTCCATATGCCAATTTATTTGATATCTCACTTCTTTGTGTTTTCATGCAAATTGAGTGTTTTCATGCTTGTTGCATCTTAAATGGTATATCCAATGTTGTCCTTTTCATTCTTCCACAAACATCAAGAACATGTCAAGGGTAGTACTTTTGAGTCCACATGCATTGCTAGCAAGCATTTCCATGAGCATGAGTAAGATTTTGATAGTGCTCTATAGTCTAGAAATTAGTTCCGAATTTTAATAGCTATCAAGTTTTCTTTAAGTAAAACATCTGACATAGGATGGGAATGCTTGCTGTAACATTCATACAAAGAAATGATCTAGAGTTGTTTCTACAAGAGTAATTGGGTCCAATTGCATGAACCTAGTTAGTCTGTTGTCAACTTGTATTATGTTTATAGCCACATATCTGTAATTCATCAATTTATAGGTTTGTACTATTTTTCAGTCACCATATTTTCTAAGCTCCAACAGTATACTTTATGCTTTTTATAGGTTTTTTTATGTTTTTTCTTTATGCCCGGGTTTCCCCATTTGGACTTGCCAGACTGGCCGAGTCTCCCAGACTCGGCAAGTCGGGCGAGTACCCGATTGTCGAGTCTCGGAGAGTCGCCTAGGGTCGCCTGGCTTGCCACTCGCCAAGTCTGGGCGTGTCTTGGAACTATGATTAGAACAACCTGTGTCTCTTGGGTGGAAGTCGCCAAGGAGAGGAACTTGGGTTTTCGTCCAAATACCTCTGGTAATATGAATATTGGATGCAAAATGTAGTGAAGCTTGTATAAGTACTTTACTTTTTAGGATCCAAGGGCCCAAAATGGAGTGACCTTTTTTGAATTTGAAATTATTTTTATTAATAATAATATTATTATATTATTATTATTATTAGCTATGTCACCGCATTCGCCGATTTTTGGCCTTGAGGTTCGAAAATCGGCGGATTTATAAACGGCCAAAAAAATTTGCTGAAATACGGCACAAATTCGTACGGAGATTTGTTTAGGTTTTCTCTCGACCACCATTGATATAGACCTTCCTATCAACGGCAGAAATGCTTGGAAAAGAAGACACCGAAGCAAGAAACCGACTCAAGGACTACGCCGATAGGAACCGACGAGTTCAGGAAATTTTCCGGCGTGAATTTTTTTTTACACCGACGACGAGTTCAGGAAATTTTCAGGCGTGAAATTTTTTTTACAGCGCGAGACAATTTTCCAAGCGCTACAATGCTCATATAAAAGCCTATGGGCTAAGCGCTATAATGCTCACATATAAAAGCCTATCGGCTAAGCGTATAATATTTTATTACTCATATAATATATAAAAAGGTTTTTATTACTTATATAATTAATAGTATATGTTCACTCCTTAAAAGTTTTATAATATATTATATAACTTAGAAGAAATGAATATATTATATGTATAGGTATATTACAACCTTAAATAATATATTTAATATTTATTAAATGTATAATAAATAATGGGTATAAATAGTGGCTTTTTTTCATTTATATAATATATTTATTACTTATATAATATATAAAGAGGAATTTATTATTTATATAATATATTTTTTAAAAAATCAAATTTATGTAAGGCGAATTTAATCACGAATTTTTTTTTCCAAAATTTTCCTTGCCGAATTTATTTCGAATTTCATCCTTGCCGAATTTGAATTCGAATTCAAACCTGGTGACTTAGATTATTAGTATTGAAAAACACTATTTTAAATTAAAAGTTATGTATGGAAAAAGGATGAATGGTGTAGTCTAACATGCACACTAAATCAAACCCTCTTCCACAATAACATTCAAGCACAAGACTGAGCCAATTCACTACCAAATGGAGGTGGACTTAGCTACAGATCTTGTGCTCTTGTTTGCTATGGAAAGATATGATTTAACTAAGCCTTTTATCAAACCCTAGGCCAAGTATGCATAAAACCCTAGTTCTAAGATAATCAGCTTGTAATAGACAGAAGACGACTGAAACCCAGAAACCAATTGCACAAGAGTAATCAGAGAGATATCAGAACCTGTGCCCCGGAAGCTGGAAAGTCAGAAGACTACGGGGCGGGCGCCCAAGTCCAGAAAGACAGAATCTTCAGAAACTCGAAACTGGAGAGATGTCATAGAGAGTGTTCTGATGCCGGTTTCAGTGCTTGTTTGAGTAGGAGGACTACGGGGCGGGCGCACAAGTCTTCCGCAGAGGAATATTCGCAAGATGCTTTCGGACCCCGAAACCCTTTCCCTTACACAACCTTCTTGTACCTTCACTTCTTCAGACTTCGCACCTATAACCTGCACACAAGAAGAAAAAGGGGTTTGGGGGTTGTGGTGTTTAGGGATTTGCCTTAGTCAAATCCCGGGATAGCATTCAAGCTTCCCAACATCGTTGTTAGAGAGAGTGCGTGCCCTTGCAGGGCAGAGGCTAAACAAAATGATGATTGAATGATTCAAATAACAATGATATCACCTCGGAGGTGAAGCCCTTAGGAGAATGAAGATCCTTCAACTCATAAGGAGATGCATGATGATTCCAAATCTGCAACAACACACACAATACAAAGCCAAATCTTCTCTAGAAACACAATGAATGCTTTGAATGCTCTTTGCTCCAAGATCATAAGTTTGCTATCCTCCTCTTACTTTCTAGGTTCAAAAACACACTTATATATGCTTTCCCGCTAACATTCGTGAATTACATCAAAAGAGCCGACAAGGAGAGACCTTTTTAAAGGTCCTATGCCTACATACATTAAAATTGACCCCGACCAATCAGGGACGTTTTTTGGTTTGGGGTAAGGTAATTCATGGGCCCCTAGTTCCCAATTTGCATTGGTTTCGGGGGATTTTGCTTCGAGATGAATATTTTGCATGTATAATGTTAACACAGGGACCTAGGAGCTAAACTAGGAGGTAAAAAGGCATGTGTCCACTTTTTACTCCATAACAAAAGTATAATTGATTCATGTGAGAGAAAGAGGGGACATGACAGTCCTCCCTTCCCCAAATTGCTTGCTCTCAAGCAATTTCAGATTTGGGTGATAAAAAATCTCTACTCCTGCCCATGTTGCATCCTCAAGAGGCAAATTTTTTCATTTTACCACATATTCTGGAATGACCTTATTCTTGAGTTTCTTCTCTCATATGTATGATTGCTTTGGGCTCCAAAATCGATTTCCTTTCGTCATCAAGTGAAGGCAACTCTGAACAAGGAGTGATATGCTATCCCAACCAGTGTTACAAGACCCGGACTCGCCACAAACTCGCCTAGGAGATTTTTGGCGAGTACTTGGACTCACCCCAGACTCAGCAAATTGAAAAAAAAACATGAAATTTAGAGATTTTTAAGGATTTAAGACTTGTTTAATGCATCCTTTTATAGATAAACCTTAAAGACACAATAAAATCATCAAATAGAAACTACTTTGATCACATACACAAGTATACATCGATCACATAAGTATAAACGAAAATTTTAGCTGAAGGAAATAACACATTTAGATTATTATAAATATTGTCAAATGTATACAAAACACCAGTTGAGTGTATCTCCTTGAAAAACAAACCTAGAACATAAATATAGATATCATATTATCCACATCATTATTGACAGTGAAAATATATCCAACTAAGTAGCCCAGTCGAAAGATCTCAATTCTTCTGTGGCTTTCAGGATGGATGATAATAGCCAGAAGGGAAGGTCCATATGCCAATTTATTTGATATTATTCTTCTTTGTGTTTTCATGCAAATTGAGTGTTTTCTTGATTGTTGCATCTTAAATGGTATATCCAATGTTGTCCTTTTCATTCTTCCACAAACATCAAGAACATGTCAAGGGTAGTACTTTTGAGTCCACATGCATTGCTAGCAAGCATTTCCATGAGCATGAGTAAGATTTTGATAGTGCTCTATAGTCTAGAAATTAGTTCCTAATTTTAATAGCTATCAAGTTTTCTTTAAGTAAAACATTTGACATAGGATGGGAATGCTTGTTGTAACATTCATACAAAGAAATGATCTAGAGTTGTTTCTACAAGAGCAATTGGGTCCAATTGCATGAACCTAGCTAGTCTGTTGTCAACATGTATTAAGTTTATAGCCACATATCTGTAATTCATTAATTTTAATAGGTTTGTACTATTTTTCAGTCACCATATTTTCGAAGCTCCAACAATATACTTTATGCTTTTTATAGGTTTTTTTTTTTATGTTTTTTCTTTATGCTCGGGTTTCCCCATCGGGACTCGCCAAACTGGGCGAGACTCCCAGATTCGGCGAGTCGGGCGAGTACCCAACTGTCGAGTCTGGGAGACTCGCCCAGGGTCTCGGCTCGCCACTGGCCGAGTCTGGGCGAGTCTTTGAACTATGATCCCAACACCTTCTTGAGGCGAGATACATGAAAGACATTGTGAATTTTGCTGTTTGTTGATAACTCTAGCTTATATGCCACCTCTCCTACTTTGTAATGTCCCCTTCCTAAGCATCCGACAGTCAGTGACGGTTAGCCTATTACTCGGGTTCCTGTAGGCTAACATGGTGGTTAGGGGACTCTTTCTGGGGGTATTGATGACATGGCAGTTCAGTTGTTTAGCTCTTACAGGTGTTGCATTGAGCTTAGAGTTGTCAGGGGATTCGCAACGACTCTTTCTAGAGAGTTTTCAGACACTTGGTCTGCATTTGCTATTTTTAGCAAGGTGACCGCTCAGCACCGACTTCGTCATGCGGCACGGGTTATGCTCCGTCATGATTGGTCTCTTCACCTGATCCCTGTTGGTGTCCATTTGAGGAGGGATGTTATATTTTAATTATCATTAATGTATTAAGTTAAATTAAATATTTAACTTAGTGATAATTAAATATATTAAAGATGACTTTATTTTTGGTACTTGGGTGCCTAACTTTGGGAAATGTGACATATTTCATAAAGTTAATTTAAAATGCTTAGTGTGGCATCTCATTCAAAAAAAGGAGACATAAGGTGTTTTTTAATAAAGTGAAATCAAAGGGGCCAAGTGAAGCTTGGGGATTTTGGGAAGGCATAAAGGTCTTTAGCAGCTCATTTTTGCATTTTCATGCTATTGATATTCTTCTACAGGTTATTGCTGGTTGGACAGAGTTTTGCCATTGGCTTTGTGAGGATGAAACCCCTCATAAAGATCATCATTTGCCGGAGTGAAATGTTGGGATAAGGTGCCATTAACCTTGTAAATTCCAATATTGTATTTATTTCATTTATTATATGTAATTTGTAATTATCCATGAGGAGATGTACTAGTTTCACTGACAGGGGTAATTTCGGAGTAATCGGAGGTAATTACGGAGTGACTTTTACTGTTGGCAAATGTAAAAACTCAAAGTAAATGAGGGTAGGCGTGCTTCCTTGAGGAATCTACTATTTTTGGCATGTATGACAACTGTCATAATGTTTAGTAAGTGAATCTACGACAGCTGCAAGTTGTCATAAGATTCTGAGATTCTATGACGGATATGTTAGTTGTATATTTGCTATATTTATTCCAAGGTTCCTATCTTGGAAAGATACTCTTTTGTGGAATCTATGATAGTTACGACGTGTCATAAGATGTTGTAAGAGGCCAGATTTAGTCTTGGGCCCCCAACCTTTGCATGGTTGTTTTTGGACAAGTGTAAGATGTTTGTAAGATGACAATTAATGTTTACAGGTTGGAGAATCTTAGGAGAGAGAAGGTGAACGCCTAGGATGAGTTAGAAAACGTTTCTATAAGTATTTGCCATGTATTTGTTTACAATACAGATTTTAGGTACTTAGGTGCTGCCAGAATGTTGTTAGATTGAAGACTGGAGGAGAGATTGGTGGTGTTGTTGTATTGTAAATCATTTTTAGATTAATACAAACATTGAGCCTCTTTCCTGTGTGGAGTTTTTTACCCGAAAGGGTTTTCTCCACGTTAAACATTGTGTTATTTGTTCATATTTCTGATTTTGCATTTCTGTGAAGCATAGTTTTGTTTATGTGTTACAATCTCTATTAATAACACACAGTTAAAGATTGTTGAAATTTATTTTGAATCAAATTTCCATTGAAATAGTGTTACTTTCATTTCTAACATTTGGTAATAGAGCTTGGCCAGCTTTGACTCTTGGGTGGTAGTGTGGAAGCTGTAGCTGTAGTGGGAGATTTGGTTGTGTTTGTTTTGCAGATCACGTGTTTTTATTATGGCTGCATCCATCATTGCATCAACCTCTCGAATGGACATTGAGAAGTTCAACGGAACGGGGTATGAGTTGTGGAAGCTGAAAATGGAAGATTTGTTGGAAGAAAGAAACCAATGGTTGTTTGTTCAAAAAGAGAAGAAACCCGATGATGTCTCTCAAGATGAGTGGGATAGACTGGATAAGAAGGCATGGGGAACCATCCGGTTGTGTCTTTCAGACTCTGTCTTGTTGAATGTTGCAAAGGAGGAGACTGCACACAAGTTGTGGAATCGGTTGGGTGAGATCTATCAAGCCAAGAGTATGGTAAATAAACTTTATTTAAAAAGAAAATTGTTTTCCATGAAAATGCCAGAAGGTGAATCAGTTGCAGAGCATTTAAATTCTTTTAATTTGTTGTTGAGTCAGTTTGCTTCAGTAGATGTTGAAGTTAGCGAGGAAGATAAATGTATCTTCTTTGTTCTTTCCCGAGTCTTGGGAGAATGTTATCCTTGCTATCATTGGTAACCTCGCGGATCCGAAGATGGATGCTCTTGTTTCAGTGCTACTGTCACAAGAATTGAGGAAGAAGAGTTCAGATAGTTCAGGGGATGCTCTCAGTATCAAGGGAAGGTCTAAGGAAAGGGGACCTAAAGGAGATCAAAAAGGGGCTAAGGACAAGTCCAAGGGCCAGTCTAAGACTCCTGGTAAAAAGTACAAAGTTAAGTGTTGGAACTGCGGTAAAAGGGGACATGTGAAGGAGTGCAGAAACCCCAAGAAACAGTGGGAGAGTGCTTCTGATAAGTCCTCAAATGCAGGTGAAGATGTTTTACTTTCTGCATGCAATGTTGTTTCTAATGAAAACTGGTTGATTGACTCAGGATGCTCGTTTCATATGACCTTGCATAAGGAATGGTTCTCCTCATATGAAGAATATGAAGGAGGTAATATCTACTTTGGTGACAACTCTTCATATTCGATTGTCGAGAAAGGAAAGGTATTGTTGTGTTTCAGTGATGGGAGGATTAAAACCCTCCCTGGTGTATTGCATGTTCTTGGATTAACTAGAAATCTGATTTCAGTTTCGAAGTTGAATGATTTGGGAATGCATGTGACATTTGACAAGCATGGTTGCATATTGGTGAGAGGGAACTTGGTGGTAGTGAAAGGGAAGAGATTCGGGAACTTTGAAGCCACTATAGTTTGTAATGCCTCCTATGTATTTAAAGCCACTACTGAAAATACATATATGTTGTGGCACCGTAGATTGGGTCACACAAGCAATAATGTATTGAAAACTATTAAGAATAAAGAATTGTTGGACGGTTTCTCTTATTCTGATGAGTATTTTGATTTCTGTGAGCATTGTGTGTTTGGTAAACAAAATAGAAAATCATTTCCTTCAGGAAGCAATAGAGCAAAAAAGAAGTTAGAAATTATTCATACGGATGTGTTTGGGCCTGTGGATAATGAATCTATCAGAAAATCTTATTATTTTGTTATTTTCATTGATGATGTATCCAGATTTACATGGATTTATTTTATGAAGCACAAATGTGAAGTTTTCACTAAGTTTAAGGATTTTAAAGTCTTAGTTGAAAACCAATCGGGATTGAAAATAAAAATATTAAGATCTGACAATGGAGGTGAATATTGCTCCAAGGAACTTGATGAGTTTTGCAAGCATGCAGGTATAATCAGACAAAAGACAACTCCGTATACACCACAATAGAATGGTGTTGCAGAAAGGATGAACTGAACAATTATGGAAAGAGCTAGAAGTATGCTTAGTCATGCACAGTTGGATAAATGCTTTTGGGCAGAAGCTGTGTGTACTGCTTGCTACTTAATAAACAAATCTCCTTGTAAGGCTCTTGATTCGACACCTTATGAAGTGTGGACAGGTAAGAAACCTTTTGTTTCACATTTAAGGGTTTTTGGCTATGAGGCTTTTGTTCATGTGCCTAAGGAAAAGCGATCTAAGTTGGATCCAAATGCTGAGAAGTGTACATTCATTGGATATGGTGATAATGTCAAAGGTTATAAGCTTTGGAATCCACTAACTTGCAAGATTATCTTTTCTAGAGGTGCTATTTTCAGGGAACTTAGAGCTATTTCTAAACCTGAGCAGCCAAAAGAAAAAGAATAAAAGGTAAAGAAGGTGCACTTTGATTTAGAGCAGCAGGATGCACCTCAGGAAGAACAAAATGATGGATTGGGGGGTGAAGAAGAAGAAGAAGAAGATTCGAGTAGTTCTGATGAAGATGAGTCTGTTGTTATAGAAGAAGTTGGTGCAGATGATCATGCAGAAGAACGAGTAGAGTCTCTTACTCCACCCTTGAGGAGATCCACAAGACAACGGTATCCAGTTGACAGGTATAGCCCACCAGATTTCCGTTGTGTATATGCTTTATTGAGTACTAATGATGAACCTAGATCCTACAGGGAAGCTATTTCTGCAAATGATAGTGAGTCATGGCAGTTAGCCATGTAGGAGATGATGGCTTTAGACTCTTGTAACACCTGGGATCTTGTTCGTTTGCCCAAAGGAAGAAAGGACATAGGATGTAAGTGGGTCTTCAAGAAGAAGTTTGGAGCAGACAGGTCATTGGAGAAGTACAAGGCTAGACTGGTAGCCAAGGGCTACTCCCAGAGAGAGGGAGTTGATTTTGGTGAGATATTCTCTCCTGTTGCTAAATTGACTTCTATTAGATTTCTCTTATCCATTGCTATAGCTTATGATTGGGAGATTGAGCAAATGGATGTTAAGACTGCGTTCTTGCATGGAGATCTTGAAGAAGAAATTTATATGCAACATTCTACAGGTTTCGAGGTAAAAGGAAAAGAACATTGGGTTTGTAGGTTAAAGAGGTCTCTTTATGGTCTGAAACAATCCTCCAGAATGTGGTATCAAAAGTTTGATTCATTTGTTTTGAAATTGGGTTTTGTTAGAAGTGAGGAGGATCATTGTGTTTACATTCATTGTATTGATGATTCTATATTGGTTATTGCATTGTTTGTTGATGACATGTTATTTTTCAACAATACTAAGGGTATGATCAGTGAGCTTAAAGCCCAACTTTCAGGTGCATTTGAGATGAAGGATCTTGGTGCTGCAAGGTATATTTTGGGAATGGAGATCAGGAGGGACAGAGTTAATAGAAAGCTTTGGTTGTCACAAAGTAAGTATGTGAATACTATTTTGCAGATGTTTAGTTTGCAGGATTGTAACCCAGTTAGAGTTCCTTTACCCATTGGTACTAAGCTTTCATTAGATATGTGTCCAAAGACTGAGGATGATCTTGAGGATATGTCTAATGTGCCATATCCTAGTGCTGTAGGGAGTTTAATGTATGCAATGGTTTGCATTAGACCAGATATTGCCCAAGCAGTGGGAGTTTTGAGTAGATTTATGTCTAACCTTGGTAGACAACATTGGAATTATGTGAAGAGGGTGTTTAAATATCTTGCAGGTACTCCTGATCATTGTTTGGTTTATTCTGGTACTGGTAGTGTTGATAAATCTTTGGACATACAGGGTTTTGTTGACGCAGATTGGGCAAGTGACTTGGATAGTCGAAGGTCCACTAGTGGCTATGTGTTTACTCTGTTTGGAGGTGCAGTGAGTTGGATGAGTAAGAGGCAGCCCATAGTTGCTTTGTCGACCATAGAAGCAGAGTATATGGCTGCTACTCATGTCTCTAAGGAGGCAATTTGGTTGAGGAGACTGTGTACAGGTATTGGTTTTGATTGCAGGATCATTCAGATTGGTTGTGATAGTCAGAGTGCTATCTGTTTGGCCAAGAATCCCATGTATCATGCTTGGACTAAGCATGTTGATGTTCAGTATCACTTTGTTCGAGAGTTGGTTGCAAATGGAGAGATTGAGCTGAAGAAGATAGACACTCGAGAATGTTGCAGATTCATTGACCAAGGCTGTGAGCACAAAGAAGTTCGTATGGTGTAGAGAGGCCATGGGCCTTGTTTCTAGTACCTGATTATTTTCATTTGATTTCCTATGGGTTGATTTACAATGTATAATGTCAAGTGGGAGAATGTTGGGATAAGGTGCCATTAACCTTGTAAATCCCAATATTGTATTTATTCCATTTATTATATGTAATTTGTAATTATCCATGAGGAGATGTACTAGTTTCACTGATAGGGGTAATTTTAGAGTAACTGGAGGTAATTATAGAGTGACTTTTACTGCTGGCAAATGTAAAAACTCAAAGTAAATGAGGGTAGGCATGCTCCCCTGAGGAATCTACTATTTTTGGCATGTATGACAACTGTCATAATGTTTAGTAAGTGAATCTATGACCGTTGCAAGTTGTCATAAGATTTTGAGATTCTATGACGTATATGACGGATATGCTAGTTGTATATTTGCTATATTTATCCCAAGGTTTCTATCTTGGAAAGATACTTTTTCGTGGAATCTATGACTGTTATGACGCGTCATATGTAACACCCATTTCTTAATCAACAGATTATAAACTTACATTTAACAGAATTTCAGTAGAAAGAATAACTAACTAATATGAAAATAGTATTGAATGAAATAAAATTCAAGTATTGCAACTAACTTTCTTTTTCAACTGAAATAATCTTTCTAACATAATACTGGTAAATAAAATAATTTAACTTTCTTTCTTCAATGAAATTCAAATATTAAGGTAGGAAGAGAGATTAAGAAAAGTACAACTTGAATAGCTTCCTGCTAATTTGTTTGCAGATCCTCTAGATTTTTTTGGAAAAAGGAATATCAACAAGGGTTTTATCCACCCAACCAAGACCAACTGGTCTCCCGTGCTTCTTCAACTGAAGAAACCCGACCCTTCATGAGGGTGATTAACGAGCAATCTAATAACATCAATATTGCCTCAGAGCCTTGTGTCAAGAACCTATACCTCTTGATCGATCTTTTCCCTATAGGTACCTCCTAACTGGAAAGATCACTCTGACCAGTGGTATATCTGGTACTTGATAGCTAACAGATGCCTATATTGCATCGTATCTTGGCCAAGGATTTCTAATATATATGTCTGACACTACTATGTCGTCAGCATTCACCCTTGCTCGGCATTGACATTATTTCAAATGTTTCTTTTGTTTACAGGTTTGGACAAACATCAAGTATAATCCACTGGACATGCTCATAGATTTACAAGGGATTCAACATATGAACATTTAGACAGAAAAAGGTATCCTTTAACTTAGTGACCGAAGTCCAATCCACAATGAGAGTACAGTATGTATATATTTATATTTATATATATATATTTTCGTATATATATATATATATATATATATATATATATATATATATATATATATATATATAAAGATGCGAAGGCATATACTTCTGTAGTTTTCAAAGAATTTGAATTAAATGACACATATGGATTCAGGAGATCCATGCATGAATCGTAGATTAGAAAATATGGAGAAACAAAAAGAATTATAATCTTGAATTGCTACAGCCATCCAAGAGATGCATTTCTATCCATCGCATGATGATCTACAATATATTGAAAAGAGACATTGGCTTTCCTGATTAAGATTTCGCAAGTCGAAGCTAAGGAATAAGTGACTGCAAGGACAGTGGTTGATTGACAGACTGGTTCTTGCTATTGCCCAGTGATATTAATTCGGCAGAGTAAGTAGAGTATGAAGCTCACACAAAAGGAAAATATGATTTGGGTGTCTGAGTTGCAGCGACAAGGCTACCCAAGGAATGCTATCAATAGCTTCACTAAACCTGCGAAGTATACTCTGAAAAAAAATGTGCGAATGCTCCCTTGAAAAGGATGCGAATGCTGATTTAAGATTGAGCAAAGAATGCGAATGAAAGGGTGGACGCCAACTATATAAGCCGTTCACTCCCTACCCCGTTCGTATGCAAGGAGGGACGTTCCCTTCTTGTGTGCGGGTGGAGTGGGGAGTTACAAACAAGACTCCAACTCGCACACCACTAAGCGCTCCTCAAGAGGTAAGTTGACAATATAATATTTAATATACATAAGGAAATATCTCTTACCAACTTGAAATATTTATGAATATGTATGTGCCTTGACCAAGGCTACAATGATATAGTCGTCTAGACTTAGGCTTAGACAATGTTGATTTTTTTCGATTCTCGTAACCACCCTCTCCTTGTTGATATCCCTTTTCCTTGTCACTTGATTTGTCCTGCAACACTTCAACAATTAATAAAGGTTAAATCATTTCCTCGATATGAACATTTATATATATAATATTCATACATCCATTCTCACATATAATTGAAAAATATTCGCATATAAAAGAAAATCATTCACACATAATTATACACCTTATTCAACGAATAAATTCATATTCACATGAAAGTAGTTATACACAACTAACAACATAACCACATTTCATTGTTCAGTAGAAAGGGGATGTAACATCATAAGATGCTGTAAGAGGCCAGATTTAGTCTTGGGCCCCGAACCTTTGCATGACTATTTTTGGACAAGTGTAAGATGCTTGTAAGATGACAATTAATGTTTACAGGTTGGAGAATCTTAGGAGAGAGAAGGTGAACGTCTAGGATGAGTTGGAAAACGTTTCTATAAGTATTTGCCATGTATTTGTTACTGCAATACAGATTTTAGGTATTCAGGTGCTGCCAGAATGCTGTTAGATTGAAGACTGGAGGAGAGATTGGTGGTGTTGTATTGTAAATCATTTTCAGATTAATACAAACATTGGGCCTCTTTCCTGTGTGGAGTTTTTTACCCGAAAGGGTTTTCTCTATGTTAAACATTGTGTTATGTGTTTATATTTGTGATTATGCATTTCTGTGAAGCATAGTTTTGTTTATGTGTTACAATCTCCATTAATAACACACAGTTAAAGATTGCTGAAATTTATTTTGAATCAGATTTCCATTGAAGTAGTGTTACTTTCATTTCTAACATGAAAGACCTCTTTAGGGTGATTGCTGATAGTCTTATTTTCAGAGGCTATGCTGGTGTGTATTGGAAAGATTGCATGTGTTTGTGGAGAGATTTCTTTACAAAATATCAAGGATTCTATGAATGATATTTTGAATACGATATTAGAGAATAGGGTGATGTGATTCAATGCAGATTTTAGAGAGTTTTAGATAGTTTATAACTTGATGTTGGGCCGTACCATTTCATAGACAGGCTGCACCATTCAAGGGTGATTTCAGGTGTTGTTTGGAAGTGCAAAAACAATATATTTGTTGTTGAATCTTACTGAGCAAGGGCGTGGAGTACGAGAATGGAGGAATAAGGGTTTATTGTTGCTGTTGGTCATTTGTTGTTGTTTTGAGGCCCTGCAACTGCACATTGGGGCGTGGACATTCCCCAGGCTAAAATGCCTAAGTATTTGGGCCCAAAACTACACCATTGGAGGCACCTTGGAGCATTGAGCTGCTGTTTGACATTTCAGAGGAGGAGAACTTAGGGTTTGATCATCTTCAACACCGAATAAGGAGCTCCAGTTTGCTTTTTCATGTATTTCTCAGACCTGTGCTTATTGTAGTAAATGGGTATGTTAGAATATTGACCTTAATGTGTTTTGCCCAACTGAGTATTTGAGATATTGTCTTATTTCAATATATTCAGCATGCTATCAATTTTATAATGCAATGGCATCTTATCATTTCTGAGTTGAAATGTAAATGTTATTGTATGTTATGTCTGCTGTCCTATCTTATTGTTTCACAAAAAAAAAACACAAAAAAACTAGGGTGGGACATTACATACCTTCCGTGTGATCTTGTAAGGCCCATAAAATCATGGCTTAAGCTTCTCTGCACCAATCCCCTCGAGGGTAAATTGCCTATAGGGTTTCAACCTTAGGAAAACCAAGTCTCCCACCTCAAAAGTCCTCTCCAAATAGTGGCGATCAATGTACATCTTTTGCTGATTTTGAGCCTGCTATAAGTTCTCTTTGAATGCATTTAAAATATCCATACTCTTCTATACTAAATCTCTAGCTCCAAGAACTTTGCTATTCGAAAGAATCAAATCCATAAATGATAATACCTCATAACCATATATTGCTTTGAAAGGAGTCATGCCTATTGACATATGATGAGTGGAATTGTAGCAATACTCCCCAAAATGAAGCCACTTAATACATGTTGTTTGTTGCCCTGTAATATAATTTCTCAAATATGCTTCGAGCCACTTATACACAATCTCTGTTTGTCCATCCGTTTGAGGGTGATAGCTAGTGCTTTGAGTCAACTCTGTGCCTGTCAACTAAAAAAATTCTTGCCGAAACAAACTAATGAACTTGTCCTTGTCGCTCACAATGTTTCTAGGCAGCCCATGTAATCTAAACACCTCTCTAGAAAACAAATCAGCTACTTGTGGAGTTCTATATTCGGAAGATATGGGCATAAAAATGAGCATACTTAGTGAATCTATCCACCACCACAAAAATACAATCCTTACATTGCACTTTTGGGAGACCCGTGATAAAATCCATCAAAATGCTCTCCCATTTCTAATTTAGAATGGGTAAGGGCTGCAACAAACCAGCTGGAAATGTATGTTCTACCTTGTTTTGTTGGCAAGTCAAATGCTCTCTAAGATGCTTCAAAACATCCCCCTTGAGGCCTGTTGGGACCTGCAAAAAAATATTTCCCAAATATGCCCTATTTTGCCCCAAAAATCCAAAATCCCCATTTTATGCCTTTACCATTGAAAACCCCTTGTTGAAATCCGATTAGAGATAGTTTTTAGGGGTCTTTGCTCTCAAAAAATAGCTAAGTGTCGGTCCCTTAAGTCTTTCCCCTTTCTTCCCTTAGAAATTTTTTCATTTTTTGCCTTTGGTCGGCAAATCGGCGAATGTCCGAACTAGCAAACTAGTTTGGAAGTTCACAAGTTTGTCGATTCGCCGACATGGCGACAACGAGGCAGAAGGAGATAGGAAACGCTGTGGCAAGTGATGGAGAGCAAAGAAAAGGTCTTTATCGGCTTTATGTGCTTAGTTCGGAAGTCTGAAAGTTCGCCGATATGAGGTTTGGCTGACGACATTTTCGCCGACCGAGAAAAGTATGGAGCGGGCTTGGTTGTGAAATGTGTAAATTTGCCGATAAGGGCAAGGATGACTAAGTCAGAAGTTCGGCATGAGCTGTTTTTGCCGATAAGGCAAAAATATAGAAATGATTTTTCTAAGGCAGGAAAGAAGGGGAAGTGGGAGTTAGAAAAGTTGTATATTTGCCGATAAGGCAAATAAGGGGCTAAGACGGGAGGTCAAAGTTCAAAAAAGAGCAAGTTTGCCGACAGAGAAAAGATAAAGTGAAGAAATACAAGGCAACATGGTTCTAGAAAATGATATTTTGCTGATAAAGGGTAAATAAGGCTAAGTTCGAAGAAACTGACTTTTGTCGACTAAGGGATGAAATAAGAAGAAAAAGAGAGTTAGACAAAACGTAGATTTGCCGATAAGGCAAAATAATGCTTTGGATGTTGAGGAAATGCAGTGGCAAACAAAAAGGTTTAAATTGGGGAAAGTTGCAGATATGATGGAAATAGAAAAGTTTGCATGAGTAGAAAGTAGCCAATGAAGGGCGCCCATCACGTAGAGGTGGTACAGTCAAGGTCAGATGGCTCAAATAGAAAATAGGACAACATATTGGGAATGTTGTATATGCTTGAAATAGGTAATTCCTTGAATGTATGCCACAGTTGCAGGATATACAAACTAATTTGTACCCAGATTTTAATGAGCCTGCAGAATAGTGCCATGCAGGTGGTTGGCACAGTGAAACTCTTCAATGCATAAAGGACAAATTAGAGGTTGCAGATGTCAGGAAAAAAGATTGGAACCTTCCCTCTTTATTGCTCAGAGTACCGGAGGAGTGCAAGAAGTCTTCTTCTGCCATTTACAGGACTGTTAGAGTATGGGCAATATTTCCAACGTGCAGATTTTTCTGTCATCATAGAGGGAGTGAAATTAATACAGCGTGGGTGCAGTCCTAGATAGGATGCGGCGCCTGGGAAACTACAATGAGTGAAATGCTATATATTCATTCGGTTCAGTTGTAATGGGGTTTGGTCATTGTGGTAATCTCTCAGCAGGATTGTGAGCTCCAGGGGGTAGATCAAGAAAGGATATTTTGCAGTTTTTGTTTAACATGAAATTAGTCTTGAAGTGTCTGTAATGTAATTTGCAAATCTTTGTATCAGATTATTGTTTTTCTCCATTGCTATAGGTGTTTTTCTTAGCAAATCATAATCACAGTTATAGTTTGCTTTTGCCACATTTAGTGGTATGAATGTAAGCTCTTATTTGATGAATGTGATAGTTTTTAATCCATTTTCAAGCTTCATAAATGGTCATTTTAGTATTGCATAGGGACGAATATGGTATAGCATTGGATTGTTAAGTTTTCTCAATAATTTGATATTGATTTTCTTGCATTGATTTATTAAATAGGCAGTTATACACTTCTATGTGGTTGTTTTCCTCTGTTTAATGTTAGACTCTGCAGCCCATTGGATAGGCACCAATTTGAATAGCCTTAGATCACCCAGTCTTCAAAACAAAACAATACATCCTATCTTTAGAAGCAGTGTAATGGTAAAAATCTGAATGATATATTAACAATAGAGACAAAGCTCTATATAAAGAATTACAAAGTAGATGTTTCTAAATAATACAATACAGAAGTTTCTAAAGGAAACTAAAGCTAATAAAGCAATTGAAATAGAAACAATCTAAATTAATTAATATTACAATATTGACCATTAATAAACTATCTAAATATTAATAATAGTCATTAGATTTCCACAGTCCATGATCTTGTATTAGAATGTTTCAGGATTTAACCGTGTGAAAATTTTTCCCTCAGTTAAATTCACACAATTAAATCATGAAACATTCCGATACACTATCTAAATATTATTCTAATACCCTCCCTTAATGGTCAATCTATCAACTACACCAAGGTTCCCTCTAAATTTGACAAACTTATTTGGGCTCAGAGACTTGGTGAGAATATCTGCAGTCTGGTCCTCAGTTGGAACATACTGCAACATCACTAATCCATCTTCGACAAGCTAGCAGATGAAATGACAATGAAGTTCAACATGCTTGGTCCGTTCATGGAAGATTGGATTTTTGGCAAGTTTCAACACCCCTTGATTGTCACAGTACAAGGGGGAAGGCCCTGTTTGAGACATTTGCATGTCAGAAAGCATCCTTCAAAGCCAAACTTCCTCACAAGCTGCTACTTTAACAATTCCTCGATATTCAGCTTCAGTCGAGGAAAGAGCCACTGCCCGCTGCTTCTTGCTGGTCAATGTAATTGCACTTGTTCCCAAACTGAAAACATACCCAGAAGTAGACTTCCTGTCGTCAACAGAACCTGCCCAATCTGTGTCTGTAAAACCAATTAGCTTAGGATCTTTGCACCTGCCATATAGAATGTAAAAAGACGGAAGTGCCTTTCACACATCTCAGCACACGCTTCGCTGCAACCCAATGTTCAGCTTTAGGGGTTGTCATGAAGCGAGAGATGTAGCTCACAGCAAAAGTAAGGTCAGGTCTAGTAGCAGTGAGATAAATGAGGTTGCCCACTAGTTGCCTGAACGTTGATTCATTCTCCACAAGTGAATCTGAATTGGCTGATAGTTTCAACCCTTTCTCCATAGGTGTAGATGCAGGTTTGCAATCATTCATCCGGAACTTATCAAGCAAACTCTTGGCATAATTAGACTGAGAAATAAAGATACTGCCATCTGTCTACCAAACCTCAACACCTAGACAATAATGCAGAAGTCCCAAACCTGTCATGTCAAATGATTAATTGAGATTATGTTTGATCTCCTCAATCAAATGTTCCGAGCTGCCAATAATGATCAGGTCATCAACATAGACAACAATCAAAAGAATATCATCACTAGACTGTTTGACATACAGATTAGAATCAGAAGGACTCCTCTGAAAACCATGATCAACTAGGTACTTATCAATTTTCATGTACCATGCCCGTGGAGCATGTTTAAGGCCATAGAGTGCTTTCACCAGTCTGCATACCTAGTGTTCTTTACCAGCAACCTTGAAACCAAGAGGTTGCGTCATGTAGACTTCTTCATGTAATTCCCCATTGAGGAATGCACTCTTGACGTCCATTTGATGGACTTTCCATCCAATCTGGGCTGCAATAGCGAGGACAAGCCAAATGGTACTCATTTTGGCTATGGGAGCAAAAGTATCCTCATAGTCAATGCCCTCTGTCTGTGAGAACCCTTTGGCTACTAACCGAGCCTTATACTTATCAAGAGTTTCGTCAGCCTTATACTTAACTTTGTACACTTAGCAGTTTTGCTAGACGACACCTGAGGCAGCTGGTCATTGGTGACCAACAATTTAATAAGCATCACAGCTTCCCGATTTTGCTCATCAAATTTGTCTTGATCTTTACCCACTGTTGGAGGACGTGTAGTCTTGCCCAGAACAATCTGGTCAAGGCACCGATACTCAAATATGGTCATCATACGTTGCTTCCAAGTATTGTAGTTGCGGCCGTTGAATTTCTGACTACCTTCCAACATAATGTTGGACAAAGGGGCCATCCTTCACGCTTCAAGACACAAATCCCAAGGTAATTATGGTCAACACTAGGTCGTAGGAAAGACAAAGTTCAGTACCCTAGCCGGCACGATTTTTTTGCAAAAATGGAGTTGATGTTGACAGCAGAGGGCTGGCGATTGGTATTCAAGGTGACCATGGGTGTGCAGGTGTCCAGGGCACTTAAGTCCAAAGGACCACGGGCTGGGTGGAAGATCTGGTTTGAAGCGCTTTAAACGCAGAGGCTCAGAAGTGGTGGAGAGTGGTTGCAAGAGAGACCACAAGAGAGGAACCCGAACAAATCGCCGAGGCTTAACCACGATTTGAAGATGGATGAGTGCTGAGTGATGTGAGCGCGGATGCTAACCTGCAAACCACCGCAGGGATCAAACACCACAACAGATGACGATCAAGGTTTGAAGGCCGCGACCAATAATCCGTCGAAACCCTTAAACTACCAGAGAACCACGAACTGCCGCCGGAGGATGTTAATCAGCAACCAAGAAAACTTAAACGGTGACCAAACTGCTACGAAACATGAGCAACAAGGAAGTGACTGCCACACAAATGCAAATTGTGACCAGAGGAAAACGATGGCAGAGGGAAACCGCCGAAACCTGCGACTGTTTGTGTTTGCCGAAGAATCCTAACTGCGAACCGACGAGGGAGCTGAAGACATGAACCCTACGCAGAGACCAAGGGTCGTACGACGTATAATAGAGAACAACGCCAGAAATTTTTGAAAGAAATTTCAAAAGAATATTTTTCCCGCTCTGATACCATGTAATGATAAAAATCTGAATGATATATTAACAATAGAGACAAAGCTCTATATACAGAATTACAAAGTAGAGGTTTCTAAATAACACAAAACAAAAGTTTCTAAAGGAAACTAAAACTAATAAATTAATATAAATAGAAACAATCTAAACTAATTAATATTACAATATTGACCATTAATAAACTATCTAAATATTATTTTAATAAGCAGTAGTAGTTTTTATGCATCCTCATTGTGTAGGATTGCCAATATCAGCTATATAAGGGTCTTACAACAATTGGCTTTTTTTAGTTCAGTGACAGATTTGGGGCTAAGAAAGCAATTTGGGTTTAGTTAATATTTTTAGTTCATCTGGTCTGATTTTAATACCTACTCAGGTATAATACCCCTTGGAATATCCCTCCAGAGTTTAAGCTGAGCTCGAAGAGCAGGGGAGTTTACCCACTCTTGTCAGTTGGCCAAAATTGCCCAAAACTTATTGATAAACCTCTTCCTATCACCCTGACCACAATCCCTGGCCTATGTGATTTAGGAATGTTTTAGAGTTTTGTGTTGCTGTTATTTTGGGTCCCAACAAGGCCTTTCCAAGAAAATTGCTCTCACTTGTTTATATGTTTTGTAGTACCCTTGGTGACTAGCCAATGGAGTGTCATGATATGCTCTCAAAATCGTCTCTTTCATCTTTGATCTTGGGACAAGGTACACTCGGTCCTTATAGAGAATGAGCTCCTCAACCACCTTGTTCTTGTCATCTTGCAATTTGCCTTCTAAGATGTCAATAGAAAATGCATCCTTGGCATACTCTACTAATATAGAAGCTTTCCAATCAGTAGAAATATTAGTCATAGAGCATAAATAAGGCCTCCTAGATATTGCATCAGCCACCACATTATTCTTTCCCTTAACATACTTGATATCAAAATCATAAGCCTGCAACTTACCCACTTCTGTTGCCTATCATTCAAATCTTTTTAATTGAGGAAGAACTTCAAATTGTTATAATCCATCTTCACCACAAATCTCCCGCAAATTAAATATTGTCTGAACTTCGCCAATGCATGCATGATGGCTAGCATCTCCTTGTCGTAAATAAAGAAACTACTCTCTAACTCCTTGAGCTTCCGACTCTCAAATGCTATAGGGAGTTTGTTTTGCATCAATATCACTCCAATATCCTCTCCTGAAGCATCACACTCTAATACAAATAGAAGTGAAAAGTTTGGAATAGCCAACACGAGACATGAACTCATTACCTCCTTGAGTTTGTCAAAAGCTCTTTGTGCCACCTCACTCCAAGAGAACACTCCTTTCCTAGTCATATTTGTCGACGGGGCAGCCAACTATGAAAACCCTTTGACAAACCTCCTGTAATAGCTACAAAGTCCCACAAACCCCCTCAAGTGTGATAAAGTCGTGGGTCAAGGCCAATCCACTATTGCCTTGATCTTCTCCTCATCTACATTGATGCCTTGGGCACTAATTGCCCTAAATACAAAATAATAGTCATCCCAAACTCACATTTGGATGCCTTGGCGAAAAGTGACTGCTGCTCAAGTATACCCAATAACTCATCTATATGCCTCAAATGACCCTCCCAAGTCTTGCTATAGATCAATATGTCATCAAAGAAAACCAACACAAATCTCCTCAACTGCTTACTAAATACCTGGTTCATGCAAGATTGAAATGTGGCTAGAGCATTTGTCAACCCAAATGGCATGACTAGAAACTCATAATGCCCAAAATGACACTTGAAAGTTGTCTTATGAATATCCTCCTTTCTCATCCTTATCTGATGGTACCCGAATCGCAAATCAATCTTAGAGAAATATACTGCACCATGAAGCTCATCGATCTTCACAATTGGGTAGCGGTTCTTGATTGTCTTCTTATTGAGTGCGCTACAGTTGATGCACATCCTCATTGTACCATCCTTCTTCACCAACAACATGGAGGAAGCAAAAGGGTTAGAGCTCGGTTGTATATGTCCCATATCAAGTAACTCCTTAATTGCCCTCTGAATCTTTTCCTTGTACCTCCTTGGGTGATGATAGGGTGTAGTGATGATCGGTTTGGAACCCTCCTCCAACTCAATGACATGTTGAAATCCCCTATCTGGTGGTAACCCTGGAAGAATATCACTAAATACCATGCTATGCTTGTCCATAAAGGGCTGAATATCTATATGAGTAGTCTTTTCACCTGTGGGTGAAAATCCATCGGTAACCAAACATTGTGCCGCCCAATCTACTTGTCCTCTACGAAGGGCTCTCTCCATCCTCTTGGTTGTAACAACCCTCGGAGCTCCATTAGATAGGCCTTGAAGAACCACCTCCTTACCATCGGATTTGAATCTTAGATCCATGATCTGATAATTTTGTGTAAACTCACCAAGTGAGTGCAACCACTGCACACCCAAAACTACATTTGTCTCACCTATGCCTACCACATAAAAGTCATCATGTACTTTGTGCCTACCCAAGGTGATGTCAAGTTGTTGGATCCTTCGTGTACATGGAATAGTAAATCCATCGGCCACAGTCACATTGAACCTTTCAAAGTTATTTGTCTTCAATTTCATCTTAGTCACCAAACCCTCATCATTGAAATTATGGGTAGCCCCACTATCAATCAAAACTGTCACCTTATGTCTTTGTAACACTCCTTGCACATGGAAAGGGTGATATCTAGGTGGTTCTGAAAGAGTGGCAAGTGTACCTCTTGAAGACTCTTTTGTTTCCTGATCCTCATTCTCCACCTCATCCAAAACAACCTCGGGCTCAGACTCCTCTGCCTCTGAATCCTCATTGGAGACTACCTCTATGTAGTGTACCTATCCCTTCCCCAAGCATCTTTGCCCTGGCTCCCATGGCTCTCTACAAGAAAAGCACAACTTCTTCCTCCGAAGCTCATTTTTGGTTTCTTCTACCTTGTTTGGTTTAGGAGGTTATGCCTTGGGTTGCGGAAAGTCCTTGTGGAATGGTCTCCTATGCTGTCTTGATGGTGCACTCCTGGAATAGGACTTGTTCTTGGTCGTGGTGTCCTCCAAGTTCAAAGCCCTTTGAATAGCATCCTGTAGAGATGTTGGCCCAGAAGCTCTAACTAGATGTCGAAGTGACTTCGATAATCCCTCAATATTACTGAAACCCTTTGAAATTCTGCTACATAATCCTCTACTAAACCATGTTGTCTCAATCGTGTCAACTCTCTGAAATGCATCTTTGGATCCTTCCTATCAAACTTGACTATGAGCCTTTGTGTGAAATCAGTATATGTTACAATATGATAATGCCCTTATGTGATTAACCCATGGTGCCACCAGTCATGCGCTGTACCCTCCAGGTGAAGAATATCAAACTTGATAGCTTCTTCTTCTGTCATAGGGCTGAGTGAGAGATATGTATCCAATTTTTGAACCCAAGACCGTGCAGTGACCTTCCCTGAACCATCAAAAGTTGGGAGAGTCAACTTATTCACCCTCTGTTGTAGATCTCTAATGAACTGCTGCATAGGTTGTCTTCTTTCTCCTCTTGATCCATTCCTTGATCTAGCATTATGGAATTGTGAAAATGGGATCTGACTTCTGACATCTAGCTCAGGGCTTATGTACTCATCTATGCATGTGTTAAAGTCATTTGCTGCTGGGTTTGGCTCCTTCTCTTCTTGTGGTGACTCCACTCTAGGTAGAAATGTAGGCTGGAAAGGTCTGGGTGCTGATCCAATTGGAGTTCTGCTGTTATTTGTGTGATTGCCAGCCCCATCTTGATTAGAATTACTTCTTTCTCCCCCATGATTTTGTGTAGGTCTGGTGGAATTATTAGCATTGTTAATGTTCTGCACCATTTGGATGAGTATTTGTGTCATTTGTCCTTGTCTTTGTGCCATTTGTTGCTGCATTTGCATGAAAGTTTTCCACTCATCCTCCTGATTTGCGATCTTCTTACCTTTGCCTCCAATTCCACTGCTAACCCCTTGTGTTGCTGCCTCTAATCTTCTTCTCTCTCTCCAAAGCTCTTTGATCCCTTTGACTTAACTGCATACACAAAATTCAGACCTGCAGGCTGGTAGGACTGCTGCTCTGATACCATTGAGATATCCTTGATAATTATTTTAGACTTCTAATGGATTGTTTAATTTCTAACAACACATTTATCCACAACAAAATTCTCCCAAACAATCAACTTAGTGAATATTTGCAAATAAACATAGCGGTTTTGAAATTGAGGACATTACTGTTGCATACACATTACAGATTTGGTATACACAATCACCTCCACACCATACAAGTATGAGAATATACCCAGAAGGTTTCTACTCAGTCACACTTGGAGAATACAATGAAACTAGATAACAAATAATTAGGCATCTACCTATACATTCAGCGATGGAAATGATGTAGTTCCAGCTTCTCCACGGATGCTCCCAGTCGCACACTCAATATGATGTCTCCGTAGATAATATGGTTGACAGGCCCTAACCTTCCTTCACCGTTCCTTGCATGATCAGATATGACGCAATTGATATTATACTTTGGTTTGTGCGCTTCTTTTCAAGTCTTGTTCTGATGAAGGTTGTTGGATGGACTGACAGTAATTACTATGATTCCATTCCCTTGCTGCCTGTAATCTATCCAATTGGCGTCCCTTATATGTTTCTTGTCACCGAATGTGGAGTTTGCTTCTGCCAGATCGTGAGGTAGATGAAGTTATCTTGCCTAAGTATGCGCTTGGCGTAGCAAATGACATTCACTTACCTGCAATTCGATGGTGGATTTGTCCTAGTTAATCCGCATCAATCTCCAGTATGATAGTGATTCAAAGGCTTCACCACTTCCGATTCCTTCAAGATTGAACACTTCAGGGAGGCACAATTTTCAACAGTATCGAACTCCTCTAGGCAGTGATCTGGAAAACAATCTTGAATGGTAGTGATTCCTTTCACTTGTGCTCAGTGCTGATTTCAAAACCGCACTGGATTGGGCCTGCTGAGGCCAAGGACTTCGCTCTGATATGATGATCAACCTCTTGCACTCAATGGCTTCAGATCTGGAAATGTTTTATTCGCTTTAATTCCTGTAAGCACGTGAAATTCACTCGATTAGAACAGCTTGCGCCTCTTGGGTGGAAGTCGCCAAGGAGAGGAACTTGGGTTTTCATCCAAATACCTCTGGTGTGCTAGTGCAAAGGTTTTCATCTTTAGTTCGCTGACCTTGCTCAAATTCGAAAATCAACCAATGTAATATGAAAATTGGATGCAAAATGAAGTAGCGAAGCTTGTATAAGTACCTTATTCCATTAGGATCCAAGGGCCCAAAATGGAGAGCCCTTTTTTGAATTTGAAATTATTTTTATTAGAATTTTAGTGCTTCTGGATTAAACTGTGTATGATTTTTTAGCCTCAACGTTTCGGATCACACTCCATGATCCATCATCAGGAGAAAAGGAAGCGAATGTAAATGAATAAGAAATGCAGAGAGTTTTCTTAAAAAGAGAGAGGAGGTAGGCACGGAAGGCAAGAAATATAGCTAAAGGAGTCAAAATAGGGACAAGCCATAAGATAATAAAATGATACATAATTTTTAATAATTATATTTAATAGAGGTTGAAATTAATAAACAACAAGGAGCAAGCAAGAGGAGAATAAATACAGGAGGATCATTAGAGGGATGTCAAAAAAGTAAATAAACACAGAACATTAATAGTAAGATTAAAAAGCTATGAGTGACTAATAAAAGTAAAAACAAAAATAAGTAAAAAATGCAAGCAAAATTAATATATACAGATATAAATATAAAGAAATAAATACATATATTTCTTTATATATATATATATATATATATAAAGAAAAAGGGAAAAATCAGCATCGTCAGAAAAAGAAGAAAAAAGAAAAAGAAAAGAAACGAAGAAACCCAAGAATTGAAAGCAAATACATCCATAACTACGAATATAAAAAATGAGAGAAAGGTTAAGTAAATCACAAAAGTTGAAATGGATGTGAAATGAAAAGGAGGAGAAAAAGCCAACGTGAAAACCTAAGGAAGAAAAAACAAACCAAGAAGACTCAAGAGGAAGGGGAGGAAGGGGGTCACAAACCCTGAGGCGAGGCACAATGTGAACGTGATAAAGGGTGAAAAAGAGGTGAAAGGAGGAACAAGAGGCAAGAAAAAGAAGAAGAAAAGAAAAGACGAGGAGTAAGGGATGAGGGGACGGAAAAGATAAGAGGGGAGAAAGGATGGACGGAGACAAGAGAGAGAGGTCTCAAGGGCAGGTGTGACAAGAACAAGAGAGCAAAGGTGGGAAGAAAAAGAAAAGAGAGGAGAAGAGGAGAGCGGGTGGAATGGAGAAACAAGGACACTGGCAAAGGGTGGGGACAAGAGGGGGCTAAGGTGGGAAACGGAGGGGGGATGGTGAAAATTAAGGGGACATAAATAGAGGGTTACTGTTAAGGATAGGTTTGGCAGGAACAATGGAGCGAGGGTGGGGAGAAAAAGAAAAGAGAGGAAGAGAACGTGGGAATGGAACATTTCGAAGAGATGGCTCTAAACTCTTTCCCTCTTAAACCAACTTGGTGGAAGTGCTATGTGGACGACATAAACATATGTTGGCCACATGGCCTTGAACAACTTGAAACCTTCCACCATCACCTCAACAACATTGCCCCTTGCATCAAGTTCACCAAAGAATTAGAAACCAATCACCAACTCCCTTTCCTTGACATCCTCCTCATCAGAAAAGAGGATGGTTCCCTTGGCCGTCGGGTCTTCAGGAAATCCACCCACACAGACCTCTACCTTCCTGCTTCCTCCCACCACCACCCTAACCACAAGTCTAGCGTCCTCAAAATCTTGGCTACAAGGGCCTTTCGCATCTGTGATAAAGATCCCATTAACCAAGAGTTGTCCCACCTTACCAGAGTCTTCCAACTTAATGGGTACCGAAACAAATACATCAAAAGAGCATTTAAGCAAGCCCAAACCCACCTTCAGACCAAACCTACCAACCAAGACTTTGACAGTGGATTTAGTGCCACCCTACCTTTCATCGAAGGTATCTCTAATAAAATTGCAAAAATCCTTCGTAAGAAAGGTCTTAACTGTGCCTTCAGACCTTTCTCGACCATTAGAAACCTCATCCCTTCAACCAAAGACCCCACTGATAGTCTCTTACACTCGGGTGTCTATAAAATAGATTGCTCCTGTGGTACCCCGTACATTGGTGAGACAGGAATATCTATTTGCACAAGAATCAAAGAGCACAGTGCTGATATTAGACATGAAAGGGTCACAAAATCGGCCCTCGCTAATCACTCCTCTACCACTAAGCATCACATTCGCCTAGAAGACACCCGGGTCCTTGCCAAGGAAGACAATTTCTACAAGAGAAAGCTTCAAGAGGCCATTTTCATTAGAAACCACCCCTCCAACCTAAATAGAGACGAGGGGTGGAACTTAAGCCAAACTTGAAACCCCCTATTAAAGTCCCTTAATTCGCACCATCCCCCCTCCTAATCCCCCTCTTAGCCGCCTCTTGTCCCCCTGTGTCAGTGTCCTTGTTTTCTCCTTTCCCATGTTCTCTTCCTCTCTTTTCTTTTTCTCCCCACCCTCGCTCCATTGTTCCTGCCAAACCTATCCTTAACAGTAACCCTCTATTTATGTCCCCTTAATTTTCACCATCCCCCCTCCGTTTCCACCTTAGCCCCCTCTTGTCCCCACCCTCTGCCAGTGTCCTTGTTTCTCCATTCCACCCGCTCTCCTCTTCTCCTCTCTTTTCTTTTTCTTCCCACCTTTGCTCTCTCGTTCTTGTCACATCTGCCCTTGAGACCTCTCTCTCTTGTCTCCGTCCATCCTTTCTCCCCTCTTATGTTTTCCGTCCCCTCGTCCCTTACTCCTTGTCTTTTCTTTTCTTCTTCTTTTTCTTGCCTCTTGTTCCTCCTTTCACCTCTTTTTCACCCTTTATCACGTTCACGTTGTTCCTCGCCTCGGGGTTTGTGACCCCCTTCCTCCCCTTTCTCTTGAGTCTTCTTGGTTTGTTTTTTCTTCCTTAGGTTTTCACGTTGGCTTTTTCTCCTTTTCATTTCACATCCATTTCAAATTTTGTGATTTACTTAACCTTTCTCCCATTTTTTATATTCGTAGTTATGGATGTATTTGCTTTCAATTCTTGGGTTTCTTCGTTTCTTTTCTTTTTCTGACGATGCTGATTTTTCCCTTTTTCTTTATATATATATATATGTATATACATTTTGTTTTTACTTTTATTAGTCACTCATAGCTTTTTAATCTTACTCTTAATGTTCTGTGTTTATTTACTTTTTTGACATCCCTCTAATGATCCACCTGTATTTATTCTCCTCTTGCTTGCTCCTTGTTGTTTATTAATTTCAACCTCTATTAAATATAATTATTAAAAATTATGTATCATATTATTATTTAATGGCTTGTCCCTATTTTGACTCCTTTAGCTATATTTCTTGCCTTCCGTGCCTACCTCCTCTCTCTTTTTAAGAAAACTCTCTGCATTTCTTATTCATTTACATTCGCTTCCTTTTCTCCTGATGATGGATCATGGAGTGATCCGAAACGTTGAGGCTAAAAAAGCATACACAGTTTAATCCAGAAGCACTAAAATTCTAACATCATGGACTGTGGAAATATCATGTCTACAATTATTTTTATTATTAATATTATATTATTATTAGTGTTGAAAAACACTATTTTTAAATTAAAAGTTTAATTGATTCATGTGAGAGAAAGAGGGGACATGACAAGGGGAAACTGCCAAATTTGGAAGAAATTGCCAAAACTACTACCAAATGTAGAACAATTGCAACTTTAGTTGGAAATTGTTTGATTTGGTGGAACAACTAAATATAGTGACAATAGTGAATATGCAGCCCAAAGATGCTATAGTGGTATGACGGTACATATTCGTACTGTACTATAGGCCCGGGAATAAAATTCAAATGAAAGATTGACAAAATGAAATGGATGGGAAATTAGATAGCAAAAAAGTATTCAATGAAGCTCTTACCATTCATCCCTTGATAAAAAATGTGATACAATGTACATATTTATCAATATGAAATGATTGTTCAGTTCATCTTCTAGATGATCGTTCACTTTCTAGTGTATCTAGGAAATATAAAATATAAAATATTATCCTACTACACCTAAGATTATGTACAATAGTGTTATAGGTATGACGTCCAAAGTTTTTTTAACCTTTGGCTCCCTAGATCCAAATTTGACAAATTTACTGTCATTCTATAGGCTTTGATGCCTTCTAAACACAATGGTGAGGTCCATTTTGTGCCAAAGCTCTTGAAAAATGTGTTGTTTGTTAAAAACATAAAACATATATGCAGCTAAAAACTCAAAAAGAATGACCTCTAGGTGTCAAAATTGGACAAAATAAAAGTCACACTTTAGTTTCTTAGTTGCTTTGGATGTGATGGTGGGCTTTCATTTGACCCAAGAATCACCAAAAGCTGATCTCTCCAATGAAGCTTCAATCTTGAAAACTCAATCCTTTTCTATATACCACTAGACCGATATACCAAACCTCTCGATATGCTTGCCTTTCTGATATACCTGTCAGTACGTGGAAGAAGCTCGTCCTTTCAATATACCCGTCCATATGTGAAAGAGATGTTAAAAACTTACAGCACGTGAGAGTAGAGAGGTACGTGGAACTTAGGTAGCATGTGAAAAGGATTCATCCTATTAATAACACCTGCTTAGAAAGAAATCTGAATTTCTTCCTATTAGGATTTACATCTAACAATAGCAACGAGTGAGCAACGGAGGGAAATGGAAATGGAAAATGAAAATGTTCTTATTTCTCTGGGCAATTTATAGGGACAAAACCATAGATACTGTTATAAAGGTCTTAATCTATTAAAAATAATAATATAAAGGTCTTAATCAATATCAAATGCCTACATGACATTTCTAAAGTGGCTATAATTGTTTTAATTTTTTCTAAGATTTTACTTCTATCATTTATCAAGAGCATAGATTTTTGCGTGTAAGTAAAATTTGGTTATTAGCAAGCCATTTCTTGTCTAAACTTTGAAAATATTGACATAATCCCTTCTTTAATTTAAATAAATGTGAGCCATTGCATTGAGTAGCATTGCTGCCCATGCAGTAGAGTTGGTTGACGCATGTGCTAATAAAACATAGGTGTTAGATGTTAGATGTAATAGTTCAATCGTGACAGCTTGACCTGTAAATGTGAACCGAAGGCATCGTGGATACTGAATGTTGTGATTGTTTTAGTTTGCATCATTTATTTGATTGTTGGACTTTTGATTGCACCAAAAATTAAAAAATAGACTTATTGCTTGAAATGTCCAATGCTTGTCTAAAGTGGAAAAATGTTAAACATGGCCTCCTAAATGATTTTTTCCCTCACTATTTTAAAACACCCCCCAAATATAAACTTTTGGTTTTAAATTGAAACATCCCACTATAGAAAGATAACACTATATACATCCATACTTTATGACTATTAAAAAACATCCCCAATTTTAAAACCATCAAGCTATATCTTGACTCCCAAATTATTAAAATACTCCCTCAAAACCTAAACCTAAATCCCCAAATTTGAAGAAATATAACTTATTAGTTTGAGCAGCAGGGGAGTCATGGATCAGGAGCAGAAATGAACCATTGACTTCAAGCATGTGAAGAGCCACAACAGTGATGTTGGAAGAGTCCAGGCCGGCGGCAAAGATTGTCTGGTCACTGTAGATTCTGTTGAGCAGCACCAAGGGCTTGGTCCTGTGCAGAAAGATCTGGGGTTACAATTGATGGGTATTGTCATACTTGTCATACATAAAACGAGTGATAATGCTGATCTTCCCAATGAACTGATCTCCCAAAAACATGAGCTTGTATTTGACAAGAGGTGGTACAGTTGCCATGGTTGTACTCAAAATACGTATTGATTTATTCACCTCAGATTTGATCTGATGTTGTCAAAAAGTTAATTTGTAATTTGATACGCAGTTTGCAATGGGCATGAACCCAATTCAAATAGAAGTTGCTTTTGAAAAATCTGCAATGACCTAGATTTTCAACAAATGAAATCAAGGTACCAAATTCTTCCGTCTGCAAATAGGTATTGGGAACCAAAGAATCTAAGATCTGTATGATACCAAAATGAAAGTATTCACTAAGAACTCTCTGCAAAGAACAACTACAGCCAGTAGTGGTTAGCCTACAGGGAACCCTAAAATTAGTTGCAGATTGCACTCAGGATAAGTATGGCAGAAAGTTGTAAATGCAAAGCAATTTAAATGCATTGGCAGTAAAACTGGATCTTAATCTTCATGACTGTGGTCTGTTGGTAAAAACAGGGGTTTTAAGCGAGATGACTCTGGCATTAACAATTACAAGATCTACTTCAAGAGCAAAGCATGAGGCAATAATATGGAATATAAGGGAACTGCTAGGGAAAGTTAATAGAGATAATGTGCTGAAACATATAAGAGAATGTTGGCAAGGAGCATCTAATCAACATAGATTTATATCCACTCCAGCGCATTCATTTTAAATTGGAATAAATCTGCATTTATACGGCTGGCAATATGCTTTTCTCCACAATAAAATTAGAAATTGCATATTGAAATCTTTATAGAAAGAATGAACATTCAAAATAAGAATGAACGTGCTAAAATTTTCACAATATAAACTTGTACTTATTTTATGAACAAAATATTCTGAACCATCTGCAACTTCCTCTTCAACCTTCTCTTCCAACCTTGCTCTGCTACCAATGTAGGCCCGAGAATGAAATGCAAAGGAAAGATAAACAAAATGAATTGGATGGGAAATTAGACAACATAGAATTATTCAGTGAAGCTCTTACCATCCATCCATTGATAGAAAATGTGATACAATGTACATATTTATCAACATGAAATGATTGTTTAGTTCATCTTCTAGATGACTATTCAGCTTCTAGTGTATCTAGGAAATTTGAAATATAAATTAATATCCTATTACACTTAGGATTATGTACAATAGTGTTAAAGGTATGACCTCCAAATTTTTTTTAACCTCTGGCTGCCCAGATCCAAATTTGACACGTTCAATCATTTTATATTTTTGATACCTTTTGAATATAATGGTGAGGTCCATTTTGTGCTAAAGCTCTCGAAAAACGTGTTGTTCGTAAAATACAGCAAGAATATATGCAACCAAAAACTAAAAAAGATTGACCTCCAGGTGTCCAAATTGGACAAAATAAAAGTCAAACTTTAGTTTCTTAGCTGCTTTGGATGTGATGGTGTGCTTTGATTTGATCCAAGAATCATCAAAAGTTTTTCTCTCTACTGAAGCTTCAATATTGAAAGCCCAATCTTCAGAGGATGCAAACAAACTCCAAATAACCTTGTGGCTTTGATACCATGTAAGATTCAATGAGAATTCAAACACAAGCCTAGATCTATGTGAACGAAGACAAGTTACATAAGCTACAAGTAAACACACAAATAATGTAGAATTCAAATATTAGCTATTCCAATACTAATGATTTGAAAATATAGATCGATTGGTTCATCAAAGAATAAAGGAAATGCTCTGCAATTAATATACTTTGGGAGAACAAGTTAGAAAGACAAGTTTTTCAAAGGAGTTGAGTTAGCAACAAGTGAATTGGTGGTCTCTCAACATAAAAAGCAGTTAAGTGAACTCAACTTGATGACAAGTGCTTATTATTTCTTAATTTATCTAAGTAAATAAAATAGCACACCTAACTAAATAAAATGACCAATCTAAGTAAACTTAATATAAGGTGCAATAATGTCATGTCCCCATTTCCGGAGTGATCACATGTGGAGTTGATGATTAGCCTATTCACCATTCCCGTAGGCTAATAATTGTGGTAAGGGAATGATTTTGGTTTGAGCTTGGTTCTAGAGGATGAAAATCTATAATGTTGGCTCAACAGGTGATTTCAGTTGGATTTTGGCTGAGTGTTGCTTAGTGATATTGTTCATCTAGCCAAAATATCATGTTCTTCTAGCTAAGGTTGGAAAATATAAACGTTGGAGGATAGAAAAAGGGAAAGATGGAAAATGTCAATCTTTAATTGCATTTTCAAGTATATATTTTATCTATATTTTTGCAATGCCACCTAGGAGGTTGACGCCACTTGGGAGGAGAATAAAATATTGTTTTTATTGGATCAAGCGCCCAATGTCCAAGAAGAAGGTGAAAATATTTAAAATAAATATTTTATTTTGCCAATGAGAGATCGCCGCCCAAGGAGAAGGGTTCTATAAATAATAAAATAGTGTTTCCTCTTGGATCGCCGGCCAAGTATCAAGGCGGAGAAAAATAATAAAAATGTTTTATTTTGCAAGGAAGAGATCGACGCCTATGGGGAGCAAAGGAAAATATTTAATAAAATATATGAGTTTATTTGCTCAAGGAAATCGGTGTTGGAGAGGAGAAGACATTTAATAAAATGATGGGTGATTTTAAATGATGAGCTTCATGGGTGAAAAGCATTTAAAATTGTTCAAAGAGGATTGCATTTCATTAGTGGATTCCAAATACTTGCAAAATTACACAAATTGGGACACCTAGGCCAAGAGGAGGATAAATAGGCTTGCTTGCCTTCAATTTGGAACTATTGATCACTTGGTAAGTTTTCATTTTTGATGTATTTCGCTGGAAATTGCATTTTTCAGTATTTTAAAGGAGATGATCCCATCCACATGGTGAGATGATATCATATGGATTTCATCATGGTTATTAATTTGCAAGTTTTCATGAAGACATTGAAGGACTTTTGGCTTGTAGATGAAGACATTTTCATTCATGGTTGATATTTCATGCATTTGGAGCCTAATCGCTTGGCATAGAGGGGACTCGTTGGTGCTTTGGAGCATTTTGCATATTCAGATTTTTACAACAGCAGGGTACAACAAGGATTCCTAGCAGATCTGAGCAAGTTTCTTCATCATTTGGAGGGTTTGATTACATTGGAAGGCTCTAAATCTAATTGCCCTCATTCTAGGGCCTAGTGCTAGCCTTGGGAGTGATTTTTAGGCATCATTTTGACATTATCAGCAATTGGGGTTTTGTGACAGCAGGGTTTCAGTTGCGCATCAGTCATATTAGACTTTGGGAAGAGTATTTGATTTGTATACCAGCCATACCTAGCTAGAGAATTCATTATCCTTGGGGTTTCATTCTACATACATTTGGCTTGGTTTTGGGCATGTTATTTGCATGTCTTGATGTAATTGAAGGATTGATTCATAAATTAGACTTGACTGTTTGTTCATTCCAGCCCTCTTCTATTGTACTTGGCTTTCAAAATCAATAAGGAATCAAAGCAATCTTTGGCGGGTATGTTTATTCATGTTTTATGCATTGATTTGGTCATATAATATTGATGTTCTATGTACTTCAGTTGCAATTTGGATGCATGCTTCGAACCTTTCCATCTTCTTGATATTCTAAGTGCATTGAAGAAAGTGGGTATTGAAAATATTGATTGCATAAAGAGAAATTCAAATCAGAAATTCATGTCAGCAAGGCAGAAATTTCAGTTAGAACTAGTAGGCTTCTTTACGAATAATTAACACAACATTTTTGACCTACAATCCTGAGGAGTCTCTGAAAGCTTTGGGAGGTAGAGGGGGGCCGGCTACTGTTCAGGTTTTGAGCTGTTAATTGTCTGCAACTTCCTGATATGACAAGTTTAGCAGTGTTTGCGTACACAGATGTTTATCTCTGGCAATTATGGTGGACTTTATGTGACTAAATGTATAATTTTGTTTTGCTTCAACAGTGACTGATTGTGTTGTCTTTTGGAAATGGCTTAGGAAATGAAGAGTTTGCCTGAATGTTTTGAGTTTTAAAAGATTTTTGAGATGCTGTTGTTTTCTAGAAGTTTTCCCAGGTTGTAAACATGTATACTGTGCTGTTTGTTTTGCTCTGTGAAATGTATTGCTGGAGATTTCAGGGTTCTGTCTGTTACTGTTTATAATAATGATGCCTTGTGAGCAGCATTTGGAAATATTTAAGGGCACTAAATTCTTTTGGCAAACAACCTTGGGTTAGGGTTGTGAGTTGTTCTTTCTGGTCAATTTTTTCTTTTGGGATAAATGGTAATGTTCTTTTTTAAAGCCACGGGTGAAGTTAGAATTAAACCAAAAAAATTGTGCACAATGTCATTCTTTTCAATAGAAAAGAATTATATTAACATGGTTCAGATCTGTATGATTTCTTGAAAGAAATTATGAAATTAATGTTAGATATTATAGTTCCCTGTTTTGCTTGGCTAGAATCTTGGGTGTTGACAATTATTGTCCTGCTCAGTTCTTTTACCTTTTGATTACTTTTACCAAGTTAAACACAACTTTCTTTCAATCTGTTGATTACAAGAAATGACTATGGGTTGTTTGTTTTAATGTTTTGTTAAGCAAATGAAGGGCAAGTTATTAAAAACAGGGGCTGGGTATGTTTTTTGTCTAAATGTTGGTGACAAGAAGACTGTGTGAGAGACGATTAATTTTGAAGTCTTCTTTGTTCTGTTTAAACCTTGAATCATTTTGAGTAGATGGCAGAGGCTGATTTGCACCAAAGAAGAAATTAGTTTGAGAGTGAATGCCAATGTCAAATGAACTATGAAATGGAATTTTCAAGGCTACCTAGTACCTGTTTGTATTTGAGATGAGATGTGTTTGGAATCTTGTTGAATGGTGATGGATGTGCAGTAATTTTTTTCTTGGCTTCTTTGTTATGTTTCAGTATGAGTCAAAGGGGTTGAAATGCTTTGAGAAATATAGGTAGAGGTTGTAATGTCCCCATTTCCGGCATGATCACCAAACAAAGAATGGAGTTAGCCTATCATAATTCCCGTAGGCTAATTCATCAAAACAAGGGAATATTCTGGTTGAGCTAAGGCTTGGAAAAGATAATGTTGTTCAAAGGCTTGAAGAACGGAATGTTGGCTCAATTAATTTTCATTGGCGAAGATAAAAAAATGAATTAATGCAATTTTGCATTAATTATCAAAGAAGACAATTAAATAATAATATTTTTTTATTATTATTATTTAATTCTAGTGCCCGAGAGGGAGAAAATATAAAAATACATTAAATAATATTATTTAATTTGGAGCGTTCATTTGGAAGTTTGAAAAAAAGAAAATAATAAAAAAATATGGATTCTTGGATTTGGCACTCACTTGGGAAAAATATACAAATTAAATAAAATAATATTTTATTTAATTTAGGCGCTCACCTTGGAGAAAGAAGAATTAATAAAATAATATAATTTTATTAATTTGGGCACCTATCTTGGAGAAAGAAATAATAAAAAATTGGTTTGCAAGCCAACAAGGAGGGAAAATGAAATTCAAATCTTTAATTTGAATTGTCGGCCTCATTGAAGATCCAAGTATAAAAGAAGGCTTTAGAGCCTCATTTCGCATCATGAATATTTTGGTAAAGTTAAATGGCATTTTGCTTGGCAATTCAATTGCTTCGGTGGAATTGGACGAAAACCCAATTTGCATCATTGGAGGCGGATTCATACGAACTTCGCATTCGCACTTCATTGGAGAGTTGTTTGAGCTTCATTGATTCTTCATTCGAATTTGGTCGGAGACCTTGGTGAAGACTTGATTGTAGATCATTATTGAGAATCATTAATTCATCATCAATGCAGATCTGAGTATCGAAGACTTGAAGGTGTTGGAGTTCAATTGATTGCTTCCTTAGGCGCCACCTTGCATAAGTATCACACCTTGACTTGAGCGCACCTCATTGGTAGAGGAATCACAGCAGATTCGTGGCTCTAGGAGTCCATTTGGCATACGTTATACTTCAGATTTGGCAGCAGCGTTTTCACCTTGCAACAACACCCTAGCCGCCGCCATTTGAAGATTGATAACTTTGGTGCGATTTCATCTTGGAGGGGTTCGCTGGAATCCTATGCTCATCGCCCGTCCTTGGAGGATTATTGTTAGCTGGAAACCTTCCTTTTTTAGGCTGATCTGCTATTCTGGAGGCTGCGAATTCATTGAAGGATCAGCTCTGTGGAAACCGCCATCAAATACATCACATGACCAGCGATCTGATTGTTGAGTGCCCAAGACATCATGATTGGTATGTAATATCTCTGTTTTATGTAACAGCAGCAGATGTGTGGTATTTGGCTGTCATAGAGCCGTGAATGTTAATGTAATTAAGGATTGCAAAGTCTGATTTGTAACAGCGAGATCTGAGTTAGTTCCATATCCATTGTCATCATTGTAATTTGCAAATTCATGTTGTAATTCACATTGCAAGGCTGCCAGTATCTATTCCATTGTCAATTTGTATTTTGTTAGTCCATATTCTATGATTGGCAAAGCTATAATAGAAGTAATCAGATTTCAGTCCTAGGGTTTTTAGTTGAAAAATTGCAAGATTCAGAAAATTGCTACAAAAACCTAGAACGGGACGTTACAATGGTATTAGAGCTTGGATCCTGCCAACCTGAGGGTATAATTGGATTGACGAAAGTCAAGTCTTATTCCAATAGCATTCTTGTGCATAAGATTTGTAGTTAAATCCACCTACATTGGGTTGTGATTTGACTCATTCTTATCTGGGTGTTATGAGCGAAAAGATTGACCTAGTCGGGAGTTAATTGTTATGCATACACCGACTCTATGTTATGCCCACATTTGCCATGTGGTTATGACACGATAACCACATGTCATGTCCACATTTGCCATGTGGTCATGATACGAATTACCAAAAAACTTTCCCACCCGACTCTACAAACCCCCTCACGCGCAACATGCGCGCTCGGTGACACACGCATGTCACATAGTTGTCTCTACAACTAACGTTAGGTGCATCGCCGGAAGGCAGGGAAGGTCAATTAAAACGGGATGATGCGATACTCTCTTCGCCACCCCTACGAAACGTAAGCCACTAAGGGGGTGTGTGTCGCAAGGAGCAACACTAAGAGAGTTGGATTCCGTTCCGAATTCCAACCCTAGAGTTACTAAAATGAAGTGGGACGATTTCGATATAAATCGAAATCTTAAGTCATATATAGACTTAACTAAAGCTAACATTAAAATTAATACTATATCAAAATTTGACTATAAGCAATTAATCAATCATCTAATGCGAAAAGGGAAATTTGATCGAACTAAATTTAACCAATTATCTCAATCAAGTCTAGATAAATTTCAGTAGCATAACGAGTCAAAATGGAATAAATCCTATAGTGATTTCGACAGCATAACGCCATCTCATCAACTATAGGAGGTTTGCAAAAATAAATTAAAATAAATTCTATACTCTAACCCCTTTCAAAATTAAATAATTAAATGCATAATAAAATCTAAATCCCTTCCCAATATTTTAAATTAAATTAAAATAAATAAATAAATAAATAAAACTACATCAATAGCTTCCTTTTCCACATGATATAATTAAAGTAATCTGTAAGTGCAATTAGATTTGCTAAAAACATTCAACATAAAGGATACTCAAATTCTTAAATAAAATATACCCAAAGGAAATAAACCATTTAATAAATGAAAGAATTAAATGCTCCCACACTCACATAAGACAAAAAGGACTCCCATACCCAAGTGGGATTGCACAAACTAAACAAGTTTAATTAAGCTAACCATCTCCTAAAAACTTAGGGCACCAAACCCTAGAGATGGTATTATAAATACTCCAAAACATCTTATTTGCTCACACTCACAAATTGTTTTCTTTCTGGTTGGTTGCAGGTTCCCAAAAGTGCAAGGAGGATGGAAGGTATCTCCCCAAGTGGGAGGTATCTTCCCAAGCAAGGAATAATTTAATGATTTTCTATATTTATTTTCTAACAATGTGCTCCTACAGGTTGAAACTTTTCTCCTAACATTTTCATCTTTGATTCTCTAATCTTATCTAAGATATTGTTATGCACAGGTCTTCTATTTGCTAAGTTTTAAAATAGTTTTCTAAATGCTTTAGTCTAGCTTATCTTTGATTTTTTTTTGAAAAAGTATTGTCTCTGTTTTACACAGAGGTCTATACTTATATATATATATTATCTGCAATCTAAAAATATATATAAAAGAGAACATGAGAGACAACCTAATAGAATATAATATATATATAAAACATATTACACAACAAAGATTAATATTAAGTTGAGGCCGAATCCAAAAAAACAACACAGTGACTGCGAATAAAAGTACCGAGGGTTCGAAGAAGGCCGAACGGCCAATCGAGTCTTGCCCTCAGTTTTTTTTTGTTAAGAGTGAAAGGGTGTGAGCGCCGCCCCCCCACAGAGCCATAAGCTTTGTGGGGGGGGGGGGGGGGGGAAACGGAGTCCCTTCCACCTGTGGTCCGCCCTGCAATTTTTTTTTATAAAAAGAAAACAAAGCCTCGGGCCGAAGCCCTAGCCCTTTCGGGCCTCCAACGATAACAACAAACATTAAAAGTACTTTCATCATAAATTAGGGCTCACGAAATATGAAATGAGATTTGGTAAAGAAATTCGTGTCATGACTACATGGCAAATGTGGACATGACATGTGGTTATCGTGTCATAACCACATGGCGAATGTGGGTATGACACTCCATACTGTCATACATACAAAAGGAGTGGACAACAAGAAGATATTTACCCTTTTGTAGAGATGGATAGAAACAGAAGAGCTGAAAGCCCACCGAGGAATAATGATCCATATTTGGTGGAACAACAAAGAACAAATAGGAATTTGGAACAATTGATGGTTTCACAAAATCTCATGATGCAGTTAATGACTCAAACTTTGAGTAATATGAAAGTGAATGGTACACCAACAGGAGATGGCAGTGTGGTAGGTACACCACGAGGAGGGAGAACACATGTTTCTTCAGCGGATGGGCCCTTCCGGCCTAAGTTTTTGCCTAGTGAGGAAGAAGAGGAAGAGAATGTTGAGAATGAAGAGGAACAATCTTTTGCAGATGAATTGACTACCATATGTGAAGAGTATGATGCCCTTCCTGACATGGTCAAAAGATGGATAAACATCAATCAATTCATGAGTGAAAGGAAGGACATGAAGAGATCAAAAGGAGGACAAAGACCTAAAGGGCCAACAAAACAATACAAGGAATATCAAGATGCACTGAACAAGATACCTATACCTAATTTTGATGGAAGCGGAAAGATGAGTGCAAGAGCATGGGTTCACAAACTTGATACATTCCTCACACTCAAACCCATGGATGAATAAAAGGCTATACAATTGGCTACTATGCATCTTGAAGGGCTAGTGTATGATTGGTGGCATCATGGACTTGTCTCACAAAGACATGCGATGATCACTTCTTATGATGAGTTCACACAAAAACTTATCACTAGATTTGATAGGAAGGATGTGGAGGTCTACTACAGAGATTTGGCACAGTTGAAACAAATGGGTAAAATGGATTCCTACATCAATGAGTTCCAGAGGATTGCAGTAATGGTTCCAGACGTGACAGAAAAGAGGATAATAATGTTGTTTGTGGAAGGATTGAATGATAAGTTGAAAGGATTGGTGAAGGCTCACAAGCCTAGTACACTTGATGATGCGATTGAATTGCCACTTGATCTTGATACTACACCTTCATCATTTCATCCACAAAAGAAAACTTTCAAGGGCTCTAGTTCAAATCAAAGAGGGTTCAATCAACAGAAATATCAACCATCCTAGGATGGATCATGAAACAAAGAATGAGATGAGGAAGAAGAAGCTTTGCTTTTCTTGCAAGGAGCTTTGCTTTTCTTAGGATGAGGATGGATCATGAAACCAGGACATCGATGCCTAGGTAAAAGCAAGGTACATCTCATAGAGGTCATTTTTGATGATGAGAGTGCGTCTGCAGAAGACAATAACTTGAATGGTGATGATGACCATGGGGAGCAACAGCGGCAGTTGGAGCTTAAGCCGAACATTAAATGACAAAGGACATGTAACCATTGCATCAATTTTAGGAGTACCGAAATATCATGCTTTTCGATTGAAAGGAGTCATCAACGAACAAAGGGTCACTTGTTTGGTTGACAGTGGAACTACTCATAAGTTGTGAAAAGAGGACTAAAAGCTGAGGACTTTCAGGATTCAGTGTGACAGTTGTAGATGGATTCACCATGAGTTGCACTAAGATGGTACCCCAGCTTAGTATTCGGATGGGAGATTACACATTGAATGATGATTTCTATGTGGTAGGATTGGGAGAGATTGATGTTGTATTGGGAATTCAGTGGTTGCAGTCACTTGGTAGATACATATAGGATTTTCAGAAGATGGAACTTGAATTCATTCATGATGGGAAGAAGGTTGTGTTGAGAGCACTTTTAGATGGAGGCCCTAGAGTTGTGACAGCAAGGAGAATGGAAACATTGTTCAGACATAATGATGTTGCTTGGGCAGCTCAATGTTTTGTATCATACAAATCTTCTTCCAGTGATCTGAAGTATCATGTGGATATATAGTTAGTGCTTGATAAGCATAGCATGGTGTTTGGAGAGATTCCTCCTGGTAGACCACCAGATTGTGGATTTTAGCATGTCATTAAGTTGGAGGAGGGCTCCAAGCTCGTCATCACTACGCCTTATCGTCATCCGCGACATTTCAAGGAGGAGATTGAAAAGACAATTAAGGAGTTGCTTGAGATGGGACACATCCGTCCTAGCTCTAGTTCATTTGCATCTTCAATTGTGTTGGTGAAGAAGAAGGATGGCACAATGAGGATGTGCATTGATTACAGAGCTCTGAATAAGAAGACAATCAAGAATAGATATTCCATTCCCAGGATCAATGAGTTGCTTGATGAGTTACATGGGGACGTGTATTTCTCTAAGATTGATCTTCGTTCAAGGTATCATCAGATTTGTGTTCGTGAGGAGGATACTCACAAGACAACATTCAGATGCCACTATGGACACTTTGAGTTTTTGGTTATGCCATTTGGTTTAACCAACACACTTGCTACATTTCAGTCATGCATGAATCACATCTTTCGTAGGCAGTTGCGTAAATTCGTGTTGGTGTTCTTTGATGATATTTTGATATACAGTAAGACTTGGGAAGAACATCTTCAACATATTGATGAGGTGTTGGGAATCATGGAAGCGTAGTCATTGTTTGCTAAGGCATCCAAATGTGAATTTGGTATGGCAGAGATTCTCTATTTGGGGCATGTGATTGGAGCTGATGGAGTCAGAGTTCATTAGGAGAAGATATAGGCAATTCTGGATTGGCCACCATCGCGGAACATTTCAGACTTGAGAGGATTTCATGGGCTATGTTGCTACTTCAGGAGGTTCGTAAAAGGATTTTCACAGTTGGCAGCACCTCTCACAGATCTCACTAAGAAGGGAGCATTCAATTGGTCAAATGTGGCTCAGGTTGCTTTTGACAAACTCAAGAAGGTGATGAGTTCATGTCCAGTGTTGGCATTCCCAGATTTCACACAACCTTTTGTGTTGGAGTGTGACACATCAGGAGAAGGCATTGGTGCAGTGTTGATGCAGAACAGACATCCTATTGATTTTGAGAGCAGGAAGTTGAGGGATGTAGAAAATCTCTATTCCACCTATGATAAGGAGATGCTTGCCATCATGCATGCATTGATGAAGTTCAGGCAGTATTTGGAGGGTAATCGATTTGTAGTCAGGATTGATCACAATAGTCTGAGGCACTTTTTGTCGCAGATGGATTTGAATGAGAGGCAACAAAAATGGGTGAGCAAAATCCAAGCATATGATTTTGATATTGAGTATGTCAAGGGAAAGAACAATGTGGTTGCCGATGCTCTATCCAAGAGGCCTACTCTTTTGCTTGATGTCAGAAATTTCAACGGATTGGAAGTCTCATCTTTTGGTCGAGTATTCCAAGATCACATCTGCTTGTGAAATCATGGATGGTAAGATTTAGGATGACAGGTACAAGGCGATTGATGATGTGATCTACTACAAGGATAAGATCTACTTGGTTCCTGAGTCGAAGTTGAAGGAGAAGATTTTGAAGGCCACTCATGATGATTCACTTGCAAGGCATCCAGGTTTCTTCAAAACCTACAAATAGGTGAGACTCTCATGGAAGGGTCTCAAGGATGATGTCTTGCAACATGTCAGAGAATGTATGGTTTGTCAGCAGAACAGGTTGGAACATACTTCCCCCCCGCAGGATTGCTTCAGCCTTTGCCTATTCCAGAACAAAGGTGGGAAAGTATTTCAATGGATTTCATCACAGGTCTACCTAGGGTTCAAGGAAAGGATTGCATATATGTTGTGGTTGACAGGTTGACTAAGTATGTACATTTCTTTGCAATACTGTTAAAGTATTTGACACTTAAGGTTGCAGAGCTATTTTTCAGAGAAGTATTCAGGTTGCATGGGCTCCCCAAGACCATTGTTAGTGATTGGGACAACAGGTTCCCCAACATATTTTGGCAGGAGTTGTTTCGTGACAGGAACAAAGTTGGAAATGAGCACAAGCTATCACCCTTAGACAGATGGACAAACTGAGATTGTGAACAAATGGCTTGAGGGATACCTTCACAACTATGTTGCAGGGCAACAGCGTGCTTGGATCAAGTGGTTGCACTTGGGTGAGTATTGTTACAATACCACCTATCACATGTCAATTGGCATGTCACCTTCAGGGCTTTGTATAGTTATGATGCTCTATCATTCTTGGACTTGGCCTTGGAGAATTACAGAACTCCTAGAGCGAAGGATTTGATGCAGGACAATCAGGACATCCTTAAGGCACTCAAGGATAATATACATCAAGCTTAGAATTAGCAAAGGATGAATGCAGATAGACACATGATTTAGAGGACTTTTGAAGTTGGTGATTTGGTCTTCTTGTGCCTTCAGCCATACAAACAGTCAACATTGAAGAAGAGCGGTGCAGAGAAGTCGAAGCCAAGATTCTATGGTCCCTACAAGATTATGGGGAGAGTTGGTGAAGTAGCATATGAGCTTGAGTTGCCGACGGAAAGCGAGATTCCCAATGTCTTTCATGTGTCATGCCTCAAGAAGGCATTGGGACAAAAGGTCGTTTCTTCCCCTGATCTTCCACCTCTCGATGAAGAGGGCACTTTGGTTTTGGTTCCTGACAACGTTCTGGAGACAAGAGAACGACATTTGAGGAACAAGGTGATCCGTGAGTACCTGGTGAAATGGAAAGATTTGCCATTGGAGGATGCGACATGGGAAGGAGAACATATTCTGCAACATCCGAATTTGTTATTGCTTGAGGGCAAGCAATCTTGGGAAGGGAGGACTATAATGTCCCCATTTTCGGCATGATCACCAAATAGAGAATGGAGTTAGCCTATCATTATTCCCATAGGCTAATTCATCAAAACAAGGGAATATTTTGGTTGAGCTAAGGCTTGGAAAAGATAATGCTGTTCAGAGGCTTGAAGAACGGAATGTTGGCTCAACTAATTTTCACTGGCAAAGATAAAAAAATGAATTAATGCAATCTCGCATTTATTATCAAAGAAGACAATTAAATAATAATATTTTATTATTATTTAATTCTAGCGCCCGAGAGAGAATATAAAAATAAATTAAATAATATTATTTAATTTGGAATGCTCATTTGGAAGTTTGAAAAAAACAAAATAATAAAAAAATATGGATTCTTGTATTTGCGCTCACTTGGGAAAAAGATACAAATAAAATAAAATAATATTTTATTTAATTTAGGCACTCACCTTGGAGAAAGAAGAAATAATAAAATAATATTATTTTATTAATTTGGGCACCCATCTTGGAGAAAGAAATAATAAAAAATTGGTTTGCAAGCCGACAAGGAAGGAAAATGAAATTCAAATCTTTAATTTGAATTGTTGGCCTCATCGAAGATCCAAGTATAAAAGAAGGCTTTGGAGCCTCATTTCGCATCACGAATATTTTGGTAAACTTTGGCATTTTGCTTGGCAATTCAATTGCTTCGGTGGAATTAGATGAAAACCCAATTTGCATCATTGGAGGCGGATTCATACAGAGTTCGCATTTGCACTTCATTGGAGAGTTGTTTGAGCTTCATCGATTCATTTGAATTTGGTCGGAGACCTTGGCGAAGACTTGATTGTAGATCATTACTGAGCATCATTAATTCATCATCAATGCAGATCTGAGTATTGAAGACTTTCTTGAAGGCATTGGAGTTCAATTGATTGCTTCCTTAGGTGCCACCTTGCATAAGTATCACACCTTGACTTGAGTGCACCTCCTTGGTAGAGGAATCACAGCAGATTCGTGGCTCTAGGAGTCCATTTGGCATACGTTATACTTCAGATTTGGCAGCAGCGACTTCACCTTGCAACAGCACCCTAGCTAATCCTGAGTCTTTGTATCCTAATTCTGACATACATGAAATTAATGAAGCTCAGAAATCCTTTCAAGCTTTGGGTTTGATTGTTGTTTCCAAATCCACTGAGTCTGCTTCCCTATCAAGCCTTTCTAAATCCTTTAAATGCCCTTGACCCTTTTTTAAACCTGTAATAGGCACTTAACTAAAGAAGAAAATCAAAGTTGAAATTGAAGATGATGGTGTTGTCACTTGCATTGAACTCCAGCCTACTCCATATGACTATAAAATTTTTGAAACAAAGTGATGCAGTTTCGTTTCGTGAACCTGGTGAAGGGCTGTCGACTTGAGCAGTTTCAAACAAATCTCGACTTATAACAGCAACAAGGAATTACAGTAAATTAAAATTCATTATTTGAACCTTCAATGTCCATAGGTTCGGGTACAGACACACAGCTTTACACAGCAAAAAAAAGAAGCGACCTTATAGTTGTCTAACTATCTACAGGCATGTCGCCCAGCCATACAAACATTCTAACAATTTCAGATTATCAGCTCCTACTGCTGTAAGTGTATGGTACCGCTCAGAGTATTGTGATAGCTTTTCCAACATACCCAGCTTGAATTTAAAGTCAAAGTAAAAACCATATGACAGTGGGCGATAACTGTCCAAGATTAAGGCTGCGTCAGTTAGAAAGTTCCACTAACATAGTGCTGGCTGAATATTATGCCCATGTCAGAAGATCATGCCTCCCACGATCAGGATCAGGTCCTGCAGCCGCCACCCAGAAAGGACAAATGAACTGTTGCATTGGTGGGGGGGTTGTACTACAACCAAGGCTGAGAATGGCTGTAATTGGGTGCTGTCTTAGCTGGAGCAGGGACGTGGAAGTAACTCCACTCCAGCGCCCAGAATGTACAAGATATGTGGTCCCACAGCAGGAAAAAAATGGCAACGTCTATCCAGCATTCTGGATACACATTTGACCTTATTTATTAATTGATTGAAATTTAAAATCATGTTTGATTCTAAATTTGAATTAATTAAGAAATACGGTCAAATGTGCATTCAGAATGCTGGATAGACAATACAAAAAAAAATCTACGCCCAACAAGGAGTCAATGCTTATTCTTACTGCTTCCTTGTCCAATTCATGTTGGGTCCCAGGGGATCTACAGCTCAGCCACGAGAGACAAAGGAGTGCTGCGAAGGAGTGGGTCCCAGCAAAAAAAACTCATTGCCCAGCAGAAATTGAATAACCAAAGGAGGTGCTGTGGGCCCCTCTTCCATACCACATAGACCTGCTGTTTTAGAGTTTGTGGACCACATCGAGACCAAAAGGACTGTGGCTCCCAGCAGAGAATAGGAAACAACTAATTATATTCAAATCTGCTAAACAAGGAATTTGCCATCATAGCCACATGATAAGAATAAATTGCCAGAACAGCATGTCATATGGACGCACGGGTCCCAATCTATAAACCAACTAAGCATGTGAGCCCTACCAAAGAACTATCACAACCAAAAAGCCTGAAGCAAAAACCCGAAAAGACAAGCCAATCTGAAAACCACATACCAAAATTTAAAGCCAAACCAAAATTGGACTGCATTGTTTTTGGGCGATGCAGCATCCCCTGTTGACCTGGTTGCTCCCGCACCACAGAACATGGTATCCCTTTGATTTGACCAGATGCGAAGACAGAGGAGATGGAGTAAACAATGTTTGCATTTCAATGTTTTTATCGCTGTTTCAGAAATTGCCAAAATTTTTGGTTGACAAATGGTTTTGGCGACTTCAAAATTTTTGAAGTCCGCAAAGTTTGAGTAAGAACTGTTATGAAAAGGGTTGTGGCAGCAGATTCGTTGATTGTTTACATTTGTTTTCTTTCTTGATTTCTTAGAAAAAGGCTTTTGGAAAAAATGTGTACAATTTCTGAATCAATGTTTCAGACCACTTCCTATTATTATGCTGAGAGGTGTAACTATAATGACATCAAAGGGGTGGACTGTAATGGTATGAGTGTGTTCACAAAAACTCCTTAACATAAATTTGACAGCCATTTACATGTCATATTACTAATTAGTAATTAAATAGGGTATTTAGATATTTATATTGTCTTTTACATTATGTTCTATTTCAAAAATTTACACACTAAATAATGTAAAATATGTAATTTAAATATATTAATACCTTATATATATTTAAATACTATATTTATATTAGTTTTAAATAAAATATTAATTTAATTATAACTACTTAATATTTATTTTTTAAATTATGTCTTTTACATTATGTTATATTTTAAAATTTTACACGCCAAATAATGTAAAATAATTTAAATATTTAGATACTTCACATATATTTAAATATTATATTTATATGTTAATTATAAATAAATATTAATTTAATTATAAATATTAAGTTACCGGTCCTTCCCTGGGGATTGCTGGGTATTGGTTCGGTTCGCACCCAGTCCTGATCCTGATCCTGGTCCAGTCCTCTAGGGGATTCGGCCAGGGTCCTTGCATTTACTTGTGGGTTCGTCCGGGATGAACCCGGGCGAACCCAAGATGAATCCGACCAGAATTTGAGTGCACAAACAAAACCTACCAGGTTTTCTGAAGTTTTTTAGTTTTTTTTTGCAATTTTTAATTGTTAAAAGTCATTACCTTGAAAACCCAACCATACCAAACATAGTTTTTTTATATCTCTGCACATTTTTTTTTCTTATTTGACTTTCTGTTCTGTATTGAAACTTCCTGACAAAGATTTGATCCTTTTTCCATCCATAAACTTGATGGTCTCTACTATTTCATATTTGCCAATTTATTGTGTATTAGATATGCATTCCTATAAATATGGGTCAAAGGAAAAAGAGATCACATCAGAAGCAATGCCATATCTGCAAACATTGCTTTACACTGGAGTACAAATTTTGTTTGGAATAGTCTTGGTTTAAATGTAATTTCAATTTTGACCCTAGCAATGGATCCTTTTCTTCTACCATCCAATTTCCCACCTTGCTGCACTTGAAGTTGATGTTGAGGACGAGCTTGGTAGTGAGCATGAGAGTGCCCATGCTAGGGCCAGTGCGAGTGCTAGTGGGAGTGCCACTATTTGTGGTTCTTCTAGTATACCAATACCTGCATCATCTAATATGGATGGTGATGATGATATGTTTGAAGACCCATATGACGATGATGCCTGATTAGTGATGGCTGATTGTTGACATTTGACATTATAATTTTGAATTTTAATATATATCATGACATTTGTGTTTGACTAATTGACATTGTAGTATTTTTAATTTTTAATATTTATTATTTTATTGAGGTTTTGTTTATTATATGATCATATTCATGACGCTATGGTATTCTGAACTTAATTTCTGCTGCAATATGTATATATTTCTGATTTTTATATGTTTTTGTATGGACGAACCCAAAACGAACCCACACCCCAATTGTTTTTTGGCCAAATCCACGAACCGAACCTCCGAACCCGAATCCGAACTAGTCCCAGGATCGGTAACGTATTTAATATTATTGAATAATTAATAACTACATAAATTATAAATAAATTAATAATTCATTATAATTTGCTTGATAAGTGACAAAGGGGGGGTTAATGTCGTATTAATGAGTAATATTCATGAAGGCCCTAGTTACTTGAGAGGATGGTGATTAGGCGGTGATGTGACAATGGTTATGTAGCAATTGATATTGCATCATTGATTAGTGAGGAGGCAAAAGCCTGACTTCAAGTAAATTTCATTCTCCAGTGCAAAGATAGCTAGGGACGGTAGGACTAATATGTGAAGTGCTTGAAATAATGATGAATGCTCAAATGACTAGGGTTTGAATGTTGAAGAAAGGCTTTGCTTCAATAGTTGGAGTTTTCTGCAATGTAATAGTTGTACTGGTGTCTATCTCTAATAATAGGAAAGAAAAGAAAAAAGTACCCATGGTAGAGGAGGTGGAGATTGTGAATTTGGAGGAAGAGGAAGTGAAAGTAGTAATGCTGCGAAGGTCCTGTGGAGTACATTTCTAAACAGATATCCAATTCTTGCTTGTGTATTTGGATGCTGAGGATGTGGGACCTAGCAAGGGAGATGGACAGCGACCCCGATGGGAGTATTTGTGAAGCCATGGTGGATCTTTTACTTGACTTTGGGCAGTTCATAGGCCAAAGGAATGTATTTGATGTCGCACAATCTTTGAGTTGTGTTGTGGTGCTTTCAATTGTTGCAAGTTCCTTTTGCACAAGGACATAGACGGGGCAATGGACCAAGTTTAGAAGTCACTGAATTGTTGCCTATATCATTTAAATGCCATATTGGAGAACCAGGGTAAGTTGGGTTGAGGGCTTGAAGAAATTGTTGCCATGTTAAATTTAAAATTGCCTTTTGCTGCTAAAATAGTGAAGGAAAATTTCTGTGTGCCCGAGGATACCTCTGTGGAGAAAAAAGGTTAATTGTATGTTGATAATGCTGGGAGGGGCCTGTGTAATTTGCCCCTTGCTTACTGCGACTGGTTTCTTACACTAATGACTCGCATGGCTAGGGCTGTGGTTTGTCCTAGCTATGACCTGTGGCTATGAACTTTAGAACCATAAATAGTTAAAGTAATTGGTTCAATAGATAAGAGTGAGATGGATAATTTTCTTATAAGAGGATCAAGTGAACCCATGGTTACCGGAATCCAGTGCTATGATGCTTTTTTGCGGCTCTTGGGTGCCTAACCCAAGTTATATTTAGCAAAATAAAAAATTAATTTATAATTATACGAGTACAATATATTATATTATATTGATATCTCTTGGCATCTTTTAGATGGATATATTTAAGATATCTATACTAGTACATTATTGGGATGAATTGTGTGATTCTACCATGAGATGATGGATCACAAGATATAATCCGATACATCAATTCAAAAAAGTGTAGACAGTGTTTTCAAAATGCTTTTCTAATATTATAAACTATGGAAGCCCTAGATCTTTAATTTGATGTTTTTTTTTTATATTATTGTTAAAGGTAGGTTTTTGGAAGGGCCCAAATCCTTTTACAATGGGCATTAAAACAACACGAAAAGCTCTAGAAGACAAAGAACTATGAAACTAAACTCCACAAAAAGTAGGACAAGGAAGCCCAGCCAGACAACAAGGAGTTGCAACAAGGATTGAGCAGCACGAAGACTACAACAGGACAACAAACAACACCTAGGCCTAAGGAGCTGAACACAACAAACCCAGGGGCAGAAAAGATTGGCCTTATCAAGGCGTTTTGAAGCCAGCACGTTCTAGGGAGCACCAAACAACACCTTCCGTTGGGTTCTTAGAGCAGAAAACCTTCCTGGTAGGACTCCCTCTATTAATAGCCTCTCTTGAATCAGAAAGGAGCAAAGGACAACAAGGACTCTCCTTCGTAGCCATCGTCCTATTTTCCTTATTTTGCTTGGGAGACCTTCGGGTAGCATTTGACAGGATGGAGGCAACATGGGACCCTCCAAAACCCCTACCATCCTCCAAAACCTTTACCCTACTAACCTCCTTTGGCATCTCTTTAGTTGGGGACTTGAAAACCTCATTACCGCTTGTCAAAGATGGGCTACCCATCTCACCACAATTCACCAAATTGAGAAGGTTCAACATGATCTTTTTTCCTCCAGATAGTTTGCAAATTCCTTTCGTTCAAGCACCTGCTGTTGCATGACCAACTATGTGGCAACTGTGACAACCACCTAGGAATCTTAAAAGGCAATCTGCTGCACCCAAACGCCTAGTTTAGAGGATAAGGTGATCTTAGAAGGGAACACCTTGTCCACATCCACCAAAATACATATTCTTGTGAACAACAAACACTTCCTAAATTTGGTGATAGAATCCACCACCAAAAGCTGACTGAAAGAGTTAGCAATGCTCGACTAGATGAGGACTGGAGGCAACTCTGGAAGCTTGACCCAAATAGGGACCATGTTGACACAATCTCTCTCAAGATCAAAGCTTGGAGTCCACTTTTTTAGAAATAAACCAGCCCTTCTGAGAAACCATGGGCCTTTGGAGAGGATTTGTAAACAATCATTGTGGTTTGAAAAAAATATCAAGAAGAATCCCTTTAACATAGCCACAATCTCCAAATGACCCCTAGGGTTCCATTTGTGGGAGCCCACCTCAACACATTGATATTTTAGGTCTAGCTCCTAGAAATTTAGCAACAAGCTCAAGCTCAAGTTTGGCAGTAGCCTTGTCAACAACAGAGTTAGGGATATTGAGTAGCGATCCCTTACCATCCTCGGAAGGAGCCAAAGACAGAGCAGGAGTGGAGACAATCGAGCCTTTGATAGCTTTTGCCCAAGATATCCTACCACAGGCATCAACCCCACTACCAACAACCGTAGACTCCAGACTAGCCCCAACAATGTATCTGATGATTTTTTATTCAGTCAGTTTTAGCTTTAATTTAGATAAAACAATTGGAACTGTTCACCCATTATGAATTTTCCTATATTCTGCAATTTAAGTATTATTCATGACTTGGTGATAATGGATTGTAATTTTGATTTTCTATATACTTACTACTAATATTTTGTGATGAAATGGGATATTGTGGAATGTCTGAATGGTCATGTAATGTCCCCTTCCTAAGTCAACACTTGTTCATCAGGCTAGTCTACTATACGGGTTCCCGTAGGCTAGTGAGTGTGGTTAGGGGACCCACGGTGACATGGCTCACCCGAGCTCAGACAACGCTTTCAGAGTGATGAGATGGATTCCTTGTGGCGGGAGTTGCCAGTTGGCTTTTTCTGGAGTGAGTTTGGGCCATTTGGCCAAACTTACTATTTATAGCAGTGGCTTATGAGACTCCGAGGGAGCCAGTGCAACTGTTTGGAAATCATATCGACATTCCATTGGCTAGCTTAGCGGTACTACGGAGGCTAGAGGAGACCGTTTGAATTGATATTTTAATAATCGACATACTTAAATTAAATATATAACTTAACATGTTTATTATTATTATTAAGTGACTTTATAATATATTATGAACTTTATGATATATTTTAAGTTCATAAAGTCACTTTATTTGGGTGTCCAAGGCATAAGGAGAATAAAAAGGTTAAAATATTGTAACTCCCAAAAAGGGGGGTGTTGAGGGAAGAGTAATAAAAGAGAAAAGTGAAACTTCATTTCATTCATTCACTATTGTTATTTTCTCTAAGTCTGAGCTTTGTTCGTGAGAGCAAGGGTTTTGAACCAACAACTTTGGAGATGAAAACCTCCATGTTTGAGAGCATCTGCGGGGTTGAAAGACACTCCTAGGGTGTTGTTTGAGTGGCTTCATGGCAGAGGTCACCATTGAGCTTTATGGCAAGTTGATAGTTTGTCGCGGAGGAGATTTCAAAGAGATATCATCAGATTTTTGCTACTATAATTGCAGAGAGATATTGAAAGACATATTCCAAGCTACAGCTTGCAGTTTTGAAGAGTTTTGTTATGCCTTTGATCCCATAATCTGGCCGTACCCCTTCCAGGACAGGGCCGTACCAGCAAGGAGGTTGTTGTGAGTTTTCAAAGTGTTTCTTGGGCAGATTTCTTCATGAACCTGGGCGTTAGAGGGCTGCAGACATAATGGTTTGATATCAGTGACCATTGGGACTGGAAACAAGTTTGAGGCACTGCTGTTATACTCACACAGGCCGTACCATTCCCAGTTTGGCACCAGCATAAGAGGAATGTCCAGTTTTCAGCTTTAGACCAGTTTGGGGGCAGTTTGTATGCTTTTTCTGATTGTACACAGTCCCATGAGGGACAGCAGATAGTTGTCCTCTTATGTCATTGAATCCAACAAGTCTCTGTATGCTGTTCTTGGTTGTTGCAATACTGATTTTTATGGACAGCGAAATGGGTATGTTTACTTTTTGAAGATAAACTATTTTTTTCATATGGGTTTTTGATGTTATTGTTATTTAGCACATTTCCCACATAAATAAGCCTCTGGGTATTTCTATTTCATTGTATTTTCAAATATATGTACATGCATGTTTCTATGTCAAAAATGCAAAAAACCCAAAATGCATCAGGTATCAACTAAACATCAGAAAACACAAAGGGGGTGGGATATTACAGGTCATTGTGATTTTTTGTTTGGCTTTTTTAGGGTGTTGTGCATGGGTTTTATGGTTTTGCTTGCTAGCCTGCATGGAATGAATTGCATCCAGCCAATGGCTTTTGAGTAGGGATCTGATGTCTGATTTATTTGCCATGGCTAATTCTATGCAAACCCATTGCCTGAAGTAATGAGAAGACATTCCTGTTTCTTTCTAAGCTTGAAATGCTACATTCTGCATGGTAAAAGTGCCTTCCTCCCAAGCGTATGAAGTGTTCGTCTACCAAATAATTGTTTTATAAGTGACTTTGTTGGCACATTCATGTGAATTGAGTGAGTCTTACCGACCCAGGTGTTATAAAGTGTACTTAAGTTGTCTGCTTTAATTGTGTTAAAGCATTATATTTTCTTATGAGTCACTTTTAAGTTTACAACTTTGGGGTCAATATTAAGTTGTCTTTGGTTGTAATCAGTCACTTCGACTTTAAAATTTTTAAGTGACTAACCCTAAGTCACTTGAAAGTTATAGCCATTAGTTATAACTTATAACTGCTTTTTATAACAATTTATTGGGAAACAAATTATAAAGGGCTTGAAGAGGTCATTTGAAAGCTGTAGAAAATCTTTGAAGTACTATAAAGTTTATCTTCGGAGTTGGTTTTTTGTGGAAAACTAAGTATTGAGTTGGAGTATGAACTTTTAAAAGAACAAACAACACTTTTTTGGATGGTTGAGTCCTTAGCTTGAAACTAGTAGGTATAATCAGGCTTGTGATGTCAGGTATACCATTTATCTCAGTTTGTTTCATGGTATGATCTTTTTGCAAAAAAATCATAAATGTTGAGTTGGAGTATGAACTTTTAGAAGAACAAAAAACACTTTTTTGGATGGTTGAGCCCTTAGCTTGAAACTAGTAGGTATAATCAGTTTTGTGATGTTAGCTATACCGTTCATGTGAGTTTGTCTCAAGGTATGATTCAATTTGTGGTTGCAAGGTTTATAATCTTACAACTACAGATGTGCTTAAGATTTCAGGGACCATGCCATTTGATGATACATATTTTGTGATGCAGTTCACTTTCAGAATATGAAGTTAATTTCTCAGCAGTAATATTACTTAACAACAAATTTATACACTATCTCAATGAACATCACGTGCACACTTGTGTCCTAAGCATATTTGGAGGTTAGAAAGACATGAAAGAGTATAAGGCATGTGTGACAAACCTTAAACAAACTGTTTTTTTAATAATAAATTGAAGCCCCAAAGACAAGTGTGTGCCATGTTGGCAAAAGAAGGTGAAGATCTATGTTACCCCAAGTTTCCGGAATAGGGATGACATGGGATGAGGAGACGTGTTTTTGGGACAGGGATGGTAGGGGATGGGGGAATGCGTTTCCGGAATGGGGACGGTAGGGAGGCCATTTTTTAGGGGACGACTATTAAGAAATAGGGAAAATTTAAAAATATAGGAAATTTCAAATATTCATATGATAACATTGATAAGGCATTAATCATATACATTATAGAATTTTAATATATAACAAATTAACAAAATTCAATTGCTTTCATTGTCAATGTGCATATATATTGTATAAAAATTACAACAAAATGCCCAATGGCTGCAAGTTTCAACTACAAAATGACAAAAACATAGAAAATATGCCGCTGTCCCTAATCAACATCTACCAACATTGCATCAAAGTTGGAGTCTTAAGTCTAGGTCACTGCCACTGTGAGGGACTACATCATCCAATGGAACCTCAACCAATCCCTTTTGTGTCTCCTCCTCATCACTTTGTGTGGCATCTTTGGGATTAACATCCCAACATGTGGTTGGAGTCAGACATTATTCAAGACTTTGTCGGTATTGAAGTCACAAGGCACTATGCACAACTTCTCCAATCATTGAGAGGTAAGCCTATTCCTCTTGATTGACTATGAAGTCATAAGCAGGGTTGGGGGTAGTGCCTTTAGCACACTCCTTGTTGCAATATAGGGCGGGGTCAAGGGGCAAAGCCCCTGCCACCAAGCCCAAATTAAAGCTTTTGAGACCATACATATGTTCAAGGCGTATGCCATTTTTCATGATTTTATTGCTTCTAAGTTTTAAGTTAATGATGTAGTTTTGCCATTCTTTTCCCTTCTCACAACTCTTCTTCCCATATGGAAAATGGAAAAATGAGTTTTAGGTTTGGGTATTGTGTAAAGGGATGTGGGGGTCCTTGTTTGCCCCCACATCCCTTTATTTTTTATTTTTTTAAATTGAGACTTTTGACTGTTGGGCCCTGACATTTCCTGCTATCCCTTGTTTTTGTTTTGGCATCCACGAGATGTTTCCAAATTTTGTTAAAAATTGGGAACAAGGGGTGGGGGGTGGGGGACGTTTCCTACCCGTCCCGCATCCTTGAAATGTCCCTATATGGGATGGGTCCATTTTTCCAGGGGATGTGTCCCCGGGTTACATAATGATGCAAGAGCATCTAGTGGTGTAAGGGCATTCTTGCATCACCCAAAAAAATGATGATTTTGTTTTTTTGTTCTTTTCAATTTTGGTATTTTTGGATAAATTGCTTGAATAATGATGTAGAACCTTCAGTTTTTCCAACCTGCTAAAAATAACAAACTACTATTTTTATAAAGTTTACATTTGAGCACGTATGGAAGCGGAAATTTACTCAAAGCTTCGGAATCGAAAAATATAACTTTTGGTGAAGGAATTGACCAAAGATCACTTGTGGGCTGAAAGATATTAAAGTTTCCGTTTCTTTAAAATCTCTTGAAAAAATTTCAAAGTCAAATATCAGGCACTTAGAGGCCCCGTACGGCCCCGAAAATGGGTGGAATAGGCAGAGCGATTCTAAGGGTGTAAAGCACTTCATGAGATTTTCAACGCATCAAACGGTTCGTCAATCGGATACCTGGATCAAAAGTTACGGTTCTTGGAAGTTGACCTATTTTTGGAGGGAGTTACAAATTTTGAAATTTTGGTTGGAAGGTGCCCAAAAGGGCTATTTATGGCCATTTTTGAGAATTCTTTGGGTGGTAGAGAAAGAGGGGGAAGTGGTGAGTCAAGAAAAGGAGGGAAAATAGAAACCCTGATAGATTTGAAGCTACTGAAGGTAGAGGGTTTCAGAATCCAGAGGAAGCTATAATGTGTTGCAACATGTTGAGGATTCATTCTCTAATTTGATTCCTGTTTCTGTAATATTCCTGTTTCTGTAATGTAATGTGTTGTTCAATTCAATAAAAGAACATTCTTATTTTTTTGTGTGCAATTTGTGTTATTGTGTGCTCTGGGTTTGACCCCCTCATCACATAGGTGAAGATCAAATAACTTTAGCATGGGTGAATTGTTGTGTTCATATTTTTTTGCAAGTATTCATTATACCATTTTCAGATCAGTCTGTCTAGCAGGAATGTCTTGCTCCTAGATCATTACAAGGCAACTGGAAATTGAGTTGAAAGCTTGGATATGTTATATATAAACATAGTCAACAGAAATTGTGGGTATAGGGATGGGAATGCGGTACACATTCCTACAATGGAGTTTCCTTGTAACTATGGCCAAATTTATCAGTATATGCAAAACAAGATAGTAGTTCTTTTTTTGTAGTAAGATTAGGTCAACAGAAAGGGAAGCAGAAATGTTTTTTTGTCTCACAAAAATGTCCTTGGAAATGGCTCCAGAAAAGGGCTAACTGTGATGTCAGCCTCCTTTTCCCACGTTTTAGAGGAAGTCAGAAAGAAGTTTATTTTATTCACTTGGTTTAGTTGATTCCTGCCCTGTTTATCTGTTTTCAAGCAGCAGACAGGATAATCTAGTATATCATCAGGAAGTGATAGTGGTAGTCTTGGAGTCTGTCCATTGTAGTAAGATTAGGTCAATAAAAGGGGAAGCAGAAATTTTTTTTTGTCTCACAAAAATGTCCTTGGAAATGGCTCCAGAAAAGGGCTAACTGTGATGCCCGCCTCCTTTTTCCACGTTAGAGAAAGAAGCTTATTTTATTCACTTGGTTTAGTTGATTCCTGCCCTATTTATCTGTTTTCAAGCAGCAGACAGGATAATCAAGTATATCATCAGGAAGTGATAGTGGCAGTCTTGGAGTCCGTCCATCTAGTTTTATTGCTTTTGGAGTACCTGATGACCTCAATGATGTAGAGCTTCAATATGATCATAATAAGTACAACAACAACTTCCGTTCAATGTGTATGATATATTGATATATATTTTTGAATTTTCACAACTAAATATATCTATTTAAAATTTTGAAGTAATTTAAATCTCTTTGCCTACTTTGTCACTATGAGGTATTATTATTTTTTCATAGAAGATGTGTATTTTATATATATATATATATATAAGGATACATGGGGATGCGTTCCCTGCCCTTTTGGATGTGTACCTATACCAGAGATGTTTTGGGGCATGGGGGTGCCTCGTAAACGTCACCCCGCTAGCCTCTGTCCCTCTTTTTTACACAGATCTGTCCTGGAAAAGTTCTGGAAACACAAATTTTTTTTGGGGACAGTAGGACGGTTGGGGCACATTCTGTAAACACAAATTTTTGCAGATGGCCGGGGACATCAATGATGGGGACATCCGACCATCCCCACTTAAAAATATTCAAGAAAAAAAAAGCCTAGTTAGATTAAAAAAATCAAAAAGTTTGTTTCTCAGTGGAATGACGTCCCCCAACTGTCGTTCGGACAGGTGGCTGCCCCCACTTAAAAACACTCAGAAAAAGAAAAGAAAAGAGCTCAGTTAGATTAAAAAAATCAGAAAGTCTGTTTCTCAGTGGGCCCACACACTGCTGTCAGCCCGAAATGCCTTAACACAACCTTCCTTATTCATTTGAATGATATTATTATGTTCTTTGTTGCCGCAGCACGTGTGTGTGTGTGTGTGTGGGTGTGTGTGTGTGTGTGCATGCGTGCGTGCGTGCGTGCGTGTGTGTGTGTGTGTGTGTGTGTGCGTGCATGCGTGCACGTGTGGGGTGTGTGTGTGTGTGTGTATGTGTAGTGTGCACCTCTAGCAGTAACATGTTGTGGTAAAAATTGTAGTACGAGTCTTCCCAAAAAACATAATTTTTTTCTTTATATATTATATATTTCAAAAAATTACCAAAATTTTTTGCCAAGTTCGAGTTTGAGCCAAAATCAACTTGCTGGGTACTTGCTGCATCCAAATCTTGTGATTACGGGTAAAATAGTCTGACTTCCATTGCCTAGAGAGAAGGTGGCCCTTCCTGTGTAACAATAGATGGATATTTTTGCACCTATATAGAACTTCTGGAGATCAAAATTATGGTGTTCATGCTTCGGTTGGGGAAGCTATGAAAATTTGGAATTATCTCTTATCCTCTTCATTTGATGAAGACATTAATATGCCTGTTCTAGCAAAATATACTTAAACCTTATGAAACTATTCAATGTGTTTTATTCTTGTATAAGGATTCATGTATTCCAATATTCCTTTCACCTATAGAAAAGTTATTTTGTAAGAATTTATTTCCTTTCCAAATGGTCATAAAGGTATATCTTGTTTAGAAAGAACATATTTGTGGTAGATATTTGAAAATTGGAAAATGTGATATTCAGTTTAGCATTGAATTTTTTTGGAAGCTTGACCAATATGGCATGTTCTTGTACAGACTGATTTGAATGTATCTTGATATTTGTGGCAGAAATGAACCGAGGCATGGAAGGGAAACACACTATACTGGACTGGAGATGATACATGCTTCCATAATGTCATTATGACTTTGTCAAACTTTTTATCATGGAGACTAGACAATAAAACTATGAGGAATGTCTTTTTCCTGGATACTGCAGGAAACTAAGTAAAAATGTGCATTGCCTCTGCTGTTATAACTTTTAAGACACAATGCACATGACTCTTGCAGACGAGTTTTCATGTAATTGTTTAGGCATTTTATTTGCATATAACTCTAATTTGTGTTATTATTTCTTTGCTTCTCAAGCTGGAAGCTGTGGTGCTTTCTAAAATGTTGGTATATTATATTTTGCATTGCAATATCCACAATAATGAAATTGGCACTTCCTTGAGCACTAAACTGCTATATACGGAGGTTTTAGTTTTCTTTTCCCTAAGCTCACTTGTCATGAAATGCACTTCTTGTCAACAATAAAATACTTTTTAATGATAATTTATTTCTGATTTCTGATGTTGCCCAAGCTTGTATTTTGTAGTTTTATGTCATATTTTATGATTCAAAATTAATTTATAAGGATTTTGCTTGATGAGAGCCTACATGAGAATTTGATTAAGCCCACAATGCCCCGGCTGAGTGCATAAATGACTGGGACTTGAGTGCAGTGTGTTGTTTGCCAAATCTCACATCTGAGGATTCACCAATTTCTGGGGTACGTTTGGTGTGCCACTTATTTTTGGCAATCCTCATGACAATACAAGTCTTCAAGTCTTTTCGCTTGTGCCTATCTTTGGTGACCCCTTCTGAGCACTTCGTGTCATTTTCACCCTCGAGTTCAGTGCACATCTTTTCAGCTTTGTGCACCTTGTATGAAGATTTGTACTTGCACCATGATCCACTCTTAATGCCAACCGTGACAGTGGTAAGATCAGTGATGCCAACCTTTTGTCTTCATACTTCAACATCTGTGCCTATACCAATCTTGTCAATAGTGTTCATTGCAAATAGTCGACCACCCATGCAGTGCCAATCAGTATATGTGAAAACTACCCTTATTCAGTTTCATTCTCACACCTCCAGTACCATTCTGCACCAAGGTCCGACATTTGCTGATCTACACCCCATGCTACAAATCACCCATGAAATGGTAGTTACCAATCTCTGTAACAATTGGCAGTCAAACCATCTCAATTAACTGTCTCATTTCTTGATCTGTAATTGTTGTATTGAATATCCATGTAGTTTAAAAGTTTTTAGTATCTCTTTACAGAGATCTTAACAGATCTCAATTTCCTGTGGTCCTGTCTCTTACGTAGTGCATTCTGTCCCGAGGGGTTGTGTTTAAATCCTACTTTGGATCAGTGGTTTAAGATTGTCTCATAAGTTCACTCTACATGCCTCTGCACATCATGATAACATATTACACCACTATAACATATTGACTCTGCAGATATCTGGTTCTCTGGATACAATTTGGGATTTGGATCATGGTACTAGAGCACTAATTTTTGATGGATGCCAACAAGATCAGAGTAGAGGAATCACAAGATTCCTACTCACTCTCTTTGTTTACTTTTTGTATGTGAGATGATCAAGACCATATTACAAGGAAGAAACAATATTCTAATGACTACTTCATCAGAGGAATTCAATTCAAGTGAGCAAGGCTTTGGTGTCATAGGATTTTGAAGATGTAGATTACAGCTTGACATTATGTAAGTCACAGGCAATATAGATACTGATGCTTTGCACATTTCAAAAAAGTTGAGTTTCACTATTCTGACAATTTACAATGCACAATAGTATCTAGAATATTCTTGTTTGCAGATGCTGTTAAGAGGTCAGAACTTACTTGCATGCCATATGTACAGTCATATGCCATAAAGCTTCAACGTAAAAGATGTATGTCACTCAAATGGTGTAAGCTCCAATTCACTACTCACCACTTCAAGGATGAATTCAGCTGCGATGTAGTTCACCTTTACATCTGTGATGTTCTTCTCCAAAGGCCTTTTCTCTAGGGGAGAGACATTGCTTATTGACGAAGGCTGCAACATGTTATCTTGACAATAGGTAAGCAGCTTTATCAAATTTCTGTTGTTAGAAAGACTAAGGTGTCACATCAAATGGTGCCAAAAGCTGTTGGGGTTTATATTACATCATATAGTATAGATTAGATAAATAAATAAATAAATAAATAGGTGTTAGCTTTTATTAGTATTTAATAATGTTAAATTTAATTGATTTTGGGAGTTACTTTCCCATAACATAGTTTGGAGTCTGGACAGTTTTGTACGGGAAAACAAGGCAGCCAATGCAACATAATGTAAAATGTGTGTGAGAATCCTGGAGAAATCAATATCATATTGCATTTTGTGATGTAATCTCATTTCAGTTTTGTATGCTCTGCCATTTTCAATAAAAGCTAAAATATAATTTCCAGAAGTTTATTTTTCTTGTGATCAGGTTACAGCAGCTACATGAGATTGCTGTTACATTGCAAATTCTCCCATCATGCACCCCATTTAGCAGAGATAGCTTGATTCCCTCTTGGACAAGCTCTTATGTCTGGAGGTTGATTGTTGGAGTTGCATTCCATTTGAGGTGAAGTATTCAGATCAATTGCACACTAGGATCATGTCTATAAAATTGTCTGCTTTATTGTAAATGTCTCAGAAAGATTTATGAGATCAAGGCCCCAGAAATTGACAAAAGACATATGAGGCCTAACATAATGCGTTGTTGAAGCCCTTCTTGCATCAAAAGGCAGATGCAACGTGAATAATTTGCTTTTGCGTTTGCAGACTAGATATAAGCCCATTGTCAAGTATTTCTATCCACTTCAATGCATTAAGTATCAACAATCTCCTCGACAACCACAAGTGTGCCAAGTAATGCACCAAGAGCAATTTTAAATTTGGCCATCACCAGGTTCAGTTAATCTTTGATACATTTTAGGATGACTTTCAAATCCAAAGAAAGTATTTGTTGAGCGATTAGCTGCGCCTATTGGACATGCTAATGCTCCCATAGCCTTTATGTGCTTGATAAATGATATACATAGGCTATTTACATAACACTTTGTTGTTGTCTACTTTGATGATATTGTCACATAACTAGGGTGTGGGAATGACACTTTCAACAAATCAGATAGGTGCTAGAACCTATGCCAAAGTAAGCTTTCCCCGAGTTTGGTTAGGTGTTCCTTTGCCATAAAGCATAATCACCTAAAGAGATGGGGTATAGGTACAAGGATGGCAACATCATTTCAGATCAGGTCATGGGAATAAATGAATAGGGGATGTGGTGGTACACGCATGCATGCACCCACATGCACACACACACACACACCCACCTAGACACAAACACACGTGCACATAAACATGAACACATGCATGCACCCACACAGACCCACACATGCATGCACATGCACACACCCCAACCCACACCTATAACCACACCCACACACCTACCCATACTCCCTCATACACAACATATAATCACTAGAAGATGTGGGTACATGAACATAGTCCTTGTCCCTATATTGAGTCTCCTCTATCCCATAAAGCAAATGTGTTCTCTTGGATACATTGTGGATGAGCAATGCACAAGTTAATTTGGAGAAGATACTATTTATATCTACCTAGGCCCATAATATTATGAGGTACATGAGGTTATAGAGTAGTTGCCATGTCACACATAAACCTAGGTTAGTTATATTGCACCAAATATGCAGCTTGTAGGTCAATGTAAATGGTTAATTGTGGGTTAAGGATTGACCTAACCCTAGTATTATTAAGTTAGAAGTTATATATAGGGGATTGGTCATTTTGTTATCATGATGTGAGATATTGATTTGATTTGACTCTCATATTGGGAGATATTCTAGAGTGTATCCTTAATGATTGTTGTATGGTGTCACCCTTCCTCAAGAACATTTCTGAGTATATTGAATATTTGAGGAAATTGGTGTCATTCATATATTTCGTGTTATCTATCATACTCAACATACTTACACATCTTATATTTGAATCCTTTACATCAATTATGACTAGCCAACTCTCAAATCCATGATTGAGCTATGTAGCTTCCCCAAGTTTTTTAACGTTTATTGCCAATTGTGCTATGTTTTAGTTACATTACTTGACCTTGGCACCAACAATTGTGTTGATTGGAGAACAACTTGGTTGGATTCACAACCTCAAGTGAAGTCCTTGAGATTTTCTGATGTAGGAGCATCCCATGGTTATAGGCAATCTTGTATCACCAAAAAGTATTTTCTTTATGTTTTTTTTGTGTTTATATGTTTTCTTCCTTACTACAATAGTCATATGTTTTCCATAGCTATTTGAAAGTGCATTTTAGTTCCATGAACATAAAGATTTGGCTATGTATTATTGTTGTGGTTTACATTTGCCTTTGTTGTATTACCATGGCTTCATTAAAGTGTCATTAGCATGCCCATATGTTTGGTTTGATGACACAATGCATTTTGCTAAGTATGGCTTCTTTCAGCCTTGGAGAGATCTTATAGATTGTGCATTACTGAAATTGACTTTGTGCCATGACTAGCATCATTGACTTTATTGGTCTCTAGGAGGTTTTTGTTTGGAGGCCTAGCTCTTGCTACACACTTGAATCTTCTCGCCAACGGTCATCTATATTTTACTATACATCATGGTGGACTTCGTTGAACGAGATAACATTTAATTTGGGGCCAATCATGGGGTGCACCAAGATTCATGACTCATAGCCTTATCTCTTGGCATTTGGGTAGAGGCAACAAGTTTTTGGTTGGTGCTCTCTTAGGACATTCACCATGGCTATATAAAGGAGGCATTTAACTTAATTTATGAAGGAGCTAGTCAAGGAAGAAGGAACCAAGGACTTCGTCAAGAAGTCATTAGCTCATGCCTAGGGAAGCCTCCTCGCAGGTCTTTTGCTCTAGAGCTAGCATAGAGAGTGAATTTCAAGCAAGAAACTTGTTTTGTGCAAGACTTGCTTTGTAATTGAAGGTTGAAGCCAAATATGTTTTTGTAGCCCTAGCAACATAGATCTTTGATGTATTTTGAGATTGAGAACCAATACAATTCTGATTAGCATTATTTTGTTATTGTTCTAGGTTGATTTGAATTCAATAGTGCGATTGTAAGTAATTGATGAATGAATGTGTAAGTAGCTACGTGGATAGATAGTCCTTTATTGGACCCTCCATTTGTGATTACATTATGTCGTACCATAGCAGGTTGAATCTTGCAAGTGAAAGATAGTAGTGAAGACATCTTCCAATGTTGAGTTGTTGGGTAGGTGTTAGAGGTATCTAGGTTGCAGACATAGTGTCGAAGTGAGGTAGTTAGCACTGAAAGGTATCAGAGCTAGCAAATACTAAATTACGATGCCTCCATTAAGACCTGCGGGTAGAGGTCAAGGAGTTGCCAAAATTACAATCAAATTAGAAGAGATGTTTGATGTGTTGAGGAATGTCCAAGTTAGATTAGAGGCTACTGAAGAGGATCTAAGGGGTTATGTACCTAGATTGTGAATAACGGATGAGTAGGATGACTAGGAATGAACTTGATTGGATGAAAAAGTGTCCTCCACAAGTATAACAAGCCACTAATAATTTTTTTGATCATCCATTTGGTCCCTTTTCTAGATTCAATTTTTTGAGAGATTTAGATGATTAAATGGCTTGGATTGGTTCCCTCTAAAATTTATAGTGATCTTCTTCATGAAATCTTTGTCCAAATTCCTAATCCCTTTTCATGAAAATCAAGATGATTCATAAGAGGATTTTTTCAATGATCTGGGTGTTGACCATCCTCTTAATCTTCCTTGAAACAACTTATGTCCTCTTAAGTTACTATCAAAGTAATATTTTCTAGTCACTTCTTCCTTAGCCATATGTGCCTTACAAGTTCTATCCAATAGAGTAGTTGATTTCATGGTATGCACTTTCCCTTTAATTTATAGGGACAATCCACTAATATATTAATTTACTTTAGTCTACCTAGGACATATATCCAACATATTTCAAGAGGCTTAAAAACTTGGAATTATATTCAAGCAACATCATGCCTTGCTACATGAGAAATTAGAATTCATTCACTTTAGTGGTATAATATTCATTCATTAGATATTGCCTATGAAACTACTCCTCAATTATTTCTCATATCACAATGTAACTATTGACTATGAGAATATTCTCCTAGTAGTACCACCATAATGTGGATTTACCTATGAGCTAGTAAATGGTAAGGTAATATTTCTCATTGCTAGTCCTCTTTCAAAAGTCAAAACACCTCATTCCAATCAACTAGGCTTTGGACTCACTCCCAAAGTTTTTCCCATTGAACTTTAGTTGTGAAATATTTTTGAGTTCTTGCATGATGCATTTTGACTTTTTGATTGTCCTTTAGTTTTGGGTCCTTCCTTTTCTTGACCCTATCTTGACTATATTTGGTCTCTTAGCTCTTGCATGGTGTGAAGTAATTTCAATTTAATTGTGTTAAGTGTAAAAAAGGAGAATGATGACAACTAGCATGCACACTAGATCAATCCCTCTTTCACAATAACATTCAAGGACAAGACCGAGCCAAATCACTACCAAATGAAGGTGGACTTAGCTACAGATCTTGTTCTCTTGTTTGCTACAGAAAGATTAGATTTAATTGAGTCCTTTTATCAAATCTTAGGTCAATAATGCACTAAACCCTAGTTCTATGATGATCTGATTATAACAGAAGATGTACAACAGATATCCAAAAACCAATTGTACATGGATGATTAGGAAGATGATAGAACCTGTTCCGGAAGTAGAGGTGTCGGAGGACTATTTCAGGACTGGCCAAGTCCTGAATAATGGAATCTAAAGAAACTCTAAACTGGAGAAATGTTGCAGAAGCCATCCTGATGCTAGATCTAAAGTTAGCAAGGGTAGAAAGACTAGGGCACCACCACCCAAGTCTTGTATAGAGGAATATTTCATAATTGATGTCGGATCTCGAAACCCTGATCCTTGCTCAGTCTTCTTGTATCTTCATATTTCCCGGATCTTGCTCCTGTAACCTGCACACAAAAAGAAAAGGGGTTTGGGGGTTATGGTGTTTAGGGATTTGCCTCAGTCAAATCTTGGGATAGCATTTAAGTTTCTCAACATTGTTGATAGATAAAGAGAGCATGCCCTTGTAGGGTAGAGGCTAAACACAATAACAATATGATGAATCAAATGATGATAAACAACAATGATATCACTATGTGATGAAACCTTTAGGAGGATGAAGGATCTTCAACTCATAAGGAGAGATAGATGATAACTTCAAACCTGCAACAACACACACAATGACAACACAAATCTGCTCTAGAATCACAATGAATGCTTTGAATGCTCTTTATTCGAATGCTTCAAGTTGGCTATCTCTATCTAGGTTCATAATGAATTAAAAAACACTTATATATGCTTTCCCGCTAACATTTGTGAAATTAAACCAAAAGTGCCGACAAAGAGAAACCTTTTTAAAGGTCTCAGGCTGACATAACGTTGATTCTACCCCGACTAGTTAGGGAAGACTTGGGTGGTGGCACCCAAGTCTTTGAGCCCCTTTTAGGTCTGGGATAAGATTAAGCATGGGCCCCTTATTCCCAATTTACATTGGTGTCAAGCAATTTTGCATCGGGATGAATATTTAGAATCTATAATGTAAACACGAGGACCTGGGAGCTAAACAAGGAGGTAAAAAGACATGTGGACACTTTTTATTCCATAACATTTAGCCCCCACTTTAATGTGTGTATGATCTTACGATCAATACATGCATTAAAGTACAGTCAAAGTATATCAAACACATCAAACACTAGAGCGAAGACACACCCTAAGTTTGGGTAACCATTTCTAGCCCCCAAGCTTAGGTAAACATAAGAAGACACATGACAATCACACAAAACATTAAGAAGATAGTAAAGAAGCACACAATACACGAAGAAGGCATGAAAGTAAACACGCAGTACACAAGGCATACACGAAGAGAAGACATGATTAAACAATTATATAACTGTGTTTCTTTTTTTGCATCGACGTTTCGGATCACACTTCGTGATCCATCATCAGGAAAAAATTGAGAATGAGAAAAAATTGTATCGATTTTCCTCATTCTCAATTTTTTCCTGATAATAGATCACGGAGTGTGATCCAAAACGTCGATGCAAAAAAAGCAACACAATTTTTCCAGAAGCTTACTCAGATTATCATGGACTATGGAAATATCATGTTTACTAATTATATAACCCTAGCTAGGTGATGGGGGGAGTTCATCGCTACGCGCCGCCATCAAAAGCACACAAAACACACAACGGGGGGGGAGCTCCTTGCTACACGCCGCCACAAAACATGCAAAACACACGGCGTGGGGGGAGCTCATTGCTACGCGCCGCCACTGAAACACACAAGAAAAACACACGAAAAACACATGGAATACACGAGCTCCGTAGAGTATGTCGTCGACACACTATACGTGTCACAACCCCTATTTTCAATAATTAAATTTGAATTTAAATATATTATTTAAATAATTGTCGACTAATTTCAACATGTGTGTATGATAGGAACTTCTCACTCTCTCGACGGAGAGAGTATCATCGAGGCAGAGGGTGTTTAGCCAACTGAAAGCGAATTGATGTGAAGGAACCTGTGCACACACCACATAGTTGAATTGCATTGCATTCATTTTATTTGCATTCGTGGATGCATGAAAAATATTGCATTTATTTGCATTTCAAGTAATCCAATATTTTAGTCGTAGTAAAAATTAATTGCATTTATTTTAAATTGCATTTGGAGTAATTATGCTAATATTTAGTCGCAACAAATAAATCAATTAAAAGCAATAAATATTATGATATTTTAATATCTTTGATAAAAGATTCTTTTATGCCTTTTCATTAATTATTGAGTAATGTTTTCTATTTTGGCCACAAGAAAGAAGTGGCAGTTTAATGAGGGAAACTTGGGGAATTGATTTGTTTTTCAGTTTTCCAAGATTGAGAGACTAATTTTAGAATAAGAGAGAGAGTGGAAAAGTGGAGCTATTTGAAATTATTGCATTTTACTATTTTATTTTGGGAGGGTATATTTTTAGAGAGGCATGGCCATCGACACTGGAAAAAAAAAATGAATGCTTAAGAAGTGATTGTAGTCATGCAAGAGATTGCGACATTTTTACTCCTAGTGGAATTATTGCATGAATAGTGTGGCGAATTGTTTGGTTGTCTGGAAGTGTTTGGAGTTGGTGCAGGAGAAAATACAGTCCTTGTCCAGAATTCCAGAGAGCAAAAGCCAGGTACACTTCCATTACCAGTAAGACGATTTTGTACAAACTTCTATTTGGTCTTGGCTTGTCTATTTTGCTGAAAATATTCTGAGAATGTGTTTTGTTATTGCTTGAAAAAAAAGAAAATAATCTGCTCACCTGTTTGTGGATAAGGGTGTTGGAATTGGTAGGAACTGTTATGTTGGTTTCAGTTTTTCAAGCCAAAATTTTTGAACGTTGCATCAATTTTCTGTGACTTCTGGTGCTAATAGGGTTTGCATGAGTTTAGGCTTAGGAGGTTTTGTAGTGATGTTGATCCTAAGACGTTGCACAATTTCAGAAACGTCGGCCAAACCTGCCAATCACCTTTGCTTGAAAGTTCCTAAAGTCTTATAAATCGCTTTGTGCATATCTTGCAATCATTGCATTCCATGAAATGAAATCTCTTTTAAGGCATTTATTCAAACATCTAGTGCGCATTATCTATGCTTCTTCCTTACACAGTCTTCAAAACCTTCCATGTTTTATTATCTTTAAGCATTTTTTATCAATCCTTCTGCACATACCTACGGTCTCTTTATGGGGTGTTTTGCAAATCTTGGCAAATGTGCATGGAATTCTTTTAAATCTTTCAATTGCTTATGTGTTTTGGTCAATCCATTTTGGATGTACCCTACAATGTTGTATTGGTAAATTCTTTAAGGCATTCTGTCAACCAGATTGTAGCCTTGTATGTGCTTCCACTTTTGTTGCATTTGTTTGAAACCTATTTAACCATATCAACAAACACTTTTTGGGCGTATCCTGCTAAGATTTCATTGCATGAGATGTTTTCTCTTTTATACAATCTGTCAAACAGTTCGCGTGCCTTGCCTATGCTTACATGTTTCGCCTTCTCGTCAAACTGAGCATTTCCATCTATATTATTTGACGAAAATCCACCTTCTAATATTAATCTTTGCACTAGCAGAGGGGTCGCAACCGGGGATATGGATTCAGGTTCAATGCCTGCCAATTGCATTTGCTTAAAACGTTTCATTGCCTTTTTCTACAAATCCATTTTGTGCATATCCTGTGATCACTGTATTCCATGAGATGACATCTCTTTGAGGCATTTTACCAAACAGTTGGAATGCCTTCTCTTCACCCATCTTTTCCCAATTCCTGCTTACACTCCTAGATAATCGAGAGCTATATGTATCTTCTAATTGTTGAATATTTTCGGTGGAGATAGTTTTGTTCTCTCTGGGTGATAAGTGAGTTGATCTCACTTTGATGGAGTTTCATTTTCTTACCAGGATCATACAGAGCTTCTCTGTTATCATTTTGAGTTTAATTTTTTTATTGGAATCATAAAGAGCTTCTTTATTATCACTTTCATTTTTCGTATTAGGACTAGAGAGCTTCCCTACTTTTAGTAAATTTATCAAGAGCTTCTCTAATATTATTACCATTTTCATTTTGAGATCCAAAAACATGATATTCTTAAACTCTTGTCATCTCATAGAACTTTGATTATAACGTGGGGAAGAATCTTATCCTAGTTATGGTTAAACAAAAAGGTAGTAGCTATTCTGTTTGGGGTAATGTTACGCCACCTTAATATATGATTATAATTATAACCATTAATGACAACTTATAATCTCTATATGAAGAGCCATAAATCTATGCTAGTGATATGTTGATACCTGCAAATAAATATAGATACCGTGTAGGTACTTCACTGTTAAACATGAGCCTAGGGTATTGAAACTTCTATATCACCACTGAACAAAGCCATTATCAATCAGTCATTAAGAACGTATCCTGCCAGGAAAGGATCCTTAGAGGTGATAAAGTATTTGTAGTCAATCACTTCAGCATCTTTGGATTTCTTTTTTTAGGGAAATCATTTACTATATCAGAGGAAACTTACTTTGTTAGAAGGCAATCTAAATATCTAGATATTCAGTATTGCATGTGTCTTATTTTATTGATTTAAAGATACTTATAAACATCTGCCGGTTCTTCTGAATGTGTAAAACGAAATTTATTGGTGGTCAAGCAACTCAAAAAGCACGTAGACAAACATTTAATAAAGGGTGATCTTCTTCATGCCTTAAAGACAATAGTTTGATTCTCCTTGATTTTGTTGTGAAATAACATCTATGTAAAAGATATAACTTAGATATTTGAACCTATCAATGGTCAATAGAGTCATTGGTTGAAAACTATCATATTGTATGTTTTCTGAAACTGTGTATTTACTATGGTTCTGGTCTAGTCTTTGAAAGAAGTTGGTCCTATAAGTTTGGTTAGGAGTAGAATTTATTTAAGATAATACTTGTAGATGTATTTTAAATGATTGGTACGATGAAATGACAATATTATGTTGAATTCAAGTTGTAGGAATTGATAAAAATATTAATATGTTTAATCTAATAATCACTAACTTTAGTATTGTCTATTAGAACATGATTAGGGTTGGGTCAAGATCAGAATTAGGTATAAGATATGGAAACTAGAGTCAACTGTTTTGGCTTAGTACAATGTCATGAGTGTCTTGTGAATCTTATTAGATACTTTGAACAATTTCTTCCTCTTAAACAAATTTTGTGAATTAATCAATCTTTGTTTTGACTTTCTGAATATCTTATTTTCAGGAATGCTTTTATTAGTCGTTGCTGTATGAATATAATCTCAACTCCATAATTTCTCTTCAAACGATCGATTGTTATCTAGAGAAGTTGTATGTTTTATTTCATAAATATGCCATCTTTCATGCCATCTTGTATGAAACTTTGAATGATGTATGTTATGAGTGTATTTCTGCATTTTGTATGATGAGTTAGAGATTGAGCATGGACGGGTGCCAAATATGGAGCTATAGAGAAGGGTGGGTTTCTTTTTATAACCTATCTTCCCATTAACAACTTAAAAGATTCTTTGGCCAAAGCTTGTTAGTCAAATTAATATTAATTACTATTTGATGTTTTATTTCACTCTGCCATATCATGATTTTAGATCAGTATGTGCATTTGACACATGCTATTGAGATGTTAGATATATCATGCTGCACCAGATTCCTTCATGTATGTCGTCTTCAGTTTGCTAGACCCCTCGCGAAGGGTCGGGCTTCTCGATTTAGGAGTAAGACCGGGCAGGCGCGAGCCTCATGGTTGGGCGGTAAATCACCTTGATGATGTTCTCTCCGCCAGGTTCAGTGGCGAAGATATGGTTTGGTGTTGACATTGTTTGTTGTGATATTTTTTTGTATGAGCTTATATGGCTAGATATTGTAAAAGAATAGTCCTTTATTTAAGCTACTTAATTAGCTGATGTAATACATATTATTTTATTATATTTGATGAAAGCATTTTTCATTAGTTATGTTATTTGTGGGAAAATTTTTAATTCTCCCCTTTTTCCGCACTATTTTATAAGAATAATATTATTTTATTCTAGACTATTGGAAAGGTTGTTACAATACGTCTTAAACACATCAAAACACGAGCGATGGGGGGAGCTCATCGCTACGCGCCACCATTTAAAACACGCGAAACACACTTGACGGTTGAGCTACACTACCACAACCGCTAAAGACATGCTTAAGGGCGAATAACTCGAGATCCAACCTTGCCTTCGCAGAGGACTTTATGAAAGGATGTGCAACCACTCAAGTGAATACACAATCCCGCCTTCCGTAGAAGGGCTTTTGAAAACATACAACCCCACCTGTATCGCGAAGACGCCTTACGGTGAAAAGGAATCATGCGCACAAAGTATACAACCACACCTACATCACGGAGATGCTTTACAGTGAAAATGAATCATATGCAACACACAAAGATAAGTACACAACCCCACCTGCATCGCGAATACGCTTTACGTTGAAAAAGAAGCATACACCGCACATTTTATCACAATGTTTAAGATATCCAAACATTTACTACAATATATGCCCCCACCTTAAAGTGGTTGATCCCTCGTGCCGGTAGCAATCAAGTTTAAGGTAAGGCTGAAAACACGTGAGGGAACAAGAGCTTTCGCAAAGTCCATGCCCCAAAGTAACATGTGCTTGCGATCGTTGATTGTTCCCAACAATCACAATAGAAACACATTAGTATTATATGCTAACAATTAACAAACTTCGGTTAGAAAATCTTAGCTAAGATAACAACCAAATCATCTTGTGAACAATTGATACAGAAATAAGGCAACATGTTGCTCAAACAAACCAAGGCTATACTTACTGGTTCAGAACCAAGAATAGCCGTTAGGTTATACTTCAGGTATCTCAGAACCGAGTGTAGCTACAAGGTGAGATACAAAAACATTTCAAAGTGCCTAGAAGCAGATTTAGAGTATTGCAAAGGTTTGTCACAAGAATTTCACAACATGACACATGATCACATCATGACACAAAAGTGATTCTACTAGTCAAGCGTTAGTAACAAATTACCCCCGTCTTCATATATGGTCTGGGTATATTTTTATTCTTGTTGTAGGGATGCACAATCCTTATCATAAATGTATATTTGTTATCGTTAGTCGTCGATTAGTAGAGCCACAAGTATAGCGAAAGAATGAAATCACAAAAAAATAGAGAGGAAGCAAAAGTGACTTAGGGTCACAACGTGGAAGGATGCCCCCAAATCATCCTCCACAATGTTATGCCCCCAAGGCACCACACGCAACAATTGCACTATGAGAGGAGAGTAGAAGAAAAGAGAAACAAATAGAAGGAATGTCACAACGAAGGTGGTCTCCTTGTATCCTTGACCTTACAAGAGTATCAAGGGTCATCCAAGGAGACCTAAACAAACATTTAACACAATACGGGGGAACACAACACATACACATACATATATCTATCTAAGAGGACGCCAAACTTGTGAGCATCTTGGAGAGGTGCTCCATCAAGTGTGGTGAGATGGGTGAGAAATTCATACCTATTTGATTTTCATTACCGAAGTAGTCGCAGGATGCTTGTTTCACAAGATTGCGTATATTTGAAACCTTCTGATGCTTGCGGGGAGGTGAATCATTACCTTTTTCAATAGATGACTCACACCTTGCTCTTTTCCTTTCTTTTTCTTTCTTATTCTACTTTGCATGATGAATGAGCCATTCACGATGAAATGGGATGCTTTTCATCGTTACAACTTTCTCTTGCTTAAAGCGATTACATGTAGGCTGCTCCATTTGCGTATCTTGTGCATTTTGGTTATCTCCTGATCCTTGAAGGGATAATGGAGGAGGAACCTCAACTTAGATACCTTTTTCTTGTGGTCGAGGTGGATCTTCTTTTTTTGTCTTATCTACTTCTATCATGCCAATTATTTCATCATATTCGAGATATTCATCTTCAGACCTATTTCATTCTGTTGTTCCACCATGTTGTCATTATGCTTAGGAAAAGGATTACTGAAGATTAGTAAATTTTGATTCGGAGGGGCTATCGACTTATTTCCATTGTCATTCACATCGGTCACTTGTATTATGTTAGAATCGATGAGGTCTTGAATTTCATGTTTAAGATGCATACATCTTTTGGTGTCATGCCCCACCGAGCGATGATAGTGATAATGCATTAGCATCAAATGAAGGTCCTTGCATCTTGCTACTATCTAGTGGACGAGCATGAGGAAGCTTCAAAAGGTTGTTATTTACTGCTTGAGTCATTAGCAAATGGAGAGAATCCGATAATGGAGTGAATTGTCTATGTCGTTGCTTGAATTGAAATGGGGTCCGATTAGGTTTTGTAATGGCGGACACTTGCGATTGAAAGTTATTCAAATGTTGCCCATTGATCTTGATGAAATTCTTGTTATGCTTCTTACATGAGTGTTGAGATGTACCCGCTGTGAATTGACCAACTGAAGCCGATGAGTTATGATTCTCATACCGATTAGCCGAAAGTTGGTAATCTTGGAGAGCTGTGCATAGATGTTGAAAGGAATTATACTTCATTAACAATATTTTATCATGTATGTTCGGTTGTAGATTCGTAATGAATACTTTTTGAACATCCTCATCTATAATCGGATATTGTATTTGTGCAAAGAGAGTTTGATATCGACTGATGAATTTCGTTAATTTTTCTTTTGGACCTTGTTTACAATGGACCAAATCAATCAATGAGATAGGAGGTCCAATGTTTTCCTTGAAATGTTGCAAGAATTGATCAACTAGCTGTGAGAAGGAATGTATTGAATTATAAGGTAGAGAGAAAAACCATTCCAAAGAAGGAATGTATTGAATTATAAGGTAGAGAGAAAAACCATTCCAAAGAGGTATCTTTGAGAGAACGAGGAAAGAGTTTTGCTAACAATGCCTCATCAAAGAAGAAATCACTACACATTGCTGTGAATGCTGCCACATGAGTATTAGGATCACCTTTACCACTGTACTTTTCAAAGTGAGGAGTCTCAAAATTTCTAGGCATTTGAGCTCTTAGGATTGTATAAGATAAAGGACTGCGAGCATGATATGTTGGTATATTAGGTTGAGAGGAAACATTGGTTAGATTTGTCACTTTTTGCTGCAAGGATGTCATACTTTGCAAAAGTTGGTTTAGGAGTACATCATTAGGTGATGTGGTTTGTGTATTTGAGACAAGTATTTGATGTTGCAGTCGTGAAATTGAGAGGTGGTTTGGGAATAAGTGGAAGTGATGGGTGGCTGAGAATAGTTATTCATGGGTATGGATACATGAGGTGCTGAGTTTTGGTAATTAAATGCCACGACTTTGTAATTTTGTGAATTGTTCCCATTAGATGTTCCCATGCTAGTGGTAGCATTACTACAAGCTTGTGCATTGTGTTGGCAATATGTGTTGTCATTGATGTCAACATAGTATACATTGATGTCAACATAACAGATGGAAATGTATAGACAAACTTGTACAAAGAAAGAGATAGTATCGTCAAAGCAAACCAATCTGGGAGAAGAGAAAACAGTCTAAGTGTGGAGAAGAGAAAGTAGTATAAGTATGGGGAGATGATTAGTTTTGGGTTTAAGGATAGTGCGGAGGAGAAAACTTATATCCTTGCATGATTCCTTTATACACATATATACCTCATAAACTGGGAGTACCGCACTCAAGGGTAAGAAGTAGTAAATTGACTAAGGCACTCACAGTGCACATCCTAAGGTAGAGTCAACTTGAATTGGTCTGCACTTCTCTGCAAAGAAAGTCTTGGTTCTGTGGTTCTAAAGATAGCTTTTGGTATGTATGGACATGATATATCCAAGCTTTCAGCTCCTCACATCTTTAGCCTGAGAAGTTACAAGGGACAATGTATTGGCCATCATCTAGATAGGGTAGAGGAGTAATGAGGAGATAATGGAATGCTCCGCATTCCTCCGGAAGAAATTGTTTGTCATGGAGTTCTAAAGAATGACTAAGATATATATGAGACTTGTTACAATGAAGCTTCAAGTGGTTTGGTGGTTCGCAAAGATAGTACTTAAGTAATAGAAGCAATACAGTCTGTTCCGGACCCTGAATACACAAGTTGAGTTCTGCAAAAGATGAAACATGTATAGATCTATCACCAGAGCATATGCAGAGGAATTATGTGGTCCAAGGTACATCAGGGATGATCTGCATGAAGATAGTTTTCATTTTCCAATACCGCATCAAGTTATCATGTCTGCAAGTAAAGTTTTAAGTATAACTGTCCTCCGGAACCCTGTTCATCCAAGTCATCTTTTGAATTCCTCTGGAAACATCAGATAAAGGTGTGCGGATCTGATAAGTAGCATATATTGATGAACAAGTTCATCCTTAGAAGGTTTCAAGTCTTGCATTTCACTGTAACATCATATTTTGAGATGTGAAGTATCATACAAGGTCCAAAATACTCTGTCTTCTACAGAGGCATGTTTCTTGTTCTGTGGATGCATAATTTGATGTGATACTTCTTCAGTAAGGTATATGGATGTTGTTGAGATTATATATGAAAGAATCCTTGGTTCGCATTAAGTTTTTGGCTTCTCCTTAGCTGCATGAAAATGGACAGTTAGTAGTATGGAACAAATTGAGCCCATTGGATAAGTATCTGATATATGCGCAGGATGGAAAGATATGCTTTGATCTCTCTTATGAACCTCTAAGGTCCGCAACAAGTTTTTCTTATCACATTGCATGTCTTGAGGCTTACTTGTGAAGAGGTACACATTTCATCTAAGTGATATTTTGATGCCGACCTAATCAGTGTTGTGAAGTGTTGTGGAATATATTTATAGAAGATAAATTTCATTTGTAAAATAAGAATGTGAATGCGAAAAAGAGCAGAGCAGAATGCAAGAAATTAAGTGTGTAGAATCAATTTGAAGATATGTATTGAACAAAAAAGTAGACTGCATTACTAGCATAAATCAGATGTGTTCCTTGTAGCAGTCCAAGTATACTTGTTTAAATCCCATTGCAGTGAGCATAGCACTTAGGGAGTAACAACTTCCTTGGGTTGTAGCCCTAAAACAATGTTGTAACACTATTGCTGTGAGCATAATTTATTGTGAGTTAATCCTCACCGTGGTTTTTCCCTATTTCAGGGTTTTCCACGTAAAAATACTAGTGCCATGTGTTGATTATTGAATTACATGTTTTCCTTTATGTTCTCTAAGTTATTTAGCTTTATCAACAAATGTTTGTTTAAAGTTTTTAAGTGTGATGAGTCACCCCCCTTTCAACACCCCATTTTGTTCAATTGGTATCATAGCCAAGTACCTTTGAGAAGCTTAACCACTGAGGTAGATCCTACACTTGAACACATGGAATTTGAAGTGATGGACAATGATATATTTATACCAGAACCAGATCTAGAAGCAATTGAACCTAAAGGTTGGGACCTTGAGTCTAATGAAAGTGAAGTAGACCTTGAAGGAGAACTCAAGTCAACTCTTAATGGTCTAGAGAAAGCAAAATAATTAAACTTAGAATATGAAGATATGCTTGAAAAGGCAAAAGAAACAACTGACAAATTGAAGGCAAAGGCCAAAGAATCAAAAGAAAAAATGGGAAAACTAAAAACTCTGATAGAAGGAGATAAAGGAGACTATAAGCTCAAGGAGGCAGAAGAAATGATCTCAAATTTGAAGGTCATGGTTGAAGAAGAAAAGAGGATTGAAGATTGCTTAAACATCAAGCTCAATGAAGAATCAACTAAATGTTTTAAACTTGAAGAAGAAATTGTCACTCTAAGGAAAGAACTAGAAAAGGCAAAAGAGCAAATTGACAAAGGACTAGAACTAAAAGGAGGAACTAAAATTCTTGGTGAAATAATAAGCTCTCAAAAGCCATCAAAAGGAAAAATAGGTCTTGGTTTTGAGAAGGGAAAAAGTCCTATGATCAATGTCTCTGCAAACTTGTATGATAACTTTCATTTAGGAGGAAAGTCTGAAAGCAAGAAGGAAGAAATCTATGCTGAAGATCCCAAGAGAAAAACTTACAGAGTTACAAGAGAAGATGAATTCACTCCCGTCCAAAGACAAAGGAAGAATATGAAGAAGAATTTCAAAATCCTCAACCTACAAGGCAACCAGCTCACATCAGGTATTTTCAAGGTTTCAATGGCAATAGTTTTACTTGTAATAAGTTTGGTCACAAAGCTGTGGATTGTAGAAGTAAGATAAGCCAGAACTCTATTAGGCGTTATGCATGCAATAAGGTGGGACATAGGGCTAATGAGTGCAGAAGTAAAATGCCAAGGTATAACAGGGATAATGCTCAATTCTTTTATGGATACTGTTATACTTGTAATAAGTTTGGCCACAAAGAAGCTAACTTCAGATCAAAGGCAAGAAGAAATGGAAATGCTTAGCAAACAAAATGCACCTGTCATGAGTGCAATCAAACAAGACACTCTGGAAACAATGTGAGGCTTGCCTCCCAAAAGAAAGTCAATATTGCTCAGCAAAGGATGGAAATGAACAAAGTATGGAAGAAGGAAGTATGTGATATTTCCAAACCTTTGCCTAGTGTAAGTGGATCCTCCAAAAATTAAAAGATAAAGTATTGGGTTAGGGGGACTTACAACAATATAATTTTCAAACCCCTAAACATGCAAGATGCTAAGTTCTCAGCATATTGATTGGTGCTGGCATGAGAATGATAAGATAAGGAATTAAAGGAGTCTAATGAAAATTCCAAAGAAAAATCTTTAAATGCGACAGATTGCGGAAGACTTTAGGGTTTACTGTGATATGGGCTTCTGCCAAGAGGTTATATGAACTCAGGGGGAATTGTTTCTACAAATTCTTCATCTCCCTTTCTTGATGATGAAAGCATCCAACATATAGATAAACTTAACAAAAATTCTAGAGCAATTAATTGATATGCGGAGGATTGCTAAAGGTTTATAAGGTTCTGCATATGAATAGGGCAAATTAGGTTAATATAGAGGATGCAATTAATTCAGAGTAAAATTGTTTGGTGTAATAGATATATAGGCAATGCCTAATTATTTTGATCACATTTGATCGATGACAAAAGATTTGAAGAGCTAAAAGGAAAACTGAAGGCACTCAACAATTCGACCAAGCAAGCCCTATTACCGCATTCTTAGGTATTCTTTAACTCCTTTGGTTAAAACCCTAGTTCATAAAACTATTAAGATGGCTGCATCCTTTACTCCTTAGTTGATCAATATTACTGATAAAACCTGACTGAAATTCAAGAAACACCCATATAAGGCAGTAGAGCATTATCTAATGTGCCTGCATTTGTGGTATACACGAAAGATGTTAGGATATACATTCATGCAAAAGTGGAGGAAATTGATCATGGAAAATTTGAAACCCTAAGGCATAAATTATTAGATGATGATGATATACATTACAAACCTGAATATGCCAACATTGAAGCAAAATGTTTGGATATTTGGAAAGATTTTCTGGATTTCTGCAATGAGCATGACTGGGTTAGGTATATCCTTAGTAGAATTCATAATGAATTCATATACCTTGACAAACATCATCGAATAACTAAAAAAGCTATTAGAGTTGTAACAGGACTATGTTCCACTAGTTCCATACCACAGTTGAAATCAATTAAAAATGAAAAGGTCATTGAATTAATTGGTGCCAAATTTGACAAAAGGGCCTTAACAATTGATGACATTATTGATCCAGTGTGAAATATGCGGCAATGGGAATTGCCTACATTGTATACTACTCCAACAGAGGGATCTGCAACAATTAGTATTCCACAATCTACTTTCTCTAAAAAGACAACCCCTACCAAACAGACACAAGTCTCTGAAGAGCAAACACAGACAAAACCTAAGAGAGAACAATTAGAAAAGAAAAAATAAACCATTGTGGATGAAATTGAGAGTGATAAGTAAGAAGAAGCGATTTCTAAGAAATAGAAAAAGCAAAAGAAGAAAAGGAGATCACGGGTCAAGGTGAAGGCCAAGAGAAACAAGAAACAAGGTGTAGAGATAAGTGAAGAAGAAGAAGAGGAGCCAACTCCTCCTCCCAAGAAGAAAAAGAAAAATGACTCAGGAACCATTCTTCTAGGGGATCTCTGTCTCTTGAAGCTGTCTATAATGCAATAATTCATCACAACTTGTTTGATGAAATTGTAGCACTCCACCCTAAATGCATTTCCAAAGATCAAGTCATCATTGAGAAGGCTATTGTTATGTATATGATGAGGTATAATAAGTCTCTAGAAGAAATCTTGGCTAAAGTACCAGAAAGTCTACAAAATGCCTTAAGAAGAGACAGATGAAGTTGTGGTACTTGATGAAAACATCAGACAAGATGCTTTGAACAAAGTCAGTGCTTCCCTATTTGAGGAAGAGAAAGAAAAGTTGATCCAAAGACAAGCTGAAGAACTAAGGACCAAGCATAGAGTAGACACTCTTATGCAAAACAAGGAGGATATTGAGCAAATCACAAAAGAAACTAAAGAAATCACTCAAAAGGTACTTGGTGAAATAAGAGAAATAGAAAATATAGAATAGTCACATGTCTCACTGCCACAATCACCTCATCATGCTATTGCATCATCTCCGGAGAAAGAAGGTGAAATGGGTAAGGACACGCAAAAAGATATGAATGCTGATTCTACTCCTCAAGACAGTCTGGAAAATGAGAAAAGTATTCCGGATAACACTAAACAAGTGGATGGCCAAACAAATATGTAAAATTCACAGGATGTTCCAGAAATTACAAGGCAACATGAAGATCCTACCTCTGGAGAAAAGTCAAGATGGGGCAGAGGAAACTGGTCAAGATTCAACTGACTCCGTCATAGTACTGCTAAACTTACAGTTTCAATTTTAACCAATTGTTACTCCTCAACTGCTGCAAGTTCCAACAAATGAAGGACAAATTGATCTAACAAGCATATCTCCTCTACATAAGTTGCAGCTTGGAGACATACTGTATGCCTCTATAAGAAAGGAATTCTTACAAGAAAATATAAAGAAATCTAGTGCAATAGAGGATGCTGTAAAATTGATACAAGGGTTACCAGAGGTAACCATTGATCCCTCAGTGCCTCCGGAATAGAAGCTCAAGTTACTAATGGATTCCTTTAAGGATCACTCCTCTCTGATAGAGCAAAAGGCAAAGAAAGAGGTAGCACAAAGAATTAATGACAAAAATAACTGACAAGTATGCTAATGCACATCACAAGCTTACAGAAAATCTGAAGAAATTTAAAGCTTGTATTGAGGAGGCCACAACCTTATATCTGTTGTCTAAAATGGCCTACTTCAACAAAGAATATCAAGGCACAAATTGACTCTATTGAGTCATAGATCTCTAATATGGCCGAAGTATATGATATTTCCAAGGACAAGATCGGTGCAACAAGGGCACAAGTGGAAAACCTGCATACATAGATGTCTCAACTACATGACCAAAGAGAAAACTTGAAGAAATAGTTTGGTTAGTTGAGGAGGCAGTAAATTTGAGACTTGCCTCAATGTCTAGTCTATTAGGGGAAGCAGAAAAGCAAGATCAAAAGATGAGGACCCCAAACAACTTAGAAGAAGCTGAAGAAATGTACATGGAGTGTGAATGTCAAAACTACATGCTTGTCTTTGTAAGCACAAAAATCACACAGCCTCCATGAGGACCCCTATGATGATTTTAATCCTTGTCACGTACATGTAAGCATAAAATAATGTCCTCTAAGTAGAAAACCTCTTGATGACGTGTCTTCTTTCTTGTCTTGTGTTGTTTCCTCTTTGTCGTTTTCTCTCTATCCCCATTTTCGATGCTTTTCGACGCTTTTTGCGACACTTGTCGATTTGCATTTTCTGAGCTTTTGACCTTGCTCCTAAGCCTTGTAAGCATCTTGTAGGTGAGTTTTCACCTTTCCCCTATGTTTTTCATCCTCTGCACCCCTAGAAGCCTTCTAGAGGTCCCCCCTTTCCATCTCCCACTTTCGGTTTTTAGTTTCACTCAACCAATCCAAGTCTCCCCTATTATTTCCAGATCTCCCCTGGGAGATCCTGTAGGTGCAAGTGGAGATTTAGATTCTTGTACATAATTGACTTGTTTCTGGAGGTAGAACCCCTCCTTTCTCTCTCTTCTGTCTTCTCCCTTTTGCTGTTCTTTAGAAAACCTTGTTTTGCCCAGATCTCCCCCGGGCAACCCTACTGGCACAAGGGGTGACCCTGTCGCATTTCCAGCCACGGAAAAACTTGAGTTTCTCACTAAAAAAAGCTCCATTTTCACCTATTTTTCTTCCAGTTCGCATGATTTTTGATTCCTAATATATAGTTGACTATTTCATGCACCCACACATGCATAATTAGCTCCATTTGATTTAAAATTAACAACTCAATCAATCTCATGCATCCTTTCAACTCCATTTCTTCTTCAGTGATAATCTATAATTGATTTATCACTCCATAGTTAGCTGAGTTCACTGGGCAATCAACCTTGTTAACTCCCCAATCAATCCTTGTTAACTCATCAATCAAATGAGTTAACTTCTCAATCAATCCCATTCTTCAAACCTATAAATACCCTCTCCCTCAAGCACAAAGGGAGGCAAATTGATTGTGCACACAACTCTTGGCAAATTTTTCTCTCCAAATCAGCATTCTAATGCTCTCACAGGATGAAGGTGCCATTTTCTTTATTCATTGTTCAACCAAGCATCGTTACGCTGCTTCATTCAATACCATTGTGCTCAACCAAAGCTCTCATTGAGCTCTTTCAAGCTTCAACAAGCTTCTTTTTGCTTCTTTGTGTCGTTTTGTCGTCAAGAGGTCTTCCCACTGCTTCAAAAGGACTCAAGGTTGCCAACATCAAGGATTTTTGAGGGTAGTGGAGTCACACAAATCTTCATTCTTTCAAGTTCCTCTGTTGCTTTATTCAATTTATAGTAATTAGAAAACCAAAAATTGCTCTTGGGAATAGTAAATCTTTGCTTTTTCCTTGATAGGTAGATCATGCATATTAGAATAATTGTTTTCATATTCCTAGATCTAGATTATTTGAAGCAACAATTTCCCTTTTTAGATTAGATTACTTCAAAACAATCGAAAAATCCAAAAAACATAGATTAAACTTGCATTAGGAAAAATCATATTAGCTTGCATTCATATTTCCCTTTCATAGATTAAAAAAGCACTTTTCATTTCCAAAATACTAAAAAAGCACAAAAACATGTTTGCATATCATTTATCTTTGCATGCATATAGAAATCCTAGAAAAAGACAAACTTGCAAATCCTCGATACCATCACGAGGTAAACCACGATAAACGATTCAATCAAACCCTTGATCACATCACAAGGTAAACACAAGTCAAATCATAACCAAACCCTAGGTCAAAACCCTAAGTCTAGTTAAGGTTGGTCATTACACATTTATCTCAATCTTGGCTCATGAATGTGCCTAGGAGTGAGGTGAGTGGGTAAGGGCTGTCCTCAACGAGATTGAGGAAATCAATGCACGACAACAACAAGAGACATTTACTTTACCACAACAAGATCCATTTGTCCTCTTATTGACAGAAGAATAAAGATAACTCCAAATACAACAAGAACTCATTCGATGCATTGAAAGACAAGAGGACATAAACGAGAGTAATCGCTTACCCACACAAAGGTGGAATAGAAGAAACCCCAACAAGAGAAGAGAAACTAGTGACCCTTCGGGTCATAGGGTTATCTCTACAACAACTGCCATCGAACGTAACATTCAACTTAGCACACAACAACAAAGGCCACAGAACTTGCCAACCCCTCTTCGCAAAGTCCATCTCTCCAACAAGCCAGACCCCCATCGTGTCTCGCCTCCTCTCGATTGGCTATTTCCATGAGAGCTGGAGTGACGTGGCAGATTGCCCCGTGGCAAGGAGGGAAGGGTCCGTGTGTGTGCTGAAATCCGACTTGACAGCCTAGGCAATCGGAGTCACGATTTTGAGCGTACCTATTTTGGTGAACCCGACGTGAAAAATAAAAACTTTTGAGAGTCTTCGCATTTTTTTTGCATCATTAAATCAATTTGGGATGGATTCAAATTCAGGGGACATCCAACAGACGCCCCACAACTTCTTGGTTTTTAACAACCCCACATATGAAGACATGGTCATTCAACTTGAAGAAATCAAAACTTGCCAAGAATGCAAAATCTATCAATGTGACTAACTCGCAACAAGCCAAAGGGAAATAGCCACCCAAATAGACAATGAGGTGAGTTATCAAAAGAAAAGCTTACAAGAAGCCTGGGGGGCACAAAAACCTCCCCATGTAATACATCAAGATAAAAAGTCCATGACATGTGAAGTGTCATCAAAAGGAACACGTAGGGTCAGTCAAACCCCAACACAAAGAAATCCATCTCAAGGTTGTAAAACTCAAAGAATGGAAGAAGCCTCACTCACATGCCTTATAGAAAAATTGGTCCAACGAATCAGGACCCTTGAAGCTAGAAATGGTTGTCAAAGCAAAATTCAAGAAAAACCTAGGGCACAGGGAAATCATTTCATTGATAAGATTGAATCAAACTAGGGGCAACACAAGACCCCCTCATCCAAAATTCCATGAAACATTTAGACCTCCCTTGCTCTCACTGTCCAACATGACAAGTCTCAATCAAATAGGTGGGATTCCTATAACGCAAAATCAACCATAAACGATCCCACCCAATATTCAAAACATAAACATGACACCATGTAGTCATCCAAAATTTTTAGGATATCAACAATCTAGCATACCCTTTCAACAAATGCAACAAGATCCACCTAAAGGGCTAATTTTTGGAGGAACAAAACCCTCTACACATAACCCCCTTCTAGGAACATACCTCGAGTATTTAAAGGAGCCTCTTGACTACAACATTCATCAAGTAATGCTATCATGTCCTCTCCCCGAGCTTTCAAAATTTAAAGGAGAGGGTGATTCCAACTCTCATATCAAGGCTTACATCATGGTAGTAAGAGAACTCCTTCCTTGGGATGGGGTGGTAGCAAATATTTTTCCAAAGACTTTGGAGGGTATCACTCTAGATTGGTACTATTAGCTTCTAGAAGCATTGATCCACTCTTTTAGGCAAATCATTGATCAATTTGTGGTTGCCTTCGACATAAACAAACTGGTCAATACAGGAATACGAGAATTTTTAACAATCAAACAAGAAGCCAATGAGTTGGTTGCACATTTTATCACATGATGGAGGAAAGTTCTCTATTCTTCAACTAGTGCATCAAACATGGATCATAGAGAACTTTGTGAGCTCTTCTTACATGCACTCAACAATGACATACAAGAACAAGTCCAAAAACTCCCTTACAAATCATACAAAGAAGCACTTGAAAGTGCCCTTAGAATTGACCAAGCCGCTATTGATAGTGAAAGAAGGGAGTATGATTCTAATGGAAGGTTGATAAACCATGATACAAATAACAAATCCTGGACAAACAATCAAGACATAGATGGATCAACAAACACCTCACCATCAGGGAACTACAATTGTGACTATGATACTCATACAAATTTGGGGAACCAAAATGTCAACAATTATCCCCCAAAAATCAACCAGCATTCGTACAACAATCATCATAAACCTCAATATCAGAATCATGATAAATATTTCTCATTTCACAAGAGAAGGGGGCATGAGATCAATTCATGTCGGGGGTACCATCGCTTCATATCAAACCTCCCAAAACGTCAACATAAATCATTCATGGACACATTCTCCCAAGATGAAGAACTTAGTCCCAACACCTTTGATCAAAACACCTTAGGCCTTGTGGAATTAGATAAGGATCAAGAAATTTGTGTCATACAAGGACCATAACAACCAGATGAAACCTCCAACAACTCAAATTTTTCTCACATGCTAGAGCTTATCAAGAGTTCTCCTATGCACAAGAATGCTCTCCTCAAAGTCTTAGATCTAGGCCATCTAGTTCAAAACACTCCAAATGAAAAGTCTTCTTCTTCAACATTTGATTTTGAAAAGTTACCCTTAGACATTGATATAGCCAAACAAGGTGACGTCCCCCTCTATTTGATAGTCCAAGTCCAAGACTGTTCCATTAAACATGTAATGATCGATGATGGGTCTGCAATCAACATAGTCTCCTTTTCGCTTCTTCAAAGAATGGGATACAATGAAACATAAATCACAAAACAAACTTCCATCCTTAGAATTCATGATAACCCAAACACTCAAACCATGAGTAAGGTCAATCTTCAAATCACATTTGGTCCCAAAACCCTCCCAATTGAATTTTATGTCATCAATAAAGAAACCACTTGCAACATGATCCTAGGAAGGCCTTGTATCCATAGGATGAGGGCCATTCCCTCCACATTATTTCAAGAATTACACTTCTCGTACATGGGACAAACCCACATCATCAAAGGAGATCCCGATCCTTTCGGTATTTATAGAGTTGAACAAATCAAAAAGAAGGGAAAGTGCATGGAAACCACTAGTGACCCAAAAATCAACACTTCTGAAAAAGGAGAGACATCAAAACAAATTGTGAACATAGACAAGACCTCAAAATGTATATGGAAGGGGGAAACAAGAGAATTCCCCTTCGATCCCAACTCAATAAAGTCTCACACTCCATTCAACTTAGTGGCCATTCCAATTGAACTAGACATAAACATCCCTATGGTTGAAATCATGACTGAAGAAGAAGAACCGGAATCCACACAGAAACTAGGAGAGTCAACACCAACATTATTTGCCCCTCAAAATTTCAAAACAAACATGGGAACTCAACAAGAATAGAAAATGATAAAGCTAGGGGACAAATCATCAAACAATGAAACATGTGAATACACAAAATTCCTCACTGAATACAAAAACATTTTCACACCAAGTCTTCAAGTGCCCTTGCAAAGACTTTCAAGTGAAGTTTAGATCAAGTTGGATAGGTCCACACATAGTTAAGGAAGACAAAAAACAATACTATCTCTATTGCATTATGGAAGGATAAGATCTTAGCATCTCATAAAAATCATAAAACATAAAAATACAAAAAAACTATAAAAATCAAGGTGTCAAAAAGAGTTTGTTTCTTGTATTTCAATATTATTCTATTCATTTTGCATTACAGTCAGTGACTTGCTCTTGTACTATTTTCTTTTTAGTAAGGAGTCTAGTGTTTCCTAGATATACATCATCCTTTCAAGATCTAGAGATTCCCCATTTTTCATAATCGCCATTATCCCCTTTTCATTCCCAGTGATTCTAATCAAGGCCTAGCTCTTAGATTTACACTGATCCCAGTCTTAATGAGTCAAGTTTTTAGGTCTAAACAAAGTCAGTATTCAAACCTACAGTGTTTAAAGGAAGCCTGCAAGTAGACCTTCCCAATTCTTCCCAAGTAGTAGAGAAGTCTGACCAGATTACAAAAACTTTAGGTGGCGCTCAGCCCCTTATCTTTCCTGGCCAAAAACATCAGGAGGATCAAAACTCCGAAGGAGGCAATCTAAAATTTGAGTGAATTAAAAAAGAGTGATCAAAATAAGAGTGTGAGAGATCAAATTATTGCATATCAAAGTTCCAAAAGCATTCATTTCTTGAAAAGTCAAAAATCCAAAAAAATTGAGAAAAATCAAGTGAGACATTCTGAAAAATACAAAAAAAGTGAAAAAGCAAAAAAAAAGAGATAAAAAAAGAGTGAAAGAGAGAAGATTGCTGAATGTCCATACTCTTGGGTGGAGATCAGTCTAAGCTCGAAGCCTTAAGGGTGACATTCTAACAGAGAAAGTAAAAAGAAAGGTACAAAGCACACACACACACACACTAGCTGAGCAAAACCAAGAGTCTAGTAGTCTCTAGGATCATCTTCTACCTAGGGACCCTCGTTCTTTCCTATTTGTCCTTTACCCTAGGTCTACCTTGCTTGCCATCGATGATCTAAGTCTAGCGAACACCAATAAAATTTGTTACTTGTCTAAGTTGAAAGCTTGTCAGATTGTCTTATCTAGATAAGGATAAGTGTTTAGCCTTTAGCAAAGCCCAAAATCAGAGATTCTCCATTTTCATTCCCGCTCCCCATTTAAGTTCTAAATCCCTTCTCATAGCCTTGAATAGGTCTCTCATATCAAGACAACTCGCAATCCTTTGGATTGAAAATCATATTAAAGAGCAGTCACAGTGTTTGTTACACATTGCATTCATGCCAAAATCAGAAAAAGAGTCTCAAAGCAATAAAGTCAAACGCCATCTCATGACACTCAGTAGAAGTCAATGTTTCATTTCAGCATTTCTTGTGTTCCTGCATTATCATATCGTGAACTGCATCTCATACATATGCCATAAAAAATTACAAAAACATGTCATCGTTATCATACTTGCATCATTAAAAGAGTTGAAAAAGTCAAACATAATAAAAAAGTTCTTAAACCTTGAAAACATGCACAAGAGATGAGTACAAATCTGATAGGTGAAAACCACAAAAGGGTAAACTTTAATAGATACATTCAAAGTTTACATGTACAAGAGTATCAAAGAGCTAGGACAAAATGCTCTCAAAAAGAAGTAGAGGCTCCCCATGCAAGGGGGCATGAGTTCAAGAAAGGATGTCAAGGTTGGTTCCCTTCAACGGAACCCTCAGGACTTCGGCTCCTCTGTCTACGAATACCACTCGTTGCTCCATGAGACCTACGGGAGTGAGGTGCCCTACTGTGAGCATGTGACTATGAATGCCCCACCATACTAGCATCTCGTCATCCAAAACTAAGACGAGCCATCTCTCGAAGAACCTGATTCTCACCCTTAAGGGTGTGAATCTTGGCCTTCAAGTCTGCATTCTCCTGACATCCATGATAGACATGAGCGAAAATGTCTATGTCGCCCAACAACAAGGGGCATACTAGGATCATCTAAAAGATGGTCTTGAGTCATCCTAGTGAAGGGAGAAGCCAAACCAACATTAATCTCGTGAACAAAATCCCTCCACTCTCTGACATTACCTAAAAAAGTGAATCGAAAAAGAAAGACATGTCAGTTCCCCATGAAAAGAGAAAGGACAAAAGTGCAAAAAACAAATAAACGAAACTTATGTGGATCACCAGGCTGCCAATCAAGGTCAAGTTGTCGCATCACCTCATCCAAATGAGGAGGTCAGGGAACAATAGGAGGACCCTCAGGGATGTCAGGTGCATCATCTGCATCATCGGTAGCATCAAGACCCTCATCTTGCACATCCTTGGGTAAGCCCTCATCTGACAAATCATCATCATTAGGAACATAGTCCTCGTCGGTAGACTCTGAATCCACAACCATATTGAGAGATCGGGAAGGAATCCCTCTCCCTCCCCTCCGTCCTCCTCTGGGAACTCTAGTAATGAAGACTCTAGGAGTCAAAGGAGTCCAAACAATGACCTCTATCCAATCTCACCCATCTCTTGAATAATCCTATAGCAAGTGGACATTAGGGGCAAGTCCTCAGGGAAGTCCTCAACGAACTGCTATGAAACACGCTCAACAAGATGAACCTCAACTAGACTATTACAATTTGAAATCTTGAATACTCCATGACTGTAATCTCTGACCTCGCCATCATGAGCCCAGGATCCCTCCATGTCACGATAAGGATCAAAGATCATGTCCTCATATGTAAGAGTAGCGATAGTGGGTAAAGAAGCATCAAAGTGACCCACATGCATCCACCTAGCTGCTCTCGACAAACATCTATCTGGAATCAGAACAAGCTTTTTATAGCGCCTAATATGCTCAAATATCTATGCCATGATCAAAGAAGAGTGCCTAAAAGCTAGAGCCCCTCGTTGCAAAATACGATAGAAGTCCCTGTAGACCATGGCCAAAATGTCTGGTCCCCAAGCATAGATTGTGCCCTCCTCAATACCACGAATGATGGGTGCCCAACACCATCTCAGACGAGCTGAGGGCTTGTCTCTCGACAGCCTCGATGTAATCAAACTGATTAAGAATCTCCTCAGAAGTGTGATGTGAAGTCGAGGCACATAAGTGAGCTGGACTCCTGTCTGACCCCTGGGATGACTAACCCCCATGAACTCTACCTAGGATGCCTTGTCCTCCAAGGACTCGCTAGCTGGAAGGACTAGAGGATGTCCTCTCACAAGAACTCCAAGTATACGGTAGACATCATACAGAGTGATGGTCCACTCTCCAGAGATCTGTGGGAATCTGAATGTGTTTCTATCTGCATCCCAGTAGGTCAAAATATCACAACATATATGGGACACAGGGTGAATAACAAGCACATGACAAAAGTCTATCTAGACCTGTCTTCCTCAAAATAGCACGGTCCTCACTATTCAATGAAGTAAACATCCTTGAGAGCCACCCCTGCTCTCGGCAGGCATTCCATAAGATACGCATGTCCTGCAAGATCAAAAGAGAACTTTAGATTAGATCTCATAAACTCGCAAAAATCCCTAAAATCATAAAATTACAGAAAACCTTACACAAAAAAGCGAATATAGTAGCCAAAACATGTCAGATCAGAGTGAAACAAGCGTCAGAAAACATGAAATTTTAGTTAAAATCAACCCAACAGGGTCACCCCCGGGTGACCCTGCTGTCAGACAGGATCTCCCCTGGGTGACTTGCCTGACAAAATAGGCGACCCTAGAGAAAGATCCCTCGAACAAAAACTGCTCTAAAAACTTCATTTTTTAGCCAATTTTAGAAAATGAAAAACCTATCCTACTCTAAACAATGAAATAGAGACAATGCAACAAGAAAAATTGACAAAAATAGACAATTTCAAGAGATTTTTCACAAAATTCAAGCTAAGGTTTAGAGAAGGGTTTGTCACTGTTTGCATACTCGATGCTCCGCAGCTAAAGAAGAGGCGGCCATCTTTGCGATCTCCTTGACGATACCTTTCCAATGACTTCTCACACAATCAATTCCGTCACCGTTTCGCTCCGATCTCACAAATTGGCTTGCTTTGTTTGCCCTTAGCTTAGTTTCATTTATACATTTTAGATTAGTTCTTTGCTTTTATGCATCTCTTTCGTGCGTCATTTTGCGTGCATTCATTCGTATAGGTCTAAATCGACAAAGGCAAACAACTAGTCAAATTCAAAGGAGCCATGGTAAGTTCGTCATTTCAGTTTTCATTATTCATTTTGATACATTTAAATGCCAGACTAATACTAGTTATTGCAGGTACAATTGTGGGAAAATCGACAACAGGTAAGGCTTAGTTCGGGAACGGTACCTACCTTTCATGTAGACTACTGTCCCCGAAGGGGCAAATATGTAAGCACAAAAATCACACACAACCTCCACGAGGACCCCTATGATGATTTTAATCCTTATACGTACATGTAAGTATGAAATAATGTCCTCTAAGCAGAAAACCTCTTGATGACGTGTCTTCTTTCTTGTCTTGTGTTGTTTCCTCTCTGTCATTTTCTCTCTCTCCCCGTTTTTGATGCTTTTCGACATTTGTCGATTTGCGTTTTCTGAGCTTTCGACCTTGCTCCTAAGCCTTGTAAGCGTCTTGTAGGTGAGTTTTCATCTTTCTCCAATGTTTTTCATCCTCTACACCCCCTAGAAGCCTTTTAAAGGTCCCCCCTTTCCATATCCCACTTTCAATTTTCAGTTTCACTCAAACAATCCAAATCTCCCCCTATTATTTCTAGATCTCCCCTGGGAGATCTTGCAGGTGCAAGTGGAGATTTGGATTCTTGCACATAATTGACCTATTTCCGGAGGCAGAACCCCTCCTTTCTCTCTCTTCTGTCTTCTCCCCTTTGCTGTTCTTCAGAAAACCCTATTTTGCCTTGATCTCCCCCGGGCGACCCTACTGGCACAAGGGGTGACCCTGTTGCATTTCCAGCCGTGAAAAAACTTGAGTTTCTCACTCAAAAAGCTTTGTTTTCACTTGTTTTTTTTCTAGTTCGCATGATTTTTGATTCCTAATATGGAGTTGACTATTTCATGCACCCACACATGCATAATTAGCTCCATTTGATCTAAAATTAACAACTTAATCAATCTCATGCATCCTTTCAACTCCATTTCTTCTTCAGTGATAAGCTATAATTGATTTATCACTCCATAGTTAGTTGAGTTCACTAGGCAATCAACCTTGTTAACTCTCCAATCAATTCTTGTTAACTCATCAATCAAATGAGTTAACTTCTCAATCGATTCCATTCTTAAAACCTATAAATACCCCCCTCCATCAAGCATAAAGGGAGGCAAATTCATTGTGCACACAGCTCTTGCCAGTTTTTGCTCTCTAAATCAGCATTCTAATAATCTCATAGGACGAAGGTGTCTTTGCTTTATTCATTGTTCAACCAAGCATCGTTACACTGCTTCATTCAACGCCATTGTGCTCAACCAAAGCTCTCATTGAGCTCTTTCAAGCTTCAACAAGCTTCTTTTTGCTTCTTTGTGTCGTTTTATCGTTAAGAGGTCTTCCCACTGCTTCAAAAGGACTCGAGGTTGCCAACATCAAGGATTTCTGAGGGTAGTGGAGTCACACAAATCTTTATTCTTTTAGGCTCCTCTGTTGCTTTATTCAATTTATAGTAATTAGAAAACCAAAAATTACTCTTGGGAATAGTAAATGCTTGCTTTTCCTTGATAGTTAGATCATGCATATTAGAATAATTGTTTTCATATTCCTAGATCTAGATTATTTGAAGCAACAATTTCCCTTTTTAGATTAGATTACTTCAAAACAATCGAAAACCCAAAAAACATAGATTAAACTTGCATTAGGAAAAATCATATTAGCTTGCATTCATATTTCCCTTTCATAGATTAAAGAAGCACTTTTCATTTCCAAAATACTTAAAAAGCACAAAACCACGTTTGCATATCATTTAGCTTTGCATAAATATAGAAATCCTAGAAAAAAAAACTTGCAAACCCTCGATACCATCACGAGGTAAGCCACGATAAACGATTCAATGAAACCCTTGATCACATCACAAGGTAAACACAAGTCAAAGCATAACCAAACCCTAGGTCAAAATTTTAAGTCTAGTTAAGGTTGGTCATTACACACTTATCTCAATCTTGGCTCACAAATGTGCCTGGGAGTGAGAGGTGAGTGGGTAGGGGCTGTCCTTAATGAGATTGAGGAAATCAATCCATGACAACAATAAGAGACATTTACTTTACCACAACAAGATCCATTTGTCCTCTTATTGATAGAAGAACAAAGGCAACTCCAAATACAACAAGAACTCATTTGACGCATTGAAAGACAAGAGGACATAAACAAGAGTAACCGCTTATCCACACAAAGGTGGAATAGACGAAACCCCAATAGGAGAAGAGAAACTAGTGACCCTTCGGGTCATAGGGTTATCTCTACAACAAATGCCATCGAACTTAACATTCAACTTAGCACACAAAAACAAAGGCCGCAGAACTTGTTGATCCCTCTTTGTGAAGTCTAGCTCTCCAACAAGCTAGACCCCCGCCGTGTCTTGCCTCCTCTCGACTGGCTACTTCGACGAGAGCGAGAGTGACGTTAGTGGATCACCCCATGGCAAGGAGGGAAGGGTCCGTGTGTGTATGGAATTCTGACTCGACAGCCCCAGGTAACTGGAGTCGCAATTTTGAGCGTACAGTCTCTGAATGTACTATCTAGACCACAACTGTTCAACAAATCAAGGTAATCTACAAAGCCATTAGACCATCTAAATGAGTTGTTAGAACAATATAAATAAGACTTTTTGATGTACATAATATTTCAGAAGTATTGAGTAGATTGGCAGTACCATTTTTGTATTCAAGGGTACAATTTTGTAACTAAATAACACAGTCAGGGGGAACACAGTTTATATATCTTTTTGTAAGGGGGAGTACATATATGTTTTGGATTGATACAAAGGTTATCAATCCCTTTGTCCTTGATGTCAAAGGGGGAGAGAAACATATGTCTAAGGGGGAGTATATGTTGCCGTTAATGACAAAGGGGGAGATTATTGGCAATATGTGTTGTCATTGATGTCAACATAGTATACGTTGATGTCAACATAATAGATGGAAATGTATAGATAGACTTGTACAAAGAAAGATATAGTATAGTCAAAGCAAACTAGTCTGGGAGAAGAGAAAACAATCTAAGTGTGGAGAAGAGAAAATAGTCTAAGTATGGGGAGACGATTAGTTTTGGGTTTAAGCATAGTGTAGAGAACACTTATATCCTTTCATGATTCTTGCATACACAAAAGCATACCTCATCATTTGGGAGTACCACACTCAAGGGTAAGAAGTAGAAAATTGACTAAGGCACTCACAATGCACATCCTAAGGCAGAGTCAACTTGAATTGGTCCGCACTTCTCCGCAAAGAAAGTCTTGGTCCTATGGTTCTAAAGATAGCTTCTGGTATGTATTGAAATGATATATCCAAGCTTTTACCTCCTCACATCTTCAACATGAGAAGTTACAAGGGACAATATATCGACCATCATCTAGATAGAGAAGAGTAGTAATGAGGAGATAATGGAATGCTCTGCATTCCTCCGAAAGAGATCTGTTTGTCATACGGTTCTAAAGATGACTAAGATATATATGAGACTTGTTATAATGAAGCTTCAAGTAACAGAAGCAATACAGTTTGTTCTGGAGCCTGAATACACAAGTTGAGTTCTACAAAAGCTGAAACATGTATAGATCTATCACCAAAGCATATACAGAGGAATTATATGGTCCAAGGTACATTAGGTATGATCCACATGAAGATAGTTTTCATTTTCTAGTACCACATCAAGTTATCATGTCCGCAAGTAAAGTTAAGTATAACTATCCTTTGGAGCCCTGGTCATCCAAGTCATCTTTTGAATTCTTCTAGAAACATCAGATAAAGGTGTGCAGATTTGATAAGTAGCATAGATTAATGTCCAAGTTCATTCTCAAAAGGTTTCAAGTCTTGCATTTCATCGCAACATCATATTTTGAGATGTGAAGTATCATACAAGGTCCGGAATACTCTATCTTCGACAGAGAGGCATGTTTCTTGTTCCGCGGATGCATAATTTGACGTTATACTTCTTTGGTAAGGTATATGGATGTTGTTGAGCTTATATATGAAAGAATCCTTCATCTGCATTAAGTTTTTGGCTTCTCCCCAGCTACATGAAAATGGACAGTTAGTAGTATGGAACAATTTAAGCCGACTGGATAAGTATCTGATATATTCGGAGGATCCTGATTAGTTCCCTCAACTATGGAAGCTATGGAAAGATATGCATTGATCTCTCTTATGAACATCTAAGATCCACAACAAGTTTTTCTTATCACATTGCATGTTTTGAGGCTGACTTGTGAAGAGGTACACATTTCATTTAAGTGATGTTTTGATGCCACCCTAATCAGTGTTGTGAAGTGTTGCAGAGTATATTTATAGAAGATAAATTTCATTTGTAAAATAAGAATGTGAATGCGAAAAAGAGCATAGCAGAATGCAAGAAATGAAGTGTGCAGAATCAGTTTGAAGATATGTATTGAATAGAAAAATAGGCTACATTACCAGCATAAATTAGATGTGTTCCTTGTAACAGTCCAAGTATACTTTACTTTTTTAAATCCCATTGCAGTGAGCAGAGCACTTAGGAAGTAGTAGCTTCCTTGGGTTGTAGCCCTAAATCAAAGTTGTAATTGCTATAAGCATTAATCATGGAGTAGTAGCTTCCTTGGATCGTAGCTCTAAAACAATGTTGTAACACTTTTGTTGTGAGCATAATTTATTGTGAGCTAATCCTCACCGCGATTTTCCCCTATTTTAGGGTTTTCTACATAAAAATATTGGTGTCATGTGTTGATTCTTGAATTACATGTTTTCCTTTCTATTCTCTATGTTATTTAGCTTTATTAGCAAATGTTTGTTTAAAGTTTTTAAGTGTGTTGATTCACCCCCCCTCTCAGCACCCCATTGTGTTCAACATATTGGTAGTGAGAATTGATTATGTAAAAGTGGATATTCCAATAGTCGGTATGGGTGCCAATACTTGTGAGCTTATATGCTTTGGTGGTGACACATTTTCTATGACATTTGCACAACTAGCCACATACATAATGTTGTGATCCACTATGTGGGCTATTCCATGGAGCATGTCAACACCTTCTTGTTCTTCTTGTAATAATCCTTTTATACCATCAATAAGAGGTATCACGTCTTGAGCTAGATGTGTACCTCCTACAATTTGTTGGAAATCAACAAGTTGTTTGTCTAGTTTCTTGATTTGCTCTTTAGGCACATGTGTAACTATGTCAATCACATATTCAGAATCATGAAATGGTTGTTCTTCTGACATGTTGGTATTGGTGATATTTTGCAAAGATGTTGATTCATCTTTTGTAAAGTAGTTGAGTAATGGATTTTTAGATGTTTGCATATCATTGCTATTAAAAGCACAAGAACCCATCAATCTACAACTTCTTCTTACCGAGGTGATGGTGTTAGGGCAGTGGGTTATACAACTTGTACACAGTTTTATAACACTCAATGCACTAACCAAGGAGATTATCAATAAGATTATGAATATTAAAGTAGTTATACTTGCTGAAATACACAATGTGTAATTACAAAACTATGAATTTTCAAACCAAGGATATGAAATGATGCAAGATTTTCAAATGAATAATGAAAAATATGCTATAAATCAATGCAAGATCTAATTTGAACTATCAACAAGATGCAAATGCTCAAAGTTACGGGTTCACCAAAATGTTAAGTGTAAAAAAGGAGAATGATGACAACTAGCATGCACACTAGATCAATCCCTCTTTCACAATAAAATTCAAAGACAATACCGAGCCAAATCACTACCAAATGAAGGTTGACTCATCTACAAATCTTGTTCTCTTGTTTGCTACAAAAAGATTAGATTTAATCAAGTCCCTTTTATCAAACCCTAGGTCAATAATGCACTAAACCCTAGTTCTATGATGATTTGATTATAACAGAAGATATACAATAGATATCTAGAAACTGATTGTACATGGATGATCAGGAAGATGATAGAATCTGTGTCCCATAAGTAGAGGTGTCGGAGGACTATTTTGGGACTGCCCAAGTCCTGAATGATGGAATATGAAGAAACTATAAATTGGAGAAATGTTGCAGAAGCTACCCTTAAAAAATGCCAGAACTGAAGTTAGCAGGGGTAGAAAGACTAGGGTGCCACCTCCCAAGTCTTGCACAGAGGAATGTTCCATAATTGCTATCGGATCCTGAAATCCTCATCCTTGCTCAGTCTTCTTGTATCTTCATATTTCCCGAATCTCACTGCTTTAACCTACACACAAGAAGAATATAAGGGGTTTGGGGGTTATGGTGTTTAGGGACGTGCCTCAGTCAAATCTCAGGATAGCATTCAAGCTTCCCAACACTGTTGATAGATAAAAAGAGCGTGCCCTTGCAGGGTAGAGGCTAAACACAATAATAATATGATGAATCAAATGATGATAAACAACAATGATATCACCTATGTGATGAAACCCTTAGAAGGATGAAGGATATTCAACTCATAAGGGGAGATAGATGATAAATCAAACTTGCAATAACACACACAATGACAACACAAATCTGCTCTAGAATCACAATGAATGCTTTGAATGCTCTTTATTCCAATCCTTCAAGTTGGCTATCTCTATCTAGGTTCATAATGAATTCAAAAACACACTTATATATACTTTCTCGCTAACATTCGTGAAATTAAACTAAAAGAGCTGACAAAGAGAAACCTTTTTAAAGGTCTCAGGCCGACATAACTTTGATTCTGCCCCGACCAATTAGGGAAGACTTGGGTGGTGGCACCCAAGTCTTTGAGCCCCTTTTAGGTTTGGGATAAGATTAAGCATGGGCCCCTTATTCCCAATTTACATTGGTGTTAGGCAATTTTGCATCAAGATGAATATTTAGAATGTATATTGTAAACATAGGGACCCAGGAGCTAAACAAGGAGGTAAAAAGACATGTTACTCCATAACAACTTGTTATTTTTAGTTCCTTTTCCATTTTATTGCAATCCTCTTGGTTTGGCTATATCTACTCTTCTTCCATTTTGGGGCTTGGTAGTTCAACCATTATATGTTTTGCTTCTTCCTTCGCCATCTTAGATTCCCTTTTTCTTTAGCCAAAATTTAAGAATTTACACTTATTGTATAGATTAAAAAATATTACATGGCCAATCCTTTCATCAATTCTAATTTCCAACTTGAGCATTCATTCTTGATGACCCACTATATGTCCTTAATTATGGACCATTTTGAGGCATATAAATATTTGTGTAAAAAGCCTTTGCTACTCCTTGTGCATACTTAGAGATAGAATTTTAATAAAAACTTGTTGGGTTGTTTGATGTAACAAATTGATTCAAGGAAATGCAAAGAAAAATCTTTTGAATTTCATGCTAATTGTTGATATATTAACATCTTCTTGCACATGAATATGGTGGATGTTTATGTTAGGTTTATTTCATTAATTAGTCCTTTGGAGATAAGTACACAAGGATAAGTGAGTACACATTAATGGAAATAAATATAGAGGTTCCTTTGAAAAATTGACCCATATTTGTGCATCGACCCATATTTGTGCATCAAAATGATGAATGATAGGATTGCATGAGGATTAATGGATTTTGATTGTGGATAATGTAGTACAAATCGATGGAGTTGGATTAAGACAATGATGTAGGATGATATTGGATTATCGTAGTGGACTATGATTAGGATAATGAATGGAAGATGCATGATTATTGTAGTGGATTATGGTTAGAATAATGGATGAAAGATTCATGATTAGGATAGGGTTAAACGATTAAGGGATGATTAGCTTGGATGAAAGGATTAGTTGGAATGAGATGGTTGGATGAGTATGATAAGAGGGATGAAGTGATTAGGATAAGTGAAAATGAATGATTAGAAATATGAAATGGATAAGATAAATGATTAGGATAGGTGAATAATGGATGAGTAGGATGACTAGGAATGAATTTGATTGGATGAAAAATATGATTGGGATGAGATGATTAGATGGGTGATTATGATGCAAGGGAATGATTAGGATGGATGCTATATTTGGTTGGAATAATTAGGATGAAGTGCATGAATGAATAAGATGATCTACATCATCTACATCATCCTAATTGCCAAGTATTTAATTGACTAGTTAAGGAGTAAAGTTGATCCCAATAAAATCAAGGATATTGTGGAGTGGCCTATTCTAAAACCCTTAAGAACTTGAGAGGATTCTTAGGACTTGAATAGGGTACTATATAATATTTGTAAAGAGTTATGGCCACATAGCAGTTAACCCCTCAAAACACTTTTTAGAAAGGATGCTTTCTAGTGGAATGAGACCTACCTAATTTGATATATGGGAGGCTAAAGGAGATGATGTGTACATATATGACTAATAAATAATAACATCAACATCCTACCTTGGCATACTCATCATAATTCATCAACACCGATATTTGGATAGAGCTTATACCTTTTTTATATCCTTCCTTGACTACTTCATCTTCACCTTAACTCAAGTATTAGTGCTAAAAAATTCCCTGTGAAAACACAAACCCCCTTTAGCTTGGTCAACCCCTTTGCTTTATCGATTGCTTGAACACTTCGTAGATTTGTTAGGACGTCATTAGAAAATGGTGTTAGTCTAATCCATTTAAATATCACTGTAGAAATAAAAATATTTTGCCAACAAAACATGCCAACCATCCTTATTATATAAAAATGTTTATGTTAATTGTTTAATACAAATTTTAAGACTAAAATTCTCAATTAAATTCTTATCAATCATCTTTAATAGCAAATTGATAATTTATTAAAATCACTATCCATTTTTAGGAATAATCCTTAAGGAAATTTACACATGGCATTAGTTATATGGTCTTCAAAATTCCCATCTAATAACTATCCCTTTACAAGTTTAGGAACAAAAGGGGTATTACATTCACCCCCTAGGGACTTTGTCCTTGAAATCCAATTATAAAAATGGGTTTGGATATAGCTACCACATTCCTTCAGCTGAGCTTCCTAGGTGGCTAAATTAGGATGGTATTGATCTATTGCACTTTAACCTATTCAATGCTAGGTTGCAATCATGTATTTATTTGAACATATATTTATTGATCCTAGGTCGCAATCATGTATTTATTTACAAAATGTATTTATGGAATTAAACACAAATTTTGATTTACATTTTCTAACTTTTAAATTTTTCTTAGAAAAGATCACTTGGTTGAATGCATATATATGTACATTGTTATGTAAAATTAAACATTTTAATGTATTGTTTAAACCATCCAAATTTATATATTTTCAAGTTTTCAATTTATATGTATTTAAACACATGTTGTACCTGCAATTTAATATATATTTCCAATTCCTAATTTTATTTTAATTATTTTTTTGTAATTGCAGCTCTACTTCTACCTAATTTACACATAGCTGATCCCCCCAGGACCCCCCCAAAACCCCCACTGGGCAACCCCCACCACCATCCCCACCACCACCACCTGATGAGTCTCGCTTGGGAGAAACCATCGATTGAAACATACACACATTGCAAGAAAAAACATTGTTTTACAAAACCAAATCCATGCTTCACCACATATTTCATAGTTTGCATCTACGATGCTAACTATTATTGATTCAGTGAGAGCTATTCACACTGATTTAGAGACATTCCACTCATGGCGGGAGGAGAGGAGGCAGCTTTATGAGGATGGTCTCTCCTATAAAGAAATCAATGATTTACATATTACAAAAAATACGATTGCCCCATTTTTCATTGATCCTTCCATAGGCCAACAAATAACACCAAATAAAAAAAGAATTTCAATAAAATGGTGCATACATCAGTAGATAGCTGATAACTTTTAGGAGTGGTGGTGGATGGTCTTTGACCATCCACCATATGCTAATTATGAGGTTCCCCTATATTTTTGAAAAAAATATGGGTTGATTTTGTGATGGGTTTAAAGCCCAATTATTTTGATATGAGATCATTTCAGGGTGTGGGTGGGGCATGCCACAACATAGACTAGAGGCACATATTGATCCAAATCGACATTTGCCCCTTGTACCTATTGTTCCTTCTTTGCCCTCTGTTCCTGTGCCCTTTCACCAGTGTACAGTGGTCTCGGCACTTAGAGCTTTGTTGATGCAGGAGCATCCGGGTTCACGAGCAATCCTCATCAACCAAAAAGATTTTCTTGCTTTCTTGTTTGTTTGTTTTTGCCTTGCATTTTGCTGCAGGAGGAGTTGATGATCAATTTCCAAAGAATTTTCCTAAGGATTTTGGCCAAGTGATGGATTGATCTTAAAGAAGGCCTAAATGGGTATCTGCATTTTAAATTTGGAGAAAATCTGATCAAAGTTGAGGATGTTATGGCTTGGCGGAGATTTCACTCCCTACCAGATATTGTGCTAAAATCATCCTTTATTGGATTTGTGCTAAAATCAGGCTCTGTCAGATATATCCGCTGACCCTCCAAAACCCCTCTTATCCAATGAAGTGCATGTTCTTTGCTTTGCTCTTTTACCACTGAAGAACCTTTTGCGTGGCTTTCAAACTTCACTAGACATGTCCATTGAACCTCAAATTTCCTGCATGTCCAGTGAAGTTAACTTTTCCCGCTTCTTTGTTTGGACCGCCGAAAGACACTTTGCACTATATTGCCAAACACCAGACATATTCTATGAAGCTTGTTTCTCTCGCATATCCAGTGAACCATCATTTCTCTTCTTGTGTTGAAAACCTTCAGCGTTGGAATCACGAGATACAAGACAATATCTTGTGAAGCCCTAGAGCTCCGCTTGTCCTGCAGGAGCCAATTTCCCCGCATATCTTGTCACCGCCAAATTTCCCACTTTATCCAATGGGGTGTGATTCCCTACTTTGTCTAGTTAGGGTCGAAAACCTCACTTTCTCTATAACCCGATATCCTGTGAGGCTCAGAATCACCGCAAATACCAGAAAAATGATAAATTTAGTTTTCAACTGCCTATACGGTTGACCCAAGGTCCAATTGAAGTCTGACTCTTATCTAGATCACATGATGTGAATTGGTGGTCACCTCAAATGTTTATAAATAGGTGGATTGCATTCTACAAATGGTAGATATTCCAAAGTTGGAGATTCTCCCTGGTTGACCTCTCCATAGTACATTTTTGAGCTTTTGTGGAAGATTTTCTAGGTTTTCATGGAAAAGCTAGTGTTGCCTTGATCTACACATCAAATTTATTGTAAGGCTTCGGCTAGGGCATGTTTGAAGCCTAATGTACTCCTATTTTAATCCTTCTATTGCATACGAATAAAGAATCATTTGTTTGTTGTCTTGTGTTAATCATTTTTGTTGCTTGATCTAGTAGCTTGACAAAGCCCCTAGATCTTGACCTGAACCAATTGGTATCAGAGCTTAGGTTTGGCATTCCTTGAGGTTGTGGAGTTGTTACATAAGAGATCCTAAGGAGATTATTGTAGGTTGAGTGAAGAGAGAGACTTGCAATTGCAGAGGGTCTATAGACATGGCACACCGAGCTAGAGGAAGAAAAGGAGCTGCTCCAAGAGCTGGAGATGCAACATTGGTAGAGATGCTGAGAGACATCACAACTAGGTTGGATGTAATGGAGAGAACACAACGTAGAGGAGTACCCATAGCAGATGTAAGTGATACTGAGGAAGAGGTCAATGAAGAAGAAGTAGAAGTAGGAGAAGACATATTTGAGAGGAGATTTTTGACTGCAATGACAAAGATTGTCGGTAAACCTTGTGTGGAGTTACCTAGTTATAGTGGTAGTCTGAAACCAGATGAGTTGATAGACTAGATTTCAGAGATGGAGAAGTATTTCAATTTGGAATCAATTAAAGACTCTAAGAGGGTAAAACTTGTAGCTTCAAAGTTGAAAGGACATGCATATATGTGGTGGGATCGTGTGCAAGTTGAGAGACACAAAAAAGGAAAAGAAAAGATCAAAACTTAGGAGAGGATGTTAACCAAGTTGAAGGCAATTTTTTTGCCTGCAGACCATCAAATCACCATATTTAATATGTTGCAAAACCTCAAGCAAGGGAAAAAAGTGTGCAAGACTATTTCAAAGAGTTTTACAGATTGAACATCAAGGTTGGTCACATTGAAGATTATGCTGAGAATATCTCCAGGTATGTAAATGGGTTGCATTACTCAATCCAAGATGAAATTAGCATGGTCAGAATTACCAGCATAGATGAAGCCTATCAATTTGCATTGAAGGCAGAAGAAAAGATCTCTAGAAGGTAGAATAGCTCTAGGGGAAGAGGTAAACCCTCCAAAGGAAGAGGGCAGTCAAATCCTGGATGTGGCTCTCAGGATAAGCAAGAAGAATCAAGTTCTTCTCATACCAATACCCAAGGAGGTAGAGGAAAGGGTGATTACTCTTGAGGTAGAGGAAATTTTGGAAGAGGAAGAGGATTTAGTGGAACATGTTTCCAGTGTGGAGAGGCTAGACATAGGGCATTTGAATGTCCTCAAGTACAACAGAGCAGTGGAAAAGGAAAAGAGACTAGAGTCCATCTACCACAAGCTGAGGTGGAGAGTGTGGCTAGTGTAGCCTCACTAAAGTTTAGAGAAGAAGCCAAGGATGGAAAATCCTTGATGTCGAGGAAAGTTCTTCTGACACCAGAGAAGGTACAAGAGGAACCAAGACAATGAAGAAATCTATTTAGAATTAGATGTAAGTCTAGAGGGAAATGCTAGAAGGTCATTGTGGACAATGACAATACTAATAATTTAGTATCATAAGAGATGGTGGAAAATCTAAATTTGAAAAGGTTGAAACACCCAACTCCTTACAAGGCCTCTTGGCTACAAAAGGGAAATCAGTTATTGGTAAGTGAACAATGTCTTGTTAAATTTCACATTGGGAATTACAAAGATGAGATAATGTGTGATGTTATGCCAATGGATGCATGCCACATTCTGTTGGGTAGGCCTTGGCAATATGACATGCAAGCCATTCATGATGGCAAGAGTAATCGTATTAAACTCAAGAAGGATGGGGTTGAGAATGTGTTGAATCCTATGAAGGATAAGGATGAGGAAGTTGAGAAAACCAATAGGGTTTGTCTAGTGACTGGAAAGCATTTTATAAGGGAAATAAAAAAGGAGAAGGTATGTTATGCCTTCCTACCTCAGGTTGCAGAAATTATGATAGTAGAGGAAGGGGTAGAAGTTCCCATAGAAGTCCAAGAAATTATGAGTGAATTCAATGGCATTCTAATGAAGGACTTACCTGATGGATTACCTCCAACTAGAAGTATAAGTCATTGCATGGATTTGATACCAGGTGCAAGCCTACCAAATAAGGCACCATATAGAATGACACCTATGGAAAATGAAGAGGTGAATAGACAAGTTCAAGAGTTGTTAGATAAGGGACTGATTAGAAAAAACCTTAGTCCGTGTGCTGTCCCTGTAGTACTGGCACCTAAGAAAGATGGGAAATGGCAAATGTGCACTGATTCAAGGGCTATAAACAAGATAACCATTAAGTATAGGTTTCCATTGCCTCGTATGGATGCCTTGATGGACTGTTTGAGTGGAGAAAAGTACTTCAACAAGATTGATTTGAAGAGTGGATATCACCAAATCAGAATTAGAGAAGAGGATGAGTGGAAGACAACATTCAAAACCAAGGATGGACTATATGAGTGGTTAGTAATGCCATTTCGGTTGACAAACACACCCAACACCTTTATGAGATTGATGAATGAGGTAGTGAAGCCTTTCCTTGGCAAGTTTGTTATCGTTTATTTGGATGACATACTAGTTTTTAGTAAAATAAAGGAGGAACACCAACTGCACCTTAAGGTAGTTTTGTAGAGGTTAAAAGAAGAAAAGTTATTGGTGAACATGGATAAATGTCATTTTATGCAGAGGGAACTAGTATAACTAGGTTTCGTAGTGTCTGAAGAAGGATTGAAGATGGATCCACAGAAGTTTAAGGCAATAGTGGATTGGCATTCACCCAAAAACGTGTTTGAAGCCAGACGTTTTCATGGCTTGGCGAGCTACTATAGGAAGTTCATCAGAAATTTTAGTGGAATATGTGCACCAATCACCGAGACAATGAAGGGTGTTAGGAAAGAGTTCCAATGGACAGCTGCAACAGAGAAGAGTTTTTAGCTGTTGAAGAAGGTGACAAAACAACTAGTGTTGGCATTGCTAGACTTTGGCAAAGTTTTTCAAGTGGATTGTGATGCTAGTGGTAGTGCAATTGGGTGAGTGTTAAGTCAAGAAGGTAGACCCATTGCCTACTTCAGTGGGAAACTCAATGAAGCAAAGAGGAAATATTCAGTTTATGACCAATAATTCTATGTTATAGTGCAGGCCTTAAAGAAGTGGAGGAATTATTTGTTGTCAAATGAGTTTGTATTGTACATAGACCATCATGCCTTGCAGTACATCAACATTCAAGGTAAGTGAAACTAAAGACATATGAAGTGGGTGGAGTTCTTGCAAAGTTATTCTTTTGTCTTGAAACATAGGAGTGGTAAGTCAAACAAGGTAGCAGATGCACTTAGCAGAAGATGTCTATTGATGAATGAGTTAAGGGTCAATGTTGTTGGCTTTGATGCAATGAAGGATTTGTATCATGATGATCTTGATTTTAAGGAAGCATGGATAGTTAGTAGAAGTCTAGTGGAGGGAGATAGGACACTATGGTTGGAGCATTTCATACAAGATGACTTGTTGTTCAAAGGATGGAAATTGTGTATACCTAGGGGTTCAATGAGAGAGAATCTAATTAGAGAAAAGCATAGTGGAGGCCTGAGTGGACATTTTGGAGTGGATAAGACATTAGCACAATTGAGTGAAAGTTATTTTTGGCTTGGGATGAGTGCAAATGTAAAGAGACTAGTACAAGGCTGTAGGATTTTCCAGCATGCTAAAGGAGCATGACAAAACACAGGACTATATTAGCCATTGCCTATACCAGATAGACCATGGGAGCATATAAGTATGTATTTTGTTTTGGGATTGCCTCAAACACAAAGAGGTAATGATTCCATTTTTGTTGTTGTGGATAGATTTTCAAAGATGGTTCATTTCATACCATGTCAGAAGACTAGTGATGCATCCCACATAGCTACATTGTTTTTCAAAGAGGTAGTCAGGCTAAGTGGACTGCCTAAGAGCATAGTTTCCAACAGGGACATGAAATTTGTTGGCTATTTTTGGCGTATATTATGGAAGAAGATGGGCACTGAATTAGGATTCAGTCTAGGCTATCATCCCTAGACTGATGGACAAACTGAGGTTGTGAATAGAAGTTTGGGAAACTTATTGAGGTGTTTGGTGGGAGACAAACCACATCAATGGGATCTTATCTTGGCACAGGTAGAATTTGCTTACAACAATTCAGTGAATAGAAGTGCAAGGAGTCTATTCCAAATAGTTTATGGGTACAACCCAAGAGGTGTTGATGACCTAAGAGATAGTGCAGATTTGAATAGGAAGAGTGCTATAGTAGAAGATTTTATAGAATACCTTCATGAGGTTCTCAAGGAGGTGAAGGAAAAGTTGGAGAAAAGTGCCAGCAAGTACAAGGAATATGCTGATGTGCATAGGATGGAACAAGAATTCTAGGTAGGAGACTTAGTTTTGTTACATTTAAGGAACAAAAGGTTTTCACAGGGAACATATAATAAGTTGAAATTCAAGAAGATAGGTCCATGCAAGGTGTTGAAGAAGTTCTCATCCAATGCCTATGAGATTGAGTTACTAACAGGGATAGACATATCACCTATTTTCAATGTTGCTGATCTATACAAGTTTTATGAAGGAGAGACAAGTTTACAAGGGGGTACACATTCACATTCACCCGATGCACAAAGGTGGATGGATTAGTTACCTGAAAAGAAGATGGAAGAAGTGGATAAGGTGATTGACTCCCAAGTGGCTAAGAAGACCAGAGAAAAGGACTATATGGAGTATCTGGTCTGATGGAAGAACAAAGCTGTAGATGAAGCTTCTTGGCTGAGTGCTGTAGAACTAGTCAGGTTTGGGATTCTAGTTCCAGACTTGCCAAAATGTTCATGAGTTTTCAACTCATGGAACATTTCAGTCACCCGACATCTCTGATGCAGGAGCATCCAGGTTTACGAGCAATCCTAATCAACCAAAAAGATTTTCTTGCTTTCTTGTTTGTTTGTTTTTGCTTTGCATTTTTCTACAAGAGGAGTTGATCAATTTCCAGAGAATTTTCCTAAGGATTTTGGCCATGTGATGGCTTGATCTTAAAGAAGGTCCAAATGGGTATCTACATTTCAAATTTGGAGAAAATATGATCAAAATTGAGGAAGTTATGGCTTGGCAGAGATTTCACTCCCTACCGGATATTGCACTAAAATCATCCTTCACCAGATTTGTGCTAAAATCAGGCTTTGCCAGATATATCCACTAACCCTCCAAAACCCCGCTTATCCAATGAAGTGCATGTTCCCCGCTCTGCTCTTTTACTGCCGAAGAACCTTTTGCGCAGCTTTCAAACTTCACTAGACATGTCCACTGAACCTCAAATTTCCCGCATGTCCAGTGAAGTTAACTTTTCCCACTTCTATGTTTGGACCACCGAAAGACACTTTGCGCTATATTGCTAGACACTAGACATATCCTGTGAAGCTTGTTTTTCCTACATATCCAGTGAACCATCATTTTTCCATTTGTGTTGAAAACCTTCAGCACTGGAATCGTGAGATATAGGATAATATCTTGTGAAGCCCTAAAGCTCCGCTTGTCTTGCAGGAGCTGATTTCCCCGCATATCCTATCACCGCCAAATCTCCTACTTTATCTAGTGAGGCGCGATTCCCCACTTTGTCTAGTCAGGGTCGAAAACCTCACTTTCTCTACAACTCGATATCTTGTGAGGCTCCGAATCACTGCAAATGCTAGAAAAATGACAAATTTAGTTTCCAACTGCTTGTACGGCTGACCCAAGGTCCAATTGAAGTCTGTCACATGTCCAAATCACGTGATGTGAATCAGTGGCCACCTCAAATGTTTATAAATAGGCGGATTGCATACTACGAATGGTAGATATTCCAAAGTTGGAGATTCTCCTTGGTTGACCTCTCCATAGAACGTTTTTGGGCTTTTATGGAAGATTTTCTAGGTTTTCATGGAAAAGATAGGGTTGGCTTGATCTACACATCAAATTGATTGTAAGGCTTTGGCAAAGGCATGTTTGAAGCCATTTCACACCCATTGTAATCCTTCTATTACATACAAATAAAGAATCATTTATTTGTTGTCTTGTGTTAATCATTTTCGCTGCTTAATCCAGTAACTTGACAAAGCCCCTAGATCTTGACCTACATCATTTGTTGGCACTATTAGAAAACTTAATTGAGGGTCATCCCACAATAATGGGTTACACTTTTTGGCCAAACTTGACATTGAAATAAATATTTTGAACTAAATCTTCACGTTTTGACACCTATAGCTGCTAAACCATTATGAATTTGAAGATGACGTGAACTAGTGATTTGTGAGATTTTGTTTGTAGATTCTAAATATATATTTTAAAAAAAAATTGGAGTTAAATTGTAAAATGTTTTGTTTCTCTTTTGATAACTTGTTTTTAATAGTAAACAACATTTTTTTACAGTGATGTGTATTCCGTAGCACATAACGTTTTTTCTACAAAGGATAAAATTCTTATTCTTTTTAATTTAGATTGGTAACACCCATATATAGTGTATCCATTTGGTTTCATAATGTTTTGTTGAATTTATATTTTTTAATTAATTTTTGAAGTCAAACCAATTATAATTTAAACATAGGTGTATTCCGTAAAACATAACTTTTTATGTATGTATCAAAATTTAAATTTTTTTCTTTTGTTGAAACAAGGACATCAATACCTAGTGCATAGATATTTTTTAGAATTTTTTTCAGTTATTTACTAATTTTTCATGTGTGTAGAATAGAGAACTTGATGTTCAGTGAAAAACATACATTCACAAGAAATAAAAAATAAATATAATAATCAAATTAAATATATTTAAAATTATATTTTTTGGGAAGCTTATACTAAGGACTACATACTTATAAAGCATAAATTTTAAATGAATTCATTTGATCCCTCAAAAGATAAATCAAAAGTGGTTTTTTATCAACATTTTGATAGGTGTAGAGGAGACTCCATTATAGGTATGGTTTAAAACTAGCGGGGTTCTATCCAAGGGGATTTGAATCTAAGGGGGTTTGATCAAACTCTCTTCAATTAAAATCCTTTAAATGGAACCTTTCAAGGCTTAAATCATTATATTTCTAAAAATATGTGATTTCAGCAAAAATCAGGATGTCTCAAAAAGTGTAACCCATTATTGTGGCAGCACCCTTGACCAAGCTACCCGCTTGGTAGATGAAGTTAATATTGGAGAGCCTGGAGAGCCCAGAGGAGATGGTGCTGGTCCTAGAACCTCATGGCCATTGACACCATTGCAATCCACACCAAGTTTTTGTTAGAATTGTAATCATCCATGTTTTGGTCCTACATCTGCTTCAGAGGAGGAGTCCTTTTTGGCTACATTATTCGCTCCTATGGACTTGGTGTGTATGCCACATTTAATTAAATTAAATTTACTATTAAAATATAGATCCAATAATCAATAACTAATCTATTTAATAAATTTTATATATTACATGTTGATTAGTACATATGACTCCATCAGCTACCACTACATCGTGGTTGGACCAATTAGTGTCAATGATTGTAGAGATGGGTATACCTTATATGGTACATGCATACAATTACCCTTAACTATCTAGCTCATTCATTAAATACAATGTGCATTTAAAAACTAGTCTCTAGATTAAAATTGGATATCTATTTTAATAATTATAGAATAATAAGAAAATGTGATGAACCTTTTTTAATTTAAAGCAGATGGGAGGTCCTAACACTTTTGTGTCAAACCAACCAATCCATCCGGTCTCACCACCATCATCTATGCAGGAGCCTGCTTCATATTCCCTGGTGTGTAGCTTAAAATTGTACATTTTTAGTTTAAATTTGAACTTCAAGTATAATTTCATGATTTTAAATTATTTTTGAGTTGAATTTTTATATATACATGTACATTTATATGCAAGATGAGATTAGTATAGGTGCAGGCTCAATTAATCCTACCATTGATGAGCCTACACAGATGCACGAGTCCTCTGCCGTATTCCAGGTCCTATAGTTAAATCCTATGCCATTTCAAAGTCTTTTATCATGACCTTGCATTTTGTATTTATAATCTAGCCTAATTCATGTTTTATTGAAATATAGGATTTGGTGACATAGACCTTTAGTTTGGCAGAATCAAATATCTATTGTAGGTGAGCATGACACAAGAGTTGTTGAGCCCATTGTGGTATGCTTAAACATTTTCAAGTCAAGATTTAAAAAATTAATTTAATCCAGTTTCTAGTTTTAAATATTTGATTTAAATAATATGCATGCAATTTTGACATTAAAATTGATTTGAAGCTTCTTTTTTCTTGTACATAGACTTTTAGTGTGGCAGAATCAATATTTGTTGCAGGCAAGCATGGCATGAGAGATAATGAGCCCATTGTGGTATGCTTACATGTTTTCAAGTCTAGATTTAAAAATTTAATTTCATGGTTTGGTTTTGGATATTTGCTTTAAATAATATGCATGCACTTTTGACATTCAAATTGATTTGAAGCTTCTTTTTTCTTGTACACAACATGAGGCACCCTTTAAGTCACGTGGAACCAAAAAGCGTCTTGAAATGGATGATGATAAAACTTAGGGCACAAAATGTAATTTGTTACATTTATTTCATGTTCATACTGCACACATGTGTATTAGAGTGTTTATTTCATGTGTATCTTATGATTATTTTAGTATTAATTAGACATAGACTGTGACTATTTCATTAGTCGTTACATGTATTGTTATTATTTGAGTATTTATCTCATAGACCATTTCATCTATTTTATAGACTATTTTACTATTTATTGAATGCCCACTATGCATCTATATTCAAACTTTTATTTCATATCTCATATTTAATACTTAAAATTATCATGTGTTTAATTGTAATATTTCAAGTACTAATTTTCTAATTAGATAAGAGGAAAATTTATACAACTACATGTCTTAATTGCAAGTCCTAATTCTAATTGCTAGTCAAAATTCTAAGTGTGAGGAATATAGAATTACATGTATATATAAGAATGGTTAAATTTTGGTCAAACAACAATTGGTATCATTAGTCGAGTTGAACAATTGTAACTTCAATGGAATGATTAAATTGGTCAAACAAACAATTGTAAGAGGGAGACAACACATGTAATATGAATGGAGACAACATATTGTACTGAGGAGAGTAAAAGTTCAATAGAGATAAAAATTTATAGACTTAGAAAATGAGATAATGTGAGTAAATAGGCATATATAACTCACTATATGGGACAATAATTTGGAAAACAAATGATATGCCAAATTTAAATCAATGAACAAACTAATATAGAATGAAGAAAATTGAAAGGATTAAAGTGAGATGATTCTTGAAGTATGCCAAATTAATTAGGTCTTTTGGGCCTTTTTTTACTAGTTGATTTCCCATTGTAAAAGGGTTTGGACCCTTTCAAAAACCCACTTTGACCTATAATAGAAAAATGTGAAGTGAGAATGGGTTTAAATCAACTTTAGGATGGTGGAAGGACTAGTCATTTGAGATTAGTTCAATATTCTCCTCTTCAATAGTCATCAAACTGGATGCTACATCATTCTTCATTTTTCGAATCCTCTCTCTCCTACCTCTTTGTCATTTTGCCTCTTTCTTTTGATGTGCTTCAATTTCTTCAAGTGTCATGACCTTCCTCTTCCTTTTTTGTTGACGTTTATTTGATCCCATGATTACCAAAATGTGTTGATAAAATCAATAAATAATATTGTATTATACTTAGAGTTGGATCCATTCTTAAAATTTATCAAATACAACAATATGCAGATCCTTTGTTCAATATTATATTTGCTTGATTTCTATAAAAAAAATTATTTGTTTGATCTCTCTAAAAAATACATCTTCTACTTCATTCCATCTGAAAATGTTCCTTATGATTGAATCCCTGTAAAAATTACATAAAGTATGTCTTGTTGAGAGTTTGAATTGACACCTGCATATAAGAAATCATAGAATTCGTCGCTGTCAACCGTATTGGCATAAAGGAATGTTGCAAAAAATATGTTGTACTACAATTTTATGAAAAAATAATGGCTAAATAAGAAACAAGTGTCCATTTAGAAATGGGCACTTGTTCTAAACGAATACCCGTTTAGAAATGGGCACCCGTTCTAAATGGGTACCTGTTATTTTTTGAACGGGTACCCATTTATAACGAGCACCCTTAATAATAATTTGAAATTGCAAACTAGCAGATTTGCATTGGTTTTAGGCTTGGAAACCCAACCTTGGACTTACAACTAGGTGACCATGAAAACAACAAGAGAAAAAACTAGTTTCACCACTATGGCTGATGACTTTTTATCAAAATCTTTTAATGAGATTAAAACCATTGTAGATCTGAAATTATAGTTTTCAAATATGTAATTTTTTGTACTATTGAACATAAATTTTTATTTATTAATTATTTTTTAAATAAAGAGACTGATAAACTTGAAATAACATATGTTACTAGTTTTTTAATAACTTTTGATTTTGAAAGTTTCTTGAAATTTTTTTATGTCTAACCAATCTAGACATCATTCTCTATATGATGATGTTTTTAGTGAATTGATTAGTTTAGCTCAAATTATGTGGGCCGTACACAAGGGGTTTTAAAAACACTAATTAGGACCATTAAAAAATTAATAAAAAAATACAATAAAATATTTTGACCAAAATTCAACATCCTGTGCATCTTTCCACAAAAGGAATTAGAAAAATACCTTTATTTAGAGCAAATTATGCTAGCCGTACACATGCATGCTTTGGCAAAAAACATGAGACTTTAAAAAAACCACTTTTTGTACATCCTATAAAAACCAAATTTCATCATCTGGGTATTAGAAAAAAATACATATTTGAAAACTAGAAACAAAATCCTACATTTCATATTTTTAAATCATATTAATATTTTATGTACAAGTGCTTCAAATTTTTACTCCAATTATGATAAAATTTGAAAAACAGGAAAAACACTTCCACTTTTTGGTAAAAAAGTGGACTCATCTTCTTGCACTTACTTGAGGAGGTGGTCTTAGAGAGTTGGAGAGAGGTTAACTTGATTTGATTAGCTAGGCATATAGGGCTTAATTACAAGAGATGATGAAACATATAAGTAGTCAAGTATCTTTCTAAGTTTGTGTAAAGGAATAGATCTATAGCTAGACCAAGTGAATCAATAAGGTAGTTGAGAATCAAGGTTTGTATGGATGGGATCAAAGATATGTAAGGAGTTGCAACTGTTGGCAAGAGACACTGTTAGGCATGTCAGGTGTTGTCATTGATGACAACTGAATCTATCTTACACATCTACATTGTATCATTTGATCATACTGGAAGTCAGATTACAGATTTGTCTAAGTCCGGATAGACAGGAACAAAGCATATGACAGGGTTCAACATTTTGGTTTTCTTTCTCCACAAGTAATCATATTGTGCTGCGGATTTAAGAGAATGTTAGGGATGTTAGGGCTACCTAAATCCAAAGTTTTAGCCTCTGGTGATGAAATGATTGAAAGTTACAAGCATCTTAGTATCAGGTTTTGGTTAGACAGTTCAGTCCTATGAAGAACAAGCTGACTTGGTGTTTGATCCTTTTGCAGATTAAGAGAAGTGGTTGGTTGAGTAATTTATAAGATCTAGTGGTATTGGCCAACATGAGTGGTGACTTGAATACATAGGTTTTGGTCCGCATTGATGTTTGTGCATGGATTCAATCGACATAACAGTGATCTTGAAAAAATTTCTAAGTTTTCTTGAGGCCGAGTGCAGTTGATGAAATTTCATGTTGCGGATATATATGATCGATGGGTTCGAGCATTTTGAGGTATGGTTGTGTGAATATGAGGTGATAAGTGCAAAGTGTGGGAGTAACAAGTGCGAAGCAAAGAGATCTAAGCTCCATACCATGGTAGAATAGTGAAACAAGGCAGTGAGAGATGAAGTGTGTGAAGTCAGTATATTGAGTCTAATCGGAACTGTAATCTTGCATTGTTAGATGCTATTCTTCAGTTCAAGTATTTCAACGAACTTTGTAATTGATCTTGTAGGTAGTGAACCTCCTTTGAGCAGTGTGCCTGAAGACATGTGCCTTCCCATTTATAATACTTTTAACATAGTATAAAATCTTGTGGGTTAACCCCCACCATTGTTTTTCCCTTAATCGGGTTTCCATGTAAAAATCCTAGTGTTCATGTGTGATGATCTTGTTGTTGTTGTTCTTAAGTTCATGCTTCTTTATTTTGAATATATGTGGTAAATTGATAAAGGAACATAAAAATAAGTTTTGTAGAACACTGATTCACCCCCCCTCTCAGTGTTCCTTAATTTCAACAATTGGTATAAGAGCTAGGTTCCTTGGAAGAAGTTTAACAACTTAAGGAAGATTTGGGAAGGTATTTCAATGGGTTCATTTAGGTATTCTGATGGCATCAATGAACAACTTCAAGTTGCTTTAGAAGATCTTGATTTGTCCAGAGCAGAAGTCAAAGAACTGCAAGAGAACCTTAAAGATGCTGAGGATTTCATTCAGACTTTAAAAGGGCAATTGAGCAAATCTATGGAAAAGAGGAAGGAGCTACTTCAACAGTTAGCAAATAAGAAGGAAGACAATTGTATGGATGAGGCTTTGAAGGAGAAGACAAAGGAATGTGAGAAGCTGGCAAAAGAATTTATTGTCCTAAAACATGAGATGGAATCTGGGGTGATGAGACTAACCAAGGAAATCGAGGAAAGGAAGAAGACTGAAGAAAACTTGAATCGGTCTCTAAAAGAAAGAACATAAGAGTGCTGCAGATTGGATAGAATAATTGGCCATCTAGAGTATGATCTACAAGAAATAGGTATAATGAGGAACAACTTGAAAGGCAAATTGTCATTCTCAAACATGACTTAGAAGCTGCAAATGAATACAAAGAGAAGTTCAAGATAAGCTCAACTAAACTTGAGGTGCTGCTTGATAGTCAGAAGAAGGAAGATGATAATCATGGTCTAGGATATGAGAAAGGTGAAAGCTTTGGATCCAGTCAAAGAAATTCTGAATCAAGGAATGAGAGAAACAGACCTAGAAGACCTCTGGTCAGACAACCTAATGCTCAAAGGTATCCATCCTTCAATGTGAATTGTTTCAATTGCAATAAATTTGGTCATAGAGCTACTCAATGCAGAAGTAGAGTGAATCAAAGTGGTCCATCCTTCTCCGGTCAATGCTTCAATTGTAAAAGGTATGGTCATAGATCCAATGAATGCAGAAGTATGATGATGAATAACTCTAACAATAGAGGAAATGTTAATTCTTTCAATGGCAAATGTTTTGCATGCAATAGATTTAGAAACATGGCTAATCAGTGCAGATCAAGAGGAAATCAAGTAAATGAGCACATAAATGTTGCATGCTTTAATTGTAACAAACCGGTCATATTGCAAGATTATGCAGAAGCAAGAATGATGATAGAAAAGATCCAGTAAACAGAAACTAGAATGTGCAGAGACAAGATAAAGGCAAGGGCAAAGTAGATGTGAATGAGATCTAAAATGAAATGAACAAAAAATGGGTGAAGAAAGGTGTAATGAATAATGGTGATGGGTCTGCATCGGAATCCGATGCTGGTAATTCCTCCAAGAATTGAAATAGGAGCTCTGGCTCAAGGGGAGCTGCATTGAAAATCTAATTCCCCCTGCTAGTAAGTGGGTGCCTGAATCTGGCATGATGAGAGAAGATAGAGTGGCCTATTGCAGATCGTCTGAAAGAATTTCTGAAAGAAAAGAGGTTGATGTGGCAACTTGCGGAGCAATCTATGAGAAACTGTATCAAGAAACAAGGTATCTGGAAGAGTTAGGGAAAAATCATTTATTACATCAAAAAGTAGATGTGCGGAGGTTAAAAAGAAACTCAAGTGACTTCAGAATCACTTTGCATCCAAGAAGAAAGAAGAAAGGAGAGCTCTGTGTGAAGATTTCCAAGAGACTGAAGTGTGAAGAAGATATCTGAGCAAAAACCCAAACCGACGAAATAAGGTATTATCTGTAAAGCTCTCTGAATTTGCAATCTCTGGATATGGCTACTCCATTGGTTGTTGACATCATCGAAAGGCCCTAACCTAAATTCAAAAAGCATCCACACAAATCTATAGAGGTCAATTTGTTAGGTACCCTTTCTGATGTTCAACAATGGTGTGTTGCACATAGAAGATATTAGGGCTTACATTCATGCTAGCATAGATGAGTTTGGGAATTTGAAGTTATTGGATTTGTTTAAGAATCACCTGAGGGATGAGATTTATGATCTTAAACCTAAGTATAAGGTGCTGGAAGACAAACATTTCATTCAGGTTATAGGGTTCCTGTCCTTCGATAAGAACAAGTGGGTTCGGTATGTACTGAGTCAGATGCATGTTGAATTTATATGGTTGATGAAACCCTTTAAGATCACTAAGGATGCCATCAAGGCCGTAACATGATTGAACTCATCTGGTGGACTGCCGATGCTAAAATCAATGAAGAATCAGATTGTAACTGAAGCTACCGGCTCAAAGTTTGATAAGAGGGTAATGACAATAAATGATATAACTAATTCGGATGTCAAATTTGCATCTATGGTGATTGGGTATAAGATATACCACTCCAGCAAGGAAAACTCAGTGTCCGGTATAACCATTTATGCTGCTTATCAAATGGTAAAAGAAAATGCTGACTATGATTTGTGTGAGCTGCTGCAAAACTAGCTAATGGAGAATCTAAACAAGATCAAGAAGGATATAAATGAGTTTCTTGGGATGAAAAGCCTATATTGGACCAGTGACAAGCCTGTTTCCATACAAATAAGAGAGCACTTGCACAATATTGGTGACTCCAATGCCAAAGGACTGCTCTTTGGGGATATTTCAAGAATTTTCAGAATATGATGCAATCAAGGGAAAGAATCGCTAAGTCCGTGGTGGAAAAGTACAGGGATATAATTTGTTTCATGGTGGAAACAGATCAATGCTTGATGGAAGTAGTTGAACCAAGGACTGTATGGATCATGCCCATGGGGTATGAAGTTGATGAACACATATTGGAAATGTATGCTCAACACCTTCTGAGCAAACCAAAAGATACCTTAGTTGAGAGATTCGGTACATATGGTGAACTTAATTTGAAACTGCATGTTGAGATTTGGAGACCTGAAACTAAGAAAAAGGTCTAAAGGCAAGTTGAAATGTATGCAGAAAGTATTGGAATAACCAAAGAAGCTATGAGAGAAGCTAGGAAGAGAGCCGAGAAAGTTGAAGAAGAAAAGCCAGACAATGAACAACCCTGTGCTACGGAAGCCTCCCGTAGCCAAGAAACAAGAACAAGAAGTTCTACTACTACCTCTGGTCACTCAAAGTCTGCTAGTATAGAGAAATTGGAAGATAAAGCATCTGATAAATAAGGAAAGAGAAAGAAGACAAAAGCCTCCAGAATGTATGTGAGCCTAAAAGATGACAAGGAGACAAAATTGGATGAAGCAGTGAAAGAAATAGAGTCAAAGAGCAGAAGCATCAAGGGTTGCCAAAGACAAGCCCTCCGGAAGTGTAAAGGTGAGCAAAAGACAAAAGATTGAGACTCATGTTGAAAAATCCACCTTGTCAGTTGAAGATATTGTGAATGTAGTAACTGTTCATGGGAATTTGAAGCCCATAACAAAATATTATGACAACCTTGATGATGCCAACAAGAAAATTTTGGAGGATGCTACTGTTAAGTACTTGAATACATTCAATAGAGCACTTGTGGAAATTTGTTATAAATCCCTAAGAGTCTAAGTGACATTTTGGAGATGAGAAAAGAAGCTGCCAAAGAAAAGGATTTGGAGCTAAGAGAACATGTTTTGTCCAACCTGTGCCCGATAATCTCTAGGAAGGAAGCAAATAAAATTTTCAAAGAAGTTAAAGATGAATTCAGAAGCAAAATTAGGATGAATAAGATAATGCTTGGAGACATTGATGAAGTGGTCAAAGAAACAAAACAAATTCTGAAGAAAGCCTTGGACAAGAATAAGTTTTATGTGGTCACTGAAGAACGTGTTGATGCTGATGATACATCCATTCCAAATGATGAAGAGTTGAAGAAAAATGAGCAACAAGCTGAGGCAGATAATTTCTCTGTTCTAGAAGAGGAAATATTGAATAAAGGAGATGAAAAGATGGTGAAGGAAGATAATGCTGATTGTGCAGAGGATACTCAAATTCCTCTGGACCAATCTGGTGAAGAAAATGTAGAGATGAATATGGAAATAAATGCTCCTACTGAAAGTGATTTTGAGAAGAATAAAGAGCAGAATACAAAAGAAGTTAAGGACAAGGAAGATAAAAAAGAAGCAACTAAGAGTGTTGAAGAACAAAAGAAAGATAATCTTGATGATGATACCGGTAAGGATTTGAATTGTGAATCTTAGGAGAAGAAAGATGGAACTGCATGCACGGCACGGCAAGAGACACTGCAGATGCAGTGAAGAAATTTCTTGAGAAAGATAAGCTTGAATTTGATGAACCGTATCTAATTCAAGGGCCTATTAGTTTGGATACTCTTTCCCCTGTTCAAATGATGAAGTTAGCATCATTTGCACAAGCAAAGGCAAGAAAGGAGATCCTAAAATCTCACATTGAGGACAGTGAGTTGCTTGGTCTTGCTTTCGGCATCTTGGAAAAGATTATGCCAACTTTTCAGAAGGATTCATCTGATTCTCCTTCCAGTCAGCTGAAGAGATTAATAAATTCTATAAGTACTCACTTTGAGTCTTTTGAAAAGTCAGCGGAAGTCGAAGTTTAGAATGAATTTAATGATAAAAGATTTAGTGAACTGAAAGGAATGATTGACAATGAGAGAATTGTGTTAGATACTAGTGTAAAGAGTATTCAAAATGCCCTCACTGAAGGAGAAGTGTACAAATTTTGTTTATCTTGGCCAAAATTTGTAGAAGATATTGAGAAGAAAATAAAAGAGTCTGAGCAAAAATTGTCAAATGTATCTCAATCCTTTGATCCTTTGACAGTATTTGGGGCAAGTCAAGAATGTCAAGTAATTAGCTTGATTAATGAAATAAAGAAATTGGTGAAAGAAAAAGAAAACATTGTGGCAAGGATGTGTGAACTCCGTGGACTGATTTCCCCTAAGTTAGAAACAATGTTCAAGGCATTGACAGAAGCTCAAGCTGTTGCTCTGACAAGTGATCCCACTGATCTACAGAAGGCAGAGCCACATGTATTTTTATTCAGTGGTCATATTTCAGTTTTGGATAGCATGAAGAAAAGTTGGGACAATGAATTGGCATTGTTGAAAAACATTTTTGGTGATGTGTTTAAGTTCATGTAGACAAGACATAAGGATTGTTTGTATATATACACCCACATACATAGAATTGCATGAATTTTGGTATGTAGATCTCAGCCTTTTCCATTGATGCCAAAGGGGGAGTGGAAAAAGTGAAAATTGAGGAATTCATCGAAGGGGGAGAATTCGAAATCACAAGTGTACATAGCAAGGGGGAGCTATTCTAACACTTAGTCATTTTTCACTAAGTGTTGCTATCAATGCCAAAGGGGGAGATTGTTGGCAAGAGACACTGCTAGGCATACCAGGTGTTGTCATTGATGGCAACTGAATCTATCTTACACATCCGCATTGTATCATTTGATCATACCGGAAGTTAGATTGTAGATTTGTCTAAGTCTGGATAGACATGAACAGAGCATATGACAGGGTTCAACATTTTGGTCAGCATTTCTCCACAGGTAATCATATTGTACTATGGATCTAAGGGAATGTTAAGGGATGTCAAGGCTACCTAAATCCAAACTTTTAGCCTCCGGTGATGAAGGGATTGAAAGTTACAAGCATCTGAGTATCAGGTTTTGGTTAGACAGTTTAGTCCGGTGAAGAATAGGCCGACTTGGTGTTTGATCCTTGTGCGGATTAAGAGAAGTGGTTGGTTAAGTAATTTATGAGATCTAGTGGTATTGGCCGACATGAGTGGTGACTTGAATACATAGGTTTTGGTCCGCATTGATGTTTGTGCATGGATTCAGCCGACAGAACAACGATCTTGAAAAAGTTTCTAAGTTTTCTTGAGGCTGACTGCAGTTGATGAAATTTCATGTTGCAGATATATATGATCGATGGGTTCAAGCATTTTGAGGTATGGTTGTGCAAATATGAGGTGATAAGTGCGAAGTGTGGGAGTATCAAGTGCGAAGCAAAGAGATCTAAGCTCCGGATCATGGTAGAATAGTGAAATAGGGCAATGAGAGATGAAGTGTGTGAAGTCAGTATATTGAGCCTAATCGGAATTGTAATCTTGCATTGTTAGATGCTATTCTTCAGTTCAAGTATTTTAGTGAACTCTTTGTAATTCATCTTGTAGGTAGTGAATCTTTTTTGAGCAGTGAGCTCTGGGCAGTGTGTTCGAAGGCATGTGCCTTCCCATTTGTAATACTTTTAACAGAGTATAAAATCTTGTGGGTTAAACCCCACTGTGGTTTTTCCCCTGACCAGGTTTCTATGTAAAAATCTTGGTGTTCATGTGTGATGATCTTGTTGTTTCCATTCTTAAGTTCATGCTTATTTCTTTTGAATGTATGTGGTAAATTGATAAAGGAACATAATAATAAGTTTTACAGAACACTGATTCACCCCCCCTCTTAGTGTTCCTTAATTTCAACAGCAACAAAGGATCTAGGCATCAAATTCTAGCTGAGAGAGTTTTGAGACAGGTCTAGCTAACTATAGTTTGAATGATGCTCTAACATATTGAAGTCTCCCCCAACCACTTATTTAGCTATGGATATGTTAATTCACATACATTCCCAAGGTAGGGTTCTCTTGCTAGGTTTAATTAGGAGCATAGATAAAGTAGAATTCTACTAAATGATTCTAGATGAGGAGAAGAGCCCACACGCAACTGTGAGAGGGGTCAATGTGAAAAAAGACAACATATTTAGAGAGCCACGAGACTAAGACAAACATTGTTTCACCACTACCTTCATGGTCTTCTGTCTTAAGGAAGAGGGCTTCTTTCCAAAATGTGTCCAACAATCCTTAAAATAATAGAGTTGAAGATTAAACAAATGCCCATTACATTGAAAAGAACATCAGTGAAGATTAGTAAAATATAATATTAGAAAGCATTTTTATCCTCATAAGATTAATGTATCTTTATTTATGTCATCAAGTGTATTATTATTAATGTTATGATGAAGTCAATTATGTATGTTATCTTATAAAATTGTAATCATTATGTAGGACAATGAATTATGTAGGACAATGAGGGTTGGCTTTTCCTTTCACTTCATCATCTCTTCTTTCACTTCATCATCTCTTTGTACAACTCTAGATATAGCTTAATTTTGAATATCAATAAAACCATGTATAATGTATATTGTGTAAAAAATATTGAAAAAAATCTACTAATTTCCCACCTTTAAGTGTTACAAAAGAGTTGGACTTCCACAAATAATTCTTTTAAATGAAATTAAGAAAGTAAATAAGTAAAGCTACGGACTCTAGATTATATATCAATACAATCACTAGGAGATGTAGGGCAGTAGATGGGCCCCTTTAGTTCCTATACTAGAGTTTTTTTTGCATTTTCTACCACCTTTCGTTGTCATTTGCATTTTCACATTTTTACTTTGCACCATCTGCTATCTTCCATTGTTCTTTTGCATTTTTACATTTCAAAACACTTCCTCGAGGAAAGAGGTTTGCTTTGATAGATTAATTGGTAAGGAGCATATAAAATGATTTAATTGACTTCTTACATTAAAAAAACAAAAGCTATTTGAAAGCTGATCTAGGTGCAGAGAACAGAAAGAAAAAGTAGCAATGTAATTTGCCCCTCTTCACCACCAACCATTGATCGACAAGCATGAAATCCTAAAGTAAGGAGCTACATTGAAATAGTGACTTTGCTTTCCACCTACATTACCACCTTTGAACGAGTTGTTTTGTGGGTTTTTTTAGATAAAACTTTTCCACTTGAAGAGCAATCTCAAACTCTATATTTATCATCAATAGATATTTATTAGGACAAAGTAAACATAATACTATTAATATATATAAATTTAATCTCCTAAAAAGTTGATTAAGGTATTGAATAGCCATGGGACAAAACAGAAAAGATACCAGTACCAAGAGAAGGAATGCAGTTCCTGTAAAGTAACCTGTCTACACAAGACAACAGAGAAATAAAAAACAAAGGAAAGAAGAAAATTCAGCATTCCAACATACCGAAAAGATAGGATTAGCAATTCAAAGAACTATACTGGTGTTTCACTCATGTAAAGTTTACAAAGCAGATCTGAAAACTATTCAGGCCTTCATCTGACGTGTAACCAACATATCAGATGCTGGTACATGAATCTCCCTGTCTCTCTTTCTATTATTCCCATTGACTGACAAATCCTTTCAATGTCAGTACTCATTACATGCCCACCATATATATTTAAATCACTATATCTGCTTTATAGATCCTGGTACAGATGAAACAAGTCCAAAAAAACAGCAGAGCACATTTGATGTACAAATATACGGCTTCTAATGTTCTTTTTTAATGTTCCATAGACTGCTCTTTCGGCCAAGTATAATGTTCAAAGTGAATTTCATAATCTTTTGATTTATTTGTTGTTTTAGGGTTGGTTGGCAGAAAGCTAAGGAACAGATATTCCATTGCAGTTGGTTGCAGGTGTCTTTAGTTGTGACTTGTTTGTATGTATGTGAAATCTGTAGTGGCTTTCATGTTAAGTTTTATAGCTGAGTTTGCATCTTCTAATTAAAAAAAAAACTAAATTCTTTGCATATTGATGAATTTCTTTTAGCTTTTTGGACTATGCCAACTAAGTGTAGGGGTCGATGGTGTCTCAACACACCAGCTATTATTTGTGAAGAAGTAGACAGCTGAGTGTGGGGGGATCACTGTACAACGTGGATATGCTGACTTAGCAGTGTCTTTTTGTTGATATTATTCTGGTTGGTCGGTGGTTAAAGGTGAATGTGATAGTGGATGGACAGATGTAACATTGAAAAGATTCCAACATTTTAATATTATAAATTATGAAAGCTTTTTGTTTTTTTAACTGTATTGGTTTTAAATTTCAATGGTGAGTTTAACTGTTTTTTGGTTTATCAGTGAAGTTGAATGTTTCAAAAGAAAAATTATTGAAGATTAATTTTTGTTAAGATTTAGGATGTTTATCTTCTAATAAATTTAGTTCAATTCAATTTTTAATAAAATGATTTTCAATTGCCTTTATTTATTATAAATTTAAAAGACTTTAAGAATATGTTTTGCTTGCCAATTTTAATGTTTATATAGTAAAAATTCAACTATTTTAATTAAAAAACCAGACTAAACAAAACTGTAAACTTTTTGACTAAAGATTTAATATCAAAAGATTTAATTTTTTTTATAAAGCTATTAGACTGTCCTTATATCTTATATATTAAGATAAAGCACTTTGACTACAACTCTTCATGAACTTATTAAATCTTCCATTTCATTTCCATTCAACAAAGTGATTCTCAATTTACCTTTGTTAGATTATTCACTTAAAAATTATCATTTTAGAGGTCCTACTTAATCCATTAAAAATGAGATGATGTATTGGAAAATATGTATGGTTTATTCATTGATATGAGAATGCTGACTTACATGGAAATGACTCACTCAATTGGGAAAATCAGTCTTTGTATGTAGGGGACATCTTTTTCTACTTTCTCAGCAAGATTTTCATGTGTTTGCTTGCCAATTCTAATATTTAGACACTTAACTCTACAGTAAAAATTCAACTATTTTATTTGAAAAAACCAGATTAAACAAAACTATAAACTTTTTGACCAAAGATCCGATATCAAAAAAATCTAATTTTTTTATAAAGCTATTAGACTGTCCTTATATCTTATATATTAAGATAAAAGAACTTTTACTACAACTCTTCATAAACTTATTAAATCTTTCATTTCATTTTCATCAGCAAAGTGATTCTCAATTTACCTTTGTTAGATTATTCTCTTTAAAATTATCATTTTAGGGTCCTACTTAATCCATTTAAAAGGAGATGATGTATTGGAAAGTACGTAGGTTTTATTCATTGATATGAGATTGTTGGCTTACATAGAAATGACTGTCACTCAATTGGAAAAATCAGTCTCTTTATGTAGGAGACATCTCTTTCTACTTTCTCAGCAAGATTTTCTTCAAGTACATGTCAGAACATGCTAGATATGTTACTTTATTTCCTTTTCATTTTAGAGATGCACACTCTCTGAACTCAAGCTTATTGTTACCATTATTCTCGGAGAGATAAATTTCCCCAGATGTCTATTACAGTTACCATTATTCTCGTAGAGATAAATTTCCCCAGATGTCTATTACAGTTACCATTATCCATGGAGTGATGACGTTTCTAAATCTATCACATCACATGGTGAAGATCAATCATATGGTGAAGAATCTATCATAATCATCATCCTTATAATGTAAGGGTTTATGTGGTTTTAACTGTTTGAAAACACATGAGATAATTTTGTACTGCAGAAATTTTTTTGGCCCATAGAAAGGCAAAGCTGAGAATGATAAGAAAGGCAATGTTGAGTATGATGAGACACATTGAAACCAAGTGCAATCGACCATTGTATTGTTTGGCATTTGTGAACATAGCCAGCCACTCAATCTGAGGGAAATCATTCTCAATCCAAACTAAGCACGTTCAGTGAACTTAATCTGTAAATTTAGAGAGGCTTAGGTTGACGTTAATATAATTGTTTGTATAATATTATTAAGTTTTTTTATAGGCTGATATAAATTAGATTAGACATAAAAAAAGTACTGGTCTAACTTGGAGAGGTATTAATCTTAATTGTGGAAAAGATTTTGTAGGTAATATAATTTAAAAATATATATTTTATTAATTTGAGGAAATAATATTTTTATAATTGATTTTTAATGTAATTGTAAGTATAAAAGTGTAAACTCTAACATTTGTATATGTTTGTTTTACATTATTTTGTGTGGATATTGTAAATGTATGGTCTTAATACTTAATTTGACTTGTTTGGTGTACTAGATGATGTTAATCTTGAACCCATCAATTTGATATACTAAATTTATCACTTTAGATTAGGGTTCTTGACTAGTTTGTACATGTAGTTATGTCACTTGGCAAGACTGTGCCTCGGATCTAGTCCTTTAGTTTTAAATTTAAAATCTCTTGCTTTTCAGGTTGACTTTCTAGAAATATGACTATTCTCTATAAGCTTGCATTCCAAAGATTTTGAATTTTATGTTTAGGATTGTATTTAAGGACATTATCCTTAGTTATTTTAATAATCAATTATTATGACAAAGGATTCACTAAAGCGCTTAGTCATAGTCTAATGCAATCAAAGATAGAGAATCTAATGAAAAATAGTCTATTCATGCAACCCAAACACAAATAAGCAAACTACCAACAAAGTATACAATAGAAAGATATTTAGAAGACAAATGAGATGCTACAAATCATTGATACTATTATTCAATTCTCAATAATCAACGTACATGTCACATTTCAATGCTTTGACACAATAGGTCACTACAAAGTTTAGGAACAAGAATGCTTGCTACAGTCATGCATGTCCACAAGCTATGTGCCCATTACAACAATTGAGAACCTCAAGCCCATAGTCAAATTTATGTCCTTTATGTCCTAGCCTATTCCAAAGATCTTGTGTTATTTATAGTGATTCCTTCCAATGATAAGGTACCATCAACTAAAGAGTCTTGAATCTTCTTTCATAACCTTTCCTAGGACCAACGCAAAACATTCTAGTTGATGTAATATTTAGAATTTGGTGCATAACCTAAAAGGGCCTTTTGCACACTTATAGGATTCATTTAGTAAACTTAACCTATATCACTTGTGATAATGGAATCTCAAATAATACCCCCTAATTTTATTTCTATCCCTGCATCTTAAATTTTTCTATAGCCTCTCCTATTACACAATTCTTATCAAAATATCCCCTTTTAACCATATACCTTAGGTATATATATATATATATATACCTCTCATACATGCAATTGCTTGCTCTAAATGAAAGTCTTGAATGAATTTCATAGGGGATTATGAAAATAAAATACATTAAAAATAATTTTATACTATTACAATATGACATTAATCCCTAGAATGGAAAATATAATTGAAAAAGTTAACTATTTGATGTGAATATGTGCTCATTTTTTACTTCCTTTACATTTTTGGATTGATAAAATAAATTAACACTTGATTTTTCTTATCATTTCTAAGTGAGACGAAAATTTGATGTATGAGACCTTCAAGTGGTTGATGCCCACAAGAAGAGTCATTTTTCATTTACCTTATATATTATCTAAAAAAGTGTACATAGGTCAAATCCCTCTTTTTAACCAATTATATATTTCTTGTATGGTGTACAAAAACCTTCATTATTTGAGCCACTTAGGACTAAACAAATTTGTATTGAATCCTTACATAAATAGCATAATTGGTTCCTCTTTTTAGACTCATGAAAGACAAAAGTAAGCGATATACATTGATATTTTTATCCCAACTTCCTATCCCTTAGATCCATTCCACACCCTTACCCTCATTATACGTAAGAAGAAAATATCAATATTATTACCCTCTCTACCCTTAATACCTAGTGATATATCTATCTATTTTTTCCAATATTAAATACCCCATTTTGCACTCACGTGCTATGATATTTCTTATTTAGTGTTGCCCTTGGGTTTACAACCTATTGATTAAAAATACCTATAAGGTGGACATTGTGTGCGCTGAGATCTATGTATTGAAACTCAAGGTAGTTCTAACCATAGACCTCCTTAGGACCAATAGGTTTGGAAATGTCCTTAAATTCTACTACAATATTGAATGATCACCACATTGTTAGATCTTAGTTTGGGACTCAAAATGCACTATAATGGTCATTGGGCATGAAAATGCTTTTGTGGTAAGAACTATCTTCTGCAATGAGAATCTAATAATTAGAAAATAACTATAAATCTATAAAATAAAATGAAATGTGAAAACAAATGTCGAAGGGATTGAACTTAATTGGTTATAGCATTGAGTTTTCATTGTGGAGACCCAAGTTCAAATCCCAAAAGGAACATCTAATATGGAATTCTAAGTTGTGACTCTTGGTCTTCCATAGTTGGCTCTAGTGTGGATGTGGTTTCTAAATAAGTGGATTTCTAAGTTGTGACTCTCGGTCTTCTATAGGTGGTTTCTAATGTGGTTGCTTGAAAGGAGCATGTATTAGTCTCAGGGTTGTGCTCGTAAAGAGATTGTATTGTATCACGTTGATGCTCGTATGAGTAGAATATTTGTATGAAAAAATATTTTTAGGTGATGCAAGATTACTCAACCCTTGAGATGCTTCTAAATTAGACATCCCAAGTAACATAATTTTGAGCATGGTGTTTAAAATTAAATAAGTGAGAAAGGCTATGATGGCCACCCCAATTGACCCACTTAATCCTTAAAAATCCATGAATCATCATCAAGTCTCTTTCTCTTCCATTGGACCAAATATTTCATATATTCCTTCATCTTGGTTCTTTTTCTCAAATGCTCATATAGAATCTACTCTATCTCATATTTAGACTTCTTAGGAACCTATTGCCTCTAATAAAGTCCTTGCAGTGAGGTTATCTCCTTCTCCACATCTTTAGTTTCATGATACTCATACAGATTAGCCACATCAAACATTGGTGAGATATGCAAACCTTCTAGTAATTCAATCTCAAGTATTTTTAGAAATCCTATGCAACACTCTACAAGGGCCAATCTTCTTTGGTTTAAACTTATTATATGTTCCTCTAGGGAATCACTCATTCCTTAAATGTATTGTGACTAACTCACCCTCTAAGTAACTCTTTTATCTTCTATTCTCATTTGCACTTGCCTTATACTTACTGTTAATTCTCTCTAGTTGTAACTTGTTAGGATTAAGGTGCCATCAACCTTGTAAATCATATGTATTTAATTATTCCTAATATTGTTTGTAAATCATTCATAAGGGATGAAGTATTAACCTAGCAGGGATCTTGTTTCAACTGCACTTTGGATCCTTGTACTCGACCAGGGGGGTGTGGGGGGGCTTTCCCCCCACTATTGTCATCGGGGGGTCCAGTGGGGCAGTGCCCCTGAAGAGATGCAACTGCTTTCTCTAAATGAAAGTCTTGAATGAATTATATAGGGGATTATGAAAATAAAATACATTAAAAATAATTTTATACTATTATAATATGACACTAATCCCTAGAATGGAAAATATAATTGAAAAAGTAACTATTTGATGTGAATATCTGGTCATTTTTTACTTCCTTTACATTTTTGGATTGATAAAATAAATTAATACTTGATTTTTCTTATCATTTCTAAGTGAGACAAAAATTTGACGTATGAGACCTTTCAAGTGGTTGATGCCCACAAGAAGAGTTATTTTTCATTGACCTTATGTATTATCTAAAAAAGTGTACATAGGTCAAATCCCTCTTTTTAACCAATTATATATTTCTTGTATGGTGTACAAAAACCTTCATTATTTGAGCCACTTAGGACTAAACAAATTTGTATTGAATCCTTACATAAATAGCATAATTGGTTCCTCTTTTTGGACTCATGAAAGACAAAAGTAAGCGATATACATTGATATTTTTATCCCAACTTCCTATCCCTTAGATCCATTCTACACCCTTACCCTCATTATATGTAAGAAGAAAATATTAATATTATTACCCTCTCTACCCTTAATACCTAGTGATATATCTATCTATTTTTTTCCAATATTAAATACCCCATTTTGTACTCACATGCTATGATATTTCTTATTTAGTGTTGCCCTTGGGTTTACAACCTATTGATTAAAAATACCTATAAGGTGGACATTGTGTGCGCTGAGATCTATGTATTGAAACTCAAGGCAGTTTTAACCATAGACCTCCTTAGGACCAATAGGTTTGGAAATGTCCTCAAATTCTACTACAATATTGAATGATCACCACATTGTTAGATCTTAGTTTGGGACTCAAAATGCACTATAATGGTAATTGGGCATGAAAATGGTTTTATGGTAAGAACTATCTTCTGTAATGAGAATCTAATCATTAGAAAATTACTATAAATCTATAAAATAAAATGAAATGTGAAAACAAATGTCTAAGGGATTGAGCTTAATTGGTTATAGCATTGAGTTTTCATTGTGGAGACCCAAGTTCAAATCCCAAAAGGAACATCTAATATGGAATTCTAAGTTGTGACTCTTGGTCTTCCATAGTTGGCTTCTAGTGCAGATGTGGTTTCTAAATAAGTGGATTTCTAAGTTGCGACTCTTGGTCTTCCATAGGTGGTTTCTAATGTGGTTGCTCAAAAGGAGCATGTATTAGTCTCAGGGTTGTGCTCGCAAAGAGATTGTATTGATATCACGTTGATGCTCGTATGAGCAAAATATTTGTATTTTTTAGGTGATGCAAGATTACTCAACCCTTGAGATGCTTATAAATTAGACATCCCAAGTAACATAATTTTGAGCATGGTGTTTAAAATTACTTAAAAATCCATGAATCATCATCAAGTCTCTTTCTCTTCCATTGGACCAAATATTTCATATATTCCTTCATCTTGGTTCTTTTTCTCAAATTCTCATATAGAATCTACTCTATCTCATTTTAGACTTCTTAGGAACCTATTGCCTCTAATAAAGTCCTTGTAGTGAGGTTATCTCCTTCTCCACATCTTTAGTTTTATGATACTCATATAGATTATCCACATCAAACATTGGTGAGATATCCAAACCTTCTAGTAATTCAATCTCAAGCATTTTTAGAAATCCTACACAACACTCTACAAGGGCCAATCTTCTTGGGTTTAAACTTATTATATGTTCCTCTAGGGAATCACTCATTCCTTAAATGTATTGTGACTAACTCACCCTCTAAGTAACTCTTTTATCTTCTATTCTCATTTGCACTTGCCTTATACTTGCTGTTAATTCTCTCTAGTTGTAACTTGTTAGGATTAAGGTGCCATCAACCTTGTAAATCATATGTATTTAATTATTCCTAATATTGTTTGTAAATCATTCATAAGGGATGAAGTATTCACCTAGTAGGGATCTTGTTTCAACCGCACTTTGGATCCTTGTATTTGATGGGGTGGGGGGTGTGGGGGGGCTTTCCCCCACACTATTGTCACCGAGGGGTCCAGTGGGGTAGTGCCCTTGGAGAGATGTTTCTAGAAAATTTCCTTGTGAAATATTGTAATTTCGTATTCAATTTGGACCGTTCATCATTAGGTCATAGATTTGACAGTCGAGCTTATTTTAGGGTTTTTTCCTAGAAAGCAACACTCTTTTAAGAGGATATTGTATTACAATAGTGTGTGTATTATGGACACTGCAAGATTGAAGATTGAAGAGGAGATTGTGAGTGTTGTATTGTAAACTCTATTGAATTTAATACAGACTGGTGCATCTCTTCTTGTGTGGAGTTTTTTTGAAAGGGAACTTCTCCACGTAAATATTGTGTTATGTGTTTGATCTTCTATTTCATTATTTCTTTGTGTTGATTTCATACCATCTCCATTTTTGGTTCTGCACAATTAAATATCTATATAACAGTTGTAATTAGTTTTCCATTGATAATTGTTTACCTTCATTTATAACATAGTACACTTGGTTACAAAATGAATGGAGAAGATTAAAATATAATCAAGGGCTTAGATTACATAGCATTAAATTTTTAGAGCCAAACTAATCCCCTTCATCTATTTCTAACTACCCCAAAAATCTAATGCCCAAAATATAATAATTTTTTTAAGGTAGGATAACATTACAAGTTTCTACGAAAGGCTGGCTTTGCTCAACCTTTTCATAAAAATTACATTGTAGAAAAATGGCACAAAGTTCAAGGTACAAGTGCCTAACTTTGAAAAGTAAAATTTTAAAACACAAAAGTAAAAGTGGCATGATCTAGCATTGAGCAAATATCTTCACTTAGCATCATCTCCTTCATTAGATATGTCTTCAATAATTACTTGATCTTTTTATTTTTCTTTAAGTCTAAATCCATGTATGTTGTGAGAAATAGATTCATTAAATGAGTCACTATTTGGCCCTTGAACAAGCCCATATCTAAACGTCTGAGTCTCATATGCTAGAAAGAAAATTTCAAATTTATTTCTCTCATTAGGAGCATCTTTCTCATAAGCTCTAATAATTGATTTCATCTTCATTAATCTATCCATTGAATTTGAGGTGAAGGTATAAGGAGCTTGATCTAAACCATAATTAAGGACTTTCTTGAGATTATTCTTCAAAACATTAATGTCCTTCAAATCCTTGAGCTTGATCATGAGTATCTGTCAAGTCCTGTATAAATGCTAGATTTTCATATTACACATTGTCACCCTTTCTTTCTGTTGGTTATTTTCCCAGACTGGATGCTTACTCCCAGATTTCCCTACAAGGTAGCCATCAATGATCAACAGGATCTCTGGGCCAGGGGCCAACAGTATAGGAGATAGACTCTATTTTTATCTCCTCTTCTTCTTCAGGCTCTGCAAAACCTAGGGGGGTATTCCCTACTCAACATCCAGGAGAATATGCTTACAAAGGCTGGGATGCTGACATGAAGCAGATAAGTCCTCCTGTAAGTAGACCAAAATTGCAAGATAAGAGCAAAGGGGCTAGCTTTGGGCCTATTTTCAGTTGTAGACAGAGGACTTGGGATCCTAAAACTAATTCTACTATCCTAATGGTTGTTTTGGAGTTTGATTTTGATGTTGTGTGTTTGGATGCAAAGCTGGACCTAGTGTATAACCTCAACACAGAGCTAGATTGGTGCCTATCCAGGGCGTGGAGTCATAGACATACACATGTAAATGTTTAGCATAAACATAACAAGACTGGATTTCAAGGGGATTTCATCATATTTGCCTTACAAATACATCCCAGAACAGAGTATCAAGTTATCTCTACTTATGATATCCTTACTGCAATATATTCTTCTCAACACTCAATCTGAAAACACTTTAATCTACCCTTTGGGTAGAAGTTGAAAGATCAAGCATTCAATACAGTAAACCTATATGCTAGAACCCAAGACACCCCTTAGATATCTAGATTCAAAAGAAGAGTATATTCAATACAGGAGACAGATAACAAAACACATGCAGTATAGCATTATTCATCTAAAACAACAATGAAACCAATGAATTTATGCACAAAACATAAGACATGAGACTCATAAACTCACAAAATCCACTGCATAGAGCAACCAGGTCAGTTGTATTGTATTACAGAGCCAGAAAATGTCTAACTTTCAACAACCTCAATAAGTGACACAGTCTGCCTTTTTTATATCAAAACTGTGTACTAAACAAATTAATTACAAGGGAGGCCAAAAATCCTGCAAGGTACACAGTATCAGAAAAATGGAGCTCAGAATTGAATTTGGCAGAGGGACCAAGAGGAAGGAGCAGGTGAACTCGGGAGATGCGCCGCCACTCAGGGACATTCCCTCATCAATCAGGTGGTTGAGCCATCAACTCGACCCATGCCCTCTGCAAAACTGCCATTAATGTTTCACCAACCTGCAGGCCCCAGAGATGTAGCAACAGTGCGCCCATGGAGTTTCTCTCGCTAAAACAGTTGCAAACGCTCATCAGAAAACCCGCGCTGCAGGCTCAAAACGTGGCCGTCGATCAAAAAACTATCGCTGAGATCAAACGGCCCTAAAAACACTGAAAAGTCACGAACCAACCAGATCGTGCCACGTAGGCACCTTAAGTTTCAATCGCCGGGACTCATTACTTCTCACTTTCCTTTATCTTCCCTGCTGAGAGCCCTTGCCAAAACCTCACACGGAATGCGACACTTGGCAACATCCGCGATATCCATGAAAGATTTAGAGACCCTCTCGAGACACTCCCGCGGAAGCTGCCACGTGGCACCCTGTGCGCACCTCTTGAGAAACACCTTTGAAACAGTATAGGGACTCACGTGGATACTGACACTTGGCACCATCCACAACACCTAAGAAACACTAGGAAACAATACCAAAGTGGCTCCCGCAGGTGACACATGTCACAGCCTGCGGCTATCTCTTGAAACATTAGAGACCCATTCATGAAACTCCAGCGAAAGCTTGGCGGAGACAGACACATGGCAGGCTTCGCGGCCACCAAAGAAACTGAGAAACTTTTTGGAAACTACTGGGGAAGCCGCCACGTGGCGCCTTCCGCGGACCTGTATCTTAAAACAGGGTCCCACCTCCACTTTGCCACACCCAAAAACTTTGAAAAGGTCCCTCTTTGAAACATATGCGGAAGCAGACACTTGGTGCTGTCCGCGGCACTTGAGACACATCTCTGGGACCCACCATCTTCTTCGCTGAATTTTGAAACATGTAGAAACTTACGCGGAAGCTAACACTTGTCGGCTTCCGCAGTAACTTAGAAACCTTTTGAAACTTTCCTGAAACGTAAGCGGAGGCTGCCACTTGTCATCGTCCGCGCAACCTTTGAGAAACATTAATGGGACCCACCATGTCTGCGTCACATATTGGAACAAAATAGAAACAAGGCGGAGGTCGACACGTGTCGGCCTCCGCAGTCACAACCAGGGGCATGTGGCACTATCTGCAGCAGCTTAGAAACTTTCTGAAACATGTCTCCGCAAGTGACATGCGACACTTTCTGCAACTCTCAGACCCTTCACTGGGACCCACCCCCGCGTCCTCACTTAGCAGCAAAATAAATAAGAAACATTACGTGGGGGCCAACACTTGTCACGCTCCATAGCCACCGCTAAAGACACATGGTGCCTCCCGCATGCACATAGAAACATATTGGGAGTGTCTCGACTGACGACACGTGGTGTCTTCGGCGGGAGCAGCTTGAAACATAATAGAAACACATAAAGGGTCAATGAAACACCGGCAGAGACTGACACTTGGCAAGCTCCGTGTTGCCACCACTAAAGAAACATCAAGGGTCTTCGAAGCCTTTGGCGGAGACTGTGAAACATTTAGACTCTTTCGGGTGCCTCCACGTGGCACCTTCCGCGGCACCTTGAAACTTAAAAGAAACCCTCATTGAAACTCTCGGAAACATTCAGACATAGAAACATTGACCCGATATGCATTTTACCCAGTTTATATCAATTTTCAGGGGCCGATGGAGATTTCACAAGTTTGCCAACATACATTTCACCTTTGCATACACAGAACTTAACAATTTTCTCAAATGCGACAGGAAAAACAATTAAACAATGCATGTGGGCCGGGGAACAATTTAAACCAAGGCACTAAGGGTCTGAAGGAAAACACACAGGAACCTGCAAATTGGAAGTCAAAACCCTAACCCTAGGTGAACACCACCACTTTCAACTCATTCAATTTATTGAGACATTATTCAACCAAATTATTCCTAATTTTGATGATTTCAATCCAAATTCTAGGTTGGTTTAGGAAATTTTGATCTAAACCTTTCTCCTTTACCACCAACCAAGGGTCCATATTTCTAATGATAACTAGGTGAGGCATATTTTGTTCATTAGTCTCCTTCTCATCTTCACAATCTTAAATTAGGTTCTTAATCTTCTCCTTCAAAAATTTGAACTAGTTTGAAGAGTTTGCAACTTCATCCAACATTCTGCAAGCATGCTTATACATGTCATTGGTTCAATCCTTAGTTGCTTTGGCAATACATTTCATTTTATCCAATGCAGATGCTTCTTGTTGTGAGATGAAGACTAGAAAGGTAATTATCCCATCTACTTCTTGTAATGGAGTAGCTATATGTTTCATATATGCCTACAACTTTGCAATTTTCTCTTTCATTTCTCTCTTTGTTTTTCATCTTTTCTAATCCTCAATACCACTATGGACACAACTGGCTGCACCTCTTGTATTTATTGCTCTTTGGTAGGTTGACCTAAGTTGATAATGGTTAGATGGTAATCTCTAGCTCTCAATTCTCTGTCAACCTTGTCTATCAAAGGAGTGGAAATTTCTTTTACTCTTTCTCTGGAGGCATCTCTTGTTATGGTAGATAATACTCTTGGCTTCTTCCTAGTTTTAGGATTATCTATCTTTGAAATTATATTGGAAAGATCTAGAGAAGCTGGCTTCACAATTGGTTGTCTCTATTGAATGTTCACATCAAGCCATATTGGAACCAATGAAGATGAAGAATAAAGTATCTATTGCTATGAAGAAAGAGGCAAATTTTTTTTGTTGTTGTTTTTGTCAAGATGTACGTTTTGTTGAGTATGGGGTGGCAATTTCACCAACTCACCCTTATTTGTTTTTTGTGAAACATTACTTTCCTACTACCCATCTTTGAACTCATTTCCTGTATCATTAGAAATTTGTGTATTTGTATCACTTAAATTTAGAATTCTTGTGGCATCTAATTGTGTACCACTTATTTTTTTGGTCTGTTGTGGAATACTTGTACCTTGGTCTTTATTTACTTGTCATTTAGGTTGCTTATCCCAGATTTCAAGATCTTTATTCACATCTACACTATGCCCTTCTACATGCTCACGTCCTAATTTTGCCTTTTGAGTTTCTTGATAATTTGGAGAAGTAGATGATGGAACTTCTTGATGATTTTCCAAGATAAAATTTTGAATCTTTTGTTGTTCTTTATCTTTTTGTATTTCATCTCCTTTAGCACTCTCTACAACTACTTTAGTATACACATTTTTTGCCTAAAATTTACTTTGAATATATTCTTCTTGTATAGTGATTTAATTAAAATTTGACTCTGTTAATATTAGATAAAGAGGGAGGATAGTTTAGAGGAAAATTTGAAGGAGTAAAAAGATCCTTATTTGCCCTATCCAATGCTAGTTTATTCAAAGCAAAAAATAGATGAAGTTGGAACATGGAAAGTGGTTACTACATGAGGCATGGAGGAGGTGGATGCAATTAGGATTTGGGATGAGGTGGGCATGGTGGAAGGGATGGATGGTGTAACAAATACTAAAAATTGTGTTTGGATTGGAATCATTGTTGGAATCTATTGTAGCAAAGGAGATGTTTGGGAAGAAGGGGTGGAAGAAATGGGAATGTTATAAATTGTGGACAATGGAATGACAACTTGAATAGATGGAAAATAGATCTAAGTTGGATTAGGAGAAGAAGGTGGGGATTGTGGTAGTGGTTAGAATATTGGGATTTGTGGTGGAGAAAGTGAAGGAACTATTGGAGAAATTGAAACTCCCTCACCTATTGAGGATAATGAAAGTGCAGATGTAGTTTATTTTTTTCCTTTTTATTTATCTTTAGTTGTGGGCCTTCCTCTTCCTTTTTTGCATTGGTATCTACATATTTCCTTTTGTACACCTTAGTAGGAAAATCCTTTTTACTTACCTTCTTTCCTTTTGATTTTGCCTATAGGTTAAGCAGGAAATTCTCCTTCCTCCGTGTCTTTTGTTTTAACTTATTTATCCTTTTGCTTCAAGGATTCCACTTTCTTTTGTTTCTTTTCCTTGTCCTCTTAGGCTTATATTTTACATATGTCAATGGAATTCCCTGCCTTTACAACTATTTGATCTTCATGTCAAGCCAAGTTTTACTTGCTCTCAATACTTCCTTAGAAATTTCCTCTAATGAGGTTACCTCTTCTTCTAACCAATCCAGAGGGCCTAGAATAGGAATATTATATACATGCCTAGTTTCATATTTGTTAAGTGTGAAAAAGAAGAATGAAATCAACTAGCATGCACACTAGATCAAACCCTCATTCACAATAACATTCAAGGACAAGACCGAGCCAAATCACTACCAAATGGAGGTGGACTTAGCTACATATCTTGTAATCATGAGTGTTGTAGAATGATCAAATTTAATCAAGTCTTTTTATAAAACCCTAGGTCAATAATGCATTAAACCCTAGTTCTATGATGATATGATTATAACAGAAGTTGTACAACAAATCTCTAGAAACCAATTGCATAGATATGATCAAAAAGATGATAGAACCTATGTCTTGGAAGTAGAGGTGTTAGAAGACTATTTCAAGACCGCCCAAGTTTTGAATGGTTGAATCTATAGAAACTGTAAACTGGAGAAATATTGTAGAGACTGCCTTGATGCCAAATCTGAAGTGAGTAGGGGCAAAAAGACTAGGGCACCACCACCCAAGTCTTGCATAGAGGAATATTCTTGAACTGCTATCAGATCTTGAAACCTTGACCCTTGCTCAGTCTTCCTATATCTTCATATTTCCCAGATCTCGCTACTATAACCTACACACAAGAAGAGAAGGGGTTTGGGGGTTATGATGTTTAGGGACTTGCCTTAGTCAAATCCCAGGATAGAATTCAAGCTTCCCAACATCATTAATAGATAAAGAGAGCGTGCCCTTGCAGGGTAGAGGCTAAGCACAACAAAAATATGATAAATCAAATGATGATAAACAACAATGATATCACCTATGTGATGTAGCCCTTAGGAGGATGGAGGTCCTTCAACTCATAAGGAGAGATAGATGATAACTTCAAACCTGCAACAACACACACAATGACAAAACAAATTTGGTCTAGAATCACAATGAATGCTTTTAACACTCTTTATTCCAATGCTTCAAGTTAGATATCTCCATCTAGGTTCATAATGAATTAAAAAACACACCTATATATGCTTTCCCACTAACATTCGTGAAATTAAACCAAAAGAACCAACATGTTGCCAACCCATTTCTATTTGAATTTTATGATATACTGAATGACTGAATCTGCATTTGTTCTATATCTTTGAGTTGTTTCCATTGTGTTTACTCTTGTTGCACGGTCTAGACAGTTCATTCTGTGAACCCTCCTACCATGATTGCACCAATTTGTATAATTTGTTTAACATGTTTTTGAACTTGTTACATCAATCACGGGGGTTGACTACTATGAATAAAGTCAATGGTTTTCCCTCTATCTATAGAAGCCTCCAAAGCTTCTTTTCAACATCACTAGTTTCTTAGGTCAAGTACAAATACAAGAAAGCATGTTTCTATAGATCTCAAAGATGATTTAATTTAACTATAATTAAAAGATGCAAGAGAAATGTTTCTTAGGACCAAACCACAAGTGCAACCTAGCCCAAGGCATGATAAATCATTGATCATCTCTATCACAAGTTCCAAATCACAATTCTAATACCAAATTCTAGTTTCTAGTTTTTCTCCGAGTGTCACAATTATGTTAGGAATTTGCAAGTCAAATAAAACCAATTCCATATAACCCAATAGGAGAAAAAAAATGCAACAAATAACTATAATGCAAAGATCAAATGAACAAACACAAGATAACACAATATATACCCTGGGAAAACCCTTAAGAGGAAAAAACCTAGCCTCCAAAAGCATCCATACTCATATGTATTATTCAGCAATAAGATATTACAATACATGCCACGAGTCTCCATGAATACCTCTGAACCATCAAGCACCTCCAATGCATCCTCCATGTGTTCAAGCATGAATCCACACATCACCTTCCATTCTTCACAATATGCACTTATAGGAGAGAACTCAATACAATGGTAGCCTCTCACAAACCTCCAATCCACCTACAATGAAATAGCCAACCAACCCAAACTACTAACCATGTGCTTGCTTTTATAGACCAAGATCACACAAATACAACTTGTGGTATTGGACAAAACCATGTGTTCCAAAGACATGGATACACAAAACCATTGACCCCCTTATTTAATATTGGTACTACGTTTTCCTAACAATTAAATAATACAAATAATATCCCAATGTTACATACAACTTTTACAAGTGGCCTCCAAATAAATATCTAATGTGGTTAAACACATCAATTAAGATGCACCACAAATAAATATAATTTTACATAAATAAAATAATACAATATTATGCAAGGTGTACAACACCTATTTTCTAACATTCTCCCACTTGTTGTACACATTGCATAAGGGTCAATCAATGAAATACATCATCATAGACAAACATGAAATCACATGAATCTCCAACATGCTCTCATGCTCCATTAAGATACTTGCAATAAAATCAAAGTGACCACCATCTCAAACAAGAAATCCTCTCATCCTCTAATGTGCCACCTATGGAAGAAAATGAACATGCCAAGGTGAAGATGCACCAATCCAAAGAACACAAGCATCAAATCCAAGTGATAACAAAGGGCTCCAAGTTGTTGTCAAAGGTAAAACCCACATGAATGGAAATAAAACCCACAACATATGCTAATACATCCAACCATCCATACCTCATAGGTATCAACAACATCAATAAACTCATGCCAACAACATATCCTACCCATATACTACAATCACAAGCTCCATGTATAAAACCTATCAATGAAGAACACATACATCCAGGAACTCCCACTGCATGGGTAATGTCAAATCTGAAAATAGATCCAAGGCATATCAAGTCTATCAATCAACACTCAAACCAAGTTGTGGCTAATCAACAAGCCAATGTAGCATCCAGAACAATCACAATGATCCACTCATGTATGATAAATTGCTGCATATTCTCTCACAACATGTCACCATAACTCTCCCAAGTCCAACCATATCAACATGATCCTCTAGGAAGTAGCCATAAGACAAAGAGAGAAAACTTGTAAATCATAATGTCGTTATACAAATACCTCAAAGTGCTAAGTTGTGTCAAGTATGATCTCCTCTACAACCCCAAAAGAAAATTCTCAACAACACCCAACCATTCAATCTCATAAGATCAAATGAACATATGTATCATATAACCAACATGGATGTAAGCCTCTCTAATCAAGGTAGATCAAACTCATAACCATTCCATAACCAGGAATAAGCCCAATCACATCTCCTAAACTCCTCATAATGAACATCATAAATCAAACCATATGAACAAGGAGATAACCATGCTAACATCCCTCAAATGAACTTTCCAAAACCAATAACCATAGCTCAAGATCCATATCTATGAGAAGATAAAGCATAAATCAAAATGCATCTAAAAGGATGGGCAATACCTCATAGATGATAAACCTCTGAGTAGACCAAGAGTGGGGAATGAGAATGCTCCTCCAGGATACACCAAGCCATAATGACTTTGTCCAAGAACAATCTCCTCTATGTCCATAATGAACTCACATCCATATCCAGGTGTAAGGCTCCTTGGTCTATCTGCTAAAACCTCCAATGAGTAACTGTCTCAACAAGTGTCTCTAATCTCAAGAGAACTCTAGACTCACCTAAGTCTCCAAGTATCCATGAGCACCTCCATGATCAATCCATGCCAAACTCCAAATGCAATACCATGCTGCCATGAAGCTTTTAAGAAAATGACCATAGTACTCAATACCAAGAGAACTAACAAGATCACTGTCAATGCTCCAACTAAACATCTGCATAATCAAGAAGCCAATAATGACATCATGATGTAACCATCTCCTCCAAAGAAGATCACATGCACTAATGCATACATCCTATCTCAAGAGAACTTGTATCATGTCAAAACTCCAAACCAGTATCAAGAGTACATCAAGACACAATATCAACATCTCTAAACAAAGGATAAACATGTCAAACTGACAAATCATAAACTGACACCTCAACCAAAGACTTAAAAAAATCCTCCATGGTAAACCAAGATGTCAACATCTCCAATCATATGAATATAACCATCTGCTAAAAATGGAACTCAAGATGTCAAAGCACTCTCACTAAAACAAGAATCATAATCCAAGAGTCTCTCCAAGACACCCACAACCACTGCAAAAGATCATCCATCACGAATGATGAATCCATATTGCTACCAAAGCTCCCATTGAATCATGATACCGAGATATCCATCACAAAAAATAAACCATCTCCTAAATGAAGATTATCCATAGCCCCAAACCAATCAAGGTATGTCATTGTAACATCAATAGCTCCCAAAAGGTCGAGTAAACCATAATCTCCAACCAAGAAGATAAAACCATCACTGTCAAAAGCTCACATAAACTCGTGTATCAAAGCTCTCCATGACATCATGATAAACATGGTACAAGTCCAAACAATTGACTATCTAGGCACTCTAATCATTCATCCTCTCATCCCAATGCAACATACCAATGTACAAATGACCACAAACAAGGCCAATGAACAAAGTTTGCATAAACACTGAATCAATCTTATGGATATAGATAGTCCACATCTGAGTCATCCCACTATAGCCAAATAGGTGATCAACCCACAAAACTACATAACTCATAGATCCAAAACAAATGTAACATGCAAACTCATTATCACACTAGTAACTTGCAAACTGAGATATCAAAGAAGACAACTTGTAGACTCCAAGACTCAAACACCAAATCAACGTTAGATTTGATTTTCCAAACAAGTCCACAACACAAGTACCATAGTCAAGGAACTATTCAAGCATCCAGGAGATATGAACAATCCCCTAAAACAACACCACAACACCACTTGTAATCATGAATCAAACATCATAGCCCATACCTGTCAATCACATACATGATCATGTTGTGCTAATGAAAAAGTGTACCTGCATATCCATGACACCATAATTATCATCATTGCTATACCTGTACTAAACTCCCACTTAAATGAGACTCCAAATCTCACACGCGTATCAACCATGTCCTCAAACTAGAAGACAACCTATGTACCTGTCTCCATCAAAGTCCATACTCTGAAAAGACTTGTAAACCTATATCTGGAAGCACCAAATCTGAAAACTTACTATATCATGCTGATGGTCTCATAGTAACATGCACTCCCACAAGTTTGTGGCAAAAAATCCATCTAAATGCACTCTAAATATTAGGCTCCTACAAGTGATCAAACAAGTACCAATCTCTCTCTGCACACCAAACTAAAAATCTACATGATCCAAATTGTAGTACACTGCAATATCTCTTCAACACGTATCTGAAATCAAAAATTTGATTCCGTATGCAAAAGTTATGAGCATAAAACTATCTCGGATCAATGCTTGGCTTTAGGCACCAAATTCTAACATAAACTAAAAAATTTGAGGACCAAACCTAAACCACTATGTAGTTCTTAGAGAGAACTTTCTAATGCCTATAAGAAGTCAAAAATCTGATATCATGGGCGAAAGTTATGCCCCCTAGAAGAAAATACCCTCCGAGGGCTAAAAGGGGACCCCTAGTGGGACCCTGACTATACAATGTTGACATCATCACTACTGACTGGGCGTTGACTGTGTGTGACTAGGCAAAACAAAAGGTGATATGGTGTTGGGCTAGGTGTACGGTAGATTTCTAAAGTTTTCCAAATTTGTTTTAGTTTTCACCACGGACCCCACAAGGCATTTGAACTAGCATTAAATGGTCTGAAATAATACTTTTAAAACCGCTGTCATTTTCCATTTTTCAGATGCCACCTGTTTAAATGTTTATTAAACGCCTATTATATATTTTTTTGTAATTGCCAAAGGGCTGGGGTGGCTCCACTGACACCGGACCTAGCAGGCCGCCAAATGGGACTTTGACCCCACCAGCCACAATCCACCGGTTGGCTAGGGCTGACATGACCCTGCTAGGCCAGATGACTTGTACTAGTAGGCCTGTGCCAGGCCAGGGTACGGGGTCTATGGACCTCACCCTAAATTTTTTTTATTTCATTTTTTTCTTTTTCATATATCTTTTTTTTAAAAGGACTTCTATAGTTTTTTTTAATCTATTTTTTTTCATACTATAGAAAATAATTAACTAGTGCAGGATAAATTTTTTAATCTGCGTACCTTCTACAATCATACCTATGATGGTCATACAACCATACCATGTACCACGTACCAGGGGAGGGTATTTTTTTCTTCTTCTAGGCCCTGTGGACAAAATAGGGCAAGTTATATGTTTTTCTTCGCTTGTTCGGCCTCTTGAATCCAATAGTAAGGTCTGTTTTGTCCCAAGAGGTCATCTGCAAAAAATCCATCCACAAAACCCTCATTGCAATGATCCAAGAAACCCTCTTCAGCCATGATTTTTCAATCATCAGATCTACAACATACACAACAAATCTCCAATACCTAGAACCCCAAATTTGCAATACAACCTACACAAAACCTTGTATTGTCCCAAATCCTTCCATGCATTAACATGGCTTCCATTTTACATCCGATTTACACACACAAGGGTTATAACAAATCTAGGGAGCTCACACCTCCCTCGACCATAAACATGGCTTTGATACCACATGTTAGGAATTTGCCGGTAAAATAAAACTAATTCCACATAACCCAATAGGAGAAAAAAAGATGCAACAAATAACCATAATGCAAAGATCAAATGAACAAACACAAGATAATACAAGATATACCCTGGGAAAACTCTCAAGAGGGAAAAATCCAGCCTCCAAAAGTATCCATACTCATATATATTATTTAGCAATAAGATATTACAATACATGCCATGAGTCTCCATGAATATCTCTGAACCATCAAGCACCTCCAATGCATCCTCCATGTGTCCAAGCATGAATCCACACATCACTTGCCATGCTTCACAATATGCACTTACAGGAGAGAACTCAATACAATGACAGCCTCTCACAAACCTCCAATCCACCTACAATGAAATAGCCAACCAACCCAAACCACTAACCATGTGCTTGCTTTTATAGACCAAGCTCACACAAATACAACTTGTGGTATTGGACAAAACCATTTGTTCCAAAACCATGGATACACAAAACCATTGACCCCCTTATTTTATATTGGTACTACATTTTCCCAACAATTAAATAATACAAATAATATCCCAATGTTACATACAACTTTTACAAGTGGCCTCCAAATAAATATCTAATGTGGTTAAACACATCAATTAAGATGCACCACAAATAAATATTTATTTTACATAAATAAAATAATACAATATTATGCAAGGTGTTTAACACCTATTTCCCAACAAATAGTCAAAGATGCAAAAATAATAAACACACTATAAAATAGATAAGATCTCTAATCTTTCTCAATTATTTTATATTCTCTATCTTAGATACTCATATCTATGCTTATTTTAGTTTCAACTCCTTTAGATCTGGGATTAATCCAATTAAAATTAGACTCTTAGATATTTATTATAAAAATAATAACTATTTACCTACATTTACCTACATGTTCATTTTTCAACTCTTTCTAATTTTTTTTAATGTAACTTCTAAAAAATAATATTTTATTTGTTCTTCCATAGAGCATGAATAAGTATTTACCCACCTCATAACAAACACCTTTATAACCTTGTCCCCTACCCATATTTTATTAAATAAAACCTTTAAGAATAATTAAACATTAATACTAATTTAACCTTTGACTAATAATATTTTAGGATTGTATTATAGATCTCAGATTTAAACTTACTAATATGCTTAGATTATCTATGTGATTTGTACTATACAACCACAATTAGATTTATGTTTTTTCAACTATGAAGAACATTTCCATTTGGAATTTAGCTTCAAATCTTTCAAGCAAATGCTCAAGCCCAACTCTTGGTTTTAGAAACTCTTGCTTTTTTGCCTTCTATTTAAGGAACTTTTTTACATACTCAACCAAAACGAATTAATTATTTGTTTTCTAAGGAGACAATGAAACATGATTTTCAATTTTTTACACATGCTCAATGTATGGTAGTCTATCTTCTCCTTTCTCCTTTTTATATTTAATAGATCTATCTCATGGAAGGATGCACTATTGAGACCCAATTTTTCTTCTAATAAAATTTTAGAATTGTGTAGATAAACTATTGTTACGTAAACTTAGAATCTTAGATGCTCTAATGTGTTTTCTAAAAACATTTACTCTCTAGAAGTTGCCATGCAAACATCCTAGTATAACATGTTGATTCAAATGACAAATCTTACATGTGTTCTATAAGAATTACACCAAGTCAAGTTGTAAGACTAAAAAAATGCAGTAGCTAAAGTTGAAATACTTTGCATGAGATGACTAGACTGCATCACCTATTGACGGTGAAAACTGACAGATGAAAGATCTCACGGCAATGGTCTCTTGTCCTATTGTAGCTATGATGGTTGAGACCTAATGATCTAAATTTGAGTGCCAAGTATCAAGTCCTTCTTCACAGCCTTCTGAAGCTGAAGAAACATGTTAAAGCCTTACAATCCCTGCTTCCTGAGAATATATAGAATTAGAAAAAAACTGCCATACACCCGCTTTTCCAAAGATGCATGAGAATAACATGTTAGATAGAATTAGCAATAAAATTATGGAGGCCCATGCCCAACAAGTCTTCTTTCATGTTCAAATTGCAGGTAAAACATTAAAAACAAAAGAGCAATCCCAAAAAATATGCTTTAGACTTTCCTGAGAATGACATAAACTTGTTACCAACAAGGAGTTTACAGTGCAGGATTTTCCAATTCAAAACCTGAACATCCACATCTATTTTAGATTTCCAAATAAGAGCACGAGACCAAAATTCTCATTAAATCTGCTTTTCCATTTAATATTCAATCATGGATTGAGAAATAAACAAAGGAAAAATAGTGAAATAGTAAGATGAAAACCATCGCCAGTCCTTCAGAAAATTACAAACAATAGGGTACACATTTTCGTAGAGAGCTCAACAGGAACCAAAGATTGGACAAAGAGAAGGAATTGTTTATATTTTCCTCCCAAGGCACCCAATCCAACACATCAAAACTCTAAATATCACTAAAGAGATGGATCCCTTTATTAAATAAAAAATATGCATGCCTAGGAAAGCTCACAGCCAGAGGTTGACCATGATACTGAATATGTTTATTCCACTAGATAGAAGGGGAAGCAAAACTAAACCATGTTGTAGATGAATCCATACACTCAAGAAGATGACAAACATGTTGCCAGGCCTTCTAAACAGTTTGTAGAGGAAATGAAGCCCCGGTCTTAAAAAAGGAGCAAGAAGACTAAAAAAATGGATTCTCATTCTTATACTCTTGTAGGGCTATTTATTCTTCTAATTTGGACACTAATAAGCTCTTGGAGGCCTCAGTTCTTATAGGCCTATGGTTGTATTTCCCTTAATAGCACTGGGCTACCTTGAAATGTTATGTGGAGTGCAGGTCAATCAGTTGTCTATTTATCTGCACATCTTGGAGGCCTCGGTCCATATAGGCCTGCGACTATGGTTCTTGTTTCCTTGGCTGCTCAATCTACCTCAAGAGCCTATGTGTTTGCTGCAATCTCATCTTGTTTCAGTTCTAGGACAGAGTTGTGATGTTTTCCACTATGAACTCTCTTGGCTTGGTGATATTTGAGTTAATGATAGGCTGGTACATGTCATACATGCTACTTTCTACAGATGAATTCATTTGTTTCAGGCATTCCAAGCAAATCTAATTTGGATAGTCATTTGTTCTCTGTTATGTCTATGTACTATTGTAGTTGTTTGTATCTTGGTAGTCTATGACTATTTTTCTCTTGTAATTCACATTCTTTCAATATTAAAAAAAAGACTAAAAAATGGATTCTATTCAAGAATAATTGAATTCCTTTACTAAGAATCAAGATAACCTCCCTAAGAAAGTTGGTGATGTCATCGATAGAACTAACACCCTCTTCACCTTAGGTGACATTCTCAATAAAGAAGGGCTCATAAATGGAGCTAATTTTCTATATCGCAAGAATGAATTAGTGCTATGTTAATCAACAAGTAAATTTGACATTGACCTCACTTGGGCTATGGTGGATGAATTTAAATAATTTTTTTGTCATGTATCTAGTGTTTTGATAAGCATAAATGTTAGTGATCAATGGACTATATTGGAACTATTATTGTCATTGTTTATATGATAGTTCTTTATCTTATTTATTCTTCTTTTAATACACACAGTTGGAATTATTATTGTCATTGTTTATCTTATTTATTTCTTCTATATACATATATATCATTTAAAATAAAAAAATAAAGTTATGGTGAACATTTTATATTTGTTAGAAAGCTCAATATAATATATTTAGTTGTAAACCATGCAAAAATATGCTTGAATATTTTTAGCATTTTTCAATCTATACATGTTTATTTGAATATTGTAGATGTGTAAATTCTAATCTATTTAAAGTATAAAAATCAAAAGAAATCATTTTTTTTTCTAAATAATATTAAATTTCAATGTTATAGTAATTGTAGAAATATTTTTTTATTTTTATTCAAAAGGGCATTCTTCTCTCTTGCTTGACTAAGAATAACTTGTGTAGAGCTAAAAATTGAATCAATTCACACTTTTCCCTCTTGTTTTACATGAATTTGTGTGGGTGTCCTTAGCACATAGTTGTAGGATATGATTTTATCTAATTTGGTGCATTCACTAACCCTAGAATAAATATTACATTTAGAAATCGTACCATTTTACCTTTTCTTAAAATTCTCCCAACTCTAAAACTTATGTTTTCCCTAACCAAGTTAGGTTCACTCTTGTGATCTCCACCTAGTCTATGGTTGAGTGTGTGGTCTTGACCCTCTCTATCGAAGTTTAATTATCTTCCTAGGTTGAGTCAACACAATTTTACCATTACTCATTGACATTCATACCAAAAAGTTTAAATTGAGTGCTTACAATTTATATAAATGAACATCACCCATACATTATTTGGATCATCCTATATCATTTGTCATGTCCCCAATTTTGGAGTAACTTAAAATTGTTTTAATTATAAATTAATTTTGTAAAGTATTTTATTTACTTTATAAAATTAATATTTTATTTAAGTTACTAAGTTAGTAGTACTACACTTTATTAAAAAGTGTTGTGAACAAGCATTTAAAAAGTACAAATGCAAGCATTTAATAAAGTTCATGTAAAAGCATTTAAATGCTTGGGTATGATGTGTACATGTAAACTCTCATTTAATAAAATTAGGCTGGGCCTAATTAATGTAATGGCTTTATAAGCAAGCTTAAGAGTCATTTGAAGTCATGTCTGGATTGTATGTTTGGTTTTGTGTTTTGTCTTTTGACAAACTGTATTCAGCTGATTGACAAGGAGATGTTCCCTTGCATTTGCTGAGCCGAGGAGATGATCCCTTGGTAATTCTGGTTTGGTGATGTTCCCTTACCGTCATTGAGGTGAAGTTGTTTCAGACTTTGCAATTGTGCTTCAAAGTATTGTTCTAGGTTTTCTGTGGGTTTGTTATTGATTGTTGATCATTGAAGACATTGTATGCAAATTTGAGAATAAGTTCATGTAGAGAGATTTTATTTGCAAATTCATAGATTTGTAAACAAATATAAATTTGCATGATTTGATCGATATATATTTCTTCCTGGTATTTCCTTGATGATTATATGAGCTAATTCCCATGTATGAATGTTTGGAGGGTTTGAAAACCCTATTTATATCAGCTGCAATAAGATGAATTGGTGGAGCTGCGTGAAATATACCTATGCCTAAAGGAAATGGTTTAAAGAAAATTCTATGTGAATTAATGTTTCAAGCTTTATGGTAATAATCGCAGCTGTATAGAGATTAGTCTGCTTAGATATCAAGCTTTCTGGCATATGTGGTTCGGGTGATAGCCAAATAAGGAGAAATTGTGGTTTGAGCAACTTCCACCACTGTCTATATTAAGGAGAATATAGGAATAAAATTGAGTTGCTTATTCTTGGCTAAGACACAGTTCCCAGAATAATAGAAGTCGTGGCAAAGACAAAAGCAACCTTTTATTTTATATCTGTCAAAGACTTCATGAGGAGGATTTAATTGTTGACAAATAGAAGACAATTTCTGAGAGATATTATCGTGGGTCCCAGCAACGACCTTAGAAGGAATTTGTGAAGTTTCAAAGACATGGAATTAGAAGAAATTCATGGATTTATGAAGAATAGTTTATGGCTTTAGAGTTTATTTTACTGTTGGCAACTAGGGGACAAATCTTGACAAGCGTGGGTCCCTCAAATAGTTCAAACTTGTCTTTGAGATATAAGGGTTAAATTGCCATCGACTATTTGAAGCATTTGTGTTTGAGTTTAATTTAAAACTTGAAGTATTCAACAAGTATGAAGGATAATTTGTGGTTTTAGAATTTGCTTTGTTTGCTAGCACAAAGGAGGCAATATCTGACAAATGAAATAAGAAAACTGTTAAAGAATCTCTGCTTCCTAGTGGATCGTGGGCCTAGGAGTATCGTATGTAGTCAAAAGAATCCAAGATCTATATTAAGAAGTAAAGTATTTGAAGCCTTCATATTAGTGTGGGACCCAGAGAATACAAGGAGCTTCATATTAGCACTGAATAATATTTGGAAGCATCAGATTAGAGGATATTTTAGAAAGTAAGACTGTTTGATAATCAGATGTATCTCAGACAGTGTATAAGGATTCTCATCAGCTAAAGATTAGACCAGTACCTAGTAATTTTCAATAGAGTGCAGCTACATCAGTAAACCAATTGATTGTTATCTACTATTATCTCTGTTACATCAGCAGTCATATCTTAGAGTGGGAATAAGGCATTTAAGGCATGATCAGAACTTCTACAACAGTCATAAAGATTACTGCAGATAGACTTGGTGCATCAGCAAAGTTCATTATATCATTCAACATTTGTAGAAGGAAATAGATTAGCTCAACTACAGCAGAAGACATTATCTTAGTAGGTACTGTAAGAAGACTGAGAAGCTATTGGTATGTAATTTGATGTGAATCTTCTTTCAAATCTTTAATTTGAAACATTCTATTTCAGTCTATCGACTGTTTGCAACAATACCTGTCTATTAGCAATAAGTTAGAACAAATAATGATTGTTTGGGAAGTGTTTGATGAATATCCATCAGGGATATTACAGTGGTATCAGAGCCATGATCTTGCCAGCCTATGGGTTTTTGAAGAAAATACAAAAACTGAAGCCATGAATGCTACAAGTCAAGGTAACTCTCCTATGGATAACATGGCATTGAGTGAAAGGCTTCTCAAAGTGGGCAATGAACTTGAACATTCATTTTAGTCAAGGAAGGTACTTCTCAGCATCTTAAAGGAATTAGAGGATTGTTTACACATGGTGGATCAATCACATTCTAGGGTATTGCAAGTAGCTATGAATCCTATAGCATCTTCTTTGGGTAAGCCAAAGTTGTTGAGATACAAAGATCATGAGGTGAGATTGGTTATCACTTCTTGTTTAAGTGAAATTCTGAGAATTGCAGCTCCTAACATTCCATATCAGGATGACACAATGAAAGAAATATTTTCCTTATTGGTGGAAAGTTTTGAAGGTTTGAATGATGTCACAAATTCTCATTTTCCTAGAAGAGTCACCATACTTGAATCATTTGCAAAATTGAGATTGAATAACATCATGTTGGATTTGGCTTTGGATGATTTAATTATCAAAATGTTCCGTTGTTTCTTTGCCAAAGTCAGAAGATATCATGCAACAAATGTTAAATCAGCAATGCACACCATTTTGTCTCTAATCCTGGATGAGAAAGATGATATTTCTAAACAGTTGTTATCTAACTTGTTGGCTATTTGGAGGAAACAGGATGTTTTATCAGCAGCATATGAGTTGTCAAACAGATTGGTGGAGCAGAGAATTAAGGAAATTAAAGATCAGTTAACAGAAGATGAGCTGATTTCACTTGGTTTGCAGCCTATTCATGGTGATTCCAGGACTGAAGAAGATCACATGGAGGCAAGTGATAATACATTTGAGAGTGATCCCAAGATTACAATTAGTTATGAAGGGCATACCTTTGGTGTTCAATCATACATGCAAGGAGAAGACATAGTCTTTGTCACCAATATTATCCATGAGGAAGAAGATTCACATGAAGAACTCATTACACTTCATGATGATAAAGAGGACATGATCAACCATGAAGAATGTGATTCACATGAAGAAGACATAGGTGATGCATATGGAGTTTCTTGTTTTGGGTCAGCCTTTGATGGAGTTGATTGGCATGATATAATCCTTGATTTGATACACCATGGTATGATTGAGACAAAGAGGATTCAAGACATGTGGTATATGAGGAATGAACTTTGTATGGAGTTTGATAGTGACATTGAGTATACAAGTGAACAGATAGATATCCTTCATGACACTTGGAGGACAATAGCTGTTTCGGAGCTTTGTAGAGGTTTGGATCATGTCTACATCATTGGAGGATGGCCTATGGATGTTGTTTACTCACCATTGAACATTAGTGATGACATTGGTATTCATTTGGATTTGATTTTCAATTATTGAGTAAATGATTTCCAACAAATGAATCATGAGATACATGGGATAGAGAATCAAGATATGGATAGGAAAGAAGATGACATTCTTAATGATACACAATCATTTGATTTAGAGTTGATGAATTTTCTTATTCATAATGGATTTAGTGAGTATGCCTATGTTTTGATATGGTATTATTGTGATGATGCTTTGGTGATTGGATTTGATGTTAACATAGCTTCAACAAGTGAGTTATATGAGGATGAGTATGATAGTTCAATCTCTTTCAGCAAGGTATCAAGTTGCTTCATGATATGGATGTGTCATTGGAGGTTGAGCATGGATGTGTTTGCTACATTATGCGACAACGGAAGCGGTCCTAGGATCTTCTTTGTCAGCAACCTTGAAGAGATGCAATTGAGCATGCTTGAGGAGCCTCGCTGGATTTGGGATCCAGGAATTGATTGAGTTCAGTTTTTCTTCCCATTGCTTGGGGACAAGCAATTTCGGGAAGGGAGGGCTGTCATGTCCCCAATTTTGGAGTAACTTAAAATTGTTTTAATTATAAATTAATTTTGTAAAGTATTTTATTTACTTTATAAAATTAATATTTTATTTAAGTTACTAAGTTAGTAGTACTACACTTTATTAAAAAGTGTTGTGAACAAGCATTTAAAAAGTACAAATGCAAGCATTTAATAAAGTTCATGTAAAAGCATTTAAATGCTTGGGTATGATGTGTACATGTAAACTCTCATTTAATAAAATTAGGTTGGGCCTAATTAATGTAATGGCTTTATAAGCAAGCCTGAGAGTCATTTGAAGTCATGTCTGGATTGTATGTTTGGTTTTGTGTTTTGTCTTTTGACAAACTATATTCAGCTGATTGACAAGGAGATGTTCCCTTGCATTTGCTGAGCCGAGGAGATGATCCCTTGGTAATTCTAGTTTGGTGATGTTCCCTTACTATCATTGAGGTGAAGTTGTTTCAGACTTCACAATTGTGCTTCAAAGTATTGTTCTAGGTTTTCTGTGGGTTTGTTATTGATTGTTGATCATTGAAGACATTATATGCAAATTTGAGAATAAGTTCATGTAGAGAGATTTTATTTGCAAATTCATAGATTTGTAAACAAATATAAATTTGCATGATTTGATCGATATATATTTCTTCCTGGTATTTCCTTGATGATTATATGAGCTAATTCCCATGTATGAATGTTTGGAGGGTTTGAAAACCCTATTTATATCAGCTGCAATAAGATGAATTGGTGGAGCTGCGTGAAATATACCTATGCCTAAAGGAAATGGTTTAAAGAAAATTCTAGATGTGAATTAATGTTTCAAGCTTTATGGTAATAATCGCAGCTGTATAGAGATTAGTCTGCTTAGATATCAAGCTTTCTGGCATATGTGGTTCGGGTGATAGCCAAATAAGGAGAAATTGTGGTTTGAGCAACTTCCACCACTGTCTATATTAAGGAGAATATAGGAATAAAATTGAGTTGCTTATTCTTGGCTAAGACGCAGTTCCCAGAATAATAGAAGTCGTGGCAAAGACAAAAGCAGCCTCTTATTTTATATTTGTTGAAGACTTCATGAGGAGGATTTAATTGTTGACAAATAGAAGACAATTTCTGAGAGATATTATCGTGGGCCCCAGCAGTGACCTTAGAAGGAATTTGTGAAGTTTCAAAGACATGGAATTAGAAGAAATTCATGGATTTATGAAGAATAGTTTATGGCTTTAGAGTTTATTTTTGCTGTTGGCAACCAGGGGACAAATCCTGACAAGCGTGGGTCCCTCAAATAGTTCAAACCTGTCTTTGAGATATAAGGGTTAAATTGCCATCGACTATTTGAAGCATTTGTGTTTGAGTTTAATTTAAAACTTGAAGTATTCAACAAGTATGGAGGATAATTTGTGGTTTTAGAATTTGCTTTGTTTGCTGGCACAAAGGAGACAATATCTGACAAATGAAATAAGAAAACTGTTAAAGAATCTCTGCTTCCTAGTGGATCGTGGGCCTAGGAGTATCGTATGTAGTCAAAAGAATCCAAGATCTATATTAAGAAGTAAAGTATTTGAAGCCTTCATATTAGCGTGGGACCCAGAGAATACAAGGAGCTTCATATTAGCACTGAATAATATTTGGAAGCATCAGATTAGAGGATATTTTAGAAAGTAAGACTGTTTGATAATCAGATGTATCTCAGATAGTGTATAAGGATTCTCATCAGCTAAAGATTAGACCAGTACCTAGTAATTTTCAACAGAGTGCAGCTACAGCAGTAAACCAATTCATTGTTATCTACTGTTATCTCTGTTACATCATCAGTCATATCTTAGAGTGGGAATAAGGCATTTAAGGCATGATCAGAACTTCTACAATAGTCATAAAGATTACTATAGATAGACTTGGTGCATCAGCAAAGGTCATTATATCATTCAACATTTGTAGAAGGAAATAGATTAGCTCAACTACAGCAAAAGACATTATCTCAGCAGGTACTGTAAGAAGACTGAGAAGCTATTGGTATGTAATTTGATGTGAATCTTCTTTCAAATCTTTAATTTGAAACATTCTATTTCAATCTATCGACTGTTTGCAACAATACCTGTCTATTAGCAATAAGTTAGAACAAACAATGATTATTTGGGAAGTGTTTGACAAAAATGTTTATATAAGTCAAATATAGAGTTGTGTGTTTGAAGAATATCCATCAGGGATATTACATCATCCTTCATCATTAAGACAATACCTCCACATCTATTGTCAAAAGGACAATTTATCTACACTCACAACTCTATATTTGTCTCAATCATCTCATTCACCTTAATTCTTACATAAGCAAATGACAAAACCCTAGTTCTTGCACCTTATATATAAATCTTAATCCCTTCATCCATTAAATCAATTCTAAAGTAATTAACATCACTATTTTTCACTGCCCAACGTGTCTTCAAAATTATTACAACAATATTAAATTAGTATAACAAGGATTAATTACAATTAATTAAGTCTCAAGGATTCCCCATTACCATAGTGAGTTATTGTGGTGCTTCTCAGGTTCCACCAATTTCACAATTTGTAGGTCCAAATAGAAAAATTTCTATAGACATTAGAACATTGACTTGTCATAGGCCAAGGCCACCAATTTAGGTTTAGAGCCACACTCAAGAGGTTTAGGACTTTTGTATCCTTGATCAAAACTTCTTCACATAATTTCAAATTTCATAGAGCATGTTTGTAATAGTATATTCATACTAGATCAAGTAATATATTCTATGTACTAGATCTCCATCACATTCAAAGAAATATCACTTTAATTCTTACATCAAGGCACACATTTACTTGTCATTTTATTTTTGTTTCATGACAATTCCTACACCACCTAGGGTTTGAACTTATGATTTTTCCTAATAATATGTTTTTTAGATCTGATATTTCTTATTTCTTTAATGTTTCATTTTAGATCAGATTTACATTTATTAAAATTGAAGTACAACCTTATACACTTTCATTGTTAGTTCTTCATTATGGATTATGTCATCTTTACTTCCAATCTCATTATGCTTTATGATCTATTACTATATTCATGTGATATATCTAGGTATGATGTTTTATATGATGATGTTTCATCTCACATGACTATTCATGACATTTTCATGCTTAGCATCAATATAATTCCTAAATCTCATGATAGTTCATATCCCTAGTTTTCTAGGTTATTCATGTTTCATTTGGCGAGGAGTCTAGGATTGTTGTTATTAATGTGTTATTTCTATTGATTGTCAGGAACACTAAGAGGGGGGGGTGAATCAGTGTTCTATAAATCTTTTCTTGTACTTTTACTTTTAACCATTTCAAAAGAATAATCCAATAGAAGAAAAATATACAACTAAATAGCATCCACAAAAGCATGACACATAACACAGAGATTTTACGTGGAAAACCCAAAATGGGAAAAACCATAGAGAGGATTAGCTCTCATAAATATATTGCAATCTTTACAAAAATGATGTTCAAGCTTGGTCACTCCACGGGCCTAGAACATGCTGGCTTACTGCCATGAAGTACAACTAGATTTAGCAAGCTCACTGCCTCAACCCTAAACCTAGCAAGATTATAATGAGGGTTGTTAAACCCTACTGGAGGCTCACTGCTAGCTTACTACCTTGATGACAAAAACTTGCTTCTAATTAGATCACACATGATAATTGAATACTGCTTAAGCATCTGCCACTATGCCAGGCTGCAGTCTTTTAGCAATTGAATTTTGAATCCCAAGTCTTCATCGCTGCTTCTCTTCTAACTCTGCTCTTCTATTCACATGCTCACATTGCCCACACACTCTACTCATATATCCACACACTCAACCAAAGATCATTGCTCTTATATATATCCACATCATGATTTAATTCCATAATCAGGTCAGCATCCAAGAAGTGAAACATGTACATAGAAAGATGTACCTTATCTCTCAATCCAATGCACTATGGGTCGTACAGACCCAAATCTTCCCCCAAACATGTTAATATAGGTTGGATCTAATCATTTAATTACTTACATATATCTTTCACACACTATCCTTTCTCTGCATCATGATTTATCTCACCAGTCAGCCTGTTCCTCAAAATCATGCTTAACAGGTTCATCTGCTGAATTACAACTTCTACTAAGGATCTCAAAACACCTTCCAAAACATATCAAGGACTCTTTATACATTCCCAATCCTATACTCTTAGAACCGCAAGGCATCATATCATATTGTAGAGAAATGCGGACCATTAGAACTTAGACTCTATCTCTGTCAAACTCTTTCAAACACTATGTCGATACTTAGTAGCTTGTAGCTATCCTTCCGGTGAACTTCAGATCTCCTAACTTTGGAATAATACACTTCATATAAGTGTTTACAACACCTCAAAACTGCATAACAAAATACTTGTCTGCAGAGGAATGTGTACCACTGCACTAGACCCTATTCATTATTCCTGCTATACCTTTGCTTACCCAGACTTAGACATTTATTCAAGATGACTTCTAGAGAGGATCAGGACTTAATCTCTGAGGAATAACACTATCAAACACCAACTAACATTGTCCCTGAACCACCTGCAAGTCTTCAATTTGGGGAGGCATACTAGCTGATTTACTGTCTTCCACTCAGAATACCTTCCATACTTAGCCATTTTCTGTCACCTAGACCTAGAATCCAACATGTTCTTTCGGAGATATCTCTTCCTATCATGGAGATAGGTTCTCTGAGCCTTGTTTCCATCAATGCCAACATATAAGTCAATACTAGAGCAGTGTCTCTTGCCAACAATCTCCCCCTTTGGCATTGATGGCAACACTTAGTGAAAAATGCTTGACTGCTCCCCCTTACTGTACACACTTTATTTTCTTGCTCCCCCTGAGATGATTATCCATTTTTCACTGATCTACTTCTCCTTTGACATCAATGGAAAAGGGTGTGATCTAGAGCCAAAAGTTTGTCAAAATTTCAAAAATTTATATATTCTACCACCTATTTACAAGTGCAATCTTCATTTTAACAATACATGTGTTTAAGAACATCATTAAATATGTTTTTGATTAGTCTCCACTTAGCATCCCAACTTTTCTTTACATTTTCCATAATCTAAATTTGACCGCTGAGAAGAAAAACTAAGGCGTCTACCTTTTTCAGATTAGAAGTTGTGTTCGCTTGGACAACTAACTTGGCCTCTATAATAAGATTTGTCATTGAGTCTAGCTTTGGACAAACTAACCTTTTGAGTTGTCCCATCCTACTTTTTATTTGGTACTTTTGATTTGTTAAGTCAGTCAATTCATTGTGAATATTAATGACTTATGTTTCTGTCCTTATGACTGACTCTACTTTCGAATCAAATTTCTCAAAGATATCCAGTAATTTTTGTTCCAAATCTTTGATCTTTTCTTCAATCTTTTGAGCAGTTTTAGGCCAGGACAAACAAAACTTGTACATATCTCTAGCATCTTTCACAACTTTTTGAATGTTGGCTATTGTATTGTTTAATGTGATTTTGTCCTTTGCTATCATTATTTTCAATTCTTCTAATCTTTTCTCATCAAATTCTTGCCTTACCTTTGTTTCTGCAAATTTCTCAAAAGATTCAAATTGTTTACTTACCAAATTTATCAGCTCCTTCAGATGACTTGATGAGGGCATGGATAAATCCCTTTTGAAGGTGGGTAGTAGATTTTCTAAGATTTCTGATGCTTCATCAATTAGTTCACTATCCTCAATATGTGATTTTATCATCTCTTCTTGAGCCTTTGCCTGAACAATTGATATCCACTTAAACTTTTGTGCCGAAGACATTATATCTAGATTTATTGGGCCATGTAGAAAATCTAGTTCATTCACATCTTATTTCTCTTTCTCTAGCACTGCTTTCTCTGATCCAGCAGTGTCTCTTGACACAGTAGAGACCTCTTCTTTCTGATTTTGTTATAGATCATCTAATTCCATATTCTTATTGGTTTCCTCTACTTGTCCAAGTGGAAGGTTTACCAGTTCTTCCTCAGTTTCTCCTCTGTCAGTATTATCCTCAGTCTGTTGTACGAGAGAAGTTCTCACTTGAGAGTCATCTATGGGTTCTTCTTCCTCCTCAGACATTCTGCCATCTGTATCAGTTTCTTGACCCAAATTTATTTCCAAAGTAGATGAATTGACATGAACATCAATTTCTTCATTAACACTTGTAGTGGGATTATTGTGTTGCTTTAGGGCTTTCAAGATAATCTCTTCTATTTCTTTCACTACTTTGTCAGTTTCACCTATCATTAACAAATTCATCCTTATTTTAGTTCTAAACTGATCCTTGGTCTTCTTGAAGATTAGATTTTCTTCCTCTATAGTGATTTCCATATATAGTCTAGTCAACACATGTTTTCTTAGCTCAATATCTTTAGCCCTGGTATTCTTCTTTCTAATGCTTAAAATATTTGCTAGACTTTCTGGAAGATCAGAGATGATCTCAATGAGGGCTTTGCTGAAAGTGTTGAGATATTTTATAGTGGCTTCCTCCAGACTCCTTTTGTCTTCTTTACCATATTCATCAAAGTGCTTAATCATGGGTTTTAGATTCCCATCTATAGTGACAACCTTTACTATATCTGCAAGTGTTGGGAGTATTTTCTGTCTCTTGCTGGACTTCTTTTCTCCAAAGAATTTTCCTTTACTGCTTCCAGAGGCTTTAACAACCTCAACTTTCATCTTCTTGACTTCTTCATTTGTCTCAGTCTCTTCTTCATCCTTTTCACCAATACTAATATATATAACCTTTTTCCTTTCACTTTTTTCCTCTTCACTTGTTTTCTAGCAAACTCCTTTGAAGATTTCTTTAGGTTTGATGATGATGTAGCACCAGATGGAGTAGCAGAGCTTCTGGTGGTCCTCTGAGTCCTTTCTGGTTTGTTCTAATTTAATTGAGATTCCTTTGGAATCTATATTGGCTCATCCTTTTTCTTCTCTTCTGCTGCTTTCTCTCCCTTCTCCCTAGCCTCTTTTAGTTGTTCCTTGGTAATGCCATATCTTGTAGTGATCTCTTCTACTTCTTTCCTCACTTTTCTGGAAGATTCAGGTTTCCTGTGTTCAACATACAGTTTCATAGATATTTCTTCATATGTACCAAATCTTTCTTCTTTTGTATCCTTAGGTTTGCTCAACATATGTTTGGCATAGTTATCTAGTATATTACCACTTACTGATGATTCTCTAGTTAAACCCTCACCAGCACAATAGTCTGATTCTTCACAGCCTTCAACAAGGGCATACCTTTGGTGGAACTTAATCTTGTCACTGCCCTAATTGCATCCTTGGTGATTTTGAAGGGCTGCCCTAACCACATGAAATCATCATGAATTTGGCTTAGAACATACCTTGCCCATTCATCCTCCGTAAAAGCAGGAAAATCCACATACTGAATAAACTTCTTTTCCTTTAGGGTTTTGTATTCCTTTTTGAGGTCAAATTGGTCATCAGTTAAATACTTGAGATATAGATCTATCAGACAAATGTTGTTGTGTTCATCTAGGGAAACATGAATATATGCCCTAACATCCTCAACATACAGGAATCCATAAGGTACACTAAAAAATGCACTTGTTTGATCCACTTCAGTTGCTTTGTGCGGGTGTTTCTTGAACTTGGGTCGAGGGCGTTCAATAATATCTACAATTTGTGGAGTCATCATAGCAATAATTCAATAGATTCACAATTAAGGTTTCTACGGAAATACCTTTTTTTACTGAGTCAGGGTTTCCTTTCTTCAAATGCTTCAAATCTTGGTTGTCATTGCTTTAGCTTCGATCTCTCTGAATTTCTGATAGCTCCAAGTGTAGAGTGATTTTGAAATCAAACAAGTTCCTTTTTATCCTCTGTACGACTTGACTTAGTCATCATAAATGCTCATTTCCCAAACAACTGTCAAAACCCTTCATCATAGAACACAGTCAATTAGGATTGCTCTGCAATATGCCACATTGACCCTTTTTCTTCTAGTTTTTCTTTCAAGATCCGTGTCACATCAGATTTCATCATACGCCTTCGTGCCAGATTTTGGCACCCACTTTCTCATTGGGGGATTTGGATTTTCTACACTGCTCCCCCTGAGCTAGAGTTCTTAATTTACTTCCTGAAGGAAGTATCTACATTGGATATTGGTGTGGGTTGATCCTTGACTTCAATTACTTCTTTCTTGATCCATACCTTGTTCATTTCTTTCTTGGTTTCAACCAGATCAACTTTCTCTTTTCCTTTGTCATTTCTCTGCTCTATTTTCCTTTCTTCAAAATAGTGATTTCTCTTCTCATTCCCACTTCTACAAAACCTTGCAACATGTCCAAATTTGTTGCAATTGAAGCACATCACATTCTTTTGACTTTTATTCCTTCCAAAATTTGATCTACATTAATTTTCAATATGTCCAAATTTATTGCATGCAAAACATTTTCCATTGAATGGTTGACTGTTTCTTGTATTATGAAAGTTAGTTCCTACAGAGCTTCTGCATTCATTTGATCTGTGTCCCATTTTATAGCATGCATTGCACCTAATAGAATTCTGACTCACTTTACTTCTACAGACAACAACTCTATCACCAATTCTATTGCAAGTGAAGCATTTACCTTTGAATGTTTGTTCATTCCTCCCATTGTTGAAACTTTTCCTAATCTGATTTCTACATTCATTTGCTCTATGACCAAATTTCTTACAATTGAAACATTGACCAGAGAATGATGGAGTCTTTTGATTTAATCTACTCCTACACTGAGTAGCCTTATGACCAAACTTATTGCATGAATTACAATAACTATTGAAAGACGAGTACCTTTGAGCATTTGGTTGTTTGACCAGAGGTCTTCTAGGTCTTCTTCTTTGATTTCTGAACTAGTATCCTTTGTTTTTCCTTGACACAATGCTTATTTACCTAGAGTTTGAAATTTATCCTTTCTAAAATCCTAAACCATGTTTCTCATCAACATTCCTCTGGCTAGCAATCATTTCATCAAGCTTTGCGGTACTTATCTTGAATTTTTTTTCAAAACTTCTAGCTTTTTCCAGATCTATTTTTAAACTTATAATTTCTTTTTCAAGTTTAGCACAATCTTCTGATTTGTTCTTCACAATCAAATTTAGATCATCTTCTACTCTTGTTCTTTTTGTAACTTCTTCTTCCAAATCATTTAGGGCTTCATTTGCTAATAACAATTGGTCACTGACTTCTTTGTATTTATATTTGAATTTCTTGACTTGCTCTTTTAGCTTTAAGATGCATTCATCAACTTGTTTTAGATTTTCCTTTAGAATTTTGACCTCTACTTCAGAATTTTTACGATCCATAAGAGCTACTTCTAGTTGATTGTATCTCTCATAATTTCCATACCTTCTTGCTACCATGATCACACTATCCCAGATCTTCCTTAAGCTGTTAAACTTTTTCTAAGGAACCTTGCTTTGATACCAATTGTTGATTGTTAGGAACACTGAGAGGGGGGGGTGAATCAATGTTCTATAAATCTTTTCTTGTACTTTTACTTTTAACCATTTCAAAAGAATAATCCAATAGAAGAAAAATATACAACTGAACAACATCCACAAAAGCATGACACATAACACCAAGATTTTACGTGGAAAACCCAAAATGGGAAAAACCACAGAGAGGATTAGTTCTCATAAATATATTGCAATCTTTACAAAAATGATGTTCAGGCTTGGTGACTCCATAGGCCGAGAACATGCTGGCTTACTGCCATGAAGTACAACTAGATTTAGCAGGCTCACTGCCTCAACCCTAAAGCTAGCAAGATTACAATGAGGGTTATTAAACCTTGAGGGCTATTAAACCCTACTGGAGGCTCACTGTCAGCTTACTGCCTTGATAACAAAAACTTGCTTCCAATCAGATCACACATGATAACTAAATATTGCTTAAGCATCTGCCACTATGCTAGGGTGCAGTCTTTTAGCAACTAAATTCTGAATCCCAAGTCTTCATCGTTGATTCTCTTCTAACTCTTCTCTTCTATTTGCATGCTCTCATCGTCCACACACTCAATTGAAGAATGTCACTCTTATATATATCTGCATCATGATTTAATTCCATAATCAGGTTGACATCCAAGAAGTGATTCATGTACATAAAAAGATGTACCTTGTTGCTTAATCCAATGCACTATGGGTCACATGGACCCAAATCTTCCCCCAAATGTGTTCATATAGGTCATCTCTAATCATTCAATTACTTAGATATTTCACACACTATCCTTTCTCCGCATCATGATTTATCTCACCAATAAGCGCGTTCCTCAAAAGCATGCTTAACAGGTTCATCTGCTCACTTGCAACTTCTACTGAGGATCTTAAAACATTTTCCAAAACATATCAAGGACTCTTTATACATTCCCAATCCTACTCTTAGAACCACAAGGCATCATATCATCTTGCGGAGAAATGCAGACCATCATAACTCAGACTCTGTCAAACACTATGTCGATACTTAGCAACTTGTAGCTATCCTTCCGGTGAACTTCAGATCTCCTAACTATGGAATAAGACACTTCATATAAGTGTTTACAACACCTCAAAAATGCATAACAAAATACTTGTCTGCGGAGGAATGCGGACCACTGCACTAGACCCTATTCACTGTTCCTGCTATACCTTTGCTTACCTAGACTTAGACATTTCTTCAAGATGACTTCTGGAGAGGATCATGACTTAATCTCTAAGGCATAACACTATCAAACACCAACTGACATTGTACCTAAATTGCATCTACAAGTCTTCAATTTGTGGAGGCATACTAGTTGACTTACTGTCTTCCACTCAGAATACCTTCCATACTTAGCCATTTGCTATCACCCGGACCTGGAATCCAACATGTTCTTCTAGATATATCTCTTCCTATTATGGAGATAGGTTCTCTAAGCCTTGTTTCCATCAATGACAACATATAAGTCAATACTAGAGCAGTGTCTATTGCCAACAATTTCAACTTCACTTTCATATGATGTTGATGTGCCTTCTCCCATCATTATTTATGTATTTGATGATGTTTATACTCTTGATGAGCCTCCTTATGATCTCTTATCTTTAGGGTCACCTAATTATATATATCAAGAGTATTGATAAAGGTATTTAGAGATATATTTTTTTGGTAAGGAAAAATGATGGTTTGGTTCATGTCATGGTTATCATACATCATTCCCTTATTTTTTGTGTTCTTTCATAGATTACTTAATTTTTGAGCTTAGAGAACATGTTTTTTCTCATGATTCTCTTTTTTCACCTTCTATCACCCATTAGTGGATCCCATAGATTTTTTTATGCATCATGATGATACACCACTTTTGGATGCCCATGTAGAATCTCATTTGGATATATTCATGGTTTCCTATGGCACATCTTTGAACAATTTTGAAGAAGCTCCTTATCATACTATACCCCCCACACATAATATTGAATAAACATATCTAGATTAGACATAGATATTAAAGAAGAACATGATGTTCTCTTACAATTCTTTTTGGGATTTTGTGAGAATAATGTTCAAACACTTCATGATTAATCTTTTACACCTTCCTTCACTTATAAATATTAATCATAAGGATATTGTGCATTCTTCTAAAGATATTTCTAAATATATTTCACACCAATGAGCATCATTTTAAGCAAGTTACACCATGTGGAAAATTATGTTAGTGATTTGAAAATATTTCCAAAGAAGGATTATAATAGTGAGATATTAGATAGTCCTTTGGCACATGAATCTTTGACATATCCTTCACCAACTAATTTTATGGAATTTTTAAAATAATATATGATTGTAGAAGTGACCAATTAATTCATATAAGGTCCTTTAAAACTTCAAGTCTAGACAATTTTTATGAATATATGTTAGTTGCTTGATTGTTTCCATAGACCTTGAGTAGCTATGCACTTACATGGTTTTATACTTTTCCTCATGTTTCCATTACTTATTATGTATATTTAGAAAATTATTTTATTCAACATTTTTAGTGAAATATTTAGCTAAGACAATTATAGATCAAGTAAAAAAAATTAAATAAGGGGAATGTTGGTAGGACACAAGGAAGAATGCATAACCTACTGTAACTCACCACAAGTGAAATGAAGAGGACAAGGCCAACATATGTGATGAGATTTTGTAAGGGACACATCCCTATTGTAACATATAGATATGTAATAGGAAGATATGTAAGATAAGCAAGTAGAAGTATGTAAGAGAGAGTGAAATGTATATACAGGGTAGAGACTCAAACTTGCTATTTTGTACATGATAATATAATGAATATATAATGGAGATATAAGGATTGGATCTAATATATATGTATTTATGGATGTATATGATATATTATGATTGATGTGTTCTTACCACATGTTATATTTCCTTACTGTTATTTATGATTCTCTCACTATATCTTCCAGGGTATAAACTGAATTTAGAGACTTGACCGAGGCTCAGATCTCCATACTATGCCCTCCCCATTTCTTGCCAAAATTTGGTTCTATTGTCAGGACCTTGGAAAGAATAGTGAAGAATAAACTAGATGAATCAGTAAAAGTAGAAGTGTGGAATAGAGAGAAGAATTGGAAAGGAGAAAATCAAAGTGACAGAATTTTTTTTATGATATGTAGAGAATTCTCTAAGGACCTACCCTTGTGAGAGGGGGGCATGCACCTAAGGTGATGACAAATGAAAAGGGAGGGGATTTGAAAAGATCCTTGAAAATATGTAACTTATCATGCTAAGCCGAGCATGAGATACATAAGGATTAATGAAATACCATATCTAAAATGCCTATAGGAAAAAGGGATGACATGAAGTTAAGACAAATTAGTGAAATTATAAAAACTGGAGTGGAAATGAGTAGGGAAGAGAAGCAAAAGAAAACTCAGGAATGAAAAGAAACATATTATAGAAGGATGGAAAAAGTAGAAAATTTAGGAAGGTAATGCACCAAGAAGGTTGTGGAGGAAAAGGAACAAAAGGATGAGCATGCCAATGTGGATGTTACTGAGTGCACTGATGTGGGTGCTGCTAGAGAGAATAATGTAGGAGAGGAAGAAAGATTAGAGGAGTGTGCCATAGGGGCTACCGTAGAACTAATAGAGATGGATATAGATAATCTTAGACCATTAACAATACACATTAATAGGGATAAATAAATCCTTAGGAGCCTAGAAGGAAGCATTAATGCTTATGACTAGTCAAGAAAGGTATGGGGGGAAGAGTATAATCAAACCCTAACCCTATTGCAAGTAGGAAAAACCCCAGATGTTTAACTTGATTTTACTAATGTCCAGATCAGGGTTAATGAACAATGGGAATAAATATTAAACCCTATAAGAAACCTCCAACCCTTAAATTTGGATGCGAACTACCTGGACCATTTGGTTAATAAAAGTGTGATGAAGATTAGAGAAAGAGGAGAAGATGCGATATATGTTAATATTAGTTTCAAGAGTATAAGAGAACTAAATAAAATAAAACCAATAAATAATAAGATGCCATTAACAAATGACAAGTCATCCCCTAAAATGAAGAGGCACTTTGAAGAGATACAATCCCCAAACCAAGAGTCACCCCATGTGTTGTCTAAGACAAGGATAATTTTAGTGGAAGAGAACAACAATCAAGTAGACAAATAAAAGGAGATAGAAGAAGGGATTAGAAGAGATTGTGAAGAGATATTGGGAAAATATTATTTGTATAGTAAGTTACAAAGAGATAAGGGTAAGAGAGAACAAAACCCTAATACAGAGGAAGAAACCTAAGAAGAAAGACAATAAGACAACACACCTCAAGATAGATGAAGTACCAAAAAACCAAAAGAAATAAAAAATGGACTCACCAATCAAGCTGTCTGTATTTAGAAAGGACAAAACAAAAGTAATAGAGCATGTTTTTGTTTTAGAATCAATCTGGATTAGGAAAAATGTAATAAGAGACCAGACTAAATTGTTTGATTTTGTGGGAATACTAAGAAATGATGCGTTGAAATGGTATAGGGAGATATGCCCTAAACACAATAAATCATGGGAAGAGGTTAAGAAAGAATTTTTAGATAATTTTGAGTCTCTAAAGATCCCCATAGAGGGAGTAAGTAAAATGAGGGATTTAGTTCAAAAGGAAGGAGACTCTATAAAAGTTTTTGATAAAATATTTAAAGAGATATCCCACAATTTGGAAGAGCCTTTGTCTGAGAAACAAAGGATTGAATGGTTTGTATCAAGTTTAAGCCCTGACATTAGAACATCTTTGGATGGAAAGATTTTTTATTCTTATTCAGAAGAAGTTACTATGGCTTTCCGCATATAATCACAAACTTGGCATAGACAGGATAAGACCAAGGAAAACATGGAGATGGAGAAGCTTAGGCTTGAACTAGAACAACTTAAACTGAAGCAAGAAATTTTGGCAAGGAAAGAGGATAGTCCATAGAAGAAAAGACCTAACATATGGTGTTCATATTGTACAAAAGAAGGACATTTGCAGAATGAGTGTTTGATGATAAAAGGGGAAAGAAAGGTTGCCATGATGAAGGTAGAGCTCAAAATATTACCAAAAAGAAACAATACATATTATTGTAGAATATGTGGTGATTGGGATGACCATGAAACAAAAGATTTCCCATCTCAACTGTTTAGGTTGAGAGAACATGATGATGAGCATGAACCTTGTTGTAATGCACACCGCAAGAATAAAGCGGATAACAACAACATGACATATGTGAAAGGACTCATAGAGAGACCCTTGTACATTCAGGATCATGGCTACAAGCATCCTAACTAGGCTAATCAAAGAACTATTAATACTTTACAAAACACAAATCCTAATCCCACACCTTACATGAATAATTATAGTAATGATGAAAGAGGCCAATACAATGGATATAGAGGAGGAAGAGGTCATAGTAGAGGAAGAAGGAGAGAGGATGCAACATGCTTTAAATGTGGTAAACTAGGCCACTTCGCTAATGAATGTTGGGGAGAAAGAAGGAAACAATGCACATTTTGTGGTAGTAAAAATCATGACCTATTTCCATGTGATAAGGCTCAATAGTACTTTAGAAATACACCACAACAGTTGAAAAGTGATGAGTTATAGGGTTTAACTTGCAAAAAGGTGCTGGCATAATTAGGAAGATTCCAAAGGAAAAACCGCAGGTAGCTAGAAGATGTCAGAAGGAAGCTAACTATGAAATTGACACCTATTACACTAAAAATTTGGAGGAAGATGATTACTATAACAAATCAAACTATAAACAAACAAAACAAAAGAAGAACAAAGGAAAGACTAAATCAATAGTAGTTACTAAATACCGCAAACCCCCAAAACATTAGAAGTGAAGAAGAAGAAACTATTTTCCCTAATAAAACTCAACATGACACAATTATAGAGAAATCTAAATAAATTATAACTAAGGAACAAAACAAAAAAAACAACACACTAGTTCTTTACTAAAGGTGAAGTTGTGGTACTCAAATAACTGAGAAATCTAACACAACAACATAACTTAATTGATAAATTAAAAAAAATCTATAAATACTAGAACAATGAACATGCACACAAACCGTAAATCCATAAAATGGGTAAAGCATACAGAGAGTGGAAGACTAAACCCTTAATGATTGATTCATATATAAAACACAAGAAAATTAAAAATGTTATGGTGGATTTAGGTGCAGATGTTAATATGTTACCTAAGAGAGTATGGGAACAATTAGGAAGACCTAGGTTGAGTGAAACCCCTTATAACATTAGTCTAGTGAATGGGTCAAACTTGGGAACACTAGGAATATGGAGAAAAGTTGAAGTAAACATAATGGGTATTAAACAATCGATAGACTTTGAAGTGGTATCAATGAAAGAACACTTTGATTCATTTAACACACTATTAGGGTTACAATGGTTTGTAAACACAAATGGCATTGTATATTCCTATAAGGAGGAAATTTCTTTTGCTGACAACAACAAAATAATACATATACCATTAGGGGTAGACATGGAAGAAGCTTACATTGAAGAAACCAACTATGGAGAATGGAGTGATGAGGATACTAGAAACCTTTATTCAATATCTAAACTACCCAGGGACGACACATTAGAAGAACCAAATTCAGAAGGGGAAATAGGAATAGAAGATGACAACTATAGTACAATTAGTGAGGAAGTATTTGAAGCATGGTTAAATAATGAACTAGAACTGAAAACCCAAAGGATGACAGGCTTCCATAGGATATTCATGGTACAGACCAAAAAGGAAAACATACTGCAAAGCACCACATTGAATAATGATACACCACATAACACATGCGGTAACTTAGATGAACAAAATGAAGATATATCCCTGAAATCTCGAAGATTAAACCACATTACAAAAGGAACTTCACATATCAAATTGTCAAAAATTTTAGGAGTAAGAGACTTGCATACATACCTAGTAGAAACGGAGAAAACTTTCACAGATGAGCATACAATACTAGAGGTCATACAACATACACTAATATGTAATGCCACAAATTGGTTGAATACACATAAGACATAATAATATATTGGTCGATATTCAAAATCCTCAAAAAGAATAGATACTTACTGGAAGAAGGGGAGTATGAAATTATACTGGTTGATGGTTGTTTTGGCACATCAACTCAAGTAGAACAAATGATTACTCTACTTCTCCTGAAAGGTAAACTAATGATCTTGGTTTACCCCAAGGTCCCTGTTTCACTAGGTCACAATAGTGTTAGAATAGCAGAGTGGATAATGTGAATGTTTGTTCAAGGGGCATGTGCTAGTAATATCAATCTGGAATGCCAAGTAACCTCTAGTAGGTAGCTATTCAATGAAGTGTGAATGCTAACCTAATTATATGTTGTAAAAAGAAAAGGAAAAAGAGGCTTAGGGTTTTAGAAGGAAAATGCAAAATAGCCTGGACAGCCTCTGCACCTGGCTTTTCACTTCATATAATGAACATTAGTGAGATCAAATTAACAAGCAATGGGTGACTAGTATTCCACACAGACATAACCACTGCAAGTGCAAGATTCTAAGGAAATGAGTAGAAGAACAAGAAATTGAAAACACCATATTACATACGCAAAATTTAAACCCTCATTCATCCACCAAACTTATGATTTTATCAATTAAGCTCAAGATCCACTAATGCAGAGTCATATGCAAGGAAAATAAATGCAAGTCTATTACCACCATAGGGAAAAAACATAGGAATAGGTCCCAAAATTTATCTTCTCATTCAATGGCAAAATTGTTGGTTGGTTACAAAAGAGCAGTATTCACACACCCTACATGCATATAAATTATGCCACTTACATGCCAAAATACAAGTATAGCTTGTGCTCACACAAGTTCTCTATGTTTCCCTCCCTTTTACAAATGTTCAAAATTTCCCATTTATATATGAGGTTTCCTTTGTTTACATTACACATTTTGACCTTGGTTGGCTTGGATAGTGCCATTACACCCAAATTACATTGCACAATCTAGCCCTAGTCAGCCTGAGTAGTGCCATTATACACAAAATGAGGTTGGCCTCATAAAAAATGGAAGAAAGAACCAAATGAGAGTGAAGAATAAGGATATTATGTCCTTTCTCCAAATCAACCTTTGAGGTTAGAAGTGGCTTCCCAAACATCATTCATACTTGGACTGTTATGAAACCTCATCTTGATCTGCTGCGAACATGATGACCATTTGGGGTTTTTTTGAATCCTAGCCCAATCAACTAATAGCACTGAAACTCCATGGAGAGGGTTCCCAATCTGTCAAGTTGTTAATGTCCCGCTCCTAGAACCATCGCCATTTTCCTACATCCACACACACACCTCATCAATAGTGTTGCAAACATATTTCATAGTTAGCCATCATTATATTATCATGAAAGTCCAAAGAAATCATTATAAATGCCTTAAAATAGTGGAAAATGTAGTATTCTAGCATTAATCGAAGATCAGGGGTTGGGCCTTACCCCTTGTACATGCTAAAAGAATGTGAAGAGCCAAGGTGGAAGGTCAAATGGTAAAACTCTGATGTCATAGTCTTGAGAAATAATAGTCAAAGATAAAGACCAAACCCCAAATACTAATAAATTCTAAATAGGTGAAAATGTAATATTCTAGCATTAGTCAAAGATTGGGAGTCGGGCCTTACCCCTTTTGTATGCTAAAAGAAAGAGAAGAACTGAGGTGGAAGGCCTAATGGTAAAACTCTAACACCACAGTCTCTAAGGATATTAGTCAAATCTCCAAACTGAACTCTGAATCCTGATAAAGTCCACATAGTCAGGAGTCGGGAGGTGGGACTTACTGCTTCTACATCAATCAAAATTGGAAGGGAAAACCAAGGAGGCCTGCCACCTGAACCTCGATGCCTTATTAAGTGATAAGAACATAGAGTACATAAATAACTTCTAGCTGAGTACAACAGGAAGACGAAACAACGAAGCCTCAATCCTTGAACCCTAATGCCTTTTCAAACAAAACTAAGTCACAAGTGGGATCAGAAGGTAAAGCCTTAGGCTACCATAGAGGAAGGAAAAAGATTGGAAGCCTAATCTTTGCCACTCTGAAACCAAGAATAAGGACTTAAACCATGAAAAGGAAGGCGGAAGATCGGAAGCCTAATCTCTGCCATTTTGAAACCAAGAACAAAAGGCCTTAAAACATAAAAGGAAGGCAAAAGATAGATCAGAAGCTTGATCTATGTAGCTCTAAAATTAAGAACAAAAAGACCTTAAATCCCACAAAAAACCTCACAAAATGTGCCAATCATAAAAAATGGATTTAATGACCCCAAAAAATGGAGAAAAATGAAACCATAGTGAGAAACCATGAAGCACTAGGCAAAATAAGGCTGAAATGAGAAAAAATGGGCTTGAAAAAACCTTAAATGGGCTAGACACACATGGAGGAGACTGCCATCAATGCACCGCTGAGGGTAGGTAGAGGGAAATCAACTCCTACATTGCAAAGCTAGCTAATCAGCAAGCCGAAAGGCCAACCCTCGAAGTAGCATAGGTGATCTACCAACTCTACACTAGGGTCCTCAAAATCAGGATGTTGGAGGATGTTCTACAACCATTCTAGGATGACCAACCCCAACAAAACGGTGTCCACACAAGCAAAGGCAACAATCCAAGGGTTGAAGCATCAAAGATGATTTTATTGTCATGCTAGCACGATAAACTCTAATACCCGATAGTAAGGTTGAGCAACTCAAAAATATGACCAAGTAAAAGAAACTAAAGTGCAGAACCTTAGGCCTCTACCTTCTGGCATGTGAGAAGGATAAATTCTAAAAACTTTGAAAAACATGAAGTTACCAAAAGACTAAGTCATAAAGGTACAACACTTAAAACTATATGCTCAAAATCTTGTCTAAGTAAGGATAAAGCATGACAATACCAGAGACAAGAAAAGAGAGGGGTTCCCTATTTTGGTCGCAAAATGGGGTGGGTTGTGAGGACCAGAACAATACCTAAGTACCTAGGCTAGATTCCATCGTAGGAACACCTAGACATATTGGTGTAGAGGCATCAGGGCCTCAAAAGCACTTCTTTTGTCATTTTGGGTTTCAAGTTGTTTTATGTGTCTTGAAGTTTCCTAAGGTCATTTACGATCATGTGTGCTTATGTAATCCATTTTGGAGTACTTGTAGGGTTGTTGGTTTAAAAGTGCAAAAAGTTGTCAAATGTGAAAAAGAGTTGTCATGCAATTTTGGTAAGTTGTAAAAAAAACAAGAAATGGTTGCAATAAATGAGGAAACTGTTACAAATCCGGCACCCTCCATAGTTGAATCTTGTATTGGAGACACCATTTTTGAAGTTTTAGTGAATAAAAACTATCTTTTCTGTGCATTTTTACTATTATAGACCTATTCTTTCTCCTGGTACAGATTCCATGACCATCTAAAATCAATTGGATTTTGTTGGCATTTAAATCTACTTTCTTTTTCTTCTAGTTGCATCGATTTTCATTAAGATTTGAGTTAGTTATTGCATTTTTACTAAAAACTAGTCGAAACCCTACCTAGGGTAATCAGTGAACAAAATAATCATTTAAATCGGCCTTCCACCACTGGGTAATCACCAAAATGGGTGGAAAGGTCTGTATAAATGTAGTTTATCAAATTCCAATCTTACAGGGGTTCAAGTGGAGGTTTGGATGTGCCTTGGTTCACCAGTAGGTCTGATATTTGCATGTATTAGACTGTGTAATAGCAAAGGCAAGGAAGAATAGATGAATCAATGTATGGTTTTTGTTTGTTTGTCATAGGTTGTGATAGGGTAGTGTGTGAAAGAGTCCTTCAAACCATGAACCATAGGTTTTGGAACTTTCTTGAAGGTTTATACAAGGTTTGTTATGACTGTCCCAAGAGGAATGACTGTGTATGACCGTTCCAAGTTGTAAACCCATGCATGGCTGCATTGTTGAGTTCTTTGTTGTGAGAAAACCTTTAAAATCTGCAAGGAAACACTTAGGTTGTAAGTTTTTAAGGCTCTTGAGTCAATTGCATGCCAAGGGTACCATCATTAGATGTTAATTCATCCTAAATCATATGTATGGCTAGCTGCATTGCTGAAATTAGGCCTAATTGGGAGAGGGACAGTCAATTTTTGACCTATTCCATACAAAGTAACCCTAGCCCATTTTGACATGTGTTTAATAAGATCCAAATGGGTATCAAAAAAAGGTCTCATATTTTGAATATCAGGTATGCAATGAAAGTTATGGTTGAAAAGGTCATTTCAAAAGGCTACTAGGTTTTAGGGGTAAAATGTCAAGAATGCACAAAGTTACAAGGTTTGTGCTGAATTAGGTCCTTCCTTTGCATCACATATGCACAATGGTATGAAAGGGAAAAAATGAGTATGACACTAAATTATTTTTTCATCTATTCTATTGGAAATTATCCCCGGTAGCTCAAACCTGGTATATAAAATAGGAAAGAAGAATAGAAATGAGAGACTAGGATGAAATACAACAGGATTTTTTACATACATTTTTATTTTATAGTCCATATAGACACATCCACACTGCACTACTAAAAATGAAAGAAATAATATTTAAATAAACCTTAGAGAAGGAACAAGAAACACCATAGGAAAGTCTACCTCCACCTAAAATAGATGGGATATGGAAACTAATAGAGTGGATGGACAAAGAGACAAATCATGTACTAGACATAGATGCTTTAAAACCACACAAGGAGATGATGATGTAAATGACTTAGAAATAGAAGTCCAGGAAGGAGAAAGAGGACTAGAATCACCAACATAACCAAATGAGAAATATTACAATAAACCTATAAAACTTAGGGAGGAGATAATAGAAAAATAAGGTGACCCTAAGATGGTAATCATAGGTGATTATTGGGATGACAAAGTGGTAGCACAAGTAGCTAAGATACTATCAGAATTTGAAGACCCATTTCCTTGGAGATTTATAGACATGAAGGGTATTAAGGAAGAGGTAGGAGTAATGAAGATTCAACTAAAGGGAGGAGTTAAGCTTGTAAACAAAAGACCATATAGATTGAATCCAAACATGAAGAAGAAAGTGAAACTTGAACTAGATAAGATGTTAGCAGTAGGTATAATCAAACCTGTTGAAGATACAAATTGGATTAGTTTAATGGTAATACAGAACAAGAATACTGGTGAAGTGAGAATATGTGTTGATTTTAGGGAACTAAACAAAGCCTGCATACATGACTCATTTCCTACATTCACTAAAGAAATACTAGAATCAATTGCAAGGAGAGAGATTTTTTCATTCGTTGATGGGTTTTTCAGGTACCATTAGGTAAAGATAAGAGAACATGACTAGCCTAAAACTACCTTTATATAAGAGTTTGGATCATTTATGTATGCAGTGATGCCTTTTGGTTTGAAAATTGCACCTGTAGTATTCAACAAGATAATGGTGAATGAATTTAAGGAATTCATACATGATTTCTTGAAAGTGTAGCTAGATGATTGGATAGTGTATGGGTTGGTAAAAGATCATGTGTAAACTGTAAAAATGATGCTAAATAGTGTAGAAGCCTAAAAATATCATTAAACTTGAATAAATGTATGTTTGTGGTACCCTCTGGGACCCTACTAATTCATATTATCTATAAGGAAGGCTTAATGATAGATCCTCTTAAAGTGACATTAATTCTTACACTATCAGCACCTAAGACTACAGCAGAAGTGAAAACTTTCTTGGGTTATACTAGATATCACTGCAAGTTTATTAGACGATATGCAGTAGTAGCAACACCTTTAGAAGAAATTTTAAAGAAGAAAAGTGGTAAAAACATTGAATGGATAGACCAATACCAAACTTCTTTTGACACTCTAAAACAAAAGATTGAAGAGGCTTGGATAATGATATTTCCTGATTGGAATATACCATTCCATGTACATGTAGATGCATCAGGCATAGCAATAGGTGCAATACTAGCTCAACCAAAAGGAACAAAAGACCACCCTTTAGCATTTTCTATCAAGAAATTATCAAAAACTGAAAAGAACTATACTACAACAGAGAGAGAAGCCCTAGCAATGGTCTATGAATTACAGAAATTAAGACATTATTTCTATCAATGCCATTCATATTCTATACAGATAATGAGCCATTAAAGTATCTACTAAACAAACCAACTACTCATGGAAGAATCTACTATTGTCTACTCTTATTTCAAGAATTTGACTTTTAGATAATGGTAAAACTAGGAAAGCACAATCACGGACCAAACTACTTTTCTAGGATTGAGACAAGGGATGAACTTGATAGTTAGGAGGAAGACCTCCCTAGTGTAAACCTGTTTAGAATAACTACGATACAAGAAGAACTACATGAAATAGCAAGCTTACTTTCCACAGGTGAATTTATAGAAAATGTGACACCACAGGAAAAGCAAACCTTAACACAGAAGGCTTTACCTTACACATTAATAGAGGGAGAATTACATATTATAGGAAAATATGATGTCATAAGAAGGGTAGCATATGAGCATGAAAGAGAAACTATATTGAGTGAAGCACATGAAGGAGTAGTAGGAGGCCATAATTTAGGAGAAATTACTACAATGAAAATTAAACTAGCTCAACTTTGGTGGCCTACATTATACAAGAATGCAAAGAGATATGCCAAATAGTGTGACATCTACTAGCACATAGGAAACCAATAATACGAGATGAGATGCTGCTGAGACCACTACTAGCTCAACTCCCATTTGAGAAAAGGGCAATTGAATTTATTGGACCTATAGACCCCCTGCTAAACATTCTAAAGAAAGATTTATCATTACATGGGTTGAATACCTAACCAAATGGGTAGAAACTGAACCAACTAAGGACTGCACTACAAAAACCACTGCAAAGATTTTATATGAGAATATAATAACAAGATTTGAATGCCCTTTAAGCATAACAAGTAATGAGGGAAAGCACTTTGTCAATGACATGATTGTGGAACTATTACAAACTTTTATGATAACACACAATAAGAGCTCGCCCTATCATCTACAAGAAAACAAAGTGAATGAAGCCTTAATCAAGATAATAGGGATAACATTGACTAAAATATGTAATGGTAATAGAGAACACTGGGACTAAAAGTACCATACTTTGGGCCTACCACACAACGTATAAAAGGACAACAAAGTTTACACCCTTTGAACTAGTGTATGGAATGGATGCTATGGTACCAATGAACTTCATACTTCCAAATTTTCATATTGCAAGTGTTAATTTGTGGTTAATAGAGGATGAGTCCTTAGTTAAAAGAATTGAAGAACTAGAAAAATTAGATGAGAATAGACTGATTGCGACGTATAATTTGAACCTAGAAAGGATGTGGTAGAAGGCCCGGCATGACATAAATTTGTGGTTGAAACATTTCAAAGAAGGTGACTTAGTACTTTTGTATGATAGAAAATTTAAGAAACAAGAAAAATTAAAAGTAATATGGTTAGGACCCTATTATATAGATGAAATTGAAAAATCTGGAGCAGTCAGATTAAGGGATATGAACAACAAATTATCAACAAGGTTTATCAATGGAGCAAGATTGAAGCACTATCACCATCCTCTAGGATAATAGGAGACAACGTGGTAGATTAATACAAATATATCAGAAGTAATGTACTATAGTGTAACATAGTGTAATATAACACAATCGTTAGTATCTTATAAGCGAGTAACACTTAACGACTAGAAAATCTTGGAAAAGGAGAAAAGGATAGATGCAATAAATGCATAAATGTACCATTAGGGATATAAAAACCCTAACCCTTCATACAACTCATCATAATTGCATTCAACACTTAGTGAAAATTAAGCTCCAAAGTAAAAGAGAAGAGTGCTAGTAAACCCTAAGTGCATCTACAAAAGGAAAAAATGGCCACCCCCATGCTAATTGACATCACTGAGAAACCCAGGCCTAAATACAAAAAGTACCCTTATAAAGATATAGAGGTGGACAAAGATGATGCACTTTCAAGGGTCCCAGTAGAGGTAATCTATACAGAAGATGTACATAAGTATATACACACACCTATCTTTGAAATAAATCATACAAATTTTGAATAATTGTGTACTTCATGGCTACAACCAAGACAAACTAGCTACTTACCACAATACAAGAAGAAAAAGCTAGATATATGGAAGGATTACCTAGATTTTTGCATAGAACATGAACGGGTCCGAATCATCCTCAGTTGCATACATGATGAATTCATGTACTTGGACATGTTGATATGCACCAGACAATTGAGAGGGGGGGGAGGTGAATCATTTGTCCCAAAAACTTAAACACTTACTACAATTAAACATTCATCACTTATCCACAATTATTATGATTTAACAATGAATGCATGAAATCAGAAACTTAACCACAGAGACAACATCAAACACAAGAGACACCAGATTTTACGTTGAAAACCCCAAGGTGGGGAAAAACCACGGAGAGGATTATCTCTCAATATATATTGCAATCTTGAAATAATGATGTTCAGGCTTGGTCACTCCTCGGGCCTAAACATATTAGCTTACTGCCATGAAGATCAACTAGGTATACTAGGCTCACTGCCTCAACCCTAAACCTAGCAAGATTACAATAAGAGTTGTTAAACCCCGAGGGCTATTAAACCCTACTGGAGGCTCACTTCCAATCTCTATACCATGATAAACACCTTCTTATGTCTATGATTGAAGTACAATAATTCCTTTGCTCTGCTCTTCCTCTGCTCTGTTCATCCTCTTCTCTCCTCTGCCACTTCTCTGCTCTGCCTTTTGGACCTTTCTTAATATCTTTCCATTTTTGCTCAAGGACACCTTTTCCATGACTCAACTACAAGTATTTATACACTCATCAGCCTTGGAATGATAATCAAGGTTAGCATCACAATCATCAACCATTGGAACAAACTCCAAGGTTGGTATTACAAACATTTACAAGATAGAACCTGACCTATTACAAATTATGCAAAGGGAATGAAATGTGGATCATGACATGCCTTAGATGGGACTCAAATATAATCTTCCATGCCACAACATGCTTCCACAATCTTCCAAAGATCTCCACAATCACTGGGATTAACCAAGTCAATCAAAACTGGTTACACGTTACACTATCTGGGAACAATTTTTGAACATGATCTCAAATCCTTAATGAAGACCAATATAAAGATAGAAACATGATTAGAAGACATCCACAAACATGTTATAATAATCAGTAGCAACCACACAACCTTTACCACTTTATCCATAGGAATCTTCTCACCAGAACACATGAACTTCACTATCTTTAACTATCATAAAAGAAAGATAGCTTGTGGACCACCAAACCATGAACCATTGCAACTGTAGGCACTTATCATCATCCTAGAATTCCTTCTAGAACCACAGAGAAAAATACTTTATTACAGAGGAATGTAAAGCAAAATACTTTCTTCTTGTCCCAACTGAACTTACAAAAAAAATAGGTTTCACTCTGTGAACACAACTCACTCAGATCTTCATGTGGAGGGCTCAAACCTGGAATGTAGCATCCTTAGTCATACCTCTAACTTACTTCCAATCCACAAACCATGATCTTCAAGTAGGAATAAATGCGGAGTAGTTTACTAGACTATTTTTTTAGCATATAACTCACTGTCTGTACTGCACTTCTCTGTAACTCACTTATTCCTTCTGGAGAGGCTAATTTTCTCAATATCCTTAACATACAAGTCTTCTAAACAAGTAATAGAATAAGATGTAGTTGACACCAATGACAAAAAGGATATGTTGACATCAATGACAACATCGATTAGGCACACACTTGCAACAATCTCCCCCTTTGTCATTGATGGCAACATATGATGTGAAAAACTGCAACAGCCATGAATACAAGATTGCCCCCCTTTCTCTTTACACACCTACACTCTTTATTTCTCCAAAATTCTCCCCCTCTCTCTTACACATCTGCACTCTAAGTTTTTCACATGACTTCTCTCCCCCTTTGACATCAATGGCAAAGGGCACATACTTGCACTCTTCTGCTTTGATCTAATCTCTCTTTTGAACTCTCTGACTACTCCCCCTGAGAAGTAGCCCTAAAAGGCATCAATCTGGACCTCTGAGCACCTCTAGATTGATGCACTCAAAAGTATCCTTAGGTAGAGGCTTGGTAAAAATGTCTGCAATTTGATCCTTGGTAGAAACATACTCCAACTTGACTTCATTCTCTGTCACCTTTTCTCTAAGAAAATGATACCTGATAGATATGTGCTTTGGCCTTGAATGCATCACTGGATTCTTTGATATGTTTATGGCACTTGTGTTATCACAAAAGATTGCACTGAGATCTTCATACACAATTTTGATGTCCTTCAAAGTCTACTTCATCCATAACACTTGAGTGCAACTGCATGCTGTTGCAATGTATTCTACTTCTACAGTAGATAGGGATATTGAATCCTGTTTCTTGCTAAACCAAGATACTAATCTTTTTCCCAAGAAGAATGCACCTCCACTTTTACTTTTTCTATCATCCACATCTCCGGCCCAATCTGCATCAATATATGCACTGAGAGTAAAGTCATAGTCCTTAGGATACCACAAACCATAATCTATTGTACCTTTTAAATATCTCAGAATTCTCTTGACTGCCATCACATGTGATTCCTTGGGTTTTGCCTAAAATCTTGCCACAAGACATACTGCATGCATTATGTTAGGTCTAGTTTGAGTCAGATAAAGTAATCCTCCAATCATAGATCTATACTTTTTCTAGTCTGCCATGGGTGAGTTATCATCTTTTCTTAACTTACAACCAGTTATCATAGGTGTGCATACTAGTTTAGAGTCTTCCATCCCAAATTTATTTAACAACTCTTTCACATACTTAGACTGAGAAATGAAGATACCTTTGTCTAAAACATAGACATTTCAAATTCACTTTGCATTTCTCCAGCAAAAACTAAGCACATACCTTTATTGCCTCCAAAAATAATATCATCAACAAAAACTGCAACAATCAGGGTTTGTTCATCATTGATCTTGAAGTAGAGATTTCTATCTGTAGTATCTTTACTAAACCCTATCTGTATTAGGTACCTATCCAACCATGTATACCATGTCCTGGGAGCTTGTTTTAATCCATACAAAGCTTTCTTCAATCTGCATACCATATCAGCTTGATCTAATGACTGAAATCCTTTCGGTTGTTCTATATGGACTTCCTTTTCCAACTCCTCATTTAAGAAAGAAGACTTCACATCCATTTGATAAACCTTGAAATCTTTGTATGCTGCAAAATCCAAAAACATCCTTATTGCTTCAATCCTTGCCACTGGAGCAAAAGTTTCTTCAAAGTCTATTCCTTCAACTTGAGTGTATCCTTTGCATACCGACCTTGCTTTGTTTCTTACCACTTCACCATTCTCATTCATCTTGTTTATGAAGACCCACTTTGTACGAATTACATTCTTGTCTGGGAACAAGATCCCAAGTCTGATTCTTCTCTATCTACATCAATTCCTCTTCCATAGCCTTTATCCAATTCTCATCTTTGCAAGCCTCATCCACAGTTTTAGGTTCAATCTTGGAAATCAAACAAAAATTTACTTGTTCCTCTGTAACTTTACTTCTAGTTAAGATCCCTTTTCTCTTATCTCCCATGATTTGATCTTCAGAATGACTGATTCTTACATATCTTGGAGTTTTGGTAGCACTTACCAGAGCTTGATCTTCTTCATTTGGGTTGTCTTCATGATGCACAACTTCTGAAGCATCTGGATCATCTGACTCATATTCACTTGATTCTGAAGACCTTTCACTACATTGATCAACTTTAACATTTGCACTTTCAATGATCTTATTCAACCTCTTATTATAGCAACGGTAGGCCTTTCTCTTGGTGGAGTAACCAAGGAAGATTCCTTCATCACATCTAGCATCAAACTTGCCTAAATCTTCTTCTCTTTTAATATAACATTTGCTACCAAAAACTTTGAAATATTTCATAGTAGGAACTTTACCATGCCACAATTCACAAGGAGTCTTTGAACTGTTACCTTTTACTTTAACTCTATTTAGGATACATATAGTGGTATGAATTGCCTCTCTCCAATATGCTTCTGGAAGATGAGCTTCCTTCATCATGGTTCTAGTAGCTTCTTGAACTGTTCTGTTTTTCCTTTCAACAACTCCATTTTGTTGTGGAGTTCTAGGTGCAAATAGCTATCTCTTTATTCTATGTTCTTCACAAAAGAAATTGAATTTATTTGATGTGAACTCTCCTCCTCTATCAGACCTCAAGCATTTGATTTTCAAATCCATCTCATTTTCAACCATTGCCTTAAATGCCTTGAATTTATCTAGAGATTCAACTTTCTCTTTCAAAAAGGTGACCCAAGTCATTCTAGAATGATCATCAATGAGCAACATGAAATACCCGTCTCATTGCAAACTTCTTACTTTAGTAAGTCCACACAAATCTGTATGCACTAGATCAAGTAGTCCTCCAACTAATTGGTCCTTTCTTTTGAAACTTGTTCTTGTCTATTTCCCAAATTGACACTCCTTGCAAATAGGATTAGCAGGCTTCACAAGCTTAGGAAAATATCTAACAACCTGTGTAGTACTTATCTTCATAATATTATCAAAATTTATGTGACACAACCTTCTACGCCATAACCAAATCTCATTAGTCTAAGTCAACAAGCAATAGTTCTCAGTTCCTTTCAAGTGATAGATATTACCTCTTGTCTTCTTACTAGTTGCAATGACTATTCTAGAGCTTTCCTTGATCTTGCATTTATTGTCCTTGAAGCTTAAATCATAGCCCTTGTCACACATCTGACCCACACTCAAAAGATTGTGCTTTAATCCTTTCACATACAAGACATCTTCAGTATTATGCTTGTATACACCTAAAAATGACACGATTCAGTCTAAATAAATATTCTTAATATTTATTCCATTCTAATTCTTCTATCAATAAATAAATAAACAAATTTATTTATTCGATTCATATTCTTCTAAGTTAATTAAATATCAAAATATTTATTATCTCTTCTAAAGTCAAAATAAATAAAATCCTTTATTTAATTAAATTCTTCCAAACAATTAAATAATTCTTAATTATTTAATTAAAATCAAATCATTCTTCCAAATTTGAATAAATCAAATCAAATTTATTTAAATCCTCTCAATCTCCAAAAATAAAATACAATCAAATATTTTTATTCTTCCAAATCATGCACAACAATTAAATAAATTTATTTATTTAATTTACTTTCTTATCTTCTAATTCTTCAAATATCTTCCAAATCTTCTAAAAATAAGTCTTCTTCTTCATGCACACAAAATTAAATAATTTATTATTTAATTTCTCTCAAATCATGCAAAAGCAAATCACAAGTTGAGTTAACTGACTCAATCAACCTTGTTTTTATCAATATCTCTTAAATTAGAAAAAAAACTTTCTAATTTATGAAAAGCATGTCTTATCTTTAGAAAAGAAGGTAGTTAACTCAGATAAAATAGCTTTTGTGTGACACTTGTCTTCTTCTTATTTGCGCACGTTCCTCAAGTTTTCTATACCGTTGATCTTCTTATTCTTTTTATACCATTGATCTTCTCTCTCACTAGTCTATAAATTGAACCCTGTTCTTCCATTTCATTCATCCAAGCTTTAAGTATTGTTACTCTGTAGGAATTATAGTGCACCTTTGGCACCAATTCCTTCATTGCTTGCAATCAAACTTGTTACCATACTATCATCGTTGTTGTGAAGCTCATCTTCATGGCGATACTATCATAGTCGTTCCCATTTGAACATCTTGGAATCATAGCAAGGAAGTGCACCTTCTGAGGGCCATATTCATAGACAAGATCATTTGTGATAGGCGATCAATGGAAGCTGTGAATTAAAGGAGGTTTTGCTTTGTATTGTTCATTGTTTGATTGATCTCTTTTATTCATTATTTCATTGAGTTTTGGGTATCATTGATATTGATATATTGATTATTCATGTTTACTCCAATTTTTTCTTAACATTTTTGGTGCCCACTATGGGGCCTAGCCCTGATTTTTAACCCAAAAATTGAGTTTTTTGTGTTTTAGAAAGCCATACATAGGAGGAAACCATGCATCTAACACATCCTAACACACATCTGCTGTCTGTTACAGTGCATACATTATTTTGGTGCATACAGACTCTGTTCCGGTGCATCTATCCTCTGATACGACGCATCTGTCAGTTTGGTGCATATATATTGTTTTCCTGTGCTTTTGATCTCTGTCTTAGCGCATATGTACTATAGTGCTTCTGAGCTCAGTTTCTACGCATTCAAGCTCTGAAGTTGCGCATCTGATCTAGGTAGTGATTTTTAGGGTTTCCTTGAAGTTTTTGCTAACGCTAACGCCTTTTTGGCTAAGTACTGGTTTAGAATCATATAGTTGCACTTGTTAACTCACACTTCAATTTCTAACAGGGAAGTAAAATGGATGCTCATGCAAATCTCACATAGTCTTAACTAGGAAGGTCTTCCATTGGTAGTTGCAAAGGACTAAATGGCTTTTCTTGGCAGAAAAGCTACTCTTCTCTTGCTGAACCCTGCTGTGGTAATTGGATACTAGAAGCTAGGTTGTACTGGTTGATAAAGCTATCTAGTTCCAGAGATTTTTCCATTTCTTCAACAAGATTAATATTTTCTTCGTCATCAATTTCACCTATTTCAGAATGAGCTTGTTGAATAACTTTTTCTAGGAAAATCTTCCTTTGTCTTCTCCACAGGTGTCTAGCCATACTACCAGGTGCGGGAGATAATATTGCGCTGAGCAATTGGCATTCTTGATTCTGGAGGTGATGTTGGTTGAGGAGAATAATTAAGAATAGGAGTTCTTCTGATGGCTTGCCGGGGTTGTTCAGGTTCTTTTAGCAAAAAATATTTTTTTGATTTAAGCTGTTCTAGTTTGCTAGTCAGCTTCTTCCAGGTTTTAGGCCCCATATTCATTTCATGGAGTCTGCTTTCAATCTGGACAATTTCTTTAATTGTCTTGTCTAGTTAAGCTCTAGTGTTTCTTATGAGCATCATACAAAAAAATGAATTCTCAGAATCAAATGAATCTAATTCATTCTTATTTCCGGTCAATAGATTGACATTTCCCTGCTTAGGGGCAGACACATATACAGCCTCATCAGATTCTATTTCTTCTGATAAATTAAAAAGAATAACATCTTCAGAATTTGAGGGATACTCATTGATGAATTCAAATTCATCGTTGTCAAGTCCAGCTTCTCTGGCTGCACGAACCTTACCTTTATTCTTTTTCTTGTTTCTATCTGGACACTTATTGGCATAATGTTTCCCTTTACAGATATAACAAGTAGGTTCCCATTTTTTACCAGAGCCTTTTCTATCCTTCTTTCTGAAATATCCTTTTCTCTTGGGATATTTACTGTACTATTTTTTCTTCTTCTTTTTATAGTATCTGTCATCTTTATCAAAGTATTTCTTTCTAGAAGAAGATTTGCATTCTTTGCATTTATCAGAATACTGAGTAGAAGGCATAAGCTGGTAACAAATAGAAGATGAAATCAAAGGCTTGACTTTCTTAATTTCTTTTCTCTTCTGATTGGCTTGACATACTTCTTCATTAATTTCTACCAAGAACTGTACCAATTGAGGATAGGTAAGTTCTTTCATTTCTATTCCCTCATTTACTAAATTTTTGAGAACCCTTTTGTGATAGAATTCTCCCACATCTATACCAAAGCTTTTGAGGCAAGTAGTGAACATAAATTCATGACTTTGTTCATGTCCTGACTGGTAGAAATTTTTATACTGATCCTCAGAACATTCCTTAAAATATTTTAGATCTTTACACTTGCCTTGGATGAACTTGTTATAGGCAAGTTTCTCTCTGGTGTCTATTTTTCCAACAAACAGATGAGTTAACTATGCACACATCTGATCTGTGCCATGATTAATCAGGTTGTCTCTATAGGTATCTTCTAACCTATCCCATACATTTCTAGCAACTCTAGTCATAGAGTTGAGGGCTTGCTTTATCACCTGAGCTTCGTCAGCTCCTGCATTAGTTGACATGTAATTGGTGATCCAGGCGTGCATGGTGTCTATGCCTCTCATATTTTGTACATCCTTGAAACTGTCAAAGTTGACTAGAGGAGGAGTATCTGATTTATAGGACTGCATATTCTTGAAGGGGTCAATTGGATTTGAACCATTTGGATTGGTTCCTTGTCCTCTTGCCATTTGGAATTTTCCAAATGCTTTTTCTTCCTCAGTAGTTTCTCTGAGTGTTCCAGTTGTGGGATCATATACCTTTTCTATTACAGGCTGCTTAGGATTGACTAGAAGTTTGGGTCCTGCATACTGGGCCTGTAAACATCCTTTGGCATTGGCTAGGAAATTCAACACTTTGGTTCTCTGAGACTGTGACTGGGTTTGAACAGTAGTGACCAAGGTTTTGATCTTAGAAGATTCCTGAACTATAGAATCTTTTATCAAAATATCATTTTGATTTACTTGTTGAATTTATTGTCTGACAACTTCAATCTTGTCTTCTGTGTGCTTCATTTGAATCCTATAGTTTGATAATTGTGAGCTTAACACATCATTATCTAATTTATTTTCTGCGCTAACCTGCTGTAGCTTTTCTCTATGTGTTTCTGCTGCTTTGTGTAGAGCAACCCACCACGCTTCAGCATGTGTTTTGAATTGGGAATAGGCAGTTTTCAGCTTAAGAAGCTCATCTTTGAGTTGATGAAAAAGATCCTTTTCAAGTCGTTCTAGAGAGGCAATGACGACGTGCATGTGAGCCTGAAGAGATAACAACTGTTTCTCTTGCTGAAGAGCTCAGACTTTGTCCTGAGTCTTTTTCTCATGAATGAGAAGGAGAGTTTTGCGAATGCACAAATTAGTCCAATTCAAAAGCTTACTCTGACTGGATCCTTGGACTTCACCTACTGAGGTGACATGTAATGGCCAGAAATCAGCCTAGAAATGACCAGATAAATCTTTCAGCATGAAATCCTTAAAGGGAGGAATAGTTCTGGGCATAGTACAAGATCCAGAAGGCATAGAAACAGTGTTTTCACTAGCTTCTTTGATATCCTATTCTGGAATGATAGTAGATCTTCCAGACATCATGTTTATTTGGCCAGTAGGTGGATGGAAAATAAACAAACATTTTTCACATTGAAAGAATCCATTGTCCAGAGCAGAATACTGATCATATGGACATGGATTTGACACAGGTGCATGGGAAGTGCTTGCACCAGAAGTTCTTGGAACAGATTGTTTAACAGTGGGAATTTTAAACATATCTTCAAAACCTTTGGAAGGCTAAAGACGGACACTCTATGATTTAGAAAACACAGATGGCGAAGGGTTATTATAGTTAAATGTTTGTTCCTTTCTCGTAGACGGAGTACGCCAAGAGGAGAAGCGAATAACCACTTGGTCATCTATTTCCTCTAAAGTTACACCACGTAACTGAGGAGGTTTTTGTTCAGGAGGCTGACAGTCTTTATCCCATAAATCTAAAGCCCATTCTTGAGGTAACTGCATGTCTTTATGCTTGACAATTTTGGGGGCTATTAGTTGGGTGTGCTCTAAGGTTGATTTCCAGATGGTGGAAAGACCACCTATTCCTTGGGCTCGCCTAGGATTCATCATTAAGGGTAGAACCTTATTGTACAGGCGATAATGAACAAGAAATACAAGGGAATGGTCAACAAAATTATTTTTCATGAATAGATTCATGGTCTTAAACTCATAAGTTAAGACGTCATCCAAATTACCATCTTTAAGACTTACAGGGAAATCTAACAGATAATCAATATAAAGTGATCCCTCAGACATGGAATCACAAGTACATCCTAAAAGGGAATGAGATAATTTAAAGAACCTTGCATCTTTTAACATCATAAAAATGATTATAGGAAGACCCTTCCTGTAATGACCTGTAACTCCTATTCTGACATAGGATAGATGCATGAACTAAGGGTTCTTGGGACTAGCATTAGCCTAGTCTCTGGATTTCTAAACTTGTTTATCACTGAACAATTTTAATTTTCCTTCGGATCCTCCTGTAACTACATGCTGAAGATCATCTACATGACATTTTTGCCAAGAGGTATAACCAAAGAAATTCTTAAGGCCATTGGATTTATTTATCATGGAAGTAAGACTATGAGGTATGTCCTTATAAATCTTAGAAGGCTTTATCGTAGGAACTTTAAATTCTTCATTAACAAATCGACCACTAGAAAAGACTTCATCTAAGACATTACTATTTACTTCAGGTAAAGAGAAAGTCTGCTCTAAGTTTGGGAAGAAATTTGTGAAACTAACCTCAGCACTGCGATCCTTAGTATGATCTTCAGGTGGCAACTCAGATCTAGATGTAGAAGCTCGGTCCATTATTGTATGCACTCCAATTTGTGCTCGAAATGCCAGATAACAGCCTTTAACGCCCTAAACACCAATCACGGCTACACGGCGAGTCTTATAACAAGGACTTACAACACAGAGTGATGGCATGAGCAATACAGAGAGCAGTACAGAGAGAAATACATCAACAATGGGGTTTACTTCTAAAACTGAGACTATATTATTGAATCATTGCTATATTGCTATCCTTCAAAGTTAACAACATTGCTATCTGGGTGAAATTGAACCATTGCTATCTTGTTATCACTTCAAAGTTAACAAAACACTTCTATCTGGGTAAAATTGAACACATCATTGCTATCTGGGTAAAATTGAACCATTGCTATCTTGTTATCACTTCAAAGTTAACAAATTTCTATGCTTGCCCAAGTAGATAGTTCATCTAGTTTTTATTATTTTAACTAGGGGAAAAGAACCACTATCTTCTATGTTTTGGGAATGATACCAGGCCTATGCTCTCCCCTATCTTGGGTTACCAAAATGCCAGACATATCATTTTCTCATGTGTTTTTCCTTTAGAGGGGCCTGCTCTTGGATACCGTTCATCCAAGTAGGAATGACCCTAAGTGGTAACAGGCTAGATGCCAAGCCCTACCAATCCACTATAAATAAATTATGTTTGGAGTGAAAGCTTCAAATGAGTGAAGTTGTATTATACCGACAACCAACCTCCCCCAAAACCTCCAAGGTGCAACCCTTGCAGGCTGGGAGACTCCATAACGGAGAGTAGTGCTGCTGCATGTATAACCACTTGAATAGTTGCCTTTATTGAACACCTTTGTCTTAGTGGCCAAAAACCCCTATAATCTAGTGCAGGGAAGGGCGATTATCACCTCCCAAAGATGCTTCACTAGAGATAGTGAGAATTCAGTTTTATATTGTCCTTTGAAACCTAGGATTGTACTTGCTTTCTTTTAGTCTAAAAAGAGTCAAAAAATCACAAAAAAATAAAAAACCATAAAAACATTCTTTGTGTTTGCTATGTCTTGTGGCCATAATTTCAGAAAATTAGATCAAAGAGACCATCTTCCAACAAAAAATAACAAAAAAATTAGAAAAATTGCTAAAAATTTGCAAAAATACTGAAAAAGCCAGAGCTGCGCATTTACTATATGAAACTATGCATTTATACTGACTTGCTGCTCATTTGTACTGACTTATTGTGCTTTTAACACCTATTGCTATGCATCTAAAATTTACTAGTACTGTGCATCTATACAGACTTTTCACACATTTACTAGTTTATGTGGCACATGCATGACAGTGAGTACTTCCACAGTCTTTGAGAGGAAAATTTTACCATTTTTGGGTACCCATTTCAGCCTAATTCCAAGTTCTGAGATCCGATCTTACCTTGCAATCACTTTTCCATCCATTTCATGTCAAAGTCTCTCTTTCATTAGTCATCTCATTCACCTTCTATCAGGTCTCTCTAGTCCAAAGTCAAAGTATCCCATATCAGATTAGCATAGGCCCCTTTTTTAGATCATTTTAGATTCAAGTAACCCTAGTAAGTCGCAGAACTTCACTAGTGGTCTTGGTGCATGACTAGTCCCTACACAGTAAGACATGTATCAAGTACCCTTACTAGTGGCTATCATCTTGTATCGGTCATCTTACTTGGAATTATTGATCGAGAGAGTCCCTTGTCCAAATCTTGTCGTAAGTATCCTATTCTCAGCAATCTCCACCAGCATCTTGCCAAAATCTCTAGTTTCATCCCACCGCTTCCCGTGTCACCTTGCATGGTTCTTACTAGATCTCAATACCAAAAGCAACTTGAAATGGCCAGATCATCTGACCGTATTGTCACCCCTCTTGATAGTGATGAGGAAATCTCTCATGAAGATTATCAAGGACACCTCCAAGATCAAAAATTCCAATGCTTGCTAGAGAAAGTGCTCCATGAGGACCCTCACAAGTATTTTATTCATCTTGCAAATCTTGGACTTAAGCTACCCAGTGATTTTGATCTAAGTAAACTCAAAGAGACCGTAGAGGATAACCATGAACACCACATTGGAGAGGACAAAGGAAAGAAAGTCATGGACCCAAACACACCTATGGAAGAAATGAGGAAACAAATCAAAGGTCTAACACAACAAATGACGGATCTCAAGATAGGTACAAACACTAAAACATACTCACAAGATATTGCATCATACCCCTTTGATAAAAGTTTGAACATGGTACCATTCCCCTTTTGATTCAAAGTTCCTAAGTTTGACAAGTACAAAGGAAAAGGAGATCCTAGAGATCACATTAGGGAATTCAACTCCGCATGCATGGAAGTAGCTCACAATGAGACTTTCTTAATGAGACTATTCCCTAGATCTCTAGGTAGTCAAGCCATGGAGTGGTTCTCATGGCTTCCACTGGGCATCAAAACTTTTGATGAGTTAGTCAACAAATTCATTGCACACTTCTCGTACAATATTGAGCATGAAGTCTCCATGCTTGACCTATGTAATACCAAGCAAAAGAGTGACGAATCATTCGCCTCCTTCCTACAAAGGTGGAGACAACTAGCAAGCAAATGCTCATATGATGTACCTGAGAAGTAATTAATGGAGATGTTTGTCCACAACCTCAACTCCAATCTAAGCTACCAAATACAAATTCAGTGCCCTACCTCATTTTCAAAGGTCATTGAAATGGGATTATTCACTGAAAAGGCTATGATCGCCAAAGGACAAATCAAGTTATACAAGGACACACCTACCTCCAACTACATGACCAACAAATCAAAGTTTTGGACTAAGAATAAAAATGTCGTCAATGATGGAGTAGTTGATGCCAAGGTGGTGGCTCCCAAACAACAACCAATATTCACTCTCAAAGGAGAGGCAAGCAATGTTATGCCCAACAAAACATTCTCTTAGGAGCCAAGACCATGGTTCAACTCAAATCCAAGGTGAAATTTCACACTGTTGTGTGAGTCCCAAGAATTTGCATTAAGGAAGCTATTGGCCAACAATGAAATCACTCTACCACCAACAAGCAATTATGAATCTCAAATAAAACCTCACTATTGGAAAGACACTAACTTTTGTGAGTATCATAGAGGAAGAGGGATACAACCAACAATTGTATCCATCTCAAACATGTTATTCAAGACATACTTGATCAAAATCAAGGAGGTGCTGAACAACATACTTCTAATGAGACACATGTGGCTTACAAAGATCCACTTCTCAGTCACGACAGGCCGTATAACAACAGCAACAACAACAACAATGGTAACAACAACAACAACCACAACAGGAAAAATCAGAATAATGAGAATAATAATGCCAATTATGCAAGTGTGCCATTCAATTATGCCATCAATTGCATATCAGAGCATGTCCAACAAATCAATGTGGTTACGTCTAACCAATAATCAGGACCCAACAAAATTGATTGCAGTATCATCACCCATAGTGGTAAGGTCACATTGAATACCCTCCCTTCAAGGTCATCACCTTCTCAGTCCAACTCCCATCAATATATTGTCATAGACCAACTAGGAAAGACTCTTGCCCACATTTCTATCTTAAAGTTGTTGCGTCTATCTCCTTCCCACAAGGAGATTCTCGATAAAGCCTTAGTGGAAACCACTATACCCACAAACTTGGTCCAAGAGAAGTTTCAAGCCATGGTAGGTAATCTGACCTCCTCAAGTACCATATCATTTATCAAACAAGATGACCTCTTAGTGTCTCAACCTCATAACACCCCTTTACATATTGTCACCTTCATCCACAAGCACCACATCAAGAGGGTTCTCATTGATGGGGGAGCCGGTTTAAATATTTACACACTGAAGCTAGTCCTTACATTAGCATTCTCTAAAAATGCAGTTGATCCAAGGAAGAAGATTACTATCAAAGCCTATGATGAAGAGGAGATAACTACCAAAGGAACAGTGGTATTACCCATACAAGTGGGACCGGTAATAAAAGAAGTTGTGTGCCAAGTCCTAGATAGGAGCTAGCCTATAATATTCTCTTAGGTAGACCATGGATTCATGCCATGAAAGTTGTGCCTTCTATCTATCACCAATGCATAAACTTCCCTCATAACGGCAAGCAAGTCACCATCCAAGGTGACCCTGACCCCTTTCAACATTACAACTCTATCCTTTCAAAACCTGATTGCATCATACCCAATAATAGAGCATCTACATCCCCTACCCCACAGTATGATTCTATTTCTAAAGCTTCCTCATCCAAGCCCAAAGAGCAGAAAATTACCATCAAAGAAACAGGAGTAGGGGAATACTCTATCGAGCACAACCTTAACTTGGCCAAATTGCCTCTATCTCTTAGATCCTTCAGGTGACCCAAGCATTTTCCAAAGCCATCTACTCCTCCTGCACCTCCCATAGTTCCCTTTGTAAAATGGGGGACCCTATCACATGAAATAGAGGAAAGAGATGTCTTATAATGGCTCTACACAGAAGAAGAAGAGAGCACACAACAAGAACCACCTAAGCTCCCAATAGAATTCTATGGGCAAGGTGAGTCTATCCTACATAGAATGGGTTATGAAGGACAAGGCCCCATTGGCCTAAGAAAAGAAGGAATTATAGAACCCATTCAACCCTCTTCATCCTCATTGGCTAGAACTACAAAAGGTCTAGGATATAAGGATAAGGGCAAAGCTAAAGCAAATGCTTGTCTTGTGGAAATGATCCATACCCTTCAAGAGGATAGTGATACAGATTCTAATGAGTATGAGTGGGATGACTTGATAGAGCATTCCTATGACAATAAAGAGGTTGACACCATTCAAACTTATAGTCCCTATCGTGAAGGAAAAATGCTACTGCATAGGCCATTAGAGTGTGATTTGCCTATCCCTGAGAATATGAATTTCGAGGAAGGTTCAAGTTCTATTGCAATAAACAATTTGGAGGAAAGTCCCATCCCGAACACTCTCCCTACCAATACTCCTAGCATATCCATTCAGACTATCAATGAATCAGATCTATCCTCTGACTCCCTCCCCCTTGTGCATCCTGAGCTTATTGACTAGGATCTACAAGGAACCCCACAACTAGATATGTTCCAAAATGATGATGCCTATATTAACTACATGGAACTTAGGGACCACCTACCTAAAGGAGATCATAAATCTGGCTTCGCTATTGAACTTAATACCGTGGCTTATTTTAGAGAGTGTGCCAAGCCTTCCAGTCACAGAAATATCAAAATAAAAAATGGATCTAATGGTGAAAACCACTCTGTGGCAGTGTCAAATCCCAAAATAGTAAAAAGAAAGGACACATCTGATGGTGAAAATCCAACTATGGCACCTGATGATGGAAGACTTGACACTCTCCCCGATGATATGCACTAGGAGAAGTCTCAGATTGTTGTGGAACCTATAGAACTTGTTAACATTGGAACAAAGGAACAACCTAAGATCATTCACTTTGCTAAGTCTCTAACCCCACCAAAAAAGAGTAAGTTTGTACCATTCTTCAAGAAAAAGAAAGTCAATTTTGCTTGGTCATACACAGATATGCTGGGGTTAGATCTAGATTTGATTCTACATCACCTTCCACTAGATCCAAGAGTGAAACCAATGAAACAAAAGCTTAGAAAAATGCATCCACACATTGCACTACTAGTAAAAGAGGAACTCAAGAAACTATTGGATGTAGGGTTCATTAGAGCTATAGACTATCCAGAATGGGTCTCCAACATAGTACCAGTGTCCAAACTTGATGGCTGAGTTAGACTATGTAATGATTTTAGAGATCTAAACAAAGATTGCTGAAAGGATGATTTTCCGTTGCCAAATATAGATATCATAGTCGACTTAACAATAGGGCATACCATGTTATCTCTCATGGATGGCTTCTCTGGATACAATCAAATCAGGATAGCACCAGAAGACCAGCATAAGATAGCGTTTACTTGTCCATGGGGCACTTTCTACTAGAATGTCATGCCATTTGGGCTAAAGAACATAGGAGCCACGTATCAATTTGCTATGACCACTATATTCTATGATATGATGCACGTCACCATGGAAGACTATGTAGATGATATCCTTGCAAAGTCACTCACAAGACAATCACACCTAGATGTGTTAGAGAAAGTCTTTTATAGACTAGAACAATTCAAAGTTAGGTTGAACCCAAAGAAATGTGTGTTTGGAGTCACCTCAAGCAAGCTCTTAGGTTTCATTGTATCGACAAGTGGAATAGAGGTGGACCCTACCAAAGTCAAGGCTATTATGGACATGCCACCACCCAAGAATCTTACTCAACTAAGATCTCTACAGGGTAAGCTACAAGCAATTTGTAGATTCATATCACAACTGGCAGACAAATGTCAACCCTTCAGTCATCTCCTACATAAGAACATTCCATTTAGGTGGGATGAGAAATGTGACTAAAAGAGTATCTTATGAATCCAACCATTCTCATGCCTCCTATCCAAGGGAAGCCATTGTTACTATACATATATGTTACACCAATAGCTCTTGGGGCCCTTCTAGCACAACAAGATTATGAAGGTAAAGAAAGAGCCATCTATTACATCAGTCGTACATTGGTGGGCTATGAGTTGCAATACTCTCAAATAGAAAGATCATGTCTTGCGGTAGTTTTTTCTTCCCAAAAACTCTGACATTATATGCTGGCACATCTAGTCAAACTTATTGCAAAAATAGATCCACTGAAGTAACTACTAAGCAAAGAAGCTCTAACAGGTCACCTAGCCAAATGGGTAATGCTCCTAAGTGAATACGACATTGAGTATGTAGATAGAAAGGCTATCAAGGGGCAAGTCATTGCTGATCAGTTAGTAGATGCACCACTACAGGACACCACACCAATGCAATTTGAGTTTCCAGATGAATCCTTATTCAATATATCAACACATTCCTAGAAACTCTACTTTGATGGGTCCTACGAGAACCATGGATCGGGGGCAGGACTCTTATTTGTAACTCCTCATGGTGACACCATACTGAAGTCTTACCGTCTATTATTCCCATGCACCAACAACATAGCAGAATATGAAGCCTTGGTCATTGGCCTCAAAATGGCAATAGAGTGGAAAATCAAAGAGCTACATGTCTATGGTGATTCTCAATTAGTGATCAATCATGTCAATGATGATTACCAAACCAAAGATGAGAAGCTTGTCCCATACAAATGAATGGTTGAGGACTTTAAGGAATACTTTGTGATCATCTCTTTTGAGCAGATACCTTGCATTGAAAACAAAGCAACAGATGCCATGGCAACCATTGCCTCTCTTCTCAAAATCCCAGAGAATGAGTCATGGTACGAGTTCTTAGTGGAATCAATTCAGCAACCAGCTTATGATCTTCTTGAAACCCATTCCATATGCCTATTAGTTGGATCTGATTCACCTTGGTATGGTAAGGTTTACACTTACCTCAAGGACAACAACCTCCCACCTGACTTATCTTCAAACCAATGGTGAACCTTTATATGCCAAACCTCTCGTTATACCATTATTGCCGACACCCTATACTGACGTGGTCTAGATGGTACTTTACTCCGTTGTTTAGAATGAGAAGAATCCAAAACCACCTTACAAGACATACATGAAGGGATCTGTGGAACACACTCTAGCAATCCTTCCTTAGCTAAGAAACTCATGCGTTTGGGTTATTATTGGCCGAACATGGAAACAGATTCATATCAATTTTTGAAGAAGTGCAAGCAGTGCCGGATACAAAGAAACTTGATACATGCACGAGCTCAAGAGTTGAGACCTTTAACAACACCTTGGCCCTTTTGCCAATGGGGACTCAACCTTGTAGGAAAAATCCATCCTCCATCATCCAATGGCCACAAATTCATAATAACCGCCACTGAGTACTTTACCAAGTGGATTGAAGCCGTCCCCCTCACCACCGTCACAGGTAAACAAATCTCCTCATTCATCCTTAATTACCTCATCTGTAGATATGGAATTCCCTCATCCATTATCACGGATAACAGAAGACCCTTCAAAAACTAGGATGTCCAAGAACTCTGTGATTGATTCAAAATCCAACACCGTTTCTCCACACCCTATTACCCCCAAGGTAACAGCCAAGCAGAAGCATCCAACAAGACCATCTTAAAACTCCTCAAAAAGATAGTCAACGATGTTGGCCATGATTGGCACATCCAACTCAATCCCACTCTGTGGGCCTATAGAACCAGTATACGCACTCCCATAGGTGCTACCCCTTACGCCCTTGTCTATGGATCAGAAGCTATCTTCTCCATCGAGGTCGAGTTACCATCTCTCAGGGTGTCGTTAAAAGGTCTCATAATAGATGAAGAGTATAGAGTTTCCAGATTGCAAGAACTAGAGTTACTAGAGGAAAAGAGACAAAAAGCCTTTGATCATCTCAAGGTGTATCAACAAATGATGTCATGAAGCTACAACCAAAGAGTCCACCCAAGAGTCTTTAAAGTTAGAGATCTAGTACTTAGAGAAAATCCCCGCAATTAACAGGATCAGGAAAAGAAAGGCAAGTTTGAACCCAACTATCTTGGGCCTTATGTGATCATAGCTGCTTATGGATTGGGGGCATATCAATTAGCAACATTAGAAGGTGAGTTGTTTGATGACCCAATCAACAACATGCATCTTCACCGGTTCTATACCTAAGAGAACCCCAATGTAAGGGGGGCACAAAATACAAAAAAAAATACAAAAAAATCAAAAATTACAAAAAAATTGTCCTTTGGTGAAAACCTAGCAAACAGGTGCCTTGGATAGGTACCATGATGAAAACCTGGCAAACAGGCGTCATGTGTACTTTTATCTTTCATGTAAATAAAAGCAAGTGGTGAAAAACTAGTAAACAGGCGTTACTGGTGATAAAGCGCTTCCTCCATCTTTGGGAAACCAATCACCTTGTGTCCATTCTTTCTTCACTCATGTCCCATTCGATCCATATCTGTTCCATAGTAAAATCCTAACGATAACCTATCATGGCTTGATACTCTATCTCTTTGTTGCCTTGTCAACCAAGGTCTTATCCAGTATCCTATCCATAGTATCAGGTTAGCATAGTGTCTATCATCAGTAGTCCATCCATGGTCAGAGTCCATGAACTATGTTGCCTTTGCATTGTCACGTAGGCAAGGCCATTATTCAAATGCACCCCCAAGGCTCCACTGTCCCATCCGTCATGTGTCTAGTCCTTCTATCTACCTAAGTCCACGCCACTTTCTATCATGGGTTTGTCTCACCAATAAGGATTGTGGAATCTTTCACTAGGCAAGCAAGCACAAACAAAACCCACTTTTCAAGAAAAAATCTTGATGCAACACCTCAACCTATCCAAGGCAAAGCAAACAAGTGCCTAAAGCACTCTAAATGATTCTATCTAAATTATGGCAAGAAAAACACATCTAAATGCAAAAATGTTTTGTGGTTGTGATCAAGGTTAGGTTATGGCATCTTGATCTTTGTTATCATGTCTTTCTATGCTACTCGAGGATACCAAAATCTAGAGATGCTATGATGGGGGCATGATTATTTTCTTTGTTTGTTGTTTGTGGATTAAACTTTAGTAATGTGAAGCCTTGTCTAAAGACATGATCGGCAAAAGATCATCGAGGACATCAAAGGTCTAACATGAATGGGGGAAATCCTTGCTTGTTGATATGCAAGAAATACTCAGGTCATCTCGGTTAAATTATACCTCGATGCTTGTATTAACTTGCTAAATCAAAATCCATGTAAGCAATACTTAGGTCATCTCATTTCAATTATACCTAGATGCTTGTATTAACTTACAACATTTGGAAAAAACACCAAAAAAAAAGCCCAATGATGAAATAAGTACTTTAAAATACTTGCACTATCAAGATGGAAAAACCATTTGCATCCACTCGCATCCATGCCATTCACATCTGCAAAAGCATCCATACCATGTCCCATGCAATAAAAATTCAATGCAGAGTATCAATGTTTACAAATAAAAGCTTGTGATTCCTTCTGTCAGTCATTCTTCTGTCAAATCAACTTTCCGTCTATCATTGTATCTTTCTTCTCAATTCAGTCAACCCGAGTAGTGATCCAAATGTAGGTCCATCCTTAATCCATACCAATCAAGTCAAAGTCAATCTTGTCAAATGATCCAATCACAATCAGTGGTCTTGATCCTTGTCTAGTCATAAACCAACTCAATCAGTTGTAATCAATCAAATTGTCTTAGACAGGATGTAACATTGTCAAAATCATACCAACACACATGTCTTACATGACATGTTCCATTTTCCTGAAACCAGACACTATCCTTTGTGTTGGTCTAGGGATCTATCATTCCCTGTCATGACAACACACTTGCCATGTTGGTCTAGGGATATATCGTTCCCCCCCTAACAACACTGTCATATATCGTTATCAGTTTATCGTTGGTTTACTGCTTGACAGGAGCAATACCTTGTTTGTTCTTGTATCATTTGTGCATACTTGCTTGCTTGCTTATGTGTGTTATCATTCTATCTTGCATTGTGTATCATTTAGCTCTTTCTTCATCCTTTGTCTTTGTGAGATTGTCTGTCTCACGCCTTCTACCTTTTTCTCATCCAATCTCCTGAGGGGGCATCCTATCGTCATAACCTATACCATGGGCAAACTAGGGCATGTATAATTATTAGAAACTTATTCTTTGAAGCAACGCTGTAAACTGCATTGCATCAAAGAGGGGAAAAATGTATATACCTAAAAATGACACAATTCAGTCTAAATAAATATTCTTAATATTTATTCCATTCTAATTCTTCTATCAATAAATAAATAAACAAATTTATTTATTTGATTCATATTCTTCTAAGTTAATTAAATATCAAAATATTTAATTATCTCTTCTAAAGTCAAATTAAATAAAATCCTTTATTTAATTAAATTCTTCGAAATAATTAAATAAGTCTTAATTATTTAATTAAAATCAAATCATTCTTCCAAATTTGAATAAATCAAATCAAATTTATTTAAATCCTCTCAATCTCCAAAAATAAAATACAATCAAATATTTTTATTCTTCCAAATCATGCACAACAATTAAATAAATTTATTTATTTAATTTACTTTCTTATCTTCTAATTCTTTAAATATCTTCCAAATCTTCTAAAAATAAGTCTTCTTCTTTATGCACACAAAATTAAATAATTTATTATTTAATTTCTCTCAAATCATGCAAAAATAAATCACAAGTTGAGTTAACTGACTCAATCAACCTTGTTTTTATTAATATCTCTTAAATTAGAAAAAAACTTTCTAATTTATGAAAAGCATGTCTTATCTTTAGAAAAGAAAGTAGTTAACTCAAATAAAATAGCTTTTGTGTGACACTTGTCTTCTTCTTATTCGTGCATGTTCCTCATGTTTTCTTTACCATTGATCTTCTTATTTTTTCTATACCGTTGATCTTCTCTCTCACAAGTCTATAAATTGAACCCTGTTCTTCCATTTCATTTATCCAAGCTTTAAGTATTGTTACTCTGCAAGAATTACAGTGCGCGTTTGGCACTGATTCCTTCATTTCTTGCGATCAAACTTGTAACCATACTATCATCATTGTTGTGAAGCTCATCTTCATGGCAATACTATCATAGCCGTTCCCATTTGAACATCTTGGAGTCATAGCAAGGAAGTGCACCTTTTGAGGGCAATATTCATAGAAAAGATCATTTGTGATAGGTGATCAATGGAAGTTGAGAATTAAAGGAGGTTTTGCTTTGTATTGTTCATTGTTTGATTGATCTCTCTTATTCATTATTTCATTGAGTTTTGGGCATCATTGATATTGATTATTCATGTTTACTCCAATTTTTCCCTTAACAATGATTGCCACCAAAAGAAATAGATCCTTTCCCACAAATCTTACTAGTTGTATCATATCCAAACCTAACCAGTCCACCATTATATCTTTCCAAACTCACAAACTTACTTTTGTCACCAGTCATGTGGTGAGAGGAGCCACTATCAATAACCCATTCATCCTTGTCCTTAATGACCTGAGTAGCTAAAGCACTTTCCACTAGTTTTTCTTCCTTCACACAGCTAGTAGAATTAGTAGACATGGGATATTCGTTAATAGCAATGAACAAACATTCATTTACAGAGGAACTAACATTATCTGGTTCACCATTATTTGATACTCCTTCATCATCATCAAAATCTTCAACATAATAACACTTCTTTTGGGTCCTAGGCTTGTTCTCATATCTTCTTCTATTTATTTCAATTCTTTCAGGACATCTAGAAGCAAAATGACCTACTTTACCATAGAAAAAACATTTGAAAGTTAATTTTCCTTTATACTTATCAGATCCTCTTTGTAGTTTGTCCATGAAGTTGGCTTCAACTTCATCAAACTCATCATCGAATTCTACCTTGTACTTTTTTGATCTGAAAGTCCTTCCAGGATTACTAGCTTTGAAGGTCATCTCAACTTTCGGCAGAGCAACAAACTCCCTCATTTCAAAGGCAATAAGCTTACCAAGTAGCTGATCCCTGTCAACCATTTTTACTTGCATGAATTCTTCAATTGCGGCTACCTTGTGACAGTAGGACTTGGGTAGAGATTTGAGAATTTTCATAACAACTTCCTTTTCATCGAGAGTTCTACCTATGGCTTTTATCCTTGTAACAAGTTCATCAACTCTTTGCATAAAGGCTGATATGTTTTCATCATCATTCATCTTCAAACTTTCATATTTCACTTTCAAACTTTCTAACTTGGCTTCCTTCATAGAATCATCTCCTTCATATAGATTTTTCAACTTTTCCCATACCTTATTTGTAGTTTCAAGATCCACAACTTTCGTCAATATTGAGTCGGTTAATGAGCTTAGAAGAGCATCCTTTGCCTTGATATCTATCTCATATTCTTTGATTTCATCTTCAGTCATCAGACCATTTTAAGGTATGGTGTATTCTATTTCTGTATCTTTCCATACTTTGTAACCAAGAGAGAGAAGATGGCTTTTCATCTGAGCCTTCCAGAGAACATAATTCGTTCCATCAAAATGTGGTGCTTCCTTCTTGTAACACATTTTGGATCTTCCTCAAGCTATTAAACTTTCTTCAGAGGAACCTTGCTCTGATACCAATTGTTGATATGCGCCAGACAACTAAGAGTGGGGGGGTAAATTAATTGTCCCAAAAACTTAAACACTTACTGCAATTAAACATTCATCACTTATCCATAATTATTATGATTTAACAATGAATGCATGAAATCATAAACTTAACCACATAGACAACATCAAACACAAGAGACACCAAATTTTATGTGGAAAACCCCAAGGTGGGGAAAAACCATGGAGATGATTAGCTCTTAATATATATTGCAATTTTGAAATAATGATGTTTAGGCTTAGTCACTCCATGGACCTAAACATACTGGCTTATTGCCATGAAGAACAACTAGGTCTAGCAGGCTCACTACCTCAACCCTAAACCTAGCAAGATTACAATAAGGGCTGTTAAACCATGAGGACTGTTAAACCCTACTGGCAGCTCACTGCTAGGCTCTCTACCATGATCAACACCTTCTTATGTCTGTGATTGAAGCATAATAATTCCTCTTCTCTGCTCTTCCTTTGCTCTATTCTTCCTCTTCTCTCCTTTGCCTCTTCTCTACTCTACCTTTTGGACCTTTCTTAATATCTTTCCATTTTTGCACAAGGACACCTTTTCCATGACTCAACTACAAGTATTTATACACTTCATCAACCTTGGAATGATCATGAAGGTCAGCATCATAATCATCAACCATTGGAACAATCTCCAAGGTCGGTATTACAAACATTTACAAGATAGGTCTTGACCTATTACAAATTATGCAAAGGGAATGAAATATGGATCATGCCATGCCTTATCTAGGACTCAAACATGATCATCCATGCCACAACATGCTTCCACAATCTTCCATAGATCTCCGCAATCACTGGGATTAACTAGGTCAGCCAAAACTGGTTACACCTTATACTATCTGGGAACAATCTTCGAACACGATCTCAAATCCTTAATGCAGACCAATATCAAGATAGGAACATGATTAGGAGACATCCACAAGCACGTTATAATCATCAGGAGAAACCGCACAACCTTTAGCACTTTATCCATAGGAATCTTCTCACCAGAACACATGAACTTCACTATCTTCAACTGTCATAAAATAAAGATAGCTTGCAGACCACCAAACCAAGAACCATTGCAATTGTAGGAACTTATCATCAGCCCATACTTCCTTCTAGAACTACAGAGAAAAATACTTTATTGCGGAGGAATGCAGAGCATAATACTTTCTTCCTGTCCCAATTGAACTTACAGAAAAAGTTAGTTTTAGTCTAGTGAACACAACTCACTCAGATCTTCATGCAGATGGATCAAACCTAGAATGTAGCATCCTTAGTCATACCTCTAACTTACTTCTAATCTACAGACCATGATCTTCAAGAAGGAATAAATGTAGAGTAGTTTACCAGACTATTCTTCAACATACAACTCATTGTCTGTACTGCACTTCTCTGTAACTCACTTATTCCTTCTAGAGAGGCTAATTTTCTCAATATCCTCAACATACAAGTCTTCTAAATAGGTAATAGAATAAGATATAGTTGACACCAATGACAACAAAGATACATTGACATCAATGACAACACTGATTAGGCACATACTTGCAACATGACACACTGAACCGAATCACAAAAAAAGCTATTCAAGTAGTCATATGACTAAGCACGATGAGAGAATTGTCATCCAAGAAGGAAATCAAAAATGAAAAAGTAACAGAGCTAACCGGGGCCACACTAGATGGATGGAATTTAAATGTGAACAAGATCACCAAACCTACACTTAGATATGCCACCATAGGGATTGTTTACAAGATTTACTACGCAAACCGCAAAGGGTCAGCCACTGGGACAAGCATACATACAACTTATCAAATGATTGTGGAAGGGAAAGACATTGACTTGTACAAAGTGCTGAGGGAGCAACTACTAGGAAGCCTACAAAAAAAATCTCAAACTACAATTCTAGGTATGGAACTCTAATTATGTCTTGCTTTCTATTTTATGAATTCTCTGGAAAACTATGAAGGGAAAATATGGCAACAAGATAGTTTAGTAGAAGCCCAAATAAAACAACATGGAACCATTTTCAAGGACAAACCCTTGATGTAGGAGCATCCTTGGTTCAAGAGAAATCTTGCATCATCCAAAAACATTTTCATTTCAGTTTTGTTGTGTGGTTGCACAACGCGCCACATTTTGCTTTAGCAAAAAAGGGACCCAACTTTTTTACCCTTGCTTGTGCTTATTTTCTTGCTTTGGGTGGTTTGGAAAAAGGTCAGGTTGAGTATATCACCCTTTCCCATGCATGTGCATCATAAAGGGGGGTTAGTTGTCAAAGTTGGAAGTTAATGTCATAAACCCCATAGTCTTAAAGAGTTTGAAATTCTATGCAGAATTGCCTTTTACATCACCGTGATATTTGCCAAGGATAGAAAGTTATACTAAGTCAAAGTTTGGTCAATCTAGATATTCCCCATAGGGTCATATTTCTAAATATCATTCATATTCGCTAAGATGACCCAGACATAGGGAGATCACCCGATGTCCTCATATTCCTGATTCGTGAATGTCAAACTGAAGTGCAATATAGTATACCGTCATGACTTTCATGCATATTTTGGAGGGTCATATTTTTGAATACCCATCATCTTACAAAATATCACCCTTCGCAAACATGACCCTGACGACACCTAGTTTTGATGAATAGAAGAAATCACCCTGATGGTGACATCATCAATACAGCTAACCCTCGGAGGGTCATATTTCCAAACATCTGTCATATTTCTCAATATGATGATGATGTCACCATAACCTGATAACAAAGAAGACATGATATCCTGATGACGTTATCATGCTCCAACTCGAGGTCATATTCTGAAATATCCCTGACCTTGAAAAATATGACGATGATGTCATTTTCCTCAAGTAATTGTAAAAGCCTATAAAGTGATGACGTCACCCTTACATTCTCGAATGAGGGTGATATTCCTTAGTGTTAAAAGATTCAGATATCATCAACATCCTTCATATCAACTTAGATGGCCTGAGATACCTAGTCTATCAGTAGCCAATCCAACGATGCCATGTGGTACCTCTCCGATTTGTTAGCAAATGCATAATGTGACCTGATCTTACTTGTAGTTAAAAGGTTGACCATATTCATGACTATATCACCTTCATGTGTTTGATGGAGGGTCATATTTTCAAATATCCCTGATCTTCACAGAGATCAACCTCTGCATTAAATGTCAACCCAACGGTAGGTTGCACCCTCCAGTTTCAAATATAAACTTGCCACTTGTCACACATCCATGGGATGTCATGTATTGACCAATAGATTTGAACATAAGTCATTAAATGCACCCTAATTTGTCAAATTGATCATTTAAAAGGTAAATTTTGGGGTTTATTCACATTTACCATACGTTTAAACTAAAATTATAGAGCTCCAAGGATCAGCACATCACAGTCGCTTGCAAACAAAACGGGACCCCCATCTCGACGAAATGGAAAGGCCAATACAACATATTCACATTCATGCCATTATCAGTCATATAGTAAAAGGGGAAAGCGATTATCAGGTAAGTAAAATTGAAACACTCTCTTTTGTCATTTACGATAAATCATGAGGTAAAATCATTTTCACTAGTTTAATCAGCATGGTGATGCATGAAATAAGTTAGAATAATAGAATTACTGCTATGAAATATATGTGATCCTTGAACCCTGCTCCATACAAACATGTTTGCGTAAGAAATGCATGTCTTTATCACAGGATTTAATGGTTATCAGAAGCAATAGGTTTGATATAGAGTTCTTGAAACCCATGTTCGTATAGCCTAAAGGGGTAGAATTTAGATACGGGATGATAAATGATACACATTAGGAGAATATAGACCTAGATGCATGGACGAGAAGGTTAGATAATGGAAGTGGAAACCCTATACTTCAAAGAATATACTCCATAGGGATGTGGCACACCAGGGGATTTCCATATGCTATGGAAGCCACTAAGCTAGTAGTTGAATGTGCACAGAACTATAATTCATAAACTAGAAGAGTGGAGAAGCATGGTAGGATGTATGCAGATTTCTCAATAAAAGGCATCACAACTGTATTTAATTTGCCTATAGGATCTGATGTGGTCAAATTGAGCCTAAGTAGGCTGGAAAAAGAATACCATGGTAATGAGAAAGAGGCCAGGAGGGTCATGTACCAGTGGAGGTCTAAGAGCAGTACATATAAGGCATTTGCTAAGCTACCAAAATACTTGTTTAAATTTGATTTTTCTGAAGAATATCAATACATGATGGTCATGCTTAGTAGAATGACTGGGAGACAACATGCTGGAAACTTTGAAAATTAGATGTATGGAATTATCCAGATGGTGGAATATTCAGATGACAAGTCTCTCTAGGCTAAAATCATAAGTGACAGCTTGGATGAAGGAATGAGAAGGCTGGGTGGCAAGATGTGCATGTTCCATATGACTTCTTATGTCCTATATGCCTATGCCTTTAGAGGTACATTTAATGGATTATAAACAGTGGGCAGGGTTGGAAACAACCTTGGTGATGTAAACATATGGGAACACTACCCATAGTTGGACAAGAGGGAATCCCTCCAAAATTACAAAATAGTGGGGCGGGTGCAAAAAGTTGGGAGGCCAAAATGTGGCCAACTTTAAAAAAAAATAGACATAATGTGCTCACGTTATGGCTTGGTGTTGCTGAGCCTACACCAAGCCATAACATGCTCACATTATAACGCGAGCACGTTATGGTTTGTTATATATATAAAAAGTAGCGTTCCATTTCATTATTTGATAGCAATTTTCAAGAAACCTGCGGCTTGAAGAGAGAATAGAGCATGCTCACGTTATCCAACATCCAATCATCAGCTATTTCTTGTCGATTCATCATCAAAATGCCACCATGACATCAAGGAAATTGAAGAAGTAAGTTTTATTTTCTTTCTTGTGTGAATTTGTTGCTAAATAGGTAGGTTAAAAAAGTTTTTGATGTAAATTTCTTAAATTTACAGGAGTTGATAATGCACCTCCTTCTCCTCCTGAAAATCCACAAAATCCTCCATCACTTGAACAACAAATATTTGTTGGAGAAGAACCCCAACCACAAACACCTCCATTTATTCCTGAATATGCCCTTGGAACACAAGAAAATATAATGGGGCAAATTGAAAACAATAAGAAATAAATTAAGGACATAATTGCAAGGTTGAAAGAACCTGCAACTTCAACCTTGCATAGATCCATGCTTGCTCAATCCCTTGAATCTATGTTATCAAATGTAGATTCAATTAGCAAGAAAATCACTAGTTGGATAGAAAAGAGGAGAGAATTTAGAGTATTATGCAGACAAGTTGTCATATGAACAAGTTAAAAATGAACAAATTACAAAATTGGACTTGTGTTCTATTTTCACAAACCCACGAATAAATGAACCTCTACCCCTTACATGCAAGAGCTTCCCTATCCATTGGTGCAACAACCAAGCGATAAGGGACAATTTTGCGTAGAGGTGGCAGATGGTTTTTGACCATCCTCCATGCAACAATAATGAGGTCCCGCAATATTTTTTGAGGAAACTCTAATGCGAGTTTGTCAAAAATAAAATGCCAAACTATTTTGATATGCGGGAGTTCTAGGGCAGAGGTGAGGGGTCAACACAAGATAGACCAGGGGAACATGTTGACCCACAACAGCTAGCGAGACGAGCACTCGCCAAACTAGCCCATGAGCACGTTTCTATTCCTTCCGTTGTGAAGGAGAGTGTTGAGGTTGAGACACTTCAATCCATTAGTGCCTTGACCCAGAGCATCATACAACATGCTAGTCCTGTAGCACAGCGTGGGCCGGGGTAGAGTTCGAGTATAGTTCCTGTTGATGTGTAAAATTGCACAGGTTCCAATACCAACATGGGAAGTTTCTGGAATGTGGGACTTGCGACCTGAAACAACCTCCAGATTTTAAAGAAGCTGGCTCTTCTCTATCTTAAATGGATTTTGAGGAAAAAGAGAGAAACTTAACATAATTACAGATACTATGAAAGAAAATCTATCTATGGCGATACGCCTGAAAATTATTATTTTTTCCTACTAAGCACAGTGAAGCTATCTTTAAGATTCAGTCACATTAAAGAGCAGATACTGCATGATCCATATGAATAGATAAAATGAATAGCATCAAAGGCTCATAACTAGACAATTTCGCAATGACACAGAAAATATCAACCAAGGCACATAACTTAGTTTTCTCATTAATTTTCCAGCAACATAAAAGGCACAGATACATGCATAGTTACATTAATCTTCTAAATTAAGAATAATAGAACAAAGGCAAATGACATTCACTGGCACAACAAAAAGTCTTGAACTTCTCTCTTAAATCTCTACAGAAAACTCTAATTTCAAAAATTTGTCCAACTCCAAAACTGAACTAAAGAAGAAGAAGGTCCTGATTCATTACAGATATTACATATTTATAGCACAAGATTGACTCTAGATTGCCTACAACAATCGAATCCCAATGGTCTAACCAAATTGGAAATAACTAGAAGTGTTCTGAAAGAAAATATCTTTTGGATCTGTAACGGTTACTCCTTTTGCAAGCCCATTGGCTGGAACAAAATATATGTGGCGCTCCTCTTCTTATTAGGAAAAGACACTTGGCAGCTTCTGCATATTTGAGACAATAAAACCCTGTAACAGATGGCAGCGTCTGCATGTATCACTTGAAAACTCTTTCATTCTTCAGGAGACATCAGAAACTGACACTTGGAGACCTCCGTAGCACTTAGAAATTGATACGTGTCTTAATCCGCAGCTTTCATACTTTATGTGTCTTTGTATTCAGGAGGGCTCCACCTGTGACATCTGGCATGATCCGCAGCAACTACAACTTTATTACCTATGAGAAATGGGACCCATAACATGTACCGCTTGGTAGCTTTCAAAAAGGAAAATAGGGACAGGTGGTACCTTCTGCTATCACTATGAATCTGTACGTGGCACCTTCCGCGCTCTTGAAACTCTTTAAGAAACTTGCACGGAGATTGACACTTGTTGCCATCCACATCATTTGAGAAACCTTTATTAACACCGTGGAAAAGTTAGAAAGCCTTTCACTTAGGCACTGCATCCACCACGTGTCGCTTTCTGCTACACTTGAGACTTTAAAACTGGGGACCCACCTCCTTCACTAAATAGCGAAACATAAGAACCAACCCACAGGAGCTGACACATGGCAAGTTCTGCGGCTACCACAAAGGACACATGGTGCCTTCCGCATCATATAGAAACTTTTAAAGAGCCTTTGAAACTCAAGCAGAAACTGACACTTGGCAAGTTCCACGCTAGTAACTTTAGAACAATGTTGAAATACCTTCCGCCACGTGGCACGATCTGCGTTAAAGTTATAACATAGAAACAAAAGTGCGGCTTGAACTGAGGCTCAACACTTGGCAAGTTCTACACTACTTTGAGACTTCGGCAAAAGAAACCCTTGCGGAAACCCTCATGGTGATGCAAAAACTTTCACAAGAACACTTGCAGAGGCAAAAACTGAAACCCGCTATAACTCGTTGATGCGCTGTAACTAAAAAAAATGTAGAGTATTTAACTCTACAGTTCTTGGTGACCCTGAGGACTTTTGAGCCTGGTCAAAAAGAATCCAAAAAAAATTGTGGCAAAAGAATGTGTATAAAAATACAACAAGGATCATAGATTCTGCAAAGCTGTCTGATAAACAGACCATTCAGAGTTAGAAAGTCCTTGCTTATTTTGCATATCTTGGAAAGCAAAATCAAGACTTATAATGTCCTTGTGGGAGAAGGATTGCAAAATTTGAACCATGGCCTTCAATTAGAACTCAAGTTGAGCCATTGGAATCAAAACAACTTCCACTTCCTATATTGATGAAGAATCAGTTAAACCGTGAAAAACGGATTGATCATTTTGCCTGGTTAATAGCAGAGTCTTAATCTCATCAATCATTAATACAATATTATTGTCAGGGAATGGGGAGGGGAGACCCAACTGCACCAGATCTTCTATATGTCTTTTCATGTCTTTGACTCCCTCTTTGACAACATCCAGGAGCTCCTGGCAATTTGTAGCAGCTGAATTACAACTGAGAACTTCATTTACCCTCTTTGCTGCTACCATCCTGTCACTAATCCCTGCTGCTAATAGGATTTCATCAGTTGTGTCATATAGCTTCTTTAGCAACAATTGAGAATCAGAGACTCTTAGGGAAATAGTGGATAAAGTGACCTGAACTAAAGCTTCCATTTTCTCGCACAACTGTTGAGCATTTAAGAGGAATTTTAATGGCTTGAGCTGGATAATCTTCTTAGAGATTCATTTCCAAACTGAAACATATAGCTCTTTAACCAGGTTCAAAACTCCAGCATTCTTAGGCCTATTAGCCAATCAAGTGTCAACTATTTTATCATTTGTTACTCAGCTTGGAGCTGTGCCTGTATTGCAGCGACAGCATTTTGCTCACTCAGCAACTTCTGCTGAGATTGTGTAGCCTGTTGCAATTTTTCTTGATATCTCTTCTCTAATGTGGCCTTTTCCTGCCTCAAAACATTTACTGTAGCTTTCTCTTGTGCTAGCTCCATTTTCAAAGAAGCATTTTGGGCCTGAGTGGCCTAATGAATCTGACAGGAAATAGTGTTTTGTAACTGTTTATTGAGATTCTCTATTTCTTCATTCTTGGATTTCAACTCTGTAGCAAGGTTGCTACTATTTGTCTTCTCTTGTACCAAGTCTTTTTCAACCTTCTGTAGCTTCTTTGACACTTTCAAATAATCAGTTGTTACATCAAAAGTGGTTTCATTGAGTAGCTCGACCCTATCTTGTGGTCTGAATAGTGATATGTCCATGGCTACTGCATTCATTGCACAGTCCTGAGGTTGCATCTACTCATTCGGCTTCACCACATTTGGGGCCAAATGTGTGACAGTCAACTGCTATTGGATTGGGTCAAAGAGTGACCTCATATGTGGAACTGCTACGCTCTTATTTTCTTTCTTTCTTTTCTTGTCCATCCAGGCTTCTCTAGCCTTCTTAGCAGTGTCTGCTTGAGCTTGGAAAGTGGGGGGAGAAGCAATATAACCACCGGTAAAAGGATGACCCTGAGGTAAACCATAAGGAATAGCCAAATGTTGGCTAGGATCAACTTGGGGAGTGGCTCTCTTTGGAACAGAGGGGGAAAACAATGGCAATGAGGCAGCCTGAGAAGACATGGTCTGAGGATTAGGAAGTGGGGCAAGTGTAGATATAGGCATAGCAGAGGTGGTAGGGGATACTAATGTTTGGCCAGTTGGGATTGCCACCCCTATGGTAGAAGAAAAATACTGAGAGGAAAAAGGAGAAGGAACCATTACCTGAGGAGCAGTAGATGTGGCTGGTGGTTGCTGTTGTGGTGGCTCTTCATCTGACTCTGGTGGCAAGTTTAATTTTCTATACTTCCTTGGCCTTTCTTCTTCTTGCTCCTCTGATTCCTTCTCTACCACATTGACCACTATTGATGGTGGTAATGATACAAAACTGGAAGCTCCATTGGCTGAAACTGATAGAGTCCCTCTGGGTGGTGATGACACCACACTCTTCTATTTCTCTAAGGCACTGAGAGATTGGGGCCAGGTAGATATAGGGACAGCAGTAGAGGCTTGTCCTGTTGCTTGCATTGTATGAGTTGATTCTACTTTCCCTTCTGACTCTCCACCCTATGTTTGAATTTTGCTTGTATTAAGGATAGAGACTGGTGATGGATGCCATTCATCCCAAATTGCCTCCCATCTCTCATCAGTATCAACATTGCCAAAAGAGTGAGTTAACTCAAAAATTTCCTACCTATATTTCCAATAGGCCTTTATTTTCTTTGGTTTCCATTCTTTGCCTTTCGACAAAACTTTCTTCAATCCAGTACCCATTCTGATCTTAGGGTCATAGGCCCTTTTTTTAACATAAAAGGTCTCCCATGGCTTGGGACCCTCAAAAGGTAGATCTGTTAATTCCACATACAGGTCAGGGGTGTCTTCTTTAGGGTTTCTTCTATCCTCCCAAAAAGGGCGACCCTCATGCACAATTTTAGCTCCAACCTTGTTGCTTCTAACCCATGAGGCTATAAAATTGGTTGGGTCATATTTCCATTTGTCCTCAATAATAAAGAAACCCAAGGTAGCAAGCTTTCTTAGCAACAGGTGCTCTGCGTCCTTAACCTCTAGGGCCATATTCTTTCTAATCCATGGAATATCATACATTTTCATCTTCTTCCTCTTGGTGCCATACTCATTATCAACCACGGACACTTGCTGGGTTACTTCTAGAAATGCTACCCTAGGGGTCAAAATTTTGGGGAGCAGCATAGGTTCCTCATTGAAGCCATGGACCCTAATGATAGTAGTTTGGGCCCCAAAGAAATAGTCACATGAGATGGGGGAATTGGTCATGAAACCCCTGATGCTAGGTGTCAACCTATTTTCTACAGGTTCAGGGCTCAAATGGAAAAAGGCAGGGGCAACAAAAAGTTCCCAAAACTCATAAGGATCTGACACCTCAAATAATACATGTGTCCATGCGGACACAGGGATAGTTCTATTTTGTCCAAAATCTAGGTCATACATATTCAGTTGCATGTTTTGTGCAAAAATACCATAATTCTGATATAACATTAAGTGAAACAGGTAAGCAGAATACCTGAAAACTCCTTTAGATTTGAAATTGATGAGTTGATCAGCCATGGAATAAGTAATTTGTTCAGCAAACTCTAGTCGATATTCTTGTGACTTATCCACAGTCTTCAATCTGAATAAAATGGTAATTTGTTAGTCGTAGACTATGATATCTTCCTTCATTCCAAAGATGAAAGCCATCATAGACAGTGCCTCTTGACTGGCTTGAGTGAATTGTGCCCTTCCTGTAGGTAATGTGGGCATCTATTTGTTCTCCTCTGGCAACTACAACTCTGAATTGAGAAACCTAAGCTGATTGTTAACATTCGACCACGTCTTTTGCATTTTGGCAATAGTGGGGAATTTGGCCGTTCGATCATGGTACAGGGCCAACATGTCTCTTATGGCCTTAGGTGTAATTTGTACAATAAAGGGGCCCTGTTGAATGGTGCATGAAGGTGCATGAAACAGTTCCGCACACATATCAATTAGGTTAGGACATGAATGCACACTTGGGACTATGAACTGTGCCAACCGTGAAGTCCAAATCCTCATCCTGAAAGTTTCAGACTCCCCCTTCTTTGCCTTTTGAATGCATCTTTGGTGTGCTCCTTCTCAGAGAGCCTTGGTAGATTTTTGAAGGGCTAGGTTGAAGAAATTATCTGCAAAATCTTTAACCTTTTCTGGGTCAACAGAAAGACCCACCTCGGGAACCCTTGTCCTTGGATAGGTTCTCTCTTAGGTTGCGCAGTCACTGAGGCGTACGATTTGCTATTTAGAAGTCTATCAATCGATTCATATATTCTGAGTCCCTCTTAAGAAGACTGTGCATTGGCCATGGTTGTGTCTGTGGAGATTAAGTAAGAAACTTTAATACAACAAAAATTGAAACTGCGCTAAAGAAAAGGCACTCGGCTAGGAAGGGTTTGCTAGGGATAGAATTGCAGGCAACAATGTTTTCACAGCAAAGAGATGGACACAAAATGAGAGCCACACTTATGATTGAACTCTTATTAATGGGGCTTTAATGACACATCATGCCTTATAAATGACATTAACGCCAAGAAACCGTTAATGTATCTTTTCAAATCAATATAGGATTATGTGTCAAAAACATTATGATAGGGGTTACAAAAAGTGTGTACTTCAGGAATTTTGGGGGTTGGGGACAACCTTACTGAATGTGAGGTTTCCAAAAAGAGAAGAGGCTTGCGCTGCTGCCACATGTTCATAGAACACTTATTTAAAAGGAAAGCGATAAAAAGAAGCGGGAAAACAGGAAAACAATAAGGAAACTAACTAACTATAGTACATAGGAGACACTGCTTAATTAAAATGCTTCAGATAGATCCCATTCACAGGAATCTCTTCAGGTTCACCTTCCATGGTCTCAATCTCAAATGAATTTTGCTATTTACAAGAACGAATCTTGTAAGGACCGGTCCACAGTGATTCAAATTTGTTGTGTCTACCAGGCTTGGCAGCGCTCTCATCCCATTTAAGCACTATTGAACCAACTTCAAAATGGGGATTTGAAGTTTTCTTGTCAAAACAATCCTTGATTATTTTCTGGTGTTTCATCAATGACTCATGTGCTTTTTCTCTTTTTTCTTGCACCTCCAACAATTCAACAAGTCTGACTTGCATTGGGCCATTTTCCTCAATCTCAATTTGTTTCAATAATTGTAGAGCAGGAATCCCTAGGCTTAGTGGCATTACAGCTGGCTTACCATAGACCAATTCATATGGGGACATCTTTGTCACTTGCTTAGGTGTAATTATATCAGCCCACAGTGTAGTATTGAGCAATTTGTGCCACTCTCTTTGATAATTGGTTCCAATCCTCTTAATGAGTCTGATTAGGTTTTTGGTAGTAGACTCTGCCAGACCATTACCCTGAGGGTAATAATTTGAAGAGGTTTTTAAATAAATTCCATACCTTAGTACAAACTCTGATATCTTCGTTCCCAAAAATGCCTTAGCATTATCTGATATGATGGTACGAGGAGGGCCAAAACGAGCAGTAATGCTTTCCAGAAAGTCCAATATTACCTTTTCTGTTGCTTCCTTGAGTGGTATTGCTTCACTCCATCTGGTAAAGTAATCAGTGGTTGTAAGGATCCATTTGTGTCCCATACTTGACACTAGATTGATCATACCAATGAAATCAAGACCCCATTGGGCAAAGGGCTCATCTATAATTATAGGGCTTAGGGGCATTGCTGCATTTCTTCTTTTTCCTGTATAGAACTGACAAGATTGACACTCTTTAACCAGCTGATAACAGTCTGTGAATAAAGTGGGCCAGAAGTATCCTGCTTGAGTTATTTTTATTGCAGTGGTCCTTGCTGAAAAGTGTCCCCCTGAGGCTCCATGATGCAGTTCATGTAGTATTCTTTGGGCTTCATCTTTCTCTATGCATCTTAAAAGTATGCCATCAGTATTTCTTCTGAAGAGAACATGGTCAATTAATACAAAGTAGGACCCTTGCTGTCTATAATACCTTCTCTTATCATAAGAGAGCCCATTTGGGAAAATCCCATGTTTCATAAATTGAATCCTATTTGTGACCTAGGAATTTTGATCAATCTCTTGGATTCTCAACACATTCTCACTTTCTATTTCTGCAGTCACCATTCTCTCCATGTCTTGGGCCATATATTGGCACAATCCTTTGCCTCTGACTAGCTTAGTGGGTCTGACCTCCACATCATATTCAAGAATCTTTGTTATCCAGTTTTCTCTTTTCTCAGTGATCTCACCTTCCATAATGTATTCCCTCACACTAGGATGAGCCACTAATATCAGAATCTTATTCCCTATGACCATGTGTCTAAATTTCTTAAGGGCTTTTACCATGGCATACACTTGTTTCTCCACAAAATTATATCTGGCCTCATATTCCCTAAGAGTCCTAGAGAAAAAGGCTATTGGATGTTCTCCTTTTTGCTGGTCATCTTTCTGAGTTAAGACAGCAGCAACACTGAACTCACCTCCATACACATACATTATAAAAGACTTAGAGAAGTCTGGGTTTCTGAGTACTGGGGCTATTGAAATTGCTTTCTTGACCTCCTCAAAAGCTTGTCTCCCTTCTGTTGTCCACTTAAAAACTAGGTCCTTCTTTAGCAACAGTGTCATGGGTCTAATTAGACTTGCAAAATTAGATATGAACCGACTGACAAAATTGATCTTTCCTAGGAAAGACTGAACTGCTTTCTTATTAACTGTCAGAGATAGATTCATTATGGCAGTGACTCTTTCTAGATCAATAGAGACTCCTTCTTTTGACACTATATGCCCTAACAGTTTGCCCTGAGGTACTGCAAAGATACACTTCTTGGGATTTAGGGATATTCCAAATTCTTGGCATTTCTTAAAAATAGCCTCTAAATGGTCAAAATGATCTACAACATTTTTAGAGAAAATAGTGAGGTCATCTAGATAAATCAGGATGATTTTGTTTATGAGCTCTCCAAATGCTACATCCATGGCCCTCTAAAAAGTAGCTCCAGTATTTGAAAGGCCAAAGGGCATCTTGGCATATGCAAATGTTCCCCATTTGGTAGTGAATGTAGTCTTATGTTGGTCTTCATCTGCTAACCAAATCTGATTATATCTAGAGAAACCATCTAACAAGGAAAATCTCTCTGATCCAGCCACAGTTTGTAAAATTTGTTCCATAGAGGGCAGGGGATAATGATCTTTCAAGGATGCTCTATTCAGATCCTTGAAGTCTACACAGAGCCTTATGTCACCATTCTTTTTCCTGACTGGCACTAGATTGGATACCCAGGTTGAGTGTTTGATTAGAAAAATTATTTTTGATTCTAAGAGCTTCTGTAACTCATCCACCATTAGAGGTTCAATCCTTGGATTCACTAGCCTTTGCTCCTGTCTGACTGGTTTAGATCCTTTAGCCAGCTCTATGGTGTGCTAAATGATATTTCTGTTATAGCCATGAAGGTCTTCATAGGTCTAGACAATCACTCTGTCATATCTTTCGCATAAATCAATTAATCTTTCCCTTTCCTGTTGGGTTGTAGAATTTCCAACTTTTAATTTTCTCCCCTCACTAACTTGAATTTCAGAGTAATCTTCCTTATTTGCCTGAAACCTTTTCTTTTCCAGGCTTACATCTTCTGGGTCAAATAATTTTTCTAAGGTAATCAGTCCTTTAGGGAGCTTATTTGACTTCAATTGAATAATTTGGTCACCATATGCTTCTTTAATTTTGGGTTGCAACTGATCAACAAACTCTCCTAACTGTTGCAAAAATGAGAGTACTTGAAAATCATTTTCAAAGACTTGCCAATTTTCATCATTGTCTGGGATAGTTGGCTTTACTATAACTTTAACTAACTCATTGTTGACCAGTAGATCGGTTGCTGGATCAAACTGTGAGCCAATCTGTGCCATTCTATCTGCCTCAGAATTTTGGGCTCTAGGGACTACTTCAATATTGAAAGCTTCAAAACCATCTATTAGGTCCCAAATTTTGTGCCTATAAGATCTCATTCTTACATTTTTGGCCACTAGTTTTTCTCTGATTTGCTTCACTACTAGTTCCGAATCTCCTCTTACTATCATATTCTTTACTCTCTTTTTCTTTGCCAATACGAGTCCATGCACCAAAGATTCATACTCAGCATCCTTATTGGTACAGGCAAACTGGAAGTGGATGGCCCTTAAAAAAATTTCACCATTTGGGGTAGTGAGGCAAATTCCTGCTCTAGGTCCATTCTTACTTCTAGCTCCATCAAAATTCAGAGTCCAGATTTCTGATTCCTTTTCAGATTCTTGGATCCGTGATGTTTCTTTCTTTAGGACATTAGGGATCTCCTGGTCTTCTTCAAATATAACATAAGTCCCTAGACTAGTAGAGTCATAATTTCCATATGGATCACCTTGCATCATAGTCAGCAACTGATTATTCTCCTCTTCTTGTTGATCATGTTCAGTCCAGTCATCTAACTCTTCAACAAAATTTCTTTCTTCTTTATTTAGCATAGCATGAGCTGCTTCTAATTTTGGGGTTGGTTTGTTAGTGATATGGTCTTTTGATAGTGGTTCAGATAGTATTTTCATTTTTGTCCCATACTTGGTTCTTAGAATGAGGTGTGACCAATCTAGTGACATATAACCTCCTATCTTGGCTATAAAATCCCTGGATAAGCATAAACCAAACACAGGGGGGATGTCTATGACTACCACATCCTGGTTTACAATTATATTGGGGTAGGTGTATAGTTGCAATGGGAGTTGTTTTATCTTCCCTATTGTTTGTACAGATTTCCCATCCAACTGCATGACTCCTCTTGTAAGTGGTTCATACTTTATTTTCAAAGCATTTGCTGTTTGCTTTGGCATTACTGTAGTACTAGCCCTAGAGTCAATCATTGCATTATGCAACAATTTCTTCCCCACTATTTTAGTCAAATAAAAGGGATTTGGTTTAGATCTACCTACCTCAGGCCATTATTCAACAGTGATGTTGTCTGCAGAGGTACAGTATCTTTGATTTGTGGCTTTTCTTTATCAGCAGACCCTCCTTTAGCACCAGTATGTTTAGGGGTCTCTTGACCTTGTAGAGCCTCCTGCAACAACATCTTTTGCTCAGGAATAGCTAACATGTCCCATATTGACACATGTGCTGGGGTTCTTTTTAGTTGATCCACCACATTCACAGATCCCAATGCTTGGGTCTTTGGGTAATAAGGGTATCTTGACTTTTCTAGCATCTGCCCTAAGACCACTTGGTTCTGCACAGGCTGGGGTACTTCGTGTCTGGAAACTGTGTTCTGATGGTTCTGAAATGGAGGATTTCCCATGATCTCATTATTTGTGACCTCAAGCTATTCCATCATCCTCCTCTTTGCTCTGGTATAATAATCTGATTGCACCAACAACTTCTTGGAATAGATGCTTCATTCAAGAATACTGAATCTTCTTCCTCAATCCATGAAAATAAAGCATGTTCAGGGGCTATTTCCTCTTCTTGTTGTAGGGACATTCCTTGTATTTGAGCCACCAGGACTACATTTTGTATACTAGGAGACTGATAAGTTTGAGTGTTAGAAGTTGCAAATTGTCCTTCTACTCCTCTCTACTCTGCTATCTTTTGTTGTAAATTACCTCTGGGGCAGTCTCTGGACATATGAGCATTGTTACAAGGGAAACACCAAGCATTGGTGCCATCTGCATAATTATTTTGCCCTGGAACAATCTCCCTATTGGGATTAGGAGGAACAGTCTGTAAAGGTGTAGGGACTGCAACCAACTGGTTAGATGGATGAGGGTTAGCTTGCCTTTGAGGGCCTTGATACTGATTTGGTTGAAAGGGAGGTCTATTTCCTTGATAACTTTGATATTGGGGCTTTGGATAGGGATTTTGCTATCTTTTTAGGTTAATTATCTCATTAGAGAATGTCCTTAAGATGTTCTTGACATCATCCATCTCAGATGATTGGACATGGGTAGTTGCTTTAGCAGGTTGTTGGGGAAATGTATACATAGACATAGGTGGGGTTATGGGATTAGGAGCTTCTTGAGACAGAGGTAAGGTAATCTCTGGGAACATGGGCATAGGAGGCCTTGGGAGCAACTTTCCAGCATCTATTAAATTATTTTCAGCCTTGACTGTGAATTCATAAGCTTCTCGTAATGTCTGACCTCCAAGTGACTGAATCATTACTGATATATCTGAGTTTAGAGCTTTAAGGTAAAACACAATAGCCATACCTAGTAATGGTCTTGCTGTGGCAGGGATCCTCTCCCAAGTCTTTTGAAATCTTGAATTGAAATCAATCATGGCTTCTTGTGGTGCCCTCCTGATTGTGATCAATTGTTGCAGTAAAGAGGATTTATCACCCTTTTCTTTAAATCTTTCAAAGAAAGCATCACCGAGCTGATCCCATGTAGATATTGTATTTGGGGTCAAAGATCTATACCAGTCCAGGGCCTTCCCTTTGAAAGAAGCTACCAACAACCTTATAGCTACATTTTACTGAGTGATAACGTGTACTGCACATACATCAGACACGTCTTGCAAGTGTTCTTCATTTGTCTTGCAATCTTCCCCACTGAATTTGGGCAGAGCCTTCAGGGCATTTGCTAGAATAGGGTCCCAAGTGGCTAGTGGTATTGGGAGAATCAGAGGACTGCCAATGTTCCAATTTGCATAATTCCTTGGGGCTATAGGTGCTCCCATGTTTGCTCTTGGTCCTGCTACAAACTGATTGACTCTTCTCCTTGGATTAGCTATCAGTGGTGGCAAAAGAATCCATGGATTAGTAGCAGATTGAGCTCTTGTTACAGGTCCACAGCTCTAACTTCCTGTGTCTTTTTGGCTCATACAATCTTGATAGAAACTTCAGGAGATTGTCCCACCGGGCGTGCCAAAAACTATTGATGTGTAAAATTGCGCAGGTTCCAACACCAACATGGGAAGTTTAAGGAATGTGGGACTTGTGACCTAAAACAACCTCTAGATTTTAAAGAAGCTGGCTCTTCTCTATCTTAAATGGGTTTTGAGGAAAAAGAGAGAAACTTAACAGAATTACAGATACTATGAAAGAAAATCTATGGCGATATGCCTGAAAATGATTGTTTTTTACTACTAAGAACAGTGAAGCTATCTTTAAGATTCAGTCACATTAAAGAGTAGATACTGCATGATCCATATGAATAGATAAAACAAATAGCATCAAAGGCTCATAACTAGACAATTTCGCAATGACACAGAAAATGTCAACCAAGGCACAGAACTCAGTTTTCTCATTAATTTTCTAGCAACATAAAAGGCACAGATACATGCACAGTTACATTAACCTTCTGAATTAAGAATAACATAACAAAGGCAAATGACATTCACTGGCATAGCAAAAAGTCTCGATCTTCTCTCTTAAATCTCTACAGAAAACTCTAATTTCAAAAATTTGTCCAACTCCAAAACTAAATTAAAGAAGAAGGTCTTGATTCATTATAGATATTACATATTTATAACACAAGATTGACTCTAGATTGCCTGCAACAATCAAATCCCAACGGTCTAACCGAACTGGAGATAACTAGAAGTGTTCTGACAGAAAATATCTTTCAGATCTGCAATGGTTACTCCTTTTGCAAGCCCATTGGCTGGAACAAAATATATGTGGCGCTCCTCTTCTTATTAGGAAAAGACACTTGGCGGCTTCTGCATATTTGAGACAATAAAACCCTGTAACAGATGGCAGCGTCCATGTGCATCACTTGAAAACTCTTTCATTCTTCAGGAGACATTAGAAACTAACACTTGGCGACCTCCGTAGCACTTAGAAATTGATACATGTCTTAATCCGCAGCTTTCATACTTTACTATGTCTTTGTATTTAGGAGAGCTCCGCCTGTGACATCTGGCATGATCTGCAGCAACTACAACTTTATTACCTATGAGAAATGGGACCCACAACACTTACCACTCAGTAGCTTTCAAAAAGAAAAATAGGGATAGGTGGCACCTTCCGCTATCACTATGAATCTGTACATGGCACCTTCCGCACTCTTGAAACTCTTTAAGAAACTTGCACGGAGATTGACACTTGTCGCCGTTCGCATCATTTAAGAAACCTTTATTAACACCGAGGAAAAGTTAGAAATCCTTTCACTTAGGCTCTGCATCAACCACGTGTCGCTTTCTGCTGCACTTGAGACTTTAAAACTGGGAACTAACCTCCATCCTTCACTAAATAGAGAAACATAAGAACCAACTCGCGGGAGCTGACACATGGCAAGTTCTGCGGCTACCACAAAGGACACATGGCACCTTCCACATCATATAGAAACTTTTAAAGAGCCTTTGAAACTCAAGTGAAAACTGACACTTGGCAAGTTTCGTGCTAGTAACTTTAGAACAATGTTGAAATACCTTCCGCCACGTGGCACAATCCGCGTTAAAGTTATAACATAGAAACAAAAGTGCATCTTGAATTGAGGCTCGACACTTGGCAAGTTCTGCGCTACTCTGAGACTTCAGCAAAAGAAACCCTTACGAAAACCCTCGCGGTGATGCGAAAACTTTCACAGGAACACTTGGAGAGGCAAAAACTGAAACCCGCTATAACCCACTAATGCGCTGTAACTGAAACAAAATGTAGAGTATTTAACTCTATAGTTCCACCCCATACTTGTCGGGCTTGCGGGTCAGCATGTGGTTATGACCCCATGGATAGTCATGAGACAGGTGCACAAGCTACGTCTATAGCTGAGCAGATGGTGATGACAGATGCCCTCCTGAGTGAGACTTTCGGGCTTGATACTCAAGTAAAACTTAGCAAATTCATTGAATTTAATTTATTAAATTTCATTTTTGAAATGAAAGATTAACTAATTTAGTTTGATAATTTTAATGAAATTTCAGGGTCATAGCATTGATGTAGTTTTCAGTGGTTCTCCACCTGCATATTACACTACATCATCTACTGTCGGGGTATGTAACTAGTAAACAATTATAAATATTACATGTGAATAGCATCATTATATGAATAGTATTCTAATATCTAATTTTGGATGTTGAATAGGTTAATATTGGAGATTTCACGGCAACACTTGCCAGTGGTGGTGGACTTCAAAGCTTCACGGAGGTAATAAAATAAATAGTTTAATGAATCAATTGTACTTACTAGATTTTTGTATTTTATATTCATAATATTGGTTACATTTCATTGCACATCTTTTAGACTCAAAGCATTACTATACATTGCATAACTAATAACTAGATGTTGATAGATGACAAAATTTTAATTACAATATAGTTATTTGAAAAAATGTCTCGAAGAAATGTGGTCTCATGGAATGTCACGACAATCAGATGCATAGACAAGGACATCACCATGAGACCACATTTCTTTGAGGCATCTTTTTAAACAGCTCACTACCTTGTCTATGGCACCACGTTTTCCATACATGTCTACCAAAGCTTGTTGATCCACTCCACACTATTCTTTGACAAATTCTCTCTAATAAACTCATCCAATTACCACCAATTAGACCCCAGGACATGAGACCAGAGAGGGGTATGAGCCTATGACATCTTATATAGCATATGATTGACTCCAACATCATCTAGGTCCCTCCTTTGTTGACTCTAAAATTCTCCATGATGGTAATGTCTTCACCATTTCTCATAGCCCATACCAACTAGTTGTTACCTTAAGACACTTCTCATTAGATTATTTTTTGTCAAGCCCTTCTGGTCCACCTCAACCTCATACCAATTCCTTCTTTCACCTTTACCTATCTTATGCCTCTAAATGCATTGCTGCCCCAACCCCACAACCTCTTTCTATTAGTTCATCTACTCCACTAGCTATGCCCTTATCTTCCCCACCATATATCCACCTATTACTAATTCACCTTCCTCATTGACTTCTATCTCCCCTCTAACTCCCCTCCAAGATAAAGTAAAAGAAAAAGTGTAGGACCTTTCCCCATCCACTTCTAATAGTAGGCCTAAGAAACTTCCCCAACACTACACCCAACCTACTAACCAACACATATCTATGCTACCTATTTTCTAATATACCCCTACTAGATGTCCTAGACCTAGTTTGCTTCCAACCCACCCCCTGACAAACCTCAAGACAAAGAAAATGATAAGAAATTTTTAAAATAAGGTTTTTCTTCTCCTGTCTAGTATCTTTCCTCATATTATCCCACAAACTCTTGATATTTCTTCTCCCTATAAACCCATAAACTTACCTAATGTCTATGTGATTTCTAGTTTAGGCATTGTCCTATAAACCCACAAACTCTATATTAGGCATTGTCCTACCTCCACGACTACCAAACAAACAAAAATTTGAGCACAACCCTACCCCACCCCACCACCAACCTAAACCTAAACTAACACCTTCACTCCCTCTTTGACTTCTTAAACCTAAAATTTGATGGTACTATGGTCCCTCCTTTGTTGACCCTTATACCACACAATAGTCATGAATCTTCATCTAATTTGTATATATGCATGTGACTTGTGTGCTTTATTGTGTGTACTTCCATGTTTAGGTGAATGTGTGTGTATGTTAGGAGCCATGACTTGCATCACTATTATAGTTTTCGTAATTGAATAATGTTGTTTTATTTCTAGATGATGCAAGCTGTGGAGACACCTCACAATGTTCATAGGGCAATGGAGCATGGTGTGTCCTCTGTGATTCATAGCTCCATGCCATTGACAGGGGTATGAGGTAGATTAGTAAATTTCAATTTACATTCATTGTTATAGTTGTTTATTTTTGAAAAATCAAATAATTATTGATTTGAAGTTTAATTTCTATCTGGATGGTTTCTATAGGACATGACATCACCATAGCCTAATCTTGCTACCAAGGCAAATGAGGAGACAAATTATATGGTAGCGGTAAGTGATTATTTTGTTAAATGTTTCATTTTTTATAACATGTAATTTCTATATATTAATGTCTATACTTTTTATTGTAATAGCTATAGATCCACAAACAACTAAATAGGAGGAGCAACCCTCGGGTTCATAGTAGACCACCCACATATGTGTCTCCATCCCCTAGAAGATCAAAGGCTTCCGTGATCTATTCTCTTCACCGGGTAGAGGGGAATGACTTTTTATTGTGTTCCTTTGTTGTATGCCTATATGGCATTTGTGGACATATATTTTGAATTGCATATAATTGACATTGTATGCCTATATGGCATTCTTGTAATCCTATAGGGCTATTTTGTATATATGTTATACTTATATCGACATATATTGATGTATGCCTATATGGATATTTGGTTAATACAAATCTTTTTTATTGATGGCATCCATATTTGTATTATAAATCCATGTTTGAATGGATATTTGTAGATGGTTACTTCAAATATTTAAAGTCCAATTGTATTACATAGGATGTTTGTTGATCCAATAAGCCAGCTATTTTTATTCAAGTATCACCGAAACCTCATTCTAGAACTAAAAGATAAAAGTTGTATTTAAAATGAAAATGAATCATCATGTTGAATAGAAAATATTCATATTCTTTATGAATTGCTCAATTGAAAATATTCAAATGAGTATGCTGATCCATATTCTTTATGAGTTGGTCAATTAAAAATATTTCTTAATTTCTTGTTATTATACCATATTGGGATGCAAAGAGTATGTTTGTTGTTTTGAATAAGATAGTCAAAATCATATGCTTATGAGCACCTGATGACCATTGTGGTTATTAAATGTAATTCCTCTTGCATATAAGGTGAGGTTATGAGAGTACATTGAGTCTTACCTAATTTTAGTATGCAACATAACATTGGGGCTATAGGCTTCCATAAATCATCAACAATCAAGGTTCAAGGTTGTCATTGAAGTCAAAGGGTCAAGGTTGTTTGTCATTGATGTCAAGGTTGATGCCATGATGTTGATAAGGTGATACAGTGATTCAAGGTAGGTGATGGTCATCAGGTGCATGATGTTGTGAATATGGTTTTCATGATAAGGTCTCTTAGTTCATGTTGATGCTACACAAGACAAACATGGTTCATATGATGCAATGTTCATGTTCATGGTGGATGTGGTTTTGTTCATGCAAGGTTTTGTTGTGAATATGGTTTTCATGATAAGGTCTATCTTGGAAGGTTGATATGATGCAAGGTTCATGTTCATGGTGGATGTGGTTTTGTTCATGCAATAAGAAGTTAGAGAAGACACAAGATTTTATAATCATAATTTAATGTCATCATCAAGGAGAGTTATATTTATCAAGGGGAGTCATGAGTTTGATTCAAATGTGAAGTTGTTCATGTCTTAGAACCCTAAGCCTATGATAAGTGTCATACTCTAATGTCTTTCTTATGATGTCCCTGAGGTCTCTGAAATGTCCTAGATATCTCTTGATGAAAGTTAGAATGTTTAAGTCTTTCTTATTGATAGTTAGGGTTTGCATATAGGGCATTAAACCCTAAAATGAATCTACTTTTCTTAAGATTTTAAAACCCTCCATTGCCTGTCATGTGTAAAGTGCACTTTTGTTTCAATTTAATATTAACTTATAATGATAGGTTACTATCACTTAAGTTAACCTACTAAAGGGTCTTTAAGTCATTAGTTCACCAGCCCTTCAACCTAACTCAACTGGCCTCTCTGGTAAACTCTCATAAGCCCAAGTGCCATATCATAATCGAAGGTCATATTTAATTGATATGAGGGTGGGAAAAAGGATTGGAAGGTCAATATTTAAAAATAATTTGGAATACAAATAGTCATCTCTATGTGGTTGAATTTGATGGGCATGCCTTTATAAAAGGCTAAAAGATAGCTTTATGCAGGATATCATGGTATTTGTAGTGTTTGAAGATTGAAGACTAGTTAGTGTTTGTTACTCAGACTATTTTGGCATGTTTGGGTGCAAAACAAGACCATGCCTAGCCTAAATGTACCCATCTAGATGCATTGGAATTGTCAGTTTGGCCGCATGAGAAGAACAAAAGTTACACCCCTTTGCAACTTTACACTGCCTCCTTCTGATGATTTTTGGGGCAGTATAAAACCTTTCACCATGGGAAAATGCCTCAGAGATATAAAAATTGAGAGAGCTTATTGTAGAGGAACCCTACGTGACTGCGTTGCCTTAGATGGAATGTATCTAAGTGACATGATTTCTGAGTAACAACTCATCAAAGATTGTTGCCTTTTTGCACTTTGGACTCTTCAGGGATATTGCCAGTACAATGTAGCTCGGACTATTTCGACATGTTTGGGTGAAAAATAGGACCATGCATGGCCTAAAAAATACCCATCTGGATGTGTTGGAATAGTCAGTTTGGTCGCATCAGGAGCAAGATGAAAGTTACACCCCTTTGCAACTTTACACTACCTCCTTCTGATGATTTTTTGGGCAGCAGAAAACCTTTCACCATGGGAAAACGCCTCAGAGATATTAAAAACTGAGAGAGGTTATTGTAGAGGAACCCTACATGATCGTGTTGCCTTAGATGGAATGTTTCTAAGTGACACAGTTTTTGAGTAATAGCTTGTCAAAAATTACTGCCTTTTTGCACTTTGGACTCTTTAGGGATATCACCGGTATAATGTAGCTCAGACTGTTTCGGCATGTTTGGATGCAAAATAGGACCATGCCTAGCCTAAACGTACCCATCTAGATGTGTTGGAACTATCAGTTTGGCCACATGAGGAGAAAAACAAAAGTTACACCCCTTTGCAACTTTACATTGCCTCCTTCTGACAATTTTTGGGGCAGCAGAAAACCTTTCACCATGAGAAAAAGCCTCAGAGATATAAAAAATGAGAGAGGTTATTGTAGAGGGACCCTACATGATTATGTTTCCTCAGACAGAATGTCTCTAAGTGACACGGTTTCTGAGTAACATCTCATCAAAGATTGCTGCCTTTTTGCACTTTGGACTCTTCAGAGATATCACTGGTACAAAGTAGCTTGGACTGTTTCGACATGTTTGGGTGAAAAATAAGACCATGCATATCCTAAATGTACCCATCTGAACGCGTTGGAATAGTCATTTTGGTCGCATCAGGAGCAAGATGAAAGTTACACCCCTTTGCAACTTTACACTACCTCCTTTTGATGATTTTTGGGGTAGCAAAAAACCTTTCACCACGGGCAAACACATTAGAGATATAAAAAACTAAGAGAGGTTATTATAGAGGAACCCTACATGATCACATTTCCTTAGATGGAATGTTTCTAATTGACATAGTTTTTGATTAATAGCTCATCAAAAATTGCTACCTTTTTGCACTTTGGACTCTTTAGGGATAGCATCGGTATAATGTAGCTCGGACTATTTCGGCATGTTTGGATGCAAAACAAGACCATGCCTAAGCTAAACGTACACATCCAGATGCATTGGAACTATTAGTTTGGCAACACGAGGAGAAGAACAAAAGTTACACCCCTTTGCAACTTTACACTGCCCCCTTCTGACGATTTTTGGGGCAGTAGAAAACCTTTCACCATGGGCAAACTCTTCAGAGATATAAAAAACTGAGAGAGGTTATCGTAGAGGGACCCTACGTGATCGCGTTTCCTTAGACGGAATGTCTCTAAGTGATACAATTTCTATGTAACATCTCATCAAAGATTTCTGCCTTTTTGCACTTTGGACTCTTCAGGGATATCACCGGTACAATGTAGCTTGGATTGTTTTAGCATGTTTGGGTGAAAAATAGGACCATGCCTAGCCTAAATGTACCCATCCGAATGTGTTGGAATAGTCAGTTTGGTCACATCAGGAGCAGGATGAAAGTTACACCCCTTTGCAACTTTACACTACCTCCTTCTAATGATTTTTGGGGCAGCAGAAAACCTTTCACCACGAGAAAACCCCTTAGAGATATAAAAAATTGAGAGAGTTTATTGTAGATGGACCCTACATGATCGCGTTGCCTTAGATGGAATGTCTCTAAATGATATGGTTTTTGAGTAACATCTCATCAAATATTGCTGCCTTTTTGCACTTTGGACTCTTCAAGGATATCACCGGTACAATGTAGCTCGGACTGTTTCGGCATGTTTGGGTGAAAAATAGGACCATGCCTAGCCTAAACATACCCATCCAGATGCGTTAGAATAGTTATTTTGGTCGCATCAGGAGTAGGATGAAAGTTACACCCCTTTGCAACTTTACACTACCTTCTTTTGACGATTTTTGGGGCAGCAAAAAACCTTTAACCATAGGAAAATGCCTTAGAGATATAAAAAATTGAGAGAGGTTATTGTAGAGGAACCCTACATGACTGCGTTCCCTTAGACAAAATGTTTCTAAGTGATAGTTTCTGAGTAACAACTCGTCAAAAATTGCTACCTTTTGCACTTTGGACTCTTTAGGGATATCGCCGGTACAATGTAGCTCGGATTGTTTCGACATGTTTAGATGCAAAAAAGGACCATTCCTAGCCTAAAATTACCCATCCAAATGCATTGGAACTGTTAGTTTGGTCATATTAGGAGTAGGACACCAAAAATGAAAAAATACAAAAGTTGCTTTGTGCAACTTGACAACATTGACACTTTTTCTCAAGACTCAAAGACTCAAACTAACCCCAAATGACTCAAACTAACTCAAAAACATATGAAATGGTCTTAGAAGACCTTATTACATATAATTGACTCAATCAAAACAAAATTTCACTTTTTGACCCCTCTTGAAGGCATGACAACCTGCGTGCCCCTACACCATTAGTGTAACTGAAGTCGATAAAGTTTTCCTATTAAGAAAAAGAGCTTCCCTTAGCTTCAAGAAATATAAATATTCTATACTGACAAGGCCAACCACGTGAAGGTGGAAGCTCATGTGGCCTCACCTAAGACCTAAGACACATGTATTCTAGTAGACGTAGGACATCTAAGACACCTATTGTATAGTATGTATCTAGATTTTATAGACATAGTAGACCTAAGACACCTAGTCTTTATACCTTATTGTAGTCTAGACCTAAGTCAACTAGACACCTAGATTATAGTTCTACCTAAGACACCTATTATGGTAGACCTAGTTAACATATAGTACCTACCTATGACACCTAGATTAAATTATAGAAGACACCTACCTAGAAGACACCTAGATCATTCTAGATTATACCTTATTCTAGTCTCTAGATAGGTCATTGATATATAGTATCTACCTAAGACACCTAGAGACACCTATTATCTAGTTAGAAACCAAGACACCTAGAGACATCTATATTTTATACATTACCTAGATTTTATACATTACTCTCAGGATCAACTTCATCCATCACTTAGGTCTAACCCCATGAAGCATAACATTATGATGTAAAAATGTGTATATGTGTAAAAATGCAGTAGCAAATAAAAAAAGATAGACCTATGTAAACTTAGCCATCTAGGTCTCCCCTCTCTATGTCTCTTAGTTGCTCCTTGTCTACCTCTCCATCCATCCTTATCCATCTAGGTCTCACTTAACCCTAAACCCTAAAGCCTCAACCCTCAACCCTTAAACCTTAAATCCTAAACCCTATCCCTAAACCCTCAACACTTTACCTTAAACCCTATCCCCTCAACCATAAACCCTAATCCCTCAACCCTAAACCCTACACCCTATCACTAAACCCTAATCCCTTAACCCTTAGCCCTAAAGCCTCAATCCTGAATCCTTAAACTTTCAACCCTAAACCCTATCCCTAATCCCTATACCCTTGACACTCTACTTTAACCCTAATCCCTTGACCCTTAACCCTATCCCTAAACCCTCAACCCTCAACCCTCAACCTTCAACTCTCAACGTCAAACCCTAATCCCTCAACCCTTTACCCTAATCACTCAACCCTAAATCCTATCCCTAAACCCTCAACCCTAAACCCTACCCCTAAACCCTATCCCTAAAGCCTCTCTCATTTTATTATATCTTTCCCCTCACCTCTCTATCTCTCACCTTTGTTTCCCCTCACCTCTGTACCTATCCGTAAACCCTAAACCCTATCCATGAACCCTCTACCCTTAACCCTTAGACCTAAAGCCTCAACCCTCAATCCTTAAAACTTAAACCCTAAACTCTATCCCCAATGCCTCTACTCTAAATTCTATCCCTATCCCTAAACCCTCAACCCTTGACACTATACCTTAAGTTACCCTAATCCCTTATCTCTAAACCCTTAACCCTCATCCCTAAAGCTTCAACCCTCAATCATTAAACTTCAACCCTAAACCCTATCCCTAATCCCTCTACCCTCGACACTCTACTTTAACCCTAATCCCTTGACCATCAACCCTATCCCTCAACCAACTCTACTTTAGATTTAATACTCTACTATTAAAGCTTAGCATTCACACAAATGCATATGGTCATATTATAGAAGACTGCATTATATTAGACTATTAGAGATCCCTCAGAAAAATGTAATAACAAAACTGCTTTGCCTTATGTTAGCTTACAACTAAACCCATTCTTTTTGACACTCTTCTCTTAATAAAGTAAGAGTAATAAGAATAGAAGGTAGAGAATTTGATCTTACTAGTATGCATGATCGGTTTACATTTTGTGACTTCATTTTCATTGAATAAAAAAGTTTATCTAATTTGAAAGGTGGGGCAGAGTTCACTATCATGTGCTTTTCTAGATGATAGGATCCATAATGTCCAAGGTTCTTGAAAGAAAGGCCTGTAATAGAATTAAGTTTTTGTTATACCAATCCTCCTAGTAAAGCTGCAATTCAAATGCCTGCTTTGAAAGTTGAAATAAATTAAATTAGACTTACAATTTTGATTTTCTTCCATTGCTTCAACAACATCATTGTTTTCTTCATCAGAAACCAATTCAATCAACAACTTGCTGCCCATTGGTTGACTTGAACTGCATCCTCTGTTAGAAGAAGGGCATTTTTTATTTGTATTAATGTTGGTATTCATAAGTTGAAGAGCATTGATATTTCTCACACCCTATCCTTTGAAATATCTTAACCTTAAAATATGACTTGGATATGTACTTGAACATAGCAAAATCTCCAATCTCCACCTCATGATGATTCACAAAATTTTCCCAACCCTGCCTAAATTCTAGTTTATTTATGGTACCCCCTAATTGTACATCCCACTCCTACCCACCTAGACCTTGCAACACCGTATGTTTGTCTATGTTGTCTATAAACTGTGAAACAAATGCAAGAGGAATGCACTACCATAAACACATTACACAATTAGATTTTACAAGTTCTTAATAGTGTATAGGAAATAAAAGAATGAAAAATAATGTATAGAGTTACCAGTGTTTGTGTAAAGTCTCCAAGCATAATTTTGAAGGAGGCACACCCATTAAACCAATTCATTTAGCAACTTGCTACCCATTGGTTGACTTGAACTGCATACTCTGTTAGAAGAAGGGCATCTTTTATCTGTATTGATGTTAGTATTCATAAGCCGAAGAGCATTGATATTTTTCACACAGCTTGTTCTTTGAAATATCTTAACCTTAAAATATGACTTGGATATGTACTTGAACACAACAAAATCTCCAATCTCCAGCCCATGATGATTCACAAAATTTTTCCAACCCTGTCTAAATTCTAGTTTATTTATGGTACCCCCTAATTGCGCATCCCACTCCTTCCCACCTGAGCCTTGCAGCACCATATGTTTGTCTGTGTTGTCTATAAACTGTAAAACAAATGCAGGAGGAATGTGCTACCATAAACACATTACACAATTAGGTTTTACAAGTTCTTAACAGTGTATAGGAAATAAAAGAATGAAAAATAATGTATAGAGTTATTGGTTTTTGTGTAAAGTCTCCAAGCATAACTTTGAAGAAGGAGGCATGCCCATTAAACCAATTCATTCAACAACTTGCTGCCCATTGGTTGACTTGAACTGCATACTCTGTTAGAAGAAGGGCATCTTTTATCTATATCAATGTTGGTATTCATAAGCTGAAGAGCATTGATGTTTTTCACACACCCTATTCTTTGAAATATCTTAACCCTTAAATATGACATGGATATATACTTGAACACAACAAAATCTCCAATCTCCAGCCCATGATGATTCACAAAATTTTCCCAACCCTACCTAAATTCTAGTTTATTTATGGTACCCCCTAATTATACATCCCACTCCTACCCACCTGGACCTTGCAACACCGTATGTTTATCTGTGTTGTCTATAAACTATGAAACAAATGCAGGAGGAATACTCTGCCATAAACACATTACACAATTAGATTTTACAAGTTCTTAATAGTGTATAGGAAATAAAAGAATGAAAAATAATGTATAGAGTTACCATTTTTTGTGTAAAGTCTCCAAGCATAATTTTGAAGGAGGCACACCCATTAAACCAATTCATTTAACAACTTGCTACGCATTGGTTGACTTGAACTGCATACTCTGTTAGAAGAAGGGCATCTTTTATCTGTATTAATGTTGGTATTCATAAGCCAAAGAGAATTGATATTTTTCACACACCCTATTCTTTGAAATATCTTAACCTTAAAATATGACTTGGATATGTACTTGAACACAACAAAATCTCCAATCTCCAGCCCATGATGATTCACAAAATTTTCCCAACCATGCCTAAATTCTAGTTTATTTATGGTACCCCCTAATTGCACATCCCACTCATGCCCACCTGGGCCTTGCAACACCATATGTTTGTCTATGTTGTCTATAAACTGTGAAACAAATGCAAGAGGAATGCATTTCCATAAAGACATTACACAATTAGATTTTACAAGTTCTTAATAGTGTATAGGAAATAAAAGAATGAAAAATAATGTATAGAGTTACCAATTTTTGTGTAAAGTCTCCAAGCATAACTTTGAAGAAGGAGGCACGCCCATTAAACCAATTCTTTCAACAACTTGCTGCCCATTGGTTGACTTGAACTCCATACTCTATTAGAAGAAGGGCATCTTTTATCTATATCAATGTTGGTATTCATAAGCTGAAGAATATTGATGTTTTTCACACACCCTATTCTTTGAAATATCTTAACCTTAAAATATAACTTGGATATGTACTTGAACACAACAAAATCTCCAATCTCTAGCCCATGATGATTCACAAAATTTTCCCAACCTTGCCTAAATTCTAGTTTATTTATGGTACCCCTTAATTGTACATCGCTAAACCCTAAACCCTAATCCCTTAAGCCTAAACCCTAATCCCTAATCCCTAATCCATAAACCCTAATCCCTAGTTATAATTTATGGTACCGTAATTCCTAAACCCTAATCCCTTATCCTTAAACCATAAAGCCTATCCCTAAATCCTCAACCTTCAACACTTAAACCTTAAATCCTAAACCCTATCCCTAATTCCTCCACCCTAAATTCTATCCCTATTCCTAAACCCTCAACCCTTGACACTATACCTTCAATGCTAATCCCTTATCCCTAAACCCTAATCCCTATCCCTCAACCCTTAACCCTTAAAACTTGAACCCTAAAACCTATCCCTACACCCTCGACACTCGACACTATATCTTAAACCCTAATCCCTTAACCCTCATCCCTAAAGCCTCAACTGTAAATCCTTAAACTTTCAACCCTAAAACCTATCCCCAATCCCTCTACCTTTGACACTCTACTTTAACCCTACTTCCTTGACCATCAAACCTATCCCTAAACCCTAAACCCTCAGCCCTCAACTCTAAACATTAAACCCTAATCCATCAACCCTAAACGCTAATACCTCAACCCTAAACCTATCCCTAAACCCTCAACCCTCAACACTATACCTTAATCCCTAATCCCTATCCCTCAACCCTTAACCCTTAAAACTTAAACCTATTCGTACACCCTCAACATTTGACACTATATCTTAAGCTTTAAACCTTCATCCCTAAAGCCTCAACCTTCAATCCTTAAACCTTAAACCCTAAACCCTATCTCTAATCCCTCTACCCTCGACACTCTAACCCTAATCCCTTGACCATAAACAATATCCCTAAACCCTCAACCCTTAACCCTCAACCCTCAACTCTCAACATTAAACCCTAATCTGTCAACCCTAAACCCTAATCCCTCAACCCTAAACCCTATCCCTAAACCCTCAACCCTAAACACTATATCTTAAACCCTAATCCATCAACCCTAAAACCTAATCCCTCAACCCTCAATCCTAAACCCTATCACCCTCAACCCTCAACACTATACCTTAAACCCTAATACATCAACCCTCAACTCTAATCCCTCAACCCTCAACCTTAATCCTTCATCCCTAAATCCTAAAAGCTATCCCTATTCCTAAACCCTCAACCCTCAACACTATACCTTAAACCCTAATCCCTTATCCCTAAACTGTAAACCCTATCCCTCAACCCTTAAGCCTTAAAACTTAAACCCTAAAACCTATCCCTAAACCCTCAATGCTCAACACTATATCTTAAACCCCAATCCCTTAACCCTCAGCCCTAAAGCCTCAACCCTCAATTGTTAAACCTTTAACCCTAAACCCTATCCCTAATCCCTCTACCCTCAACACTTTACTTTAACCCTAATCCATCAACCCTAAACCCTAATCCTTCAACCCTCAACACTATTCATTAAACCCTAATCCATCAACCCTAAACCCTAAACCCTATCCCTAAACCCTCAACCCTCAACACTATTCCTTAAAACCTAATCCCTCAACTCTAAACCCTAAACCCTAAACCCTATCCCTAAACACTCAATCCTTAGCACTATATCTTAAACCTTAATCCATCAACCCTCAACCCTCAACCCTAATCCCTCATCCCTAAACCCTAAATTCTATCCCTATTCCTAAACCCTCAACCCAAGACACTATACCTTAAACCCTAATCCCTTACCCCTAAAGTTTAAACCCTATCCCTCAACCCTTAACCCTTAAACCTTAAGCCCTAAAACCTATCCCTAAACCCTCAACCCTATACCCTCAACCATATACTTAAGTCCTAATCCCTCAATCATCAACCCTATACCTTAAACCCTAAAGCCTACACCCACAAACTCTCATCCCTAGACTATATAACCTCACCCTTATATCCTAAACCCTGAATATTGTGCCTCAACCCTATACTTAAATTAAACCTAAACCATACGTGCTCTCAACCCAAGTCACCCTATGCCTTATATACCCTCAATCCATATTTTAAACCCTAAACCCAATATCCTAAACTCTAATCCCCGTGTCTTACACACGTAATCTTATACACTCATCAACCTGAATATTAACCCTCAACTGTAACCCTCAACCCTCTAATCTCTATCCTCTACCCTCTACCTATTACTTAAGCCCTAATCCATCAACCCTCAACCCTCAAAACTATACAGGCTCAGGTCCTTATATACCCTAAACCCAAAACACTTACATACATACATACATACATACATGCATGCATACATACAAACATGCATACATACATGTACATACATACAAGCATGCATACATGTACATGCATACATAACTACAAGCATACATATATACATCCATGAAACATACTTATGAAAATTGAACATAAATCATTCAAAGGAAGACATAACATGAGTGCGTTATAGTGCGCTCGTGTTATGTTGAATTGGGAAAACATCAGCAAACATGAAAAAAAGGAAAAAAAGAACAATATAACGTGAGTGCATTATAATGCAAATCCCAAGTGTTAGGCTTGGGATTTGCTTTGGATTTCCAACCCAAAGGCTTGGAGTGCCTTCTCAACATCCATAGACACGTTTTTGCAAATTCTAAAAGATTTCACATAATTTTGTTTGCTCTAACCCTCAGATTTGCATGTGTTTCAAGGTTGAACAAATCAAACACCTGGGTAATGTTAGGCTTTCTCTTAGCTATTTAACAATGTAATTTTTTTTGCATTTTGACAGTGTTAACCCTTTCATCTTTAATTTATTTTGTTTGTGTGTCCGTTTTTGGGCAAAAACCATTGTTTGGTCTTTTTTTCATTGTAAATTAACCATTCATTGAAATTTAAAAAAAATTACATATTTAGAAACTAGACTTCATTCTACACATATTAAAAAAAATGATTTTCAATTAGTTTTCAAATTTTATAGGCATAGCACGACCAAAATTCTCTTTTTTAAGATGTGTCCACTTTAAAAATTAGTAAACAATTCAAATATTCATCAAAAAATTATTAGAAAAATTGGGAATAAACTACATGCTCTTAGCTAATTTCTCACTGAAGTGATTTTAAAAATACCAAAAAAAAGTTAACCTTTTGAGGGAGCCACAAAACATGCTATGTTATGTTTTTTTGATAGAAACAACACCAATTTCTGTGGTTCCCTCTTTTGAACCCCTTAATCTATACCATTTAAAAAAAAATAGTAGTTTAGAAAGTAGACTCGGTGCACTACGAACATTGTTTTGGTTGCATGTCCAAATTTTGAGTGTAACTATGCTCAACTTCTCATCCAAGGCCAACATTTCCCAATTTTAGAAAAAAAATGACCACTTAAGACCCTTTTTTGGCCCCCCATCTTGTTGCACTTACCCAGTGAATGACTCCTTTTCTATGCATCTGGTCAGAACCATGGAGGGAGATAGAACAAAAAGGTTAAGTATGGAAGCCCAAGCTGTTACCTAAAAATATGGGGCTTGGTTAATCCAGTTCCCTACATTTTCATACATGAGAATAGAAGGCTTTGAGGGGCAACACCTCATGCTACCTAGATACCCCACTGACAGGGTCATTCTGATGGAATTTGTTAGATAGATATCGTCATCAGTAGAGGCTCACATTAAGAGAGGAAAGATTCCACCTGTGTTGTTTCCAGTTTTCATTGGCTGGTATTTATATCCTGACAGACAAAGTATCAAGGATGCCATCAGAGGATTAAAGCTAATGCACTTGCAACCATTTGCAATAGCCAGGTCATATCACCCATATGGTAGGATGCATACATTGCTAGGAAAACTAATACATCAAAGGCACCTTGAGGATTATTGGACTAGTTGTGATGATGAAGCAGAGGTCCAGAGAAGGACTTACTAGAGGCTCACTCTCAACCAAATTTGCACCTTTGATTGTATACCAGTGCCTGTTTAGTTGCACAAGGATGATGGAAAGATCATGTCCAATGAGTATGAGGACAAGAAAGTGTACAATGAAACTATATCAGCTCCTGAACTAACTTAGCCTAAGGTGACCTCATTTGATCAGATAATGCAGAAGGTTATCCAGCTAACTCAAAGATGGGTAAGTGTTGAAGTCACCAAGTTAAAGAAGAAGGGTGTAGCCCTTACTATGGATAATAACAAGAAAATACAAGAACTATCTGAAGAAGAATATGATGGCTTTCTCATTGAGAAGAGGAAATCTAATGGAGAGAGGTAGCCAACTGTAGAGGACAAGAAGTAGGGTAAAAACAAGAAGGTAGCTCTTGTGCAACATGGAGTAATAGTTAGAAGACCCCAACCAAAAGGAGATGTGGCATCTACATCTGTAGCTGTATCATCTCATATCCCTGCCTAGCAAAAGGTCTCAAAGCTTGCCACTATGATTATAGAGGAGGAGGAACCCTTGGAAGATGAACCCATGGAGGAAGAAGCATTGGATGAAGAGCCTCGAGATGATGATTTTTTGATAACAAAGAAGAGGAAGAAGGTGCAGTGGACACCACCCCAAAAGAAGAAGAAGACTGCAATGAGAGGAAATGTAAATGTTGATCCTATTATATTGAGGGGTGCATGTGGTCCATGTTTTATGAAGGAACTACAACATGAGGTTCCTATTCCAGACATTATTCACTTTAAAACTGAGAAGGTGAAGGAGCAGAGAGAAGAGAGACATAAGGCAAAGAAAGAGCCACCTCTTCCACTCGATGATACTGTATATTTGTCAGATGATGAGATAGTTAGGGATGTTTCTAGTCAAAGGATGGAGACCTTAGTGTTTAATACAAAGATGACTCATCATGGGACTCCTATGGTTCAAAAAGAAACTCATCAGGAGCATGTTATGATAGAGGAAATTGAAGAAGATGATCTTGAGGATGTAGCCCAATAGATAGGATTGACCAATTTGGTTGATCAGGTCACTAGCTCAACAGTAATAGACTCAGCTTACTAAGGGGATGCATATTAGAACAGAGATAATGATCCACCTCTGGAACCTAAGAAAGTAGAAATTAGTGGGTATGAAGAGGCTGATAAGAGAGTGCCTGATCAAGATAAAGGCCAAAGAAATGCACTTCCAGAACAAGAGAAGATAGAAACTAATGTTTAGAGGGAGGGTGATCAGGAAATACCTAATAAAAGTGATCAACAAAATGAAGAGGTGCCTGATAAAAATACAGATTAGGGTGATAATCCTAAACTAGCACCTGAAAGAGATAAAAGAAAAAGAGAAGGAAAATGTCATAGGCCTTAAAGAACTAAATACATCGAAAGATGAGGAACAGAGTCTGCCCCAAGATGATGGTCAGCCAAAGGAACTAGAGAATGTGGTCAAGGGTGATGAAGGTGATCCCCAAGATCAAAACGCACAATCTTCTCATGAGGATCAAGTGCCACAAAATATAGAAGATCAAAATATTTAGGAAACACATGAGGGTAAATTGCAAGATGAATTACATGGTTAGAATTTACAAACTCCACAAGAACCTCCCCCTCAATAGGAGATGCCTCAGCAAGATTCCCCTCATGAAAATGTGCATGAGGAAGAATCAAGAAAAGAGAAATCACCACCAAGGGTAGAGCGTAATACATAATCTTAGGATGCTCAAATTGAACAAACTAATCAACAAGGGCCCAAGGGTGATGTTCCATACTGGCTACAACAAGAAATAAATCTACAACAAATAGATGAGGTACCTGAGTTTAATGTATGTACATTATTTTCTGCAAGACTGCTAAAGCCTAAAAGAAAGGCAAGGCCTATATCCACAATAAAAAGAGATCCTACAATAGGTAGGAGGACAACCCAAGTAGCCTTACCAATGACAGATAAAGAAAAAGGAAAAATAGGGCTTGATGAGTTTCAAATAACAAACATTGATTTAGGCTTTTCCAATGAGGATCAGGAAGGTCAAGAAGGCAAAGATATCATTGATTCCTTAACCCAGAGGGTGAAAAGAGAAAATGATAAGAAAAGGACACATAAAGAACACATTTCTCAATTACATTCATTCATTAAAGGGTTAATTGACCCTAAGCATTCACCACTCAGTCAAGTTACCCCACTGACTATCATATCTCAAGATGAGATGGCAGGGTTGGATCTCATGAAACATAAGGCTCAGCTAGTGGATAATTGGTTTGTTTCTTTTGTCTTTGAAGTAGAGAATGTAGTTAAAACCTCCCTATCAAATTGAAACTCTCTTGGTGATCTAAGGAGTAAAGTAGATAAGCTGCAAAATGAGGTGGGGAGAAGGTCCTTCAAGTTAGAGTAGTATCTAGATGCCTTGAGTGAAATAAAGAGGATAGACATGAAAATACTTATGGATAATAGAATACTGGATAATAATATTGCACAGTTGTTGGGCATTTGGTATGAAGATACCAGATTTGAATGTGATATCTTGAGGAGATGCAGTAGCAAGCTCAGAGATATAAGTTTTAAGCTACACCATCTTATGGCTAAAGAAATGAATACCCTGGAGGCTCTGGAGGACAAAGTAGAAGAAAAAATAGAAAATCAAGATACTGATTTTGTTGTCCAAGCCTTCAATAACAATTTTAAGAAAGCAACAGAAGACCCTCTTCATCACTTGATAGAGGAGGTGATAAATAAGGCCATGAGAATGAAAGCTAAGGTAGCGACATACAATGAAACGTTAAATAGTAGGAAGAGAAAATGGAATTCTCTTCAGGCATAGTTTCATTCTTACAAGCATGTTGTAGCAAAGGCCAAACTTTAGGATGGAGGTGAAGTAGAAAGAATAGTATAATTGTATGAATTTGTCAGGACAGTGATCATCGTACATATAAGGCATGACCTTGGAGTTGATGAAGATGATAGTGATGAAGATGAAGATGAAGAAGAGGATGAGAATGAAGAAGGAGAAGAAGATGAAGATGAAGATGAAGAAGAAGAGGACAAAGAGTAAGGAAAGGCGCATGATGATAGAGTCATATGCATAGCTAGATAACAAAAGGGTCAAGTTTTACTAGATGGTTGTCAGCTAGCAACTTATGACATGTCTACCAGTGTTGACCTAGTCAAAGAGAAGATATTGACTATGGATTTAGATTGACAAATCTTGATCATTGATTGTTTTGTAACCGCCTCCTCTCCTTATTCTATAAAAGGAGATGAAGTGCACTGATCTGATTATTAGAAACTTAATTGAAGTTAGATTGCTGAAGTTCTCAGGACTAATTTCAAAGCTCATTGTGAATGTACATTTCTTTTGCATACCTAATGAAAGAGAAGCTATTTTGATTACAAATAATCATAAATCTTGAGTAATCAGTGGATGAATTTTAGATATATGCATTGATTAGTTGCATCCCTTTGAGTGCTTATTAGTCTGCATGTGTTGTTTTCATTCCTTGTTCCCTTGAAGTTAGCATCAACCATACCTAGCTGTGGAACATCCTAGTGAAATTATGGTTTGATTTCTTCTCTTCATGAAAGTATCTGGAATGTACGTGTATCAGTAGCTGAAGGTTCATTGAGTTTAGAAAGCATTCTTTCAATTTTCTTTAATCTCATTACAATCACCTCCACAATTGCAAATACAATGATAATCATAAGTAAAATACACAAATATGTAGATATCTTGAAGAGCATCGAACATCAATAGCATATTTTGAGCTTAATACATGCAATATTGAAAATATCATGCAAAAGAACCATAAATAACAATCTAAATCATGCAAATATCAACTAATAATCATGTTATTTGAGCAGATTCATAGTGCAAAAGTGAGAATAATCAAATTATAGTTAAGGATCAGAAGAATTGATCAATCTTATCAAAAACCATCATTATCTGTTGAGCATAGTAGGATTAACTATGTTTGTGAAGAAATTTATAGGAATCAAGTGCAGAACAGATGTTCAGACATCAGTTCATTGTAATAGAGAAGTGTAAGACCCTTGAATGAGAAACAACATATCACATCAACATCTGAGTAACGTCAGATGATCAAGACCTTATCAATAGAGCCTTGAGGTCATTAATTCATTCTAAATTGATCGTACTTTTCAAGATAACAAAGGTTTGTTTTGTGAACTTTTTATGCATGTTGATATGACTAACAATCATCACCAACATAAATTGGTGCTAGGAGGGCCTCCTTTGTTTTTTGTTAAGTGAATTGATCAGATATACATAATTCCTACATTATTGGAATGTAATTTTCACAAATTCCATTTGAACTGTTTATGCTTTGAATGCTTGTGCAAAGATTTGCCTGTATCATGCTGTTTTGAGTTTGTTTATCATAACTATCCTAGAATCAAGCATAAATATTGTAGACTTTACAGTCAAGTTGTTGAAATCCTTGAAAGTTGAGTCATCATTTGAGTGTTATGCAAATTTCTAGAAGTGGCTCGAATGTGTAGTTAAATATCCCAATATTTGAGTTTAGGAGTCCGTCTTTGCTCATATTTGTAAGTTTCATGCAAATATTGTGCAAATATCTAGTCATTCCAGGATTTTGGTCATAGACATTCATTCCGCAAGGTTATTCCTTTTTATCTTTGCAAATATCCAGTCAAATTTCCATAATCTATCATAAACTATTAGAATCCTGGCTCATCAGCCTAACACCAGGTCCAGATCTAGTGGACTATTGGAAGAATTGCCTATTCATGGACTTAGACCTAGAACCATAGATATTCATCACACTCCTAACTCATGTGCATCAGTATCTTCACCAGGACATACTTTGACACCTCCAATATCTCTTGTTGTACTTCAGACACCTATAGGATCACCTGTTACACCTCCAGTACATTAAGTACCAATCACAATGTTGTTCTTTACTGTAGAGTTGCGTTTGACTTTCACCTCATACCATCCTTTACCTAAGAACCCTGACAAGATCTACCCTAAATATCATCCATATCAGGATGTGGATGATCATATCTACACATTCAAAGAAGCTTGTTGTAGAGCAAGGATTGAACAACAAGATGTTGTATGTCATTTGTTTCCCTAATCCTTGGGAGAGGAAGCATATAATTGGTATATTAGTCTGGCTCAATCTTCTATTGGCTCATGGAATGCTTAGAGAAAGCCTTTAAGGATAGATTCAAAATACCTACAGATCCTTCAATGAATTACCATCTCTTTTCCACAATTAAGAGATTTGAAGGGGAACCTATTTCAAACTTCAATGCCAGATTCCAAAAGATGCTTTCAAAACTGGTAGCTCCATACACCGTAGAAGATGAGGCAACCAGAAATATATATTACTCATCCTTAGATCCCTTGACTTCTATGTCTATAAGGAGGACACATCCTGGTGTCACAACTTTGACAGGAGCTTTTGAATAAGCGATAAAAGTTAATCAACAACTTGTTCCTGCTCCAACTCCTAACATTGCTTTTCCTACCTATTCTACACATCCAACATATCCTGCATACCCTACTTAGCAACAGACCAATGGAGTCATGATGCCTCCAGCTACAATGCCAAGTCCATTACAAGTACCTCCCCTTAGCATCATGCCACCTCCAAATGGAAATAGCCAGATATTGCAATATCCAGGACATGCACAAACATCCTAGGATGTAGGACAGAATAGCAGTAACGGTGCTTCCTTTTTCAAACCTCAAATAGAAAATGTAGTAGCTAAAGCTCAGGAGGACAAGGAAGAAATCAAAGAGATATCAGCACAGTTAAGAAAGTTGACAACTGAAATCACTCACTCGAGAGGTCAAAATTTCTATTCCTAGTCAAATCAAAATAGAGGATATAATAACGATAGATCTAGATATCCTGATAGAGGATATAACAATGATAGGAGTTATAACAATAACAATAACAATAACAGTGGAAATAATAATGCACCAAGGCAACCCAGAGTGTGGAATACTAGGCCAAATAATGGATCATTGCCATCACCCTTAGATAACTAGCCTCCTAGTGAACCTAAGCAAACCACTAGGGTGAACTTGGTAGAAACAACTCTTACAAACTAGTGTAGGATACATAACACCAATGCACATGCTGAATTAGATTGTTCTTAGTTTAGGATAGCAGCCAATATTTTTTAGGCTGAAGTATCTAACACCACTGGAAATCCTCCCATCATAGAAGGAAATGAAATTGTCCCTTGTGGATATGATTCAACTCTTGTGTTAGAAAGTTTTATCAATCACCCTCACCACCATGTACCCTCAACTCATGAGAATTATACCTTAGCATGGGAAGAATCTGCCTTAGCCTTTGAAACAAATTATGTCTTTCCTTTTGAAGATGAAAATAAACTAGCAGTAGAACTTGAAGAAATTCATGTTTACCAGCAACAGTATCTGGGTAGACACAATTACAATCTTAGAAATAATTCAAATAGACCTTTTGATCCTTTGACTACGTCTTTGCCTCCTAACAATTTCAACACTCCTCCTAATCCAAAGGACAGTAATAACCCTGGTCTTCCTAAGGTCAATGCTCAATACTTTGCACCACAAAATGTAGTGTCAAAAGCTAGTAATTAGCTTGCTGAATCTGATAAGTTGGTCAATTATTTAGCAGAGGAGATGAAAAGAGTCAAGATTAGCTTATCCTTGTCAGAACTACTCAAAACTCCAGCTATTAAGAAAGATTTCATGAGATCCTTAGATGACCCTGCACCAAAAGAAGACAGTCATCCCCCTAATCCAAGTCAAATTTGGAGGAAAGATCATACAACTAAAGATAATAATGTCAAGAACGAAGTCTTAGCTACTGTTCAAGATTTTGAGACTTCCCACATGACCCTTTATAGGGATAAGATTAAGTCACCTCCATTTATCCTTTCATTAAGGATGTTTGGTAAGAACTTACATAATTGCTTAGTGGATTTAGGTGCATCTACTAATGTAATGCCATTATCCATCTGTAATGCCTTAGGGTTACATCCTGCTAAGTCACTCAAAAGGAGACATAATGAGACAAGACTGAAGTAAGTATTGTGGGAGAGTTAACTCACACTCATATGCAACTAGCATCAGATCCCAAGACCCAATATTACATAGATATCCAAGTGGTAGATATCCCTGATACATATGGAATGTTACTTAGCAGGGATTGGTCCAAAACACTTAATGGATATGTCCATAGACTTTAGCCACATGTGGCTACCTTGGAAAAGGATTCCTAATCAAATTAGGATAGATGCTGAACCTTGAATGAAACACATGATCAGTGAGTATAATAACACAAACAAGATAATGTATGTGGATATTAAACTAGGAGTTTAGACCAACATACCCCAAATAGTTAAGATAGAGGAAATTCTCATGTATGATATTCATGTACATAAAGATGATCATCAAGATGACAAGGTGATTATAGAGTCCGATCATAGTTCTAATGATAGAGATGAAGTAGATCATTTCAGGAACTTTGAATTGCAATTATCAAGAGAGATGCATCGTTGTCAGATGCTGAACATATCTAATGAAGACATCTTAATTGAGGGATGGTGCAGGTTGCATGGTGAGGCATATTCTGAAAAAACTTGTTATGTTTGCCTAGATATGATGGAGCTAGAACAAGCATGTAGTGAGGAAGGATTGTCATCACTTGAGGTAAGTCATATAGATAGTTATAATGATATTGATTCTTGTTTGTCATCTGCAGAAATAGAAGAAGATATATATTAGGATGAAAGTAACACTCATAATTTAGAGGAGATCCTGATGAACATTGAAGATATTGCTAGAGATGAAAGTAACATCACCCAAGGGACTGATTGTTTGATTGAGTCTAATTATGAAGTGTTTGATGAGGATAGAGGAAGCAACTTAACCAAGTTTGAGGAATTTTTATCAAAACAGATTCAGAGGATGATGTTGCAGAATAATCCTCCACATAATGCTTTAATTGAAGGTTGATACAGGTTGCATGAAGCACCACATTTAGAAACTACTTGCTCATTATGCTTGCACATTTTGAAGAAGCATCTAAGATGCTTTATTCAAAGGATCAGTTATATGATAGCAAAAGCATGCTTAAAGATGAAAAGAAAGATGTCAAAATACAAACAGATGCTAATATCCATGGTATTATAAATAAAGAAAGTAAGGAAGTATCAACTTCACACCAGTCAGAGAAAATACAGAAGATCAGAATATTTAGGAACCACATGAGGGTAAATTACAAGAGGAGGTACATGGTTAGAATGCACAAACACCACAAGAACCTCCCCCTCAATAGGAGATGCCTCAGCAAGATTCCCCTCATGAAAAAGTGCATGAGGAAGAATCAAGAAAAGAGAATTCACCACCAAGGGTAAAGCATATTACAAAATCTTAGGATGCTCAAAATGAGAAAACTGATCAACAAGGGCCTAGGGATGATGTTTCATACTAGCTACAACAAGAAATAAATCTGCAATAGATAGATGAGGCACCTGAGTTTGATGTATCTACATTATTTTCTGCAAGCATGCTAAAGCCTAAAAGAAAGGAAAGGCCTACATCCGCAATAAAAAGAGATCCTACCATAGGTAGGAGGACAGCCCAAGTAGCCTTACCAATGGTAGATAAAGAAAAAGGAAAAATAGGGCTTGATGAGTTTCAAATAACAAACATTGATTTAGGCTTTGCCAATGAGGATCAGGAAGGTCAAGAAGGCAAAGATATCATTGATTCCTTAACCCAAAGGGTGAAAAGAGAAAAGGATAAGAACAAGAAACATAAAGAACACATTACTCAATTACATTCATTCATTAAAGGGTTAATTGACCCTAAGCATACACCACTCAGTCAAGTTACCCCACTAACTATCATATCTCAAGATGAGATGACAGGGTTGGATCTCATGAAACATAAGGCTCAGCTAGTGGATAATTCATTTGTTTCTTTTGTCTTTGAAGTAGAGAATGTAGTTAAAACCTCCCTATCAAATTGAAACTATCTTGGTGATCTGAGGAGTAAAGTAGATAAGCTACAAAATGAGGTGGGGAGAAGGTCCTTCAAGTTAGAGTAGCATCTAGATGCCTTGGGTGAAATAAAGAGGATAGACATGAAAATACTTATGGATAATAAAATATTGGATAACAATATTGCACAATTGTTGGGCATTTGGTATGAAGATACCAGATTTGTATGTGATATCTTAAGAAGATGCAATAGCAAGCTCAGAGATATAAGTGTTAAGCTACACCATCTTATGGCTAAGGAAATGAATACCCTAGAGGCTCTAGAGGACAAAGTAGAAGGAAAAATAGAAAATCAAGATACTAATTTTGTTGTCCAAGCCTTCCATAACAATTTTAAGAAAGCAGTAGAAGACCTTCTTCATCACTTGACAGAGGAGGTGATAAATAAGGCCATGAGAATGAAAGCTAAGGTAGAGACAGAATGAAACATTAAATAGTAGGAAGAGAAAATGGAATGCTCTTCAGGCACAGTTTCATTCTCACAAGCATGTTGTAGTAAAGGCCAAAATTTAGGATGGAGATGAAGTAGAAAGAATAGTGCAATTGTATGAATCTGTCAGGACAGTGATCAGCGTGCATATAAGGCATGACCCTGGAGTTGATGAAGATGATAGTGATGCAGATGAAGATGAAGAAGAGGATGAGAATGAAGAATAAGAAGAAGAAGATGAAGATGAAGAAGAAGAGGACAAAGAGTAAGCATAGGTGCATGATGATAGAGTCATATGCATAGCCAGATAACAAAAGGATCAAGTTTTACCAGATGGTTGCCAGCTGGAAACTTGTGCCACGTCTACCAGTGTTGACCTAGTTAAAGAGAAGATATTGACCATGGATTTGTTGATAACTAAGAGGGGGGTGAATCAGTTATCTTAATTAATTTAACTTTATGTTCTTCTTTAACAACTACTATAGCATCAAAACAAATAAGCATCCATAAGCATGAAAGCAGAAACAAAAACAATACACATGACATAATGATTTGATGTGGAAAACCTTGTTAAGGGAAAAACCATGAGGTGACTAACCCAAGATTGTATTCTCTGTTAGAAGAATAGAAGTACAAAATGGCACTTGCCAATTAGGGCTCACTATCTGAGCACACTGCTCACAAGAGGCTCACTACCTACAAGAGACTTGCTGTCTACAAGGTACAAAGAAAGTTATAGGTACTTGAATTGATGAGAAGCATCCACATATTCTGAGTTTCTATTCCGGTTAGGCTCAATACACTGATCTACTGCACTTCATTCTTTCTCTTCTTTGGTGTTGTTGTCCTGTCACATACCGGACCTGTAATACTGCTTCCACACTACTTTCTACTTTTTGTTGCACTTCACAACACACCACACACACTTCATACCAAAATCAATTTGGTATATATATCCGTAACAATGATTTCAATCATCTTTCTAGTCGGCATCCGAAAAACTCATGATATTTCCAAACTCTAGTTTGTCGGCTGAATCCTTGCTTACCAAGTGATGCACATCAAATAAATGCTCATAGAAGTCATCAATCATGTCGGCCAATCATGAATGATACCTTAATAACCTTGATCACCATCAATATCTCATCCGGATTAAGGTCTGATGCTCTGCTAGTCAGGTCTTCCATAGTCTACTCTGCTGATCAGGAACCCAACACTCAGATGCTTATAACTTTTCACTCTTTCATCACTAGAGGCTTAATCTTTGGAATATATTAGTCATGATACTCCTCTTGACTTTCCCAAATTTGTACTTTGCTGAGATACTTCCTCTGAGAGATCCAGACCTGATTGTCAGAGCTTACTATATGCTCTGTTCTTGCTTACTGGACCACAACACTCTTCAATCTGGCTTCCGGTATAGACACACCATGTCCTACGGATGTGTGGGATGGACTTTGTTGCCATCAACGACAACCCTCATGAAGCCACACAGTGTCTCTTGCCAACAATCTCCCCCTTTGGCATTGATGGCAACACTTAGTGAAAAATGACTAAGTGTTACACTACACTCTCCCGTGGCTGATGCTCTGTTCTAATGTACACTTTTCCAGAGCTCCCCCTTAGCTAGATTTCACATTTTTCACTATTCTTCACTCTTCCTTTGACATCAATGGAAAAGGGTAGAATCCGTATGCCAGAATTTCCAAAAATTAATCTATACATATCCACAAAAGTATATATACAAGTTATACTTACATATACTTAAGTATATCTGCAAAAGTATTCTTCAACTGTACAACTTCAGTTGCCCAACTCTACTTCATCCTGTCCAAAATATAGATGTGACCACTCAACAGGAATGCAAAAGCCTCTATCCTCTTTAGATCTGTCGGATCACTGGTCCAGGCTGTGGTCTGGGCATCAGTTAGGGCCTCATGCATGGCCTCTAACTTAGGGATAATTATCCCTCTAAGTTCACTTAGCCCGCTTATTCTATTTTTCTTCTCCTTCTCAAGCTTCTTTATTTCATTTATGACTGCAATAGTCTGACACTCTTGATTTATTATGGAGGAGGTAAGAGGATCAAAATTCTGAGATACACTTGACAGTTTATCCTCTTTCTCTTTCATTTTCTTCTCAATATCCTTTGTTACTTTGGACTAGGATAAACAAAATTTATATATATCTCCACCATCTTTAAGAGCATTTTCTAAGCTCTTTATCCCAATATCCATAACTCTCCTATCATTTGTTATTAGACCCTGCACCTTAGAGAATCTTTTTCCCAAAAAATCTTTCTGGACTCTATCTTCAACTAACTGCTCCAAAGAGTCAAAATGTGTGCTAATTGAATTGACAAGAGATTTTAAGTTACCGGATGAGGAGGCCGAAAGATCCTTTTGGAAGGATGGCATGATTTTCTCCAATGCACCTGATGCAATCTCAATTAGCTCACAGTCTTCCGTGTGAGACTTCAAAAGTTTTTCTTTTGCCTTTGCATGGGCAAAGGATGCTATCTTCATAGTCTGAATTGGGGAGAGGGAATCAAAATTGAATGGTCCTTGAAGCAATTCCAGTTCATCAATTTCCATCATCTCTTTGGTTAAGAAATCTTTGACAGTTTCTGTAGTGTCTCTTGCTAGAGATAGAGTCTTCTTCCCTTCTGTAGTCTTAGAACTGTCTACTAGGGTCTTCTCTATTTGGTCTTTTTCCCTTTCCTTTACTTCTTCTTGACTGGTTTTCTCCTCTATTCTTTCTTCTCCTTTAGATCTGGAGTCTGCAGGGGAATCCAGATGAGAGATATTTACTTCTTTTTGGACTTCCTCTTCTGGAACAGAGGAATCCAGGTCCTTGGTCTTCTCCTCACTTAACCCTTTTGACTCTTCAGAAATTGCCTTTGTAGGATCTTCCTCAGAAGGTTCATCACTTATGTCCTCTATAATAGGAATATTGAATCTTTTGTATGCATTCCGGAGGATGTCTTCTATTTATTTTACCACTTTGTCAATCTCTCCAAGCATAAGCTGATTCATTCTAGCTTTGCTTCGAAACTCATCTTTGCAATCTTTGAAGATCATATTCATTTGTTTCTGAGTGATTGAAGGATAGAGCTGAATAGCTATCTGTTCCTGGATCTCAAGGTCTTTTGTCTTGGCATTGCTCTTCCTTATTTCTAGTTCCTTCTCTAGGCTTTTGGGAATTAGAGATATGATTTCAATAAATACCTTATTATAGATATTTAGATACCTAACTATTGCTTCTTGCAAGATCTTCTGGTCAGCTTCATTATATTCATCATAGAACTCAGTCATCGGTTTTAGGTTCCCATCCATAGTGACTGATTTGATGATATCATCAATGTGAAGAGTAGGTTTTTCAACAAATTCTTCTACCTTCTCTTCTTTGCCTTGACTGATAGAGGGTTCACCGAATGTTTTCTTCTTCTTCTTCATTTTTTGACCTCCTCATCTGACTCAGTCTCTTCATTATCCTTTTGACTGGCATAAGACCTTGTGGCCTTTGTCTTAGTTCTTTTCTCTCCCTTTCTGGATGTTCTGACTTCTGGTTTTGATGCTTTCTGGCTCTTAGAGGTGGTAGGTGCAGAGCTCTTGGAGGATCTGGTCTGGGAAGGGGCTTCCACCAGATCACTTTTCTTTTCTACATCTTGTTTCTCTTTCTCTACCCTTTCCATCTTCTCTCTATTGGCATCAGCTGCCTCCTTTGAAATTCCATGTCTCTTGGCAAATTCTTCCACCTCTCTTCTCACCTTTCTCTTGATTTCAGGCTGTCTTAGTTCAACATGAACTTTTACACTCAACTCTTGGAAGGTCCCAAACCTTTCTACCTTAGGGTCCTTGGGTTGACTCAGCAAGTGTTGAACATGTAGCTCTACAATTTTCTCATCTACTTCATACCCCATTGGCATGATCCAATCTGTCCTTGGCTTTACTGCCTCCATTAGGCATTGATCAGTGTCTACCATAAAGCACACTGTATCCTTGTATTTCTCAACCAATGATTGAGGGATTCTTTCTCTGGCTTGCATCATATTCTAAAAGTTCTTGAAGTAGCCCCAGAGTGCTATATTTTGTGCTTTGGCATCACCAATTCCATGCAGATAATCTCTAATTTGTATTGCTACTGGTCTGTCATTTTGCCATATCTAGCCATTAGATCCGGGTAGCTCATTCATATAATAGAAGAATAGACAGAGTATCAGGCCACCATATTTGAAGGAATTCTTCTTATCGTTCTTTATCTTCTACAAATTCTCTAAAAGTTGGTTCAGAAGGAGCTCACAAAGATCATAGTCAGCATTCTTTCTTAATATTTCATAAGCAGTGTAAATTACTATTTTGGGTACTGAATTTTCCCTACTAGAGTGATATATCTTGTAACCAATTATCATGGAGGCAAACTTGATATCCGGATCAATGATATCTTCTATTGTCATTGCTCTCTTGTCAAATCTTGATCTGGTAGCCTCACTCACAGTTTGGTTTTTGACCGATTTAAGAATAGGTAACCCTTCAGATGAGTGCAAACTGGTTACCGCCCTAATAGCATCTTTTGTGGTCTTAAATGGTCTATTCAACCACATAAAGTTGTCATGCACTTTGCTCAAGACATACTGGACCCACTCATCTTCTGCAAAATAGGGGAAATGGATGCACTGTCTAAAATGCTTATCCCGGATGGCCTTGTATTGGGGTTTAAGTTCAATTGATTCATCTAATAGTTCCTTGTGGTAGATATCCATCAGTTTGGATTCCCCAAATTCTTCAATGTTTATGTGTATGTAAACCCTAATATCTTCTACATGCAGAACTCCACGCGGAATGCTAGAAAATGCGCCTAAGGGATCAGCTTCTAGGGATTTATAAGGACGTTTTCTAAATTTTGGGCGCGGCCTATCGATGATCTTCACAACATTCAGAGTAGCCATCTTTCAAAGATTCAAAGAGAAATTTCAAGAGCTGAAAATACCTTTTATGCTTCTAGGGTTCACGATATGAGCCGGATCAGATTGCTGGAAGAATCGACTTCTGCGGTTGATCTTTGAGGGGCTAGAGACACTTTTGTTGCAGAGGTCCTTTTCCCTTTTTCTCGAATGCAAATGTACAAATGACGAACAAATGAACCCTTTTATTTCTATGCAAACTCTAATTCCATTTTGTAATAAATGCACAACTTAGGTTATTCTGGTTGCCTTGTTTTCCTTGTTTCTGAGAGAGATCTTTCTGGATCACTGAGATGCACTTAGAGTTTTTCTTGGTGAATATCAGGAATCTATCTATCTTTATCCAATCATTCCATTTATCCGCAGATCAAGATACCTCAATTTGAATCATACCAGATCTTAATTGTGAAAATCCTTTTCTTATCGAATGACTATTAAACTAGATCAATCTTGGTAGATTAACCTCTTCTAAATTTCTTGCGGATCTTCCATATCTTTACCAAAGATTATTTAGATGTTCTTTTGAGAACTCTTTAATCCGCAACTTTCCATGTGCCAATTTTAGGCACCAATTGACTGGCTGGGGGAACTTGTTTTCTTTTGTGACTCCCCCTGAGCTAGAGCTCATCTATTTAGTTTCTAGAAGGAATATCAGCACCAGATTTTGGTACAAATCCATCCTCAACATTTTCTGTACTCCTCTTCACCCAAATCTTATTCATCTCCCTTTGAATTTCATCTGCATTTACTTTTCCTTTTCCTTTGTCTTAGTTTTGATTGTGATGCACTCGACCCTTTTTGTTCTGATTCTTACTTCTATAGAATTTGGCAATATGACCGGATCTATTGCAATTGTAGCAAATGACATTTCTTTGAATATTTGATTGATATCCTCTTGATCTACACTGATTAGCCATATGTCCCATTCTATTGCATGCAAAGCATCTACCATTAAATGAATTGTTCATTTGCATATTTCTACACTCATGAGATTTGTGACCATACCTTTTGCAGTTAAAACACTGTGTGGAGAAGGATGAATTAGTTTGATTCATTCTTCTTCTGCACTGATTTGCTTTATGACCAAAGTTGTTGCAATTGTGACAATATCCATTGAAGGATGGATATCTCTAAGCATTTGGTTGCCTTACCGGAGGTCTTCTAGGCCTGTTCCTTGGGTTTCCTGATCCAGAGTTCTTCTGACTAGATCCAGAGCTTTCACCTTTCTCATACCCCAAGCCTTGCTTTTCATCTACTCTCTTTTAGATTTCAAGAAGAACTTCAAGCTGAGTAGAGCTTATCTTGAATTTCTCTTTGTTTTCATTTGTTCTTTGAAGATCCCTTTTTAGAGTGACAATCTGATTCTCAAGTTGTTCTTCATTATCTCTAGCTTCTTCAAGATTAGATTCCAAATGCTTGATTATTCTATCCATTTTATGGCAGTCTTCTGACTTCTCCTTGAGAGATTGTTTTAGATTATCTTCAGTCCTTCTTTTCTCTTCAATTTCTTGGGTGAATTTCATAACTCCTGATTCCATTTCATGTCTTACCATAATGACCTCTTTTGATAGCTTCGCACATAATTTGTTCTTCTCATTCAGATCTTCATTAGTATCATTGGCTTCACTTTGATTTGCTAATTGCTGAAGAAGTTCCTTTCTCTTTTTCATAGAGATACTCAGTTTCTCCTTTAGTTCATTTATGAAATCATCATCTTGTTTGAGTCTTTCTCTCAAGTTATTGACTTCAGAGTGAGATTCCTCAAGATCATCAAGGGTAGACTAAAGTTGTTCCCTCATACCATACATATCCATTTGAATTCCCAAATCTTCCTCAAGCTGTTAGGCTCTGTTTGGAGGAACTTAGCTCTAATACCAATTGTTGATAACTGAGAGGGGGGTAAATCAGTTATCTTAATTAATTTAACTTTCTATTCTTCTTTAACAACTAGTACAGCATCAAAACAAATAAGCATCCATAAACATGAGAGCAGAAACAAAAACAATACACATGACACAATGATTTGACATGGAAAACCTTGTTAAGGGAAAAACCACGGGGTGACTAACCCAAGATTGTATTCTCTATTAGAAGAATAAAAGTACAAAATGTCACTTGCCAATTAGGGCTCACTGCCCGAGCACACTGCTCACAAGAGGCTCATTGCCTACAAGAGACTCACTATCTACAAGGTACAAAGAAAGTAACTAGGTACTTGAACTGATGAGAAGCATCCACATGTGCTGAGTTTCAGTTCCGGTTAGGCTCAATACACTGATCTACTGCACTTCATTCTTTCTCTTCTTTGGTGCTGCTGTCCTGTCACATATCAGACCTATAATACTACTTCCATACTACTTTCTACTTTTCTTCACACTTCACAATACACCACACACACCTTCATACTGAAATCAATCTGGTATATATATCCGCAACAATGATTCCAATCATCTTTCTAGTCGGCATCTGGAAAACTCAGGATATTTCCAAACTCTAGTATGTCGGCTGAATCCTTGCTTACCAAGTGATGCGTATCAAAGAGATGCTCATAGAATTCATCAATCATGTCGGCCAATCATGAATGATACCTTAATAACCTTGATCACCATCAATATCTCATCCAGATTAAGGTCTGATGCTCTGCCGGTCAGGTCTTCCACAGTCTACTCTGCCAATCAGGAACCCAACACTCAGGTGCTTATAACTTTTCACTCTTTCATCACCGGAGGCTCAATCTCTAGAATATATTAGTCATGATACTCCTCTTGACTTTCTCAAATCTACACTTTGCTAAGATACTTCCTCTGAGAGATCCAGACCTAATTGTCAAACCTTGCTGTATGCTCTATTCTTGCTTATCAGACCACAACACTCTTCAATCTGGCTTCCGATATAGACACACCATGTCCTACAAATGTGTGGGATGGACTTTGTTTCCATCAATGACAACCCTCATGAAGCCACACAGTGTCTCTTGCCAACATGATTTAGATTGACAAATCTTGATCGTTGATCGTTTTGTAACTGCCTTCTCTCATTATTCTATAAAAGGAGACATAGTGCACTGATATGATTATTAGAGACTTAATTGAAGTTAGATTGCTAAATTTTTAGGACTAATTTCAAAGCTCATTGTCAATGTACATGTATTTTGCATACCTAATGAAAGAGAAGCTATTTTGATTACAAATAATCATAAATCTTGAGTAATCAGTGGATGAATTCTAGATATATTCATTGATTAGTTGTGTCCCTTGGAGTGCTGATCAGTCTACATGTGTTGTTTTCATTCCTTATTCCTTTGAAGATAACATCAACCATACCTAGCTGTGGAACATCCTAGTGAAATTATGGTTTGATTTCTTCTCTTCATGAAAGTATTTGGAATGTATGTATATCAGTAGCTGAAGGTTCATTAAGTTTAGAAAGCATTCTTTCAATTTTCTTTAATCTCATTACAATCACCTCCACAATTGCAAATACACTAATAATCATAAGCAAAATACACAAATATGCAGATATCCCACAGAGCATCAAACATCAGTAGCATATTTTGAGCTTAATGCATGCAATATTAAAAATATCATGCAAAAGAACCATAAATAACAATCTAAATCATGCAAATATCAACTAATAAGCATGTTATTTGAGCATATTCATAGTGCAAAAGTGAGAATAATCAAATTATAGTTAAGGATTAGAAGAATTGATCAAACTTATCAAAGATCATCATTATCTATTGAGCATAGTAGGATTAACTTTGTTTGTGAAGAAATTTACAGGAATCAGGTGCAAAACAGATGTATAGACATTAGTTAATTATAATAGAGAAGTGTAAGACCCTTGAATGAGAAACAACATATCACATCAACCTCTGAGTAACGTTAGATGATCAAGACCTAATCAACGAAGCCTTGGAGTCATCAATTCATTCTAAATTAATCATACTTTTCAAGATAATAAAGGTTTGTTGTGTGAAATTTTATGCATGTTGATATGACTAACAATCATCACCAACAAGTTTATTTGAATTTCAGTTTATTTCTTTTCATTTTCTAGTTTAGTTTAGGCAGTTCAGTCAGAAGTAGTTTCTTCTTTTGGTCTAGCATTCTACCACAGTTACATTTCACATCTTGTGGATCAGGACTTAGCATCTAGATTCATTCATCTACATCATATCCAGAATTCAGAGATTCACATATCATTACCAAAAAGATATCGCTATCAAAAGATTGACTATTTTCTTAAAACAGAGCATCCTGACAGTCTCTGATAATCAGCTATAGGAGAAGACTTGTGGAGCTTAATGACACATCATTCAATGATCCTTGGTTAGTGGCTGATCTTCCCTGAGATCTACACATCATTCCATACATTTGTGGAGGTGTTCTATGCATTTAGGTTTGACCTATCCATGTTCACATGCTACAACTCTTCATTGGAGTGTTTGACCTTCCTTGGCTGACGCAGAGGAATCTATTATTCCAGAGATGATATATATTGATGTAATAGATCCTAGGAAATCAAGTTATCAAGTTGTGATCATCCGCATTAGTTCATAGTTTAGATTTTGTGCGAAGGAGCTTTAAAGCTATATCTTGTGTGAATTCTGTAATCAGGCTTGTGTACCTAATTGTAAGCCCGCATGTTCCTGACCAATCTGTATTTGAATTCTACTATATATTGAATGAGTAAATCTGTATTTGCTTCATTTCTTTGAGTCATTTCCATTGTGTTTATTCTTGCTGCACAGTCTGGACAGTTCATTCTGTGAACCCTCCTATCGTCACTACACCAAGTGGTATCAGAGTGAAAGTTTGAATCTTTGGGAGTGAATTAAGCGAAGTTGGCAAAGGAATTCCGTAAGATCTTGCTATGGATAGATCACTAAATTGAGGCAAGTTACTTGTGTCGCAATCGATCACCGATTGAGAGGCAGTTGTCACCTTGTAGCCTGATCGCCAAACTTGAGGTAGTTTGCACTTGATCCTAGGAAGAGTGTCACCATAAAGAGTTGCTGCTATTGGAACAATGGCTAGAAGAATGGATGAGATGATGGAAATGATGAAAATAATGCGAATTCATTTGGATGTTGTTGAAGAAGATAGGCAAAGAGGATTGACACCGAGACCTAATGTTGAAAGCGATGAGGAAGAAGAATTTCTATCTGTTGAACAAACTGACAAAACCCTAGGAGGTGATGAAGAAGAAGAATCAAATCAAGTAAAGATGTTGTGAGCTATTTCAAAGATTGGAAGAGACCTAGAGTTGATGTGCCAAACTATACTAGTAATTTGAACCCTAAGGAATTGATTGACTAGATAAATGACATGGAAGAATACTTTGAATATGAAGAAGTTGAAGATTCAGAGAAGGTGAAATTTGCAAAGACAAATTTGAAAGGACATGCTACTAAATGGTGGAAAGATGTTTAGTTGGAAAGAAACATAAGAGGAAAATAAAAGATTACAAAATAGGATAGGATGGTGACGAAATTGAAGAATCAATTTATACCTGCTGACTATGAGTTGGAACTATTGAAAAGACTGCAAAACTTGAGACAAAAGGAGAAATTTGTGAAGGAGTACACTGAAGAATTCCATAAATGATCATAAGGATAGGACATAGTGAAGAAAACAAGGAGAAAGTGGCTAGATACATTAATAGACTGAGATTGAACATTCAAGAGGAACTAAGCTTGGTAAGGATGACATCTTTGGAAGAAGCATATCAGTTTGCCTTGAAAGTTGAAGAGAATTTGAATAAGAGGCATGATCAGAGACAAAGAGGTAGAGGAGGTAAATTTTAGAGAAGTAGAACATTTTCCAGAGGAGATAGATCACATCCAGAGTAGAACAAGTTTGACAACCCATTGAAGAAGGATGACAGAGATAACAATGCTTACCAGAGAGATGACATAAATTTTTACCAGAGAGGAAACCCTAGTGCATACCAAAATGAAGGATACATAAGAGAAGGAAGAGTGGAGGTGAAGGACATAGAGTATATGAGTGTAATCAGAGTAGTACAAGTAAGAGGACAGAAAATAGTGGAAGAGTAACATATGTGGAAGAAGAACCTGTTGGATCACCCAGTTTAGTTGGCAAACCTGAGAAAGGAGAATCATTGGTGATGAGGAGAGCACTATTTCAAGTAGAGACAAATGAGGAACCACCACAGAGGAAGATTCTGTTAAGAACTAGATGCAAATCAGGAGGTATGTGTTGTAAAGTTGTAATTGATAGTGGTAGTTCAGATAACCTAGTTTCAGAGGAGATGGAGACTAAGCTAAAGTTGAAAAGATTGAAACATCCTAAGCCCTATCAGATAGCATGGATTCAGGATGATCATAAGGTACTAGTGAGTGAACAATATTTGGTGAAATTTCATATTGGATCTTATCGTGATGAAGTCTTATGTGATATTATGCCTATGGATAGACCTTGTTGGGTAGACCTTGGCAATATGATAGAAAAGCTATACTTGATGGGAGAAAGAATACATATACTATAATAGACAATGGAAAGAGAATTACTTTGATTCCTTTGGAGGATGATCTAAAGAGTGAAGTATGTGGAAATGCTAGAATCTGTTTGGTAGATGGAAGAAAATTTCTTTATGGTTTGAGACATGAGAATGTGTTATGCCTTAATTCCTCAGAAGCCTGAAACATTGAAGAAGCAGACTGAAGAGACACAACCAGAGGAGATAAGAGAATTGCTGACAAAGTATGAAGACATCATATCAGATAATGTACCTGAAAGATTGCTACCTATAAGGAGTATTAGTCATCACATGGATCTTATACCGAGAGAAAGTTTGCCTAACAATGTAGCCCATAGAATGACACCGACAGAAAATGAAGAACTAAATAGACAGATACAAGAGTTGTTGAGGAAAGGTTTGATCAGAGAGATTTGAGTCCTTGTGCAGTACCTGTAGTGTTAGCACTAAAGAAGGATGGAGAATGGAGAATGTGTACTGACTCTAGAGCAATAAAAAAGATCGCAGTTAAGTATAGATTTCCTTTACCTAGGATGGATGATATAATGGACTATTTGAGTGGAGCAAGATATTTCACAAAGATAGATTTGAAGAGTGGATACCATCAGATCAAAATTAGAGAAGGTGATGAATGGAAGATTGCTTTTAAGACAAATGAAGGACTGTATGAGTGGTTAGTGATGCCCTTTGGATTGACAAATGCACTAAGTACTTTCATGAGATTGATGAATGAAGTTCTGAAGAAATTCTTGGGTTAGTTTGTGATTGTATATTTGGATGATATTTTGATTTTCAGTCAAACAAAACAGGAACATTTGTGGCATATTAGACAAGTTTTACAGAGGTTGAGAGAAGAGAAATTGCTGATAAACATCAAGAAGTGTAGTTTCATGAAAGAAGAGTTGGTATATTTGGGATTTGTGATTTCTGTGGAAGGATTGAAGATGGACCTTGAGAAAATGAAAGCAGTTGTTGAATGGCCTACACTGGAGAGCATTAGAGAGGTTAGATCATTTCATGGATTGGCTAGTTTCTACCAGAAGTTCATCAGAAATTTTAGTTCAGTTTGTAACCGTATGATAGAGACAATGAGAGGTGATAGAAAATATTTTAAGTGGACATCTGGAGTAGATAAAAGTTTTGAGTTGTTGAAGCAGAAGGTGACAGAACAACCTATTTTGGCATTACCAGATTTCAATAAGGTATTTCAAGTTGATTATGATGCAAGTGGAAATGCAATTGGAGCAATGTTAAGTCAAGAAGGTAGACCAGTAGCATATTTTAGTGAGAAGTTGAATGATGCAAGGAGGAGATATTCAGTTTATGATTAAGAGTTATATGCCAAAATTCAAGCCTTAAAGAAGTGGAGACATTATTTGTTGCCTAAGGAGTTTGTGTTGTATACAGATCATCAAGCTTTGCAATATTTGAACAGTCAAGGTAAGTTGAATAAAAGACATATGAGATGGGTAGTGTTCATGCAGAGTTATACATTTATGTTGAAACATAGGAGTGGAAAATCAAACAAAGTTGCTGATGCATTGAGTAGAAGAAGAAACTTGTTCACAGAAATGAGAGTTGAAGTGTTGGGTTTTGATGAATTGAAGAACATGTATGATGGAGACACTGATTTTGCAAAACCTTGGAAAGCATGTAAAGAACCTATTGTGATAGATAGGAGTAAGTGGTTTGACTATTTCATTCAAGAAGATATGTTGTTTAGAGGAAATCAGTTATGCATACCTAGAAGTTCAATGAGAGATAATTTGATCAAGGAGAAGCATAGTGGTAGATTGGCAGGACATTTTGGCATTGATAAGATAGTGGCTTTGGTGAGTGAAAACTACTTTTGGCCTTAGATACATAAGGATGTTTAGAGGTTTGTGCAGAGTTGTAGAGTTTGTCAAGTTGCAAAAGGGAGTAGTCAGAATACTGGATTGTATAAACCTTTGATAGTATCGGAGAGATCTTGGGAAGACATAAGCATGGATTTTGTAATGGGATTGCCTAAGACATGGAGAGGACATGATTCAATATTTGTAGTGGTTGATAGATTTTCAAAGATGGCTCATTTCATACCTTGTAAGAAGACAACTGATGCAGTGCATGTAGCTGACCTATTTTTCAAGGAGATTGTGAGATTGCATGGATTACCTAACAATATAGTTTCAGAAAGAGATACAAAGTTTGTTGGATACTTTTAGAAGACACTTTGGAAGAAGATGAAGATAGATTTGAAGTTCAGTTCAACTTTTCATCCACAGACTGATAGATAGACAAGGGTAGTGAATAGGAGTTTGGGAAACTTGTTGAGATGTTTGGTTGGAGAGAAGACAGGAAGTTGGGATTTGATTCTTTCACAAGTAGAGTTTGCATACAATAATTCAGTAAATAGGAGTACCAGAAGAACACCTTTTGAGATTGTGACTAGAGTGAATCCTAGAGAAGAAGAATTAAGAGATATCATCATGGAATAAGAGAGGAGTACAGAACCAAAAGAATTTGTAGATCACATGAAGACAGTGCATAATCAGGTGAAGAAGCGTTTGGAGGATATGAATAGTAAGTATAAGGAAAAGGTAGATGAGAAGAGAAGACATAAGGAACTTGAAGTTGTAGATGAAGTGATGGTGTACTTGAGGAAAGAAAGATTTCTAGTTGGGACATATAACAAGTTGAAGATGAAGAAGTTTGGACCTTGTAAGATACTCAGAAAATTTGATTCAGAAAATGCATATGAAGTAGAGTTACTGGAGACCTTGGGTATATCACCTATTTTCAACATTGTAGACCTTTATCAGTATCATGAAGTAGAGTTCAGTGATAGCATGGAAGAAGAATTGAAGAAGTTACCACAACAAGCACCAGAGTAGATTGAAGACATCTTGGACAACAGAGTTGGATGCAACACTAGAGGAAGACAATACAAAGAATATCTTGTGAAGTGGAAAGGTAGATCAGAAGAAGATTCATCATGGATTTCTCAGGCTGAGGTGGACTGTCTTGGTTCTCCCCTAGCCCCAGCAAAGTGAGGGACTCACTTTTTCAATAACCCTAGATGTCTGATGTAGGAGCATCCCTGGTTCAAGAGCAATCTTGCATCACCCAAAAACATTTGCATTTTAGTTTATTTCTTTTCATTTTCCAGTTGAGTTTAGGAAGTTCAATTAGAAGCAGTTTCTGCTTTTGGTCTGTTATTCTTCCACAGTTGCATTTCACATCTTGTAGATCAGGACTTAGCATATAGATTCATTCATCTACATCATATCCAAAATTTAGAGATCCACACATCATTACTGGAAAGATATCGCTATCATAAGATTGACTGTTTTCTCAGAATAGAGCATCCTGACAGTCTCTGATAATCAGCTAAAGGAGAAGACTTGTGGAGCATTCCTTGACTTGTGGAGCTTAACAACACATCATTCAATGATCCTTGGTTCATGGCCAACCTTCCCTAAGATCTGTACATTATTCCATACATTTGTGGAGATGTTCTATGCATTTAGGTCTAATCTATCCGTGTTCACACATTACAGCTCTTTATTAGAGTTTGTGACCTTCCTTGGCCAACGCGGATGAATCTATTGTTTCAGAGATGATATATATTGATGTAATAGATCCTAGGAAATCAAGTTATCAAGTTTTGATCATTCGCATAAGTTCATAGTTTAGATTTTGTGTGAAGGAACTTCAAAGCTATATCTTGTGTGAATTCTATAATCAGGCCTGTGAGCCCAATTTTAAGCCTGCATGTTGCTAGCCAATCTGTATTTGAATTCTACTATATAGTAATTGACTAAATCTGCATTTGATTCATTTCTTTAAGTTATTTCCATTGTGTTTACTCTTGCTGCACAGTCTGGATAGTTCATTCTATGAACCCTCCTACTATGACTGCACCAACCCTCCTTGACCACTGCATATTAGGGGTTCTTCAAGGCCCTATAGACTAAGATGCAAGAAAGAGATATAATACTATATGAATCAGTGAAACAATATGCAAATCATATAACATTCATGGTGGATAAGGACAATACTTATATGGAGGCGGTAGAACCTAGGACATCATGGATATCTAGGCTACCCTATGAGATAATAGCATAAGAAATAGACACATATGCAAAGACTCTCTTAAGAAAACCAAATGACCCTAATGCCAAATGATTTGAGACATACAAAGAGTTCATGGACAAACAACATAAAAAATATGTGAAAGAAAAAATTGAAAAGAATAAGGAGAAGCTCCATGAGAAGTGGTGCATCCCACCATAGTCTAGTTCAGCTACACCACAAACTGGCACAACACTACCAGAGGCCAATACTACTAGCACATCATAGAAAAGGAGGTCTGGGAGATTCCATTTCACCACTCCTAGCATTCAATCTGTAATAGAGCCAACTACTTCATCACAAACAATATAAACACTGCAATAAGTAGAGAAAGACCCAGAGGTAGAAGAAATATAAAATATTTTGATAAAATTAAGTGCGAAGAAGAAGAAGAAGATAGCAACAAAGAAGAAACAAGGAGTGAAGAGGAGTATAGTACAAGAATTTACGGTAGAGGAAACATAAGAAGAAGGGGAAACAACTAGATTGCAGAGGAAGAAGAAAGATAAAACCTCCACAATAGTAATGGAAGAGCCAGAACAGATAGAGAAATCACCTAGAAAAGAGGAACTACTGAATTTGGATGCATTGGCTAATGCAATTGAAAATTTTGGGATGCTTAAAAAAATAATGGACCTATACAATGAAGTCTCCCAATAAAATAAGGAGATAATACAGAAAGCAGTAACAAGGCACAATGGAGGAGTGATAAGAGCTTAGAGGACTTTATAGAGGATTTTCTAGAGGAGCTAGAAGATGCATCTAGAAGAAGAAATAAGGTAGAAATCCATTGATGAGGTGGACCCATACATCTTCGTATAAAAAAAGGATAAATTAACTCAAATGCAAGAAATAGAACTAAGGACAAAATAGAGGGTAGACACCCTGATGAACATGTTAGAGGAGAATAGGAATAAATTGCAGAAAGAAACATAGGAGGTGACAAAGAAGGTCTATGACACATTGAGGGAAGATACACAAAAGCAAGAAGTTAATTTCCCTCATAATGTACAATGGAAAGCACATCAAGAGGAGCAAGGACATGAAGAAGAACAATGAGTAAACTCTCCTCTACATAACAAACAAGACAATTAACTAGAAGAAGATCAACAACAATCAGATAATCAAGAGACTGTTGCAAGTATGGGCCTAACTGGTGTTGTCATTGATGTCAACATACTCCTGTTGCATTAATGATAAGGATTGGATGAACTCTTTGTTAAGGATATAGAGAAAATTGGTCATATTAGGAATAATGAAGAACAGTGAAGACAGTAAGGTAAAAGTCTAAGTTAAGATGAGGATCAGAGGATGCAGTTTAAAGGGTCTATATATATGTGTCTTAAGATGATCTAGTAAAGATTTCAAAGGTCTGCATGAAGATCTGAAGAAGTTGTGGCCGCTCAAGTAAAACCAGTTCTGGCAGGTGTTCAGAGGTGACAGAGTGACACAAATAGGTCCGGTGAGATCCAGAAATACAATATCCTATTCTGTAGATTTGGCGGAGTGTTAAGGCAGTCCATGTAAAGTGATAACACGATTGGTTCATGGTCTGGAGGTCTGCAAGCATCTATTCCATTGTGACAGTGATGACAGACTGTGTTCTTGAGGTTCCAGATGAAGGAGATAAGGATTTGAGTAAGCAGATGTAGTGTGGATGTTCTTGGTGATTCAGGCAAGCTTGTAGTGGTCTTTAGATCATGTCTAGTTCATGTTGGTGGTCCGCATTGAAGATTAAGCTCATAATTGAAGAATTACCTCCGGATGATAGTGTTCTTCCTAAGACTGGCCGACCAGATGAGTTACACATCCTGAGGATGTTTTTGTAGATGTTTGCTGACTTAGATGATTATTCCTAAGTCGATGTCTTGTATAAATAAGGGATTGGAAAGTCATTTCAAATGTATTCAGTAGAGATGAGTGTGTGGTAGCGAGGAGGAGAGTGAAAGGAAGAGCAGAAGTATTGGGCTTAAATGGAATTGATTCAAGCATGGTGAAGATGCTATTCTCTAGTTCATGTATGTGATACTTATTATTTTGTAGACAGTGTGTCTCTTGTAGGCAGTGAGCCTCTTGTGAGCAGTGTGCTTGGGTAGTGTGCCCTAATTGGCATGTGCCATTTTGTTCTTTCTATTCTTCTAACAAAGAATACAATCTTGGGTTAATCACCCCGTGGTTTTTCCCTTAGCCAGGTTTTCCACATCAAAATCTTGGTGTTCTATGTGTTAATGTGTTTTTGCTCTTGATTTAATGCATTATGTTTCCATGACTGATTTATCATTATGCTACTAAATTACAAAGTGGATTTAAGTGTTTAATTGAAAGAGAGTTTTGCACAACTGATTCACCCACCCCCTCTCAGTTGTCTTCCCTAAATCTAACAATTGGTATCAGAGCCAAGTTCCTCTAAAAGGAGATTAACTGCTTGAGGAGATCCAAGATGTCATCCTACAAGAAGGATAGTCCAAAGTTTGATGGAACCAATTTCAATCTTTGGAAAAGTCGCATGAAATGTCACTTGCAATGTATGGGAATGCAGTACTGGACCATGGCTACAACAAAGTATACTCCTCCACAGGGTGGCCTGAAAGCCCCAAATGAAATCACATATGCTGAAAACAATCTGCAAACTATTGAAGCTCTTCTAAGTACATTGTCTGATTTAGAGTTGACAAATGTTGTTAACCTACAAACTGCTTTTGAGATTTGGGAAAAACTAGAAACTCTGCTTGAAGGAGACAAGTATGTTAAATGTGCAAGGCTACAAAGTTTGAAAGGAAAATTCAAAAATCTGAAGATGAGAGAAGATGAAAATATCACCACTTTTATGCCAAGAGTAAATGAGCTTCTTTGCGGAATTAGATGTGCTAGTGGAGTCTTGGATGAAGATGAGATTGTTGGCAAAGTTCTCAAATCCCTTCCTACTTCTTATAAGATCAAGGCTGCTGCCATTGAAGAATTTAGAGCCCATATAGCTGTCACAAGAAATCAATTGGTTGGTAAATTGGTTGCATTTGAATTGACTGAGTTTGGAGATGACCCCCCAAGACTAAATCTGCATTCAAAGCCAGTGCCTCTATAAAAGGTAAACAAAGTTTTGATCCAGGAGAGAACTCTTGAAGGAAACTATCATGGTATGAAAAAGAAAGAAAAGACCTGGAAGAAGAAGCAGAAACTGCTCAACTTGAAGCCCTTATTGCAAAAAGATTGCCAAGAGGATCCGGTAAGTATGAAGGAAAATTGCCTTTTAAGTGTTTTAACTGCAATAAGATTGGTCATTTTGCCTTAAGATGTCTGGAAAGATTTTCAAGACCAAATCCTAACAGATTGAGGTTCCAAAAGAATTGTTACTATGTTCATGAAGAAGATGATAATGAAGGAGTAACAGATGATGAATCAGAGACAAGAAACAAATCCGAAAGTGATTGGGTGTTTATTGCCATCAAGGAAGAAGAACCAATGCCCTCTGAATCTATCAATCATAAAGTTGTAGAAAGAGCTCTAGTTGCCCAAATTGAAGAAAAGGATGATTGGGTCATTGATAGTGGATGCTCTCACCATATGACAGATGATAAAAATAAGTTCATAGATTTGGAAAGGTATGAAGGAGGAGTGGTAAAGTTTGGTGATAATTCTGCTGGTAGAATCAGAGGTACAGGAACTATTTCTTTGATGGAAGGAACAAAACTGGTAATGTACTGTATGTTGAAGGATTGAAGCACAATCTTCTCAGTGTTGGACAGTTGGTGGACAAAGGCTATGATCTCTAATTCAAGAATGGAAAATGCAAGATATTTGAAAGTTTCAGAATAGAGATTGCATCCGATACTCAAACAAAAGGTAATATCTTCCATTTAGTTGGTATTGGTAAAAGTTGTCTATTTGTGCAAATTGATCAGAGTTGGTTATGGCATAGGAGGATGTGTCATGTGAATTTTGATAATATCAATAAGCAACACTCAGGCTGTAAGAGATCTTCCAAAATTGGTGAAACCTACAAATAGTTTGTGCAAGGAATGTTAGTTGGGTAAACAAAGCAGAGTCTCATTCAAAAACAAGGAAGAATCTTCTACTAAATTGTTAGACTTAGTTCATACTGATTTATGTGGTTCGGCAAGAATCAAAAGTGTGCAAGGTGATAGATACTTCATGTTATTAATTGATGACTACTCCCAGATGATGTGGGTAACTTTTCTGAAAGAGAAATCAGAAGCTCTTGAGAAATTCAAAATATTCAAAGCTATGGTAGAGAATGAAACCGGATTAAAATTAAAATGTCTGAGGTTTGATAGAGGTGGAGAATTCACATCCGATGAGTTCATAGAGTTCTAAACATGGAATAAAAAGATAGCTGTCTGCTCCTAGGACTCCACAATAGAATGGAGTAGTGGAGAGAAAGAACCGGACCATCTAGGAAGCATCTAGGACAAGGATGATGGAAGCAAATATTCCTCAGATCTATTGCAGAGAAGCTGTCAACACTGCAGTCTATACTCTCAATCGAGTTCAAATTAGAAGCAATACCGGTAAGACTCCTTATGAACTTTGGTTTGGCATCACTCCTACTATGATGTATTTCAAAGTTTTTGGTAGCAAATGTTACATTAAGAGAGATGAAGATCTAGGCAAGTTTGATGCTAGAAGTGATGAAGGAATATTTTTGGGTTACTCTACACAAAGCAAAGCATACCGATGTTATAATAAGAGACCGAGAAAGATTATAGAAAGTACAAATTTGAAGGTTGATGAAGGAATTGAAAAACCCTCAAGGTTTTATGAATATGATGAAGATGATCAGAATGGTGTTCTGATTCAAGGAGCCCAAGTTCCTTCTAAAATTTAGATTCAAACTGATCCAGTAAATTAGAAAGAAGAGATGAGTTTTAATGAACCTAATCAAGAATCAGAAGTGCAAGAAACTCCCAAAGTTCCCAAGTATGTAAGACTGAACCACTCTGAAGATTAGATCATAGGTGATAAAAGCAAAGGTGTACAAACAAGAAGGAGGATTGCTCAAGATTTAGAAGAGTATTGTCTGATTTTAAAAATTGAACCTAAGACAGTGAATGAAGCTTGCAATGATGAAAACTGGACTAAAGTAATAGAGGAAGAGCTGATGCAAATTGAGAAAAATCACACTTGGGATCTTGTTCCTAGACCTAGAAACAAGAATGTGATTGGAACCAAATGGGTCTTTTGGAACAAACTAAATGAAGTTGGTGAAGTAATCAGAAATAAAGACAAATTGGTCTGCAAGGGTTACTCTCAAATAGAAGGAGTTAATTTTGAAGAAACTTTTACTCCGGTGGCAAGAATTGAAGCAGTCAGATTATTTCTTGCTTTTGCTGCTTTCAAGGATTTCAAAGTATATCAGATGGATGTCAAGTCTGCCTTCCTGAATGGTGACTTGGAAGAAGAAGTATACATTGAGCAACCGTATGGATTTCAATTGTCTGATCATGGTGATATGGTCTGCAAGTTGAAGAAAGCACTGTATGGACTGAAGCAAGCCCCAAGAGCCTAGTATGAAAGATTGGATAAACATCTTTTGAAGATTGGCTTCAACAAAGGTACTGCTGATAGTAATTTGTATTTCAAAATTGATCATGAAAACATCTTGATTGTTGAAGTGTTTGTTGATGATATCATTTTTGGAGGAAAAGATAGTATGTGTAAAACTTTTGCGAATCAAATGAAAAGTGAATTTGAGATGTCCATGCTTGGGGAAATGAATTTCTTTTTGGGTCTACAAATCACTCAAACAAAGAAAGGAATCTTCATTTCTCAGAGTAAATATGTGAAAGAATTATTGAAGAAGTTTGGGATGGAAGACTCAAAGCCAATGAGTACTCCCATGGTAACCAAATGTAAGTTGAGCAAAGATGATGACTCTCCCGAGGCTGATCAGAAAAAAGTATAGGTCAATGATTGGAGGACTGTTGTATCTCACTCAAACCAGACCTGACATTATGAATGTTGTTGGTCTTGTTGCTAGATTCCAAGCTAATCCTAGAGAATCTCATGACATGACAATCAAGAGGATTTTTAGATATCTAAAAGGGACAGTTGAGTATGGTCTATGGTATCCTAGAGATCATGATTTCTCTCTTCATGCATATACAAATGCTGATTGGGCAGGAGATGTGGATGACCAGAAGAGTACCAATGGTGGAGCATTCTTTTTGGGGAAGAGATTGGTTTCTTAGATAAGCAAGAAACAAGAGGCAATATCTTTGTCCACTACAAAAGCTGAATATATTGTAGCAACAGGTAGTTGCACTCAAGTTTTGTGGATGAAGCAAATGCTAAGAGACATAAGAGTGGAGTATGAGGAACCTATCACAATCTTCTGTGATAATTCAAGTGCAATAAATATATCTAAGAATCTAGTATTGCATTCAAAGACTAAACATATATCCATCAAGTTTCACTTTTTGAGAGAGCAAGTGAACAAGAATGAAGTCAGATTGGAGTTTGTGCCTTCCAAGGATCAGACTGCAGATATCTTTACTAAACCTCTATCTAAGGACTCTTTTGAGTATCTTAGGGAGAAGTTAGGGGTTATTGCCCCTCCAGTGATGAACTAAGATGCATTGATGTGCATTAGTCTGGTGAATATCACAGTCATAGCTTATGGTCTAGATTGATGATGGGAAGCTGCTATTCAGGGGGAGCAACTGGAATGAGTCTGAAGTGGTGGACTTGCAAGTATGTGCCCTTTGCCATTGATGTCAAAGGGGGAGAGAAGACATGTGAAAAACAAGTAGTTGCTGATCAAAGGGGGAGCAAGAAAGGAAGAGAAGACATGTGAATGGTTGTTGCTGATAGGGGGAGTTGTGATAGTAAGGAGAAGTTCTTGTCTTGATGGTCAAAACAATTGTTCACATCATATGTTGCCATCAATGACAAAGGGGGAGATTGTTGCAAGTATGGGCCTAACCGGTGTTGCCATTGATGTAAACAAACTCCTATTGCATTAATGATAAGGATTGGATGATCTATTTGCTAAGGATATTGAGAAAATTGGTCATATCAAGAACAGTGAAGACAGTAAGGTAAAAGTCCAAGTTAAGATGAGGATCAGAGGATACGATTTAAAGGGTTTGTATATATGTGTCTTAAGATGATCTAGTAAAGATTTTAGAGGTCCGCATGAAGATCTGAAGAAGTTGTGGCCGTTCAAGTAAAACCAGGTTTGGCAGGTGTTCAGAGGTGATAGAGTGACACACATAGGTTTGGTGAGATCCAGAAATACAATATCCTATTTTGTAGATTTGGTGGAGTGTTAAGGAAGTCCATGTGTAGTGACAAATCGATTGGTTTGTGGTCTGGAGGTCCACAAGCATCTATTCCATTGTGACAGTGATGACAAACTGTGTTCTTGAGGTTCCGGATGAAGGAGATAAGGATTTGAGTAAGCAGATGTAGTGTGGATGTTCTTGGTGATTTAGGTAAGCTTATGGTGGTCCTTAGATCATGTCTAGTTCATTTTGGTGGTTTGCATTGAAGATTAAGCTCACAATTGAAGAATTACCTCTGGATGATGGTGTTCTTTTTAAGACTGGCCAATCGGATGAGTTACACATCATGCAGATGTTTTTGTAGATGTTTGCCGACTTAGATGATTATTCCTAAGTCGACATCTTGTATAAATAAGGGATTGGAAAGTCATTTAAAATGTATTCAGTAGAGATGAGTGTGTGGTAGCGAGGAGAGAGAAAGGTAGAGCAGAAGTATTGGGCTTAAATGGAACTGATTCAAGCATGGTGAAGATGCTATTCTCCAGTTCATTTATGTGATACTTATTATTTTGTAGACAGTGTGTCTCTTGTAGGCAGTGAGCCTCTTGTGAGCAGTGTGCTCGGGTAGTGAGCCCTAATTGGCATGTGCCATTTTATTCTTTCTATTATTCTAACAGAGAATACAATCTTGGGTTAATCACCCCATGGTTTTTCCCTTAACTGGGTTTTCCACGTCAAAATCTTGGTGTCCTGTGTGTTAATGTGTTTTTGCTCTTGATTTAATGCATTATGTTTCCATGACTGATTTCTCATTATGCTATTGAATTACAAAGTGGATTTAAGTGTTTAATTGAAAGAGAGTTTTGTACAACTAATTCACCCCCCCTCTCAGTTGTCTGCCCTAAAACTAACAGAGACACCTTCCTCTACCTCTCTTATCTAGTCCATCAAGGAGTTTTTGGTGCAACAAAAATAGATTCAGCCACTAGTGACACCGTAACTTTTGCAACTACCTCTGGTAGGATCACAAATCAATTTGTTTGGGATCACACCCATTCAAAAACTCTATCTAGGTGACATTTTGCATGCTACCATTAGGGAAGAAATATTACAACATGTGGAGAGAAATAAGCAATTGTAGGAAGGAGTGGATGTTATTCAAAGTCAGTTGCTTGAGGTGTAGAGGGACACAAAACTACCACTTACACAGTAGTTGAAACAATTGGTCTAATGCTTACAAGAACATACAATATATATATAGACAAAGGCCAAACAACAAGAGAGAGAGGAGATGAACAAGAAAAGAATGGTTGATGCATCAAAGAAATGTGCAACTGGACATACACAACTGTAAACGCAAATAAGGAATATCTACCAACCCATAACAAAAGCCACAGTATTATACCAATTTTGTTTACAATTGCCTACTACAACTAAAGCAATAAAAGATCAAATAGATAGCCTAGAGGCACAGATAGCACAAATGGCTACAATATATGATCCTCTTAAGGATATGAACAAAGCTATAAGGGTGCAGATAGAGACAATGCATACACAATTACAACAACTGCAGGACCAAAGAGAACATGTAAAAGTTTAAGTAAAGCAATTGAGAGAAGTGGTGAGTTTGAGATTAACATCCTTAACCATAATACTTGCAGAAGAAAAGTAGAAATCACATAATATATAGATCCCTTCTACTCTAAGAGAGGCAGAGAGTACACATATTGAGATAGAGGAATAGATACAGGTGCTAAAAATGACAAAGAAACAATGGGATACAACTCTGATGCAACTTAAGGTAATTTACAAGAACATCCTACCCTCAAACTAGCACTGCATGTTTTGAGGACAAGACAGTCTCAAAACAGGGGGATGATGTTGGTAGGACACAGGGTAGAATGTAAAACCTATTGAAGCTCATCACAGGTTGAATGCGGTGGATAAGGCTGACATATGTGATGACATTTTTAAGGCACACATCCCTATTGTAACATATAGATATGTAATATAAGCAAGTAGAAGTATGTAAGGGAGTGAAATATATATACAGGGTCAAGACTCAGACCTGTTATATTGTACATGATAATATAATCAATATATAATGGAGTTATAAGGATTGTATCTAATATATATGTGTATATGGTGTTGATGATGATTTTATTCAAATCAACAATAGATAAAATTCACAAAGGATATTGTCTTATCTTGAAGAATATGGAGAATTATTAGAAATATTTCTCAATTCCAAGTCTACGATAACCAGGTCATGGTTGTATTGGACTTACTCAATGTTCAATGTGAACCTATTTGTTCAAGGGGCTTTACATGATTTAAGGGATGTGTACTAGCTATTTTACTTACACTTTGCAAATAACTACAAATTAGACTATAACTAGTGATCCTTTGCATGTATTTACCATTTTACTACAAAGATTTGCATGAATTTCAATAAAAACATACTTTGTACCTCAAATTTATATGAAAACTGTTAAAGATCTTTGCAATTCACAAGTCTTTATTTGAATCAACAACAATTTTCTTCAGATAACTGCGTGCATGCTAATCATTTATACTATTGGTAAAAGAAAGATAAAAGATAAGGTTTAGAAACATGATCTCAAACAAATATGATGCTCTGTTACTCACATGAACAAATTTAGATAACTTTGGATAATTTAGAAACACATAAACTGGTATATGTTAATCCAGATCATTTCACAAATCAACATACAAAATTGCAATCTTCAAGGAAATATATCAAAAGAACACATAATTGAATGACACTCTAGAATAGATACAGAAATTCAATATCTGTATTCACTAATATATGATAGCCATTTCACATTTACAATATGTTGGTTAACAGATTTGTCCTTATTCTGAAAATAATTTATTTTGACTCTATACCTTCCTTTGAAGAACAAATGAGTAAAGCAACAAATGGGTGAACCTTTTAAATTAGTTCCCCTCTGAATTTAGGTACAGCTCCCTTTAAGAGTTTCAACGAATTTAATCTATTCAACTATCCACATGCACTTTTAACCAGAAAATGCTTAAGGCAGACTAACATTCATACATAACCATGTTATGAATGCGATAGATATATACAGTAACAATGAATAATAGGGTGCACAGATCCTATTTTTGGTACATTCAAATATATGAATACATTCACACGAGCTTGCTGAACCAATAAATAATAAAACACATATGACGAGTTGTCCAAATAAAGAACAATTACTAGATGAAAGGAGATTTCACACAGAAAATCTAATTCCACACATTCAGACACACAAATCCAAATAAGCAGTAAATGTTTCTTCTTCTCATTCACAGATGAAAATTACTTAGACAATCATCACATAATGTAAAATTATGAACAGTTTTGCCAAAAATTTCCTTCTTCTTTTCTTTTCTAAACTTTTGTATATCTCCTCCAAGATTTCAGAAACCTATATATATAAATGCCTTACTCATGTCCTTGAGTAAATTAAACCCAGAGTTAACGTAACTCTGACCCATACGGGATTTAGTTTTTTAACAACTGAATTAAAAGATCAAGATGCTGAAAATAACATGATAAAGGAACTGAAAATAGAGAAAACGAGCCAATGAGGTCATGACTGGGATGACGGGTTTGTATCTCTGGATTTGTTATCGGTGGCCTGGGAAGCACGTTGGGTCTTCCATTCCTGAAAAGCAGTAATGAACTCCTGAATCTTTGGGAAGTTAGGAATACCGATATGCTTCATTCTTGACTTCCAAACCTCCTTTTCCCTTCGCATTTTACCAAATTTTTCTGTGTTCTGGAAGTGCGTCGATGCAGAGGTAAAGTAGTGATTCAACTTTAGAAATTCTGGAGAAGTCCTCAATTAAAACATTGTCATTTTCTCTGATGAAGCTGATTTTATCTTTGAAAGACTGGACCACTGCATCGACGTCTTCCATTGGTTTTCCATCATCTTTAATGTATTTAATATCAATACATTACAAGTCATTTTGCAATGATTGAGTGAATTTTGTTATTTCCTTAATTAACTTTGAGAGTTCAAAATGACCTTGCCGGGATATGGAGTTCCTCCATTCAATATTCTTTTTGTTCACATATAACAAATCCTCGTCCAAACCAGTCAGGCTTTTCTCTGTCAAAAACTTTGCCAGCCCATATTTTTGAACTTCATCCATCTGGTTTATTACATTTGTCCACTTGCCCTCATCTTTCACCCAAACAACGACCTGTGCATTGAAATCTTCAACGGTGGCAGTAGTCAGGTCATATATACCCTTGAGCTCATGGATGTATTCAGTTCCTTTCTGCTCAATGTTATCCAACCAACTGTTAAATGTTTTTGTCACCATTTTGCTTCTATGAACCTGATCTAACATCTTTTGGTTGACAGGTGATTTCAGGTCAAAAGACAGGGGAAGCTATGAGATCGGCTGCGGGTTAGGGTTGTTAATGGCCTCAATGTACTCTGCCATTGAACGCAGAGTTTGTTTCAACTCCTTCTTGTCCTTTTCATCTTTCCATGTTCGACTGACCATCCTCTTAGTAGAAGCTTCGAGGTGGTGAACATCTGCAGCTCTGGAGGCAGTACCGAGATCCACTTTCTCCACAGTGAAATCATGCACTATTGGGTCCTGCACCTCTTCCTCTGTCACTGGCCTAGCAATTTTAGCACTCCAGTTACCAGTGCTTGGATCAATATTTATTCTGGATGTCGTCTTGAGTCTCTTGGACTTGGGGGTTTTCCCCAAACATTTGCTTACCATGTCCTCCAAGGGGACAACAAAAGGAATTACTTTTTTCTTAACAGAAATAGAACTTTCTAGCCATTTTGGTGCAGGGGCTGAGGTTGTCTTCTCGGGGTTCACTTCATCAGAGGATTTACTTGAAATCATTAATATTTCAGGGGTCTCTAGAATGGCCTCGGACTGTAATCCGGTGTCAACCTCCTCTGTTCTGTTTGGGCTTAGCTCCTTGTCACCCATAGGTCCTTCTGAATCTTCTTCTGAATTCAAATCAACAATTATTGTTTCAGAAGCCTGTTTCTTTCTTTTTCCTTTAGTCCTCAACCTGGTAACACGAGATGGCAGAATATCTGTGAGGACTCTTCTGGATCTCTTAGTGACAGGGCTTCTCTCAGTTGATGGCTTGGAAACACCTGCACCACAGATAGCAAGAGGTTGATTAGAATACTCTATGGGAAGTGGTGATCCAACCATTGAAGAGATTTGTTGGACATTTTTATCCTGAAGTTCTCCCTGTCTTTTTTTTCTCAGCCATTTCTCAATTCTTCTTACTACTGGAAGAGTTTTAACTTCAATTCTGTCTTCTTCCTTTTTGCTCTAGTCCACCTCTGTAATGGGTAAGTGTTTTACTTTTTCAAACTGTGGATCAACCACCTGTTCTCCATCATCAGAAATTCCAGAAATATCCATGTTTAAATTGAGTGTAATTATTTGCCCCAAAGACAACCTACACCACAGCCTTCTTCTAACCTCAAATTCATCTGGACAGTCTTCCCAGTAATCCTCCAGTTTAGGAAGGTGTGAATGCCCTGTTCCAGAATCTAGGTTCTCTCTGACAAATCTTTTCCTATCAAATTGAGACCTGGCAGTGAAGGATTGAAAATTAAACCTTTTGAGGTTCACCTCCAAATTCAAGGCATCAGATTTTGAATGGCATGAATAATGCCCAAGTTCAATAGGAAAAGAAATACCACAACCCCTTTTTGATGGAAATTTCTTATCAACATGTGCCAGTTGCCTACATACCTCCATCAACACAAAATGATCAAACACATATCTAGGTAACTTCACAGGTTCACCATCAAATCCTCCAACTCTGATATAAGTGAACTCAGAAAATTGGATGAAGAAGCTACCTAGATACTGATCAGTTGCATTGCTTCACTGGACATTCTCTTACCTGGGTTCCCTGCCAATTCATAAGTCATTTTCCTAGTGAAGACATCATTAACCCTTTTGTAATTTTCATAGCAATTCTTTCTCTGCAACTGTGAATAATATTCATAAATTTTACTATTTTCAAGTATGGGTGCATGGGGTAGGTCAAACCAATCTCTTGTAGATGCTAGACAATAGAACAGGTACGAGGCAATATAAAAATCTCTATTGCCCAGACAATTGCTCAAACTCTGATGTAGACAGTCAGCCACTATTTCAGCCCAATCCAAATATTGTTCTCCTTGAAGGATGAATTATATGAAAAAGTACATCCAATCTTCCCAATAATAGGCATGCTGATTGCCTCTTAGTCTGTGTAACAATACTACAATATCCCTTACTTCTTTTATCAAATGATCTCTGGTAAGTGGCCTGGGCAACCTTGAACCGCCCTTCTAAAATTTTAGCAGCCAGTTCCTCGCTATTACACTTTTGTAAGTTGGTCTCTTCTCTAAGAAATACCCATTGGAGGCAGTAATGTCAAGGCTGGAATACGCCTCCTTAGGCGGTATCTTCATCATAGACATGAGGGTTTGTCTATTGACATAAAATAACACATCCCCGTTTGTATTTCTGACACATCTGTCCTGGGGGTCATACCTATTCATACACTCTTGAACCAATTCTAGGCACAGTGAAGCCTGAGGAAAGGCTGCGGCTTCAATTAAGCCGCTATCTACAATTTTCTTCATTGTAGGGGTTTGAACAGGGTTTCTAGCTCTTTCTTTAAATTCCTCTAAATCATATTCAACCAATGCAGTATCTCCAAATTTCGAGTGAGAATAAGTAAGGCCAGGACCATGTTCATCCCCCAAACACGTAGATTTCAAAGACATAGTTGGAAGATTACAATAAAACACTTGGAATTTTGAAAACAACAGAAATTCCAGAGATTCTTCTTTCCAGCATAAGAACTAGGAATAGCATATGGGAAACAGAACTCACCTTCAAGATATCTGAATTCACTATGAAAACTTGAATAAAAAGAGCCTTACACTTCCGGCGCTATCCTCCTCCACGTTGCACAGTATGTTAACTTGCTAAACTTGGCTTGTTCTTGGTTAATAATGGCACTAACCAAAATGAATAATTATCGCTCGGAACAAAACGTGCCAAAAATATTTGAAAAGACGTGAACTCTGATTTCTTCATTAATAGCAAGTAGTATTCACGCGCCATCATGAAGTATAATGATTATCCGTAGTCTCCGCTAAATTAGAGCTCTTGGTCTCATAATGAGTTTCTAACATAATTTCCTCCAACTTTCCCGCTAAATTTGACTTAGAAAGCCGTGGGAACAAACGGGACCAAAATCACCAAACCTTTGAACTATTGAACCATTGAACCTTTAGGACGTGGTTCAATGCATTGGTTCAATATGGTGGTTCAAACATGCCAATCGGACCATATAGATAAGCAAAGGAGTGACTTACTGAAACATGAACTTAACTCATGAACTGTTGAACTTGAAAAGACATGGTTCAATACGAAGGTTCAAAGATGCAAGGGTTATGTAGACCAACAAAAGTTACGTGGCTTTGGTAAAAGGCTTCCAATTATGAAACAGTGAACTCTTGAACCTTGAACCCCGTTGCAGAGTACAAGCGGAAGGTTCAACGATACAATAATTACACAAGGTAACTACGTGACCTGACTTATAAGAAGACAGAGTGTTGAACCTTAAGACCATTGAACCATTGAACCTTGAACCCCGCCATAGAGTATGAGTGGAAGGTTCAAGTTCAACCCGAAAGTTCAAAGGCGCATAAGACAAACAAAACGACAACTTGCTTTATGAGACACTTAGACATATTGAACCATTGAACTTTGAACTTTGAGAATGGTTCAGGTTCAAAGGTTCAAACCTTAAGTAACCTTGTCTACAAAGACAACAAACGGATACAAATTGAAGGACCAAGAGCTGATTTACGAAACAAAGGCATGACCAAAAATATAACATGGTAAACTAGCTCTTGGCTCGGGAAATATTACCAATGAATAAATAAATAAGGGGCGACTCAAAAGGTAACATTGGCTCTGACTAGGGACTACGTTTTATGACAAAATGCAGAGGACTCAGAAGCTCTGGTTTCGCAAAAAAAAAATGAAAATAGAGAAGATAGGAAACAGAACGGGACAAAGCAAAAATGGGAAAGGAAAACACAAAACCAAACAAGAGGGAAGACTATGTACAAAACAGGGGACCCTATTTACAGACAATACAGCTTGAGATCTTGTCCATTATAGGACAGGGGTAAAATAGTTGCATCAGGATATTCCAATTTAAAAGAATTTGGACCCAATACCTGGTGGATCTTGAAAGGCCCGCTCCAGAGTGAGTGTGCACCCTTTGGTTCTCTTCTTCTGTCCCATAGTAATACTTCATCTCCTTCCATAAACCTCCTTGGTCTTGTTTTTCTGTCAAAAATTTCTTTAACTCTAGCCTGATGCACAGTAATTCTGTCAACCAACTCATTTCTCTCTTCTTCAATCTTAGTCAGATACATAATCCTCTTCTCCAGGGAATCTTGGAAATACTGATCCTTAATTACACTTTGCAGCTTGGCTGTAGATAGCTCCAGAGGTAAAGATAATTGAGCACCTATCCCATAAACTAATTCAAAAGGTGCCATCCCGATTGCTCTTTTTGGAGTTATTCTGTCGGCCCAGAGTGCTTCATACAACCTCTTATGCCAATCTTTGGGGTTGTCATTCACCAATTTCTTCATGATAGTAATCAGATTCTTGTTACTAGACTCAGCTTGTCCATTCCCTTGGGGATAGTAATCTGATGAATGGGAGAGAGATATACTATGTTCATAACAGAAAGAAGTCATTTCAACTGAAGAGAAACTGGTAGCATTGTCTGCTACAATCTTCTGGGGCACACAAAATCGTACCAAAATATTTTCTTTGAGAAAATTACAAATCACCTCCGAAGTTGTTCTTTTAATAGGGGCTGCCTCAACCCATTTTGTGAAATAATCTGTTGCTATTAAGATGTGGGTATGCCCTGCACTTGAGGGGGTGAGATAGGCCCAATAAAATCCAATCCCCATTGTTTAAAGGGTTCTTCAACAACAACAGGCCTCAAAGGTAGAGCTGCAAGTTGTGGCCTCCCTGAGAACATTTTACATTTTTCACAATTGACCACCCATCTATATGCATCTTTAAACATCCCTGGCCAGTAGTAACAATTTCTGAGAATCTTTAAAGCTGTAACTGAAGAAGAAAAATGTCTGCCACAAGCTTCATTATGGAAAACTTCTAAGAGCTTATTCTGCTGCTCTTTATCTACACACCTCAGGAAAGTTCCATCTAATCCTTTTTTATAAAGGACATCTCCCCAAATAACATATTTCGCAGCTTTTAGCTTCAGGTTTCTTTTCTCTTTAGGAGTTAGGTGATTAGGAAAATCCCCATATGTAAGATAATGTGCCACATCCAGAAACCATGGGTCCTGCAAGCTTACCAATAAAACTGTGGGGAGTCCTTCTCCTTCTTGTTCTTTGTTCTCAGCAATCAACTTACATAAACCTTGACCCCTAATCAGCTTAGTAGGCTTAAGTTCCAGATCATATTCCTGAATTTTAGCAACCCACGTTGCTCTATTGTTTAATCCCACTTCTTGCTGAGTCAAAATACTTTTCACAGTTGAATTTGGAACAAATACAACTGAATGGGAATGAAGTATATAATATTTGAACTGTTTAACAACTTTAACCACTGCGAAAGCTTGTTTTTCAACCAAAGAATATTTTAGCTCATGCTTTTTAAGGGGAATGCTCATAAAAGCTATGGGAACCTCTTCATCCAATTGATTTTTCTGTAACAAAATACCTGACATGGTGTGTTCCGAAGCATAACAGTAAATAATAAAATCCTTTTGAAAATTAGGATTTACCAAAGTGGGGGTGTTTGCAATCGCTTCCTTAATGTCCTCAAATGCCTTCTTGGCAACTTCATTCCACTTGAAAGGTTGTTTCTTGCTCATCATCCCAACAATGTGTTTTGTAATCTCAGCAAAGTCAGGAATGAACCTCCTGAGAAAATTGATTTGACCAAAGAAGGACTTGACTCCAGTCCTATTTGAAGGGAGACTAAGCTGTTGAATTGCCCTGACCCTCTCTGGATCAATTTTGATTCCGTCTTTTGAGACTAGGTGTCCCAACAATTTTCCCTCAGTCACACAGAAAACTGACTTCTTGGGATTGAGTGAGATGCCATGTCTTGGACACCTTTGCGATACAGACTCCAGATCTCTCAAGTGATCTTCTCTATTTTTGGAAAAAATAGTCAGATCATCAAGGTAAATAACAATAATTCTATTCTTCAGGTCTCGAAAACATGAATCCATTGCCCGCTGAAAAGTTGCTCCTGCATTAATCAAGCCAAAGGGCATTCGACTATAGACAAAAGTTCCTCGAGGTGTGGTGAAAGTAGTCTTATGTTGGTCTTCTACAGCTACACCTATCTGATTGTAACCTGAGAAACCATCCAGCATAGACATCATTTCAGATCCGGCAACTGTCTGCAAGATGTGGTCCATCACAAGCAAGCGATAGTTATCTTTTAGGCTGGCCTAGTTCAAATTCCTGAAGTCAATGCAGATTCTTATTTCTCCATTCTTCTTTCATACTAGAACAATATTTGCCACCCAAGTGGAGTGATGGATTGGATAAATAATTCTAGCTTTCAACATCTTATCAATCTCCTTAAAAATAGCTTCAGCAACTTTGGGGTTATAATTCCTCAGCTTTTGTTTGAATGGAGTTGCATTTGCTTTCAAAGGAATATGGTGTTGAAACTGTCCATGTCTAAAATTTTTGAGATCATCATAGCACCAGGTGAAAACATCTTTGTACTTGATTAACAATTTAATCAGCTTGTTTTTCTCCTCTGAAGAACAACACCTACCAATGGACACCCATTTAGGATTAGCTTCATCCCCAATATTTATCTTCTTATAATCCTCTGCTTTGTCAGGGATACAGGGAGGTTTGCCTTTAACATATTCATCTCTTCGAGAAAATAGATGTTCTAAAGAGACCAGCCCTTTAGGGATTTTGTTTCCCTTTAACTGAATCATGTCATCTCTTGGATTAATCCCAGGGTCAGGACTGAATTCTTTACACTCTGCTTCGGAACCTTCAAAATAGGTCCCCAGGAACATTTCAGCATTTTCTAAGAACTTTCTGATCTGATTATCACTTTCAAAAACTTGCCAGCTCTCAGTATTGTCGGGGACATTAGGACAATATATCATTTCTATTCTATAAGAATTTTTTTTGAAATCCGGATGCGGCAAAAGGAGAGAAGCTGATACTGCTAAAGAATTTGCTCGGGAGTTTTGACCTCTAGGAATTGTTTCAATAGAGAAGGCATCAAAATATTCAATCTCATCCCATACCTTGTTTCTGTAATGCCTTAGTCTCTCATTCTTAACAGAAAAGATCGCCCTTACCTGTTTCACAATTAGTTTAGCATCACCCCTCACCTTAAGTACCTTCACACCCTTTCCTTTAGCTTCAAATAATCCAAGCAGTAAAGCTTCATATTCTGTAGTATTATTGGTGTTTTTGAACTCTAGCTTAAAAGAATAAGAAGAAATTTCACCTTCAGGTGAGATCAACACAACTCCAGCCCCTGAACTAGCAGTAGCACAACTGCCATCAAATTCCATAACCCATAAATCATCAGAATGTATAGACCTTTGCATTAATTCTTCTTTGGGATCTAACTCACAGCTCTGTTCAGAGGAGAGAAAATAGTGTTGTGTGGTTACACAACACACCCCATTTTGACTTGGCAAAACAGGGACCCAACTTTTCAGCTTGGCTTGTGTTGACTGCTTTGTGGTGGTTTGGTAAAAGTAAGTCATGTGCATCATCATGTAGAACCAGGATGAGGTAAGTCATCATCATCATGAGGTCAGTTTGTCAAAATTTGCATTTCATTTCTATGACCTTATATTTGGAAAAAGTGTTGAATTCCATGCAGGTTTGCCTTTTACATCACCCTGATATTTCTCAGGATGCAAAAGTTATGAACAGTCAAAGTTTTGGTCAAACCTGATATTCGCAAGAGGAGGATCATATTTTATAACCTCAGTCATGTTGTCGAAGATCATCCTGATTTTGGTGCATCACCCGATAAGTCATGCGGCCCAAATATCCAGACATCAACTTTAAGTGGTAGTAAATCTTCCCTGTCAAACGGTTTTATATATCGTGAGCGTCATGTTTTCAAATGTAACCTGATATTTCTTAATATCCTCCTGCTGTGAAATATCACCCTAAGCCAACATCCTGATGATGTCATCCAAACCGGATAAATGAAGAAATAAATATGATGATGACATCATCATCACATTTACATTTCGACAGGATATTTTGCATACAGGAGCATGTTCGCATAATATGACGATGACATCATGATGCCTTTCCGATACAAAGCGTGAATATCAGGATGACGTCATCCTGATATTCCAAAAGAGAGACAAGTAAGTTTGTCTCGTCATCATTATATTTGAAACATCAGCCGATACATCGAAATATCCTCCTGAGGTACCAAACATAACCAAAAGGTGCTTTTGTCACCCAAATCTTGTCGCGATAACAATTCTAATATGAGGGAGGAGGATGACATTGAAACTCAACCCGATATTTGTGAATATCATCCTGCCTTCATGATATCCTGTCATATGGATATTCCCCCCGCTCCTGTTGCCGCCATTATCATTTAATGCATGCAGACATAGTAGGTGGTTCCCGCCGACCCCGGAACCCAATGAAACACCTGGCGAGATCCTGCGTTTCACACGAATAATCAAAGAATACAATCTAGTGTGTCAGAGTTGCCCTAAATTTACCCTAATTGCAAGATTAAAAGGTAATTCAACCGTCTTTTTTACATTTACCTTGCGATAAAATTGTTTTACAGAGCACCGGCTTCCATATCCGCATACCAGCTATTGTTGCACGATTTGCACCCACAGACAGAAGGAAGTAAGTGATCATCAGCTGAATTAAGAGCGTTGTTAGCAGTCTGTTGGTATAAAAGGAGAAATCTGCATAACTAGGTAAGTAACTGAAACCCTCATCATGTTATTATTGTTCAGGTATCATGATGTAAGTTCTGGTTTATGCATCCATATGATTAAGTAATGTTGAAAAGATATAGTAGGCATGGTGATTTTAATTGCAATATGCATACATGTGTATACCCGTTGTGAGATAGGATTTTGTTAATTGTAGGTAGCCATGACTGACAAGCAGTTCATTAAGTGTCAAGAGGAATTCAGTAGACCCATGTTCTCTTCTCAGAGGGGGGTCTTGTTCAAATATGGAGCAATTACAGATACCCATTAGGGGAGCACCAATTTGGAAGCCTGGTCAGCTAGGCTAAATGATGGGAATGATAAAAGTCCTGTGCTGGACGCAGTGTTCGTATCAGGAATGTGGAACGCTGTCGATTTTCCATACTCCATGGAATCTCCGGAGCTCATCATCGAATGTGCCCAGAATTATAATCCTCAGATAAGGCAAGTGGTGAAGCATGGGAGGATATATGCAGACCTCTCCATCAAGGGTCTCTCCCGGACATTTGGATTGCCACTGGGCAATAAAGTTAAGAGTGTGGACCTGAGGAAGTCTGAAAAGGAATATGAAGCCAACAAGAAATCGGCTAGGAAAAACATGTATCAATGGCGGGCTGAGAACAGCACATATCCTGCAGCAGCCAAACTTCCTGTGCACCTGTTCAAATATGATTTCAGTGAAGAATACCAATACATGATTGCACTCCTGAATAGAGTAACAGGCCAGCCTGATGTTGGTAGTTTCAGGGATTGGATGTACAGAATAATCATGATGTGTCTATATTCAGACATCAAGCCACTATGGGGCCAGATAATAAGTGATGCTCTGCATGACCAGCTGATGAACCTAGGAGGTTCAAATTGTGAATTTTATATGTCATCTTACATTGTTTATTCTTGTGCTTACAAAGGCACTTTTGATGCCTTAGTTATAGATGGAAAGCTCATAGGCACAAATGCTGCATATATTTGGGATCATCATCCCCAGCTGCAGAGAACCAATTACCTTGAAGATTACAAATTGGTCAATGATGCATTCTCCATGCATCTGGTGAGGACCATGGAAGAGGATAGAACAAAGAGATTGAGCATGGAAGCTCAAGAGGTAGTTTACAGGCATGGGGCCTGGTACATACAGTTTGCAACCTTTTCATACATAAGGGTTGAAGGTTTTGAGGGACATCCCCTTATGCTGCTGAGGTATCCTACTGATGCAGTAATATTAATGGAATTTATCAGGCAGGGCTCCACAATGATAAAAATGTACAAGGACGCCAAGAAGCTGCCACCAATTTTGTTCCTAGTCAGCATAGGCTGCTATATGTGCCCTGACTCAGACAATATAAAGAAGGCGATGGTCACCCTAAATAAAATGAATCTGCAACCTTTCCCACTAACAAGACCATATGATCCTTACAGCAGAATACAGAAAATATTAGGAAAGCCTATTCATCAGAGGCACCTAGAAGATTTTTGGGCCGACTGCGAAGATGAGGCAGAGGCCAGGAGAAGAAGGTATCAAAGGTTAACTCTGAACCAAATTAGAACTTTTGATTGCATCTCCCTTCCCCAACAATTGAAGAAGGATGATGGCAGGATAATGGCAGATGAATATGAACAAAAGAAGATATATAATGACACCATCTCTGCACCTGACCTCACCATGCAGGAAGATATATCTTTGGACCCTTTCTTTGCCAGGACCATATAACTAACTCAAGCTTGGGTTGATGAGCAGGTGGAGGCATTGAAAAAGAAAGGTGTTGCCATTACAGTGGACAACAAGAAGAAGGGACAGGATATTCCTGGGGATGAATATGATGACTTCCTAAATGAGAAGAGGAAGACCAAGGGAGATAGAATCCCTCCACCACAGCAACAGAGCAAAAGACCCCCAAGGGGCAAGAAGGTGGATAAAGAACCCAAAGGGGTTATAATTGACAGGGCAGTATTTGTAGCTGAGGAGGCAGCAGGATTAGGATCAGAATCAGAATCAGCATCCCCTCCAAAGAAAGAAAAGCCCAAAAAGAGTAAGACAACAGAGGCTGGAATCACTGACACCTTAGAAGAAGGTCAATCCTCAAGAAAACCTGGAGAAGAGGATATCCTCATGGAGGAAGAGCCTGAAGAAGAAGAGGCTCCATTAATAATAAAGAGGAAGAGAAAAGCTCCACAGGTGCTGGTGTCCACCCCACCTAAGAAACAAAGAACCTCCATGAGAGGTGGAATAAGCCAACCCCCTACACTATTACAAGGGGCAGGTAGTGAAGTACCAAAGGAAATTCAGCATAATGTTCCACTTCCTACCATCGTCAAGTTCAAAACTGAACTTGCAGAAGAACAAATGAAAGAAACTGATCAGACACAAGCAGAAGGACATGTCTCGCTTAATGAGACAATAAATCTATCTGATGATGAAGTCGTGCAGGATGTGGCTGCACAAAAGATGGAGACACTTGCTGCCGGAATATCTGTGACTCCTCACAAGCCTCCACCCGTTCAAACTGTATTTAAGGAGATGAAGCAAGTGGAAGAAGAGCAAGAAAAGAGCCCAGAGCAGGTAGCTCAAGAAATAGGGCTGGAAGCATTAATCACAGAGGTGAGAAGTCCTGCAGTGGTAGACCTGATAGAGAAACAGGATGCAAGTCCTGAATAGCCAGTAGGATCACCTGATAAGGAGCACCCAGCAAAAGAAATAGAGATGGTAGAGTCAAAAGGCCATGCTCTTGAATTAGGCCAACAAAGCCCACATGATACATCAGCGAAACTTGCCATAGTAGAGGTCCAAGAAATGAAGGCTGATGAAAAGGAGGGAACAATAGAGGATCTAGCTACCAAAATACAAGAAGTTGATAGTGCAGGTGCGGAACAAATAACAGTTGCAGAACAACTGCCGGCACCTCAGGTAGGATCCACAGTATCCAGTGTAGTGGATAAACAACCAGGGGAAGAATTGAAAATAGATGAAGTAATGATGGAGAAAGATCATGATCATCATGATCAACATACAGATGCACCACAGGATTCCCCACACCGAGAGGATGCTCCTTTGGAGAAAGAGATTCCTCAAGAGGAGGAGGTGCCGCAAGATCAACAATAGGGTGAGCACCAGGAAGAAGAAATGAGAAAATCACCATCTCCACAACATTTGCTGACAAAAATGGGAGATATGGGTGAACATCATGATGATGCTGAAAAACATGATCAGGTGCCTTCGTGGTTGGCGAAGGAAGTAAATATGGAGGAAGAACTTGAAATTCAGGAATTTGATGTCTCCACCTTGTTCTCCATAGATATAATGAAACCTAGGAGGAAGGCCAGAATGACTTCAGCCATTAAGAGAGATCCAGCAACCGGGAGAAGGACCGCACAAATTGCCATACCTGCGGTGGAGAAAGAAAAAGGTAAAATTACTGTAGATGAATTTCAAATCAGCACAGTGGATTTGGGTTTTGCCAATGAGGACCAAGAAGGTCAAGAGGGCAAGGACATTATTGACTCTCTAATTCAAAAGGTGAAAAGAGAGAAGGAGAAGAATAAGCAACATAAAGAGCACATTGCTCAGTTGCATGCCTACATAAAGAGGCTGATTAATCCTGATGATACTTCAACTGAATATGCAGTCCCATTGACTGCCATTTCTCAGGAAGAGGTAAATAAGTTAGACCTCATGAAACATGAGGCATCCGTAATAAGAAAATGGATGTCATCCACATTGGATGATGCTGTAGAAATAGTGAAAGCCTCTTTGAAGAGGTAGAGCATTCTAAGTGACTCTAGGACCAAGGTGGATAAATTACAAATGCAGACCGGGAAAAGGTCTTATAAACTGGAAAGGGTCCTGAGCCTCTTGGGAGAAATAAAGAGGATAAATCCTCAACTGCTTATCAGTAAGCAAGTATTGGATAGTAATACTGCAATGTTGGTGGACATCTGGTACAAAGACATTCAGTTTGAATGCGGAGTCCTCAAAAGATGCAATAATAAGCTGAGAGATATCAGCATGAGGCTACATGATTTAATGGCCGAAGAGGCAGAGATATTAGAAACATTAGAAGGCAAGGTGGAAGGGAAAATAGAAAATCAAGATGAAGAGTCTGCCATCAAAGCTCTACACAGTAACTTCCAATCAGAAGCAGATGGTCCACCTGTCCACTTGACAAAGGAACTTATAGATAAAATAATGAGGATCAAGGTCAAGATGGAGAAATATAATGAAACATTGCAGGACAGGAAAAACAAGCTGGATAATAGCAGAGATAAGTATGAAGCACATAGGCACGCCATCATCAAAGCAAAAACTCAGGATGGTGGAGGAATAGATCAAGTTGTGCATTCATATGAGCAGGTCCGAAACAACATGCAGCCCCATATGCAGCATCATCATCATCAGGATAGCGAAAGTTCAGGAAGTGATGCACATGATGATGATCCACATGAATCAGCTGAAGAACATGATGAAGATACATCATAAAGGGGATATAAGTATAAGTAATATAAATGGTTGCCAACTGGCAACTTGTGCCATTTTTGTAAAGATTGACAAAGTCAAGAAAATGATGACTGTAGATGTGCATTGATAAATCAAGATTGTGGATCTTTTTGTAACGGATTCCTCACTTTATTCTATAAAAGGTGGTGGAATGCCTTATTGTAAACATTCGAAACTTAATTGAAATCCGTCTGCTGAAACATTTAGAGCTCATTTCAAAGTTTTTGTATACATTTATATTTTTGCATGCTTAATGAATGAGAAGACTGTGTCGATTACAATTCATAGTAAATCTTGAGTAATCAGTGTATGATTTTTGGATATATGTGGTGATTTGCTGCGTCCCTTGGAGTGCATGTCTACTTACATGTGTTGTCTTCATACAAATTCCAATGAAGTTAGCATCAACTATATCTTGCTGTGGAATGTCTTGGTGAAAATATGGTTTGGTTTTCTTCTCTTCATGACAGTATCTAATATACATGTGGTTCAAAAGCTAAAGGTTCAACTTTAATTAGAAGCATTTCTTCAATTTCTTTTAAATTTCAGAGCATTTCTTCTCCATAATTGCAAATAATTGATGATCTTAAGCAAATAATACAGATATACGGACATCTCATAGATAATTGCAAATATTTAGCATATTTGAGTACAGAGCATGCACAATTGGAAATATCATGCAAAGATTGAGGTATATCTGCATCTTTTCACCAAATAACTACATAATATGACTTCTCTATAAAGAATTTCTGCAGGAGAATCATGATGATGATAAACTTCTACGTAAGGCCCCAAAATGGAAACAGTAACTCACATTAACCTCTGAGTAACTTCAGACGATTAAGACCTAATCACCAGAGACTTGGGATCATGTATTCTTTGAATTCATAGTATCTTTCAAGATGAATAAAGGTTAATGTGTACTTTTATTCTATGCTTGTTTGTGACTAACATCATAACCAACAAATAGTTGCCAAATTCACATTCCTCAAACAAAATCTGGGCCTTGGGATCATTAGAGGGGTAGATAGTGAACTTGCACTTGGGCTCAGGTTCCAGCTTCACTTTCTATTTTCCCACTAGGATTGTGGCCTCTGACCAATCCAGTTTGATTTGTCCACCCAAATCCTTGCAAAATGTCCTACTCAAAAGCATTCCATAACTGGCAGGGATGTCTGCTACCAAAATAGTCAATTTCACCCTTTTGTCAGGGTAAGCTGCAAGAGCGACTCGTGCATCCTTAATCTGCCCAAGCAAGGAAACCTATTTTCCATCCATAGAATAACATCTACCAAATGTTTTTGTGAGTGATAACCCTAGGGCTTTAGCCACAGAGGAAGGCATAATGTTATCGGAGGCTCCTGAATCTATAATGCAGTTACTAAGTTTATGGCCATTGAGAAACAAAGACACATAGAAAGGATTGGGTTTCAAATCAGTATAAGGAGCAGTGGTTGATGAATTGGGAGTTGTTTTAGGGGCAGACAAGGGTGACTCAGATGAGGAAGCAAATAGTCTAGCAATGGGGGATTCAGTATCAACTTCCAATTGATTTCCAAATTCAGTTTGTGCAGGACTACCCTTAACATGTTTAACTAATTTGTCAAGTTCAGTAGGTTTCAACTTGAGATACTCAATAGGAGAAATTTGGATTTTTGCAGACTTACAGAAATCTACAATATCAAAAGAAGCATCTAGATCATTTCTATGTAGCAATCTATTTTCCTGAGCTTTCAAATTAGCATCATGAATTCTAGTTAAAGGCTCTTACCTTTGCCAGGTACTTCTTGTGTATTAGAGGGTCTCATATTCCTCTGACTCCTAGTGAGCACGGTGCACGAAGGATCTTCAAGCTTACCAATATTTCACCTCCCCTTTTTGAATCAGACTCATATTCTAGGAAGTGTATTTCAGAGCCGCCAGGTTCCTCAAAGTTCCTTTCTTCTTCTGTGGATTCCCCTAGCATATCTTGAGTAGCAGTCATCTGAGTATACCTAAGCATTTCAGGGCAAGAATTTCCATCATGGTCGGTAGTCAAGTGAAAAATACACATGTTTCCCCTCCCAGGAGGAGCTTCAATAGCCAATCTTGGCTGTACTGATGTCAGGGGTAAAGCTCTACCAGTATTTGCTTATTGATTCAAATTCCTTCTGCTTATATCTTGATACGGTTGTTGAAAGGGGGCACCAGTTTTAGGTAGTTGCCTCTTTAAGGCAATCATATCATTCACCAACCTTTGCACTACAGGATCCGTAGATGATGAGGGCTGGGCATTTGGCACCTGGACCTCTCTCTTCCATTTACCGGCCATAATGAGGTCATCTTCCAACCCGACTGCTAAGGCTTGTGCAGCTGGTAAATCAGCAATTACACCTCTCCTGAGATGGAAGCTAATATCAGGAGGCATAGAATTAACAAAGAAACATTTTTGATTTTCACCAGACGGTCTTTTAGTAGCATGGATTTTGTTTGCAATTCTATTAAATTTAGCCATGAACTCCCTCATAGGTTCATGAATCTCTTTCTTAAGCTGAGTCAGCTATGCAAGGAGGTAATGCTCATCCTCTGCACTTTTGAACCTATTTTCAAAAGCAGTCTTCATTTCATTCCAATTTGAAATTGAGGAATCAGTTAGGTGATAGAACCATTGTGCCACAGTGTCAGTCAAAGTCTGCACAAAGAGCCTTATGGCAACATCTTGGTGTTGTACACCTAAAACACTACATGCTGCTGCAAAACCACACAAATGTTCTTCTGGTGATTGTTTACCGTCTCCGTTGAACCTAGGCAAATGTTCTCTTGCATTTTTAGGTAAAGGATTTAGGTTAGCCCCTAGGTTCAAAGGCCCTATGGCTGCTCCCCAAGGTTGAGCCATGGGTAGAAAGTTTATAGCTAAGGGGATAACGGTGCCTGAAAGGGTTAAAGCTTGACAGACAGAGGAAGTAGCAGGTTTGGGAGGGTTAGGGGGTCTACTTCTAGCTCTTCTTGCATGAGTAGGGATATAAGGAAAATTAAGATTTTGCAGTGCTTGAAAGGTAGGGTCTTCAACTCCCTCTCTTCTTGAAGACCTGGTATATGGTCTAGAATCTAGCTTAAAATATTGAGGCTGGATAGGCAGTTATTGATTTCTTTGTTGTTCTTGATTTCTTTGTGCTTCAAGGACTTGGTTTCTTGCTACATTTTGTGCCTGCCTTCTTCTCTGCCTGAGTAACAACAATCTCAGGTTATCGGCCAATTCCTCTTGTTGTTCTAATAATCTACTTGCTCTTCTATAATCTTCACTATTCCGATGAGTACGCCAAGCAAGGGTATTCAACTGGCCAATAATGTCTTCCTGCTCATCTTGAAATCCAAGATTTGGTTGCAGAACAGGAATTATGTTTTCGTGTGGAAGCACCATTGTTGCTTCATATTCAGGCAAACAATCTTTAATTAATGATTTTATCTATATATCCCTAGCAGAGTTGCCAAAAACTGTTGGTTAACAGATTTGTCCTTATTCTGAAAATAATTTATTCTGACTCTATACCCTTCCTTTGAAGAACAAATGAGTTAAGCAACAAATGGGTGAACCTTTTAAATTAGTTCCCCTTTGAATTTAGGTACAGCTCCCTTTAAGATTTTCAATGAATTTAATCTATTCAACTATCCACATGCACTTTTAACCAGAAAATGCTTAAGGCAGACTAACATTCATACATAACCATGTTATGAATGCGATAGATTTATACAGTAACAATGAATAATAGGGTGCACAGATCCTATTTTTGGTACATTCAAATATATGAATACATTCACATGAGCTTACTGAACCAATAAATAATAAAACACATATGACGAGTTCTCCAAATAAAGAACAATTACCAGATGAAAGGAGATTTCACACAGAAAATCTAATTCCAAACATTCAGACGCACAAATCCAAATAAGCAGTAAGTGTTTCTTCTTCTCATTCACAGATGAAAATTACTCAGACAATCATCACATAATGTAAAATTATGAACAGTTTTGCCAAAAATTTCCTTCTTCTTTTCTTTTCTAAACTTTTGTATATCTCCTCCAAGATTTCAGAAACCTATATATATAAATGCCTTACTCATGTCCTTGAGTAAATTAAACCTAGAGTTAACATAACTCTGACCCATACGGGATTTAGTTTTTTAACAACTGAATTAAAAGATCAAGATGCTGAAAATAACATGATAAAGGAACTGAAAATAGAGAAAACGAGCCAATGAGGTCATGACTGGGACGACGGGTTTGTATCTCCGGATTTGTTATCGGTGGCCTAGGAAGCACGTTGGGTCTTCCATTCCTGAAAAGCAGCAACGAACTCCTAAATCTTTGGGAAGTTAGGAATACCGATATGCTTCATTCTTGACTTCCAAACCTCCTTTTCCCTTCGCATTTTACCAAATTTTTCTTTGTGTTCCAGAAGTGCGTTGATGCAGAGGTAAAGTAGTGATTTAACTTTAGAAATTCTGGAGAAGTCCTCAATTAAAACATTGTCATTTTCTTTGATGAAGCTGATTTTATCTTTGAAAGACTGGACCACTACATCGACGTCTTCCACTGGTTTTCCATCATCTTTAATGTATTTAATATCAATACATTGCAAGTCATTTTTCAATGATTGAGTGAATTCTGTTATTTCCTTAATTAACTTTGAGAGTTCAAAATGACCTTGCCGGGATATGGAGTTCCTCCATTCAATATTCTTTTTGTTCACATATAACAAATCCTCGTCCAAACCAGTCAGGCTTTTCTCTGTCAAAAACATCGCCAGCCCATATTTTTGAACTTCATCCATTTGGTTTATTACATTCATCTACTTGCCCTCATCTTTCGCCCAAACAGCGACCTGTGCTTTGAAATCTTCAATGGTGGCAGTAGTCAGGTCATATATACCCTTGGGCTCACGGATGTATTCAGTTCCTTTCTGCTCAATGTTATCCAACCAACTGTTAAATGTTTTTGTCACTATTTTGCTTCTATGAACCTGATCTAACATCTTTTGGTTGAAAGGTGATTTCGGGTCAAAAGACAGGGGAAGCTGTGAGATCGGCTGCGGGTTAGGGTTGTTAATGGCCTCAATGTACTCTGCCATTGTACGCAGAGTTTGTTTCAACTCCTTCTTATCCTTTTCATATTTCCATGTTCGACTGACCATCCTCTTAGTAGAAGCTTTGAGGTGGTGGACATCTGCAGCTTTGGAGGCAGTACTGAGATCCACTTTCTCCACAGTGAAATCATGCACTATTGGGTCCTGCACCTCTTCCTCTGTCACTGGCCTAGCAATTTCAGCACTCTAGTTACCAGTGCTTGGATCAATATTTATTCTAGATGTCGTCTTGAGTCTCTTGGACTTGGAGGTTTTCCCCAAACATTTTCTTACCATGTCCTCCAAGGGGACAACAAAAGGAATTACTTTTTTATTATCAGAAATAGAACTTTCTAGCCATTTTGGTGCAGGGGCTGAGGTTGTCTTCTCGGGGTTCACTTCATCAGAGGATTTACTTGAAATCATTAATATTTTAGGGGTCTCCAGAATGGCCTCTGACTGTAATCTAGTGTCAACCTCCTCTGTTCTGTTTGGGCTTAGCTCCTTGTCACCCATAGGTCCTTCTGAATCTTCTTTTGAATTCAAATCAACAATTATTGTTTCAGAAGCCTGTTTCTTTCTTTTTCCTTTAGTCTTCAACCTGGTAACACGAGATGGTAGAATATCTGTGAGGACTCTTCTGGATCTCTTAGTGACAGGGCTTCTCTCAGTTGATGTCTTGGAAGCACCTGCACCACAGATAGCAAGAGGTTGATTAGAAGACTCTATGGGAAGTGGTGATCCAACCATTAAAGAGATTTGTTGGACATTTTTATCCTAAAGTTCTCCCTGTCTTTTTTTTCTCAGCCATTTCTCAGTTCTTCTTACTACTGGAAGAGTTTTAACTTCAATTCTGTCTTCTTCCTTTTTGCTCCAGTCCACCTTTGGAATGGGTAAGTGTTTTACTTTTTCAAACTGTGGATCAACCACCTGTTCTCCATCATCATAAATTCCAGAAATATCCATGTTTAAATTGAGTGTAATTATTTGCCCCAAAGACAACCTACACCACAGCCTTCTTCTGACCTCGAATTCATCTGGACAGTCTTCCCAGTAATCCTCCAGTTTAGGAAGGTGTGAATGCCCTATTCCAGAATCTAGGTTCTCTCTTGCAAATCTTTTACTATCAAATTGAGACCTGGCAGTGAAGGATTGAAAATTAAACCTTTTGAGGTTCACCTCCAAATTCAAGGCATCAGATTTTCAATGGCATGAATAATGCCCAAGTTCAATAGGAAAAGAAATACCACAACCCCTTTTTGATGGAAATTTCTTATCAACATGTGCCAGTTGCCTACATACCTCCATCAGCACAAAACGATCAAACACATATCTAGGTAACTTCACAGGTTCACCATCAAATCCTCCAACTCTGATATAAGTGAACTCAGAAAATTAGATGAAGAAGCTACCATAGATACTGATCAGTTGCATTGCTTCACTGGACATTCTCTTACCTGGGTTCCCTGCCAATTCATAAGTCATTTCCCAGTGAAGACATCATTAACCCTTTTGTAATTTTCATCGCAATTCTTTCTCTACAACTGCGAATAATATTCATAAATTTTACTATTTTCAGCTATGGGTGCATGGGGTAGGTCAAACCAATCTCTTGTAGATGCTAGACAATAGAACAGGTACGAGGACATATAAAAATCTCTATTGCCCAGACAATTGCTCAAACTCCGATGTAGACAGTCAGCCACTATTTCGGCCCAATCCAAATATTGTTCTCCTTGAAGGATGACTTGTATGAAAAAGTACATCCAATCTTCCCAATAATAGGCATGATGATTGCCTCTCAGTCTGTGTAACAATACTACAATATCCCTTACTTCTTTTATCAAATGATCTCTGGTAAGTGGCCTGGGCAACCTTGAACCGCCCTTCTGAAATTTTAGTAGCCAGTTCCTCGCTATTACACTTTTGTAAGTTGGTCTCTTCTCTGAGAAATACCCATTGGAGGTAGTAATGTCAAGGCTGGAATACACCTCCTTAGGCGGTATCTTCATCACAGACATGAGGGTTTGTCTGTTTACATAAAATAACACATCCCCATTTGTATTTCTGACACATCTGTCCTGGGGGTCGTACCTATTCATACACTCTTGAACTAATTCTAGGCACAGTATAGCCTGAGGAAAGGCTGCGGCTTTAATTAAGCCACTATCTACAATTTTCTTCATTGTAGGGGTTTGAACAGGGTTTCTAGCTCTTTCTTTAAATTCCTCTAAATCATATTGAACCAATGCAGTATCTCCAAATTCTGAGTGAGAATAAGTAAGGCTAGGACCATGTTCATCCCCCAAACATGTAGATTTCAAAGACATGGTTGGAAGATTACAATAAAACACTTGGAAATTTGAAAACAACAGAAATTCCAGAGATTCTTCTTTCCAGCATAAGAACTAGGAGTAGCATATGGGAAATAGAACTCACCTTCAAGATATCTGAATTCACTATAAAAACTTGAATAAAAAGAGCCGTACACTTCTGGCGCTATCCTCCTCCGCGTTGCACAGTATGTTAACTTGCTAAACTTGGCTTGTTCTTGGTTAATAATGGCACTAACCAGAATGGATAATTATCGCTCGGAACAAAACGTGCCAAAAATATTTGAAAAGATGTGAACTCTGATTTCTTCATTAATAGCAAGTAGTATTCACGTGCCATCATGAAGTATAATGAATATCCACAATCTCCGCTAAATTAGAGCTCTTGGTCTCATAATGAGTTTCTGACATAATTTCCTCCAACTTTCCCGCTAAATTTGACTTAGAAAGCTGTGGGAACAAACAGGACCAAAATTACCAAACCTTTGAACTATTGAACCATTGAACCTTTAGGACATGGTTCAATGCGTTGGTTCAATATGGTGGTTCAAACATGCCAATCGGACCATATAGATAAGCAAAGGAGTGACTTACTAAAACATGAACTTAACTCATGAACCATTGAACTTGAAAAGACATGGTTCAATACGAAGGTTCAAAGATGCAAGGGTTATGTAGACCAACAAAAGTTACGTGGCTTTGGTAAAAGGCTTCCAATTATGAAACAGTGAACTCTTGAACCTTGAACCCCACTGCAGAGTACAAGCGGAAGGTTCAATGATACAATAATTACACAAGGTAACTGCGTGACCCGACTTATAAGAAGACAGAGTGTTGAACCTTAAGACCGTTGAACCATTGAACCTTGAACCCCCACCATAGAGTACGAGCGGAAGGTTCAAGTTCAACCTGAAAGTTTAAAGGCGCATAAGATAAACAAAATGACAACTTGCTTTATGAGACACTTAGACATATTGAACCATTGAACTTTGAACTTTGAGAATGGTTCAGGTTCAAAGGTTCAAACTTTAAGTAACCTTGTCTACAAAGACAACAAATGGATACAAATTGAAGGACCAAGAGCCGATTTACGAAACAAAGGCATGACCAAAAATATAACATGGTAAACTAGCTCTTGGCTCGGGAAATATTACCAATGAATAAATAAATAAGGGGCAACTCAAAAGGTAACACAATATTTCATGACTCAAACTTTCTAAATACATCAACAAAATCATGAGAACTTACAGACATTTTTACAGATATAACAAGGAAACAGGATGTTCCACATATTCCTTGCTACAGACACAGGCAAAATGCTACCTCGACACCCTATGCTCAAAGTATTTTCCACAAATCACTTCTCTTGCAGATTATCCAATGTTTTTCTATATCAGCCGTGTGTATCTAAATATACATATTAGAGTTCTTTATATTGACTCAAAACCTTTGCTACGGTTACAAAACCATCAATGGTTCAAATTCAAATTTTTGTGCCAGCTGTCATTTCAAAATATCTCACAAGAATATTCTCTCAGGCACAAAGATGCCTTTTAGAATCTTTTAAAATATTTTGACTTTACTTTGACCATTTACAGTACAAAATCATAACAAAGTATAACACAAAACAAATAATGAACAAGTAGCCTAGTCACCATCACTGGCATCTTCTATCTACATATCCCTTTTCTTATTATTCATGTATTGTGTCAACCTTTCAGTTAGGGTGGATATGGATGCATGACTAGTTCTCTGAGAAGCATCCTAGGTGTACTGCTATATTTCAATACTTGTCTTCAATGTCTGTGCTATGTTTTCTCTATCTTCTCTTCTCTTATGATATTTTCTAATCTTAGTGCTCAATTTCAACATATTTTCCATTGCTTCCTCATCTGACTAGTTTACAAGATCCTCAATGCATGGCTGGAAGTTGTTCTTGAATTCCCTTAGAACTGTGCTTGCATCAAATATTTGAGCCTGAAGACATGGATGTTTAACCAAATGTTCGACTATCTTTACATGCTTTTTCAACAAAACTTGAACATTCTTTTCTAATTCCTATTGGCCAAGCAAGGCCTTAGTATCCCTTCTTCAAACTTCAACTCCATCTTCATTTTAGGGACTTGAATGATAACTTGTGGGGTTATAACACCCTCATTTACCAAGGACTATATATGTCCTTCCAAAGCTTTGAGTTTCTTCAATTCATCTTTGTCCTGCTTTATTCTTGCTTGGCACCTCTGTACAATGTGAGCACAATTATTTCTCTTAGTGTTCTCATATGATCGAGGGTTAATCTTTGATGAGATCTCTTCTTAACTTCAACTTCACTATCACAGTCAGCCTAAAAATCCTCAATGTGAGGTTGATGCTTGAATTTATTATCTATGAAGTTATGAATCCTTTTGAATGGTTCAAAAGGTTGGGCTAAATCAAAAACTGGAAAGCCATAATATAACAATTCTTCTTCTAAAGTTTTAGCTACATCCTCATTAAAACACTGGTATTTTCCAATAACAAAGGGGAATTTGATGTTACCCCTATTAAACATTCTCTTATGCATTGCATAAATATCTAATATTTGTTTGGTTAACTCCAGCAACACTACTCTGTCTGATGGGTACCTTGGTAATCTAAAAGGTTTACCTTTAAACCCCTCAGTTCTAATGTATGTGAAAGTAGATAATTGAATATACCAAGCACTATGTAATGTGATTGCATTCTTTGCTACTTTAGACAACCTTTGATCTTTTTCTCCTGTCAATATCCTTACCAAGTACATAGAAAACAAATCATTCACCCTTATCCAATTTTTCCCTATCTTTTTTGCCTGTAGGTCTGGGTAGTGATCATATATCAACTTCTACCTTGGCCTATTTCCCAATGTGCCAATCCTCGGTATCCCATTCAATTACATCTTAGCAGCACAAGCATATACAATGTAGGATGACATTAAGAACTTCTTTTGTTTTTTAAATCTCAAGGCTTGTGCATAAATTGCGTTACTGATAGCCAAAGCCCAATGAACATCCCATATTTCTTCTTAGATGAATTGGATTATAGAAAACATCCATGTTTCAAATGTAGCAGCATCCTCTAACCCCATTACTCTACTCAGTAATGTAATCATGATATATATGTGCTCCTTGAAATCTAACCTGTACAAAGTCTTTGGTACCCTAGCAGCTGCCTTTGGCTTTTTATTTGAAGAATACCACTCATAGACTATTGAACTTTTACAAGATGCCTCATTCTTCTTAAAATCATCAGAGTATTTCTCTATATCTACTTCTTTCATCTTTCCAGTGGTCTTTAATCCAAAGGTTTATGTGATACCCTCAATAGACAAATCTGTGGACACCACTCCATTATGTTTTACCTTCCTAGAATTGAAATCATATATCTGTATACACTCAAAAACTAGGTCCCTAGTCTCCATTGCTAGTGGAAATCCTATAGCCTTGTACAATCCTACTTCCCAAATGTTTTTCATGGGCAAGGATGTGCCAGGCTCTTGGACCTTTTTCAATATTTCCTTGGAATCAAAATCTCCAATTTCAATATCTGTTACCCTGTGTGAACAATAAATATTTGAACTGTAACCTCTAATTGTAAATTCCTCTTTAACTCTGGTGTCTCTCTTTTTGGCTTTTCCGACCATCTTCTCCACTTTCTTTCCTTTTGGCAGCATCCTAAAAAGATATACATTTATTTTACAACCATGTCCATACTTACTAGGGTTCTTTGCTATACCCTTTTACCATTTAACTTTACCCTAAGCTTCTTTTCGTTTGAATTATGCATATGCACCTTACTGTGTTTAAATTTATGATTTTATCACAATGAATTATAGTAATTAACTAACTTAAATCCATTCCATTACCTTACTGTAACTACTGTAAAATTACCATAATCATATTTTGTAAAATCACAAGAAAGAGTTTTTTGGTACATACCTGAACTGAAACTATTGACTTTATATTGTTGACAAGATTTGTTTACCTTCCATCTTGATGCAACTATTCTCAAATTTTAATTCACCTTTCAATCACCCTTCACCTTAGCTCTATAAAATTCTCTGCAATTTAACTTTGAATGGAATTGTGAAGATTAACATAATCAAATTCTTTTTTTACTTCTTCAAACTTAGGTTTTCCAGTGGTAGATGTGCATTAAATGCTATAATTAAGGCATACAATTCAATTTGTGTTTTACTTTTCTCGTTCAATTCATATTTTAAATTTGGTATACGTTAGTTCTCTGCACTTTTGAGTTTTGTATATCATATACATGCACTTTTCCTTTTTCTATTTCACATACATGCGCAATAAATCGTTGTGCACTTTAGTGTTCTCTCTCTTACTTTTTGTATATTTTGTTTTGTATATCCTTACGTATATCTTATATAATCATCAAAACATACAAACTTAGACTCCAATGGGTTTATAAAACAAATTGAAATTATTTTCGAGTCCGTCTTTGCACCTAAGTCTTTTGTATAACACTTTTGTATATCGCACTCATGTATCCCAAACATATAGATGTGGACCCTACCTGATGTATACAATGTTCAAACCTTTAATTACGTCAGGTTTTGTATATAATTCCTTTGTATATTTCTATGTAGATCATATACATGCACATATACAAACATTTGTGATGTTGATTCTTTATCTTTTGTTATGAATATATGCACTTTATTCCCCTTTTAATACTCAGTTCAAATCTGCAAATGCACCTTTTACCTTTTGTATTTCTAATACATGCATCCGAATATACAAATGTAGACATCACTTACAATTCATTTTGTTTGACTTTCCTAGTTTCATCTGGCTTCATATTTTTATATAAGATACATGCAGTTATACATACAACAATACATACAAACATGTGCATTCACTCTTTGTTTTCAGCATTCGATTTAATTTTACTTTCAGGTCTGGATCTGTATTTGCATCAAAAGTATACAAAAAATAATGTAACTAACATACAAACGAGACATCCCTGACCTTATACATCATTTTGAACTTATTTTGACATTCGCCTATGTATCTTTTGCATTTGTATTTCTAATACATGAGTTATAATATACAAATACAACTGCGGATTTCATCATTTACACAGTTCACCATAAAACATCATCAAGTCTAGACTTGAATATTTTTATGTGTGCCATATACATCATACGATTTAAAACACTATGAATAAAGTGACCCGACTGACCAAAAGAATAACAAATACATGCAAATAACAATGTATATCAGATACAGTTTGATTACCATTCGTATAGCTTTTACTTTTCACCAAAAGAAGCATAACTCTCAAAATATGCAGAATTTTCAAATGGTTCAAAAGGCAGCCCTAGATTATTTTTCATGTAGATTCTATTGATAACAATCATTTATAACTAAGCAGTGTGTAACTCAAATTTCAAGCATCCAAGACATTTTACCTATACCGCCAAACAAGCAGAACCACACAAACCAAAAGCCAAAAGCCACAACAGGGGTCCTCATTTTGCTAAAGGGTAAAATGGGACGTGTTGTGAGCATCACAACATATGGATATATATGATGTATCATGACTAATGTCCTCTTATTGCATGTTATATTTCCTTACTATTCTTTATTATTCTGTCATTGTATCTTCTGGGGTATAAAATGACTTTAGAGACTTGACTGAGGCTTAGATCTCCAGACTGTACCCTCCCCATTTCTTGCCAATAGGGAACATGAAACACCAAGGACTACATGTTAAGATTTCAAATTATGGTTGCCAATTCATGATTTTATTTATCAATGGTTTACCTCTATTGCTTAAAGAACAAGTGTTATAAAATTCTTATCACTCAATTTTAGAATTATATGAGTGTGCATGCAAATTTGAGTGTGCTTTATTAGAACATGATATTTTAAATCATAGAATTTCTAGCATTCCTATGAGTTCCCATAGGATTGAATTTTAGAAAATGGGTACAACAAGAATGGATCCAATGTTAACCATAGAAATCATCATGAAGAAAAAATTAAACCAAAATCATTTAGAGTGTTTACTATATTGGAGGGTCCTCCTAATGCCACATTGAAACAATTTTTATAACAAAAAGTTATTACTTTTCCTCTTGTTAAGATAATGCATACATCTCAAGGAGTTACCCCACTTTACAAGAATTAAAAAAATGTGCTTATCATCACATATATAAACATACTACATATATTTGATAGATTCATTACATTAAAGAATAATTCAAGATCTTCTAAACAAAAGGGTGATACAAGTTGAGGATATTAATGATCAAACATGCATGTTTATCACCTCCACATGATGAGTATTATCTAATGAAAATGATTTATGAGGAGTCTTCCAATGTTAGTGATAGAGTATATTGGTTTTAATGACAAAACCACACCATATGTTGATGTTACACAAGAGGCTATCAAATAAAATGAAATGAAAAATATTCCCTAATGTATTTCAAAAAGGATATGAAATTGACATGACATTCTAATGGATGGTGTTGGTGTGTCACAACAACATATCTAGTTCCTTATGAAATTAGAGAACCCCTATTTTTATGTTTATCCTCTTGTGCTCTTACCTTGTATATCATTCTTAGCATAAGAACTCAATTTAATTTAATGCTTTTCATTTTGGTCTATTTTCTATAGGGTTTTTGTGGATATCTAATAGAGATCATGTTTTGGCCCCTATAATTGCTTTGTTATGTCTTTGCCTTGCCTTTTCTAGTGCCCTATTTCTTTCTTGGTTGTTTTACTTTTTCTCCTTAGAAAGGTTGAGTCAAATTTGGTCAAACTAAAAATCTAAGTGAAAAACTCAAGGTTGAATTTTTTAATCCTTTGGTGATCTTGGCATAAGCTTGCACTTTAGGAAAATAAAACAAATTCCAAATCAATATGCTTTAAGTTATCCTTATGTAGAAATTTAGGATTCCCATGGACTTTAGGATTTCTAACCTTTGTTTTGAAGTATTTATCTCCACTTTCTACATTCCCTTTCTTTCTCCCTGCATTTTCTTTTTTTTGACCTTCCTTCACATAATTCTTCCTTTGTAGACTTGCAAGTCATTCACAGACTTTTTCCATTTTGGTCTAAAGCCCATCCATCACTTAAATCCCCACATTTCTTTGCTTTGTTCTCTTTTCATGTCCATAAATACTTTTTTTCCAATGTCACTTTGTCCTTCACTTCCTCACATATATGCATTTTTTGTGAATTTGTGGACCCGATGAGGATATCTAGGCATCATCCTTTGTCTAGCATCCTTGCCTTCTTTGCATCACTACAACCATTCTCCATACGTATTCCTTCTCCCAATTTGTAGCATTTCCATGGAATTCCATACTTAATTTGAAGTCCCTTGTTTCCTTTCTTCTTTATATTCCTACATAAGGCTAGTCTAGTCCCTTTGTTTACTTGAAGGTGGATCTACAAGTTTGCAAGTCTCATGAGGAATTATGTATTTTAGACTTTCAATCTAAAATCTAAATGTTTGTATGGATCCCACACTCCCTTGAAACAACCAAATGGCTTATAATGTGAGGTTGATCTGACTTCTTGATGCAACCTAGACTTCCACAAGTTTCACCAACCAATTAAAGCCTACCACATGGTAATCCATTGCTTACCAAGCTAATGCCCTATGTTTCTAGTGATATGTTTTCACATGTCACCTTGTCACTTTTACAAACCAACAATAACATAACACATGTTGTCTACACACAACCACCCAAAATGAGTGGGAAACTTACTTTTCACATGATTAAATTTGATTCCCTCCCTATCAAAGTGATGATGTCCTTATGCATGTCTAGGGAATTTTTGTGCATTCTTTTTCTTGTCTAACCTACCCATGCATACAATTTCGACATCCTGGCTTGAATGGAACCTTCTATGACCTAACTGGCACATGTTTAAGCATAATGAAACCCTAAAAAAGTCATATGAGTTGAATTTGATCCATGATTACATGATTATGACTCCTTAATCACTATTTTGTAGGATTTTAATGGTGGACTTACTCAAAACTCACGATTCAATGACCAAGTAGATGAAGAGGTTATTATAGGAAAAATTCCTAGTACCCCAAAGATCAAAACATGATAATAAGACCTATGGGAAGATTATTCATTCTCTAGTTCAAACAAATTCCCTTTTGATATTTTAGTATCTTCCATGGTCGACCAACACACTCCAGGCTTATTCTTGCAAAGTATAAAGTACAATGAATAGAGATGCATACATTGTCCTAGATTTAAAAAATATTTATTCTATATCTTTGTGAAATGTGTCATGCCCCAAAGGAAAATGTAATGTAAAATGGAAAAGAGGGCTTGAATGAGAGCATTAGAGGATATTTATTTTAGAGGAGTTCTAAGAAATTTTTAGAGTGCTACAAGTTTTAGGGTAGGATTTTTTATTTTGTTTGGATCACTACTATTTCAAGGGTTTACCCTATGCTTCATATGTAATGCACTACTATTTTTGTTAATATAATAGAAAATATTTCAAATCATGTCAATTTCAAGTGTTTAGACTCTTATACTATGCATGTAAATGGTGTGTAATGGGTTTAAACCCTTGTTATTGAGTCCCTCTTTAAAGATAGCATGAGTTATAGTCATGGTTGTGAAGCTATAGGTTAAGGATGATCCTTAGTTCAATTATTATTTATTCTTCTAGTAATATAATGTTCTTTCTTAGGATCTCAATCTCTATTTCTCTGACCCTTCTCTTTTTCGTTTTATTTGATTAGTAGTAGAGTAGATTTCATTTTATTTTCTTACAAATTGTTCATGTATGTGTTGATATGTATTAACTTATTCAATTGCATGATGACCTTGCAACTCCTACAAAAGTGAGCTTAACTTAATCTATTAGATGAATGTTGAAAATATTCTTACCAGGATCCTTGTAAAACAACAGACACTTCCCCTTGAGTTATCCCACAAAGCTAATAACTAGCAATCCAGAGACCTTGTGGAGATCATCATTCTCCTTTCAAGAGAGGAATCATATCCTTGATTCTTGAGTGTTGGGTTGGGTGCCATTCTGTACCCAACAATTCTGGTACTGGAATGAGGGTAGGATATAATCTTCTTCTCTTCTCACTAGTTCAAGTTATAAGAGTTCACTTGAAAATTTAGACCTAAACCCTCATTCTAGTGGTTGTCAAGATATTGAAAACTCATTGTTTGATCCTTGGGACCTTATCATTGACTTGCAATCTCAACAAGGGATTAGTTTGTAAACACATTTTTAACTCCTTCAATTTTAGTCCTTTTACACTCTCAACTAACCCATCCTCAAGTCAAGTAGTATCTAGCCTTCAACAAATCATGGCTACAAACTTGACCACTTGGCTTGGAGTAAACAACCTACTTAACTTTTCCTGGTCAAGGACATGACAACCCAATTTTTTTGATAGGTTTGTACCTAAGTTTCAATATAATGGAGGTAGAATGGATTAAGAACACATATATGCCTATAAGGATGCTTTGATTCACACTCAAATCAATGAATAGGATGTAGCTTGTCACATGCTCCCTTATACCCTCAATGAAGCTGCTTATAATTGGTATTTATCCTTACTAGGTCAATCACTTCATGTAAAGGGCTTGAAGATGATTTTTTTTATCAATTTAGACTACTTGTTGACCCCACCATGATGTATCATCAAATTTCCACCTTTAGAAGAGAACCTAATGAACCTTTGAGTGTGTTTAGTACAAGATTCCATAGGATGTACTTAAGTTAATAGATCCATATAAACATGTTGAAGCCACAACTGTCTAAATGTATCTTATGGATCTTAACCCTCTTACTTCCATGTTTATGAGAGGACATCTCCCTACATTTCTTAAATTCATAGTTGTTTATATAGAAGCTATCATAGTTGAAAGACAACTTGCTCCCTAAGGATATGGAGTAGGACCTCTTCCTTCTCTTGGGAAACTAGTAACATATAACCAATTCCCAATGTCGAATCAAGCACTTTCTCATAATACACTAATCCTCAATCCACTTCCAAGGATGAATAATTAATATTAAAAATTTTCATACAATCACAATTAGATGTCTGTGCCTAATTAGGAAATTCACTTTCCTCTAATAACCTAGGTTATGCCTACCCCATAGTTGACTACACCATCTTATGAATAGTCAATTCTCACAAGTTAGTGCATCCAACCAAGTTAATCCCATGGGAAGTCAACCTAGTGTGCCAACATACATGAACAATTAGATGCATGTTAGTAATCCTCATAAATAAGCTTATCCAATGCCACAAAACCAACATTCATCATTATATGTACACTTGGATAGCTTTCAAAGGATGGTTTGATAATTGAATAATGATGTTTTAAACCTATAGAGAGGAAACACAAATAATCAAGGCACTAGAGGATATTAGCAAAGAAATAATCACAATTTATGGTGTAACAACCATCAATGGAACACACCCAAATAATGGTGGTGTTGATCCTAACTTGGAAAACCTAAATAGTCATGGAAACAACTGTGAAGCAACAATCAACATTGCACAAATGGATGGTTGCAAACTTGATTCCACTAATAATCATAATGAAATGGATTTTCCTCAATTCCATGCAGCTTTTGATATATTTCAACATAGGTTTGAAAATAATGAACAACTAACTACTCAAGGACAAAACTCAAGACAAAATTATAGAAAACCTAGGACTAATTTCATGTTAGGAGCACATGACCTTTTTGAACAATAAGAAAGTAAATTCAGGGAAATCATTGATAAAGTTCATTCTTATTAGCAATACCATAAAGGTGGAAACCATGCTTTGAGAAATAGGGGAAAACAACTTTTGACAATATCAATGTCACCGAATGTCCCTCATACTCCACCTGACCCTAATGCAATTAAATACTCAATCCCACCAAAAGGACCAAACATATCCCATCAATCAAAAGGAATCTCATAGTTACATAAGTGTTATATCCCTAACTTTGAATATGTTTTACTTTTTACTTTTGTACGATTCAATGATTTGACGTTTAGTAAAACTATCAGGAAAAATAAATGTTTTCATGAGTTTTGTTTATTTGACTATAATTGACATGTGTTTAAAAGTTGTCAAGATGTTATGATTTCATAAGGATTATGAAATAATTATTGATACACTAATCTCAAGTTAGTGATTGCAAGTTACATTTAGGAAATAGGTTTCCGCTCCTCTGAGAAAGGGAGGGAGAGCATCATCGAAGAGAAGAGAATAGATATAAGGAAAAGAATAGTTTGTCACCATTTTAAGTCTTGTGTTTGTGCAAATTAGTAAACCCTTGTGGATTGAGGTAAGTCATGTTTATTCAAGTGGTTTAAGTTTGTTGATCGACCTGACAACTTGTCGATGTCATTTAGAATCCTTTTGATGTCTTGTCACGTTAAGCTCATCGTTTTGAGAAATCGACGTTGTCGAGGTCGAATGATAGTCGTTCTATGACTAATGTGACTTTCTATCAATCATGTCGTTCCTTGCATCATAAATAAGTTTACGATTGCGTCTTCAAAGGTGAAGTTGGTAAAATTTTTAGCATGTTTCTTGTTTATAGTTTTAACATTGAATTTCATTTGATGTCAAAATGAAATCAACGTGATTTGCTTTTATATGTGAAGGGGAGATGAACTTGACCCAATCACACTTTGTGCATAAATATTACATCACATTATTGTTAATTCTTATTGATACTAATACCTATGCTTTATTTTAGATTATTATTAAGTTATTATTCTTGAGAAGTTGGTTTGAGGTTGTTAGTCGGGTTTAATTGATAACAACCTTTGTTATAGAAAGAATATTCTCTCTTAACCAACTTAAGAGCTTTGAATGAATTTTGAAGTAGTTGTTTGTTTAAGAAAGAGAGTGGTGTTTAGCACCCACATAATCCTCTCTTTGCATGCTCGAATCATGAGCAAATAGATGCATGTATAATGGAAATGCTCCCGGCCTTAAGGAAGTTAAAATAACTTTTTTAGAGTCGGGGTCTTTAGGTTAGATAGTCGTGGGTGGTTATGGGTAGAGAGAATGAATTAATAGTGGTTCTATAGTTCTGTTATGACAAAGAACATTGTTCTAGTAGGGAGGGGATTGAGAGAAAGAAAAAGAAACATCTCATGAGCAAAGCCATTAAGGAGTTAATGGTGTGAGTTGATGGTGACAACAATGTTATCAATAGAGAAGAGTAGACTATTTAGTAGGAGCTGAGTGGGATAAGAGGAGCTATGTCCGAGCTCTCTAAAGTTTGGAAGCTCTACGTTGAAAAAGGACAGACTAGAGATAAAGAAATATCTTATCCTTTTTATTTATCAACGAATGTCCTTAGGTATGAGCCAAGTCTAAATGCTGGTTTATGAATACATTTTATTCACAAGTTCAATTTAATGCTTTTATATCAAGTTTTCTTTGCACTTGAGAACATAGATTCATTTCTAGAGAAGTGTGAAGGAGCTTGGTGATAGATCATAGTCAATGTTTATACTTGATTGGAAACTCTTGTTGAATAAGATTGTTTGTTATTCTATTATGATGGAATAGAAAAGATATAACCCTAGCTTGACCTAGTAGGGTAAAGTTATTAAATGTACCTTTATGGTTACATCTTGTCTTAGCTATTTCTATATGGATTGACAATGAAGGGTCAAGTACCCTAATTATTAATTTTTATATTTACTTGTCCAAAGAGATATTTCCTAAATGATAATGTTTATCCTTGGTATAAAAACCTATTTGATAAACTAGAAGTTAACTTAAGTTATAAGTGTCAACAAGTTGTAGACCTTAGTTTTTGCAAGGATGCCAAGATGTTCCTATGAGTAGATAGTTATTCCATAAGGTCTATGGTACAATGACAGTGTCTTAAGAATCCATTTAAGTCAAAAAGACTAGATTTGAGTTTAACATGACTCTATTGTTAAACCAAGACTAGATTTAAACCTTGAAACAAGGAATAGAATGTCAAGGAGTCATAGACTCCATGTTGTAGTTGAAACAAGAGGGTCTTTTCAAAAGACTAAAACCTAGAATGTTGACAACTATATTAAGGACCCAAACTATCAAGGAAAAGATTGATTAAGTCTTAAGTAAGTATATATGTTGAAGAGTAATTTGGGAGACATAATTGACTACTCCTATGTTTTCAAGATTGAAACTAGTAAAGCAACTCAAGGGAATAGGCATTCCAGAGGATGGAAAATTATAGATCTTAATGTATGTTCAAATGAACTTATTTTAGTGTCGATTGAATAAAAGACAAAATTAACCTAGTTTGGGTTATTCCTAATATGATCTGTTCTAAGTTGGGTATGTTCAGAGATTCAAATCTCAACTCCACATGATTTTTGTACTTAAGATTATTGATATAGGTTTACTGACATGTACTTGAAAAATGATTATACATATGAGTCCATAACCTATCATAATGGAAAGTCAGTAGAATTAAGTAGACCAGAAGGTTGAAAGTATTTTGTTATCTTTATGATTCAAACCTATTTGGGTTGATATAATGAACTTAGTCAAAAGACTAGTTGCAAAAAGTGTAAGTACCCTTAAAGTGTTGTATGGATGAGGTTATACCTCGCATACTATATTTATACATGCTAAGTGAAATGTGTGGTCGAACAATGCCAAGAGGTCTAGGAAGACTAGAGGTATCTGTTCTTTCATTTTGTTATAATTATATTCTTATCTTTGGAAAACAAGGATGTTTGATATTTCCATATATTGGGTTAGAGAAGTTAAACCTTGGTATTAAAACCAGGAGAGTTTAGAAAGCTAGTATTCCAATGTCAGATATGACATTATTTATTATGGTTGACAGAGAATAGTTGAGATAACCATAGAACAAGATAGAAAGAGTTTAGGAGGCACTTGTTGATTGTAAATGTTTTTCTGCTTTTAGATTGTGTCGAGACTTGTTTTCTTCAATACAAGAGTATTAAATATTAGAACTAGTAAGTAGAGTGACAGGAGGTCATAGTGTTGGCAAGAGACACTGCTATGAAGAAGACTGGAATGTTGTCATTGGTGGCAACAAGGCAAAGAGTACATCAATATGACAAGAAGACATCATTCTGGAAGACCAACTTGGATTGGCATCAAGGCACAAAAGTATTCAAGTCTGGAAGGCCAAAATGACTAAGTATGGACAGTGTTTAGAGTAAGGAATAGAAAGTGAATCAGTACGCCTCTGTAGATGAAGACCTATAAATACAGTTTAGGTATGATGACTCAGCTGATTGATGATGATATATTCCAATGTTCAAGTCATGACTTCCTCCAGAAGTCATTTACAGAAGATGTCTAAGTATGGATGAACAAAGGTAAAACAGGGAATGTGTACATTGCAAAGTAAAAGGGTCCACATTCCTCCACAAGTGCATATTCTATTCTGTGGTTTTGAGGCAACTAAGAGACATGTCATAACTACCTAAATCCAATATTACAACCCTTGAAGTTCAACATTCCACATTCTACAAGCTTTCCAATATCGGCTTCTAATTTGATAGTAATTCTCTATGATAGTGCAACAGTTCCAAGATCCACATTTTGACATACAAGTTTATCTAGTTCCATAGATCTAAAGGCTTGTTAAGAGGTTGGTAATGATTGTTGGATATGATTTATTAAGTCTCTTGTGGTCCGCAATATGAGTTCTGATATGACAGATGAATTGATCAAGTATGTTCTTAAGGAACAAGCCAATAGGCATGGTAGATCCTTATGTGAAGAAGTTATAGCATCTGGATAATTAATCTAAGTGGTTATATGATTTAGACCAACCTATGTGAAGACCTATACATGTTTGTTTGAGTCCGCAATGCAGATTGAACACAAGATTAAGCCAACAGAGTACAACTCTTTGTTTACATGTTTTAGGTTTAGCTTGCCGATCTGATTAAGAGATAAATCTTGTTGCAGATATATATATCCTATGAATTTCATTTTGGTGTGATGAATGGTGTGCGAAGAGGTATTGTGTGTATGAAAAGCATACAAAGATAAGTTAACAACTAACAAAAGAAGAGAGATCTTATCCCTGAAATAAGAGCAGAGCAGTGAAACAGGGTAGACATAGATGAAAAGTGTTGAATCAATTTTTATGTGCTTCATTAGAGCTATAACCATGCATGTGTAGATGCAATCTGAGTAGCTAAACTTGGTAGTGAGCCATTCTTCTTTCTTCTTTCTTTCTCTAGGTAGTGAGCTTGTTTTGGTAGTGAGCCTTTCTTGCAGTGATCATTTCTCAAGGCAGTGAGCCCTAAGACAATGAGCCTTATTGTAATCTAGTATTGTGCTATCTTAATATATTGTGAGCTAACACTCACTGTGGTTTTTCTCTTTTTGGGTTTTCCACATAAAAATCTTAGTGTTCATGTGTTATGTCTTTGTGGTTGCTGTTTCTATGTCTATTCTACTTTCATGCTATTAACTTTGGAGATTGGATAAATAAATTTGCAAAGAAGTGGTTTTGTGGAATACTGATTCACCCCTCCTCTCAGTATTCCTTATTCTCAACACAGCCCCTAGGGCATTGTAAGTATGCGAGGGACTCATTGAAAGGTTGGAAATACCTGAATCTTTATATTGCAAGTTTATCCTTAGATTAAGGGTTGGTTCTAAGTCAGATTGACTAGAATGGATTTACAGTATAGACAAGCTTATGTCTAGAGATTATAAGTGATGACATTCAAATTGTAGGATGAGATAGTCTCTAAGTCAAGTCAGAGGTGTGTGGACACACAGTTATGTTCATTGCAAATGTCTATTTATATTGATTCTTTGGCCAAAGTAATACATCTGTCTCTATATGCATTAGTCAGTTCACAATGTCTAGATTTGCATACCCAATTAGTAGTGTCATACTTAGTTAGAAGGATTCTACAGTTGTATGACCATGTTGGCTATGTAGGACATATCACTAGGACTTAGATGGTAAACATGTTGGTTCCTTATATCTATACTCTTCGTGAAGGGTAGGGCCACTTCTAGGAAGGTGTGGGGGGCACCACCAGTCTATGGTTGGAGGTAAAGCACTCGGATGATACTCTCCCTCCCAAGCAGAAGACAAGCTGAGACTTGTGAAGACATATATCAATATTTCTAGATATAGTCTACTCCATGTTATAACTTATGACAATCACATTTTTGAGGTAAAACTATTCTTTATGCCAAGTGCAGTTTATGTATTGTAAATGAAAAGTGAACATATTTCACTATGATTCTATCTTTGATTATGTTATGATTTCAAGGTTGAAATTATATAGAAAGTTGTACTTTATTTCTTGTGATTATGTAAATGATATTTAAATTAAAAAATAATTATCAGTAATGTTTACCATGTTTATTTACTTTCTTGTAAATTCTTGAGTTTCTTCGAGTAATATGAGAAGGCATGTTACAATAAGAATGATGCCACACTAGACCAAGAAAAAATAAAGTACAAAATAGTTGAGGACATGAAATGATTAATTCTCATGTATCACTCTTAGATGTAGTCCAACTCCCTAAACAAAAGTAAATTATGATCAAGAATCATTAACAAGTCTTAAAAAATAACTAAGACAAGTCAAATATTAACTTCCTAGTGACCATTTATATCAAAAATATTAAATCACCCCCACTCTTGCTTACCATTAGAATCTTTGGAAAGAATTTACACAACTTCCTTGTGGATTTAGGTGCATCAATGAATTTTATGCCATATTTAGTTTACAAGAAACTTAGTTTTACACTTACAAAGTCAATTCAAAAGGTAGTAAATCTGGACAAAAATAAGGTAAATGTGGTTGGAGATCTAAACAATGTCCCCATGCAACTTTCTTCTGACCCCTGCATCCAACAAAACATAGAAATCCAAGTTGTAGATATCCTTGATAGCTTTGGCATGCTCCTAAGCTGAGACTAGTTCAAAACACTCAATGGCTACATTGCCACTGATTTCTCATATGTGGTTGCCTTAGAGGGAAGTACCTAATGAAATTAGGACAGAAAGAGAACCTCTCATGAAACTCCTCATCACAAACTATAACAAACCAAATGAAATTTTATTTTTTGAATTTGAGTTAGGGGTTTACAAACTAGAAAACACCAAGAAGAATGAGTTAAGGTCTACCAAGTATCCCACTAAATTGAAATTAGACCCAAATGTGATGTAGACACTTCAAATTAATGGATCAAATCTAAACAATGTTTTTGAGTAGGAGTGCAATTGATAGAACCCAATAAAAAAAGTCATTTGGTAGCTTATAGACTACAATTTACATGCACAGACAATCTTACAAAATTTAAATCATTGGTCTTAGGAGTGTAGCTCACATTGAAGAAAAAGGTTAAGACATTATAGGCCTTTGGTGAATAAAAACTAATTGTTAAGATAATTTGGTCACAATATTCCTTCCATGATAAGAAATTTTCTTACTATCAGTCTTGTGCATGGAACATAATTGAAGACTTTGATGCTTTCAATTGGCAACTCATACCAAGAAGAGAGAACCATGTAGCTAATGCACTTGTTGTAGTAGTGGGCTCCTTAGAACTAATTGACAACATGAAACTAAAAAAAATCATAGTTGATATTTTTCCAACCCTATCCATCCCAGACATTGTTAAAAACTTCCAAGTATTCAATGATGGAAAGCACATAATAGATTTCATCACTAGCTCTAGTATATTTGAAAATTATATAATTAAGGAAGAAGATATACTAACGGGTAAATTGGATGAAAATGGGATCATAGACTTAAAAACAAATACAATCCCCAAAGGCATGGTAATACTTGAATGCCTTTTTTATCGTGACTTTAAAAAAAACTAGAAAAATCAAGCCCTACATCAGAAAAACTAGTTAGTCCTTTCAACTTATTTGTCTAAGAGAAGTTCTAATTGCCAACAAGTGCACCCCTAAAGAAAAATCTGGCCCAATTAAAATTTTAAAAGATTATATTTATATCATTGCTTGGTTTTATGAGGATTTAAAAAATATTTCCACCATCCCTTATCACACGTACAATCCCTCTTAACCTAAATACCAAGCTTTTCTACCAAAAATAAAGACTTTTGAACACATTGCTAGAATCCCTAATCTTTAAAGAAGTACAAAAGTCCTCACTGCCTACATCATCTTTCGTGTTAGATATTTAATGTGGATAGATAATATAGTGCTTTTGCACATGAAAAATGAATAAATCATATTATGCATAGACTTTAAGAACCTCAAGTGATCCTCTAAAAAATAAAACTACCCTATGCCTTTGGATGAGATCTTGAAATTATCAATAGTTCCCAAATGTTCTCTCCTTGATGGTTACTCAATTGACAACCAAATATTGGTGGACAATTATAATTGACATAAGATTGCCTTCACAACCAAACAAGGAACCTCTGCTTACTATAGAATTCCCTTTAGAATTATAAACATTGATGCTACTTTCCAAAGAGAGATGGACATTTGTTTTAAAGAACTAATTGGAAAGTGCATAATCATCTATCTTGATGACATTACTATTTTTTAAAGAACCTATATGATCACAAAGAATAACTAAGAAAAGTGCTATAGTGCTATAGAGAATATGTGATACCTTTAAACACTAGGAAATGCTTATTTGGAGTGATTGATGGGATGCTCCTTTGACACATCATCTCTAAATGGAGAGTTGTTGATCTTGAAAGGGTAGAGGAAATTCTAAAATCCCTTTCCTAAAATTAAAAAGGAACTCAAATCCTTATTTGGCAAAATTATTTTCATGCATAAGTTATTCTCTAGCTTCACTAAAATTATGAGACCTTTGAACACCATGCTCAATAAGGATGCTCAAATTTTCTGGTCATCATAAGCACAATCAACCTTCAAAGAAATAGATCAAGAGAAGAATGAAATGTAGCCTTCATGAGATCTCCACTTCATGGAGTTGAACTTAAATACCTCAAAATTGACAAATAGGAATACACATTAATCAAATCCATCAAGAAGTTTTACTATTACTTGTTGTGTATTAAGGTGTTCACCATTTTCCTTGACCTTGTTGTTAAAAACAAGCTGATGTAAAATGAATTAGGTGAACGTAGGGGTAAATAGATCACTATCCTACAAGAGTTTGAACTAGAAATATAACCCATGAAAATCATTTGAGGTAAAGGATTGAGTAGGATTATTGTTGATTATAATTAGTCTCTTGTTTGTCACTAGGACATCATTGATCAAGTGTCTAATGAAGAGTGGATTGATAACATTATCTTGTACCTTGTCAATGGTCACTTCCCAAACCATTTACACCCCACTCAAAGACTTGCATTAAGACTCAAGGCCATTCTATACATGATTAGTTTTGGAAATCTTTATAGGAAGGCTCATGATGGTCTTTATTTGAGGTGTGTGAACAAATGGGAAGATGTTGAATCATGACTAGTTTTCCTGATAGACTTGGAATAGAACATGGTTCTAGAAGGGTCATGGCCCATAAAGATTGACATGGCCATATTAATAAATGCCACAAATGCCAAATTACAACTAGTTGAGAAATTCATATAGCTATGCCTTTGTAGCCAGTAGTAGATGTGTGTCCCTTTGTGATGAGGATTCATATGGCATAAAGCATAGGAATTATTTTATTATTATATTAGTTTTTATCCTATGTAAAAGGTAAAAGTTAAAATTTAAAGGTTAGTTTTCTAGTTTTTAGGAGCTTAGCTTTATTTAGCTAATTGTTATTTTATTTTTATTTTCATTTCACGTTAAGATTTGGATGGTATTCCAATTCCTTTAAATTTGGCATATTTATGCCTATATACTATTCTTATTTTTCCTCACAAATAGAGGATATTGGAAATCAAGCCTATAATGTTTTTGTAGAGATTATTATATTTTGAATTTGATCTTTGATTACTTTGCTTTCTTGGTTTCCATATCACCTTTTCAAATGGAGATTAAACTTCTTAGGCATGATCAATCCAAGCTTCTCTACTAGACACAAGTTCATAATCACTACCACCAACTATTGAACTATTTGGGTTGAATCCCAAGCTCTTAATAAATGTACAAAAGATGCTTTCATTAATTTCCTTAAAGAATGTATCACCACTAGGAATGGATTGTCCTCTATCTTGATATGTGACAATGGCCTAGTTTTTGTATCCTCTAAATTCTTCAAATGGACATACAACCAGGGGATAGTTTTTAACTTCTCATGCAATTATTATCCCCATGGAAATAGACTAGATGAATCAACCAACAAGATTATTATTATTGTAATAAAAAGTTACTAGACAATAATCCTCAAGATGGGTATAACTAGTTGAGGTATGCTTTATGGGTTGACCGTATTCACATTAAGGATTCACTAGGAATCTTGCTCTATAGCATAGTCTATTTCCAACACCCTATTTTCCCTATGAACTTGAAAATGACCATTGTAGACACCTAAAATTGACCACTTTATCTCAACATCAAATCCTGTTCCCCTACATCAACCACTTTGTCCTTAAACCATCCTAATTATCCCTAAATCATCCTAAATTGTCCTAATCATGATCAGTTATTCCCTGATTTATCATGTTTATCTAATTGACTTGATTATCAAGAGTGGAGCCTATCATTATCCCTAATTATTCCCATTTATCCCTAGTCCTAGTCATTTATCCCTAATCCATAAATCATTATTCCTAAGTCCTAAATCATTTCCCTAAGTCATAAATTCCCTTTCCTCACCACATGATTTAATTAATTAAAAATTAATTAAATCCCACTTTCTCTCTCATAAATCAATAAAAGAAATATAAAATTATTTTATTTTCACCCTAACTAATTCATAACCATCTCCATAAAATTAATAAAATCAATTAATAAATCCTTTTATTCTCCACCATCGATCTCATAACTTCCTAACCAACTTAATCCTAGCCATTCATCTCTCATAGAATCCTCATCGTTGATTTACTTCTTCAAAGGTCTATAAATTGACCTATTTGGAGTTCATTGCCATGAATGAACGATCTATCCCACAACTTCATGCTATCGAATTGAGAAACCACAATCAACATTTGAGCACATCTACCCTCATGGTGCAATAGCATCCAAAATTGAGATAAATAGATATCCAATTTGAATTTGGCAAACCTTGGTGATGGGTAAAGTAGGCCAAGTTTTTGGGCTAAGTGACCCTAAAAACATGCTATGGGTGTGGACACCAAAGTGAGTCAAAATGCAATGTGAAATTACAAAGGTATGTAATTTTCTATGCTACAGTTGCCATATCTTTCCTACATACCCTAGAAGTGTATTTGAGAAATAAAATGTTAAACATATAATGAGGGAGCCATACCAGAATGGGTAGTGGTTAAATCACTTTGTCCTACTGAGGTTTTCTATAATTTCTCTTATAGAATTTTACACAAATCAAACACCTTGCCCTTGTAAAACCATCTCGTATAAAGTCAAAATGGTCATCCCTATAGTGGATCTTGACTTGTGTAGTATATATTTTTGGGTTATGCCCTAGGTTGCATATCTTACTATAGGGTTTATATTTTTTTCAATGGATTGGTTCCTTCCATTTGGTGTTGCTCCTATGATATCTTTAACTTTCTGGTTGCTCACTTTCTTCTTTGAGTGTAATTCACCCTTATTCTAGAAAACTATGACTACATAGATTACCTCCTTTATAATTAGTGGGTTTGGTCTAGGTATAGGTATTCATCATGGATGCAACTTAGAATTAGGTGAATCTAGGCATGTTGTGCTAAGAATTCTAGAATTCCCTCCATGTATCTGACTCTAATTTGGTGATTTGTTGATATTGTAGAAGATATTCCTTAGATCCAGGATTTAGCAATATCCTTTGGAGAGGCTCGAAGGTTATGTGGTCAATATCTATCATGTTAGCATTTAGATACTTTTGCACATGTTTTATGTATATGACATTTGCAAGAACCTTTGAAAATGCTCTGTTTAAGTCCATTTCCATGGATTTGAAAGGATATTTCTTGTATTTCAAACATGAGTTGTTTGTTGTGTCAACCAAAATTGGTGTTGTCATCTTTTGAATTGCCTTCACTTTATTTCCCTTTGTGTAGATTTCTTCTTACTTCTAGATTTATCTCTCTTTCACTTTACAACAAAGCTCTTCACAATTTTCACATGATTTTTTCTTGGAATGCATAGGCTTTATAGATTTTTTATGAGAGTTGTGCATTTATTACACCTACCTACCCATAGTCTTCATTCCAATCCTCTTGTTGGAGTGTTATTCACATGATATTACTTTACACTAATGTTACAATTGTGAGGGTAAAATGGTGATCAATGAAATGAATAATAGATGACCCAAACATCAACAGAATAGTGAAACAAAGAAGATTCAAGTAAACAAAGCAATGAATAAACACAGCAAACCTCTTCCGTTTCGAAACTTCTGTTGTTCGCCTATCACGAATCGTCCTTTCGCAGATGAGATGAGCCCTCAGAGAGTGCAATCTTTTAAAGCTGTTTGAGGAAGTCGATAGTGAACGGCTATGGTGTGATATGCAATGAAGGTGAGCTCCAATGCAACAAGGGTGATCTCAAGCTTGTAGATGACAAGTGGGTGCCAAAGGCGTGTTGGTGATATTTTTGCAGAGTAACGATGTCAAAATCCTAGATGAATAGAATGGAGGGATGAAGCTTCATTTATAGACTTGGAAGAATGGAAATCAACGGTTGAGAGGAGATATGCAGATCGATGGCTGAGGATGGTTGAGGAATGTGCAACCAGTGGAAATGTGACAAGTGTCCCAGCTCCATCATGAAAGGGGGGATGTGACAAAATTGATTGGAGAGTTAACTCCATTGACTGGTCTGTTAACAGAATTGACTGATCAGTTAGAAGAGTGGATTGTGGAACTGACTGGATTGATTGAGGATTTGACTCAACTGACAGGTTAGTTAACAGATTTGATTGATTGGTTAACTGACCTCTGATTGGAGAAGAAATAGGCCATGTGGGTGAGGGAAAATAAGGCAATTAAATATTAAATATATTTAATTACATGTGCAACCTGATGAGGTGGACAAGGTGAGGTGGAAAAGGTGAGGTGTAAAGGTGACGTGGAATTTTGAATTTAGAACTTTAGGATAGAGGAATTAGGCTTAATTAAATAATTTATGATTATTTAATTGTGTAGGACAAATAGAAGAATTTTAATTAAATAAATAGAATTTATTTAATTATGGGATAGTGAATTGATTAAATAAATTTGGAACATTTATTTAATTAATAGAAGAAGGGAATAAATATTTAGAATATTTATTTAGGATGATTTGTGTCATTTTTAGGCGTATACAACAATATGTTACATCTTTGTGTCACTTTTTCACAAGTATTTTTTCCTTATGTTTATTTGTAGTAATTTTTATGTCTTGCACCATTAACATAAACTATTAAAGGTTCACTTTACAATGTTTGCAACTTGATAGCACCAAACTTAGTTATTTCCACAATTCTATATGGTCCCAACCATCACAATTTCAATTTCCCTTGATTCTTAAATATTCTATCATACAAGATAATTGTGTCATTCATTTATAAAATCTTCTACCACAAATTTCTATCATGCCATTATTTCTAGTACTTCTTCTCCAATCTCTAATGGTAGGTACTAACTCTTCATCTAATTTTTCTAGTTCCTTTAGTATTTCTTGTAAAGATTCATCCACATTCAACCACAATCTATTAGCTACTCTCAAATTGGGTACAATATATATTGAATGGGTAATGTTGTATCAACTCCATACACTAATTCAAATGGGAAAAAAAATGTTTATATTTTATAAGTTGTTCTGTAGGCCTATAATATTGTTGGTATCTTGATGTCCTAGGTTGTGGTGTTACTATTACACATTTTTGTAAGTGCGGTGTCTATAATTTTGTTTAGTGCATCACTTGCTCCATTTTCTTGAGGATGTTTAGTGCATCATAAAGGTGTCCAATAGTTTTGTAATTGTTCTATTGAAAAAATCTTTTCCTTGGTCGATTGTTATGCTCAATGGATAACCAAACCTTGTGGCAATATTTTGGTAAATGAATTTTATGGTGATGTGGGTAGTACAATCTTTAGTTTCTTCTTATTTCACCCATTTTGTGAGATTATCAACCCCTATTATGATTAATCTTACTTTTTATTTCTTTACAAGGGGATCAATGTGTCAAATAAAATCAATTAAACATTTCTGAAATGGGGCTTGTGCTAGTACTAGATATAAGGGCATCTTATCTCTTGTATTAGGTTTCCATACACTTTGACATATGTCACATTTTCTTGCATATTCTTTTGAATTCTTGAATAATATAGGCCACCATAATCTTGCTAGTAACACCTTTCTTGCAATGCCTTCTCTTGAATTGTGTCTATTAGCAAGAGACACTGTTATGTAGTAGACTAGAGTGTTGTCATTGATGGAAACAAGGAAAACAGAATCCATCACAATGGAGAAGAGATACTATTCTGAAAGACAATCCTAATCTAGCAACAAGGCACCAAGCATTCTAGTACGGAAGCCCTAAATTGGCTAAGTATTAGAAGTATTCAGGTATGAGACAGGAAAAGGATCAGTACTCCTCCACAAGTGAAGATATGAAGATGCGGCTCAGGTATGATGTTCATAGTTATCTATTGATGTTACATTCCAATAATCAAGTCATGACTTCCTCTGGAAGTCGTCTAATGAAAAGACTAAGTACAGGTCAGCAGTAGCAAGACATAAACAATGAACAATGCGGAATGAAGTGGTCTGCATTCATCCGCATTAGCATGCTTTGTTCTATGGTTTTGAAGTAAGGTAGAGATAGGTCATGACTATCAGAATCCAAGTTTGTAGCTCTGGAAGTGTAGTAGATCTTATTCTATAGGTTCTCCAATACTGACATCTAGTATGACAGCGTTACAGTGTGATAGGGCAATAGTTCTAAGGTTTGCATTTTGGCATACAGATTTATCTTGTTTTACAGAGTTGAAGACATGTTAAGAGATTGATAATTATTGTTGAATATGGTTCATGAAGTCCCATTTGGTCTGCAACATGAGTTGTGATGCGACAGAGGAACCTATCATATATATTATTAAGGAACAAGCGGACAGGCTAGTTAAATCCTTATGCAGAGAAATAATATGAGCTAGATGATAAATTTAAGTGGTTGTATGATTAGATCTGACACATATGAAGACATGTACAAGATGGTTTGGGTTCGCATTGAAGATTTAACACAAGAACAAGCCGACAAGATACAACACTTGGTATACACGTTTCACAGTTTGCTTGTCGACCTGATCATGAGAAAGATTTAGTTACAGATATAAATAGAGGATGGATTTTGGTGTTTGGTTGTAGAGAAGTGTGATTTGATGTAGGTGGATGTGAAATATATGAAGATAGAGTGGCTGTAGCAAATGAAGAGAAATCTTGAGTGTATGTAAGAGTAGAGCAGAGAAACAAGGGCAGACTGAAATGAAGAGTTCTGAGTCAGTATTTATGAGCTTAATTAGAACTATAACCATGCATATGTAGATGCAATCATAGTAGTTCATCTTTGGTAGTGAGCCGCCCTTCTTCTTCTTTCTTCTTCTAATTGGTAGTGAGCCTTTTCTCTTGAGCAGTGAGCTCCGGGTAGTGAGCCCTAAGGCGGTGAGCCTCTTGTAATTCAGTATTGTGCTATAATAATATATTGAGAGCTAACACTCTCTGTGGTTTTTCCCTCCTTGGGTTTTCCACATAAAAATCCTAGTGTTCATGTGTTATTTCTTTGTGGTTGCTATTCATTTGTTTAATCTGCTTTCACATAATTGAATTTGGTAAATGGATAAAAGAGCAAGTGCATAAATGGTTTTGTAGAACACTGATTCACCCCCCCTCTTAGTGTTCATTGTATTCAACAACTGGTATTAGAGCAAGGTTCCTTGGAAGAAGCCTAACAGCTTGAGGAAGATTTGGGAAGGCGTTCTCATGGCAACCAAAAGGTATCTCACTTATTCTGAAGCAAGTCACCATGGAAGCATTCAGATTGGTGATCATGTCTATGTTGACAATGAACAATTTCAAGTAGCTCTAGAAGATATTGACAAATCTAAAGTAGACATCAAGGAGTTAGAAGAAAACATCAAGGAAGCAGATGATTGCATTCTGAAACTAAAGGAGCACCTCAACAAATCTTAGGAAAGGAGGAAAGAATTATGTGAGCAACTAAATCAAGCAAATCAGTCTACAGATAAACTCCTTAAATTGATTGAAGAAAAGAACCAAACTAAGGAATATTTGAATCAAGTTGTGAAGGACAAGTCTACTGAATGTGACAAACTAGAAAAAGAAGTTTTACTCTTGAGGTGTGATCTAGAAGTAACCAACAGTTACAAAGAAAAGTTTAAAAATTGAGCTCTGCAAAACTTGATGGATTACTTGCAAGTCAAAAGAGTCCTGATGATAAACAAGGTTTGGGATTTGAAAAGGGAGAAAGCTCATATGTCAGATTAGAGAAAGGAAGAAGCAAAAACCATCCAGTAAAGAATCAAGAAGGAAGACATAGAAAACCTCCAGTCAAACAACCAAATGCTCAAAGGTACCCATCTTTCAATGGCTATTGTTTTAAATGCAATAGGGATACTCAGTGTAGAAGTAGAATGAATCAAAATGTTCCATCTTTTTCTGGTCAATGTTTCAATTGCAAGAAGATTGTCTATAAAGCAAATGAGTGTAGAAGTGTGTCAAGAAATGTGCCAAACTATTCAAAAAATAGTCAATCCTTCAATGGAAAGTGTTTTGCATGCAATAGATTTGGGCATATGGCTAACCAGTGTAGATCAAGGCCAAATTCAAATGACAAGAGAAATCAAGGTCAAATAAATATTGTGTGCTACAATTGCAACAAGTCCAAACACTTTGCTAGATTCTGCAAAACTAGAAATGTGGAAAGAGATTATCCTGTAGAACAGAGGAAAACATAATAGAGAGATGATAAAGGCACGAAGAAGGTTGATCTGGTAGAAACCAAGAAGGAGATGAGTATGATCTGGATCAAAAAGGATGTGAATGAGGTTAAGGATGGATCCGCACCAGCATTTGGTGTAGATACTTCCTCTGGGAAGTGAATTGAGAGCTCTGGCTTAGGGGGAGCTACATTGAAAATCTAAATCCCCTAGCCAAATGATTAGTGCTGGAATCTGGCACAAAGATATGATGAAGAATTTGTCTTGAAGAATCTCGTGAAGGAAAAATTAGAAGGAATAGGTTTAGTATAATGAATTGCGAAGCAATCCTAACTTACTATGTCTGTCAAAAGAAGTTAGACAACTTTTTGGAGCATTGACATTAATGATAGATAGGGTTTCACAAACAAAGTAAAAAGGGTCTTGATTCATGAAAAAACTGTTATCACCCAGTTTTGCACCCTTGCATGAAGCTGTTAAAGCTCTACAAACTGGAATAACATGGGGATTGATCTCTAAGTGTGGGACTTTGCTAAATGAGATCAAACCTCCAAAGAAGGCTGGTTTCCTTATCTAGCTATCACTTAAAACTACTGAATTTTGGGGGAAAAGGGAGAGAGAATGCTTGTAATGAAAATGAATAAAAGCTTGCAAACATAAAAGGGTGATATACCAGACAGATTTAAAGAAACTTCCATAGAACTGAAGGATGCACAACACAATCAGAATATTGCAAGTAGGCATACACAGGTTAGATGACTCTAGCAGAGGCAAGAAGCAATACGATTGAGAGGAATACAAAAGTCACAGACAAACCATATGCAGATTCACACAGAACCAAAAAAAATAGTAAAGAGGTAAAAATAACTTGCATATATTTGACAGAGAGGCAAGGTTATAGTATATGAAAACTCTGTTTGGAAATACAAAGACCAGAATGCCAAAAAATTTCCAACCCTATTTACATCAGATGAATGCATATATATAGCATTCCAAACTATCCTAGGTCGGTTACAAAAATTGTTCTATGAGCTGTCATAGAAAAATATCTCAATCGATGACTGTCCAGCTGCATCAGTTATGGCGTCGAAATCTGGAACTGGGCGGATGGGGAGATATTTAGAGTCTTTATTGCAACTGCTTACTCATTGCCAATCTTCAGCCAACACATCAGTGAGGAGATATTTTGATCATGAATGTGAGCAGCTTCCATACCTGTAGAAATGAATGCAAAAACTATCTACATCTCGTTCAAGAAGTCGCTGAAACATCTAGTCGCCCAAAATATGCAACTCCAGATCTAAATTTGAAAAAGTGACAAAACTCCTGAAAAACCCTATCAAATGAAAGAGGGGACCAAAATATACAACTTTGCTTCTTACAGCAGGTCAAAATTCACCAAAATGGAGGAGATACAGGTGGTCAAAGATTTGGTCAACCGCTTGTATATATCGCTTCTGCATCTCTGTGTATATCACTTGCATCTTGGCGCCTGAATCGGCGTTCAAAAATTTATTTTGCAACTCCTTTGTACATACATGGCACTTTGCATATCGGCCCCTGTATATCCTTTGTACTTTCAAAATTGCATATACAAACAAGCTCCCTTGTATATGCGGGCCCTACCACTTGTATGTTAGCTTGTATCTGGCCTTGCATCTTTGAAATGTGCAAGTGAATCATACAAGCAGAAAAGTATATACAAAGTGCCTGCCTCGGTGGACCCCACCATTTGTATTTCCTCTTCTGCATATGCAAAATACAAGCTGTGGATCTCAAAACACCATTATCTACATTTCATTGTTTTTCCAGGTCCAGCTTGTATCACCTTCTCATGTATATTCTGACTTGTATATCGCCACGGATTCCAAACCTTTTATGAAGTAGATCGGAAGCATTTTTGAAATCTGGTTTACATATGTCTTTGTATCTGTTCCTTTGTATGTCAAAACATACAAACACCTTTCAAACATGGCAGACCCGAAAACAACATAGAACAGATTGAAACTTATATCGGGTCTGGACTGTATATGTTAGCTTTGTATATCAGCTTGTATGTGCAAACATACAAACACAACATACAAACCCCTTACATACAAATAGGGGATCTTTGAAGGAATATTCCCTGAATGCATCTTTTACCTTGTATATTCCTATGCATATTTCTTTGTACATGCGAATATACAGGTTAAATATACATTGCACTTTGTATATCCCCATGCAACCCTATATACAAACTGAGAATATTTCAAGAATCTGTGAAAGATTCCCTGTTTGTATATGCACTTTCAAAGCCTGATATACAAAGGAAATGTGCATAACTTAGCCTTTTTTCATTATTTTCTAAGGCTGATAGGGATTTGCAAGCCCGCCAAATGTATATTTGAACTGTATGTTGACCAAAACTTTGACCATCAATAACTTCTTTATTTGGCCGAATTTCAGGGTGATGTAAAAAGCAAACCTGCCTATTTTTTCAAGCTCTTTCCAATGGTAAGGTTTTTTAGGCAAGAATTTTAGGAAATTTGGCACTTTAAGCTTTATAGGAACATTTTCCAAAGGATTTTCAAGGAAAATACTAGGTTGACTGTTTGGCTCTGGTCAGAGGAAAAAATGGGTCAACAATTTGGTGACTTCTATGGGATGTTTGCCTGCTAAACAGTTAGATCAGTGGCCTTATATATCTGTTGGGCATAGAGTCATATTGAGACTAGAAATATATAGAGGCTCTCTGACTTTAACAATTTATTACAGCAGAGGGGAACAGAGAGACCAAAACAAGACAAAATGTTGCAAGCAACCACTCAACTGTGCTAGACAGCACTTAGGGAAAGCAAAAAGATCTAAACTAATGTGCAAAAGCACTTATTGAAAGCATAGAGACCTAATTTATTGATTTACAAGGAACTCATACCTCAAAACACCTCTTTAGGTGTATCCCATTAACTGGGATAGGCAAATTTTGTCCATCCATATTTGATAACTGAAATGCATTGTGCTCCTTGAATTCAGTAATTAGAAATGGACCACTCCACATGTTGTCAAATTTAGAGTACTTTCCAGGCCTACTCTTCAATTCATCCCATTTGAGCACCATATCACCTTCTCTAAAGGTTCTAGGAGTGGCCTTCTTATCAAAATTCCTTTTTGTTTGAAGCTGATGATATTCCATAGTCTTCATAGCCTTGTCTCTGATTTCTTCAAGCTCCATAAGCTATGCATATCTGACATCCATGGGATCCTCTTCTTCAAACATCTCCAGCTGATTCATGATGTCCAGTGTTGGTAGTTCTACAGAGATAGGCAATCTTGCTTCCTTCCCATAGACTAATGTGTATGGAGAATTTCCAATGGACCTCTTAGGAGTTATTATGTCTGCCCATAAGGCATACTTCAAATTAGTGTGCCAGGTCCTCTGGTTATCCTCCATTGATCTTTTAATAATTCTTATGAGATTTTTGTTTGTAGACTTAGCCAAACCATTACCCTGTGGGTAATAATTGGAAGAAGTATTCAAATAAATCCCATTCTTAATAGCCCAGTCAGTTATCTTTAGGCCAACAAAGGCCAAAGCATTGTCAGAAATGATAGACTCAGGAACTCTGAATCTGGATATCAAATCATGATAAAAATTTAAAACATTTTCATTTGATTCCTTTAGAGCCACTGCTTCAGTCCATCTTGTGAAAAAATCTGTAGCTGTAAGAATCCACTTGTGGCCTGCACTTGATGGTGGATTAATGGGTCCTATGAAGTCAATACCCCATCTCATGAAGGGTTGCTCTATTTGAATTGGTCGTAGAGGTAAGGCTGGCAGCCTCTCTTTTCCTGCAAAAGTGGCACACTTTATACATTTCCTCGCCCATGCATGGGCATCCTTAAATAGGCTGGGCCAGTAATATCCAGCTCTCATTATCTTCCAAGCAGTAGTCTTTGGGGTGAAATGACCCCCTGCTATTCCATCATGAAATTCATGTAATACCTTATCAGTCTAATCTTTAGCAATGCATCTCAGCAATACACCATTAAAATCTTTCCTGAAAAGAGTGTCAATAATCAAAACATATGGAATGGACTGCAGTCTATAATATCTTCTTTTGGTTCTATCCAAACCTGCTGGACATTTGCCAGTTTGCAAAAATTGAGTCATATCAATAACCCAACTTGTGCCCACTGCCTCTACATTACCTTGAGGTGCATCCTCAATGATCAAAAGTGTCTCATCCCCTTTTTCAGAACTGGTAGCGAGCTGCTCACTGAGCCCTTTGCCTCTGACAAGCTTGGTTACCTGGATATCCACGTCATATTCCATGACCTTGGTAATCCAACCCGCTCTCTTCTCATTAACATCTTTGCTCAACAGGAACTCCTTTATGCTAGGATGAGCCACCATCAAATGTATCTTGTTATTAGAAACAAGATGCCAAAATTTCTTGAGGCTCCTTATCACTGCAAGGACGTGCTTCTCAACAAAGCTATACCTTTGTTCATATTCTTCCAGCCCATGACTGAAGAAAGCGATTGGCTGTTCAAAGCCGCTACTCTACTTCTGCACTAAAATCGCAGAGATTGTATCTAGGCCGCCATAAGCATATAGAATAAAATCTTTGGAAAAGTCAGGATTTACCAAGGTTGGTGCAACTAACAATGCTTCTTTTATAGACTCAAAGTTGAGTCTGGCCTCTTTTGTCCAATTAAAGGTTATATTCTTTTTCAACATGGATATCAAAGGCTTCAAAAGGTTTGCAATATCAGGGATGAACCTTCGCAAAAAATTAATTCTGCCAATAAAACTTTGTAATCCCTTCTTATGACTTGGTAAAGGCAACTCCAAAATGGCCCTTACTCTTTCAGCATCAATGGTAATGCCTTCTTTTGAGACAACATGCCCTAACAGCTTGCCTTCATGGACAGCGAAAATGCATTTGTTTTGATTAAGGGATATCCCAAACTCTCAGCATCTCTCAAAAACTTGTCTTAAGTGGGATAAATGCTCAAATGCATCTTGGAAAAGACTGTTATATCATCCAGATACACCAGCACCAGTTTATAGAGCAAACCTTTAAACGCCATATCCATGGCTCTTTGAAAAGTCAAGCCAGCATTAGAGAGACCAAAAGGCATTCTCTTGTAGGCCATGGTTCCCCATTTGGTAGTGAATGCGGTTTTAAATTGATCCTCCTCCTTGACCAACACTTGATTGTAGCCATAAAATCCGTCAAGCAAGGAGAATCTCTCAGAGCCAGCCACTACTTGTAGAATCTACTCCATCGACAGAAGTGGGTAGTGATCTTTTAGGGAGGCTCTATTTAGGTCCCTGAAATCAATGCACACCCTGACTTCTCCATTCTTCTTCCTCATAGAGACAAGGTTTGAGACCCAAGAAGTATGCTTGATGGGAAAAATGATCTTTCCCTCAATTAGCTTAGTCAATTCTTTAATCATCAGGGGCTCCAGCTTTGGATTTCGGGGTCTTTGCTTTTATCTCATAGGTTTTGTACCTATTTCCAGCTCTATGGTATGCTGAGCAATATGAGGATCAAATCCCTTCAGGTCTGAATAATCCCAAGCAAATACCTCCTTAAATTCCTGACAAAGAGCAATAAAAGCTCTCCTGTCCTCAGTTGAACAGATTTTACCTATTTTGAGGAGTTTTCCCTTAAAAATTTATAACTCGTCATAATGTTCCTCTTTTATTTGCATATCAGTCTTAGTCTTCTTCATCTAATCATCAGTGCCAAAAATAGACTCCAAAGTTACCAATCCCTTGGGCAGCTTGTTTGTCTTCAGCTGAATAATCTGATCATTGCCATATTGTTGTTTGAGTTTATCTTGATTCATCATGGAAAACTCGTCTTCCTCTAACAAGAATCTCAAAATCTGTTCATCACTTTCAAAGACCTGCCAATGAACATTATTGTCAGGGATAGAGGGTTTGTCAACTATTTTTACGTGAGGCTGCATTTTGTCTCGTTGGATATCACTGGGAATATCAAACTATACCCCAATCATAGCTAACCTATCAGCATGGGAGTTCTGATTTCTCAGAATAGAGATCAGATTGAAAGCATCAAATTCTTCAATCATGTTCCACACTCTATGTTTGTAGCATTTCAGAGCATCATTCTTTGTGAGATGCAGTCCTCTTACCTGATTTACAATTAGTTCACTATCCCCAAATACTTGCAAATAGCCTATTTTCCTCTTTCTTGCCTATTGCAATCCCTGGATTAGCCCCTCATATTCAGCAGTGTTATTGGTGCATGAGAAGGCAAAACAGAAAGCAGCATAATATTTTTCACCCTGTGGGGACACAAGTATTGCTCCACCACCAGATCCATTTCTGCTCCTAGAGCCATCAAAATACATTTTCCACACTTCATTCTGCTGCCCTGTCTGTTGTTCTGCATCCTTTACCATACTTGGAATTGCTACCTCAGGCTCATGTAGTATGTCAATCCCCACACTAGTTTCTTGAATGTATGCCTCAGGGTCATCTACAACATCTTCTAAGGCCCATTCCTTCAATAACACCTCTGGTATACTTTCATTTTGTAGCTCTTGGGTAGCCACAAGTTTAGGATCATCAGAAATAATGCAATTTGCATTAACCACACTAGGTGTGTAGGGCTCTATATGATGGTTTGAAAGAAATTCAGACCTCAGGGTCACTTTAGTGCCATACCTTGTCCTAAAAAATATGTGGGACCAGTCAGAGGATAGATATCCTCCTATTTTGGCTGTGAATTCTCTTGATAGGCACATAGCAAAATAGGGAGGCAAATCAATAATGAAGACCTCTTGGAAGATGGAAACATTGGGACAAGTATGTAGAGTAAGACCTAAGCCTTTTATTACACCCACAGTATTAACAGCTATGCCATCTAATTGGAGTACACCCTTCTCAAGAGGCTGGTATTTGAGCCCTAATTGGTCTGCAATTTGTTTAGGTGTCACAAAACTGCTTGCTCCACTATCCACCATGCAATTATGAACTAATTTGTCTCCAATTATCAATGATACATAAAATGGGAGCGGCTTGGCACTTTTGTTAGGCTGTTTGCTGTTATCCTTAGAGGAATTGGTAAGGACAGCCCTATTTGGGTCAACAGTTGTATCCTTGGACACTTTCAAATTAGACAAGGCAGATTGCAATATGTCTTTTTGGCCCAGGATGGCTAAAGAATCCCACATAGACATTGTCACATTCATCTTCTTCATATTTTCAATAATATTGAAAGATGGAATGACACCTACCTTCTGATTTGATTTTGTAGCAGCGACCTCTGCTTGCAAACGGGGCATCTCCCTTGCTGCTGCTGGGTTAATTCTTTGTAGAATATGGGGAATATGTGAGGTAGGAGCAACAACATGTCATTTCTCTTTGTTTTTTGCTTGGTCTACCTCATAACCCCTTTTCTTTGCTCTTGTATTTGCTACAACTGAGGTGTTATCGCTATTTATGCCACAAAATTCACCTTCCTGCCAGTTCATGAAAGCATAATCACTCTAAGGTTTCTCTTGCTGCTGCACAGCTCCATCATGAGGTGTATTTGGCTATGGGACTACAACATTCTGTACTATCAGAGCCTGATTTATGACCTTGTTTGAGCAGGCTGACCGATTGTGTGGCTGATTACATGGAAAACACCATTCGTACTTAGCCACAAGGTTGTTCTGAGTAGGGACTAAGTCTCTTACTGCATTAATAGGTGCCGGATTATAAGGCTAAAAAGGCCTTTGATTCACATTTTGCTTGGCACCTTGATAGTTTCTTTGATAAGGTGGCCTATTAGCTTGATACGGCTGATTTTGGCCTTGAAATGGTTGATTCTACCCCTGACTAGGTTGCTGATAAGGATGAAAAGGCCTCTGGGATTGCTGTTTCTTGATGGTCGCCAGCTCATTTCCAAAAGTGTGAAGGATGCCCTCAATCTTTTGTTGACTATTTTTAATCTCTTTCAACTCTTGAGATGAACTAGTGGTAGCAGGTTCAGAATTGGCAGTATTTGGTAATGCTGCAATAGTAGGCAAAGGGGTAAAACATGGAATTGGCAAAGGCATGGAAGCTTGAATCTTAGGAAAAATAGGCACTGGCGATCTAGGTGCTATTTTTCTAGCCTGAATCAGATTATTCTCTGCTCTAATGGCTAATTCATATGCATTAGGTAAACTATTACCTCCTAATGATTGAATCATTACTGAAATATCACTATTTAGGGCTTTCAAAAAATACAAGAATGCATACTTAACTGGAGGCCTTACCATGGCAGGGATTTTGTCCCATGTCTTCTGAAATCTAAAGTTAAAATCCATCATTTGCTCCTAAGGAGCTCTCTTTATAGTGGTCATTTGTTCAACCAATGACAGGTTGTTTGATTTATCTTGAAATTGTTTGTTCAGTTTCTCCCCTAGGTCATCTCAGGTTGTAATAGTCTGCACTGGTAGACTTCTGAACCCTTGCAATACCTTCCCTTTGAAAGAGGCGGCTAACAATCTAATGGCTACATTCTCTTGAGTGACATGATGTACCTCACATAGAGAAGCTATGTCTCTGATGTGCTCAATAGGAGTAGTCTGATTTTCCCCTGTAAAATAAGGTAGATTCTTCAAAGCTGCCATGGGTATAGCATCATGTATTGCTAGGTTCAAAGGGTTGCCCCCATCAAAAGTCACGAAGGGCTGCTTCTTTGCCATCTAAACAGCTGGAGATAGATTTGCTTGAGTTACTATAGGAACTATAGAAGCAGTTGGTCTGAAACTTGGTGGAGTTGACTGTACTCTTTTGGAAACTAGAGTCCTTGCTATAATTCTACTCTGTCTTCTAGGTGGAGAGAGCTGCAAATATTTGAATGAGCTTGAACTTGAACTCCTAGTTTGAATCTTTCTCATAAAACATGTAACAATAGAACTGATCTGCTTGTCCTTCCTCAGTCTGATTCACCAGATATGTAAAATTTAACCTCTTAAAGGTCTGTAATTACTAGTTGTACATCAAAACCAGCCATTAGGGTGGTGTTAAGTTGATTGTTGCTCTGACTCTTAGACCCACCGGGTGTGCCAAAAGCTGTTATCACCCAGTTTTGCACCCTTGCATGAAGCTGTTAAAGCTCTGCAAACTGGAATAACATGGGGATTGATCTCTAAGTGTGGGACTTTGCTAAATGAGATCAAACCTCCGAAGAAGGCTGGCTTCCTTGTCTAGCTATCACTTAAAACTACTAAATTTTGGGGGAAAAGGGAGAGAGAATGCTTGTAATGAAAATGACTAAAAGCTTGAAAACATAAAAGGGTGATACATTAGACAAATTTAAAGAAACTTCCACAGAACTGAAGGATGCACAACACAATCAGAATATTGCAAGTAGGCATACACAGGTTAGATGACTCTAGCAGAGGCGAGAAGCAATATGATTGAGAGGAATACAACATTCATAGACAAACCATATGCAGATTCACACAGAACCCAAAAAAATTAGTAAAGAGGTAAAAATAACTTGCATATATTTGACAGAGAGGCAAGGTTACAGTATATGAAAACTCTGTTTGGAAACAGAAAGACCAGAATGCCAAAAAATTTCCAACCCTATTTACATCAGATGAATGCATATATATAGCATTCCAAACTATCCTAGGTCAGTTACAAAATTTGCTCTATGAGCTGTCATAGAAAAATATCTCAATCGATGACTGTCCAGCTGCATCAGTTATGGCGTCAAAATCTGGAACTGGGCGGATGGGGAGATATTTAGAGTCTTTATTGCAGCTTCTTACTCATCGCCAATCTTCAGCCAACGCATCAGTGAGGAGATATTTTGATCATGAATGCGAGAAGCTTCCATACCTACAGAAATGAATGCAAAAACTATCTACATCTCGTTCAAGAAGTCGCTGAAACGTCCAGTCGCCCAAAATATGCAACTCCAAATCTGAATTTGAAAAAGTAACAAAACTCCTAAAAAAAACCCTGCCAAATGAAAGAAGGGACCAAAATATGCAACTTTGCTTCTTACAGCAGGTTGAAATTTGCCAAAATGGAGGAGATACAGGTGGTCAAAGATTTGGTCAACCACTTGTATATATTGCTTCTGCATCTCTATGTATATCGCTTGCATCTTGGCGCCTGAATCGGCATTCAAAAATTCATTCTGCAACTCCTTTGTACATACATGGCGCTTTGCATATCGACCCCTGTATATCCTTTGTACTTTCAAAATTGCATATACAAACAAGCTCCCTTGTATATGCAGGCCCTACCACTTGTATGTTAGCTTATATCTGGCCTTGCATCTTTGAAATGTGCAAGTGAATCATACAAGAAAAAAAGTATATACAAAGTGCCTGCCTTGGTGGACCCCACCATTTATATTTCCTCTTCTACATATGCAAAATACAAGCTGCAGATCTCAAAACACCATTAGCTACATTTCATTATTTTGCCGGGTCCAGCTTGTATCACCTTCTCATGTATATTCTGACTTGTATATTGCCACGGATTCCAAACCTTTTATGAAGCAGATCGGAAACATTTTTGAAATCCGGCTTGCATCTCTCTTTGTATCTGTTCCTTTGTATGTCAAAACATACAAACACCTTTCAAACATGGCAGACCCGAAAACAACATAGAACAGATTGAAACTTATATCGGGTCCAGACTGTATATGTTAGCTTTGTATATCAGCTTGTATGTGCGAACATACAAACACAACATACAAACCCCTTACATACAAATAGGGGATCTTTGAAGGAATATTCCCTGAATGCATCTTTTACCTTGTATATTCCTATGCATATTTCTTTGTACATGTGAATATACAAGTTAAATATACATTGCACTTTCAAACTGGGAATATACAAATTGGGAATATTTCAAGAATCTGTGAAAGATTCCTTGTTTGTAGATACACTTTCAAAGCCCGATATACAAAGGAAATGTGCATAACTTAGCCTTTTTTCATCATTTTCTAAGGCCAATAGGGATTTGCAAGCCCGCCAAATGTATATTTGAACTATATGTTGACCAAAACTTTGACCATCAATAACCTCTTTATTTGGCCGAATTTCAGGGTGATGTAAAAAGCAAACCTGCCTATTTTTTCAAGCTCTTTCCAATGGTAAGGGTTTTTAGGCAAGACTTCTAGGACATTTGGCACTTTAAGCTTTATAGGAATATTTTCCAAAGGATTTTCAAGGAAAATACTAGGTTGACTGTTTGGCTCTAGTCAGAGGAAAAAATGGGTCAACAATAATCACATCATAGTTAAGTTATCCAGCATCTTAGGAAGAGGTGAAGTAGTCTCAAAGGATCTACAATGATTCTTTGTGATTCTAAGAAAATCCAAGTAAACCCTAATTTGATGAAAGAGGTATTTTTCTGGTTGAAAACCCTAATTGCTAAGTTTTTGAATTGGCAAAATGTTTACTCCTCAATTAGTTGAGATAACTGAAAAACCTCATCCCAAATTCAACAAATTTTTTTTAAAATCACCAAAAAATGATTTTGTTTGAGCTTTTTCAACCCTCCCAAGTGGAATCCTGTGTTTGGAAGATATTCAAACCTACATTCATGCAAATTTACAAGAATATGACCACATGAATTTGGGTAAAGTCTATTTGGATGAACTAACTATAGTTGATGTTGATTTAAAAAATGAGTACAAAGTCTTGAAAGAAAAGAATTTATATGCATGGTTGGATTTTCCTACGATTCCAAATGAGAAATGGGTAAAGTATGTTATGAGCAAAATTCATGATGAGTTTATGTGGCTTGATAAAACATACAAAATAACCAAAGAAGCAATCAAAGCTATAAAGAGTATGTGTTCCTCTGGAAAGATCCTAGGATTGAAGAAAATCAAGAATAATTTGGTAATGCAGCTAACTAGAGCTAAATTTGACCAAAAGGCACTCACTATGGATGATACCAAGGATCCAGCTATTAGATTCACTTTAATGGTTATTTGCTACAAAATATACTGCTCAAATTGTGAGAACTCTATTTCAGCATCAGCCATTTACATAGCTTATGATATGATCAAGAACAAAACTGATTACAACCTTTGTGCACTATTATGGGATGAACTAATGGAAAACATTAAAAGAACAAAAGAAACCAACTATCCCTTCAAATATGGAACATTAATTATTTAAATACTTTTCTACTTTCTTAAGGAGATTCCTGGATTGGGACAAATTAACTGGGTAGATGATGCACCAGTAGCCACACAAATTAGAAATCACTTGCATGTTGGAGTACAAACAACACTGAGAGGTGGGGTGAATCAGTGTTGTATAAAGAACTAGGTTATTTACTTTTTATCAACCTTAAAAGGAGAAAATAGAATAATCAAACTTAACAATATGTTTCATCACATGAAGGAGTCAAATACTGAATATGTAAGCATGAAGGACAATCAAATAACACAAATTTGAAACACAGACACAATAGTTTTCACAAGTGTAAAACCCTCTCAAGGATGAAAAACCACTCAAAACTGCCTCATTGGCTTAATCATGGATATCACAATTACATAGTCTCACTAACATAAATGCCTCACTAACCATGCAAGCCTCACTGGCTATAATATGTGCCTCATTGGAAAAAATACAATCTCTGATTAATACAAAGAATACAGAGGGTTTCTCTATTTCAATTCAAACCCATGAATTTGCATATCCTCTTAGAATCACACTCAACTCAATCTGTATTTTCTTCTCATTATCTCTTGTTCATCTTCATTTGCTCTTCAAAATCCTCAGAGAAATATGTCTTCAATCCTCTAATACACTGAAAGTCTCATCTCAATTTGAACCATTTACAATCACAACATTTTTCCTCATTTTCACAACCTGCATTATATTAGTTCTTAATGAACATTAAGCCCCTTTATCTTCCATCTTTTCAAAGCCTTTTAATCTTCTATTTTCAAAGCCTCTCTTCATCACCATTCTCTCCATAAATTATTTTAAAAAAATCCATCCACCTGCAATAGAAAAGACTTTTCATATGCCTCTGCATATATATTTTCTCAACTCATCAATTTGTGTAGAACCTCTAAAAAAACTTTCATTTCTTACTTCTCTTCATATTCTTCAATCTGCAAAAAAAATAATCTTCAATAAAATTAATTTCAATTGCTCTATCAAGAACAAATAAAATATTTCTTTCTTCAAATCCATTGCTAAAAAATCTTCTGCATAAAGATTAGGAAAGAAGACAAAAAATCCTTTAAAATACCATTCTAAAAAGAAGAAAATCTTCACAACAAAATTTGCCCTCCTTAGAAACTTTCACCTTTTTGCCTTCTATGCCACGAGTGGAGTCATAAATAGAAAAAATCTTCATAAAAATCTCCAAAAAAAAAATCCTTTAAAAACACCCACATAATTGAGTTTTGAAATGGCTAGATATAGCCTTTAAAAAACCACTTTCCTTGCTCTCATAGAAAATAGATGTTCCAACAACCGTCAAATATGATGCAGGTGAGTAAGAGTCAAAGTTTAAACATGGACCTTTGATTTCAATATTCACATGCATCTAACTTTTAAGCACATCCATTGATGTTATATTTAGCGCCCACGCTTATAAGGAGTAACCACTACTAGCGGTAAGAAAGATTGAGGGACCGGTCATCTTAATGTATTAGAAACCCTTCAGCAAGTAGACATAAGTGGATATGACTTAGGATAATAAGTCAACAAAGAATTAAAATAAAAGTATAAGACTTGTATGATAGGTAAGAAAGACTTTATAAAGTTTTGGATTAGGGTTTTAGAGCATCAAAACTACACTTAGGGTATTTTAGTTTAGTCCTTTAAAAACATACATTCTTGTGATCCAGAAGATGAACTAGAAACATCCAAGGATAGAGACAAAATCACACTCTGTAGCAGTAGATAAAAATGATGAAGAAAACCTTTACTCTACTAGGACTAAATGGAGACAGTTTGTGAGACATGAACTATATCAACCATCAACTCTTGAAGAGATCCTTTCTCCTAAAGTATTTCTAATACACCTTTGGTCTCCATGAGAATTATATGCATAAACTCTTAAAACATAATCTTTACAAACACATAGCATCATGAGAATGAGAGGAACACATCCTAAAGAGAGATGAACTGAAGATCTCTATGTCCATAACTGATGAACTTCACATTAGAAATCTTCACTCTCCCATATGTAACATGTATTGTTAACATGCTGACTCAACAACTCTGAGATTAATTGCCAACTATAACATTGGTTTGAAACACTATAATGAAGACATCTTGATTCTATGATTGACTTGAGGCATCTAGAGAAGAGCATACACATATGACATCCTTAACTCAAATCAACAAACCTTTTTGACAACATCATTTAGATCCTCTAATCACTCCTATATTGACATCATAAACCAACTGATCCTGATGCTACACATCAATTGCTTGCACTTACCACCAAAGGACATATGAAGACACATTGTGAGTTCTCTTGAGAACACATTATGAATAATTGCATCTTGATCATGTTGAGCATGAATCTAAACATGAACATACTATCAACTCCAAAACTCCATGAAGGCCAAACCTGTGAAGAGGCATCCTATTGAGACACCAATCAACCACATTCTTCTTGCATCTTGAAGTAATGATAACTTTATGAAGAAGGCATGCTGCCTATGACTAAGATCATCCTCATGCTACCCATGACAAAGATTGACAACTAATTCCTTTGTCATCTTCAAGTCCTGATGATAAGATGATAAAACAAACTCCAACCAACTCTATCCTTTGTCAACTCATCAAACACAAGTATGATTCCAAAGGACATGGTGAAGGTACTAACAAAAGAGAAATGATCCAACATGAACAATGAATGACATCACATGTAACATGTTCCTCTACATGACATTCACTCATAAGGTCATCCAAGATCATATGATAAAACCCTTTTGCCTTTTGACATCAATGACAAACCAAAGCCACCAACAAACTCCCCCTTTGGCAATGATGTCAAACTAACATTGCACTTCCTTATTGTCATATTCTCCCCCTTTTGACAATAATGACAGAATTTTGTACTCCCCCTATGACCTTGTATTTGATGATAAGCTTGATAATAGATAAACAACTCTAGAGATTAAGTAGACTTCTTTTACCCTTGTTTGATGCAATTGCCAATTTACCCAGGTTGAACATACTCTTGTTCAAAAAGTTTCCAATATCTACACATGCTAAAACATGTTGACAGAGGTTTTTGAGTATGACTATATACCTGTCAGCTACATTTATTTTTTCAACAAATCTACACTCATAGCATAAATCCTATCACAAGAGAAATGTCCTTATACCTATCACCACTATTATGTATCAAGGCATTAAAGCACTAATATCACATTATAAAAAGACTTGTTTTCACAGTCACATCACTATGAAAAGAAAAAATGTCATCATGGAAGGAAAGACTGCCACTATTGATTGAAGTGATCACTATAATGTCTAGTTAAAACTGCAACTGAACTAAAAGACCACTATCACAGCAGAAATAGCATCAAATACTATTGTTATTACCAATAAATGAAACTCACCACACTTACTCATAGTGACTTAGATAACTTTGTCAAAGCTACAATAAAAAAGAAACTAGACATCGAGAAGAAAGATCATCATTGTAAGCATCATAACAGCCTCAAATCCATATTACTGTCACTTGTCATGAAGTTTGAAAGTTCACAAATCAGTATTAACTAAAGTTTATACCATGCACCTTACTCACTGCTAGTCTTCATATGATATCTGATTACTGCTCTTTGCAAGATGTCTGATCATAACTTGAAGAGACTGTCAATATCTATATACTATCATATTGGTTATCAAAGGTCTCGGCATCACCTTCAAAGTCATTGACTTGCAGAGCACTCTACTTCTCCTTTGACATTGTAAAGAGGAATGATAGGGATGATCATAAAACTGTCCACCTTTTACAATACTTCTATTGTCATCTACACCACTAATCACTAATGCTCTGTATGAGACTAATTAAAAAAAAATAGAGACACCTTCCTTATCATAAATCTTGAATACCACTGTCATATGAATAAGAACACTTTTGAATGATCATGAATTTACATCTCCAGTTCACCGTCTTCTTTTGACACTATCTCCAATCCTCATGAAAGCTACATAAATCAAAACACATGATCAAAACATCTTGATATAAAACATTCTAGCAAACATTATTAGACATGAATCCAATAGCATGATAAACAAAACAAAATCACCATATTAACAAGCATCAAATGATCTCCTCTTGAAACTTTTTGGGGGTAAGAGATAGAACATAGGACAACTCCCCTTATCCTCATGCTATATCTTATGCAATTGATGATATGAATTTTGCAAGATGCACAAGTTTAGGATCTATCTTCTCTTGGCTTTGTTTCAGTCTCCAAACTTTCATAGGTTCTTTCTTCTTCCAAACTTTTTCAACCTCTTTCCTTTTCAAAAATTTCAAACCAGGTGATGCTATTTTTCCATACATCCTGCAACTATATGCTTTGTGACTAGGAGAGTTACACTTGAAACATACAAGATTAGTATTTCTTCTACATTCAACTGCTTTGTGTCCAAAGTGATTACAGGTATAACAATAACCAAAAAATGAATAATTATACATGTACATATATGCTTGTCTTGCTAGAGCAACTCTTCTTAGTTTTCTCTTTTGATTATGCATCTTGATAAACTTATATTTAGTTTTCACCTTAGTTTCATTCTTCTTTTTTCCTTCAGGAACAACAACATGATAACTTAGATCAATTTTCTTTCTTGGAGTCTCTCTAACCTTAGATGTTTGCCCTTTTTCATAACCAAGTCCAGTAGTGTCTCTATATTTTTTTTGTTTACCCAGCATATCATGTAACTTGCTTGTGCTCTTTTCAAATTTTAGATTCTTTTCCATTTGCTTCCTAATATTCTCAAGATCTTTTCTTAAAGAGACTATTTCTCCTTCAAGATTTTGGCATTCAACTATTTTAGCATCCAAATCAGACATTGTTACATCGGCTATCCTCTTAGCTTCCTCAACCTCTATCTTCAAACTAATAACCAAATTGTCTGATTCATCAACTTGACTCCTTAAATCTATAATCAGATTTCTTGCCTCTTCAAGATCAGAAAATACTCTTTCAAGGTCTAAAAGTTCTTTTTCTTTGAAGTTTTTTTCTTGTTGTAGCTATAATTCTAATTTCTAATTTTCCTTTTTATATTTCTTAATTTCACCTAGAGCACACATGATTTCTCCTTCTATATCATTCTCACAATCCTTTTCATCATCACTCATAATGTAATCTTCTTCTTCTCAATCTAATTGGTTCTCATCTCCTTCATGTGAAAGTCTCCTTCCATTGTCACTTTCTTCAAACACCAAGTTGTCCTCTTCTTCAAGTGCATCACTTTGATAGATTCTTATCAATTCCTTCCACACATCATAAGTTGTTTCACAACGCATAACTTTACAGGAAACTTCAATAGATAATCTAGAAAAAATGGCCTTCTTTGTTGTATGGTTGCATTCATAAGCCTCTTTGTTACTTGTAGTATTAGGTGATTGAGAGGAAATAAAATACCCATTTTCAACTGACTTCCACACACCATATCCTAAGAGGATAAATAGACTTGCATTCTAATACACCAAATAGAAAAATCTGAACCATCAAAGAAAGGAACTCCTGAAAACTCTTCCTCTAATTTAATATCTGACTCAACTTGTGAAGCATTTCTATCAACTGATTGTATATCAACATTTGAATTTGGTAAAGATGGTGCCTTTAGAATAGCATGTGGCTAGACATTTCTCCCGCGCTTATTTCTTCTACATTTTCCCATGGTACTCCACTATAAGAACCTACCCAAGCTTGTTAGGCTTCTATAGGGAACGTGGCTCTGATACCACTTGTTGGAGTACAAACAACACTGAGAGGAGGGGGTGAATCAATGTTGTATCAAAAACTAGGTTATTTACTTTCTATCAACCTTAAAAGGAGAAAATAGAAGAATCAAACTTAACAATATGTTTCATCACATGAAGGACAATCAAATCACATAAATTTGAAACAAAGACACAATAGTTTTCAGGAGTGGAAAACCCTCTCAGGGATGAAAAACTACTCGAAACTCCCTCACTGGATTAATCATGGATATCACAATTACATAGTCTCACTGACATAAATGCCTCACTAGCAACAAATAGGTCTCACTGACCATGCAAGCCTCACTAGCAAAAATACAATCTCAGATTAATATAAAGAATACAAAGGGTTTCTCTATTTCAATTCAAACCCCTAAATTTGCATATCCTCTTAGAATCACATTCAACTCAATCTGTATTTTTTTCTCATTATCTCTAGTTCATCTTCATTTCCTCTTCAAAATCCTCAGAGAAATATGTCTTCAATACTCTCATACATTGAAAGTCTCATTTCAATTTGAACCATTTACAATCACAACAACATTTTTCCTCATTTTCACAACTTGCATATATATTAGTTCTTAATGAACATTAAGCCCCTTTATCTTCCATCTCTTGAGAGCCTTTTAATCTTCCATTTTCAAAGCCTCTCTTCATCATCATTCTCTGCATAAATTATTTAAAAAAAAATCCATTCACCTAGAATAGAAAAGACTTTTCATATGCCTCTGCATATATATTTTTGCAACTCATCAATCTGTGTAGAACCTCTAGAAAAACTTTCATTTCTTACTTCTCTTCATATTCTTCAATCTGTAAAAAAAATAATCTTCAATAAAATTAATTTCAATTCCTCTATCAAGAACAAATAAAATATTTCTTTCTTCAAATCCACTGCTCATAAATCTTTTGCACAAAGATTAGGAAAGAAGACAAAAAATCCTTTAAAATACAATTCTAGAAAGAACAAAATCTTCACAACAAAATTTGTCCTCCTCAGAAACATTCACCTTTTTGCCTTCTATGCCACGAGTGGAGTCAAAAATAGAAAAAATCTTCATAAAAATCTCTAAAAAAAATTCTTTTAAAAACACCCAAATAACTGCCTTTTGAAATGGCTAAATATAACCTTTGAAAAACCACTTTCCTTGTAGTCCCAGAAAACAGACGATCCAACAACCATCAAATATGATGCAGGTGAGTAAGAGTCAAATTTTAAACATGGACCTTTGATTTCAATCTTCCCTCACATCTAACTTTTAAGCACATCCATTGATGTTATATTTAGCGCCCATGCTTATAGGGAGTAACCACTACTAGTGGTAAGAAAGATTGAGGGACCGGTCATCTTAATGTATTAGAACCCCTTCAGCACGTAAACATAAGTGGATGTGACTTAGGATAATAAGCCAATAGAGAATTAAACGAAAAGTGCAAGACTTGTATGACAGGAAAGCAAGACTTTGTAGAGTTTTGGATTAGGGTTTTAGAGCATCAAAACTACACCTAGGGTATTTTAGTTTAGTCCTTTAAAAACATACATTCTTTTGATCGAGAAGATGAACTAGAAACATCCAAGGACAGAGACAAAATCACACTCTGTCGTAGTAGATAAAAATGATGAAGAAAACCTTTACTCCACTAGGACTAAATGGAGATAGTTTGTGAGACATGAACTCTATCAACCATCAACTCTTGAAGAGATCCTTTCTCCTAAAGTATTTTTAATACACCCTTGGTCTCCATGAGCATTATATGCATAAACTCCTGAAGCATAATCTTTACAAACAACGTAGCATCATGAGAATGAGATGAACACATCCTAAAGAGAGATGAACTCAAGATCTCCATGTCCATAACTGATGAACTTCACATTAGAAATCTTCACTCTCCCATATGTAACATGTATTGTTAACATGCTGACTCAACAAATCTGAGATTAATTGCCAACTATAACATTGTTTTGAAACACTATAATGAAGACATCCTAATTCTATGATTGACTTGAGGCATCTAGACAAGAGCATACACATATGACATCCTTAACTCAAATCAACAAACCTTTTTGACAACATCATTTAGATCCTTTGATCACTCTTGTATTGACATCATAAACTGACTAATCTTGATGTAACACGTCAATTGCTTAAACTTACCACCAAAGGACATATGAAGACACATTGTGAATTCTCTTGAGAATACATTATGAAGAATTGCATCTTGATCATGCTGAGCATGAATCTAAACATTAACATACTATCAACTCCAAAACTCGATGAAATCCAACCCTGTGAAGAGGCATCCTATTGAGACACCAATCAACCACATTCTTCTTTCATCTTGAAGTAATGATAACTTTGTGAAGAAGGCATGCTGCCTATGACTAAGATCATCCTCATGCTGCCCATGACAAAGATTGACAACTAACTCCTTTGTCATCTTCAACTCCTGATGATAACATGATAAAACAAACTCCAACCAACTCTATCCTTTGTCAACTCATCAAACACAACAAGTATGATTCCAAAGGACATGGTGAAGGCACTAACAAAAGAGCAATGATCCAACATGAACAATGAATGACATCACATGTAACATGTTCCTCTACATGACATTCACTCATAAGGTCATCCTGTTAGATTTAGAACAGACAACTAAGAGGGGGGTGAGTCAGTTGTCCAAAACTTTCTTCCAATTAAACACTTAAATCCACTTTGTAATTCAGTAGCATAATAATAAGTCAATCATGAAAACAAAATGCATTAAACCAAGAGCAGAAACACATTAACACATGAGACACCAAGATTTTGATGTGGAAAACCCAGTTAAGGGAAAAACTATGGGGTGATTAACCCAAGATTGTATTCTCTGTTAGAAGAATAGAAAGAACAAAATGGCACATGCCAATTAGGGTTCACTACCTGAGCACACTACTCACAAGAGGCCCACCGCCTACAAGAGACACACTGTCTACAGAATAATAAGTATCACATACTTGAACTGGAGAATAGCATCTTCACCATGCTTGAATCAGTTCCATTGAAGCCCAATACTTTTGTTCTACCTTTCACTCTCCTCCTTGCTACCACACTCTCATCTCCACAAGACACACTTTGGAATGACTTCACAATTCCATATTTATACAAGACATCAACTTAGAAATGATCATCTAAGTCGGCAAACATTACCGAGCAAATACTTAAATACAACATGACTAATTACAAAAAGTCTTCACGTGGATCAGCACACTATCGGCCACACAGGTATGAGACTTCAATCTTCTTCTAGGAATACGTCAATCCTCACATAACATCTTCAAGATCATCTGCAGGATGTGTAACTCATCCGGTCAGCCTGACTTAGGAAGAACACCATCATTCGGAAGTTATTCTTTGATTGCGAGCTCAAACTCTAATGCAGAACACCAATATGAACTAGACATGATCCAAAGACCTCCACAAGCTATCCTGAATCACCAAGAACATCCACACTACATTTGTTTACTGAAATCCTTTTCTCCTTCATCTAGAACTTCAAGAACACAGTCTATCATCACTATTATAATGAAATAGATGCTTGCGGACCTCTAGATAATGAACCATTGGAGGTGTCACTTGACATGGACTTCCTAAACACTCCACCAGATCCATAGAATAGGATAATGCATTTCTAGATCTCACCGGACCTATCTGTATCACTCTGTCACCTGTGAACACATGCCAGAACCGGTTTTACTTGAGCGACCACAACTTCTTCAGATCTTCATGCGAACCTCTAAAATATTTATTGGAACACCTTAAGACACATATCTACAAACCCTTTGAACTGCATCTTCTGATCTTGTCTTAGCTAGGATCTTTAGCTCACTGTCTTCACTATTTTTCTTTGTTCTTGATTAGAGCTAATTTTCTCAATATCCTTAGCACATAGCTCATCCAATCCTTATCATTAATGCAACAGGAGTATGTTGACATCAATGACAATACCGGTTAATCCCATACTTGCAACAATCTCCCCCTTTGTCATTGATGGCAACATATGATGTGAAAAACTATTTTAACCATCAAGACAAGAACTTTTCTTTATTGACACAACTCCCCCTATCACCAACAACCATTCACATGTCTTCTCTTCCTTTATTGCTCCCCCTTTGATCAGCAACCACTTTTTTTTCACATGTCTTCTCTCCCCCTTTGACATCAATGGCAAAGGGCACATACTTGCAACTCTAACACTTCAGAATCATACCAGCTGCTCCCCTTGAGTAGCAGCTCCCCATCATCAATCCAGACCATAAGATATGACTATGATATCCATCAGACTAATGCACATCAGTGCACCTTAGTTCATCACCGGAGGGGTAATAACCCCTAACTTTTCCCTGATATACTCAAAAGAGTCCTTAGGTAGAGGCTTAGTAAAGATATCTGCAATTCGATCCTTTAAAGGAACAAACTCTAATCTGACTTCATTCTTGTTTACTTGCTCTCTCAAAAAGTGAAACTTGATGGATATATGTTTGGTCTTTGAATGCAACACCAAATTCTTTGAAATATTTATTGCACTTGAATTATCATGGAAGATTGTGATAGGTTCTTCATATTCCACTCCCATGTCTCTTAGCATTTGCTTCATCCACAAAACTTGAGTACAACTACCTGCTGCTACAATATATTCTGCTTCTGCAGTGGACAGAGATATTGCCTCTTATTTCTTGCTCAACCAGGAAATTAATCTCTTTCCCAAAAAGAATGCTCTACCACTGGTACTCTTCCGGTCATCCACATCTCTTGCCCAATCCGAATCTGTATATGCATAAAGAGAGAAATCATGGTCTCTGGGATACCACAATCCATACTCAACTGTCCCTTTTAGATATCTAAAAATCCTCTTGATTGCCATGACATGAGATTCTCTAGGATCAGCTTGAAATCTAGCAGCAAGACCAACAACATTCATAATGTCAGGTCTAGTTTGAATGAGATACAATAATCCTCCAATCATTAACCTGTACTTTTTATGATCAACCTTAGGAGAGTCATCATCTTTGCTCAATTTACATCCGGTTGCCATGGGAGTATTCATTGGTTTTGAGTCTTCCATCCCAAATTTCTTCAACAATTCTTTCACATATTTGGTCTGAGAAATGAAGATTCCTTTCTTTGTTTGAGTGATTTGCAGACCCAAGAAGAAATTCATTTCCCCAAGCATGGACATCTCAAATTCACTTTTCATTTGATTTGCAAAAGTATTACACATACTATCTCTTCCTCCAAAAATGATATCATCAACAAACACTTCAACAATCAAGATGTTTTCATGATCAATTTTGAAATATAGATTACTATCAGTAGTACCTTTGTTGAAATGAATCTTCAAAAGATGTTTATCCAATCTTTCATACCAGGCTCTTGGGGCTTGCTTCAGTCCATACAGTGCTTTCTTCAACTTGCAGACCATATCACCATGATCAGACAATTGAAATCCATCCAGTTCCTCAATGTCTACTTCTTCTTCCAGGTCACCATTCAGGAAGGCAGACTTGACATCCATCTGATATACTTTGAAATCCTTGAAAGCAGCAAAAGCAAGAAATAGTCTGACTGCTTCAATTCTTGCCACCAGAGCAAAAGTTTCTTCAAAATCAACCCCTTCTATTTGAGAGTAACCTTTGTAGACCAATCTAGCTTTATTTCTGATTACTTCACCAACTTCATTTAGCTTGTTCCGGAAGACCCATTTGGTTCCAATCACATTTTTTTCTAGGTCTGGGAACAAGATCCCATGTGTGATTCTTCTCAATTTGCATTAGCTCTTCCTCCATTGCTTTAGTCTAGTTTTCATCATTGCAAGCTTCATTCACTGTCTTAGGTTCAATCTTTGATATCAGACAATACTCTTCTGAATCTTGAGCAAGCCTTCTTGTTTGTACTCCTTTGCTTTTATCACCTATGATCTGATCTTTAGAGTGGTTCAGTCTTACATACTTGGGAACTTTAGTGGATTCTTGAACTTCTGATTCTTGATCAGGCTCATTAAAACTCATCTCTTCTTCTTGATTTACCGGATCAATTTGAATCTAAATTTCAGAAGGGACTTGGGCTCCTTGAATCAGAGCACCATTCTGATCATCTTCATCATATTCATAAAACCTTGAGATTTTTTCAATTCCTTCTTCAACCTTCACATTAGTACTTTCTATAATCTTTCTCAGTCTCTTGTTATAACACCAGTATGCTTTGCTTTGAGTAGAGTAACCCAAGAATATTCCTTCATCACTTCTAGCATCAAACTTGCCTAGATCTTCATCTCTTTTGATGTAACATTTGCTACCAAAAACTCTAAAATACCTCACAGTAGGAGTGATGCCAAACCAAAGTTCATAAGGAGTCTTACCAGTATTATTTCTAATTTGTATTCAATTAAGAGTATAGACTGCAGTGCTAATAGCTTCTCTCCAATAGATCTAAGGAACATTTGCTTCCATCATCATTGTCCTAGAGGCTTCCAGTATGGTCTGGTTCTTTCTCTCCATAACTCTATTCTGCTGTGGTGTCCTAGGAGTAGACAACTGTCTCCTTATTCCATGTTTCTCACAGAATTCTATGAACTCACTGGATGTGAATTCTCCACCTCTATCAGACCTTAGACATTTTAGTTTTAATTTGGTTTCATTCTCTACCATAGCCTTGAATATTTTGAATTTCTCAAGAGCTTCTAATTTCTCTTTTAGAAAGGTTACCCACATTATCCGGGAGTAGTCATCAATTAATAACATGAAGTATCTATCACCTTACACACTTCTAATTCTTTCCAGACCACATAAATTAGTGTGAACTAAGTCTAATAATTTGGTAGAAGATTGTTCCTTGCTTTTGAATGAGACTCTACTTTGTTTACCCAACTGACATTCTTTGCATAAACTATTTCTAGGTTTTACCAATTTTGGAAGATTTCTTATAGCCTGAGTATTTTTTATCTTGATGATATTATCAAAATTAACATGACACGTCCTCCTATGCCATAACCAACTCTAATCAATTTGCACAAATAGACAACTTTTACCAGTACCAACTAAATGGAAGATATTACCTTTTGTTTGAGTACCGGATGCAATCTCTGTTTCAAAACTTTCAAAGATCTTGCATTTTCCATTCTTGAATCAGAGATCATAGCCTTTTTCCACTAACTATCCAACACTGAGAAGATTTTGCTTCAATCCTTCAACATATAGTACATTACCAGTTTTGTTCCGTCCATCAAAAGAAATAGTTCCTCTACCTCTGATTCTACCATCAAAATTATCACCAAACTTTACCACTCCTCCTTCATACCTTTTCAAATCTATGAACTTATTTTTGTCACCTATCATATGGTGAGAGCATCCATTGTCAATGACCCAATCATCCTTTTCTTCAACTTGGGCAGCTAGAGCACTTTCCACAGTCTTATGATTGATAGATACAGAGGACATTGGATCTTCTTCCTTGATGGCAATGAACACCCAGTCATTTCTAGATTTGTTTCCCATCTCTGATTCATCATCTATTATTCCTTCATTATCATCTTCATGAACATAGTAACAATTCTTTTGGAACCTTGGTTTGTTAGGATTTGGCCTTGAAAATCTTTCCGGACACTTTGAGGCAAAATGACCAATCTTATTGCAGTTAAAACACTTAAAAGGCAATTTCCCTTCATACTTACCAGATCCTCTTGGCAGTCTTTTTGCAATAAGGGCTTCAAGTTGTCCAGTTTCTGCTTCTTCTTCTTCCAGGTCTTTTCTTGCTTTTTCATACCATGATAGTTTCCTTGAAGAGTTCTCTCCCAGATCAAACCTTTGTTTACCATTTACAGAGGCACTGGCTTTGAATGCAGATTCAGTCTTGGCGGGTTCATCTCCAAACTCGATCAAATCAAATGCAACCAATTTACCAACTAATTGATCTCTTGTGACAGCTGTATGGGCTCTGAATTCTTCAATGGCAGCAACCTTGATTTATAAGAAGCAGGAAGGGATCTGAGAACTTTTCCAACAATCTCATCTTCATCCAAGACTCCACCAACACATCTAATGCCACAGACAAGCTCATTTACTCTTGGCATAAATGTAGTGATATTTTCATCTTCTGTCATCTTTAGATTTTTGAATTTTCCTTTCAGACTTTGTAGCCTTGCACATTTAACATACTTGTCTCCTTCATGCAGAAGTTCCAGTTTTTCCCAAATCTTAAAAGTAGTTTGTAGGTCAACAACATTTGTAAGCTCTGAATCAGACAAGGAACTTAGAAGAGCTTCTTTAGTCCGCAGATTATTTTCAGCATCTGTGATTTCTTTTGTGGTTACGGGGCCATTCTGTGGAGGAGTATACTTTGTTGTAGCCATGGTCCAGTACTGCATTCCCATACATTGCAAGTGACATTTCATGTGACTTTTCCAAATATTAAAATTGGTTCCTTCAAACTTCAAACTATCCTTCTTGTAGGACGACATCGTGGATCTCCTCAAGCGGTTAAGCTCTTTAGAGGAACTTGGCTCTGATACCAATTGTTAGATTCAGAACAGACAACTAAGAGGGGGGTGAATCAGTTGTCCAAAACTTTCTTCCAATTAAACACTTAAATCCACTTTGTAATTCAGTAGCATAATAATAAGTCAATCATGAAAACACAATGCATTAAACCAAGAGCAGAAACACATTAACACATGAGACACCAAGATTTTGACGTGGAAAACGTGGTTAAGGGAAAAACCACGGGGTGATTAACCCAAGATTGTATTCTATGTTAGAAGAATAGAAAGATCAAAATGGCACATGCCAATTAGGGCTCACTGCTCGAGCACACTTCTCACAAGAGACACACTGTCTACAGAATAGTAAGTATCACATACTTGAACTGGAGAATAGCATCTTCACCATGCTTGAATCAATTCCATTTAAGCCCAATACTTTTGTTCTACCTTTTGCTCTCCTCTTTGCTACCACACTTTCATCTCCACAAGATACACTTTGGAATGACTTCACAATTCCTTATTTATACAAGACATCGACTTAGAAATGATCATCTAAGTCGGCAAACATTACCAAGCAAATACTTAAATACAACATGACTAATTACAAAAATTCTTCATGTGGATTAGCACACTGTCGGCCACACAGGTCTGAGACTTCAATCTTTTTCTAGGAATACGCCAATCCTCACATAACATCTTCAAGATTATCCGTAGGATGTGTAACTCATCCGGTCAGCTTGACTTAGGAAGAACACCATCATCTGGAAGTTATTCTTCAATTGCGAGCTCAAACTCCAATTCAGACCACCAACATGAACTAGAAATGATCCAAATACCTCCACAAACTAGCCTGAATCACCAAGAACATTCACACTGCATCTGCTTACTGAAAGCCTTTTCTCCTCATCCAGAACCTCAAGAACACAGTCTGTCATTACTGTTATAATGAAATAGATGCTTGCGGACCTCCAAATCATGAACCATTTGAGTTGTCACTCGAGATGGACTTCCTAAACACTCCACCAGATCCATAGAATAGGATACTGCATTTCTGGATCTCACCGGACCTATCTCTATCACTCTGTCACCTCTGAACACCTACCAAAACCAGTTTTACTTGAGCAGCCACAACTTCTTCAGATCTTCATGTGGACCTCTGAAATCTTTACTGGAACACCTTAAGACACATATCTACAAATCCTTTGAACTACATCTTTTGATCTTGTCTTAGCTAGGATCTTTATTTCATTGTCTTCACTGTTCTTCTCTGTTCCTGATTAGAGCTAATTTTCTCAATATCCTCAGCACACAGCTCATCCAATCCTTATCATTAATGCAACAAGAGTATGTTTACATCAATGACAATACCAGTTAACCCCATACTTGCAACACATCCAAGATCATATGATAAAACCTTTTTGCCTTTTGACATCAATGACAAACCAAAGCCACCAACAAACTCCCCTTTTGGCATTAATGTCAAACTAACATTGCACTTCCTTCTTTCCATCTTCTCCCCCTTTTGACAACAATGAAATAATTTTGTACTCCCCTTATGACCTTGTATCTAATGATAAGCTTGATAACAACTAAACAACACTACATAGTAAGTAGACTGGTTTTAACCTTATCTGATGCAATTGCTAATTTACCCAAGTTGAAAATACACCTGTTCAAAAAGTTTCCAATATCTACACATGCTAAAGCATGCTGACAGAGGTTGTAGAACCTAACTATATACTTGTCAGCTACATTTATTTTTTTAACAAATTTGCATTCATAATATAACTCCTATCACAAGAGAACTGTCCTTATACCTATCACCATTGTTATGCATCAAGGCATTAAAGCATTGATATCACATTATAAAAGACTTGTTTTCACAGTCACATCACCATGAAAAGAAAAAATGTCATCGTGGAAGGAAAGACTGTCACCATTGATTGAAGTGATCACTATAATGTCTAGTTGAAAACTGAAAGACCACTATCACAGTAGAAATAGGATCAAATACTATTATTATTACCAACAAATGAAACTCACTGCACTTACTCATAGTGACTTAGATAAGTTTGTCAAAGCTACAATCAGAAATAAACTAGACATAGAGAAGAAAGATCATAATTGTAAGCATCATAATAGCCTCAAATCCATATTACTGTCACTTGTCATGAAGTTTGACAGTTCACAAATCAGTATTGACTAAACTTTATACCATGCACCTTACTCACTACTAGTGTTCACATGATATTTGATTACTGCACTCTGTAAGATGTCTGATCATAACTTGAAGAGACTGTCAATATCTCTGTACTGTCATATTGGTTATCAAAGGTCTCTACATCACCATCAAAGTCATTGACTTGTAGAGCACTCTACTTCTCCTTTGACATTGTAAAGAGGAATGATAGGGATGATCATAAAACTATCCACCTTTTACAATACTTCTGTTGTCATCTACACCACTGATCACTAATGCTCTATATGAAACTAATTAAAAAAAATAGAGACACATTCCTTATCAGAAATCTTGAATACCATTGTCATATGAATAAGAACTCTTTTGAATGATCATGAATTTACATCTCCAGTTCACCATCTTATTTTGACACTATCTCCAATCCTCATGAAAGCTACATAGCTCAAAACACATGATCAAAACATCTTGATATAAAGCATTCTAGCAAACATTATTAGACATGAATCCAATAGCATGATAAACAATACAAAATTACCATATTAACAAGCATCAAATGATCTCCTAAAACTTTTTTGGGGTAAGAGATAGAACATAGGACAACTCCCCTTATCCTCATGCTATATCTTATGCAACTGATGATATGACTTGCACAAGATGCACAAGTTTAGGATCTATCTTCTCTTGGCTTTGTTTCAGTCTCCAGACTTTCATAGGTTCTTTCTTCTTCCAAACTTTTTCAGCCTCATTCCTTTTCAAAATTTTCAAATCAGGTGTTGCTATTTTTCCATACATCCTGCAACTATATGCTTTGTGACCAAGAGAGTTGCACATGAAACATACAAGATTAGTATTTCTTTTGCATTCAATTGCTTTGTGTCCAAAGTGATTATAGGTATAACAATAACCAAAAAATGAATAATTATACATGTACATATATGCTTGTCTTGTTGGAGCAGCCCTTCTTAGATTTCTCTTTTGATTGTGCATCTTGATAAATTCATCTTTAGTTTTCACCTCAGTTTCATTCTTCTTTTTTCCTTCAGGAATAGCAGCATGATAACTTAGATCAATTTTCTTTCTTGGAGTCTCTCTAACCTTAGATGTCTGCCCCTTTTCATAACCAAGTCCAGTAGTGTCTCTATATTTTTTTTGTTTACCCAGCATCTCATGTAACTTGCTTGTGCTCTTTTCAAATTTTAGATTCTTTTCCATATGCTTCCTAATATTCTCAAGATCTTTACTTAAAGAGACTATTTCTCCTTCAGGATTTTAACATTCAACTATTTTAGCATCCAAATTAGACATTGTTACATCAACTATCCTCTTCACTTCCTCAACCTCTGTCTTTAGACTGATAACCGAATTGTTTGATTCATCAACTTGATTCCTTAAATCTATAATCAAATTTCTTGCCTCTTTAAGATCAAAAGATACTCTTTCAAGGTCTGAAAGTGCTTTGTCTTTGAATTCTTTTTCTTGTTGTAGCTGTAATTCTAATTTATGATTTTCCTTTTTATATCTCTTGATTTCACCCAGAGCACACATGAGTTCTCCTTCTATATCAATCTCATAATCCTTTTCATCATCACTCATAGTGTAATCTTCTTCTTTTGAATCTTATTGGGTCTCATCTCCTTCATGTGAAAGTCTCCTTTCATTGTCACTTTCTTCAGACACCAAGCTATCCTCTTCTTCAAGTGCATCACCTTGATAGATTCTTATCAATTCCTTCCACACATCCTAAGTTGTTTCACAATGCATAACTTTATAGGAAACTTCATTAGATAATCTACACAAAATGGCCTTCTTTGTTGTATGATTGCATTCATAAGCTCTTTGTTACTTGCAATATTATGTGATTGAGAGGAAATAAAATACCCATTTTCAACTGACATCCACACACCATATGCTAAAGAGGATAAATAGATTTGCATTCTAATACACCAAATAGAAAAATCTGAACTATCAAAGAAAGGAACTCCTGGAAACTCTTCCTCTAATTTAATATCTGACTCAACTTGTGAAGCATTTCTATCAACTGATTGTATATCAACATTTGAATTTGGTAAAGATGGTGCCTTTAGAATATCATGTGGCTTGACATTTCTCCTACTCTTATTTCTTCTACATTTTCCTATGTTACTCCACTATCAGAACCTACCCAAGCTGGTTAGGCTTCTATAGGGAACGTGGCTCTGATACCACTTGTTGGAGTACATACAACACTGAGAGGGGGGTGAATCAATGTTGTATAAAAAACTAGGTTATTTACTTTTTATCAACCTTAAAAGGAGAAAATAGAAGAATCAAACTTAACAATATGTTTCATCACATGAAGGAGTCAAATATTGAATATTTAAGCATGAAGTGTTAGGGTTAGCCGGTAGAAGATATCAATTAAATGCGAATAAAGATTAAACAAAGGAATGAAAATGCACAGAAATAATAACAGCGAGAGACAAGTTTTAACGTGGTTCACCCAAACTCAGGCTACATCCATCAAATAGAGAGTCCAATATTATTATCCAAGAAATCAAACTGATTACAACCATCAATCCCTGTAACTCAATACCATTGCAAAATGCTACAATATAATATCAACGGAAACCATAACCCTTAGCTACTTTTATCAAGCCTTATGTTGGTTACAAAAATAGGGCCCTTGACCCCATCTTGGGGGCACTGCCCCTTGACCCCGTAGGAATTTGGGGGGAAACCACGTCGATAAAAGTGGGGAAAATTTAACCTCTGAGTCTGATTAGGCTCCATATAACAACATGAAGGACAATCAAATCACACGAATTTGAAACCAAGATACAATAGTTTTCACTAGTGGAAAACCCTCTCAAGGATGAAAAACCACTCAAAACTGCCTCACTAGCTTAATCATGGATATCACAATTACATAGTCATGCTAACATAAATGCCTCACTGGCAACAAATAGGTCTCACTAACCATGCAAGCCTCACTAACCATGCAAGCCTCACTGACTATAATATGTGCCTCAATAGAAAAAACACAATCTCAGATTATTACAAAGAATACATAGGGTTTCTCTATTTCAATTCAAACCCCTGAATTTGCATATCCTCTTAGAATCACACTCAACTCAATCTGTATTTTCTTCTCATTATCTCTGGTTCATCTTCATTTTCTCTTTAAAATCCTCAAAGAAATATGTATTCAATCCTCTCATACACTGAAAGTCTCATTTCAATTTGAACCATTTACAATCACAACAACATTTTTCCTCATTTTCACAACTTGCATATATATTAGTTCTTAATGAACATTAAGCCCCTTTATCTTCCATCTCTTTAGAGCCTTTTAATCTTCCATTTTCAGAGCCTCTCTTCATCATCATTCTCTACATAAATTATTTTAAAAAATATCCATTCACCTGCAATAGAAAAGACTTTTCATATGCCTCTGCATATATATTTTCTCAACTCTTCAATCTGTGTAGAACCTCTAAAAAAAAACTTTCATTTCTTACTTCTCTTCATATTCTTCAATTTGCAAAAAAATAATCTTCAATAAAATTAATTTCAATTGCTCTATCAAGAACAAATAAAGTATTTCTTTCTTCAAATCCATTGCTCAGAAATCTTCTACATAAAGATTAGGAAAGAAGATAAAAAATCCTTTAAAATACCATTCTAGAAAGAATAAAATCTTCACAACAAAATTTACCCTAAGAAACTTTCACCTTTTTGCCTTCTATGCCATGAGTGGAGTCAAAAATAGAAAAAATCTTCATAAAAATCTCCAAAAAAAAAATCCTTTAAAAACACCCACATAATTGAGTTTTGAAATGGCTAGATATAGCCTTTAAAAAACCACTTTCCTTGCAGTCACAGAAAATAGATGTTCCAACAACTGTCAAATATGATGCAGGTGAGTAAGAGTCAAAGTTTAAACATGGACCTTTGATTTCAAGCTACCCATACATCTAACTTTTAAGCACATCCATTGATGTTATATTTAGTGCCCATGCTTATAATGAGTAACCACTACTAGTAGTAAGAAAGATTGAGGGACCGGTCATCTTAATGTATTAGAACCCCTTCAATAGGTAAAGATAAGTGGATGTGACTTAGGATAATAAGTCAACAAAGAATTAAAAGAAAAGTGCAAGACTTGTATGACAGGTAAGTAAGACTTTATAGAGTTTTGGATTAGGATTTTAGAGCATCAAAACTACACTTAGGGTATTTTAGTTTAGTCCTTTAAAAACATACATTCTTGTGATCCAGAAGATGAACTGGAAACATCCAAGGATAGAGACAAAATCACACTTTGTAGCAGTAGATAAAAATGATGAAGAAAATCTTTACTCCACTAGGACTAAATGGAGATATTTTTGAGACATGAACTCTATCAACCATCAACTCTTGAAGAGATCCTTTCTCCTAAAGTATTTCTAATACACCTTTGGTCTCCATGAGCACTATATGCATAAAATCCTGAAGCATAATCTTTACAAACAACATAGCATCATGAGAATGAGATGAACACATCCTAAAGAGAGATGAACTCAAGACCTCCATGTCCATAACTGATGAACTTCACATTAGAAATCTTCACTCTCCCATATGTAACATGTATTATTAACATGCTGACTCAACAACTCTGAGATTAATTGCTAACTATAACATGTTTTTGAAACACTATAATGAAGACATCCTAATTCTATGATTAACTTGAGGCATCTAGAGAAGAGCATACACATATGACATCCTTAACTCAAATCAACAAACCTTTTTGACAACATCATTTAGATCCTCTTATCACTCTTGTATTAACATCATAAACCAACTGATCGTAATGTAACACATCAATTGCTTGCACTTACCACTAAAGGACATATGAAGACACATTGTGAGTTCTCTTGAGAACACATTATGAAGAATTGCATCTTGATCATGCTTAGGATGAATCTGAACATGAACATACTATCAGATCCAAAACTCCATGAAGGCCAAACTTGTGAAGAGGCATCCTATTGAGACACCAATCAACCACATTCTTCTAGCATCTTGAAGTAATGATAACTTTGTGAAGAAGGGATGCTGCCTATGACTAAGATCATCCTCATGTTGCCCATGACAAAGATTGACAACTAACTCCTTTGTCATCTTCAACTCCTGATGATAAGATGATATAACAAACTCCAACCAACTCTATCCTTTGTCAACTCATCAAACACAACAAGTATGGTTCCAAAGGACATGGTGAAGGCACTAACAAAAGAGCAATGATCCAACAGGAACAATGAATGACATCACATGTAACATGTTCCTCTACATGACATTCACTCATAAGGTCATCCAAGATCATATGATAAAACCCTTTTGCCTTTTGACATCAATGACAAGCCAAAGCCACCAACATTACAGAATTTGGGAAATGTAGCTAATTAGAATGAAGTCCTAGAATATTACTTTACAAACTTTCAAGAGAAGATGACATGCAGGGTTTGGATACCTAAAATTATGATAAAGAAATATGTGAAAAGCATTGTATTCATGGTAAACAAAGACAAATGTTTCATGGAAGTGGTGGAACCAAGGATTGTATGGGTTCCTGCATTGGGATATGAGATTACAGAAGATATATTGACTGAGTTGGCCAATACATTATTGAGCAAGCAAAAAGATAACAAAGAAGGGAAGTTTGGAACATTGAGAGAATTAACTTCTAAGTCTAGCATGGAACCTAAAAAGACAAAGAAATCAGAAAAGAAGTCAAGAACCAAAACAGAAACCACAAGTGTTCCTACAGACCAGACATCAAAAGTTGCTGAAAGAAAACTTGAAAACCCTGACTCAGAAAAGCCCACTACAATCTTCAGGAAAAGAGTAAGGGATTCATCTATCACCACTAAAGTAGAGAAAGAAAAGTAGAATGAGGAGAACAAAAGAACAAAAGTTCTATCTAGTGGATAGAAGGAAATGGCAAGAGACACTTCAGCCATCCCTGTCTCGATTGACTATGATAGATAACTTCTGGCTGAATAACAAAATGCTTAGATCTCAGACTCTCTAGAAGTACTGAAGCACCCAATCAACCTAAAATCAATGTCTCTGTTACAGAAGTTGAATTTTTGAAAGGTCATGCAAGCAAAATCCCAAGAAGAAATGTTGAAGACCTTTATACAAGACAAAGAGATTATTGATGCAACATCTAACGTGGCTTCACACAGTAAGGATGCATCTATATCATCATCTGATCAGTTCAAGAGAGCTTAATAAGATCTGTAGGTACTAACTTTGAATGATTTGAAAAGTCCGCTGATATTAAAGTTAGAAAGGAATTTGAAGATAGAATGTTGATAGAACTAAAAACCAAACTAGGTAATGACAAAGCACTGTTAGACAATAATGCCAAAGAATTAGAAAATGCCTTTAAGGAAGAATGTGATGTGTATAAGTTCTTCCTATCTTGACCTAAATCCACCAAGGAAGTTGATGAGAAAGTGAAAGACATGGAGCTCCAATTGACAAAAATCATTAAGTCTTATGATCCATTAACCAACCCCATCAAAAACATAGAAAAGAAAATAGCAGTCATATAGAATTATATAAGTGATTTATTGAGAAAAAATGAAGAAATGAAAAATAGAGTATGTCAATTGAGAAGACTAACAATCCCTAAAATGGAATGCATGGCAAAACTAATCTCAGATGCCTCAAAAATTTAGAGATTGTCCGATACACCCACCAATACACAGGTGGCATAGAATCAAATACTCCAAATAAACAGCCAAATTCAAATGCTAGATAACACAAAGAAAGATTGGGACAAAGTGTTGGATTAGATCAAGTATATCTTCAGTGACATTTTGCAACCCACAAAGAAGTAAGTCAAGGAATGTATCCAGGCAGCAGAATATAGAATTTTTTGCAATTTTGATATAGGTTTTGACTCCAGCACATACACCTTTGCCATTGATGTCAAAGGGGAAGAAGAAGATCAGTGAAAAATGGGAGAAACAACTAAGGGGGAGCAAAAATATCTATAGTGTATATAGCAAGAGGGAGCAGACAAGCATTTTTCACTAAGTGTTGTCATCAATGCCAAAGGGGGAGATTGTTGGCAAGAGACACTGATATGTAGTAGACTAGAGTATTATCATTGATGGCAACAAGGAAAAGAGCATCCATCACAATGGCAAAGAGATACTATTCTGAAAGACAATCCTAATCTAGTAACAAGGCACCAAGCATTCTGGTTCAGAAGCCCTAAATTGGCTAAGTATTGGAAGTATTCAGGTATGAGATAGAAAAAGGATCAGTAATCCTCTACAAGTGAAGATATGAAGATGCATCTTAGGTATGATGTTCATAGTTATCTATTGATGTTACATTCCAATAATCAAGTCATGACTTCCTCCAAAAGTCATCTGATGAAAAGACTAAGTCTGAGTTAGCAGTAGTAAGACCGAAACAATGAACAATGCATAATGAAGTGGTCTGCATTCCTCCGCATTAGCATGCTTTGTTTTGTGGTTCTGAAGTAAGGTAGAGATAGGTCATGACTATTAGAATCCAAGTTTGTAGCTCCAAACTGCAGTAGATATTATTCTACAAGTTCTCTAATACCGACATCCAGTATGACAATGTTACAGTGTGACAGGGCAACAATTCTAAGGTCTACATTTTGGCATACAGATTTATCTTATTTTGCAGAGTTGAAGACATGTTAAGAGATTGATAATGATTGCTGAATATGGTTCATGAAGTCCCATTTGATCCGCAACATGAGTTGTGATGCGACAGAGGAACCTATCATATATGTTATTAAGGAATAAGCGGATGGGCTAGTTAAATCCTTATGAGGAAAAGAAATATGAGATGGATGATAAATGTAAGTGGTTGTATGATTAGAGATGACACATATGAATACATGTACAAGATGGTTTGGATCCGCATTGAAGATTTAACACAAGAACAAGCCGACGGGATACAACACTTGGTATACACGTTTCACAGTTTGCTTGCCAACCTGATCATGAAAAATATTTAGTTGTGGATATAAATAGAGGATGGATTTCAGTTTTTGGTTGTAGAGAAGTGTGATGTGATGTAGGTGGATGTGAAATATGTGAAGATAGAGTGGCCACAGTAAATGAAGAGAAATTTTGAGTGTATGTAAGAGCAGAGTAGAGAAACAGCCCTGGCAGACTGAAATGAAGAGTTCTGAGTCAGTGTTTATGAGCTTAATTGGAACTGTAACCATGCATATGTAGATGCAATCATAGCAGTTCATCTTTGGCAGTTAGCCACCCTTCTTCTTTCTTCTTCTAATTGGTAGTGAGCCTTTTCTCTTGAGCAGTGAGCCTCTTGTAATTCAGTATTGTGCTATAATAATATATTGAGAGCTAACACTCTCCATGATTTTTCCCTCCTTGGATTTTCCATGTAAAAATATTGGTGTTCATGTCTTATGTCTTTTTGGTTGTTGTTCATTTGTTTAATCCGCTTTCACATAATTGAATTTGGTAAATGGATAAAAGAGCAAGTGCATAAATGGTTTTGTAGAACACTTATTCACCCCCCCTCTTAGTGTTCATTGTATTCGACAGTGTTCTCCTAATATCCCTTCATGAGCTTCTCTTAAGATGTTATTCCTTTCATGTTGTAAAACAACTATTTCTAAAATTTCATCCCTACTGATGATATGTATCTCTCCTTCAGTTAAGATATATGGTAATGACTTCTAAAAAATCATGTATTTCATTTTTAGAATAATTCTTTGGGAATTGTCGTATGGATAATAATTGTGCTACTTCTATCAATTCTTCTGATACCACATTCATTCTAAACAAACTTCCACCAGGTAATTTTTCCTCTACTTGTCTTGGCTCTTCTCATATGTAAATTCTATGTAGATAGTCTATCCCTTGATTCACTTTTCCTAGTTTCACCATAATTTTGAAATCAAATCTTTGGAATAGGAATAGCCTTATGCAAATTCTCTCCTATTCATCAAATACTTGAGTGGCTCATTGTCTATAAATAATATGAATGGAGTAGCTAAGAGATGGTGTCTAAACTTTTATAGTGCATAAACCATACCCAATGCATCTCTTTCTATGGTAGTGTAATTTCTCTCTACTTGTGATAATTTGCAACTAGCATATGGAATTGGATGGTCCTTATTTCCTCTTGGTTGTGTTAGTACTACTCCAATTATGGTTCCAGATGCATCCACATGTACATGGAAAGGGATATTCCAATCTAGAGAAAATAAGATTGGTGCTTCCATAATTTTCTTTTTCAATGTGTCAAAGGCTTCTTAACACTGCTCTATCCATTGGAAAGATTTTCTTATATTTTTCTTAAGGAGCTCTTATACCAATCCAACAATTGTTGCATATCCCTTGATGATTTTTCTATGCTATCTAGTGTATCCTAAAAATGTGTTTACTTTGGTTACTATTTTTGGAGCTATAGGATTTAGGATTATTATTATTTTTAGCAGGTCAACCATCAAACCTTCCTTACATATTATGTGACGTAGAAGTCTTCCAAAAGGTACCACAAATATACATTTCTTCAAATTCAATGAAATTTGCAAGCTTTCACATCATTCTAACATTATCCTTAGTACTTGAACATGATTCTTAATTAATCCATATATTGTCCAATCATTTAGGTATACTTCCAAAAAGTTATGGATAAAGTATTTAAATGCATATATTATGATTTTGTTGAACACTCAGGTGCATTCTTCAAACCAAATCGCATTACAATATACATGAATGATCCCACTTGATCAAAAATGTAGTTTTTGGCCGGGCTTCTTCCTGTATCTTTACTTGGTGATATCTTGAGAATCCATCTATAAATGAATAGATCTTCTTTCCTACTACTGATTCTAGTATTTCTTCTATAAAAGGGGTTGGGAAAGGATCATTGATACCAGATTTATTCAATTCCCTAAAATCAATGCATACTCTTATTTCACCATTTTTCTTATTTTGTACCACCATAGGGCTTATCCACTCTACATCTTCCACTGGTTTGATAATACCTCCTACTATTATTTTGTATAGTTCATCTTTTACTTTTGTCTTGGCATTAGGATTCAGTCACTATGGTCTCTTTCTTTGTAGTCTTGCTCCTTCCATCAACTGTATTTTCATCATTCCTGCCTCCTCTTTGATGCCTTTAAGATTAGTAAAAGACCAAGGAAATAAGTACTCATATTCCTTTAACACTTCCGCCACTTGCATTACTTGTCTTTCATCCTAGTAAACTCCAATTTTGGTCAATTTTGGGCTTTCTTCTAAAGCTATATTTTCTTCTCTAGTTTTTAGTGGCTCATTCAAGTACATATTTTTTGTCACATTAGTAATAGTTTTCTCCCTTTATCCTTCCTCCACTTGTACTTTCAAGTTTTGAGGGTCTTCTTCTTCTTTGGGTTCCATAGTATTCCTAGAAGTGTTGCATAACTTTTGCAATGAGATTTTGACCTTATCCATCCCTTCTATCAAGTTCCATATGATTTTTTCCTTTGGTGGAATAGTCTAATGTTCCTTGTTAATACCTACTTTTGTCAGAGATAGAATTATTCCTTTCATCTTTTGGAGTGCAGTGTAATTAGTTTGTGATGGCTATAGAAGGTAAATGTTTTATAAAAGTCACTTAGTACCATGGCCCAATTTCTAATTTCTCCTCTCTTTTCTTGGTTAATGTACTAGTTATTGTAATTGGTAATAGTGTCCAATAGAAAAGTTGGGTGTATAGTCTTTCATCATATTCTCTTCTATTAGACCATTCCTTGTGATGAGTGTTAGGTAGAACTCATCTAAACATTCATTTTTACTTCCTTTTTCTCATCTTTATACACTACTTGTCCTGGTAATTGCACTATAGGAACTGTGAAGTCTTGTTTTAATTATGCTAATAAGAGATGGAATGTTGAAGTTATTGTTATGATGAGAAGACCTATGTTTGAGGTGAAACTAATAGAATTGTGTAGAATTATCTATTTTTGGTTTGACAGGTATCCATTGCTTAGGCCGAAGATAGTTTTGGGAACTCTAGAGATGATCCTAATTATCTTCAGAGCTAAGTGGGAAGGACACTACACAACACTCCAACATTTTCCAGCTTTGTTGGAGGATCCCCAGAGTTGATGCAGCAATATAGATAAGATTGATGATCATGAAGACCTCTAGAGATGTGTCCTAACAAGCTTTGGAAGTGTCTTTGGAGTTGTTGGCAACTGCACAGAGTCTCTAGAGTTGCACAAGATCTCTAGAGCTGAACAAAGTCTCTGACATCGTTAATTACCAAAATCTCTAGGGCTTCTAAGGAGCTACGGAGTCTATATATCTATGCTTGAGTGTCCCAGAAGATAACTCCAGTGGTCCATGGGGACATAATAAACTTTTATTTATTTTTGCATGAAATTAGAGGATTTCTCATAGTTCACTATTTTGGGAAGTTAAGTTCCTTTTTATCAGGGCCTCCATGGCTTGTTATTGTTAAAAGTCAAACTCTGGATTTAGTGATACCTTTAGTGTCACTTAAGTCTTTTTAAAGATTTACATGATTATACTTTTGATAGACAGTTGCATGTTTTAGTTCTAAGACTAAGATATCTTTTATATCTCTAGTTGGACTGAGAAGAAAGATAGTCATCTCCAAAAATATTATGTTTCCCAGAGTGATATATACATGGATGTGGACAACTGAATAAAATATAGATTTTTAGCAGATGGTTATGTAATTTTGATTCTTCAAAAGAAAACATATATTTTTTAATACAATATACTTTAGATAGACTAGATTAAAGGAAGTAGTATTATTATACTTTTGTTCTAAAATCTTTTCTTAGCCTTTAGTTCTAAAGGTGTGGAGAAAGGGCCCACTCCCACCAATAGATAGGAGGCTAGTATCTCTGCTTTATTATATTATTGCAACTTTCATTAAATATAGTTTTCTTGTTTTCATAAGATAGATCAATTACTGTTAAAAGAAATCTTATTTTTGTTTAATGCATGTTTAAGCTTTTGTGTGAATCAGATAGATCATTTCAGTAGATTACTATTTTAGTCCTCAGATTAGATTTTTCTTTCAAGAAAGTAATTAGAAACATTGGTTTGATTAATTAGGGAAGTTCAACTTAGTAAATTAGTTAAGGGCTATTTATTATCAAGTTTCTATTGCAAACAACCATGGACACAACCCTGGATTTGACACATATAATATGATTAAATGCCAAGGTACAATGACCCTTGTCATTTTTGGTGTCATTTCCAATGATGTGTGTTAATAGAAACCCTAGTTAATAGTCCAATTTAGGATTAGATTAATTCTGCATGGTTAGACCTAGAGACCTTGTTTAGTCTGAAAAAGGTGAATGATGACAACTAGGATGCAAACTAGATCAAACCCTTTTCCATATAACATTCAAGGACAAGACCAAGCCAAATCACTACCAAATGAAGGTGGACTTAGCTACTGATCTTGTACTCAGGTACGCTATAGATGGATCGGATTTAAATTAGCCTTTTTATCAAACCCTAGGTTAGTAGTGCATGAAACCCTAGTTCTACAATGATTGACTTATAATAGAGAAAGTACAATAGATATCCAGAAACCAATTTCATAGAGATGATCAGGAAGATGATAAAACCTCTCTCCCAAAAGATGAGATGTTAGAGGATGTCAATAGTACCACCCAAGTCCTACAAGGAAGAATCTGCCAAAGGTGTCAACTGGAAAGATGTCTCAGATGCTGCCCTAATGCCAGATCTAAAGTTAGAAAGGGAAGAAAGACTAGGGCACCACTACCCAAGTCTTGGATAGAGGAATATTTTGAGACTATTATCAGATCCTGAAATCCTATTCTTCACTCAATCTTCCTATATCTTCACATTCTCTAGATCTTGCTCCTGTAACGTACACACAAGAAGATAAGAAGGGGTTTGAGGGTTTTGGTATTTAGGGACTTGCCTCAGTCAAATCCTAGGATAGCATTCAAGCTTCCCAACATTGTTGATTGATAGAGATTGTGTGTCCTCATGGGGAGAGAGGCTGAAAACAATGATAATGAGATTATTCAAATGATGATAAACAAATAATGATATCACCTATGTGATGAGCCCTTAGAATGATGAAGATCCTTCAAACCCTAAGGAGGATATATGATAGCTCCATCCCTGCAACAAACACACAATCACAATATACAAATCTTCACTAGAATCATAATGAATGCTCTTACATACTTTTCTTCAATATCTGAAGTTAGCCCTTTTCAACCTTCTTACAAATGAATCCAAAAACACACTTATATATGCTTTCCCACTTGTAATCATCAAATTAAACCAAAAGAGCTAACAAGGAGAAACCTTTTGAAAGGTCTTAGGCTGAACAATACTTAATTTTTTCCTAACCAATTAGGAGGGAATTGAGTGGGACCACCTAAGTCTTTTAGCTCCTTTTGGGTCTAGGATAAGATAAGTGAAGGTTCCCTTATTCCAATTTTACATTGGTGTCAGGCAATTTTGTGTCAGGATAAACATTTTGAATGAATAATGTAATCATGGGGACCTAGGAGCTAAACAAGGATATAAAAAATACACGTGGCTACTTTTTAATCCATAACATTTAGCCCCCACTTTAATGTGTGTATGATCTTATGATCAGTACATGCATTGAAGTACAATCGAAAACACATCAAGCACATTAGACACTAGAGCCAAAAACACACCCTAAGTTTGGAAGACCATTTCTAGCCCCCAATCTTAGACAAACATGAGAAGACACATGATAATTACACAAAACACAGAGAAGATAGTAAAGAAGCATGTAATACACAAAGAATACATGAATGCAGTCACGCAATACATGAAGAGAAGACATGATTTAAATAATTATACTATACTGATGGGTGATGGGAGAGCTCATCTCTACGCACCACCATCAAAAATATGCAAAGCACACAATGTGGGGGGAGCTCATCACCATGCATCTCCATAAAAAATGCAAGACACATGGCATGGGGGAAGCTCATCGCTACGTGCCTCCATGAAACACGAACACATGACAAACACACATAATACACACAGAATACATGAGCATCATAGAGTGTGTCATTAACCTGATATACATCTTATACAAAGAAAAAATAGGTAACAAGGAGGATCTCATCGCTACACTCTGCCATCTAAAACTCACAAAACACACCTGACATTTGAGCTATGCTACCACAACCATCAAAGACATGCTTAAGGGTGAGTAACTCAAGACCCAACCCTATATCCCATGAGAGGACTTTGTGAAAAGAATGTGCGACCAACTCAAGGGAAGAAACAACCCCACCTTCCGCAAAAGGGATTTCAAAAGCATACAACCCCACCTACATCATAGAGATGCCTTATGGTGAAAATGAAGCATGCACACAAAGTATACAACCCCACCTATGTTGCGGAGATGCCTTATGATGAAAAGGAAGCATATGAAAACACACAAAACAAAGTATACAACCCCACCTATGTCGTAGATATGCCTTATGGTGAAAATGAAGTATAAAATAACATAATTTATTGCAATATCTAAGATATCCAAGTATTTAGCACAATATATGCCCCCACCTTAAATTGGTTGCTCCCGCTTTTTGGTAGCAATCTTGTTTAAGGTAAGGTTGAAAACATGTGAAGGAACAAGAGATTTCACAAATCCCATGCCCCAAAGTGACATGTGCTTACAATCACCAAATTGTTCCCAACAATCACAATAGAAACACATTAATATCATTTGCTAACAACCATTGATCAACAATAAGCTTTGGCTAGAAAATCTAAGCTAAGATAACAACCAAATCATTTCATGAAATTGATACAGAACTAAGGAAACATACCACTCAAACAAACCAAGGCTATACTTATGGGTTCAGAACCAAGTATATCCTTGAGGTTATACTTCAGCTATCTCAAAATAGAGTGTAGCAACAAGGTGAGACAAGATCGTTCCAAAGTGCATAGAAGTAGATTTAGAGTATTGCAAAGGTTTGATACAACAATTTCACAATACGATAAATGATCACATCACAACACAAAAGTGATTCTACTAGTGAAACGTCAATAACAAATTACCCCTGCCACTTGGTCATGCGCCAAAATGTGAGTGTTAGAAATGTAGTTAATCAACAATGAATTGAAACAAAGGAATACAAAGATTTATGCTACAAATCTACGCTATGCAATAGAGAAAAAGATAAACAACTATGAATGCAATCACAAACATTAGCAACAAATTAAAAATAGCTCTATTTTTTATAATATCAGGATCCTCGTGATCTAAATGCTCTCAGATTTGCATAACCATGCTTTAATGATTAAGTGCTTTGATGATTGATAGAGTGCTTGATAATTTGGGAATCAAAATGATGGTGTAAGGCTAAGATCATGAAAGTTCTTCAAAAATCAATATGACAGCATAAGGCTATGATGAGAAGCTATGTAAAATGGCTTAAAGGAGGTGTGTTTATACACTTTTCTTGGAAAAGAATGGAGGGTTGAGATTGAAAGTAACTGAATTATGATCAATGGTTGAGAATTGATGAGACAACAAGCCATGAGTTAGCTAAGGAGCTACATCCAAAAATCAAGGGATTGCAAGGAGTTAGATTCCAAAAATCAAGGAATTGCAAGGAGTTAACTTTCAAAAATCAAGGAATATGATTTGTTAACTCAAAGTCAATTTTGAAGGAGATTGAGTTGAGACAAAAAGCCACAGAATTAGGAATTTAAATAATAATAATTATTATTATTTATCATCCAAATGTGGTTGGAGGAAATAAATAATATTTTAGTATTTATTTTGAGAAGAAACATGAGAGAAATTAAATAAATTTGATTTATTTATTTAATTTGAGAAGATGTTAGCTAATTAAATAATTTTTAAATTATTTAATCATGAGAGATGGTCAGAGAATAATTAAATATAATTTATTTAATTATTAGGAAAGAGGGATAAATAATTAAATTAAATTAAATTATTTTTGGAAGAAATAGTTAGATTAATTAAATAAATAATATTATTTAATTATTTTTGGCAGAAGGAGAAATAATTAAATTTAGAGGAATAATTAGCTTAATTAAATAATTGTCATTATTTAATTATTTTTAGAAGAAGGGGGAATAATTAGATTTAATTAAATAATTAATATTATTTAATTATTTAATTGATAAGGGAAACTAGAAGAAAATACAGAAGTGTGATGATCTACATGAAAATGCAAAGAAATATGTTATGTTAATTTTGGGTGTTTACAACCCCTATCTTCATATATGGATTAGGTCCATTTTTGTTTTCTTGTTTTAGGGATGCAAGGTCCTTATCAGAAGTGTATATTTGTTGTCATCATCTGTCGACTAGTAGAGCCACAAGTACAATGGAAGAATGAAATCACAAAAAATGAGAGAAGAGAAAAAAGTGACTTAGGATCACAATGTGGGAAGATGCCCCAAGACATCCGCTACAATGTTATGCCCCCAAGGCACCACACACAACAATTGCAACAAGAGAGGAAAGTAGAAGAATAGAGAAACAAATAGAAGGAATGTCACAATGGAGACAATCTCCTTGTACCCTTGACCTTACAAGAGTTTCAAGGGTCGTCCAAGGAGACCTAAACAAAAATTTAACACTACATGGGGGAACACAACACAAGAGTGCACGCGCCCTCACACACACACACACACACACACACACACACACACACATATAAGAGGAAGCCAAGCTTACGAGCATCTTGGAGAGGTGCTCTATCAAGTGTGGTGGAATAGATGAGAAATTTGTACATCTTTGATTTTCAAAATAGTCGTGTGGTGCTTGATATAAATTTTTTTGTATACTTGAAATCTTTTGATGTTTGCAAGGAGGTGAATCGTTACCTTCTTTGTCATATTTTGATGACTCATGCCTTGCTCTTTTTCTTTCTTTTATTTTCTTATTTTTCTTTGCCTAGTGAATGAGCTTTTCACAATGAAATGGGATACTTTTCATCATTATAGCTTTCTCTTTCTTATTGTGATTGTATGTAGTGTGTTCCTTTTGTGTATCTTGTGCATTTTGGTTATCTCTTGATCCTTGAAGGGATAACGGAGGAGGAACCTCAGCATAGATACATTTTGCTTATGGATGACGTGGAGATTTGCATTTAGGCCAATCTTGTTTTTTCACTTTATCTAGTTCTATCAGGCCAACTATTTTGTCATATTCAAGAACTTCAATTTTAAGCTCCATTTCATTTTGTTGTTCCACCATGTTGTTGATGTTATGCTTAGGAAAAGGATTAGTGAAGATTTCTAGATTCTAGTTTGGAGGAGCAACTGACTTATTTCCATTTTCATTCACACCAGTCACTTGTATTATGTTAGAATCGATGAGGTCTTGAATTTCATGTTTAAGACACATACATCTTTCAGTGTCATGTCCTACTAAGTGGTGATACTTGCAAAAGGCATTAGCATCAAATGAAGTTCCTTTCATCAAGTGCTACTGTCTATTGGATGAGTAGGAGGAAACTTCAAAAGATTGTTGGTTACCACTTGAATCATTATCGAATGAAGAGAATTTGATAATGGAGTGAATTGTCTTTGTTGCTACCTAAATTTGAATGGGGTCCAGTTTGAAATAGCTGCCCCCTGTGATTGAAATTCGTTCGACTGTTGTCCTTTGACCTTGATGAAACTCTTGTTATGCTTCTTGAATGATTGTTGAGATGTTCCAACTTCAGATTGAATAACTGAAGTTGATGAGTTATGATTCTCATACTGACTAGCTGAAAGTTGGTAATCACGAAGAGCTATGCATATGTTGAAAAGAACTATACTTCATCAACAATGTCTTGTCACATATGTTCAGTTGTAGATTCGTAATGAATACTTTTTGAACATCCTCATCTGTAATCAGATATTGTATTTGTGCAAAGAGAGCTTGATACCTACTAATGAATTCTGTTAATTTCTCTTTCAGACATTGTTTACAATGGACCAAATCAATCAATGAAATAGGAGGTCCAATGTTTGCTTGGAAATGTTACAAGAATTGATCAACTACGAGAAGGAATGTATTGAATTAGGAGGTATAGAGCAAAACCATTCCAAAGATGTATATTTAAGAGATCGTGGAAAGAGTTTTGTTAACAATGCCTCGTCAAAGAAGAAATCACTACACATTTTTGCGAATGCTGCCACATGATTATTAGGATCACCTTTGCCACTATACTTTTCAAAGCAGGGAGTCTCATATTTGTCAAGCATTTAAGCTCTTAAGATTGTGTAAGATAAAGTATTGCGAGCATGATATGTTAGTATATTGGGTTGAGATGAAGCAGTGGTCATATTCACTACTTTTTTCTGCAAGGATATCATACTTTACAAAAGTTGATTTAGGATTGCATCACTAGTGATGTGGTTTTCATATAGGAGACAAAGGTATTCAATGGTGCAGAAGTGAGAGGTGGTTGGGAATAATTATTCATGGGTATGGACACACGGGGTAATAAATTTTGGTAATTGTATTGTATGGACTTGTAATTGTTTGCATTAGATGTTCCCATGTTAATGGTAGCATTACCACAAGCTTGTGTAGTGGTAGTGATAATTGATGATGTATAAGTGGATATTATCATAGTCGAGATGGATGTTGTTACTTGTGTGCTTTTTGGTGATGACACATTTTTTATGATATTTGTATAGTTAGTCGCTGACATGATGTTGTTATCCACTATATGGGCTATTCCATGAAGTATGTCAACACCTTCTTATCCTTCTTGTAATGATCCTCTTATACCTTGAAGAAGAGGTACCACTTCTTGAGCTAGATGTTCATTTCCCATAAATTCTTGAAAATCAGCTAGTTCTTTATCCAGTTTCTTGATTTGATCTTCAGGTACATGTGAAACTATGTCAATTATGTCTTTAGAGTCATGAAATGTTTTCTCCTCTAACATGTTGGAATTAGTGACATTTTGCAAAGATGTTGATTCACCTTTCGTAAAGTAGTTGAGTAGTGGATTTTCTGATGTTTGCATATCGTTGCTATTGAAAGCACTAGAACCCATTAATCTACAACTTCTTCTTAGCAAGGTGTTTGTGTTAGGGCTATGGGTTATACAACTCCTACAAAGTTTTATAACACTTGATGACTAACCAAGGATATGATCAATATGATTATGAATATTAAGGTAGTTATGCTTGTTAAAATGCACAATGTGTAATTGTGAAATTATGATAATTATGCACTTTTTTCAAAATTATGCAAGATTTTCAAATGAATACTGATAAATATGCAATAAATTAATGTAAGATTTGACTTGAGCAATCAACAAGATGCAAATGCTCAAAGCTATGGGCTCACCAAAACTTTTATTATGGAAAAGGTGAATGATGACAACTAGGATGCACACTAGATCAAACTTTTTTCCATGTAACATTCAAGGACAAGACTGAGCCAAATCACTACAAAATGAAGGTGGACTCAACTATTAGTCTTGTAATCATGTATGCTATAGATGTATCAGATTTAATTTAGCCTTTTTATCAAACCCTATTGTTGATGGGTGTTTTTGTACTCAACAACGCAGGTATGATTGTTGGTATCACACCTCTCTTGAAAAAGATATCCTTGCAAGATAGGACTGCCCCAAGGATAATATAGCTAGATCTTAGCTTTCTTGGAATGACTCAGTGGTATGTCTAGCTGTGCCAACAAGGGGTCTTACATGAAATGCAAGGTTTATGAAAAGATGGCAGTAATGCAAGTGCGGAAACCCTAAGTGGTTCAGACTGTGAAGTCTAAAATTTTAGTAGATGATCAATGTAATGCTTCTCAAATCCTAAATCTACCAAACTTTATGTAAAGAAAATGCAAAAGGAAAGGGAGAGAGAAAGGGATAAGAGATCCTATAGACAATTGCAGAAATGATCAATAACCAGATAGACACATTCCCAAAAATAAACAAATCTCTGCTTAACCAGGCAGCCCACAATGCCATAGAGAATGTGCAATCTTCTAAGGAGATGTAATGATTTTCAAATTGTAGAGGGTTCATCAAACACTCAATCCTTGGCACAACTCAATGAAATCATACAATCAAACTTATCTCATAAACTATGCCCAGACTAACCATGCACAATGACATACAATTAGCAAGCCATTAATGGTATGGACAGAAAATCCATCAAGTATCTGAATAATTAATCACAAATGCAACTGAATGTAAACTAATTTTAGATTGACATGAACCATGAAAACTAAAATATGACAAAACATAAACACAAATTTCTAGCAACCTACAAAACTTGCTTTGTATTGACTAAATTTTGGTAGAGTCTTAGCAATTCATTATCAAATCTTACTTGTTACAATGAGAGAATGATGGCCCTTTTATAGACAAAGCACCATACTGAGTTTTCAATGGACGGTGGAGATTAACTCAACACCAATTGTCTAGATTACATGACATTTAGAGAGGTACATCAGTTTGTTGCATTCTTAGATTTGCATTTGTCCTTTAGGAAATAGACAAAAAATGGCTTGCAAATACATTGAATCTGGACAAAATGGATACCCATTTAGCTATATATGATAAAAAGTCAATTTTCAAGGCCTAATAAAGCTAAAATAGAGTCAAATGACACTTGAAAACTTGAGATGATGTGGATTCATAGGATTTCAAGTGTTGAATGGACCAAGAGGAGTATGTGGCACATTATTAGTGAAGATATATCCAACTGGATGCTTGTTGGACTGATTCTTGATGACTGGATTGCTAGAACAACTATATGCATGTCTTGGACATTGGACTAGATCTGCAGAAACAACAATGAAGTAGACTTGATCTTTAGTGTCTTCAAGCTTTGGGGACTTATTTCCATCATCTCAAACATCATACTAACATCCTCTTGCAGGTGCAGCAGCAATTTGGTTGATAAAATGAAGTTTCTGCATTTTTGGGTCAGCACTACATATCTGTGTGTACATCCTTCCAAGACAGCTCCAACAAGCTCCTTTGTCCTCTTAGACCTACAATTGATAAGACCAAGCATCAATTTCATCATAAAAAGTCATTTCCCATCATTTTGAATCAAAATATGTCCATTTGCAGTCATGAATCAGTAAAAAATAGCTCATTGTCAATGTTGCTTCCTTAGTCATATTCACAAATCCAATTATTTTTGCATGATTTTATGATTTTTTACCATTTTCAAGTACCCATTTGACCAATATGTTAATCTAAGAAATTTTTGTGGTCATTAGAATCCATTTGTAGACTTCTATTTCTTATTTTTCTAGCCTTTTCTGTAAAAAGTGGGACTTTTGGGGGTCACAGACTTTTCATGTGCAGTGGCATTAATTATTGTAAAACATAGCCAAAATCCACACAAAATTGGTAAAAAGATCCATCACAATGTGACAAATAGATATGCAATTCAAATCCATCAAGAAAATCTAAGTTTCACCTTGAAAAAATGTGTTTTAGGCCAAAATGGGCAAAAAGCAAGGATTTTGGGGGTCACTGACCTAGCGGGGATTTTGGGTTCATCCAACCTAGTGGGGATTTTGAATTCATCTGACCTGTGTGGATTTCATGGGTCACCGACTAAAAGTTAGTCAGAGGTAGCGCAAAGTCGAAGAGGCTTATTTTCAGTGCAAAATGCATTAGTGCTACTTTTGAAGGGCACGGACTTGTGTGGATTTGAGAGATCACTGACCAAAGTCAGTGAGGGTGCTTTTTGGCGCAATTTAGTGGGTTGAGATTTTAGCGCAAGTTTTGCTAGTACTGTCGGTGGGGATTTTTGATGTGACCGACTTAGCGGTAACTTGGAGGGAGGTCAGTCAGGGGCGTATTTAGCGCATAAGTCGGTAGGGGGCATTTTTAGCGCCAGATTTGGAAATGTATTTCTTATACTTTAAATATTTTTAAATATACTTCTAGGATGTTTGAGATAGGTTCCAAATCCATAGGATTTCATATGCAGATTCTAGAATTTTGTGGTTCCATCAGATTTCAAACTTAGCCATTTTAAAGGATTTTCAGGGTTTCAGACTTAGCCAAATTAGGGCTTCAAGACTATGCAACAGGATGAAAGTACATGAACCCCTTAGTGAAATCTTGTGGAATTTGACATGATTTTGCAATTCTAAGACTTGGAAACTAGGAATTTCCACTTGACACATCCTGCAGTAGCAATTTCAAAGGCAATATCCAGTGACATGAGATTTTAGAGAAAACTGCAGTAACACCCAATTTTAGCACAAAAGGCAATAAATGGCTATCTTTCAAGCACAAGACCACTCAAGGTACTCCCAAGTCAATCATGAAAGACATCAAATGACTCCAAGCATGCAAAATACCCAAATCTAGAACAAATTATGCACTTTAAGCACAAATTCACCTTCTCATCATCATAAGTAAAAAAGGTTGAGACTCCAAGCCAAAGAAAAAGAGGGGGGTCTCCATTTGGAAAAATGGGGTGTCTGTGCAAGGCACAACACCTAGGTTAATAATACATGAAACCCTAATTATACAATGATTAGCTTATAATAGAGAAAGTACAACAGATATGCAAAAACTAATTTCATAGGGATGATCAGGAAGATTATAAAATATGTCTCCCAAAATCTGAGATGTCGGATGATGTCGATAGTACCGCCCAAGTCCTAAAAGGAAGAATTTGGTAGAGGTGTCAATTGGAAAGATGTCTCAGATGATGCCTTGATGCCAGATCTAAAGTTAGAAAGGGTAGAAAGACTAGGGCACCACCGCCCAAGTCTTGATAGAGGAATATTCTAAGACTGTTGTCAAGTCCCAAAACCCTGATCTTCACTTAGTCTTGTATCGTCACATTATTTGGATCCCACTCCTATAACCTACACACAAGAAGATAAGAAGGGATTTAGGGGTTATGGTGTTTAGGGACTTGCCTCAGTCAAATCCTAGGATAGCATTCAAGCTTCCCAACTCTGTTGATTGATAGAGTGTGTGTGCCCTCGTGAGGGCAAAGGCTGGAACAATGATAATGAGATGATTCTGTTAATATTAGGCTAAACAACTGAGAGGGGGGGTGAATCAGTTGTTCCAAAACTTTATCATTTGCAACAATATCACTTAGAACTGAATAAAACATTTAAAGCATGAATCATCAACACATGAGTAGAAACAAATAAACACATATGACAATGATTTTTAATGTGGAAACCTGGTTAAGGGAAAAACCACAGTGGGGGTTAACCCACAAAGATTATAGTTTGTTAAAAGTATTATAATTGGGAATGCACATGCATTTGGGCTCACTAGCTAGAGCTCACTGCTCAAAAGAAGGCTCATTGCCTACAAAAGGCTCACTGCCTACAGAAAGAAGATTGTAATAAGTTTGAAATGATAGTTAGCATCTACCAATGCAAGGATTCAGTTCCGGTTAAGCATAGAATACTAACTTGATACACTTCATCCTCACTCTACTCTATTTACTATTATGCTAACATCTAAACCTTAGATCTCTGCCCTTTTTGCACTTATTCCATAGTCGTATTGCACACACCAGTAAATCACTTAAATCCATTAGCTATATATATCTGCATTATGATATTCAGTCACTTTTCAGTCGGCTTCAAGAACACTTAGAACTTTGTTGGAAACTTTGCTCTATTGGCTAAATCCATGCATAACTTGTAATGTGGACCAAAACTTGTGTTAAGGGAAAATTGGAGTAAACATGAATAATAAATATATCAATATCAATAATACCTAAAACTCAACAAAAAGGGAAATAATCAAGATCAAACAAACAAAGACGAAAACCTTTGCAAACCTTAATACTTCATAGCTTCTGTTGGTTGCTTATCTCAATTGATCTTGCATGTATGAATAAGGCCCTCAAAGAGTGCACTTCCTTGCTATTCCAAGATTGTCAATAAAGAATGGCCATGATAGTGCTTTGTAATGAAGATGAGCTTCACAACAATGGTAGTGATATGGTAACAAGTTGATCGCAAGCAAAAGATATGATGTGGGTGCCAAAGGTGCACTGTAATTCTTGCATAGTAAGAATACTAAAAGCTTGGATGAATGAAATGGAAGAATTAGGTTCAATTTATAGACTTGAGTGAGAGAAGATCAACAGTTGAGAAAGGTTGAGAGAACGTGCGCGAATAGAAAGAAGAGAAGTGTCACACAAAAGCTATTTTGAGGTGACTATTTTTCCTTTATTGAAGATAAGATATGCTTTCATAAATTAGAAAGCTTTTTTCTATTTTAAGAGTTTTTTTGATAAAAACAAGATAGAATCAATTAGTTAACTCATGATTTGCTTTTGCATGATTTGAGAGGAATTAAATAATAAATTATTTAATTCTGTGTGCATGAAGAAGAAGATTTATTTTTAGAAGATTTGGAAGATATTTGAAGAATTAAAAGATAAGAAAGCAAATTAAATAAATAAATTTATTTAATTGTGTGTGCATGATTTAGAAGAATAAATAAAATATTTTATTATATTTTATTTTTACAGGTTGAGAGGATTTAAATAAATTTGATTGATTTATTTAAATTTGGAGGAATACGTTTGACTTAATTAAATAATTAAGAATTATTTAATTATTTGGAAGAATTAAATTAAATAAAGGATTTTATTTAATTTTGACTTTAGAAGAGGTAATTAAATATTTTGATATTTAATTAATTTAGAGGAATATGAATCGGATAAATAAATTTGTTTATTTATTTATTGATAGAGGAATTAGACTTAATAAATATTAAGCATATTTATTTGGACAGAGTTGTGTCATTTTTAGGTGTATACAGTTTGCCCCTCTTTGATGCAATGCAGTTTACGGTGTTGCTTCAAAGAATTTTTTTTTTTGATAATGATACATGCCCCAGTTTGCCCCTGGTATAGGTTTAACAATAGTAGGATGACCCCTTGAGAGATTGGATGGGAAGAAGGCAGAAGGACGTGAGATAGACAATCTCACGATGAAGAAGGAAAAAAAATAGGTTAGGTTGAAGAAAATGGTTGAAGAAAGAGCCGAATGATACATGATGCAAGATAAAATGATAACACATACAAGCAAGTAAGCAAATATGCACAAATTATATAAGAACAAACAAGGTATTGCCCCTATCAAGTGGTAAACCACTGATAAATCGATATGGATTGACGATAGTGTTGTCATGGTGGGGAACGATAGATCCCTAGATTAACACAATAGGATAGTGTCTGGTTTCAGGAAATGAAACATGTCGTGTAAGATGTGTGTGTTGGTCTAATTTCAACAATGCAACATCCTATATAAGATAATTGATTGAGTTGGTTTACGACCAAACAAGGATCAAGACCATTGAGTGTGATTGGATAATTTGACAAGATTGACTTGACTTGATTGGTATGGATTAAGATGGACTTGCATTTGGATCATTGCTTGGATTGATCACACAAGGATGAAAGATATGATGATAGATAGAAGACTGATTGATAGAAGAATGACTCAACTAAAGGAATCACAAGCTTATGTAAACATTGATACTCGGCATAGAATTTTTACTGCATGGGATATGGATGTTGACATGAAATGCAATTGGAGATGTTATGGATATGGATATGGATATGAAAGGCAATTGGATATGGTATGGATATGGATATGGATATTTTGTCATCTTGATGCTACAAGTATTTTGAAGTGCTTATTTCATCATTGGGCAATTTTTTTGGGTACTTTTTCTGAATGTTGTAAGTTAATACAAGCATCTAGGTATAATTGAACTGAGATGACCTGAGTATTGCTTACATGGATTTTGATTTAGCAAGTTAATACAAGCATCGAGGTATGATTGAATTGAGATGACCTGAGTATTTCTTACGTATCAATAGACAAGGATTGCCCCCATTCATGTTAGACCTTTGAAGTCCTTGATGATCTTTTACTGATCATGTCATTAGACAAGGCTTCACATTACTAAAGATTAATCCACAAATAATAGACCAAAGAAATGATTATGCCCCCATCATAGCATCTCTAGTTTTAGACATCCTCGAGTAGCATAGGAAGACATAATAACAAAAATCAAGACTCTGTAAGTTAACCTGATCAAAAACACAAAACATTCTTGCATTTAGATGTGTTTTTCTTGCCATAGTTTGGATAAAACCATTTTGAGGATTTAGGTACTTGTTTGTTTTTCTTTGGATAGGTTGATGCCTCGCATCAAGATTTCTGCTTTTGAAAGTGGATCTTTACTTGTGCTTGCATGCACACCTAGTAAAATAGACCCTAAGGGACTGACCTAGTGCCTCGGGGGTGCATTGCTAAATGGCCTTACCTATGTGACAACACAGAGGTGACGTAGTTCATGGACTTGGACCATGTGGACACTGACAACAAACGCTATGCTAGGCTGACACTGTGGATGGGATACTGGATAAGACCTTGGTTGACAAGGCAAAAAAAGAGATAGAGTATCAAGCCATGATAGGTTATCATTAGGTTTTTTATTATGGAATAGATATGGATTGAATGGGAGACAACTAAAGGAAGAATGGATACAAGGTGATTGGTTTCCCAAAGATGGAGGAAGCGGCCCATCACAAGTAATGCTTGTTTACTAGGCTTTCACCACTTGCTTTTATTTGCACGAAAGCTAAAAGTACACATGATGCCTGTTTGCTAGGTTTTCATCATGGTACCTATCCAAGGCACCTGTTTGCCAGGTTTTCACCAAAGGATGATTTTTTTTTGTTGTTTTTCCATTTTTTTTATTTTTTTGCATTTTTCTGATTTTTTGATTTTTTTGTATTTTTATGCCCCCCTTACATTGGAGTTCTCTTAGGTATAGAACCGGAAAAGATGCATACTGTTGATTGGGTCATCAAACAACTCACCTTCTGATGTAGCCAATTGATATGCGCCCAATCCATAGGTAGCAACGATCACATAAGGCCCAAGCCAGTTGGGTTCAAACTTGCCTTTCTTTTCCCAATCTCGTTGATTGCAGGGATTTTCCTTAAGTACTAGATCACCAACCTTAACGACTCTTGGACAGACTCTATGGTTGTAGCTTTGTGACATCATTTGTTGATATGCCTTGAGATGATTAAAGGCCTTCTATCTCCTTTCCTCTAGTAGCTCTAGCTCTTGCAATCTAGAAACTCTATACTCTTCATCAGTTATGAGACCTTTTAATGACACCCTTGGAGATGGTAACTCAACCTCGATGGGAAAGATAACTTTTGATCCACAGACAAGGGTGTAAGGGGTAGCACCTATGGGAGTGCGTATACTAGTTCGATAGGCCCACAGAGTGGGATTGAGTTGGATGTGCCAATCATGGCCAGCATCGTTAATTGTCTTCTTGAGGAGTTTCAAGATTGTCTTGTTGGATGCTTCTTCTTAGCCGTTGCCTTGGGGGTAATATGGTGTGGAGAAATGGTGTTGGATTTTGAATCGGTCACAAAGCTCTTGTACATCCTAGTTTTTGAAGGGTCTTCCATTATCCATGATAATGAATGTAGGAATTATGTATCTGTAGATGAGGTAATTAAGGATGAATGAGAAAATTTGTTTACCTGTGATGGTGGTGAGGGGGACGGCTTCAATCCACTTGGTAAAGTACTTAGTGGCCCATATTATGAATTTGTGGCCGTTAGACAAGGGAGGGTGAATTTTTCCCACAAGATTGAGTCCCCATTGACAAAAGGGCCAAGGTGTAGTTAAAGGTCTCAGCTCTTGAGCTGGTGCATGTATCAGATTTCCATGTATCTAGCACTACTTGCACTTCTTCACAAATTGATATGAATCTGTTTCCATGTTCAGCCAATAATAACCCAAACGCATGAGTTTCTTAGCTAAGGAAGGACCACTAGAGTGTGTTCTACAAATTCCTTCATGCACGTCTTGTAAGGCATTTTGGGATTCTTCTCGTTCAAAACAATGGAGTAAAGTACCATCTAGACCATGTCGGTATAGGATGTCAGCAATAATGGTATAACGAGAGGTTTGGCGGATGAAGGTTCGACGTTGGTTTGAAGACAAGTCAGGTGGGAGGGTATTGTCCTTGAGGTAAGTGTAAACCTTACCATACCAAGGTGAATCAAATCCAACTAATAGGCATATGGAATGGGTTTCAAGAAGATCATAAGTTGGTTGCTAAATTGACTCCACCAAGAACTCGTATCGTTACTCATGCTTTGGGATCTCGAGGAGTGAGGCAATGGTTGCCATGGAATTTGCTACTTTGTTTTCAATGCAAGGTATCTTCTTGAAAGAGATGATCACAAAGTATTCCTTAAAGTCATCGACCATCTGTTTGTATGGGACAAGCTTCTCATCTTTGATTTGGTAATCGTCATTGACTTGATTGATTACTAGTTGAGAATCACTGTAGACATGTAGTTCTTTGATTTTCTATTATGTTGCCATTTTGTGACCAATGACTAAGGCCTCATACTCTGCTGTGTTGTTGGTGCATGGGAATAATAAACAATAGGACTTTGGTATGGTGTCGCCATGAGGAGTTACAAACAAGATTCCTACCCCCGATCCATGGTTTGTGTAGGACCCATCAAACTAGAGCTTCCAAGAATGTGTTGTGATACTGAATAAAGATTCATCTAAGAACTCAAATTGCATTGGTGTGGTATCCTATAATGGTGCATCTGCTAATTGATCATCAATGATTTGCCCCTTGATATCTTTTATGTCTACATACTCAATGTCGTGTTCACTTAGGAGCATTACCCACTTGACTAGACGGCCTGTTAGAGTTGCTTTGCTTAGTAGGTATTTTAGTGGATCTACCTTTGCAATGAGCTTGACTAGATGTGCTAGCATGTAATGTCATAGTTTTTGGGAAGCAAAAACCACAGCAAGACATGATCTTTCTATTTGAGAGTATTGCAGTTCATAGCCCACCAATGTGTGATTGATGTAGTAGACAACTCTTTCTTTACCTTCATAATCTTGTTGTGCTAGAAGGGCCCCAAGAGCTGTTGGCATAGCAGATATGTAAATTTACAGTAGTTTTCCTTGGATAGAAGGCATGACAATAGGTGGATTCATAAAATATTCCTTTAATTTGTCAAATGCCTCTTCACACTTCTCATCCCACCTAAATGGAATGTTCTTATGTAGGAGATGACTGAAAGGTTGGCACTTGTCTGCCAGTTGTGATATGAACCTACTGATTGCTTGTAGCTTGCCCTGTAGAGATCATAGTTGAGTAATATTCTTGGGTGGTGGCATTTCCATGATGGCCTTAACTTTGGTAGGATCCACTTTGATCCCATTAGTTCATACAATGAAGCCTAAGAGCTTGCCCGAGGTGACTCCAAACACACATTTCTTTGGGTTCAACCTGACCTTGAATAGTTCTAGTCTCTAAAAGACCTTCTCTAGCACATCTAGGTGTGATTCTCTAGTGAGTGACTTTGCAAGGATATCATCTACATAGTCCTCCATTGTGACGTGCATCATAACATGGAAGATAGTGGTCATAGCACATTGGTACATGGCCCATGTATTCTTTAGCCCAAATGGCATGACATTCCAGCAGAAAGTGCCCCATGGACAAGTGAAAGCTGTCTTATGTTGGTCTTCTAGTGCTATCCTAATTTGATTGTATCCAGAGAAGCCATCCATGAGAGATAACATGGTATACCCTGTTGTTAAGTCGACTATGATATCTATATTTGGCAATGGAAAGTCATCCTTGCGGCAAACTTTGTTTAGATCTCTGAAATCATTACATAGTCTGACTCAGCCATCAGGTTTGGACACTGGTACTATGTTGGAGAGCCACTCCGGATAGACTATAGTTCTGATGAACCCCACATCCAGTAGTTTCTTGAGTTCTTCTTTTACTAAGAGTGCAATGTGTGGATGCATCTTTCTAAGCTTCTGTTTAACTAGTTGCATGCCTGGATCTAATGGAAGATGATGTAGAATCAAATCTAGATCTAATCCTAGCATATCTGTGTATGACCAAGCAAATTTTACTTGCTTCTTCTTGAAGAATGGTACAAACTTAGTGTTTTCTGGTGGAGTTAGAGACTTAGCAAAGTGAATGACCTTAGGTTGTTCCCCTATTCCAATGTTAATAGGTTCTGTAGGTTCCACAACAATCTGAGACTTCTCCTGGTGCATGTTGTCAGGGAGAGTGTCAAGCCTTCCATTATCAGGTGCCATAGTTGGGTTTTCACCATCGGATGCATCCTTTTTTTTACTATTTTAGGATCTGACACTACCGCAAAGCAGTTTTCACCATCAGATCCATTTTTTATTTTGATATTTTTGTGACTAGAAGGCTTGGCACCCTTTCCAAAATAAGCCACAGTATTTAGTTCAATGGCGAAGCCAACCTTATGATCTCCTTTAGGTAGGTGGTCCCTAAGTTCCATATAGTCAATGTAGGCATCATTGTTTTGGAACATGTCTAGTTGCGGGGTTCCTTGTAGATCCCAGTCGATAAGTTCAAGATACACAAGGGGGAGGGAGTCAGAGGATAGATCTGATTCATTGATAGTTTGAATGGATATGCTAGGAGTATTAATAGGGAGAGTGTTCGGGATGGTACTTTCCTCCAAATTGTTTATTGTGATAGAACTTGAAGCTTCCTCAAAAGTTGTATTCTCGGGAATTGGTGAATCACACTCTAATGGTCTATGCATTAGCGTTTGTCCCTCACGGTAGGGGCTATAAGTTTGAATCGTGTCAACTTCTTTATCATCATAGGAGTGCTCTATCAGCTCATCCCACTCATACTCATTGGAATCTGTGTCACTATCTTCTTGAAGGTTATGGATCATTTCTACAAGACAAGCATTTGCTTTTGCTTTGCCCTTATCCTTGTAGCCTAGACCTTTTGTATTTCTTGCCAATGAGGATGAAGAAGGTTGAATGGATTCTATTATTCCTTCTTTTCTTCAGCCAATGGGACCTTGTCCTTCATAACTCATTCTGTGTAAGATAGACTCACCTCATCCATAGATTTCCATTGGGATCTTAGGTGGTTCTGGTTGTGTGTTCTCTTCTTCTTTTGTGTAGAGCCATTGTAAGATATATCTTTCCTTTGTTTCATCTGATAGGGTCCCATAAAGGCATTTTGGCCAAGTTGAGGCTGTGCTTGATGGAGTATTCCCCTACTCCTATTTCTTTGATAGTAACTTTTTGCTCTTTGGGCTTGGATGAGGAAGCTTTAAAGGTAGAATCATGTTGTGGGGTAGGGGATGTAGATGCTCTATTGTTGGGTATGATGTAATCAAGCTTTAAGCGGACAATATTGCAATGCTGAAAGGGGTCGGTTTCACTTTGGAAGGTGACTTGCTTGTCATTATGAGGAAATTTTATGCATTGGTGGTAGGTAGAAGGCACAACATTCATTGCATGAATCCATGGTCTACCTAGGAGAATATTATAGGCTAGCTCCCTATCTAGGACTTGGCACACAACATCCTTTATCACTGTTCCTTTGGTAGTTCTTTCCTTTTCATCATAGGCTTTAATGTTAATATTTTTCCATAGATCCACTGCATTTTCAGAGAACCCCAATGTAAGGACTAGCTTGATCATGCAAATATTTAAACCAGCTCCCCCATCAATGAGAACCCTCTTGATGCAGTGGTTATGGATGAAGGTGACAATGTGTAAGGGGGTGTTATGAGGCTGATACACTGAGAGATCATCCTGTTCGATAAATGATATGGTGCTTGAGGAGGTTAGATTTCCTACCATGGCTTGAAACTTCTCTTGGGCCAAGTTCGTGGGTACAGTCATTTCCACAAGGGCTTTTTTGAGAATATCCTTATGGGAAGGAGATAGACGCAACAACTTTAGGATAGAAATGTGGGCAGGAGTTTTTCAAAGTTGGTCTATGACACTATACTGATGGGAGTTGGATTGAGAAGGTGATGACCTTGGAGGGAGGGTATTCAACGTGACCTTACCATTGCGGGTGTTGGTGCTGCAATCAATTTTGTTGGGTCCTGATTGTTGATTGGGCATGACCACATTGATTTGTGGGATGTGCTCTGATATGTAGTTGATGGTGTAATCGAACGGCACACTTGCATAATTAGCATTATTATTCCCATTATTCTAATTTTGCTTGTTACGGTTGTTGTTGTTGTTGTCATTGTTGTTGTATGGTCTGTTGTGATTTAGAAGTGGATCCTTGTATGCCACATGCATCTCATTGGAGGTATGTTGTTGAGGATCTCCTTGATTTTGATCAAGTATGTCTTGAATAACATGTTTGAGATGGATACAATTGTTGGTAGTATGACCTCTTCCTCTATGATACTCACAAAAGTCGATGTCCTTCCAATAGTGAGGTTTTATTTGAGGTTCATAATTGCTAGTAGGTGGTAGAGTGATCTCATTGTTGGCCAATAGATTCCTTAATGCAAATTCTTGAGACTTCCCCAGCGGTGTGAACTTTCTCCTAGGATTTGAGTTGTACCATGATCTTGGCTCTTGAGAGAATGCTTTGTTGGGAGTTGCATTGCTTGCCTCTCGTTTGAGAGTGAATATTGGTTGTTGTTTGGGAGCTACGACCTTGGCATCAACTACTCCATCATTGACGACATTTTTATTCTTAGTCCAAAAATTTGACTTGTCCATAGTGTAGTTGGAGTTAGGGGTGTCCTTGTACAACTTAATTTGCCCCTTGGTGATCATAGCTTTCTCAATGAACAAACCCATTTCAATGACCTTCAAAAATGAGGGAGGGCATTTAATTTGTATTTGATAGCTTAGATCAGAGTTGAGGTTATGGACAAACATCTCCATCAATTGTTTCTCAGGTACATCATATGGGCATTTGCTTGCTAGTTGTCTCCACCTTTGTAAGAAGGAGGTGAATGTTTCACCACTCTTTTGCTTGGTATTGCATAGATCAAGCATGGAGACTTCGTATTCAATATTATACGAGAAGTATGTGATGAATTTGTTGACTAACTCATCAAAAGTTTTGATACCCAGTGGGACTCTTGAAAATCACTCAATGGCTTGGCTACCTAGAGATCTAGGGAATAGTCTCATTAAGAAAGTCTCATTGTGAGCCACTTCCATGCATGCGGCGTTGAATTCCCTAATGTGATCTCTTGGGTCCCCTTTCCCTTTTTACTTGTCAAACTTAGGAACTTCAAACCAAAAGGGGAAGGGTACCATGTTCAAACTTTTGTCAAAGGGGTATGGTGCAATATCTTCAAAGGAGTAAGTTTTAGTAGATGTACCCATCTTGAGATCTGTCATTTGTTGCATTAGACCCTCAATTTGTTTCCTCATTTCTTCCATGGGCACGTTAGGATCCGCAACTTTCTTTCCTTTATCTTCACTAGTGTGGTGTTCATGATTATCCTCTATGGTCTCTTTTAGTTTGCTGAGATCAAAGTCAGTGGGGAGCTTAAGTCACAAATTCACAAGATGAATAAAGTACTTGTGAGGATCCTCATGGAGCACCTTTTCTAGTAAGCATTGGAATTTTTGATCTTGGAGGTGTCCTTGATACTCTTCATGAGAGATTTCATCATCGCTATCATGAGGGGTGACAATACAATTGGATGATCCGGCCATTTCAAGTTGCTTTTTGTAATGAGATCTAGTTAAAACCATGCAAGGTGATGTAGGGAGTGGTGGCATGAAACTAGAGATTTTGGAAAGATGTTGATGGAGACTATTGAGAATGGGATACTTGTGATGAGATTTGGACAAGGGACTTTTTCGATCAATGATTCCAAGTAAGGCGACTGATACAAGATGATACTACTAGTAAGGGTACTTGATACCTGTCTTACTATGTAGGGACTAGTATGCACCAAGACCACTAGCGAAGTTTTGTGACTTACTAGGGTTACTTGAGTCCGAAATGATCAAAAAAAGGTCTTGCACTAATCTGATATAGGATACTTTGACTTTGCACTAGGGAGACCTGATAGTAGGTGGATGAGATGACCAATGAAAGAGAAACTTTGACACGAAATGGATGAAAAAGTGACTGCAAGGTAAGACTTGATCTCAGAACTTGGAACTAGGCTAAAATGGGTATCTAGAAATGGTAAAATTTTCCCCTCAAAGAATGTGGAAGTGCTCACTATCACGCATGCACAAGAACAGATGCGCAACAGAAACTGGTGAATGTGTGAAAAGTTGATACAAATGTGCAATAACAGATGATGCAAGTGCAGCTAGTCGATACAGATGTGCAGCTAGTCGAAACAAATGTGCAACAGAAAGTGATAAAAGCACAGCTCTGGCTTTTTTCAGTGCTTTTGCAAATTTTTGGCAATTTTTCCTGATGTTTTTGGTTTCTTTTGTTGCAAGGTGGTCTTTTTGATCTAGTTTTCTTAAATTATGGCAAGAAGACACAACAAAGACAAAGAATGTTTTTATGGTTTTTTACTTTTTTATGATTTTTTGACTCTTTTTGGACTAAAAGAAAGAAAATACAATCCTAAGTTTCAAAGGACAATATAAACCAAATTCTCACTATCTCTAGTGAAGCATCTTTGGGAGTTGATAATCGCCCTTCACTGCATCGGCTTATAGGGATTTTTGGCCACTAAGACAAAGGTGTTTAATAAAGGCAATCATTTGAGTGGTTATACATGTGACAGCACTACTCTTCGTTATGGAGTCTCCCAGCCTGCAAGGGTTGTGCCTTGGAGGGTTTTGGGAGAGGTTGGTTGTTGGTATAACACAACTTCACTCATTGTTTGAAGCTTTCGCTGCAAACATAATTTATTTAGAGTGACTCAGCAGGGCTTGGCTTTAGCCTATTACCACTTAGGGTCATTCCTACTTGGATGAGTGGTATCCAAGAGCAGGCCCCTCTAAAGGAAAAACACATGCAAAAATGATATGTCTGGCATTTTGGTCACCCAAGATAGGGGAGAGCATAGGCTCGGTATCATTCCCAAAACATAGAAGATAGTGGTTCTTTTCCCCTAGTTAAAAAGAAAAAGACTAAATGAACTATCTACTTGGGCAAGCACAGAAATTTGTTAATTTTGAAATAATAACAAGATAGCAATGGTTCAATTTTACCCAAATAGCAATGATTTGTTAACTTTGAAGTGATAACAAGATAGTAATGTTTCACTTTACCTAGATAGCAATGTGTCTAACTTTGAAAGATGGCAATATAGCAATGATTCAATGATATACAAGATAGCAATGATTCAGTTACCACCCTCCTATTTAAGATTACGTGAGATTTACATGAGCATCCATTTAATTTCCTTTTAGAAATTGAAGTAAGAATTAATAAGTGCAGCTATATGATTCTAAACCAGTACCTAGCCTACAAAATAGATCCAAGAGTGTTCCTGCAAAAAAATGTTAGCGTTAATGAAAAACCCACAGGAAAAACCCTAAAGTTACTGTCTAAATCAAATGCATAGCTTCAGACCCTGAACGCACAAAAATAGAGCTCAGAAGCGTAGAAGTAAAAAATGCACTGAGACAGAGGTCAAAAGCATAGGAATACAGAGTATATGCGTTGAACTAATAGATGCACTGTTTCAGAAGGTATATGCACCAGAACAAAGTCTGTATATGCCGAAAGATTGGATGTGTCGGAACAACAGCAGATGCATGTTAGGATGAGGTAGATGCATAGTTTCCTCATGTGTATGGCTTTCTAACACACAAAAACTCAGTTTTTGGGTTAAATTGGGGCTAGGCCCCATGGTGGGCGCCAAAAATGTTAAGGGAAAATTGGAGTAAACATGAATAATCAATATATCAATATCAATAATACTCAAAACTCAACGAAAAGGGAAATAATCAATATCAAACAAACAAAGATGAAAACCTTTGCAAACCTCAATACTTTATAGCTTCCGTTAGTTGCCTATCTCAATCGATATTGCATGTATGAATAAGGCCCTCAAAGAGTGCACTTCCTTGCTATTCCAAGATTGTCAATGGAGAATGGCCATGATAGTGCTTTGTAATGAAGATGAGCTTCACAACAATGGTAGTGATATGGTAACAAGTTGATCGCAAACAAAAGGAATGTTGTGGGTGCCAAAGGCGTGCTATAATTCCTGCAAAGTAACAATACTAAAAGCTTGGATGAATGAAATAGAAGAATTAGGTTCAATTTATAGACTTGAGAGAGAGCAGATCAATGATATAGAATGAATGAGAAGATCAACGGTTGAGAAAGGTTGAGAGAACATGTGCGAATAGAAAGAAGACAAGTGTCACACAAAAGCTATTTTGAGTTAACTATTTTTCCTTTATTGAAGATAAGATATGCTTTCATAAATTAGAAAGCTTTTTTCTATTTTAGGAGTTTTTTTTATAAAAACAAGATAGAATCAATTAGTTAACTCATGATTTGCTTTTGCATGATTTGAGAGGAATTAAATAATAAATTATTTAATTCTATGTGCACAAAGAAGAAGATTTATTTTTAGAAGATTTGGAAGATATTTGAAGAATTAGAAGATAAGAAAGCAAATTAAATAAATAAATATATTTAATTGTGTGTGCATGATTTAGAAGAATAAATAAAATATTTTATTATTTTTTATTTTTACAGGTTGAGAGGATTTAAATAAATTTGATTGATTTATTTAAATTTGGAGGAATAAGTTTGACTTAATTAAATAATTAAGAATTATTTAATTATTTGGAAGAATTAAATTAAATAAATGATTTTATTTAATTTTGACTTTAGAAGAGGTAATTAAATATTTTGATATTTAATTAATTTAGAGGAATATGAATCAGATAAATAAATTTGTTTATTTATTTATTGATAGAGGAATTAGACTTAAATAAATATTAAGAATATTTATTTGGACAGAGTCGTGTCATTTTTAGGTGTATACAACTTGCATTCACAAATTATTAATCATGTTGGCCACTATCACTGATCATCACAAATCATCCAACTAACAACTTCCATTTATCTGGAACCAAGATCAATTACAAGGTCGGCCTGTTCTTCTGTTGTCTACATTATCAAACTATAACCCCATACTTAGATGCAAATAACTTTTGAGTCCTTCATCACCAGAGGTTAAAATTTTGGATTTAGATTACCTTGACAATCCTTATGACTCCTTCAAATTCGTAGCAAACTTTGATTTACCACCGGAGAGATCCGGACCAAAATACCAGACCCTATCACATGCTCTATTTCTGGCTACCCAAACTTAGATAAATTATGATTCTAACTTCTAATATGAACAAATTATGTTATGCGGATGAGTGGAATAGTCTCAGTTGCCATCAATGACAACACCTGTCATGTGAAGCAATGTCTCTTGCCAACAATCTCCCCCTTTGGCATTGATGGCAACACTTAGTGAAAAATGACTAAGTGTTACTCCCTTATACTCTTATGCACTCCACTAATTCTGGAGCTCCCCCTTTGCTGGATTCATCATTTTTCACTAATCTTCACTCCCCCTTTGACATCAATGGCAAAGGATGGGGTCTGCAAGCCAAAAATCTCAAAAATTATGTATACAGTACCGCATATGTACACCCAATCATTAAGTTATATTTACATGAACTTGAGAATATCTGCAAAACTACTTTTCAATTGCTCAAGTTCAGAGGCCCAACTTCTTTTCATGTAATCCAAAATTGAGATGTGTCCACTCAATAGAAATGTGTATGGTTCTGCCTTTGTCAAATCTGAATGATCACTTGTCTGAACTGCAGTTTGAGCTTCTGAAAGTGCATTAAACATTGTTTCCAACTTGGGGGTAATCAATCCCCGGAGCTCACATATTCTCTTCACAATATCACCTTTTTCTTTAACAAACTTCTTTATTTCATCAGTCAAGCTGATTACTTGACATTCCTAACTTACAGGAGAAACTGTTAGAGGATCAAAATTTTGAGACAGATTTGACAATTTTTGTTCTTGCTCCTTTATCTTCTTCTCAATATCCTTACTGACTTTGGGTGAGGATAGACAAAATTTGTATATATCACCTCCATCACTTAGAGCATTTTGAATACTCTTTATACTGATACCAAGTATCATCCTATCATTCCTTATTAGGCTCTTTATTTCACTAAACTTCTTATCCAAAAATTCATTTCTGACTTTAGTCTCTATAGACTTCTCAAAAGACTCAAAATGTGTACTTACAGAATTTACAAGATTCTTCAGATGTTCAGAGGGAGAGTCAGGTGGATTCTTCTAGAAGGTTGGAATTATCTTTTCCAATACACAAGATGCACAAGTTAATAGCTCACTATCCCTTATGTGAGATTTCAATATCTTTTCACTTGCTTTGGCTTGTGTGAAGGATGCTATCTTCATCATTTGGACCGGAGAGAGAGTATCCAAGTTGATTGGTCCTTGAATTAATTCTGGTTCATCAAATTCTAGCATCTCTTTACTCAAAACACTTTTCACTGCGTCTATAGTGTCTCTTGCCACCATTTCCAGATTGCTTTCCTTTCCTTGAGTTTTCATAGTATCAAGACTATCAACATATGCACCATCTTCTTCTGCTTTATCTTCCTTATCTTTGACTTCTCGTGCTTCACCTTTCTCTGTGTTTTCTGTAGCCGAATTTTTTCCTTTGACCACACTATTTGCAACTTGTGTAGCAATAGTATTCTCAACATTATCTTCTTTTTCAAATTGATCAAGAGAAGTTAGAGTATTTCCTGCATCATCAGTTTGGTCCACCATCTCTGTATTATTTGATCCTCTTCCGGAACATAGGAGTCATCAACCTTGGTTTGCTACTCATCAGTTTTCATCTTTTCAATATTCAGGATTGATGAATCAATCCCATCATCAATCTCCTCCTCAACAAATGGAAGATTGTGTCTCTTCAATTCCCTTAGAAGTATTTCCTACGTTTCTTTAACTATTTGGTCCAATTCTCCAAGCACTAGTTTGTTCATTCTCTTCTTGCTCTTAAATTCATCCTTCACTTCTTTGAATATCGTACTCATTTGAACTTGAGTGATCTGAAGGCATAGTTTAATCAATACATGCTCTCTAAGCTCCATATCCTTGCTTTTTGCATTTTCTTTTCTCAACTCCAAAATGTTTGCAAGACTTGGAGGGATCTCAGAAGTTATTTCAATCAGGGCCTTATTATAGATATTTAGATATCTAACAGTTGCTTCCTCCAACACCCTCTTATTTGAGTCACTGTATTCATCATAAAATTTAGTCATGGCTTTCAAATTTCCATCCATAGTGACTGATTTTATTACTTCTTCCATGGAGATTGTGGGCTTCTCAACATATGTATCTATCTTATGCCTTTTGTTTGTCTTTTTGCTTTCGAAGGGCTTCTCCTTAGTCACTTTGGTAGCTTTTGTTCCAGAGGCTTTCAACTCCTTTACCTCAGCATCAGAATCTGTTCTTTCTTCATCAACTTTTGTGCTCTTATAGGTTCTTGTGGCCTTTGTTTTCACTCTTTTTCCTTCTTTTTTGGATGATTTGGCTTCTGGTATCTCAAGATTGGTAGGTTTTGGAGGAACAGGGGCAGCAACAAAGCTTCTAGTAGTCCTAGATGTGGAGGAGGATCCTACTGGAGCACTTCCTTGTTTCTTATCCTACTCCTTCACAACCTTTTTAGTTCTCTCCCTAAATTGCCTCATGGATTCCTTTGTGAGACCTAGATTCTTAGCCAACTGTTCAACTTCTTTTCTTACTTTTTGATTGGTTTCAGGTTCTCTAAGCTCAGTATGCAGTTTTAAACTTAGCTCCTCATATGTCCCAAATCTTTCAACTATTGTGTCTTTTGGCTTGCATAGAAGATGTTGAGCATACACATTCAATATTTTTCCATCTACTTCATACCCCATGGGCATGATCCAAATAGTTCTAGGTTCCACTACTTCCATTAGGCATTGATCAGTGTCAACCATAAAACATATTTCATTATTGTACTTCTCAACAATTATTGTAGGGATTTTTTCCCTTGAATGCATCATACTCTGAAAGTTCTTGAAGTATCCCTAGATTATAGTTTTATGTGCTTTATAGTTACCAATGCTGCGTAGGCAATCTCTAATCTGAATAGCAACTAGCTCATCATTAGTCCAAAGCACACCCTTTACTCTAGGTACTTCATTCATATAGTAGAAGAACAAACATAGAACCAATGTACCATATTTAAAAGTATTTTTCTTATCTTTCTTGATTTTGTTCAAGTTCTTAATCAAGTGGTTCTGTAACAACTCATGAAGTCATAATTTGCATTTTCCTTCAACATTTGATATGCTGCATATATAGCAGTTTCAGAGACTAAATTCTCTCTGCTAGAGTGATAGATCTTGTAGCCAATCACCATGGAAGAAAAATTCACATCCAGTTCTATAATGTGATTTATGGTCATAGCCCTCTTCTCAAATTTTTCACTGGTTGCATCAGTAACAGTTTGGTTTTTCACATATTTCAACATGGGTAATCCACAAGTTGAGTTTAACCCTGTCACAATTCTGATAACATCCTTGGTACTCTTGAATGGTTTTAACAGCCATATGAATTCATCATGCATCTGACTCAAAACATATTGGACCCATTCATCTCCATCAAATGTTGGAAACCCCATAATTTGAATAAAATGTTTATCATGTAGTGCCTTATACTCGAGTTTAAGATCATGATTTTCATCCATTAGTTGACTCTCAAACAAATCTACAAACTTTGAGTCCCCAAATTCATCTATGCTCGCATGAATATAAACCCTAATATCTTCAATATGCAGCACACCATATGGAACACTTGAAAATGCACCTAATGGATCGACTTCTATAGATTTGTGTGGATGTTTCTTAAATTTGGGTCGAGGCCTTTTAGTAATGTCAACGACCAAAGGTGTAGCCATTGCAAAAGGATTATAAGTTCAAAGTTTCACAGATAAATACCTTTTTCACAAGATTAGGGTTGACAAATAAATTTGCCAGTCGTACTTCAATTCCTTGTAATCTTAGCTCAGGTACTATTCTTCTTGCTTTCTTCAAGTGTAAAGTGATTCAAATGAGGAGTCAGCACCCTTTTTATTCTCTGCAAAACCTAATTTACCTTTGTAATAAATGCTCTACCCTAACTTCATCTGATTACTCAGTTTCTTGAATAGTTCTTCATGAGTTACTCCACAAATTTCCATATTAACATCTTTTCTTCTAGAAATCCTTCCAAATGTTCTGAAATAATTCAAACATATCTTCTCTCATTGCACTAGATCCAAGCACCCACTTACTAGCTGGGGGAATTTAATTTTCAATGCAGCTCCCCCTAAGTCAGAGCTCTAAATTCAATTCTCAGAGGAATTGTCAGCACCAGATTCCAGTGCGGACCCATTATTATTGTTCACAATTGTTTTCTTAACCCATGTCTTGCTCATTTCATTCTAGATCTCATTCACATCAATTTTTCTTTTGCCTTTGTCTTGTCTTTGCTCATTTGGTTTTCTGTTTACCATACCTCTTCTTCCATTATTCCTACTTCTGCAAAATCTTGCAATATGACTAGATCTATTGCAATTAAAGCAAACAACATTTATTTTCTTATATGCTTGATTTCCTCTTGATCTACACTGATTAGCCATGTGTCCATATCCATTGCAAGTAAAGTAGTAACCATTAAAAGAGTTGCCATTTTCTCTAGAGTTATTCATTATCATACTTCTACATTCATTTGATCTATGACCATACCTCTTACATTTGAAGCATTGACTAGAGAAGGATGGACCATTTTGATTTACTTTGCTTCTACACTGAGTAACTCTATGACCAAATTTATTGCAATTAAAACAATTTCCATTGAATGATGGATATCTTTGAGGATTAGGTTGTCTTACTGGAGGTCTTCTAGGTCTGTTTCTTCCATTCCTTGGTTGAAAATTTCTTTGTCCAGATCCGGAGCTTTAACCTTTCTCATATCCAAGACCATGCTTGTCATCATCCTTTTTCTATCCTTCAAGTAGTGCTTCAAGTTTAGCTGAGCTTATCTTGAACTTCTCCTTGTATTCATTTGCAACTTCTAGGTCATGTCTGAGAATGATAATTTTCCTTTCAAGTTCTCTCTCATTGTCTCTGCTTTCTTGTAGATTAGACTATAGGAGGCCAGCTATTTCATCCAATCTGCAACATTCTTCAGTTCTTTCTTTTAGATTTTGATTCAGGTCTTCTTTAGTTTTCTTTCTATCTTCAATTTCTTTGGTTAGCCTCATCACCCCATATTCCATCTCATGTTTTAGGACAACTTCTTTAGCTAACTTCTCAAATTCCTTTGTCTTCTCTTTCAAAGCCTCATCCTTGTTGTTTTCATAATGATTTCCTAGTTGAAGAGGTTGTTCCTTCCTCTTCTCATTGGATTTGCTCAATTTTTCTTTTAAAATCTCAATGAAGTCTTTAGCATTTTTGAGGTTCTCTTGCAGCTCTTGGACTTCTGCTCTGGGCTGCTCAAGATCTTCTAAAGCGAGATTAAGTTGCCCTTGGAGGTTATATTCATCCATTTTGCTGCCTTCACAGATCTTCCTTAAGTTGTTAAACTTTTTCAAAGGAATCTTGCTCTGATACTAATTGTTAGAATTAGGCTAAACAATTGAGAGGGGGGTGAATCAATTGTTTCAAAACTCTATCATTTGCAACAATATCACTTAGAATTGAATAAAACATTTAAAGCATGAATCATCAACACATGAGCAGAAACAAATAAACACATATGACACAATGATTTTTAACATGGAAACCTGGTTAAGGGAAAAACCATGGTGGGCTTTAACCCACAAAGATTATACTCTGTTAAAAGTATTACAATTGGGAATGCACATGCATTTGGGCTCACTTCCTAGAGCTTACTGCTCAAAAGAAGGCTCACTGCCTACAAAAAGAAGATTACAATAAGTTTGAACTGATAGTTAGCATCTACCAATGCAAGGATTTATTTTCGGTTAAGCATAGAATACTGACTTGATACACTTCATCCTCACTTTGCCCTATTTACTATCATGCTAACATCTAAACCTTAGATCTCTGCCCTTTTTGCACTTATTCCATAGTCACATCGTACACACCAATAAATCACTTAAATCCATTAGCTATATATATCTGAATTATGATATTCAGTCACTTTTCAGTCAGCTTCAAGGACACTTAGAACTTTGTTGGAGACTCTACTCTGTTGGCTAAATCCATGCATCACTTGTAACGCGGACCGAAAATTGCATTCACAAATCATTAATCATGTTGGCCACTATCACTGATCATCACAAATCATCCAACTGACAACTTCCATTTATCTAGAACCAAGATCAATTACAAGGTCGGCTTGTTCTTCTGTTGTTTGCACTATCAAACTATAACCCCATACTCAGATGCAAATAACTTTTGAGTCCTTCATCACTGAAGGTTAAAATTCTTGATTTAGATTACCCTGACAATCCTTATGAATCCTTCAGATCTGCAGCAAACTTTGATTTACCACCGGAGAGATTCGGACCAAAATAACAAACCCTGTCACATTCTCTATTTCTGGCTACTCAAACTTAGATAAATTTTGATTCTAACTTCCAGTATGAACAAATTATGTTATGCAGATGAGTGGAATAGTCTCAATTGCCATCAATGACAACACCTATCATGCAAAGCAATGTCTCTTGCCAACAGATTCAAATGATGATAAACAAACAATGATATCACCTATGTGATGATCCCTTAGAATGATGAAGATCCTTCAAACCCTAAGGAGGATTGATAATAACTCCATGCCTACAACAAACACATAATAACAATACACAAATCTATTCTAGAGTCACAATGAATTCTCTTGCTTGCTTTTCTTAAACCAAAATTGATGACAAGGAGAAACCGTTTGAAAGGTTCCAGGTTGACCAATACTTAATTTTTCCCTGACTAATCAGGAGTGACTTGGGTGAGACCATCCAAGTATTTTATCTCCTTTTGGGTCCAAGATAAGAAAAGTGAAGGGGGCCTTATTCCAATTTTATATTGGTGTCAGACAATTTTTTTTCAGGATAAACATTTTGAATAAATAATGCAATGATAGGGACCTAGGAGCTAAATAAGGAGGTAAAAAGAAATGTGGCTACTTTTTACTCCATAATAGACCCAAAAGGTAGATACATCAAACAGACACCTAAATAGGAGCCTCTAGGTGAAAGCAGTAGGGTAGGACAAGACCTTATTGAAAAGGAAGAAGAACATTTAGGACCTACCTTGGAAATCAAACAACAATTAGATATCCCCATAGGCCTCCAAAATCTTACACTCTTTGAGTACATCCAAGAACTATGGGAGAAACACCAGGCAGATCTATTAAGAGAATCCACTTTACCAGAAACTCAAACTGAATCTAGGAAGGAAGAATCATCACAAGAAGAACCATCAAACATGGGGGACAATCATAACCCAGCTGACCCTCTGCCGAAGAATACAAGAACCTTTTCATACCCCATTATCCTTACCCCTGGGAAAATGCCCCTATGAAGAACATTTCACCTGCAAATCTGCCAACATTCAGGGGACTTGCTTCTGAGGATCTAGATCACTTTCTTTTTTAGTTTAAAGTCCTATGTCAAACATATGACTATGGATCTGATAACTAAAAGCTCAAACTTTTTCCATCTACACTAAAAGACTCTACCATGAGTGGTTCATTAGGTTAGCCCCAGAATCTATCCACTCATGGGAACAAATGGAAGTTGAGTTCCTGGACAAATACCAGGGTTATTACAGAATCAATGATAGAAAAGAAGAGTTGATTAGAACCAAATAGAAAGAGGAGGAAAGCTTAGAGGAATGCCTAGATAGATTCAACTTTGCCCTTAGGAGGTATGGCAACCCTATAGCACACAACTTGACAAAAACCTTGATTCTAAGAGGGTTGGATAAAGAGTCAAAACAAGTATTGGATCTAATGGGAAGAGAGAATATCAACAAAATGGACATGCCTAAAATTGAGGAAATATGCAGAAACTACTCTAGAACACAAGATGGAGTAAGAAAACCAAGGTCTCTAAAAGGGAAAAATGATATAGGGTAGTTAATGGAGGAGTTTGCAAACCTAAAAAGAGATATCTTAGTACAGTTGAATACCACTTTAGATGGGATTCAGGCTAAGAATAGAACAATTGAACTGCTATCAATTTACTATCCTAGATGCAAAAACTGTTGGAGCAATCAACCACCAGGATCAAATCTGCAAAACCAAATAACCTTCCACACAAGAGAGACAAACAAAAAGAATGCTATATTGCCATGATACAATAATATTGGATTACATAATGTACAATGAGGCCTTGGTTATAAAGACCAAGGTGAAACACAAGATGTTGTAGTAATGCGACAAGTGTCTTAATCCTATGACATATGACAACTATAGGATAAGATGACAACTATCAACAACTAGACAAACTAGAAACATCTAGAAGACAACTAGAATGCTTCCTAAGTCAACTTAAGATGTGAACATGTGTGTGATTATTATTTAACTAATAAATAGTTAAATAATATGAATTATCTACACAACAAAGGTTAAACCAGATAGGTAATAACCCTATTCACACCAACACCCCCACTTAAGTGCAACTTAGGGAGGAAAAAACAAATGCAAAGATGGGTCCTGGCAACAAGGCCATGTTAGGTACCCATGTACAAACAATCTCTCACAAGCGGAGAAAAGGAGAAAACCTCATGGGAAAAAACTCCTCTCCAAAAGAGAGAAACATGCAAAAAAAAAGTATGAAAAAGTGAAGGAAGGAGGACTCAAGAAGACCCCCCAAGGACAACTTCCTTCACCCCAAGCATCAATCACAACTAAAGATAACGAGGCGATGCCAAAGGTTTAGTGAAGATGTCCGCAACCTGCTCCTCAGTAAGCAAGTACTCCAAGCTGAGAACACCATCCTAGATGAGCTGCCTAATGAAGTGCATGTGGATCTCAATGTGCTTAGTATGCTAATGCTCCACGGGGTTGCGAGAAATGTGAATGACACTCTAATTATCACACCAAAGAGTAGTGGGATGATCTGGAGGAAATCCAAAATCAGTCATCAACTATCGAAGCCAAAGTACCTCCTAGCCAGCCAAAACTGCACCTCGATACTCAGCCTCTATTGATGATAATGCAATAGTTGTCTGCTTCTTGCAAGACCATGCAATTAGACCATAACCAAGGCAGAAAACAAAGCCAGAAGTGGACTTTCGATCATTAACATCACTAGCCCAATCTGAGTCAATGAAGCCAATAATCGAAGAAGCTCCTAATGTGTAATGAATGCCAAAGTGTGATGTGCCTTGAATATACCTCAAGATATGTTTGGCTGCCTTCCAATGACTCTCATGTGGCTCCTGAGAGAACCGAGAGACAAGTTCAACCGCAAAGGAAATATTAGGACGACTATGTGTCAAGTACAAAAGACTGCCAACCAACTGCTGATACAATATAGAATCAATTGTGGGAGTAGTGCAACTGGTAGACAGTACAACACCTGACTGAAATGGTGTAGGGACAGGCTTGTAATCAGCCATGCCAAATCTTTGAAGCAAATCAAGAGCATATTTCTACTAAAAAATGAAGATCCCCTCAGTAGTCTGGCGAACTTGAAGACCAAGGAAGTAGAGCATAAGACCAAGATCTGTCATATCAAAGCACTCCATCAATGCTTGCTAAATACTCTGGATCATGGAGGTAGAACTACCTATGAGAATCAAATCATCCACATAAAGCACAAGGATCAAAAGATCACCTCCACGTCTCTAATTGTAAACTGTAGGGTTAGAATGGCATCGTGTGAAACCAGAAGCAAGCAGGAAACTATCCATCTTCTCATACCAAGCCCTCGAGGCTTGTTTGAGACCATATAATGAACGACAAAGCCTGCAAACAAGTGAAGAGTCTTGCACAAAACTTGGAGGCTTCTCCTATAGATCTCCTCATGAAGATCACCATGCAAGAAGGCACTCCTCACATCCATCTGATACACTGACCATCCTTGAGATACAGCAAGAGAAAGTACAAGACGAATGGAATCCATCTTGGCGACAGGAGCAAAGGTCTCAGAGTAGTCAATACCCTCAACCTGAGAAAACCCCTTAGCAACAAGATGAGCCTTGTACTTGTCTATAGAACCATCAGCTACAGATTTGGTGTGGTACGCCCACTTGTACTGAACCAATTTTCTTCCCTTAGGAAGAGGAACAAGATCCCAAGTATGATTCTTCATTAAAGAAGAATACTCCTCAACCATTGTACTGTCCCACTCTAGAATACCTGCGGCATTTGAAAACTTCTGAGAATCCGTGGAAATGGCATGACTCAAAAGACTGACACTTGTTGTCTATGAATGAGTGTGGTGAGTATCTGTGGGATCACCAACAAGAGGACCAGCCTCCTCAAGAGTAGTGCGGGGCCATCGGGGCAAAATGGGTGCTGGAGGAGGTGGTGGAGCAGGACCTTCATCAGTATCATCTTGAAGAATCAAAACATCTTCAAGTGATGATGAAGTAGGTGGAGTATGTAGTGAGGAAGAAGAAGTGGAGGAGGAATCCACTTGTGTGAAGGTCTCATCAAAATGGACATCTCTACGAAAGTAGACATCCTGAGTTACAAGATCAAACAACTGGTAAGCCTTCACATCCTCACAATAGCCAACAAAAATCAAAGGTTGACTCTTCTTCTCCATAGCCTTACGCCGACCATTTGGAATGAATTCCCAAGCCTCACTACTGAATACTTTGAAGAAGGATACATTAGGCTTGACATGGGACCAAGCCTCCTCGGGAGTCATATGATGCACTGCCTTGTGAGGCATATGATTCTGAATATAGTTGGCATAATTGACTAATTTAGCTGAAAAAGTGGGATCCATAGACTGTAGCATGTAATTTGCCATCTCCCATAATGTCCTGTTCTTTCTCTCAGCCACACCATTCTACTGAGGAGTGTAAGGAACTGAAAACTGATGCTGAATTCCATGATCACTTTAGAAATCCTGAAAAGCTTGGTTCACATATTCCCCCCATTATTCGTGCATATCCATCGAAGAGAAAGACCTGACTGCTTCTCCACAAACTGCTTGTATGTCTTGAATGTTTCAAAAACATCACTTTTGTACTTAAGAAAGTACACCCATGTGCGTTGTGAGAAATCATCAATGAAATTGAGCACATACTTGGCCCCTAAAAATGAAGGAGTTGGGAAAGACATTAGATCACTATGAACCAACTCCAAGGGTGTTGAAGCTCGTGTAGCTTGACCCTTAGGAAAGGAATCTTGATGATGTTTTCCAAGTACACAACCCGGACAAACTCCCTCTCTACAAGAAATCTTAGGTAGACCAACAACCAACTTCTTTGTGCTCATCTGCTGAAGATAACTGTAATTCAGATGTCCAAACCTTTCATGCCAAAGCTTGCTTAAGGCATCAACATGTGCTATAATAGATGATCCTGATGAAGACTTAAATCCATCAAATATGTATAGTTGTGATCCATGATCCACTCTCCCTATAGCAATAACTGTCTCAGGATCTTGTAGCTATCTAATAACCACATTGTGAGGAGTAAACTCAACTTTCTTCCCATCCCCAGAATGACAAATCTGATAGAGTGAGAGAAGATTGTCAGAAATCTTGGGAACAAAAAGAACATCTTCAATGCAACCATCTTGCAAGTGAATGGTGCCTGTCCCCATGACTAAAATCTATGAAGAGTTCCCAACTGTAATATGAGAATGCTAGTATCAGAAAGAGTCTCAAGTAGATCAAGTGAATTGGTCATATGATGTGAAGCACCTGAATTAAGTATCCAGCTATCTGAAGATGCAAGCAAGCCATGTGCGGAAAGAGCATGTCCTTTGCATGTAGAGGAGGGATTGGGAAGTGAAATCTTGTGCTTCTTCATAGCTTCCTCCAAAGCCTCTAACCTCTTACAGCAATGAGACTCATCATGACCTGTCATGCCACAAAAAGAACAAGTGCCACCTTTCTTCTTCTTTGTCTTGGAGGAAGACTCACCAGATTTGGAAGGATTAGGTGGAGGAGTGGGCTTCTAATCATTCTTCTGTTGGCAAGAGACACTATATGGATTCATGGTTGTTGTCATTGATGGCAACAAAGGTCATCCCACATATCCGCAAGTCATGGTGTGTCCCTACCGGAAGTCAGAATAAAGATTGTTGTGGTCCGGTGAACAAGAACAGAGCATGTGGCAAGGTCCGACAGATTGGTCCGGATCTCTCAGAGGAAGTATCTTGGTGCAGTGCAGATTTGGGGAAGTCAAGAGGACTACCTTGAGTGGTATATTCCAAGGATTTAGCCTCCGGTGATGGACAAGGAAAAAGATATGAATAGTTGAGTACCGGATTCCTGAGAGACAGTGAAAACAGAGGAAGAACTGACTGACATAGTATCAGACTACTTTCCGGATGTGTTACTGTTGATGATAAAGGTTGTGAAGGCATGAATCATGTTTGGCCAACATGATTAATGATATCTACAAGTATATGCTTGATCCGCATTGCTTGGTGAGCAAGGATTCAGCCGACAGAACAGAGTTTGTAAGAAACTAGACTATTCCGGATGCCGACTAGAAAGATGATGAAATTACTTGTGCGGATATATATAGGGGATGGATTTAGTTGTGAAGTGTGTGTGTGTATTAAGATATATGCAAATAAGTGCATAACAGAGCAGAAGTAGCAAGAAAGATCCGGTATGTGAAAGGATAGCAGAATAAAGAACAGAGGAAAGATGAAGTGCAGCAGATCAGTGTACTGAGCCTAACCGGAACTGAACTCCAGCATATGTAGATGCTTCCAATCAGTTCAAGACTGTGATTCTTATCACTTTGTAGACAGTGTGTCTTCTTGTAGGCAGTGGACCTCTTGTGAGCAGTGTGCTCGGGCAGTGAGCCCTAATTGGCAAGTGCCATTTTGTAATTTCCTATTCTTCTAACAGAGAATAATTTTTGGGTTAATCACCCCGTGGTTTTCTCCCTTAACAGGGTTTCCACGTCAAAAATACTGTGTCATGTGTTTCTTATTTCATGGTAATGTTTTGTGTTTGATTCAATGCTGCATTAATTAATAAGAAAGTTCAAAAAGGGAAATAATTAGGATAACTGATTCACCCCCCCTCTCAGTTATCAACATCTTCGGCTTTGGTTTGAAGGGAGACTCACTACCTGAAGGAGATTCTATCTTGGGCTTCTTATTCTTACCTTTACCCTTGGAAGATGAGGCCATCAAGGCTTGACTCTTAGAACTAGGAAGTGCATCCATTTGAAGTAACTTGGTTTGCTCCTTAGTAAGACGCTCACAAAATAGCTCAAAGCTAGGCATCTTAAAGACTTTCCCAAAGGCATCCATAGTAGAATAGAAGGTAAATGAAAACACCTGAAATGGGCCCTTCAACTTTGACAAAATCAAGAAGATACATTCCTTTTTAGTTTTATCATGCCCACATCCTTTCAATTGTGACAGATCATCTTGAATTTTTATAGAAAATCTTGGATAGTAGGAAAATTGTCTGGAGAGGGTGATGTCAATTCTACCTCAAGTTGCAAGATTCAGAATTCATTGACAGTACCATACAATTCTGCAAGCTTATCCCAAATTTGCTTAGGTGTTGTACACTCTGCAATATGAAACAACAAGTTATCTGATACATGCAATCCTATGATTCCCATAGCTTCATCTAATTTGTTCTTATAATCAAATATTTCAAACTTTTTAGTGAAACTAGGTGGATTATCCTCTAGCATTTGCCAAAGGCCCTTAGATTGCAGTAGTTGTTTCATTTTTAACTTCCATGTGTGGTAATTATGTGGAGTGAGTGGTTTTATAGACACACTTTCCACCATGTGTACCAAAAAACACCAAGAACCAAAGACACAAGGGCACTTAAATCGTGCCTTTCACCCCCCCAAAATGTATTAACAATGTGATTGTAACCCCCCCAGCAAAGTACAATGAAAGAATTTGTACAATCAACAAGTGTAAATCAACCATTTATAACACATGGTGATTTTTACAATTTTTGAGCAAAAAATCTTGTCAAGGGAAAAAATAGAAGTTACAATTAGATTTGTTATGATTTTCTGAGCAATTTCAAAAAAAAATCACCCAATTTCGACATAGTATGCAAAAGATATGTCAGTTGCAAGAAAAACACAAACTGTACCTTCAAGCTGAAAAAACTAGCAAAAAATAATGAAATCTGAACAAATCACATGCACAACAATGAAATTCATTGAACCACCTTTCCGATGACTATAAGAACATGAAAATTTGCCTCCTGGTTTGCAAGATATGGCAAAAAGAAAAAAATCTCCCTCTTTGTCAAAATTTGCAAAAGATAGTGAACGACATCGACTTGAATGTGACACAATCAAAAAATTGTATGCAATCAGGTGATGTAATTAGCAAGAAAGAAGGAGAAGTTTGTTTGTGAGGGGGTAATGGCCTCCTGCCAAACCGGGCCTCAATCACCGTTTTTTGACAAACATAAATAATACTTCCTTGCTACAAAAGTAGAGAATACTTGCTTGCTAAGATATTTAGAGGATTGACCAATTTTGATCAATCCAAAATCGCAAACAAGGTGGTAAAAAAAAATGGACTCGATGAGGCAAAAAAACATGGCCGATCCGAGTGCTGGAGGGGCCGCTATGACCAAATGAAAGCAGCTTGATCTAAAAAAAAACTTCAATAGGAGTAGCGATCTGAGCAAGGTTTGGCAAGGATCATGGTATGCAAGTCATGTAATGTCAAATGGTAGATAGAGCGCTGCTGTGCAATTACAAATGCAAGGAAATTGGAGATTAATACCTGAAATACTTGCAAATTTGTGATCAAGAACAAGAAGATCAAGGCTTCACTTCCTTGCCGGTAATAGAGAGCTCCTTAAAGTCTGATATTCTATGATGATAGGGACATTGAAAGCCTAGTCACAGATTACATAGATGTAACAGAGAACATCCAAAAAATGGATTGAAATCACTACGAAGTCAAGATTTCGAATCCCTAGCGTGCTGATAAAGCCTCTGCAACATCATTGTTTTTGTTATCTCGCAACTGTGATTCTGAGCTTGTGCTTTTGTGCTTACAACATTGCGAATGTCCTGGTGGGGCACCCATTGCTGGGGTTGTTCAGTGAGTACCTCACGAAGACAATGATCACGAGCAATGTGAACAGTCGATCCGTGGTTATAGTCCTCATAGTCTCCAATGCATTCATGGAGGCCATGCTTCGCTGAAGTCATAAGCTTCACACCCTGAAGCACATTTTCACTCAGCACATCCTACTCATTTATGTTGATGCCAAAGGATCTTGGATGTTGGCCGATCTAGGTGCCAAAGGGGCCGTAAAGGCCAAATGAGAGGAGCGATCAAAAGTTGACTTCAAAATCATGCCGCAAAACTTTCACAATCCACAACCTTCAGCTCGATTTGAGATCTACGAATGCCATAAAAAACTGTATTATGTTTGAGGGCACCCACGACCACTAGAATGGCATCCAACTTGCTCAATATGGATCGATCAAAAGAGGAGTCAGCCCAAAAATGCTGTGAAGCTTGAAGACTGTTGAACCCAGATCATAGTCTCTAATCAAGCATGAAAATAGTCTTTGTCGTGGGCTGAAAGAGATGACCACAAAAACTTAGCATAGAGGCAAGAATCTTGTTTGAAGTGTTGAGCATGGTCTTAAATCCATGTCAAACCCTTTAGATCCATGATCTAAAATAGCAGAAGTCTTGATCTTGGGTCGCGGTGTTGTGAAGGCAACGAGTATCGTGGCAAGAAAAGGTTGATGCAACCAAAAAATGTCTACAAAAGGAGCCTTAATAGGAGGAAAAATTGAAACACCATGAACCAGAGGGCCCAAAACTAGGGCAAATTCACCTAGAATCAGTTGATCTGGCCAAAAAATACCTTGTACACCAAATATTTGACCGAGAACAACAAAAAAATGTCTGCAAAGACCAGATATTGGCCCAATCTCACCAAAATAGGAAAAAAACCAATGGATCTGATATGTATGTCTTTAGAGATGAAACATAAAATGCAGGGGGCTGAATAGCCCTCTACTAAAAAAATTTTGCATTTTGGACAAAAAAATTTCTGCAGAAATGCATATAAGAGCCCAAAAAGTCAAAAAATTACCTATGTCCAAAATCAAGTTTTGGATAGTCGATCCTTATAGATTTGGGCAATTTGAACTCAACGGTAAACTCCATTTTGAGCCAAGATGCACCAGCAAAATGTTGACGGCAAGATCTCTCAAAAAAAATGAGAAGGGGCTTGCAGGATCAAAGCTCTAATACCATGTTGGAGCAATCAACCACCAGGATCAAATCTGCAAAACCAAATAACCTTCCACACAAGAGAGACAAGCAAAAAGAATGCTATATTGCCATGATACAATAATACTGGATTACATAATGTACAATGAGGCCTTGGTTAGAAAGACCAAGGTGAAACACAAGATGTTGTAGTCATGTGACAAGTGTCTTAATCCTATGACATATGACAACTATAGGATAAGATGACAACTATCAACAACAACTATCAACAACTAGACAAACTAGAAACATCTAGAAGATAACTAAAATGCTTCCTAAGTCAACTTAAGATGTGAACATGTGTGTGATTATTATTTAACTAATAAATAGTTAAATAATATGAATTATCTACACAACAATGGTTAAACCAGATAGGTAATAACCCTGTTCACACCAACAAAAACAAATTGGATAAATCTGAGATTTGCCAGATCTATGACAAAGAACACCCTACTAGTCACTGTGATCAACTCCCAGCCTTAAAAAGACTGACTAAAAAGAATACCCAAATAGAAGAGGAGTTGAATTATGTAGGGTAGAAACAAATTAGTCATTTCCCATATAACCAATACCCAACTCAGGCTTCTTATAGGGGCCCTTCAAATTGGGGAGGTAACCAATGGAATTTAACCTAGCATGGACCTCAAAATATTTCTCCATGGGTACCACAAGACTGGTCAAGCCAGCAATGGCAAAACTAGCGTTGGAGTAATCAGTAGTGGCCACAACAATTACCATCAAAATTTGGACCACAAAACATGCAGCCTTAGTGGGGTCCTCAGCAGGGCTACAATCAATAATTCTAAGGACAACCTAGACGTTTCCAAAACCAACAAGAAGCACTCCTAACTGGACCAACAAACACATAGGGATAATCTCAAAATGAGCCAGTTAGTCAACCACCCTTACTAGCTCAACTATAGTAAACCCATGAAATAAACAGGGAGTAGTTGTATACATGATTGAGCAAGAAAACATGGTTGGTGTAAATGTTATTTATCTAAATAACCTCTAGCTACATTCTGGCAATGCTCTTCCAAGACCATCTCCCCCCACTCATAGTTGAAGTAATAGATGACAGGGAACCGAAGAATCCATCCACTCAACCCCAGGAGGAGATTACTATAGAAAAAGTGCCACAAGAATAACCCTCAGGTAACTGTGGAGTTCCTCCTAAAGAAACAACTCTAGAGATCATCTCCAGAGATGCTTCCAAAACACACTCCAGAGCTTCTCTAGAGACTGAATAGCAAGCACCATACCCATAACATCTCAAACAACATGTTCCCCAAAAAATAGTCCTACAAAAACAAGTCCAAACCACCATTGAATTAGAACTGTTGCAAGAAATCAGGTAGCTAAACATTAAAATTCCACTCCTCCAGGCAATCAGGGACATTCCTAAACTAAATCAATTTATCAAACAACATTGTGTTAAGACTCAGGGCAGGAAGAAAACTTTCCTACCACCATTCAGGTGGAAGGAAAAGTAGTGGATCTTCTAGTGGGAGAAATTCTTCTCCCAAAATATGGGGATCCTAGGAACTCTGTCATAATAGTCCATATCTCAAGAGTTGAAATATCCAATGTTTTAGTTAACTTAGGAGAAACAATAAACATCATGACTATTCACACCCTAGACAAATTGGTCCTTACATGCATTTAGACCACTTCCACAATTCTACAACTAGCTGATCAATCAATAGCCATTCCAAAAGGGGTGTTGACCGATGTCCCAATTGTTATAGAATCATGGGAATTTCTAGTGGATTTGTTGATATTAGAACCAAGAAATCAAAGGAATACTTATCCTTTGATTTTAGGCAGGCCATGGCTAGCTACTGTGGCAACATCCATTGATTGTAGAACTAGAGATATGATCATCTCAAATGGCTTGGACATGAAGAAAATCTGCTTGTACCCTCTAGCTAAATTGTCCATGCATTATTCAGGAAATATGTGGGTAGATGAACCTAACAACATTGAAAATAGTGCCTCTTTAACTATGGTTATTGTCAAAGAACATTTGGGGGAATTGGAAGAATAAATAAACTATGATACACTTGAATATATAACTCACATCCTCATTGGAAAAGACACAATGGACTTGATTCAAGACTTAAGGAAAGAAATTCTGACTGTTGCCCATTATACCCTTGCTAATATCATTCCTCTTGGGGAAACCTTCTATAGAGACCTAGCTACCTTTGACATGCTACTTCCATATTATTTCCCTCTTAACACTATGATTCCAAAATATAGGTTAGGGGCATCCATGGAATAGATTACAAAACAAGTCATGGTCTTACCTGAGAAAACATTGAGCATCAACACTCAATTAACAACACAACAAGAAGAAGCACTTCTTGATCTTCTTACCTCCCATTCAATAGCTTTTTCTTGGGAATATAAAGACATGAAGAGCATTCCTCTTGAGGTCTACACCCATCACATATATATAGAATATTTCAAACCTATTAGACAGCCCCAAAGAAAGTTAAACCCTACACTCAAAGACATTGTCAAAATTGAGATAGAAAAATTACTACATGTTGGATTTATTTATCCTATCTCAAATAGCCAATGGGTTTCACCTTTGGCTATAGTGCCCAAGAAGAAAGGGAAATGGAGAGTATGAATTGATTATAGAGAGATAAACAAAGCCACAAAGAAGGATTATTTTCCCTTACCCGTCATTGACCAAGTACTAGATAACCTAGTAGGGAAAAAGTACTTTTCATTATTAGATGGGTTTAGTGGATACAACCAAATCCAAGTAGCACCAGAAGACAAGGATAAAACTACCTTCACATGCTCATGGGGAACCTTTTCATATAGAGTTGTTCCATTTGGCCTATGTAATGCTCTAACTACCTTTTAGAGGGTTGTTTTAGTCATTTTCTCTGAACTAGCCAATGAGTGTATGGAGGTCTACATGGATGACTTTACTGTGTGTGGGAACAGCTTTGAAGAAGCCCTCAAAAATCTAGAAAAAGTGTTGTAATGTTGTTAGAAGAATCAATTGTCCTTAATCCATGAAAAATGCTTTATGATGGTAGAAGAAGGAATTGTCCTTGGGCATCACATATCAGTAAAAGAAATCAAAGTAGAAGTGATTAAACAATTGCCTCCACCTAAAAACCAAATTGATGTTAGAAGTTTCCTAGGTCATGCAGGATACTATAGGAGGTTCATAGAAAATTTTAGCAAGATAGTTACCCTTATGTTTTCCTTGCTAACCAAGGACACTAAATTTTAGTGGACAGGGGACTACCAAATAGCATTTGAAACCATCAAAGAAAAACTTATAGTCACACCTATTTTGAGGGGACCTAATTAGAATATCCCCTTTCACATCTAAATAGATGCATCAAATGAATCAATAGAGGTAGTCTTAGGATAAAAAGAAGAAGGGGAATGCATGCATGCAATTTACTACATAAGTAAAAACCTTACCACTACTTAGAGGAACTACACAACAACTAAGAAAAACTTCCTGGTAGTCATCTATGATATTAACAAATTCAGACACTACATCACAAGATACAAAATCTTTGTACACACTTATCATGCAGCCATTAAATACTTAATGAACAAACTAGTGGCAGGTGCAAGAATCATAAGATGGTTGTTACTATTGCAAGAATTTGATAATACTATCATAGTGTTATGGAGTAAAAAGTGGACACCTACCTTTTTACCTCCTAGTTTAGCTCCTAGGTCCTTGTGTTAACATGATACATGCAAAATATTCATCCCGATGCAAAATCCCCCAAAAACCATGTCAAATGGGAACTAGGGGCCCATCTTATGCCTCACCCTGGACCAAAAAGGCACCTTGGGACTTGGTCACCTACGCCCAAGTCATCCCTGATTAGTCAAGGCATAATTTAATACATGTCGACATAGGGCCTTTAAACAGGTCTCTCCTTGTTGGCTTTTTCAATTAATTTTACGAATGTTAGTAGGAAAGCATATATAAGTGTGTTTTTGAATTCATTTGTAACTTAGATGGATATTATGAAATTATGATATTGGAACAAAGAGCATTCAAGGTATTCATTGTGTTATTGTTGCAGATTTGGAATCGTCATCCATCTCCTTATGAGTTGAAGGATCTTTATTCTCCTAAGAGCTTCACCTCTGAGGTGACATCATTATTGTTTGAATCATTTCATCATTTGATTTATCTTTAGCCTTTGCCTTACTATGGCACGCTCTCTCTCTAACAACAGTGTTGGGAAGCTTGAATGCTATCTTGGGATTTGATTGAGGAAAATCCCTAAACACTACAACCCCCAACCCCTTTTCTTCTTGTGTGTAGGTTATAGGTGCAAAGTCTGAAGAAGTGAAGGTACATGAGAGTTGTGTATGGGAAATGGTTTCAAGATCTAAAAGTTGTTTGTGGAAATTCCTCTATGAAAGACTTGGGCACATGCCTCGGTGTCCTGCTGAAACAAACATTGAATACGACATTTGGACACTCTCTACGACATTTATCCAGTTTTAGGTTTTAGAAGATACTTTTAGGGCTTGGGTACCTACCCCATAGTCCTTTGACATTTATACTTCCAGAACCAGGTTCTCCTTTGTTCATTGATCTCTGTGCTTCTTTTGGATTGTCCATATCTATCATGGTTTGAAAGTTATGCTTTGTTCATTATAGAACTAGGGTTTAGTGCATGTCTAACCTAGGGTTTGATAAAAGGATTTAAATCATATCTTTCCATAGCACTCTTGAGAAAAAAATTAGTAGCTGAGTCCTCTTGCATCTTGTAGTGACTTATCTCAGTTTTGTCCTTAAATGTTATTGAGGAAGAGGGTTTGATCTAGTGTACTTACATGCTTACATCATCCACCTTTTCCCCTTTAACATAGTGAATCCATAGCATTGATCATTTGCATCTTTCTAAGTGTTTAAATCAGATCTTGCATTAATTCATACCATACTTATCATTTTTCAGTGAAAAATCTTGCATAAAGGCATAGTTTTACATTATTTTCATTGTACATCATTGAAACATTTCATTTTATGATTTTTACATTGGATCTAATCCATATTATAGAAATTAACCATTGCACGATATCACATCCTGCATTTGAAGATCTCATTTGCTAGGGTTTTGTTGAAAACTTGCATTTTTCCTAGTTAACCTAGACATTTGCAAAACTAGGGTTTGTAGTCAAAATCTTATTTTAGATTTTAATACTGTCATAAATATTTAAAATCAGATATTCCACTGATTTATTTGCATATTCATTCAAAGATTTTGCATAATTTTGGAAAAAGTGCATAATTATCATACTTTTGCAATTACACAATGTGTATTTCAACATAAGCGAATAAGCATCTTTTTCACATATTTTGCAATAAATCAAAAAATTATCAATATCACCTTTTGTGCAGCACTTTTAACATTAAATTCACTTGGTTTGTAGTGACACTAGTGTATTTTTTATCTTTATAAAAGATTCAAAAACCCGATTTCCTCAAACTAGTGTTGTGGTGTACAAAACCCTCTCATATTGGTTGTTTTGATAAATGAATAGATTTTATTACACATTGTTGTTCCAAGACATTTAATTATGGCATCTTCTAATTGTTCCTCTTTGGTATCCATGCATGCATATATCAAAGATTTTGAAAGTTTTTACAAATTGGTTAATGTGCATCCTTATGTTTTGTCTCATATACAATCCATGTATGATAAGGATATCTTTAAATGCTCTTCATTTGAAAACCTTGATTATGTATCTGATTTTAATAACTTCATAACTCTTAAAAATGAATATCCTTCAATACTAAAGGACTTTAATAATTTCATCTCCATGAATTGTCATGAGAAAGACGATTCTCCTTTCACTTCTACTACAAGTAATAATGGTAACCTAGCTTCGCCTATTTCACCTTATGATTTGGATATCTCTCCCAAAGTTGTTCCCACTTGTGAGGAAATTTTGGTGAAAGAGGATGAAATCATTGATACATTCCTTAATATCACCCTACCCTCTCTTCATTCCAATGCTCTCCCTTCAAAAGACAAAGCATTGGTGGATGAAGAAAGGTATCTCACATTAAATCCTTTGGGGATAGAAGTTGAGCTTAATCAAAGTAAAAAAAATGTTAATTCAATCATCACTAATAGGATTATTCCACCTACTAAGGGGATAGTAGATAAGTGTATTAATTTTCCTAAACTCATTGTGCATGGGGCACCCAATGTGCCTCCTCACTTCAAAATGGTGATTACAGTTCAAGGTGCTCCAACACCACCTCGACCCCTAGGTTATATTCTTAATTTTGTAAAACAAATTACTCAAGGAAATCAAGCATATCAAAATGTGTTGCAACAATCCTACCACAATGTGGTTGCTCACACATACAATACCTGAAATAATAAACAAAGTAAACAACAGTCAAACATTTTGATCATTTTACCAACTTCACAACCTATGCTTCCTCAACCACCTCGTCTTACTCATAAAGTTGGTCAAGATTATGATATTGTTGAGCAGCTGTGCTACTCCTACTAAGATCTCTCTTTGGGACCTCATACAAACATCTTTACAAACCACAGAATGCTCCAGGAAGCTTTACAAAAGGTTATTGTACCACTTGCTACTAAGCCTAATGATGTAGCAGCTCTGTTAGATTGTATGCATGAGATAAAATAGATATTCTATTCCAACAACATGAGTTACCGTCAATGGAAGTTTAGAATCAACAAGATCCTCTTCTAATCTTGTCACAATAAATAAAAAGTTGATAAAGCAAGTTATGATTGACAATGGATCAGCTCTTAATGTTTGAGGCATTGATTTTCTACATAAAATCAAGGTTAATACATCTTCAATCAAACCAAATAAACTTAATGTGAGGCCAATTTATTTCACTCCCTTATTTTTCTTATTTCACATTTACAGTTGATGGCATTTAGACATTTGGGGACTGTTGATCCTGATATGCAGATTCTCTAGACTATATTCCTTTATTTTGGTTAGCTATACTTAGTAGGTTGTGATGTGACTATATCTTGAATTTGACTCACTGATGATGATTAGACACGTGATATGCATTTTGGTACTATTAGAGATACTAGTTGTGAGATCATTATATGGATTTACTATGTGTTTTTTATCTTGAGATAGTTTATAGAAATGTAATTATGAATCTTAATTATGATGTGATTTTTATAATGTTTTAAATGATTATGCGATGGCATGAGTGTATGCATTTCCTTGCTTCAGCTATGATATACCTATATGTTGGATTAATCTATTTGTTCGAGTGTGCAGGTGGCTTGGAAAATCAAAGATCGATCTCACACCTAATGTGTTTCCCATGTAAGACCGATCTACTCCATGGGGGACCAAGGTCATGTGTGAAATTGTATGATGCTTTCATAAATGCCTACATTTTATTAATTGGCTTAGATTTCACCCTTTTGCTTTATTTAACTGAAGTGTTGTGAAACTATGTGATTTAATTTACACCACTTGGTGTCTTTAATTTTTGTGGCCATTTTATTTGATTTTCTACCTCTTAAAGTGTTATTTATGAGTTAAAATTAATCCTAGGTGGTACCCCTAGGGTCTAGGGCCCATTTGGGCATGCTAAACCCTAGGAATAACTCAATATAGTCACCTTAACTTCACCTTGAAGTAAGGTGACGAAAATTCAAATTTGAATGGGAGTGGTGGATGAGTTATACACTCCAACTTGACCACTCCTCTATCCAAGGGATGGAATCCCATCACCTTGAAGACTTGGGGAGTCTTCAAGACTCCCAAGTGTGGGAAACCTTCCTCCAATGCTCTCACACATATGTGAGAGCATCTTGGAGTGAATGGACTCCCTTGAGGGAATAAGGGATTGACATGTGTCATCCCTTATCCTCTTGGAGTCCATTATGAGAGATTCCACCTCTCCACCTTTGCTCTCACATGTGGAGAGGGTGAGGCTTGGTGGAATGGGAGAGTGACACATGTCACCTCCACATTCCATAAGCCTTGCAAGTGGATGGGAAAGAGGAAGGAGAAGGTGACATGTGTCACCTTCTCATTCCTCAAGGCTTTGAAATGAAGCCTATTTTAATTCCTCTTTGGGAGGGGAATGTGGTTCTTGTTTTTGCTTAATTTTCTATCTTTGGAAGGATTTTGGAGAGTTAGAGAGATTTTGGAGGATTTGGAGTCTTGGAGAAGGATTGTGGACTCTTCTTAAACTTTCATCCATTGTTGGGCTCTTAAGGTAAGCCTCAAGGCATTTTAGCCTTCCTTATGCTTTGTTAATTTTGGTTGTGTGCTTGAAATAATTTGGGTGTTTGTTTCTTCTTTGCTGTGGGATTTTTGGGTGTTTTTGGATGAGACTACCAATCTTGGTGTGTCCATCCATGTGTGGGGTGGGGGAGGAGTGAACCTCCTCGAGGTCACCCTCCTGGTATTGGTATTTTTGTGGCCTTAAGGGCAAGATATTGGAGTATGGAGTATTTTTATTTGGCATGAGTGCCATGGTGAAATTTATATATTCATGGAGTTATCATTTTGGGCTTGAGGCCTTATTTTGTGTTGAGACTTTGGGATTTTTGTGGAGTGATCCTTTGAGTAGAGTGATGTCCACTCCCCCACCCATTCAAATCCATTCTTATAGATTTTGTGTTGTGTAAACCTTATGGGTGTTCTTCTTGATTTGTGTGGTTTGATTATTGTTGTGTTGTGGTTTGAGACCCATGTGAAGATCGATCTCCAAGCTCAAGGGTGACCCACTTACAGGTCTATGGTAGGGAGGAGAGCATTTTTGGTGGCTTGGATGTTCCTCCATTGTTTTAGTTTCTTGCAGGTTTTCTTGGTGACCCTTGGAGCTTGGGTGATGTCTCATATTGTTGGTGTTGTAATGTTATGTTGGCTACTTGAGAGCCATGGCCAAAGAATGGCCTAGTTGTAGTTAAAACAAAAAGAAAAAAGAGAAAATGCTCTCTCAATATGTATTTGTGTAAATGAGATCTAATGTTTTATCCCATCTTGTTGTGGTTACAAAAGTGTAATAGGTTGTTGGTTTTCAATGTTGTTGTGAGAAATTTTATGTTGAATGTGCGTAGAAGTTGCTGTTTTTTTTTTTTAAGAAAGGAAAAGAAAATAGATATATTTCTGACTTTAGATTATTGTTTGGACAAAAAAAAATAGATGTTGGTTATTTCAAAAGGAAAGATTGATAGAAGTTGATTCACTTCTTTCAAAAAGAAAATATTTAAAATACTTTTTACTGTGCAAATGAAATCGTTGCTTTGATTCTATCATTTTATTTCTATTTTGACAGCAAGTAAAAAAAAGGGGACTAGAGCTAAAATTATATATGGTTAGTAAGAAAAAACATATCTATGTGAGTAATTAGATTTATGCATATATTCCTAAATACATACATGTTTACCCTTGTGAATATATATATATATATATATATATATATATATATATATATATAACTTATATTACTTAGGCTGGAAGAAATGAGTTTTTTTTTAATAGAGAAAATATATTATAACTGTGTATATACACTTATATTTATATAAGTGTCCAATGTAAACTATTTTTTTCATAAAACAAAAAAAAAGACTATAAATCGTCGGCCACACAGTAGCCAACCCTAGTGGCATTGTCATTGTGTTAAAGTTTTATGGAGGTTTTTGGGGGGGATGACGGCCTGGCCGCCGCCCCTATGGGAGTTCCTTTCTGCACAGAGAGATGATGGGGGATTCACCCCCCCACCAAATCCATCACTTGTTTTGTTTACGATGGCTGCTAAAAAGAAACTTCCCTCAGGTGCTGCCATGTTCACTGTCGGTCTCTCCCAAAATGCAGCTCGATCGTTCAGCCACTAGCCAATACCTATATGCATTTGTTAAGCCGTAGATTATATATATATATATATATACCCTTAAAAAAAAAGATTTTTACATGAATAAAAAGAATCACAGATGGGTATATACATATTAAATATACCTCTATGGGTGTGGTGGCTATGGCTGCCATGAAACCCTACCCTGCAATCATTGAAGGAAAAATGAAGAGAGAATGCAAAAATGAGAAAACAAAATAGGGCTAGGGCATAATAGAGGGAAATGTTTTATTTTAGGGTTCCCTAAAGGAAATGAATTTTTTTAATTGAGAAAACTTTTAGGGCTTGTTGAATTTTAAATTAGTTTCCCTTGTGTGGTGGGAACTTTATTTAATTTTAAATTGTGGGAGATGGGTGCACGTGAACCCATGCCTCCTCTTTGCCCCTTTTTATTATTTGTCTTGTTGAACATTAATTTACCCTTGAGGTATAGCTAGTAAATGGGAGGAAATTCTTTCTCTCTTTCAACTCATTATTTTAAACTTTTAGGGAGAAATAAATTTATCCTATCTTAAAAACTTTTAATTGCCCTTGCGAAATTAATGTTATTTTGGAGCTTCATAAGGGGAACAATTAAATATTTAGGGAAATGTTAGTTCTTTTAATTTAATAATAGCAAGGGGATTATGTATCAAACTTAGATTTTAAACATTAAATTGGGAACCTAATCGTTTGTGTTATTTAATTTAATCTAATTTAAACCTAAGTAGTATGTAAAAATATTAATGGGATAATTTAAGAAATCAATCGTATGGTATAAATTAATTATGCTAAATCAACTTGGTGTAGCTCATTGAAGGAGAGTTCTAATTTAAAAAATTCCCATGTATGCTCTAGTGGCATTATGTTTCTGGAATCTTTCAAAAAATTAGGGTTGACTGATTTATTGAATTTAATGTATGCGTTGGGTTTATAATTTATTATTTTCAGGAAAATCATGATGTGGATTGAGTTTGTTAATCCACTTTTTTGTACTTTAGCATTAGGGTTTTGATTTTGACTCATGTCAAAATCACGCCACTCATTTAGGAAAATTAGGGTTCAATTCAAATTGATCCTAACCCTAGTAGCAATGCTCATCACGTCGCATAACCCCCTAGTCAGCTATCATCACGCAGGGGATTGCATATGTAATCACACTACCCTAAGATTTTATTGACATGTTTACGCCTTATGCGTATTGCCACCAAGCACGTTGATGCTTGTGAGGGGGTTTCTAGGGTGATGTGGAAATTTTTTTGATATTTCGTGTGATAACCACATGACAAATGTGGACATGACATGTGTGTTGCGTGTCATGACTGCATGGGAAATGTGGGCATGACACTTAATATTTGTGGCTTTGATAATGTTGGTAGACAATCAATGGGTAACATAACTTTACCCATAAAAGTTGGATCCGTGACATTATCTACCCTTTTGCCATGTCATGCCTGGTGCACAAGTTCATATAATATTATTTTGGGTAGACTGTGGATTCATGCCATGAGGGCAGTTCCGTCTACCCTTCATCGATTAGTAATGTTTATTTATGAAAATAAACTTCACACCATCAAAGCCAATCCAAAGCTGGAAAGTTGTTTACAAATTGAAACACAAAAACAAGTTGTCAATCATAAGACTCTAGATAACTTAAAAGTTGATCCATCAATACCTCTTGCCATAGATAATGTTGTGCAAGATTCAACATCACCATTGAATGCATTTCTTCGTGATGATTGGGGTTCATTAGATTTTACTCCTTCCTTTATGAGGGAATATAAACTTAATAACCCTAATCCTGAAACACCTAAGAAACCTAAGGTTTCTTTAGTAGAAAACAAAGACAAAAATCTTACTTACACTACAGAATATGAGACTTATGAGACCCCGCCTTCTTCTAAAAAGATGGAGTATTTGTATGGTCATGGATTTCAAATCCTTTACAAAAATTATGACTATATAGGCCAGTAAGTGCAAAGAGTTGGGGGGCCAAAAAGTGGCCAAATTGTTTTCAAAAAAATTTAATGCATAACATGAGCGCGTTATAAAGTGCTTGCATTATGGTTTGGTAATGACAAGCCTAAGGCTCGTCAAAACCAAACCTTAACACGAGCGTGTTATGACTTATTATAAATTAAAAAAAATCTTATCATCTCATTTCATTTCTTTATTCTCCTCTATACCCACGGCCTGCAAACCCTAGGAAGCGCACTCACATTTTGGAAAAGTCAATTCAACACCAAAATCTTACTGATTCATCGCCAAAATGCACCACGACGTCGAGCATGCCAAAGGAGTGAGTTTTATTTATTTTTTTGTTGGAATTTGCTTCTAAATGGGTAGGTTTGAGTTGATTTTTGATGTAAATTTTGTTAATTATCAGGAAATGTTAATGCACCTCCTCCTCCTCAAAATCCACAAAATCCTGAGGAGGAAATACCTGCGAAACAACAACCTCCTCCATCCATTCTTCGACATGCCCCTAAAACACAAGAAAATATAATTGGGCAAATTGAAAACAATAAAAAAAAATTGAAGATATAATTGCAAGGTTGAAAGATCCTTCCACTTCAACCTTGCATAGGTCTACGCTTGCTGAATCTCTTGAATCTATGTTATCAAATGTAGATTCAATTAGCAAGCAAATATCTATTTGGATGGATAAGAGGAGAGAGTTTAGAGATTATTATGAAGACAAGTTGTCATAGCAAGATGTGAAAAAATTACAAATTACAAAATTAGACTTGTGTTCGATTTTCACAAACCCACAAACAAATCAACCTCCACCCATTACATGTAAGAGGTTCCCTATCCATTGGTGCAACAACCAAGCAATAAGGGACAATTTTGGGTAGAGGTGGTGGATGGTTTTTGACAATCCTCCATGCAATAATAATGAGGTCCCGCAATACTTTTTGAGGAAACTCTACTGCGAGTTTGTCCTCAATAAAGTGCCAAACTATTTTGATTGTGGGACTTCTAGTATAGAGGTGGGGGGTCAGCACAAGATAGACCAGGGGCATGTGTTGACCCACAGCGGGCAGTGAGATGAGTAATCAACAGACCAACCCAGGAGCAAGTTTCTATCCCTTCCATTGTGAAGGAGAGTGTTGAGGTCAATACACTTCAGTCCATTAGTGCCTTGACCCAGAGCATCATAGAGCATGCCAGTCCTGCAGCACATAGTGGGTTGGGAGATAGTGTGAGGAGTAGGGTCCCACCCCATGCTTGTTAGACTTGAAGGCCAGCCTGTGGTTATGACCCTATAGATAGTCAGGACGCAGGTGCACAGGCTATATCTATAGCTGAGCAGATGGTGATGATAGATACCCTCCTAAGTGAGACTTTCAACCTTGATACTCAAGTAAATATTAGAAAGTTTATTGAATTTAATTTATTAATTTTATTTTTGAAATGCAAGATTAACTAATTTAGTTTGATGCTTTTAATGAAATTTCAGGGTCATAGCGTTGATGCAGTTTTCAGTGGTTCTCCACCTGCATATTACACTAGAGCATCTATTGTCGGGGTATGTAACTAGTAAACAATTATAAATATTACATGTGAATAGCATCGTTATATGAATGGTATTCTAATATCTGATTTTGGATGTTGAATAGGTTAATATTGGAGATTTCACGGTAACACCTGCTAGTGGTGGTGGACTTCAAAGCTTCACATAGGTAATAAAATAAATAGTTTAATGAATGAATTATACTTACTAGATTTTTGTATGTGACTTGTGTGCTTTATTGTGTGTACTTCCATGTTTAGATGAACGTGTGTGTATGTTAGGAGCCATGATTTGCATCACTATTATAGTTTTTGTAATTGAATAATGTTGTTTTATTTCCAAATGATGCAGGTTGCGGAGACACCTCCTGATGTTCATAGGGCAATGGAGCATGGTGTGACCTCTGCGATTCGTAGCTCCATGGCATTGATAGAGATATGAGGCAAATTAGTAAATTTCAATTTACATTCATTGTTATAGTTGTTTATTTTTGAAAAATCAAAAGATTATTGATTTGAAGTTTAATTTCTATCTGGATGGTTTCTATAGGACATGACATCACCATGGCCTATTCCTACTACTGAGGCAAGTGAGGAGACAGATTATATGGTAGCGGTAAGTGATTATTTTGTTAAATGTTTCATTTTTTATAACATGTAATTTCTATATATTAATGTCTATACTTTTTATTGTACCAACTAAAGATGCAGGAAGAACTAAATAGGAGGAGCAGCCCTCAAGTTCATAGTAGACCACCCACATATGCATCTCCATCCCCTAGAAGATCAAAGGCTGCTTGTGATCTATTCTCTTCACCAGCCAGAGGGGAATGACTTTTTTATTGTGTTCCTTTGTTGTATGCCTATATGGGATTTGTGGACATATATTTTGTATTGCATATAGTTGACACTGTATGCCTATATGGCATTCTTGTAAGCCTATATGGCTATTTTGTATATATGTTATACTTATATCGATGGATATTGATGTATGCCTATATGGATATTTGGTTAATACAAATCTTTTTTATTGATGGCGTCCATACTTGCATTATAAATCCACGTTTGAATGGATATTTGTAGATGGCTACTTTAAATATTTAAAGTCCAATTGTATTATGTAGGATGTTTGTTGATCCAATAAGCTAGCTATTGTTATTCAAGTATCACCTAAATCTCATTTTGGAACTAAAAGATAAAAGTTGTATTTAAAAAAAAATGAATCATCATGTTGAACAGAAAATATTAATATTCTTTATGAGTTGCTCAATTGAAAATATTCAAATGAGTGTTGATCCATATTCTTTATGAGTTGGTCAATTGAAAATATTTCTTAATTTCTTGTTATTATACCATATTGGGATGCAAAGAGTATGTTTGTTGTTTTGAATAAGATAGTCAAAATCATATGCTTATGAGCACCTGATGACCATTGTGGTTATTAAATGTAATTCCTCTTGCATATAAGGCAAGGTTATGAGATTACATTGAGTCTTACTTAATTTTAGTATGCAACATAACATTGGGGCTATAGGCTTCCATAAGTCATACCTCAAGGATTTTTAGTTTTAGGCACAAATTTGCTTTAAGACCTTAGGCGCATTTCTCTACTTGCACAACCTCAAAACTTTGCCTAGAACTCAAGGCGCCTTTCATCATCCAAACAACCTCAAAATTGCGCCTTGATATTAAAAGGATGTTTCAAAGTATAAAGGAGGGCGCCTTAAGGGAGACAATTCATCTTGATTATCAAAGTTGATCAAACACATCAAACTGAGCATCATACCTCTAGGTGCATTTTTGCCTCTATCTAAACTATCCATTTTGGTGCCTTGATGTAAAGTGAAGTCTAAACTTAGTGAAGATTGCGCCTAGAAAGATATCACCTTGGATATGTGCCTAGAGTCATCCTAGATCATCCATTTGCGCCTAAGGGTCAATATAACATAATATAACTTAGGAAGACTTTAAAAATTGTCAAAAGAAGCCTAGACACCTTTTCTTATCTCCACCATCCGTTTTGGGTGCCTAGAGGAAAATGAACTTCTAATCACTTCTAACTGTAGCGCCTAGTTTTAGAACCTTCAAAATGACTAAATCTTACCAAAGGAAGTCTAGGCACCTATTGTCACTTGGATCATCATGAATGAGCGCCTAAGTGGAAGGAGAATAAGCATCTTGTATGGAGACACACTTTTGTGTCTAAATAATCTCATTTTGGCGCCTTGAAGGAAGATGTTCTAAATCCTAAGATCTAGTGCCTAAGTGTAAAATGGTCTCCTATAGGTTTGAACAAGTGATTGAAGCCATCAAATTGCCAAGAAATGAGCTAAGTATACTAAGGCACCTTTTCTTGTCTAAACTATCCATTTTGGCACCTAGGAGGAAGGAGATTCAACATCATGAATCAAGGCACCCTTTGCCATCAAAACAACCTCACATGGGCGCCTTGGAGGAAATCAACTTAAAACTACAAGTCTTGGAGTTTTTTCATGTTTTGATGATGTCTTTTGAGAACAATTATAATGATTGAAGGATGAGGTGGGTAAAAAGTCTTCATCTAGCATAGGGACCCATTCAATATTTAGTTTTTTCACATACCTTCATCTGTGCCTTGACTTGGAGGAGTTAGTTTATGCTTTAAAATGATTTCTATGTGTTTATATGATTCAATATTTGTTAATAATTTAATATGCCGGTACAATGTAGCTCAGACTGTTTCGGCATGTTTGGGTACAAAATAGGACCATGCCTAGCCTAAACATACCCATCCAGATGCGTTGGAACTATCAGTTTGGCCACACGAGGAGAACAAAAGTCACACCCCTTTGCAACTTTACACTACCTCCTTCTAACAATTTTTGGGGCAGCAGAAAACCTTTCACCACGAGAAAACACCTCAGAGATATAAAAAATTGAGAGAGGTTATTGTAGAGGCACTCTATGTGATCGTGTTGCCTTAGACAAAATATTTTTAAGTGACACATTTTTTGAGTAACATCTCATCAAAGATTGTTTCCTTTTTGCACTTTGGCCTCTTTAGGGATATCATCAGTACAATGTAGCTCGGACCGTTTCGACATGTTTGGGTGAAAAACAAGATCATGCCTAGCATTAATGTACCCATCCGAATGTGTTGGGATAGTCAGTTTGGTCGCATCAGGAGTAGGACGAAAGCTACACCCCTTTGCAACTTTACACTGCCTCCTTCTGATGATTTTTGGGGCAGCAGAAAACCTTTCACCACAGGCAAATGCCTCAGAGATATAAGAAAATGAGAGAGGTTATTGTAGAGGCACTCTACATGATCATGTTGCCTTAGACAGAATGTTTCTAAGTGACACAGTTTTTGAGTAACATCTTGTCAAAGATTGCTGCCTTTTTGCACTTTGGACTCTTCAGGGATATCATTGGTACAATGTAGCTCAGACTGTTTTGACATGTTTGGATGAAGAATAGAACCATGCCTAGCCTAAATGTACCCATCCGGACATGGTGGAACTATCAGTTTGGTCGCATCAGGAGTAGGACACCAAAAATGCAAAAGTTTCTTTATGCAACTTGACAACATTGACACTTTTATGCAACATGACTCAGACTCAAACTAACCCCAAATGACTCAAAGTGACTTAAAAAGAAATTAAATGGTCTTAGAAGACCTTATTACATACAATTGACTTAATCAAAATAAAATTTCATTTTTTGACCCCTCTTGGAGGCATGACAACCTAGGTGCCCATGTACCATTAGTGCAACTGAAGGACTATGGTGGTGGCATGAAACTAGAGTGAGTTGACATTCATTTGCATCTAGTTTGACATCTTGAAACAATTTTAGAGTAGAGTATGACTCATTTTCTTGAAAATAGTTTAAGAAACCCTCATCTAGGGTTTTGGTAAGAATCATGCATTTTTTGGCCATTCCACTGATTTGATTCACTCTTGATCAGTGGAATGGGTTGTAGTAGGTCTGTTCTAGTATGCTATGATGATTTTTTAGTAGGAAATCTAAGGAGAAGAAGTTTTCTTTGAGGAAACCTAACAAAACCATGTGTTAGGTGATGTTTAGAGACATAGAGAAGGAACCATAGAGGCATTTTTGGGAACAACAGATTGTAGGAGGACAAAACCCACAAAATTCATAGTTTTGGCATGAATACTATGTGCTCAAGTCATTGGTTGGGTTTTGTGTGTGAATTTAAGGGGGGTCTCTTTGTATTTTAGGCCTAATTGGGGCTCTAGGTTATTGAGAGGAGTTGTAGGTTAGGGTATATCATCCAAAACAACCTATACCTAGTTTTAGATATGTGATAGGGAGTCCAAATGGGTATCTACTGATTGTCCAAGTTTTATGTTTGAAGATTTGTATCAAAAGTTATTAGGACTGTTCTCCTTTTTTAGGGCTACAAGCCATTTCTTGGGTTTGTGAAGGAAGTGTTAATCCTGAGTTTGGTCTCCCTTTGGTAATGATTGGAATGGGTCCCATAGCATCTGAAATCACCTTTTCCATGAAGAATTCATATTCTCTAACTGTTGTTCCCACTTTTGTATAATGATCATGAAATTTGGGCTTTAGAGCATAAGGAAACCTTGTCTAGTTTGCCATCCTCTAACTATCCCATTGCCTCTACATCACAATTAGAGACACCTATTACTAGTTAGAAACCAAGACACCTAGAGACACCTATATTTTATACATTACCTAGATTTTATGCATTATTCTCAGGATCAACTTCATCCATCACTTAGGTCTAACCCCATGAAGCATAACATGATGATGTAAAAATGTGTATATGTGTAAAAGTACAGCAGGAAATAAAAAAAGACAAACCTTACAAATTAATGTGCATACTTACAACTCAATGTAACATGACTTTACAAAATCAATGTGAATACTTACAAATTAATCCAATGACCCATCCGGGTCTGCTCTACTCTTTATTGTGTCAAGTATTGCTTCATGGTCAGACTCATGCACCTTCCGCAAGATTTTGTTCAAAGGTCTACCCCAATACTGTATCAAATGAACATTGGATGCCATGACAAGGTTCGAGTAATGAAGAATCTTCCGATGCATGTTAAAGTCCTGAAATAGCCAAACATTAACACTCTTATGTGGGTACCTTCTTAGCCATGTTCCAGTAATAACCACTGAGCCTATAGAGTATTCGATGTTTTCTCCATCTGTAACTGGGGCCTCCTATTTCTTTTTGGCCTCAACACAATGACATAAGTAATAATTTGTTCCCTCTTCATTATCTTTATCTACAATAACTGCATATATGTGCCCTACATTGATATGTGTAGCAAATTAGATGAAATTAATCAACATTACAAAAACACTACAAAGTAAGATGACATTAGGAATTTTAAAAACTATGCAAATAGATATATTACCTGGTTGAACTAGATCTAATATGTGGTCAAAGTCAACTGATGATTCCATCTGTGTTAGTTCCAGTGTTGTCGGGGGTCGATACGTGTCAAGTGGGCTGAGATAACTTAATTGCCATTCGTCAACCCACTCCTTTGACTCGCACTCATTCCGGGCTTGAATTGTATAGGAAGAACAAAAGCATGACATATTTCGCATATGGATACTCCATGAACCTGCAATTGAGCTTCTGAAAGAGTGCATCTCATTTGATCCTATCAGTGTACAACAGTCCTCATATGGTGAAATGTTAGTATCATCTATCAACCAAAAAAATCTATGAATTGAAGACTTACCATCATTACCTAGACCCATGGAAGCTTTACACCACTTGACAATCAATTTTGTATCTATTAACTTTGCATTATCTTTATACTTTAACTCTTCTCGTGCTATGGCTCTTTTGATACATGCTCCTACACCATCATGCTCCCCCTTTCCATGCCTAGCCTCACAAAAGTTCCACATATGCTGAATACCTATAAAATTATGCCTCCTACTCAGCTAATAGAAATTTCGTGAGTTCTTGAATTGTGACGCACAGTTATCTGACCATATGATATGTTGACTAAACGATATGCCCCTTCTAGCCAAACCATTGTAGAACACCTGAAAACAACCTTGCACAAACTCTGTAGAATGCATGAGATCATCACTAATATAGAAACTATACTCCCTTATGATCTTTCTATCATCCTCTGTACTATCATTCACATGGATGAATGCGATGTGCACAAATATAGAAACCTATGTGGAGTTGTAATACTGTGATTGCACCTCACACTGTGGCTGTAGACTATAGTTCTCTATAAAGTTGATGACTGAAACAATGCTACCAACCAGAAATGTGTCCTTGCATAACTTGAATTGCAAGTCCAACCATGGAGCTCTATGGGCATGTCTTGCATACTCATACACTATGCTATCACGAAATATAGGCATAAACTGATACACTAGAATCTTTTCGATAACCAATTCACACCTCTTTGCTTCTTTACCATCTTTTGTATTGTATGCCACTGTTTTATACTTGCCAAACTCTACTAGGTCATTTCCAACCGCATGTGTTCTTTCCATATGTTCACATATTGGCAAATGTTGCAAGCCACCGCAATGATGACATGTGCCATCCAAGCATAATTTCTTGTAGAATATTTGACCTTCCTCTCTTTCACATAAAATTCTTGATATGAAGTCTCTTGAAGATGTTGGTGGGGTATGTATGGCACAACCCTGCAAAATATTGTTAGTATGCATATCTAAACATATAGACCTATAAACATCAAAATGGTTAGAATATTCAATATGTAATCTACAACAACAAGTAGTGCGTGTGTAATTTTTCTTGACATAGAAAGGTTTTAGCATTTCAAAATATCTTTGACAAATTTTAATTTGAGGATACTTCTCTAGAAATTTACCATAAAATTGTGTCTGAGTCTCATCCAAAAAATGCTTTAGATGTGGCTCACGGTTTTGACTACTGATTCTCCTTCTTACCACATCCCTTTGATTCAGAGATACCCTTGTGTAATTCTTCCAAAAGTCTTCAATTAGTGATCTCAATGCTTTAACAATTGGTTTATCTTTTTATGGTAGTCTCCCCTAGAATGCCCATAATTCATTGGCATTAGTGTCCTCAATTCTTTGGCGTCTTCCAATGGCTCTTGATAAAGCTTTCCTATTAATTCTCAATTCTTGACTCATCTTTCTAATGAGACAAGCTTTCCTCTTTTGACTGCTTACTATAGTTCATGTAATCACATGCCATGTTGCATTGCTATCTTTTGTGTGTGAGGTGTTACCCACACTCTCATATGCACTCATTAGATTCTTGACAATAGATTTTTCACTTGAAGCCTCTGATGTTCTCAACCCAAGAATCTTCATGATGGACCTATACTTTATACTTTGCATCATTTCAAGGAATAGTTGACATCTTGCAGTGTCATTTAACTTTTCAAAGAACAATCTCTGAATCTTATGAGCATATCTTCTACAAGTGCGTTTTGGAATCTTACCTTCCATTGGTTGCAAAATATTCTCATCAATATCAATCAAATACTTTGGCTTTCTATGCAAAATTCTAGGTGGTGTTAAGTTAGATAAATTCATCTCAACATTAGGAATTTCATCAATATTTAAATGAGATGGGCTATATGGCATACCTTCGATCGAAGATGGAATAGATGACATACCTTGAGGTTGAGGTGAGAATGATGGCATACCTACTTCATCACATGTGAGTGATGATGTACTCTCAACTTGAGATGTGGTAGATGGTGTCCCTACATGTTGACTTGCGGTAGAGGATGTGTCTCCAACTATGGTATTCAAATCTCTCGTAGCATGAAGTTTTTGCATTTGTTCTCTTTGTGATGGTTGTGGTTCCTCTTCAATTGGCATGTCTTCATTTATCATGTCCAATTTCCTCTTCTCAGGAAGTTCCCTCATAGCCATTGCTTTCTTTGCATTCTTAGCTTCTATCTCTTCCTGTGTTGGTTTAATTTTTTATCATTTCCTCAGCATGACAGAGAATTTGTCTGTAGCATGATAAAGAGACCAATATTAGTTCCTAAGAAATGAATCCATACAAATAACTAAAATATATGTCATTCAACCCTTCATAGTAAATGTACATACAATCATCATGTAAAAGAGTAAATGTCACTCAACCAAAATAGGTACAAAGAATACAAAGCAAATTATTGCAGCCATGAAAAGAGTACATGGGACTTCATGCTTGAAAAGGTTGAGGCAGACCCAATTTGACATGTTTTTTGTTACTAGGGCTACTAGGATTTGGAATTGAGAAGGTGTTTTTTTGGTACTAGGGATACTAGGATTTGGGTGGCTTGTGAAGGAATAGACAACAATTGTTGTGTCATGTGCATGTACAAATCATCATGAATAGGTGCATAAGGAATGTCCTAGCCCAAGATATGTGCATACAAATCATCATGTCATGTGCATACTTGTATGATCTTGGCACTGATTCATTTGTATTTTAACTTGTTAATATGACAAGATAATAGTGGGATTGTATTTTTATTATGTTGTAAGTATTTATTCTTGTATAGTTTGACATCATGGTATGTTAAGGTCTATTTATTACACATAATTATTAAAGAGCCCAAGTGTAGAAAATATACATTGCATCATGTGAGATTGTAGGCTGCTTTCTTGATTGGGAATGTGTCTATTTTAATCATGTATGATAAAGCATGATAAAGTAATTCAAATAGAATTAAGGAAAATGTAAAGAACATGCATGTAAAGAATTGACATACCTAAAAAATGAAGATTCAAATGGAAAGAGTACCCAATTATGTAGTGTTTTTTTCTTCTTGAATCAAACTCCTCAACAATTTGAGTTTTTCACCACTTGCTTCCTTTTCAATGCTAAATTGAATAACACTCAAATATAATTACTAACAACAATACTATTAACCAATCTATAATATTAAATTCCTAAAATTGAATCACAATTAACATTGCAACACTACAAAAATTGAAACTTGAATAGATATATATCAAACTTGGTGTGAAAACTATGTTATTTCCTCCTTCTCAAGTTGGCAAAGCAGAAAAAGTGGTGGAAAGATCATGCAAAGGTGGTAGAATGTGTAAAATGTAAATGTGAACTTCCCAATAGCATGAAAGCACTTCTTTTTTGTTGGAGCATGCGCATAATCAGCATGAAAATAGAGCATGTGGGCCTGGATCACAGGGGTCAACACTTTTTTACTATTTCTATAGCAGGACAAAATGTGAGCATGTTATAATGCGCTCGTGTTTTGTCCTGCTATAGATTGATTCATAAATATTAGTGCATATCTCACCTTTACAGTATCTCACCTCTAGTTCCATCAGCTCATGTTCTATATCTCACTTATCTCTCCCCCTCACCTCTCTATCTCTCTACCTCTCCCCTCTCTATGTCTCTCAGTCACTCCTTGTCTACCTCAACCCTAAACCTTATCCCTAAACCCTAATCCCTCAACCCTCAAGTCTAATCCCTCATCCCTAAACCCTAAACACTATCCTTATTCCTAAAGCCTTAATGGGCTCAATACTATACCTTAAACCCTAATCCCTTATCCCTAAACCCTCCAACCCTATCCCTAATCCTTATACCCTTGACACTCTACTTTAACCCTAAACCCTATCCCGAAACCCTCAACCCTTGAACCTTAATGTACTCAACCCTCAATGTAAAACCCTAATCCCTCAACCCTTAACTCTGATCCTTTGACCCTCAACCCTATCCCTAAACCCTAAACCCTAAAGCCTCAACCCTCAATGTCAAATCCTAATCCCTCAACCCTTAACTCTAATCCCTCAACCCTAAACCCTATCCCTAAACCCTAAACACTATCCCTATTCCTAAACCCTCAACAAGATTGATACTATACCTTAAACCCTAATCCCTTATCCCTAAACCCTCCAACCCTATCCCTAATCCTTATACCCTCAATACTCTACTTTAACCCTAATCCCTCGACCCTCAACCCTATCCCTAAACCCTCAACCCTCGAACCTCAACCCTCAACATCAAACCCTAATCCCTCAACCCTTAACTCTAATCCCTTGACCCTCAACCCTATCCATAAACCCTAAACCCTAAAGCCTCAACCCTCAACCCTCAACATCAAATCCTAATCCCTCAACACTTCACTCTAATCCCTCAATCCTAAACCTTATCCCTAAACCCTCAACACTATACCTTAAACCCTAATCCCTCAACCCTAAACCTTATCCCTAAACCCTAATCCCTCAACCCTAAACCTTATCCCTAAACCCTAATCCCTCAACCCTCAACCCTAATCCATCATCCCTCAACTCTAATCCCTCACCCCTAAACCCTAAATGCTATCCATATTCCTAAACCCTCAACAGGCTTGATACTATACCTTAAACCCTAATTTGTTATCCCTAAACCCTCCAACCCTATCCCTAATCCTTATACCCTCGACACTCTACTTTAACCCTAATCCCTTGACCCTCAACCCTCGAACCTCAATGTACTCAACCCTCAACGTCAAACCCTAATCCCTAAACCCTTAACTCTAATTCATCGACCCTCAACCCTATCCCTAAACCCTAAACCCTAAAGCCTCCACCCTTAACATCAAATCCTAATCCCTCAACCCTTAACTCTAATCCCTCAACCCTAAACCCTATCCCTAAACCCTAAACACTATCCATATTCCTAAACCCTCAACGGGCTCAATACTATACCTTAAACACTAATCCCTTATCCCTAAGCCCTCCAACCCTATCCCTAATCATTATACCCTCGACACTCTACTTTAACCCTAATCCCTTGACCCTCAACCCTATCCCTAAACCCTTGACCCTCGAACCTCAACCCTCAACCCTCAACGTCAAACCCTAATTCCTCAACCCTTAACTGTAATCCCTTGACCCTTAACCCTATCCCTAAACCCTAAACCCTAAAGCCTCAAGCCTCAACCTTCAATGTTAAATCTTAATCCCTCAACCCTTCACTCTAATCCCTCAACCCTAAACCCTATCCCTAAACCCTCAACACTATACCTTAAACCCTAATCCCTCAACCCTCAACCCTAAACCTTATCCCTAAACCCTAATCCCTCAACCCTCAACCCTAATCTGTCATCCCTCAACTCTAATGCCTCATCCCTAAACCCTAAATGCTATCCCTATTCGTAAACCCTCAATGGTCTTGATACTATACCTTAAACCCTAATCCCTTATCCCTAAACCCTCCAACCCTGTCCCTAATCCTTATACCCTCGACATTCTACTTTAACCCTAATCCCTCGACCATCAACCCTATCCCGAAACCCTCAACCCTCAAACCTCAACGTCAAACCCTAATCCCTCAACCCTTAACTCTGATCCCTCGACCCTTAACCCTTAAAACTTAAACCCTAAAACATATGCCTACACACTCGACACTCGACACTATATCTTAAACCTTAATCCCTTAACCCTCATCCCTAAAGCCTCAACCCTAAATCCTTAAACCTTCAACCCTAAACCCTATCCCTAATTAAACCCTAATTCATCAAAACTAAACTCTAATCCCTCAAACCTAAACCCTATCCCTAAACCATCAATTCTCAACACTATACCTTAAACCCTAATCCCTATCCCTCAACCCTTAACCCTTAAAACTTAAACTCTATCCCTACACCCTCAACACTTGACACTATATCTTAAGCCTTAAACCCTCATCCCTAAAGCCTCAACCTTCAATCCTTAAACCTTCAACCCTAAACCCTATCCCTAAACCCTCTACCCTTGACACTCTAACCCTAAGCTTGACATTAAACACTAATCTGTTAACCCTAAACCCTAAACCCTATCCCTAAACCCTCAACCATCAACACTATACCTTAAACCCTAATCCATCAACCCTAAAACCTAATCCCTCAACCCTCAACCCTAAACACTATCAATAAACCCTCAACCCTTGACACTATACCTTCAATCCTAATCCCTCAACCCTCAACCCTAATCCCTCAACCCTCAACCCTAATCCCTCATCCCTAAACCCTAAACGCTATCCCTATTCCTAAACCCTCAACCCTTAACACTATACCTTAAACCCTAATCCCTTATCCCTAAACCCTAAAACCTATCCCTCAACCCTTAAAAATTAAACCCTACAACCTATCCATAAACCTTCGACGCTCAACACTATATTTTAGACCCCAATCCCTTAACCCTCAGCCCTAAAGCCTAAACCCTCAATCATTAAACTTCAACCCTAAACCCTATCCCTAATCCCTCTATCCTCAACACTCTAGTTTAACCATAATCCCTTGACCATCAACCCTATCCCTAAACCCTCAACCCTCAACCCTTAACTCTCAACATTAAACCCTAATTTTTCAACCCTAAACCCTAATCCTTAACCCTAAACCCTAATCCCTCAACCCTAAACTCTATCCCTAAACCCTCAACCCTCAACACTATACCTTAAACAATAATCCCTCAACCCTAAACCCTAAACCGTATCCCTAAACCCAACAAAACTGCTTTGCCTTATGTTAGGTTGTTAAACCCATCATTTTTGACACTCTTCTCTTAAAGATATCTGAGTTGCAAGAATATGTTAGAAAAATGGATATGAACTTTTTTAATGTTAGTAATGTTATATGGCATGTTTTTCTAGCTCATTTGGGGTTCATTATGCCAATAGGTGTACACACTATGAGAAAAGCTTTCTGTATGGTACATCCATAGTGACTAATTAACAATTGAAATCAGAAGGATGATCATTACGAGAAAAGCTTTGCACTGGGGTACATCTATGTTTCTTGCTGTCCACCCCACACTTAGGGGAGGTATATTGTTATGAAACAGGCAAATAATCTCTCATTGTTTACTGGCTCTATCCACAAGAACTACTAAACTTTTTTCTCTTGGTAATTGTAGAGGACATTCACCTATTTTTGGCAACTCATGCATTCCCAAACCATTAAAAAAACTAAGTTATTTTAACCCAATAAATAACTGATTGCATTGATTTAATACTCTACTATATTAAAGCTTAACATTCACACAAATGCAGATGTTCATATTATAGAAGACTGCATTATATTAGACTATTAGAGATCCCTCAGAAAAATGTAATAACAAAACTGCTTTGCCTTATGTTAGCTTACAATTAAACCCATTCTTTTTGACACTCTTCTCTTAATAAAGTAAGAGTAATAAGAATAGAAGGCAAATAATTTGATCTTACTAGTATGCATGGTCAGTTTACATTCTGTGACTTCATTTTCATTGAATAAAAAGGTAAATATCTGATTTGAAAGGTAGGGCAGAGTTCACTATCATGTGCTTTTCTAGATGATAGGGTTCATAATGTCCAAGGTTCTTCAAAGAAAGGCTTGTAACATAATTAAGTTTTTGTTATACCAGTCCTCTAGGTAAAGCTACAATTCAAATGCCTGCTTTGAAAGTTGAAATAAATTAAATTAGACTTACAATTTTGATTTTCTTCCATTGCTTCAACAACATCATTGTTTTCTTCATCAGAAACCAATTCAAGATCAGCAACTTGTTGCCCATTGGTTGACTTGAATTGCATCCTCTGTTAGAAGAAGGGCATTTTTTATCTGTATCAATGTTGGTATTCATAAGCTGAAGAGCATTGATATTTCTCACACACCCTGTTCTTTGAAATATCTTAACCTTAAAATATGACTTGGATATGTAGTTGAACATAGCGAAATCTCCAATCTCCAGTCCATGATGATTCACAAAATTTTCCCAACCCTGCCTAAATTTTAGTTTATTTATGGTACCCCTTAATTGTACATCCCACTCCTGCCCACCTAGGCCTTAAAGAAGGAGGTGTGCCCATTAAACCAACTCATTCGACAACTTGCTGCCCATCGGTTGACTTGAACTACATACTCTGTTAGAAGAACGACATCTTTTATCTGTATCAATGTTGGTATTCATAAACTGAAGAGCATTGATGTTTTTCACACACCCTATTCTTTGAAATATCTTAACCTTCAATTATGACTTGGATATGTACTTGAACACAACAAAATCTCTAATCTCCAGCCCATGGTGATTCGCAAAATTTTCCCAACCCTTCCTAAATTCTAGTTTATTTATGGTACCCCTTAATTGTACATCCCTAAACCTTAAACCCTAATCCCTTAACCCTAAACCCTAGTCCCTAAACCCTAAACCCTAATCCCTAATTATAATTTATGGTACCCTAATCCCTAAACCCTAAACCCTAATCCCTTATCCCTAAACCATAAACCCTATCCCTAAATCCTCAACCCTCAACACTTAAACCTTAAATCCTAAACCCTATCCCTAAACCCTCAACCCTCAAAACTATACCTTAAACCCTAATCCCTCAACCCTAAACCCTATCCCTAATCCCTCTACCCTCAACACTCTACCTTAACCCTAATCCCTCAACCCTCAACCCTAAACGCTATCCCTAAAGTCTCAAACCTAAACCCTAATCCCTCAAGGTCCTAAACTCTAATCCATTATCCCTAAACTCTAAATCCTATCCCTAAACCCTCAACCCTCAACCTTAAATTAAACCTTAATCACTCAATCCTTATTCACCCCTCTCCTCCCCTATCTGGTTCACCCCCATCTCTACCCTCCTCTACCCTTGACACTATAATTATATACATATAGGCATACATAGATACATACATACATATAGGCATACATACATACATGATTAATAACCTTGAAAATAAAAAATTCAAGGGGGACATAACGCGAGCGTGTTATAACGTGCTCGCGTTATTGCAAACATGACAAACAGTCCACAAACTTCTGCGAAAAAGAAAAAATGTAAAGTTGAACATAACGCAAGCACATTATAACGCGCTCGCGTTATGTTTTGCTTTGGGAATCCCAAGCCATGGGCTTGGGATTTGCTTTGGATTTCCAACCGAAAGGCTTGGAGTGTCTTCCCAATGTCTAGAGACGTGTTTTTCCATATTCTACAAGATTTCACATAATTTCGTTCGTACTAACCTCAAATTTGAACATATTTCAAGGTCAAACAAATTAAACACTTGCGTAATGTTAAGCTTTCTCTTAGCTATTTGACGATGTGATTTTTTTCACATTTTGACAATGTTAAGCCTTTCATCTTTAATTTCTTTTGTTTGTGTGTCCGTTTTTGGGCAAAAACCACTGTTTGGTCTTTTTTTCATTATAAATTAACTATTCATTGAAATTTCAAAAAAATTACATATTTAGAAACTAGACTCCATTCTACATATATTAAAAAAAGAAAAAAATAATTTTCAATTAGTTTTCAAAATTTATGGGGGTAGCATAGCCAAAATTCTATTTTTTAGGATGTGCCCACTTTGAAAATTAGTAAAAAATCAAATATTCATCAAAAAATTATCAGAAAAATCGAGCATAAACTAAATGTTGTTAGCTAATTTCTCACTGAAGCAATTTTAAAAATACCAAAAAAAGGTTGACCTTTTGAGGGAGCCACAAAACATGCTATGTTATGTTTTTTTGATACAAAACAACACCAATTTCTGTGGCTCCCTCTTTTGAAACCCTTAATCTATACCATTTTCAAAAGAATTAGTAGTTTATAAAGTAGACTTGGAGTACTACGAACATTGTTTTAGTTGCATCTCCAAATTTTGAGTGTAACTATGCTTAATTTCTCATCCAAGGCCAGCATTTCTTGATTTTAGAAAAAAAGTGGCCACTTAAGACCCCTTTCTGGCCCCCCATCTTTTTACACTTACCTAGGCCATGGTTATGGTGTAAACTAACAAGAAATCAGAGTACCTTTACAAGTTGTTGCAATTAACTACTTAGCTAGTATTGGATACCATTCTTTGAAGCCCACCAAAGCTTATTGTCATCCTAAATTTAATGTTAATACAATATCAACAAGTCAAAGACTAAATATGATATATCCTAAGATGATAGACATGGATTCTCTGCCAAGAAGAATCCCATTGAATTAGGTATGTATTTCTTCCTCCTCTAGCCACACTCGATGTAGCACCTATTCCAGCTACTCTCAAGGGTGGCCTCCTCCTAGATATATATGTTGATAGTGTTGTGTTGTGTTCCCCTATATAGTATTAAAAGTTGTTTAGGTCTCCTTGGATGACCCTTGATACTCTTGTAAGGTCAAGGATGCAAGGAGACCACCTCTGTTGTGACCATTCTTCTATTTGTTTCTCTATTCTTCTACTCTCCTCTATCTTATTGTAATTGTTGTGTGTTGTGCCTTGGGGGCATGACGTCATGGAGGATGTCTTGGGGGCATCTTCCCACATTGTAAACCCAAGTCACCTTTGTCTCCTCTCTCATTTTTAATTTTTACATTCTTCAATGGCTCTACTAGTCGACAGATGACGAAAACAAATAAATATTGATAAGGACCATGTGTCCCTTTAGCAAGAAAGAAAAAATGGACCTAGTCCATATATGAAGATGGGGTTGATATATATTACTAATGTTTAACTAGTAGAATCACTCCATGTTGTGATTCGTATTGTAATATTTGTTGTAACAAACCTTTGCAATACTCTAAATCTACTTCTATGCACTTTGGATTGTTTTGTATCTCACCTTGTCGCTACATTGAGTTCTGAGATACTTGGACTATAACCTCACAACTATACTTGGTTCCAAACCCACAAGTGTAGCCTTGGTCTAATATGTGATATTTTTATGTATAGCTTTCATGAATTGATTTGGTTGTTATCTTAGAGTAAGATCTTCTAACCAAAGCTTATATATTGTTGATTATGTTAGTGAATGGCAATGGTGTGTTTGTGGGAACATTCAGTGATCGTGGCACATGTCACTTTTGGGGCATGAGATTTGTGAAAGATATTGTTCCCTTGTGTGTTTTCACTTTACCTTAAATGTGCTTGATACCGACAAGCAAGATCAACCACTTTAAGGTGGGGGCATATATCATGGTAACTGCTTGGATATTTTAGACATTGATAAAGTGTGTTTATGTACACTTCCTTTTCACCATAAGGTGTCTCCATGATGCGGGTGTGGTTGTGTACTTTGATCTATTGTGTATACCTTCTTTTCACTATAAGGCATCTCCGTTATGTGGTTGGGGTTGTATACTTTGAGCACATGCTTCCTTTTCACTATAAGGCATTTGCGGATGTGGGTGGGTTGCATTTTAAAAGCCCTTCTACAGAAGATGAGATGGTGTAACTCTTGAGTTAGTTGCACATCCTTTTAACAAAGTCCTCATCACGAGGCAGGGATGGATCTTGAGTTATTCACCTTTAGGCATGTCTTTGGCAGTTGTGGTAGCATAGCTCAACCGTCAGGTGTGTTTGGTGTGTTTTAGATAGTGGAGTGCAGTGATGTGCTCCTTCCTATTGCCCATGTTTGTCATGTATAGGACATATAGTATGTCTATGATATACTCTACAGCGCTCATGTATTTTGTGTGTCTTTTGCATGTTTTCCATGCTTGTCTGGTGTGTATTGTGTGTTTTATGTTTGTTTTGTGTGTGTTCTAATGGTGGTGCATAGTGATGAGTTCCCCTCCCCATTGCCTAGTTAGAATTATATATATGTGTGTGTGTGTGTGTGTGTGTGTGTGTGTATTGGCTCAATCATGCCTTCTCCATGTATTGCATGTTTCACTATCTACTCTATCTATTGTGTGCTTCCTTACTATATTCATTGTGTCTTATGTGACTGTTAAGTATTTTCTTATTTTTGCCTAAGCTTGGGGGCTAGAAATAGTCCTTCAAACTTAGGGTGTGTCTTCATTTTAGTATTTGATGTGTTTGGTGTGTTTTTGATATGCTTTGACCGACTTTAATGCATGTGTTGAATTGTAAGATCATACACACATTAAAGTGGGGGCTAAATGTTATGGAGTAAAAAGTGGACACATGTCTTTTTACCTCCTAGGTCCCCATGTTAACATGATACATGCAAACTATTCATCCCGATGCAAAATCCCCTGAAACCCATGTCAAATGGGAACTAGGGGCCCATCTTATGCCTTACCTTAGACCAAAAAGGCACCTTGGGACTTGGGCTCTCATACCCAAGTCCTCCCTGATTGGTTGGGGAAGGATTTAATACATGTAGGCATAGAACCTTTAAATGGGTCTCTCTTTGTCGACTCTTTCAATTAATTTTATGAATGTTAGCTAGAAAGCATATATAAGTGTGTTTTTGAATTCATTTGTAACCTAGATGGATATTGTAAACTTATGATACTGGAGAAAAGAGCATTCAAGGCATTCATTGTGTTATTGTTGTAGATTTGTGTGTATTGTGTGTGTTGTTGCAGATTTTGAATCATCCTCCATTTCCTTATGAGTTGAAGGATCTTCATTCTCCTAAGGGCTTCACCTTCGAGGTGACATCATTATTGTTTGAATCATTTCATCATTTGGTTTATCTTTAGCCTCTTCCTTGCTAGGGCATGCTCTCTCTCTAACAATGGCATTGGGAAGCTTGAATGCCATCCCAAGATTTGACTGAGGCAAATCCCTAAACACCACAACCCCCAAACCTATTTTCTTCTTATGTGCACGTTAAATAGGTGTGAAGCCTGAAGAAGTGAAGGTATAGGAGGGTTGTGTAAGGGAAAGGGTTTCAGGGTCCAAAAGTTGTTTGTGGAATTTCCTCTGTGGAAGTCTTAAGCGCCCACCTTGATGTCCTGCTAAAACAAACATTGAATCTGGCATCTAGACAATCTCTATGGCATTTCTCCAATTTTGGGTTTTAGAAGATTTTGACTTTCAGGACTTGGGCACCCACCTCAAAGTCCTATGTCATTTCTACTTTCATAATTAGGTTCTCCTCTATTCACTGATCTTAGTGCTTCTTTCGGATTGTCTGTATCTATCATGGTTTGAAAGTTATGCTCTATTCATTATAGAACTAGGGTTTAGTGCATTTATAACCTAGGGTTTGATAAAAGGCTTGATTAAATCATCTTTCCATAGCACTCTTGAGAACAAAATCAGTAGCTATGTCCTCTTATATCTTGTAGTGACTTAGCTTGATTTTTTCCTTGAATGTTATTGAGGAAGAGGGTTTGATCTAGTCTACTTACATGCTTGCATCATTCACCTTTTCCCCTTTAACACATAGATAACCCAGGAAAATTCTATTTGGTTGCTAAATTTTTTTCAAGGTTGCATATAGGTGGAGAAAACCAGCCAGTGGAAGATAGGTTCCTAGATGAACTCTTTTTTGTTTCTTCCATTACACCTTAGTTTGCTGATATAGAAAATTTCTTAGCTACAAGCTTGTTTCCTTCTCATTTCACTTCTAAACAGAAAAAGAGTTCGGTAAAGGAAAGTTTATCTTATAAATGGTTGAATGGTTTGTTGTTCATATGTGGTCTTGAATTTGTGCTACGCAGGTGTTTAAGAGCTGATGAATTTTTTTATGTGTTGAGGGCTTATCATGATGAACCCTTAGGTGGACATTACTCCTCACAAAGGACAATCCACAAGATCCTTGGAGCTAGTTATTATTGGCCATCTCTCCACAAGGATGTCAAGAGGTATGTGAAGTAGTGTGATCAATGCCAAAGGATGGGTCAACCAACTTTCGCCCAGGAAATGTCAGTTCACCCCCTAGTAGTTTTAGAACCTTTTGAGCAATGGGCCCTGGATTTTGTGGGGCCGATTTCTCCAGCATCTTTAGGAAAGGAATACATATTGGTATGCACATATTATGTGACCAAAAGGGCAAAAGTTCAAGCATTACAATTTGCATGAGAAGAAAAAGTTGTTGATTTCCTATATAATAAAATCTTCTTAAGGTTTGGAGCTCCAAGTGAAATAGTTTTAGACAGAGACCTATCCATAGTTTACTTCTCAAGTGATACAAACTTTTATAGATTTGTACCATATCAAGCACATAAACTCTTCACCCTATCATCCCCAAGCAAATGGGTAGATGGAGGTAACAAATAGAGAGTTGGAAAATATCTTAATAAGGACAGTGGCCATGAATAGGAAAGATTGGGCCCAGTAGGTTACATGAAGCAATTTAGGCTTACAACACCACATGAAAGTCAACAACCAAGTTCTCATCTTATGAATTTGTCTATGGGAAGAAACCAATATTGTCAATAGAGTTTGAATTACAAACACTCAATAAATCACTGGATATTGGAATGCCATTATCTATAGCACCACAAGATAGGATTCTTCAACTCAATGAATTGGATGAAATTAGGATGGAGGCCATACAATAGATAGAGCTCAATTAGCATCAGAGGAAGTAGTGGCATGACAAGCACATCACGAAGAGGAAATTTCAACAAGGAGACTAGGTTCTCTTATATGATTCTAAGTTCAAAGAGCTCAAGGGAAATTACAAACTCATTGGATGGGACCTTACCAAATTAGAGAAGTTTATGAAAATGGGCCAATCCAGCTAGCACCCATTGATGGAGGGGAAAACACATTCTTAGTGAATGTCATAGAATTTGCCTCTACCAATGAACAACTACAAAAGAGGAATTTATCAAGGACTTGTGCCTAGTGACATAGGTCACACCCTCTACCACAAATAGAAAAGATTCAAGGGATAATATTAAAAAAAAAGAGAGAAAATAATAAAATAAAAGAGGGGTTGAAAATTGGTAAATGGTGGCCCTTCTAGTATAAATAAATAAAGAGAAAGATTGAAAACCAATCAAATGACGATATTTCTCACCTAGGGAACTGGAAACCAACAAATGGCGGTTCTCTTTTTCATGCAAGAATCCATCAGGAGTATCTCCAGAGCCAACTAGGTGCATCTTCAGAGTCCACCAGGTGCATCTCCAGAGCCAACTAGAAGCATCTGCAGCTCTTCAACAAATAGAGAGAATTCCAACCTCCAGGGCCTACCTTTTAAAATGTCAAAGAGGGGGCATAAAAAAGGTGATGAAGTCATCATGACTTCACACACCCCCACTTTCAAAAAGGAGGCCATGTCGAGCACTCATTGCACCTATCTGCCAGTTGAGCCTTATCTTTGCATTCATTGATGATGTCATCTGCTAACACAAGGTAGTCACATCCATCATCAAAGGGACCTGACATTCCATGCTTTGTGAACATCATGACAAGTGACCAGAAAAGCTACACACAGAAGTAGGATCACATCATATCTTATGGAGGCAGCAGCACAAAAACCCAAACATACCATCTAATCATTACAAATAGTAATCTAGGTATTTCTCTTAATTTAGTTAATTATGATAGGTCTTCATTTTCTATTTTGTGCAACTTACTTGGATGCTCGTATGATGCCATTATTCCTAAGTTCCATCTGATGCATGTTGCCTTAACTATCCACTTGACACATCTGCTTTAGAGTGTCATAACCCTCCTTCATGCATGATTAACCCTCATTTTCAAAATTACAAGCAATAACTCCCTCCTGAGCAATTCAATAGTCATCATGTTGAAATGCACAAGACAACTGAGAGGGGAGGTGAATCAGTTGTAACCGAAACTTAACTTCTTATAAGCATCAACACATCAACCACTTAATCACTATTATTATGATTTAACCCTAAAAGCATGAAATCAGAAACTTAAGCACATCCACACATTTAACACAAGAGACACCATATTTTTTATGTGGAAAACCCAATGAGGGAAAAACCACCGTGAGAGTTAACTCACAATATAAATGATATATCAAAATTACAACAAGGCTCACTACCAAACGTTCACTACCTTAGGGCTCACTGCATGTAAGGGCTCACTGCCAAGAGAAGAGGCCCACTGCCAAAAGGGGCTCATTGCCTAAAGAAGAAGAAGATAGAAGAAGATAGTTACAATGAGAACAAATCTCACAGCAACTAGGGATCCACCACAAACTTAACTAAATCTTTCACAACCTCTCTGCATCAAAAATATATTCTTTACTGCTCACTTTCACACTCACAAACTCATCTAGATCACACCTGCAACAAATGATGCTTCTCATACAGTCATTTCATCTATTGCAACCACTTCGCTAGATTTCCCGATCATCTAACTCATATTTATACATCTGTAATCTTGGAAATAGTTTTCAAGGTCAGCACAAACAACAAACTTAACCAATATTCAAATTAGGTCTGGACCTAAACATTCCCACAGTGGAAAGGAATGAATATGGACCACGCCACATATTAGTAGGGACTCAAATGCAATATTCCATGCAACAACATGCTTTCACAAACTCTAAAGCATAACTGCAAGTAGTGAAAACAACCAGGTCAGCCAAAACTGGTGTTAACACTAAGACCTTTAGGAATGCGCTTCAACCACGATCTAAATTACACTTTGCAGACCAATCAAAAAGCAGGAACATGATCTAGAAAAATCCACAAGCACGTTATAATCACCACAAACTTCCTCACAACCTCCAAACGCTCTATCCAGAAGCTTCATCAAACTAAACCACTTAAACATTACTATCAACCACTGTCACAAAGAAAAGATCACTTGTGGAGTACCAAATCACGAACCACTTCAACTAAAGACACATAACATCATCCCAAACTTAATTCTAGAACTATAAACTATAAAACTTAAATGCAGAGAGATGAGCAAAATATATTCTCCTTGTCACCATTGAATACTCAGAAAAATAGTTTTTACTCTGGTGAATAGAACTCGCTCAAATCTTCACACTGAAGGCTCAAACTTGAGACATAGCAACTACAAACATCCCTTAACATAATTTTCAAACCATAGACAAAGATATTCAATCTACAGGATATGCGGAACAAAACATTGCACTATTCTAGGAGATAGAACAATTATGCAATTGCACTAACTTCTCACACACTTGCTCATACTCATCCAAGTAACTTCCTTAGATGCTAACCTTAGGTGTTGACATCAATGACAACACTTACTGCTCATACTTGCAACACATTAGCCATGGCCAAACAAAGGAATCCCATCTAAAGTGGTATTCAATTGAACTAAGATATCTATTTTTAGGTTTGCAAACTCCTCCATTAAGTACCCTATATCATTTTTCCCTTTTAGAGACCTTGGTGTTCTTACTCCATCTTGTATTCTAGAGTAGTTTTGTAGATTTCCTCAATTGCAGGCATATCCATTTTGTTGATATTCCCTCTTCCCATTAGATCCAATGCTTGTTTTGACTCTTTATCCAACCCTCTTAGAAATAAGGTTTTGGCCAAGTTGTGTCCTATAGGGTTGCCATACCTTCTAATGGAAAAGTTGAATCTATCTAAGTAGTCCTCTAAGATTTCCTCCTCTTTTTGTTTGGTTCTAAAAAGCTCTTCCTTACTATCATTGATTTTGAAATAATCCTAGTATTTGTCCAAGAACTTAGTTTCCATTTGTTCCCATGAGCGAATAAAGTCTGGGGCTAAACCCATGAACCACCTCACGGTAGGGTCTTTCCATGTAGATGGGAAAAGTTTGATCTTTTGGTTATTAGATCCATAGTCATATGTTTGACATAAGTCTTTAAACTTAAAAAGAAACTGATCTGGATCCTTAGAAGCAAGTCCCCTAAATTTTGGTAGATTTGCAGGTGAAATGTTCTTCATAGGGACATTTTCCCTAGGGGTAAGGACAAATGGAGTTCTTAGAGAAAAATAAGGGCTACCAGAAGGACATAGTAGAGGAATTTCTCTCCAATCTAAAGAATAACTAGACACAAGTATGAGGGGTGACTATCTTTATCTCAGCCACCACCATCAGCAAAATATTCAGCCTTCCAAAAGAAGGTGAGTGGTTCTACTATCTGAAAACCCTTTACTCTGAATTGATAAAAATTTCTTAGTAGATAATGATCCTAAAATCTAAACACATATAAATAAGGGAGAAGTCAAGGGGATAGTTAGAGCCATCCTTCCTTAGACATGGTAGTCCTTGGCCATGTGGTTGATGAAGTACTTCACCTATGATGGGCAATTTTCACTAGTATTAGGGGCCATCATGAAAATATTAATTTTTCTGAGACATGGACATACACATCCTAAGTACAGTATAAACTTGCCCAACTTCCTCTATTCTATAGTCACAACACTGGCAAAGAAGTAACAGCAAGGAAAGGGTCCTATAAAGCATCATGGTCTCATACAATTAATTGTGAAGCACCACTTTATCTCCAAAAGAGGAGAGGCCTTATGGAATGCATTCCTTGATAATACACATAGGCCTAAGAAAAAGGGAAAGAAAACAACATAAGAGTCACCTCCCTCCACATAGGAGATAGAAGAAGAGAGACCAGCTCCATCCGCCTCTTCCCCAGTTACTGAGAATAGGAAAAAGGGGAAGGAGATTATGGGAGAATCATCTGATGCACCTGAGCAGGCAAAAGCCTCAACATGAAGAACAGACCCACAAAGCACCTCACAGAGCAAAAAGGAAATTAACCCTGGTTGAAGAATCTTCCCTAGTAAGAAAAATGAGAGGTGTTGTCACTGAAGATAAAAAAGCAATAGAAGAGCCTACCAAGACTCCCAAAACTTAGAATCACAAGAAGAAGATGAGTGAGAAAGAAGTAGCAAAGGAGTCTCTAGAAGCTCCTAAATCACACAAACCTAAAAAGAAGAAGGAGGACTCTGCCAGTACTGACACTCCTCCCTTGTTAAGAAAAAGCAAAAGGGGGAGAGTGATTGAGGAAAGCACTCTAGAGCCCCCATTCCTCAAACTACCCCAGCTCTGAAGGTGACACATAATGAACCCCAAACCATCTCTTCATATTTAGAAGAGGCTACACTAGTGCTAGAGTCACAAACAAAACTAGTGCTCTGGAGAAGAAAGAGGAAGAGATAGCCAACGCAAGCAAAAAGGGGCACTGCACTATTGGCTAAGGCTCTTGTTGGTTTTAGAACCTCCATGACCCCTCCTTAGGAGAAGGTTTGGCCATCACATGCCTCAGAGTCTACAATAGACTAGGAAACACAAGAACAAGAGGAGGCACATATGAAGGGGGCAAAAGAATAAGAAGAATGGGAAGATATTGGAGTCCTAGATGTAGACATAGTAGAGGGGATAGAGACAAATAGCTACTCCCATCCCTCTGACCAAGAAGACATTGAAATATCAAGAGAGCAGCAATTAATGGAAGAAATTAAAAATCTAAAAAGATTGCTATGGGGTAAGTAGATGATCATCACAAACCTTAAAAAGGTCATGCATGAGAAGGAATTAGCTAAAGACCAGTAGATCAGTGACCTAAAGAAATAGGTGGAGGAAAAAGAAAAGGTCATTGAGTCAAAGGAGATTGAGATTAAGAAGAAGAATGCATAAATAACATGGAAGGATAGCCACACTTCTGATGTTATCAAGGCCAGAGATAACAACATCATTTTAATCTCAGCCATGATTGAAAAATTGCATAACCAGGCCTAGGAATTGACAAAGGCCAACAATAAGATTGATGATCAGGCAAAGTTCATCCAAGAATTGATTGTTCCAGCCTCCACCAATGAATAGGGCACACAAATAGATGTCTCTTTGAGGACATTCCACTTGGATATCCCTAGAGCCTTGATCAATTGGGAAAGAAGGTACAGGGATTTGGAAGGCATAACTGTTATGGTACAATTACAAAGGGAAGTCACTATCATGACTAAAAAGGTAAAAACTCTATAAGAAAAAGTCGTGACAGTGGCCACCCTCTCATCAGAAATCCTTGCCTGTAGACCCCCCAGTGGAAATTATGCACCTTAACAATATTGTTTCTCTATGCACCTTTGTTTGTCTTTGAATCTAGCCTCGGTGGTACTCAATTCGGAGAGCTTCATGATATAGCCCTACGGTTATCCTCAAACTTTGAATTCATTATATAACCTTGGCTCTTTGTGTGGTTAATCATATGCATTGATGTTGTTGTTTATCATGATGTTGTAGACACTAACATGTTTCTTGCAGGGATGTGTTTGTGGGAACATTTAGCGATCGTAAAGTACATGTCACCTCCGGGGGGCATGGGCTTTGCGAAAGTCAGTGTTTCCTTGTGTGTTTTATTCCTACATTAACATGCTTGATATCGATAACTGATATAAACCACCTTAAGGTGGGGGCATAAATAAGGTAAGCTGTCTGTTGTAGATGTTAGCAATGTGTTTGACCTCAGGTGCAAAGACCTGCGTGATGATTGCATCATGCATCCTGAGTTTGTTTGCAATCAATCAATCAATCATATAAGCCCTCTTCAGAGGTGGCATATCATGTATATCCTTTTTATCTTAAGCCCTCTGCAGAGGCGGGGATGGTGTACTTCTCAGAGCAGATTACATCATCTTGTCATTTTCAAAAGTCCTTTGCGGAGGCGGGGAGCAGTTCTTTGACTAACTCAACCCTTAAGCGTGTCTTTAGTGATTGTTGTGGCGAAGCCCAATCATCGATGTGTGCCTGTAATGTGCCTGAGATGGTGTTGGACATAGAAATAGGTACACTCCATCACTTATCTACCGTGTTTTCTCATTGTCTTCAAGTGTGTGTGTTTTGGCGTGCTTGTTTTGTGTGGCATGTTTGTTGCCCCATATGCAGTATAAAGACTAGCACCTTAGGGTTGTGCTTCTTGCATTTTAGGAGTTTTTGTGTGCCTTGCATGTGTATTGCCCCATATATACAAAGACCTGCGCAATGAGTGCATCACGTATTATGGGAGGTTTGTTTACTTTCTAGTACTTGCATCTGCATTTCATATATATGAAAGAAAAAAAGAAAAGAAAAGAAATCATGCTTGTCTTCCATGCATTAATGTGTCTTCTATGCATTGACTATCTTCTTCGTGTTCTATGTGATTGTAACTATCTTCTCCATGTTTTGCATGCCTGTTACTATTTTCTATGTGATTGGCATGTCTTCTCCATGCTTGATGTGTTTGTTGTGTTTGTGACCTTACTTTAATGCATGTATTGGCCTCATGTTTATACATACATTAAAGTGAGGGCTAAATGTAACATCAAAAAAGTCTCCTTGGGGGCTTTTCCCTCATAAGGTTTAGCTCCCAGGTCTTTTGCATGCATTTTGGACATCTTAGTTCATAATTTGGCATCTCGATGGAATGAGCCCTAGGTAACATGATAAATGGGACCTAGGAGGACCCCTTGAGCTATACCCTACCCAAAATAGGGGGGGAGGACTTGGGCTCCCACACCCTAGTCTTGCCCTATTTTAGGGTAGTCCCAATTTTTGGGTGTCAGTTTATGACCATTATTTGGGTCCTTTGTTGACATGGTAAGTTTGAATTATGAAAATATTGGTGGGAGTGCTTGTAGTAGCATATAAAAGCATGTTTAGGCATTCATTTGTAAACTAGATGGCAATTGTGATGTTCAAGTGTTCTCAAGGTGAATCAAGGCTTTCATTGTAGACTTGTGTGGTTTGTGTGTTTGTATTTGTAGATTTGAGCATCAATTTCCTCATGGAATGAAGAACATCTTCCTCCCATGAGAGCTTCACTACAAGATGACATTATATTGTGTTTTCATCATCATTTCCTTTGGTTTTTGCCTTTGCCTCACAAGGGCATGCACTCTCTATCTAACAACAATGTTCGAAGACTTAAGTGTCCTCTAGGAATTGACTAAGGCAAGCCTCTAAACACTAAAACCCCCTCCCAAAGTCTTGTGATTGCAGGTTACAGGTGTTGTATTTGGGAAAAGTGAAGTTGCAGGAAGGATTAGCAAACATCAAGGATTCAAGATCTGAAGAGAAGCAGGACACTGGAGAATTTCTAGGACATGGGTACTCATTCTAGTGTCCTTCACAATTGAATTTCTAAAAATAGGAGTTACATTGTTGATCAGTGTCGGAAGAAGGTACGGATCCTGCAAAGAAACTGGCACCTTGGACTTGGGCGCCCTCTTCAGTGTCCCTGACTATTCTACCTCGGAACCTCAAAAATAAGTACTCTATGATTTGATATTTTACTTCCGTCTACAAGAGATTTTTCTGTTATTCATCAATTTATTGTTGTATTTGCATAATTAGGGTTTTAACGGTCAATTGAGCATAAGAGAAGAGAAACTGATAATTAAATTCCCTAATCCAAGCTTCCCTACATTTCATAGTGATCTAGGGTATGATAGTGAATTGCCACTCAACCCTAGATCCTTGAATGTATAGGGTGAAAGGAGGATTCAAACATCTAAGACAATAAACATTAAATAATCTAAATTTTACCCTCAACAATATGCAGTAGTGGTTTCACAATCTCATGCATCCCATGGTGATAATTATATTACTCTATTCCATCTTATGCAATCATCATGCTAGTTAACTCTGTAAAAACTATATTTACCTCATGATTTACCATAAATGACAAAACTAGGGTTCTCAGTTACATACCTGATAATCACTTTCCCTTCTTAATGTAGAGGTGATATCTTTATGAGTGTAACTGTGTTGCAATTACCATTCTCCATTCCATTTGAATGCGGGTCCCATTCCATTTGCAAGTTGCAGTAAGGGTTTAATCACTCAAAGCTCTATAAATTCTACTCAAACACATGGTAAATTCAAAATGACCCTCCAAAATTACCTTTTAACCATTTGACATGTCGAATTAGGGTGCATTTAATGTCATTTTGCTTATGTCCATTGATTGATATATGATATTAGTATATGTTGACAAGTGGCATGTAAGTATTTGAAATTTAGAAGGCTTCACCTATTGTTGGGATCTCATTTAATGTGGAAGGTGATATTCAAAAACATCAGGATTTTTGAAAATATGACTGATATTTGGAACATGATAGTGACATCATCACAAAGATGGTCAACCGTTGACCAATGAACAAGGTCAGGTCAATATGCCTTCATCAACAATTCAGACAACATATTGTATTAACATGATCTAGATGATGTGCCACGTCACACCATTTGATTGGTTACTAGGAATCATTGCATCTCAGGTCATAAGGGTTGATATGAGGGATATTAAGAAATATCCAGTTCTTTAAACCTTACAAAATATTCCCTTATGAGAAAGTGAATATGACGTCATCGCGTATATGAGTCTTTGGAATTATTCAGAGGAATGATGTCATCATCATATTAATTAAAATCAGGGATGTTTTGAATTATGACCTTCTTTGGTTTAGGTCATGAAAGTGATGTCATCACGAGATCATGATCTCTTTGTATTAGTTAAAGGTGACTTCATCGTCATATTGAGGAATATGACAGACATTAAGAAATGTGACCCTCTGGGTATCAGGTATACTAGTGATATCATCATCATATTAAGTTCTTTTATAGCTCGAACCAAGATGACGTCAGGGTCATATTTTGCAAAGGGTGATATTTGGGAACATCCAGATATTTGGAAATGTAACCCCATGAAAATACACCTAAGGCTCGACAGGTAAATACTCTTTCACACTTTAATTCAACATCTTGCATACCAATGAATATGCGGATATTGGGTGATCTTCCTATTTCAATTTCATCTAACGAATATGACTGACATTTAACAAATATGACCCTGCGAAAAATATTAGGTTTGACCAATCTTTGACTTAGCATAACTTTTGGTCTTTAAAGAATATTAGGGTGATCCAAAAGGCAAATGTTCTTAGAATTTTATGCTCTTCAAGACTATGAGGCTTATGGAGGTAGGTTTTGACCTTGACATTTGGCCTTCATATATAGGATGCACATGCATGTGCAAAGGTGTTATACTCAACTAACTTTTGCCAAACCACCCAAAGCAAGGAAACAAAAGCAAGCAAAAGCAAAAAAACTGGGTCCTTGTTTTGCTAAGGCAAAATGGGGTGTGTTGTGTAACCACACAACAACTTGCCACCAAAGAAATCAACCAAATTCAAATGATTCAAGTGATGAAGACACATTAAAAAAATAGCATTCTGACCTTCTCTAAGTATAAGTATCATGACCTTGTGAATGACATCATGTTCATTAGTGCAACAAAGCTGACAAGGGATCAAGTGTTTGCATATGATTAATAATCCTCATCTTGAAATTAAGTTGAAAACAATAGTAACTAATGTTAAGCTACATATTTTGGGTTCATCCCTCATAGCCAACCAGGATAGAGCCTTGTTGCCAGCAAATGTCTATAGCCCTGACAAGGTTATCTTTACAATTCCCCTAAGTAGAGCCCCACTGCCAACAAGTGTCTATAGCCCTGGTAGAGTTACTTAGATGGCCTAACTTTTATCCTTTTGGATTTTCAATATTCATCTCTTTTTTTGTATATATATGCAAATTTATAAGATATCATCATGTAAGCTCAATATGCAAGGTGTGGTCACTTGCTACTTTAGGTTAGGAATTGTAATGGTAGCAAGGGTGACCCTTTAGATTTTTCACTTAACACCTATACTAATGTGTTCAACAAACCCAAGGTTGTTACGTGAATCATCGTGAAAATCTCCTTAATCAAGAAAGGCATTACTAATGAAAAGGGCATCACAAACCTAATCAAGGATACTTCTCAGGGTGAGTCACAACGCATATAAAAATTTGTTCCCATCACTTGAATCCTAACAATTTTGTTGGTTTCTTAGGGTGATAAGGTGCATCATTCTTGCCTAAGCAAAACAAAACTCAACAGCAACAAGCAAACAAACAAACACACAAAGAAAAACTATACAAATAGCTATACAAAATGTACATTATGATACAACTGACTTCTCACATGACCCTATTTAGGCTTGAAAGTAATGTTTGATGAATTGTCCATTGACTGGTAATGGGACATCCTCACCAGTTAGGGTCTTAAGTTTGTAGGTACTATCTCCTAGGATATCTAAAATTTGAAAGGGACCAACCCAAAGTTTTTCAAAATTTCCATGATCACCTTTCCTTTCATGTCCTTTGTCCCACGTCAGGACCAAATTTGAAATCCTAAAAGCCTTGACTCTGGCTCTTTTATCAAACCAGCATTTGACAGTAGCTTGATGTTTAGCAAATTGATCGATTGCTCTATCTCTTTTTTCCTCTAGGTACATGAGCTAAAGTAGTCTAACTTCTTGCTTATTATCTATACCTAGATATTCTTTTGCAAATTGCAATGTGGGGATCTTTAAGTTGACAGGGAGGATAAGATCCACACCATATACTAATTGATAAGGGGAGTTTCCTAATGCAGCCTTCATCCTGGTTCTATCTACCCACAAGGCATACTTCAGTAGGGTATTCCATTCCCTAGGGTTTTTCTCAATTAGTTTCTTTATGATATTCAATAAATTCTTGTTTGTTGACTCTACTAATCCATTTCCTTGGGGATAATATTTTGAAGAGAATTTTAAGATAATTCCATGATCAAAAGCCCAGCTAGATAACTTTAGTGATGCAAAAGCAGGTCCATTATCACATACCAAAGCATAAGGAACTCCATACCTAGTCAGTATGTTGTTCTCCAAGAACTTAATCACATCCTCTACGTTGCATGTCTTACTACTAACATCTTTAGCCCATCTAGTACAATAAACAGTGACTATTAAGACATACCTATGGCCTGAAGATGATGGAGGGTTAATAGGTCCTATGAAACCATGCCCCGCTGAGAAAATGGGCACATCTCCATCAATGGCTGGAAGGGTTGAGCAACATAGCTTTCTCAGTTAGCAGCAACCTGACAGGTATGAAAAAATTTAATATGTTCTGCAGTATCCTTAAAAATAGTAGGCCAATAATACCATGCTCTCAGGATAGCATGTGCAGTAGCCAAGTGGGATCCATGTGCAGTCCCAAACTTATCATACAACTTAGCTAAAACCTTGTCAGCTTCTTGTCTATTCAAACATCTAAGATATACTCCTTCATAGTTTCATTTGTCCTGCTTTTATCATATACTTTTGTGATCTTATTTTTAAATCTCTTCTCTGTGAAGCTTGCAATTTTGATGGGCATCTTCTAGTAATTAGGACATACCTGATATCAAAATACCACTCTTTATCTTCTTTAGTATCTACCACATACTGATGACTCATTATATTAGAGTCAGTCTTAGAAATCATTTGGCTCAAGCCTTGTCCCCTCACTAGTTTCATGGGTGTTATATCCATATCATATTCTTGAAGCACTGTTATCCATTTAGCTCTTTTTTCTCCTGGCTCACTCTACATCAGGAGCATCTTTACTACTGCATTTGGTACTACAGCAATTATCTTGCTTCTCAAGATGTAATGTCTAAATTTCTTGACTGCTTGGACTAAAGCAATTGCTTGTCTCTCTATGTCCATGTATCTAAGCTTTGCATCCTTGAATGGGCAGCTCATGAAAGCTATAGGCTTTTCTTCTTTGGCTTCATTTCTTTGTGTCAACACTACTATAGATGTATGCTCTGAACCAAATGAGTAAATGTAGAAATTGCTTGTATAATCTAGACTGATCATAACATGTGCACTTGATATGGATTTCTTAATGTCCTCAAAGGCAGCTCTTGCTTCAAGAGTCCATTCAATCTTATTATCTTTCTTGAGCATGGCATTCAGTGGTCTGACAATTTTTGCAAACCTGGTGATGAACTTTCTAACAAAATTTATCTTCCCAAAGTAAAACTTAAGCTCTTTCTTACTTCCAGGAAGTTGCAGCTTCATGATTGATTCTACTCTGGTAGGATCAATGATGATACCATTTTTTGTTATCAAATGACCTAGTAGTTTCCATGTGGTCACTCCAAAGATGCACTTCTTGGGGTTCAGGGATATACCATATTTCTCACACTTCTTGAGCACCCTCCTGAGGTTTTCTATGTGATCACCCTATCCTTGGAAAAGACTCTCAAGTCATCCATGTAAATGACTATGCATTTACCAATTAAGCCTCTAAAAGTGATATTCATTGCTCACTGAAAGGTGGCTCTAGAATTTATCAATCCAAACAACATGCACTTGTAAGCAAATATTCCCCACTTGGTGGTGAATGCAATTTTTAACCTATCTATTTTATCTACCACCACCTGGTTATACCTTAAGAATCCATCTAGTGAAGGTAAAGGATAGTTATCCTTTTTAGAAGCTCAATTCAGGTTTCTAAAGTCTACACATAAATGTATATCTCCATTCTTCTTTCTTACAGGGACCAGATTGGCTACCCAAGTTGAATGCCTCATAGGAAATATGATTCTGGTATTGAGCAATTTCTTCACTTCTTCAAAGATAATGGGTTATAACAAAGCATTAATAGGCCTTTGCTTTTGTCTAAAAGGCTTAACATCAGGTTTCAGGGGTATAGTATGAGTGATGATTGAGGTATCATAAGTCTTCAACTCATTGTAGGTCCAGGCGATAACATGGATGTAATCTTTCAATGCTTGAGTTATCCCTGCCATTTCTTCTTCTGTGTAAACATTACCAATCAAAACATTCTTTGCCTCTTCATTTTATCCTATATTGATTGGTGAGTATTCTCATCCATCAGTCTTTTGGAGATCTTTCTATTTCATGTGCAAATCAAAGGCTATTTATAATTCTATCATACCTTTGGGAACCCTATTGCTTGGCAATTTCATGACTTCTTCTTTCTAGCTATGATCTTCTACATTCCTTTCATCTATGATCTGAGCATCAAATATATCTCTGTTTGATATGAAATAAAAAAATGTGTTGGTCATCATCAAATACTTGGAGGTTGGTGACATTGTATGGTATGGAAGTCATTGATACTAATTCAACTGAGAATCTCTTCAGACCAGAAATAGACAATGCTTACAATGTGCTAGTAGCATGTGCCAAGGCATCTGCTCTATGATTCTATTCTCTAGGCACATGGGTGATGTTGAATGCATCAAATTCTTTTATTAAATCCCACACCCTATGTTTGCAGTTAGACAGTTTCTTGTAATTACAAGAGTATATACCTCTTACTTGTCTTACTACTAATTCTAAGTCTGCATAGACATGCAGAATTTTAACTCTTTTCTTGAGAGGAAACAATAACCCATGAATTAAAGCTTCATATTCTGTCACATTGTTGGTGCATGGGAATTGTAACCTATATGTTGCCAGGTAGGACTTTCCTATTGGGTTGATAAGATCTATACCTACTCCAGCTCCTTGTTTTGACTTTGATCCATCAAACCTAAGGATCCATGGTTTATCTTCCGTCAAAGGCTTATTAGGGCCTTCCCTTTTCTTTTTATCTCTGGCAGCTACACCGCCTGATATCCATCTTAACTTTTGTGGTTCACTTCTCATCATTTATGGGGAGTGATCTGAATTTGATATCTTTCCCCTTTTAACATCTATGGTATCATCACCATCAGTGTCTACTTGTATTTCAATCTCTTCCTTTTTATCTTTTAGTAGATCCATGTTGTTAGATGGTTGATTCTTTGAATGGAATATCACTTGTTTATTCAATACATTCAAGCATAATAATCATGTAGTCTCTGAATGTGGTGCTTCATGCAGTCTACACCAACCTTCAATCAAAATATCTTCATGGGATATGTTTAATGTCTGGCAACAGTGCATTTCTCTAGACAAGTGTAATTCAAAAGTTTTTGAAATAATCTACTCCCTCATCATCATCATCTAAACTATAATCAGATTCTATGATCATTGTGTTATCTTGATGAACATATCCATGGATATGTGTATTATACATGAGAATTTCTTCTATCATAATTGTTCAGGGTTTGATGGTGTAGACCCCTAGTTCAACATCTACATATAGTATCTCATTTGTGTTGTTGTACTCAGTGATCATGTGCTTCATTCGAGGTTCAGCCTCTATCCTGATTTGGTTAGGAATCCCTTTCCAAGGTAGCCACATGTGACTAAAATCTATAGACATATAGCCATTAAGTATCTTTAACCAATCCCTACTAAGTAGCATTCCATAAGTATCAGGGATATCTACCACTTGAATGTCAATGTAATACTAAATTCTTGGATCTGATGCTAACTGCATGTGGATGTGGGTTAACTCTCCCACTACACTTACTTTAGGATTATCTAATTGTGTCACTTTCTTAAGTGATTTAGCAGGATGTAACCCTAAGGCATTGTAGATAGATAGGGGCATCACATTTGTGGATGCACCTGAATCCACCAGACAAATGTGTAAATTCTTAGCAGAAATCCTCAAGGTAAGCAAGAATGGCAGTGTCTCAATCTTATCTCTATAGAGTGTCATATGTGAGGTTTCAACAGCTTGAACAGTAGTTGGAACCTTATGTTTGACATTATTTTATTTAGATACATGATCCTTGTTCGCAATTTGGATAGGATTATGAGCATGACTATCTTCTTTCAGAATAGGCTCATCTAAGGATCTCATGAAAGCCTTCTTGATGGTTGGGGTTTTAAGCAGTTCAGACAATGACAGGTTGATCTTAACTCTTTTCATCTCCTCTACTAAATATGTGACTAATTTGTTAGGCTTAGGAGATTGATTATTAGCTTTTAGCATGGTGTTCTGAGGTGTAAAATACTAGACATTAACCCTAGGAAGACCAGGATTGTTGCTAGCTTTTGGATCTGGAGGAGTGTTGAAGTTGTTAGGAGGTAAGGATGTGGTCAATGGACCAGAAGGTCTGTTAGGATTACTCCTGAGGTTGTAATTTTGTCTACCTTGGTATTGTTGCTAATAAGCATGAATTTCTTCATGTTCTACTGCTAGTTCATTTTCATCTTTGAATGGGAACACATAGTTTGTTTCAAATGCCAAGCCAGATTCCTCACATGCTAGTGTGTAGTTTTCATGAGTTGAGATAGCTTGGTGATGAGGCTGATTTACATAGCTTTATAACACAAGGGTAGAATCATATCCACAAGGGACTATTTCATTTCCTTTAATGAAAGGAGGATTCCCTGTAGTGTTGGCCACTTTAGCCTGAAAGATAGTAGCTGCTATTTTGAACTGAGGACAATCCAGCTCAGTATGTGCATTGGTGTTGTGTATTCTACACCAGTTTGTAAGAGCTACCTCTGCTAAATTGACTCTAGTAGTCTGTTTTGGTTCACTAGGAGGCAGATTATCTAAGGGTGATGACAAAGAACCATTGTTTGGCTTAGTATTTCACACTCTAGGCTGTCTAGGTGCATTATTATTATTACCATTGTTACTATTATAATTCTGGTCATTATTGTATCCTTGTCAAGATATCCTAATCTCTCATTGTTATATCCTCTATTTTGGTTCTATTGAGAATAAAAATTCTGACCTCTCAGATGTGTAATCTCTATTGTCAACTTCCTTATCATGCAGATATCTCTTTGATGTCTTCTTTCTCTTCTTAAACTTTAGCTACTACATTTTTTGACTAAGGTTTAAAGAAAGAAGAACCATTACTATTGTTTTTCTCCACATCCTGAGATGTTTGAACATGTCCCAAATATTGCACTATCTGACCATTTCCATTTGGAGGGGGTATGACACTAAGAGGAGGTACCTGTAAAGGATCGGGCATTGTGATAGGAGGCATCACGACTCCATTGGTTTGATGCTAATAAGGATATGCAAGATATGCGGGGTATGAGGGATAGGCTATGTTAGGTGTTGCAACAGGAATCAATTGTTGATTAACCTTGATTGCCTCTTCAAAAGCCTGTGTTAGAGTTGTGACACTAGGATATGTCCTCCTGATGAACATAGAAGTCAATGGATCTAAGGCTGATAGTATATACTTCTGGCTGCCTCATTATCTACATTATAAGGAGCTACCAGTTTAGAATACATCTTCTAAAATCTAGCATTGAAGTTTGAAATAGGCTCCCCTTCAAATCTTTTAACTGTGGCAAAGAGGTGATAATTCATCGAAGGATCTATAGGTATTTTGAACCTATTTGTAAAGGCTTTTTCCAAGGTATCTCATGAACCAATCAAAGCTTGAGCAAGGCTAATATACTAGTTGTATGCTTCCTCTCCCAAGGAATATGAAAATTGTTTAGGGTAAAATTTGGATTGTTTAATGTTTAGTGTCTTAGATGTTTGAATCCTCCTTTCACCCTATACATTCAAGAATCTAGGGTCGAGTGGTAATTCACTATCATACCCTAGATCACTGTGAGATGTAGGGAAACTTTGATTAGGGTATTTAATTGTTAATTTTCTCTCTCCTATGCTCAATTAACCATTAAAACCCTAATTATGGAAAAATAGAAGTAAACTGATAAATTATGGAAGATGCTACTACAGACGGAAGCAAAATACCAAATTACATAGTACCTATTTTCGGGGATCCAAGGAAAAAAAGTTGGGGACACAGGAGCGGGTACCCAAGTCCAAGGCCTTATTTTCTATCCAGATCTGGCAACAAGATCTGCAACCTGAATCTTCTGTATCAGAGATTTTCTTGAAATAGAACTTCGGGGACTAGGGAGCAGGTGCCCTAGTCTAGGGGTCAGATTTTCTTCCTTTCGTACACTTTAGACACTCTAATATGCTCCTCTGCAACTCCACTTAGTCTAGCTCCTCAACCTGTAACCTGCAATCACGAAAACTTGGTTTGGGGGTTGTGGTATTTAGGAGCTTGCCTCATTCAAGCCCCGGAAGGACACCTAAGTCTTCCAAACACCTTTGTCAGATAGAGAGAGCATGCCCTTGTAAGGGAGAGGCCAAATCCAAATTAAACAATGATAAAAAGCACAATGATATCACCTTGTAGTGAAGATCTCATGGGAGGAAGATGCTCTTCATTCCATGAGGAGATGAATGCTCAAATCTACAAATACAAACACATAAACAAAACAAGTCTGCTCTTGCAACACAATGAAAGCCTTGAATCACCTTGAGAATACAATGTAACTTGCTAGTAATTATCTAGTTTACAAATGAATGCCTAAACATGCTTTTATATGCAACTACAATCACTCCGGCCAAGATTTTCATAATTCAAACTTACCGTGTCGGCAAAGGACCCAAATAACGGTCATAAACCGACACCCAAAAATTGGGGCTACCCCAAAATAGGGCAAGACTAGGGCATGGGTGCCCAATTCCTCCCCCCTATTTTGGGCAAGGTACAGCTCAAGGGGTCCTCCTAGGTCCCATTTTTCATGTTACCTAGGGCTCATTCCATCAGGATGCCAAATTATGAAGATGTTCTAAATGCATGCAAAAGACCTAGGAGCTAAACCTTATGAGGGAAAAGTCCCCAAGGGGACATTTTCTGATGTTACATTTAGCCCCCACTTTAATGTATGTATAAACGTGAGGCCAATACATGCATTAAAGTAAGGTCACAAACATAACAAACACATCAAGCATGGAGAAGACATGCTAATCACATAGAAAATAGTAACAAGCACATAAAACACGGAGAAGAGAGTTACAGTCATGCAAAATAGGGAGAAGATAGTTATAGTCATGCAGAACATGGAGAAGATAGTCAATGCATAGAAGACACATTAATGCATGGAAGACAGGCATGATTTCTTTTCTTTTCTTTTTCTTTCATATATATGAAATGTAGATGCAAGTACTGGAAAGTAAACAAACTTCCCATAATACATGATGCACTCATCGCGCAGGTCTTTGTATATATGGGGCAACACACATGCAAGACACACAAAACCTCCCAAAATGTAGGAAGCACAAACCTAAGGCACTGGTCTTTATCCTGCATATGGGGCAACAAACACATCAAACAAAGCAAGCATGCCAAAACACACACACTTGAAGACACGGAGAAAACATGGCAGACAAGCGATGGAGTGTACCTATTTCTAGGTCCAACACCATCTTAGGCACATTACAGGCACACATTGACAATTGGGCTTCGCCACAACCATCACCGAAGACACGCTTAAGGGTTGAGTTAGTCACAGAACCACTCCCTGCCTCTGCAAAGGACTTTTGAAAATGTAACCCCACCCACATCACAAAGATGCCTTACAGTGAAAAGGAAGCATGGCATACCACCCCACCCATGTTATGGAGACACCTTACAGTGAAAAGGAGGTATGAGCTCAAAAGTATACAACCCCACCCACATCACGGAGATGCCTTATGGTGAAGAGGAGGCATACGCAATAGATTTTAAGATAGATTGATTGATTGCAAACAAACTCAGGATGCAGGAAGTACTCATCGCACTAGTCTGCACCTGAGGACAAGCACATTGCTAACATCTACAATAGATAGCTTACCTTATATATGCTCCCACCTTAAGGTGGTTGATATCAGGTATTGATATCAAGCACGTTAAGGTAGGAATAAAACACACAAGGGAACACTGACTTTCACAAAGCCCATGCCCCCCAGAGGTGACATGTACTTCATGATCACCAAATGTTCCCACAAACACATCCCTGCAAGAAATATGTTAGTGTCTATAAAATCATGATAAACAACAACATCAATGCATTGAAATCTGAGGTATGCAAGATTTAAGGTAGACAAAGTGCATGGAGCAGCAGTATTGTTTATGATTTGTAAATGAGATAGAACACCATCAAAATCATCACTACGCAGAAAACATGAGTGCTTCCACTAGCCAAGCATCAGATAAGATATACAACCCCATCGTCATATGAGGAGCTAAGTCCAATTTTGATTGCTCTTGAAAGGGACACTAGGTCTGCATCAGTATAAATATTTGTTGTCATCCACCCACTAGGTGGAAACACTAGAGGAAGGGAAACAATAAATAAGAGAGGAGAAGAAAGTGTCTTAGGGACAGTCATGTAGGAGGGTGCCCCGAGTGTCAGTAACCACGATGCTATGTCTGTTAGACAAAACACACAATGAAATCAAAGAGAGCCAATATAGAAGAATGATGATACAAATAGAAGGTCACAACAGAGCTGGTCTCCTGGTATCCTGAACCTTACGGGAGAATCCGAGGTCATACAAAGAGGCCTAAACAACATATAATACATCATAGGGGAAGCACATCATGAGAGAAATAAAGGGCTAGAGATACTTACCTATAGGGTCTTCATGCTAAGTCTTATCATCAAGTAAATCCTCGTCATCCTCCCACTCCCTAATGTTAGAAGAAGGTTGGATATAAGGGATCATAGCCCAATTCATATCATGCTCATCATGTTGTTTATTGTTAGGATCATGTTTGTTTGGTTTAATGTTAGGTTCAATGTTTTCTTGTTGAGATGCAAGGTAAGCTCGTCGCCTTCTCTTCCTCCCGTTTGCAAGTTGACGTTGTTGTTCTTTACAGCTTAGTTTTTGTAACATAAGGCTTTGCTTTATTATGGATTTTTGTCTTGTAGAGGAGGAAGCACCGGGATCAAAGTTCATGTATCTAGGTGGAATGTTTTCTTGTTGAAGCTTACTATCATACTTATTCTCTATCCTCTTAGTGATGTCCAAATGACTGGAATATTCAAACAAAGGAGGGAGATTAAAGGTCTTCTCTTCGTTAGTGAAATCCAAGGTGTGTGAACAATCCACTAAAGGAAGAAGGTTGGTGGAAGGATCCACAAAGGTAGAAATTTGATTATTATTAAATGAATGCTCATTTTCTACCCACGGAATGTTCTTTGTTAAAGGGAGCTCTTCATTCACTAATGCTTCATATTGACCAGGGAGAGCAGTGGAATTACTAAAGCTATCCCTAGTCTTGTCATTTGAGTATTCAATTATAGGGGAAGTAGGATAACTTATGGGATCATCATTAGCCTTTTCCTTGCAACTCATGGAGGAGAACTCTGTTAAGCTTTCTAAAATCGTAGGATGTTCACTCATGAGGGTTAAAAACTAGTCAAAATCAAGGTTTTTGATAAATGCATGCAAATATACCATTGAAAAATGACATGAAGGTTCCATTTCAATGTAAGATCATATTTTGAAAAGCCTTTTCAACTTTATGCAAAAGTCAAGTGCAAAACTATATGCAAAAATGATCCTAAAATGCTTGATTTTTGGTACCTTTTCAATGCAAATGAATGAAACAAAGGGTGCTGTAAGGATTTTTATCAGGGGAAGGAAATTATATGTCTGATATCAGTCTAAAACATAAATAATATCCTTCTCAACACACTCTTGATACAAATCTAAGATAATGCCAAGTCAAAATATAGTGAAAATATGTCAAAATAGGCACTTTTTTAACCAAAACTCAATGCAAAAGAGCATAACAAAGGGTCTTGTGAGGAAAATTATGATGGAAAAAAAATAATATCAGTAATAACAAACCCTTGGTGCCAAAATACCCAACACAACATGATTTTAGTGCCACTTAAGGTAAAACCCTAGTGAAAATATAGCAAAAATAGACTATTTTTCACGGTTTTTCAATTCCAAGACCTAGCAAAGGAGGTGTTGTAAGGAATTTTAGGAGGTATAGAAAATAATATCAATGATATCAGTCACCTCAATCCATATAATTTATCACAACACGCTTGGAGTGCAAACGAGGTCAAACCCTAGGGCAAAAATAGCCAAAATGTGTAGTTTTTCGCAAAATTTTCACTACAAGAGCCCGATAAAAGGATGTTGTAAAGATTTTTATGAGGGGAATAAAATGATTACCCTGATTATATAAAATTAATGCAAAATACTTTTCACAACACGCCTATGGTGCAAGTTTATAGAGTCAATAAGGCCAAATTTAGTAAAAATCATTGTTTTTGAAGCCCTAGGTTTGAGATCTTGGGACAAAATGCTATGTGAATGTTTTGAAGTCTAATTGATGATGAAAATAACTTACTTTCATATCTGAAAATAATTTCCAAGCCTTAATATGCAAAATGCCAATGCAAATCTAATGAAAATGCATGAAAATTGCTAGTTTTTGTTGAAATTTTCTATGCAAAAATGTAAATATTTTAAATTTAAATGCAAATTTACACTAAAATTCAAGACTACAGCCAAATGAAAATTTTAATGAGCCTCTAAAATCAGTAGAAAAATCTGAAAGAAGATTTTTCCTACTAACCCTAGATTTTGGAATTACTAGGTTATATAAAATTGTCAAAATTTCCACAAAACCCTAGCAAATTAATGATAAAAATGTAATGTAAATTTATGAATTTTTGTGTTTTTATGTAGTTTATATCAGATCTGATGCAAAAATCATGAATTAGGAAAATATAGAAAGAATTGATGCAATTTAGTAAGCCAAACAATGCAATTTTTTTAAAATTTTCAATTTTTTTGAATTTTTCTCAATGCAATAAGATGAATAACTATATGAATGAATGGGGGGTAACCCCAAAGCCCGCCTAGTCAGTGGAGGAGGCTTAAGTCTTGGGTTTTTTCCCTAAGGTCTTGGGTTTGACTTTGAGGGCCTGCTTCTTAAGATGCACTGGTTCTGCAGGTGAGTGGGTGCAACCCCAGGGGATTAGTCTCACCTCAGCTCACCTTAGGTACCCAAGATATGGGCTGCTGGGCCGCTAGGCCACTAGGCTAGGTCACAGGGATACCCCTAGGTTAAGAAAAAAAAACTATATGAATGAATGAAATCAATCCAAATCTGAAGACACACACTCAACAAGTTGCAAGTTAAGTCCAAAAACATGAGTTCACCAAAATGTTTAGGGTAAAATTTAGATTGTTTAATGTTTAGATGTTTGAATCCTCCTTTCACCCTATACATTCAAGGATCTAGGGTTGAGTGGCAATTCACTATCATACCCTAGATCACTGTGAGATGTAGGGAAACTTGGATTAGGGTATTTAATTGTTAATTTTCTCTCTCCTATGCTCAATTAAGCATTAAAACCCTAATTATGGAAAAACAAAAGTAAACTAATGAATTACAGAAATTGTTGCTATAGATGGAAGCAAAATACCAAATTACAGAGTATCTATTTTTGAGGATTCAAGGCAGAAAAGTCAGGGACATAGGAGCGGGCACCCAAGTCCAAGGCCCTATTTTTTGTTCAGATCTGGCAACAAGATCTGCAACCTGAATCTTCTGTATCAGAAATTTTCTCGAAACAAAACTTTAGGGACTAGGGAGCAAGCACCTTAGTCCAGGGGGTAGATTTTCTTCCTTTCCTACACTTCAGACACTATAATATGCTCCTCTGCAACTCCACTTAGGCCAACTCCTCAACCTATAACCTGCAATCACAAAAACTTGGTTTGGGGGTTGTGGTATTTAGGAGCTTGCCTCAGTCAAGCCTCGGAAGGACACCTAAGTCCTCCAAACACCTTTCTCAAATAGAGAGAGTATGCCCTTGTGAGGTAGAGGCCAAATCCAAATGAAACAATGATATCACCTTGTAGTGAAGATCTCATGGGAGGAAGATGCTCTTCATTCCATGAGGAGATGAATGCTCAAATCTACAAATATAAACACATAAACAAAACAAGTCTACTTTTGCAACACAATGAAAGCCTTAAATCACCTTGAGAACACAATAGCTTGCTAGTAATCATCTAGTTTACAAATGAATTCCTAAATATGGTTTTATATGCAACTACAAGCACTCCCATCAAGATTTTTGTAATTCAAACTTACCGTGTTGGCAAAGGACCCAAATAACGGTCATAAACTGACACCCAAAAATTAGGGCTGTCCCAAAATACGGCAAGACTAATGCGTGGGTGCCCAAGTCCTCCCCCCTATTTTGCGCAAGGTATAGCTCAAGGGGTCCTCCTGGGTCCCATTTGTCATGTTACCTAGTGCTCATTCCATCGGGATGCCAAATTAGGAAGTAAGATGTTTTAAATGCATGCAAAAGAATCAAGAGCTAAACCTTATGATAGAAAAGCCCCCAAGGGGACATTTTCTGATGTTACAGAAATAATCTACATACAATATCTTGATGTTCAATCCTTTCCCTAAAGCAAGCTTCCTTAAATGTCCAGATGTGATCCTCAGCATCTTGATATGGATGATATTTAGGACAAATCTTATCAGGATTCTTAGGTAGAGGATGATATGCATTGAAAGTTAGGGGTGAATTATTAAGAAAGAATGACATTGTGACTGGTACTTGATGCACTTGGGGTGTAACTAGTGATCCTAGAGGTGTCTGAAGTACAGCTGGAGATACCGGAGGTGTCACAGAATATCGTGATGAGGATGTTGATGCACCTAAGTTAGGAGTGCAATGACTATCTATTATACAAGGTCTAAATCCATGAATAGCCAGCTCCTCAAAGAGTCTAAGGGATCTAGACCTGGTATTAGGTCTGTGAGCTAGGATTCTAGGAACTTATGACAAGATATGGATATTTTATCGAATCTTTACAAAGATCAGGAGAACTAACCAAGCAAAGATGATATTTATGATCAGAATTCAAAAATGACTAGATATTTATGCAATATTTGCATCAAACATGCAAATATGAACAAAGATTGGACTTCTGATCATAGATATTAGGATATCAAGTGATACAAGTGAATCACTTACAGTAAATTCACAGGGTAACTTGAACAATGACTCAACTTTTGATATTTCAAAGATTTGACCACAAATCTTAAGGTATTCACTCTCAATCATGAGATATTTATGATCAACAAACTTGAAATAACAAGAAACTGGTAAATCTTTGCACAAACACTCAAAGCATGAACAATTCTCGTGAGATTTGAGAAGATTACCTCATGCAGGCATAGGAATTACGTGAATAAGACTAATTCACTCGACAGAAAGGAGATGGCCCTCCTTCTAGCGTCAATTTATGTTGATGATGATTTGTTAGTCATAAAAACATGCATAAAAATTCACACAACAAAACTTTATTATCTTGAAAAGTACGATCAATTTGGAATGAATTGACGACTCCAAGTCTCCGTGGATCCGGTCATGATCATCTAACATTACTCAGAGGTTGATGTGATATGTTGTTTTCCATTTAAAGGGCCTTACACTATTTTTTACTATGAATTGATGTCTGTACATTCAATTTTGCACCTGTTTCTTATAAATCTCCACAAATGCGGTCAATCCTACTGTATTTGATAGATGATGATGATATTTATAAGTTTGATCAATTCTTCTAATCATCAACTGTTATGAACTTATCTTTACTTCTGCACTATGTATTTATCTAAATAATGTGCCTACAAGCAGATGTTTACATGATTACCATTGATATTCATATGTATTTGCATGATATTTATCATTCTGACATGCTTTTACTCAAATATGCTCTGTATATTCAATTATTTGTGGGATATAGGCACATTTCATGTTATTTGCTTTAGATTATCTGTTATTTGCAATTATGGAAATGATTGTAATTAAATCAAAGAAAATTGAAAGAATGCTTCCTAAATTTAATGAACTTTTAGCTATTGATTCACATACATTCCAAATACTTTCATGAAGAGAAAAAACCAAACCTCAATTTCACCAGGATGTTCCACAGCTAGGTATGGTTGATGCTAACTTCAAAGGAACAAAAAATGAAAACAACACTTGCATACTGATAAGCACTCCAAGGGATGTAGCTAATCAATGCATACATCTAGAATTCATCCACTAATTACTCAAGATTTATGATTATTTGTAATCAAAACAACTTCTCTTTCATTAGGTATGCAAAGACATGTACATTTACAATGAGCTTTGAAATTAGTCCTGAGAACTTCAACAATCTAACTTCAATTAAGTTTTAAATAAAATGCAATGTGCACTCCATCTCCTTTTATAGGATAAAGAGAGGAGGCGGTTACATTGATCCAATGATCAAGATTTGTCTATCTAAATCCACCGTCAATATTGCTTTTGACTTTGTCAACACATGTCAACGTGGCACAGGTTGCCAGCTGGCAACCATCTGGTGGAGTTTGATCACTTTTGTCTTGTTATGCATGTGACCTTGTAATCATGCATCTCTACTTAATCTTCTTCTTCTTCAGCTCCATCATCTTCTTCTTCATCTTCATCATCTTCATCATCATTATCATCATTGTCAGCTCCAGGATCATGTCTTATATGCATGCTGATTATCCCTCTGACAGATTCATAGGCCTATACTATTTCCTCAACCTACCCTCCATCTTGAATGTTGGCCTTTACTACAGCATGCTTGTGAGAATGAAATTGTGCCTGAAGAGCATTCCATTTGCTCTTTCTATATTTAATGTCTCATTGTATGTCTCTACTTTAGCTTTCATTCTCATGGCTTTATTTATCACATCCTGTGTCAAATGATGAAGAGGATCCTCTGCTACCTATTTAAAATTGTTGTGGAAGGCTTGGACAACAAAATTAGTATCCTAATTTTCTACTTTTCCTTCTACTTTGTCCTCCAAAGCCTCCAGGGTATTTATTTCTTTTACCATGAGATGATGTAGTTTAACACTTATGTCTCTGAGCTTACTACTACATCTTTTCAAGACATCACATTCAAATCTGGTGTCTTCATACCAAATTCCTAGCAACTGTGTAGTGTTATTATCTAGTACTTTATTATCCATAAGTATTTTCATGTCTATCCTCCTTATTTCATCCAAGGCATCCAGATGTTTTTCCAATTTGAAAGACCTTCGTCCAACCTCATTTTGTAGCTTATCTACTTTGTTCTTCAGAGCACCAAGCGAATTCCAATTTGAGAGGGAGGTTTTAACTACTTTCTCTACTTCAAAAACAAAAGAAACAAACCAATTGTCTACCAGCTGATCCTTATGTTTCGTGAAGTCCAACCCCATTATCTCACTCTGAGATATGATAGTCAATGGGGTAGCTGTACTGAGTTGTGTATGCTTAGGGTCAATTAATCATTTTATAAATGAATGTAATTGAGCAATGTGCTCCTTATGCTAACTATTCTTATCCTTTTCCTTTTCTATCCTCTTCAATAAAGAATCAATACTATCCTTGGCCTCTTGGCCTTCTTGCTCTTCAGTAGCAAAACCCAAATCAATGTTAGTTATTTGGAATTCCTTAATATTTATTTCCCCTTTGGCCTTATCTACCATTGGTAGGGTAACTTGAGTTGTTCTCCTACCTATAGTAGGATCTCTTTTGATTGCAAATGTTGGTCTAGCCTTCCTTTTAGGCTTCATCATACTTGTTGAAAACAATGCAGAGAAATCAAATTCTTTGACCTCACTAATCTATTGTGGGTTTATTTCCTGCTACAACCAATAAGGCACATCAACACTGTTGGCAAGAGACACTATGTGGTTTCATAAGTGTTGTCATTGATGGCAACAAAGTCTATTCTACACATCCGCGGTACATAATATGCTTATACCAGAAGTCAGAGTGAAGATTGTTTTGGTTTGGTGGACAAGAACAGAGTATGCAACATGGTCTAACAATCAGGTTAGGATCTCTCAAATGGTGTAACTTAGTAAGTTGCAGACTTGGAAAAGTCAAAAAGGGTATCATGACTACTGTATTCTAGAGATTTAGCCTCTAGTGATAAAGCATGAAAAAGACATGAGCCTCTGAGTGATGGGTTCCAGTCAGACAGAGTAGATAAAGGAAGAACTGACCGACAGAGTATCAGACTTCAATCCAGATGTATGAAAGGTGTTTATCAAGCAATTTTTGGCATTATACATTATTGGCTGACATGATTAATGACTTCTATGTCTAAGTTTTTGATGCACATCATCAATCAAGTATGGATTCAGCTGACAGAACAGTAACTTGCAAATATCCTAAGTGTTTTTGTTGCCAACTAGAAAGTTGTTGGAAATCCTTGATGTGAATATATATACCTGATGGATTCAAGCTTGTGTAGGTGTAATTGCGATGGATATTTGGTAGAAGTATGAAGAAAGGAAGAGAAAAGTGAGAAGATAGTAATCCAATCTCAGAATGTGATAGAAAAGTGATACTAAGCAAAAGAATAATGAAATGTGTTAGATCAGTATACTGAGCCTAACCGGAACTGAATTTCTGTATATGTGGATGTTGTTCATCAGTTCAAACACTTTGGTATCATCTGTAATCATTTGTAAACAATAAGTCTCTTATAAGCAGTGGGCCTTTTGTGAGCAGTGTGCTCGGGCAGTGAGCCCTAATTGGCAAGTGCCATTTTGTACTCCTTTATTCTTTTAACAGAGAATACAATCTTGGGTTAGTCACCCCGTGGTTTTTCCCTTAACAGGGTTTCCACATAAAAATCCTTGTGTTGTGTGTGTTAATTTCACTTTTTTTTTCTTATGGTTGCTTATGCTTTCATGTTTTGATATATCATTGAATATTGAGATAAGAAAAGAAAGTAAAAATAAGGATAACTGATTCACCCCCCCTCTCAGTTATCTTCCTTATTTCCAACAATTGGTATCAAAGCTAAGTTCCTCTAAACAATCCTAATAGCTTGAGGAAGATCTGGGAATCTCAATGGATGCATATGGTATGAAAGAACAACTTTAGTCTGCCCGATCTTGAACAATCCCACGCTGAGGTCAATAATTTGAGAGAAAGACTCAAGGAAGCTGATGATTTCATCAATGAGCTAAAAGAAAAACTTAGTAATTCTATGAAAAAGAGAAAGGAACTACTCCAAAAATTAGCAAATCAGAATAAAGCCAATAATACTGATGAGGATCTGAATGAGAAAACTAAGCTATGTGAGAAGCTGTCAAAAGAAGTCATTATGATAAGACATGAAATGGAATTAGGGGTTATGAAATTCACCCAAGAAATTGAAGAGAAGAGAAAGACTGAAGATAACCTAAAACAATCCCTCAAGGAGAAAATAGAGGACTGCCACAAAATGGACAGAATAATCAGGCAGCTTGAATCTGATCTTGAAGAAGCCAGACACAATGAAGAACAACTTGAGAGCTAGATAGACACTCTTAAACAAGATCTTCAATCTGCAAATGAATACAAAGAAAAATTCAAGATAAGCTCAGCCCAACTTGAAGTTCTTCTTGAAAGTCAAAAGAGGGTAGATGATAAGCATGGTTTGGGATATGAGAAAGGTGAAAGCTCTAGATCTGGTCAAAAGAACTTTGGATCAGGAAATCAAAGAAACAGGCCTAGAAGACCTCTAGTAAGGCAACCAAATGCTCAAAGATATCCATCTTTCAATGGATACTGCTTCTATTACAACAAATTCAAACATAAAGCAATCCAGTACAGAAATAGAATGAATCAAATCAATCCATCCTTCTCTGGTCAATGTTTCAGTTGCAAAAGGTATGGTCACAAATCTCATGAATGTAGAAATATGTAAATGAACAATTCTTTCAATGGTAGATGCTTTGTATGCAACAGAATTGGACATATAGCTAATGAGTGTAGATCAAGAGGATATCATTCAAATAAGAAAATAAATGTTGTGTGTTACAATTGCAATGGATCTGATCATATAGCCAGATTCTGTAGAAGTAGAAATCAAAATAGAAAAGGTCCGATGAAACATGATTAGAAACAAGATAAAGGCAAAGGTAAAGTAAATGCGGATGAAGTTCAAATGGAGATGAGCAAGATTTGGGTAAAGAAGAGTACATTGAATATTGGAGATGAATCTGCACCAGAATCTGGTGCTGATAATCCTTCCAGAAACTAAAAGGTGAGCTCTAGCTCAGGGGGAGCTACAGAGAAAATCCTTTTCCCCAAGCCAGTCAGTAAGTGCCTAAATTTGGCACATTGAGAAAACATCTAATGTTGTGGATTAAAGGGTTCCTATAAAATCCTCCAAAGAACTTTCAGTCAGAATGTGAGAGGTCTACATGAAGTTTAACAAGATTTATGACCACTTGAGTAGATCTGGTTCCGGTAACCATCTAGTATTACCAGAGCAATACAAATTGATCCGGTATGATCTGTAAATACAATAATCTAATCTGCGGATCTAGAGGAAATTCTTTAAGACACCTGGGTGTTATCAACACACTAAGGTACTAGTTTGAAGATCCACAAGGTGATTCATGAAAAGCTCACTTCAGAAGTAGAGTAACCGGATGACTTAAAAGTTTGTACATTTATTACAAAAGGGAATTAGGTTTTTTGCAAGAATAAAAGGGTTTTTTCACTCATTATTTACACATTTGTACTCTCTAAGAAGAAAGAAGAGCTCTGAGAAGAGATCCTACAATTTACTCAAGTTCAAGCTAAAGATCGAATTCAAATAGAAAATCACTCCGACATCTACTTCAAACCCTAAGGCGTGAAAAGGTACTTCCTTCTACAAATTCTCTCCAAATTTCTTTTCTAGAATGGCTACTCCAATGGTTGTTAATATCTCTGAAAGGCTGAGACCAAAATTCAAAAAACACCCTTACAAGTCACTAGAAGTTGATCCCTTGGGTGTGTTTTCCAGTATTCCACATGGTGTCTTACATGTAGAAGATGTTAGGGTTTATATCCATGCAAACATCAAAGATTTTGGAGACTCAAAATTGATCGACATCTATCAAAAATAGTTAATAGATGAGAATTTTGAACTCAAACCTGAATTCAAGACCCTAAGGGACAAACACTTCGAACATTGCATACATTTTCTATCTTTTGTAGAAGACGAATGGGTCCGGTATGTTCTAAGTAGGATGCATGATAATTTTATGTGGCTAATGAGGCCATTCAAGATAACCAAAGATATCATCAGGGTTGTGACAGGACTGCATTCAACTGGTGGGTTACCTGCACTCAAATCTGTAAAGAACCAAACGGTAACTGAAGCCACCAAATCAAAATTTGACAAAAGAGCAATGAATATAGATGACATCATAGATCCGGATGTCAAGTTTGCTTCAATGATAATTGGCTACAAAATCTACCACTCAAGTAGGGAAAATTTTGTGTTTGGTACAGCAATCTATGCTACATATCAGATGCTGAAGGAAAATGTAGATTATGATCTGTGTGAGCTTCTACTGAGTCAACTAATGGAAAACTTACAGAAGATCAAGAAAGATAAGAAAAAATCTTTCAAATATGGTAGTCTAATATTGTAAAAAAAATTCTACTATATGAATGAGTTGCCTAGATCAAAAGGTTGGGTCTGGCAAAATGATAAACCCATTGCAATTCAAATCAAAGATTACATGTATGGACTTGGCAATGCTAAAGCCCAAAACTTAGCTCTCTGGGGTTACTTCAAGAATTTCCAAAGCATGATGCATGTCAGAGAGAGAATACCACAATCAATAGTTGAGAAATACAAAGACATAGTCTGCTTCATGGTTGACATTGATCAATGCCTAATGGAGGCAGTTGAGCCAAGAATTGTGTGGATAATGCCCATGGGATATGAGGTCGATGAAAATATTTTGGAGGTACATGTTCAACACTTGTTGAGCCAACCTAAAGACACTGAAGTAGAAAGGTTTGGCACCTTTGAAGAGCTAAGCATAAAAATACATGTTGAATTAAGGCAGCTTGAGATAAAGAGAAAAGTAAGAAAGGAAGTTGAAGAATTTGCCAAAAGATTTGGCATATCAAAGGAGGTAGTAGATGCCAATAGAGAGAAAATAGAGAAGACAGAAAAAGAAAGACAAGAAGCAAAGAAATAAAGCATTCCAGTGCAAGCCTCCTCCCAGACTAGATCTTCTAGGAGTTCTACTCTTGTTACTCCTAAAACTCAAGAACCACCAAACTGGAAGTCAAGCCATCTGGTAAAGGAGAAAAGAGAATGAAGACCAAGGCCACAAGAACATATGTGAGCCAAAAGGATGATAAAGAGACAGAATCAGATGCGAAAATTAAGAAAATGAAGAAGAAAAGAACTTCCAAGAAGTCCTCTGATAGCAAAAATGAGGAAGTGAAAACAAAGGAATTTGTTGATAAACCCACTCTCTCAATTGAAGACATCATTAAGGCAGTCACTATGGATGGAAACCTACAGCCAGTAATAGAATTTTATGATGAATACAATGATGCAGACAAGAGAATACTTGAGGAAGCAACTATTAGGTATTTGAATATCTATAACAAAGCATTCATTGAAATAATTTCATTAATTCCTAAGAGCCTAGAAGAAGTATTGGAGCAAAGAAAAGAGAATGCAAAGGCAAAAGACTTGAAGATCCAGGAGCAGATAGTGATACAACTATGTCCTTCTATCACTCCAAAACAAATGGACATGGTTTTCAAGGATTGTAAAGATGATTTCTGGAACAAGTCCTAGATGAATAAACTCATGCTCAGAGAAACTGACCAAATACCAAATGAAACAAAAGAAATTCTCCAGAATGCCTTGAAGAGATTTAATCTTCCTATTGTAGAGGAAATAGATGAAGAGCCTTCTACCATGGATGTTGAAGGATTAAAGGCAATCAATGAAGAATTCTCTGACAAGGATGTTGAAGGATTAAAGAAAATAAATGAAGAAAAATCTGAGGACTTAGACTCCTCTGTTCTGGAAGAGGAAGTTCACAAAGCAGTAAACTTTGGTAATGTCACTCCTCCAGATCCCACAGTTTCCAAGAGAAATCTTCCAGGCATTGAAGAAGAAGGAGAAGGAAGAAGAGAAGAGAAGAAGAATCAAGAGAAAGAGGATAAGGTAAAAAAAGAAGAACAAGCAGAAAAGTTTGGTGATGACTTATCCAAACCAGTCAGTCCTGATATCTCTAAAGGAAAGAAGTCTGAATCACCCAAGAGACACTACAGAGATACTACAGAATTTCCTAGACAAAGAAATGATGGAGCTGGATGAACCTGAGTTGATTCAAGGGCCACTGAATTTTGACTCTCTCTCTTCAGTTCAGATAATGAAAGTAGCATCTTTTAATCAGGCTAAAGCAAAAGAGAAACTTCTAAAATCACACATGCAGGACAATGAACTATTAAATATTGCAGCTGGTGTACTAGAGAATATCATACCTACATATCAAAAGGATGCATCTGCCTCTCAATCTGGTAACTTGAAAAACTTGGTTAATTCTGTCAATTCTCACTTTGAATCTCTTGAAAAATTGGCAAAAACTAAGGTTCGGAAAGAGTTCTTTGAAAAAAGGTTCAGTGAGGTACAAGGACTAATTAACAATGACAGAAGAACCTTAGACATTGGAATAAAGAGCATTGAAAACGCTCTTAAGGATGGAGGAGATATATATAAATTTTGTTTGTCTTGGCCTAAAGTTTCAGAGGACATTGAAAAGAAGATGAAAGAACAAGAAGAAAAGTTGTTAAGCCTGTCCCAAAATTTTGATCCTCTTATTATCTCTCTGGTAAACCAAGAATGTCAAGCAATTGTTATCACAAATTAGATAAAGAAACTAGTTAAGGAGAAGAGGAATCTGATGGATAGAATGGGTGAACTTAGGGGAATAATCCTCCTTAATTTAGAGGTATTGCATGATGCTTTAATAGATGCTCAAAGTACAGCTCGGACTAGTAATCCAACAGATTTGAAGAGGGCAGAAGCATATGCATTTTTGTTAAGCGGACACATCTCCATTTTGGATAGAATGAAAAGGAGTTGGGCCATAGAGATTGTACAGTTGAAGACAACCTTTGTGGATATACTTAAGTATATGTAAGTATAACATATGATTTATATATACATATGCAGCCATGTATATAATAGTTTTTGCACAATTTTATATGCGGATTCCACCCTTTGCCATTGATGTCAAAGGGGGAGTGAAGAATAGTGAAAATGAGGAATTTAGCAAAGGGGGAGCTCTGGTAAAGCAGTACAAAGAAATAGAGCACAAGAAAAGAGGGAGTTACTATGACACTTAGCCATTTTTCACTAAGTGTTGCCATCAATGCCAAAGGGGGAGATTGTTGGCAAGAGACACTCTGTGCCTTCATAAGTGTTGTCATTGATGGCAACAAAGTCTATTCTACACATCTGCAGTACATAATATGCCTATACCGAAAGTCAAAGTGAAGATTATTTTGGTCTTATAGACAAGAATAGAGTATGCAGCATGGTCCGACAATCAAGTCCGAATCTCTCAAATGGTGTAACTTCGTAAGTTATGGACTTGGACAAGTCAAAAAGGGTATCATGACTATTGTATTCCAGAGATTTAGCCTTCGGTGATAAAGCATGAAAAAGATATGAGCCTCTGAGTGATGGGTTCCAGTCAGACAGAGTAGACAGAGGAAGAACTGATCGATAGAGTATTAGACTTCAATCCGGATGTATGAAAGGTGTTGATTAAGAAGTTTGTGGCATTATGCATTATTGTCTGACATGATTAATGACTTCTATGTCTAATTTTTTTATGCACATCATCAATCAAGTATGGATTCAGCTAACATAACAGTAACTTGCAAATATCCTAAGTGTTTTTATTGCCGACTAGAAAGTTGTTGGAAATCCTTGATGTAGATATATATACCCAATGGATTCAAGCTTGTGTAGGTGTAATTGTGATGGATATTTGGTAGAAGTATGAAGAAAGGAAGAGAAAAGTGAGAAGACAGTAATCCAAGCTCAGAATGTGACATAAAAGTGATACTAAGCAAAAGAAGAATGAAATGTGCTAGATCAATATACTGAGCCTAACTGGAACTAAATTTCTACATATGTGGATGTTGTTCACCAGTTCAAACACTTTGGTATCATCTATAAGCATTTGTAGACAGTGAGTCTCTTGTAGGCAGTGGGCCTTTTGTGAGCAATGTGCTCGGGCAGTGAGCCCTAATTGGCAAGTGCCATTTTGTACTCCTTTATTCTTTTAACAAAGAATATAATCCTAGGTTAGTCACCTCGTGGTTTTTCTCTTAACATGGTTTCCACATAAAAATCCTTGTGTTGTGTGTGTTAATTTCACTTCTGTTCTTATGGTTTCTTATGCTTTCATGTTTTGATATATCATTGAATATTGAGATAAGAAAAGAAAGTAAAAATAAGGTTAACTGATTCACCCCCCTCTTAGTTATCTGCCTTGTTTCCAACAAGCACTAGGTTCTTGCTGATCAGTTTGCTCAATGCGAGCATCCTGGTACTCTATATTATGCTCTTCCCTTGGTAGAGAAGTCTCTTTCCTTTATTCTTACTCATGTACTTTATCATGAGGGATCTCTTGTTGAGGGATCTCCTGCTAATGGGGGGTTTCTTGTGATGTAGGATGTGCTTGAGGTGCAAGAGGTGATTGTGGAGCAGAAGCTTTAGGTGGTACAACAATATTCTAGTCTGGTGCATTTTGTTGAGGTTGATCTTTAGGAAGATCCTAAACATTATGATCATGCATACTGTGTTGAGGTGGATCTTCAGGAGGAGGCTGGATATTCTGATCTACTTTGTCTGTATGCTCCCCTTGACCATCCTAATTCACATTCTTTACTTCCTTTTGCTGACCATTATCCGGTTGAAGGCTCTATCCTTCATCTCTTGATGTATTTCCTTCTGCAGGGTCCTAAGTTTTCTCTACTTCTTTCTCACTTGTTTTCTCTTGTGGCACTAGATTCTTGTCCTAATCTTTGTTCTTGGCAGGCATCTCTTTATCCCCCTCCATATGTACATGAACTTCTACCTTTTCTTGCTTTGAGGGTGGATCATTGCCTTTATCCTAATCATGGTCACCTTGATATGCTAGATCAATTATTGTCGGGTGGGTGACCTGGTCAACCAAGTTGGTCAACCCAATTTGTTGGGCTATCACATCTGGGCTATCTTCCTCAATTTCTTCTATTTCTATGTCCTCCTGAAGAGTCTCTTTTTGCATTGAGGGAGTGCTACGAGGAGTCATTCTTGTATTTGCTACCAAAGTTTCCATCCTTTGAGCAGACACCTCATTAACTACCTCATCATCTGACAAATAGACTATATCTTCAAGTGGAAGAGGTGGTTCCTTCCTTTCACTCTGCATTTCTTCCCTTTGTTGTTCTGCTTTTTTAATTTTAAATTGAATAATATCTGGGATGGGTACTTCATGTTGCATGTTCTTCATAATACCTAGACCACCTATACCTCTCATTAGTAGAGGATATATGTCCATCGTTCCTCTCATATTAGTCTTCTGCTTCTTTTGAGGTGGTTGAGATGATGTCGCAACTTTCCTCTTTTTCCTTGTAATCAACAAATCAATATCCAAGGGTTCTTCTTCCTCTTCTTCAATGGCAGCAGGAGTAGGCTTTGTGACAACTTTCTTTTGTTTCGGAGGTGCATTAGATGAAGTTCCTGCAACTGATGTGGATACATCATCTCATTTTGGTCGTGGCTGCCTAATGATCACCACCCCATATGCTTGGGAATCCTTCTTACTTTTCAGTCTTTTCTTATCTTTAGATGGTTGTCTTTCTCCATTGGATTGTCTCTTTGCTATGAGGAAATCATCATATTCCTCTTTAGACAGTTCATGTCTTTTCCTCTTATTGTCTATGGTAAGGGCTACACCCTTATCCCTCAGTTTCTTGACTTCAGTATCTACCCATTCTTGGGTCCGTTTCATGACTTTCAACAATATTTGGTCTAATGAGACCACGTCTAGCTAGCTTAGGTTACGTGTTGATATGGTATCATTATTTACTTTATTCTTCTCATATTCTTGAGACATTATCTATTCTTCTCATATTCTTGAGACATTATCTCTCCATCGTCTTTATGTAACTAAACCAGCACTGATATGCAATCAAAAGTACATATTTTTTTTAGGGTGAGCGTTTGGTAGTCTCTTCTCCTCACCTCTGCCTCATCGTCACAATCAACTCAATAGTCCTCTAGGTGCTTCTGATGAATGGTTTTTTCCAGCAATGTTTGCATTCTACTATATGGATCATAAGGCCTAGCTAATTCAAAGGGTTGTAGGTGCATCAGGTTCAGTCCTCCAATTGCATCCTTTACACTTCATCTATCTGGACACATGAACCAGCCAATCATGATTGGAAACAAGATGTGTGGAATCTTTCCATGTTCAATATGAGCCTCCACTGAAGGCAATATTTGTCTAACAAACTCCATCAGGATGACCTTATCATTTGGGTACCTGGGTAGCATAAGAGGTTGCCTTGTAAAGCCCTCTATCTTGATATATGAGAATGTGGGGAATTGGATAAACCTAGTCCATGCTTATATAAAATTGCTTGTGCCTCTACACTTATCCTCTTTGTCCTGTCCTCTTCCATGGTTCTAACTAGATGCATAGAAAAAGAGTCATTTACTAACTTATAATTATCAAGAGCTTCCTCCTTTTCAGCTGTGGGTAGTATTCCCATATATTCATATCTCCTAGGTTGTTTCCCAGTCTGCCTACTATTTGTAGTCCATCAAAAGTTCCTCTGAAAGCACAGGCATACACAACATAAGAGGTCATATGGAACATGTTGATGTTCCCTCCCAACCTTGTTATCCCTTCATCTAGGTTGTCACTTATAATTTTGGCCCACAGGGGTATGTCATCAAAATATTCTATCATCCACATTATACCATACATCCAGTTCTCAAATGATCCAGCATTCGGCCTCCCTGTCATTCTGCAGAGCATAACCATCATGTACTGGTACTCTGACACAAAATCAAATTTGAAAAGGCACACAGGTAATTTGGTGGCAGCCTTGTACATGCTTTTCTTAGATCTCCACTGGTACATGACTTCTAGCTACCTTTTCATTGCTCTTATATTCTTTCTCTAATTTTCTCAAACTCAGATGAACCACATTAGGTCCCTTAGGCAAATTGAATGTCACGGTGATGCCTGCAATGGAGAAATTTGCATATACTCTACCATTTTTCTCCACTTTCTTGGTTTCTGGATTATAATTCCTAGCACATTTTGTCACTAGCTCTGTAGCCTCCATGGCATATGGAAATCTTCCAGCATTCCACATTCCCAAATTGACTATGCTCATGAGGAGAGGGTTATCAACTCCCCTATCTAGTCTTCTCATCCATGCATCAAGATTTGTGTACCCTTGATGTGTATCATTGATTATTCTATATCTGAATACTACCCCTTCTGGTTGCAAGAACATGGGCTTTAAGAATTCAATTTCTGATCTGTTCTTCTAAACAACCATGGTGTCCTATAATAAAAACATACATGTCTTACCCTAACGTGTTGTATGCAGCAGTGGTTTCGCGATCTCATGCATCCCATGGTGATAATTCTATTTCTCTATTCCATCTTATGCAATCATCATGCTAATTAACTCTGTAAAATCTATATTTACCTCATGATTTACCATAAATGACAAAACTAGGGTTCTCAGTTACATACCTGATAATCGCTTTCCCTTCATACTGTAGAGGTGATATCTTTATGAGTGTAACTATGCTACAATTATCGTTCTTCGTTTCGTTTGAATGCGGGTCCCATTCTGTTCGCAAGTTGCAGTAAGGGTTTAATTACTTAGAGCTCTATAAATTCTACTCAAATGCATGGTAAATTCAAAATGACCCTCCAAAATTACCTTTTAACCATTTGACATGTCGAATTAGGGTGCATTTAATGTCATTTTGCTTATGTCCATTGATTGATATATGGTATTAGTAGATGTTGACAAGTGGTGCATAAGTATTTGAAATTTTCACCTACCACTAGGATCTTATTTAATGCAGAGGATGATATTTGAAAACATCAGGATATTTGAAAATATGATTGATATTCAGAACATGACAGTGACATCATCACGAAGATGGTCAATCGTTGACCAACGAACAAGGTTGGTTCAATATGCCTTTGTCAACAATCGAGATAACATACTATATCAACATGATCTAGATGATGTGCCACATGGCACCATTTGATTGGTTACTAGGAATCATTGCATCTCAGGTCATAAGGGTCGATATGAGGGATATTAAGAAATATCCAATTCTTTAAAACTTACAAAATATCCCCTTATGAGAAAGTGAATATGACGTCATCACTTATATGAGTCTTTGGAATTGTTTGGAGGAATGACGTCATTGTCATATTAGTTAAGATCAGGGATGTTTCAAAATATGACCTTCTTTGGTTTAGGTCATGAAAGTGACATCATCACAAGATCGTGATCCCTTTGTATTAGTTAAAGATGACTTCATGGTCATATTGAGGAATATGACAGACATTTAGAAATGTGACCCTCTGGGTATCGAGTATACTAGTGATGTCATCATCATATTAAGTTCTTTTATAGCTCAAACCAAGATGACGTCAGGGTCATATTTTGTGAAGGGTGATATTTGGGAACATCCAGATATTTGGAAATGTGACCCTACGAAAATACGCCTAAGGCTCAACGGGTAAATACTCTTTCACACTTTACTTAGACGTCTTGCATATCAATGAATATGCAGATATTGGGTGATCTTCCTATTTTGAGGTCATCTAACAAATATGACTGACATTTAACAAATATGACCTTGCAAGAAATGTCAGGTTTGACCAATCTTTGACTTAGCATAACTTTTGATCTTTAAAGAATATTAGGGTGATCCAAAAGGCAAACTTGCTTAGAATTTTATGCTCTTCAAGGCTATGAGGCTTATGGAGGCATATTTTGACTTTGACATTTGACCTTCATATATAGGATGCACATGCATGTGCAAAGGTGTTATACTCAACTGACTTTTGCCAAACCGCCCAAAGCAAGGAAACAAAAAGAAGAAGAAAAAAAGTTGGGTCCCTGTTTTACTAAGGTAAAATGGGGCATGTTGTGTAACCACACAACAGGTAGCAGGTACAAGCCTATTTCTCATGAGAGACTACCCAAACCCAATGGCCTTTGAAATTCGTTTCAGGGCAATAGTATATTCCCCAAAAGAAAAAATCTAGCCACTATACAAGCAACACTTACATAAATGGGCCATTGAGTTTGGGTTATTCATGCATAGCTCTTCTAAGAAAATTAAAGCAATTTGTAAAAAGAGGTGAAATACTCTCACACAAGATCAGAAGATGAGAGACATAGTATCCCCAGCCAACCTTAAGTGGTTTATGAGGAAGGCAAGGGCTATATCCATTTTGTTGGACAAATATAAGCAAGAGTGGATAGGGGGTCACTTCAGGCCACCCCTAATCATTGAGCCCTTGCCTATATGGGCTGATCAGCTAGAAGATACTAGATTTTAGGAATGGTTAAAGTAGGTTGATCAATTCAAGGGAAATGGCAACACAAACACCAAGACCTGGTGAATCTATGAATAGGAGTACAACCTCTCAGATATGTTGTACAAGCTCAACAAATCCATATTGTGAGTAGTGCAAGAGGACCTACAAACCCTCAAGCTCAAGGGGAATGATGAGTGTTAGTTAGAACTCATCTAGACATGCCCTTTTACTTCCTTCTTCTCATCTTTATACACTACTTGTCCTGGTAATTGCACTATAGGAACTGTAAAGTCTTGTTTTAATTATGCTAATAAGAGATGAAATGTTGAAGTTATTTTTATGATGAGAAGACCTATGTTTGAGGTGAAACTAACAGAATTGTGCATAATTATCTCTTTTTGTTTTCACAGGTATCCATCACTCAAGCAGAAGACAGTTTTGGGAACTCTAGAGATGATCCTAATTATCTCCAGAGCTGAGAGGGAAGGACACTACATAATACTCCAGCATTTTCCTGCTCTATTGGAGGATCTCTGGAGTTGATGTAGTAGTACAAAGAATATTAATGATCATGAAGACCTCTGAAGTTGTGTCCTAATAGGGTTTGGAAGCACCTCTAGAGCTGTTGGCAACTGTACATAGTCTCCGAAGCTGCACAGGATCTTTGTAGCTGAACAGAGTCTTCGGCGCCACTAACTACTAGAACCTTTGGGGCTTCTAAGGAGCTACAAAGTTCACATATCTAGGCCTGAGTGTTCTAGAAGATAACTCTAGTGGTCAATGGGGACATAATACACTTTTTTTTTGCATGAAATTATAGGATTTCTCATAGTTCGCTATTTTGGCAGTTAAGTTCCTTTTTATCAGGGCCTCCATGACATGTTATTGTTAAAAGTCAAACTCCAAATTTAGTGACACCTTCACTGTCACTTAAGTCCTTTTTAATATTTGCATGATTATACTTTTGATAGATAATTGCATGTTTTAGTTCTAAGAATAAGATATCTTTTATATCTCCAATTAAACTGAGAAGAAAGATAGTCAACTCTAGAAATATTAAGTCGCTTAGACTGATATATATATGGATGTTGATAGCAGAAAAAAATATAATTTTTTAGCAGATGGTTATGTAAATTTCATTCTTTAGTAGAAACCACTAGTAGAATTTTGGCAAATAAATGACTACGTGACTAAAACTTTTAGTCATGACTATTTAGGGTAAAACTTGGATTGTTTAATGTTTTAGTGTTTAGATGCTAAATCCTCCTTTCACCCTATACATTCAAGGATCTAGGGTCGAGTGGCAATTCACTATCATATCCTAGATCGTTGTGAGATGTATGGAAACTTGAATTAGGGAATTTAATTATTAAATTTTCTTCTCTTGTGCTTAATTAACCATTAAAACCCTAATTTCGTAAATACGATTGTAAATGGAAGAATAACAGAAAAAGATCTTGTAGAGGGAAGCAAAATATCAAATCATAGCATACCTATTTTTGAGGTTTCGAGGTAGAAAATTTGGGGACAAAAGAGCGGGCGTCCCAGTCCAATGCCCTGCTTTTTGTCCGAATCTAGAAACTTAGTCTGCAACTCTTTCCTGTTGTTCTGGAGATTTTCCCATCACAGAAGTTGGAGGACTAATGAGCAAGCGCCCAAGTCCAGGGTGTTGTTTTTCCTTCTGTTCTGCAATTCTGACACTTTAAGATGCCTTCCTACAACTTCACTTTGTCCAGCTCCGCAACTTGTAACCTGCAATCACAAGACTTTGGGAGGGGGTTGTGGTGTTTAGAGGCTTGCCTCAATCAAGCCCCGGAGGACACTTAAGTCTCCAAAGACCGTTGTCAGATAAAGAGTGCATGCCCTTGTGAGGTAGAGGCAAAAACCAAAGGAAATGATGATGAAAACACAATATAATGTCACCTTGTAGTAAAGCTCTCGTGGGAGGAAAATGCTCTTCATTCCATGAGGAAATTGATGCTCAAATTTGCAACTACAAACACACAAACCACACATGTCTACTCTTGCAACACAATGAAATTCTTAAATCACCTTGAGAATACAATAGCTTGGTAGTAATCATCTAATTAAAATCTAGTTTACAAATGAATGCTTAAACATGCTTTTATATGCAACTACAAGCACTCCCACCAAGATTTTTGTAATTCAAACTTATCGTGTCGGCAAAGGACCCAAATAACGGTCATAAACCGACACCGAAAAATTAGGGCTGCCCCAAAATAGGGCAGGACTAGGGCATGGGCGCCCATGTCCTCCCCTCTATTTTGGGCAGGGTAAGGCAAAAGGGGTCCTCCTAGGTCTCATTTGTCATGTTACCTAGGGCTCATTCCATCAGGAATGCCAAATTATGAACTAAGATGTCCTAAATGCATGAAAAAGACCTGGGAGCTAAACCTTATGAGGGAAAAGCCCCCAAGGGGACATTTTCCAATGTTACATTTAGCCCCCACTTTAATGTATGTATAAATGTGAGGCCAATACATGCATTAAAGTAAGGTCACAAACATAGCAAACACATCAAGCATGGAGAAGACATGCCAATCACATGGAAAATAGTAACAGGAACACAAAACATGAGGAAGACAATTACAGTTACATAGAACACGGAGAAGACAGTCAATGCATAGAAGACACATTAATGCATGGAAGATAGGCATGATTCTTTTCTTTTCTTTTTGTCATATATATGAAATGCAAATGCAAGTACTGGAAAGTAAACAAACTTCCCATAATACATGATGCACTCCTCACATAGGTCTTTGTATATATGGGGCAACACACACGCAAGACACATAAAACCTCCCAAAATGCATACTACATATGGGGCAACAAACACGCCAAACAAAACAAGAACAACAAAACACACACACTTGAAGACACGGAGAAAACACAATAGACAAGCAATGGTGTGTTCCCTATTTCTAAGCTCAACACCATCTCAGGCACACACCAACAATTGGGCTTTGCCACAACAATCATTGAAGACACACTTAAGGGTTGAGTTAGTCACAGAACTGCTCCCCACCTCCGCAGAGGACTTTTGAAAATGCAACCCCAACCGCATCATGGAGACGCCTTACAGTAAAAAGGAAGCATGGCATACAACCCCACTCACATCATGGAGATGCCTTACGATGAAAAGGAGGTATGAGCTTAAAAGTATACAACCCCACCCGCATCACGGAGATGCCTTATGGTGAAAATGAGGTATACACAATAAATTTCAAGATAGATTGATTGATTGCAAACAAACTCAAGATGCAGGAAGTACTCATCGCACTAGTCTACACCTGAGGACAAGCACATTTCTAACATCTATAATAGATAGCTTACCTTATATATTCCCCCACCTTAAGGTGGTTGATATCAAGCATCGATATCAAGCACATTAAGGTAGGAAGAAAACACACAAGGGAACACAGGCTCTCGCAAAGCCCATGCCCCCTCGGAGGTGACATGAACTTTTCGATCGCCAAATGTTCCCACAAACACATCCCTACAAGAAACATTTTAGTGTCTACAACATCATGATAAACAACAACAATGCATATGATTAACCACACAAAGAGCTAAGGTTATACCACAAATCTGGTGTTCGAGGATAACCATAGGGCTATATCATGAAGCTCTTTGAATCGAGTACCGCCAAGGCTAGATTCAAAGAGGTGCACAGAGTAGCAGTATTGTTAAGGTTTGTAAATGCGATAAAACATCATCAAATTCACTACGCGGAAAGCACAAGTGCTTCCACTAGCCAAGCGTCAAATAAGATATACAACCCCATTGTCATATTAGATACTAAGTCCATTTTTTGATTGCTCTCGAAAGGGACACTAGGTCTACATCAATATAAATGTTTGTCGTCATCCGCCGTCATCCGCCCGCTAGATAGAAACACTAGAGGAAGGGAAACAATAAATAAGAGAGGAGAAAGAAGTGTCTTAGGGACAGCCACGTAGGAGGGTGCCCCCAGGTCACCAACCACAACGCTATGTCTGTAAGACACAACACACAACAATGAAATTAGAGAGAGAGGCAATATAAAAGAATGATGATACAAATAGAAGGAGGTCACAATAGAGGCAGTCCCCTGGTATCTCAAACCTTACGGGAGAATCCAAGGTCATCCCAAGAGGCCTAAACAACACATAACACATCACGAGGGGAAGCACATCACGAGAGAGATAAAGGGTTAGAAATACTTACCTGTTAGAACCATCATTAAGAACATACACACTTAGGATATCTCTCATGTTGTTTTAAATTTGTATTAAAATTAATTTTAGGATGACAAGAGGCTTTGGTGGGTTTCAAAGAGCGGTATCCTATACCAGTTGTGTAGTTAATTCCAGGAACTTGCAAAGGTACTCTAATTCCTTGTTGATTTACACCGCAACCATTGCCAATATAGTCATTATTTTTGTATAAGATTTGAAATCCATGACCATATAGAGAGTCCATTTCTTTAAAAGAAGGTGAAGCCTCATAGGTATCATAATTTCTAGTATAAGTGAGGGTATTATCTTTATTTTCAACCAAGGAAACTTTTTTTTCCTGAGATTTTTCAAAAGATGGTTTAGACGAGATCGATGCGACTTTTGATCTGTTAGGTTTATTAAATTTGTATTCCCCTATATTGCAAGGATTAAAATCTAATGAACCCCAATCATCACCAACAAGTGTATTCGATGGTTGAGAGTCTTGCACAACATTAGTCATTGATGGATCACCTCACAAATTGTTTAAGCTCATATGATTGTAAACTAGTTTTTGCATTTCAATGTGTAAACAATTCTCTGGTTTAGGATCAGCATGAATAGTATGAAGTTTACCTTTGAATATAAATTTTATTGAATGATGTAAAGTGGAAGGGACAACCCCCAATGCATGAATCCAAGGTCTACCAAGAATCATGTTGTAAGATAAAGAACTAGGCATGACATGAATCAGGGTAGGCACAATCACAGGTCCCACTTGTATAGGTAAAGTTATAGTACCTATTGATTGTCGTCCAACATTGTCAAAACCACAGATACTTAATGGTTCTAGCTTGATGGCAGATGTATCAACTTTAATCTTATGTAATAAGTCAATTTCACAAACATTAAGAGCTGATCCATTATCAATCATAACTCATTTTACCAACGTTCTATTTATTGTGACAAAGATTATAAGAGGATCATATTGGTTTTGAACTTCAATTGATGGTAATTCCTATGGTTGAAAGAGAATATCTATTTTTGTCGCATACATACTATCCAATACGGTTGCTACATCATTAGGCTTAGCATTAGGTGGAACAATAACCTTTTGCAAAGCTTCTTGGAGCATTCCATGGTATGTAGGCTTTGCTTGTATTTAATCCCAAAGAGAGATCTTCGCCGGAGTAGTGCGAAGCTGTTTGACAAGATTATACTCTTGACCATTTTTATGAGTAAGATGAGGTGGTTGAGGGAGCATAGGTTGATAACATGGAAGAGAGCAAGTCACATGCAGTACTTGGTTACTTTTCTTGTTATTACGGGTGTTTTATGTGTGAGCAATCACATTCTGGTGTGGTTGTTGTAACACATTTTGAACACCTTGAACCGTAATCACTAGCTTTAAGCAAGAAGTAGCACTAGGTGCCCCCCGTACAATCATCTTAGGAATATTGCTACATAGTCTATTAACGATTATTGAATTAACATTATTTCCCTCTTGATTGCTCCCAATATCCATCCCTAAAGTATTTAATGTGAGAGACCTTTTCTCATCCACTAATGCTACATCTTGGCCAGGGAGAGAAATGGGATGAGGGGAAGGTACATCATCATCATCATACTCTATGGCAGAAAAAGGCTTTTCACTCATCTTTTTCATGAGTATTCTTAGAGATGAATTTGGTTAAATCTTCTAATATCAAAGGATGTTCACTCATGAGAATTAGGAATTTGTCAAAATCAAGATCTTTGATAAATGCATGTAGAGATACCATAGAAAAATGATATGAAGGTGCCATTGCATTCATTTCAATGTAAACTCAGATTTTAAAAGCTTTTCAAATTTGATACTATATGCAAAAATGATGTAGATGCTTGATTTTTTGTACCTTTTTCAATGCAAATGAATGAAACAAAGGATGTTGTAAGGATTTTGATGAAAGGAAGAAAAGTGTATGTCTGATATCAATCTAAAATAGCAATATGATCACTCTCAACACACTCTTGATGCAAATCCAAGATAATGCCAAATCAAACTATAGTGAAAATATGTCGAAATAAGCACTTTTTTCACCAAAACTTAATGTAACAGAGCATAACAAAGGGTGTTGTGAGGAAAATGATGATAGAAAAAAAATATATCAGTAATAACAGCCATTTGGTGTCAAAATACCCAACACAACACCCGTTTAGTGCCACTTAAGGTAAAATCCTAGTGAAAATATAGCAAAATATGCAATTTTTCACGGTTTTTCAATTCCAACACCTAGGAAAGGGGGTGTTGTAATGAATTTTAGGATGTGAAGAAAGTAATACTAATTATATCAGTCAAATCAATCCATAAAATTTGTCACAACATACTTGGAGTGCAAACTAGGTCAAACCCTAGGGCAAAAATAGCTAAAATATGTAGTTTTTCACCGAATTTTCAATACAAGAGCCCGTTAAAAGGGTGTTGTGAAGATTTTTAGGAGGGGAAGAAAATTATTACCCTGATAACAGCTAGTTAATGCAAAAATATTTTTCACAACACGCCCATGGTGCAAGTTTATAGAGTCGATAAGGCCAATTTTAGTTTAAATCGTTGTTTTTGAAGCCATAGGTTTGAGATCTTGGGACAAAATGCTATGTGAATGTTTTGAAGTCTAATTTATGATAAAAATGATTTACTCTTAGATATGAAAATGATTTCCAAGCCTTAATATTCAAAATGCCAATGCAAATCTAATGAAAATACATGAAAATTGCTAGTTTTTGTTAAAATTTTCTATGCAAAAATGCAAATATTTTAAATCTAAATACAAATTTACACTAAAATGCAAGACTAAATCCAAATGTTAATTTGAATAAGCCTCTAAAATTAGTATAAAAATCTGAAAGAAGATTTTGCCTACTGACCCTAGATTTTGGAATTACTAGGTTATATGAAAATTGTCAAAATTTCTACAAAAGCCTAGCAAATTAATGATGAAAATGCAATGCAAATTATTGAATTTTTGTATTTTTCTGTATTTTATATCAGATCTGATGCAAAAATAATGAATTATGGAAATTTAGAAAGAATTGATGCAATTTAGTGATCTATATGAAAATGCAAGCTAGGGTTTTCAATTTTTTGCAATTTTTTCAATTTTTTTGTAATTTTCTTAATGCAATAAGATGAAAGACTATATGAATGAATGAAATCAATCCAAATCTAAAGACACACACTCAGCAAGTTGCAATTTAAGTCCAAAACATGGGCTCACCAAAATGTTTAGGGTAAATTTTGGATTGTTTAATGTTTGTGTTTAGATGCTAAATCCTCCTTTCACCCTATACATTCAAGGATCTAGGGTCGAGTGGCAATTCACTATCATACCCTAGATCATTGTGAGATGTAGGGAAACTTGGATTAGGGAATTTAATTATCAATTTTCCTTCTCTTGTGCTTAATTGACCATTAAAACCCTAATTTTGCAAATACGACTATAAATGGAAGAATAACAGAAAAAGCTCTTGTAGATGGAAGCAAAATATCAAATCACAGCATACCTATTTTCAAGGTTCTGAGGTGGAAAAGTCAGGGACAAAAGAGAGGGCACCCAAGTCCAATGTCCTATTTTTTGTCTAGATCTAGAAACTCAGTCTGCAACTCTTTCCTGTTGTTCCAGAGATTTTCCCATCACAAAAGTTGGAGGACTAATGAGAGGGCACCCAAGTCTAGGGTGTTGTTTTTTCTTCTATTCTACAATTTGGACACTTCAAGATGCGTTCCTGTAACTTCACTTTATCCAGCTCCACAACCTGTAACTTGCAATCACAAGACTTTGGGAGGGGGTTGTGGTGTTTAGAGGCTTGCCTCAGTCAAGCCTCGAAGGACACTTAAGTCTTTGAACACCATTGGCAGATAAAGAGTGTGTGCCCTTGTGAGGCAAAGGCAAAAACCAAAGGAAATGATGATGAAATCATAATATAATGTCACATTGTAGTGAAGCTCTCATGGGAGGAAGATTCTCTTCATTCCATGAGGAAATTGATGCTCAAATTTGCAAATACAAACACAGAAACCACACAAGTCTACTCTTGCAACAAAATGAAAGCCTTGAATCACCTTGAGAACACAATAGATTTCTAGTAATCATCTAATTGAAATCTAGTTTACAAATGAATACCGAAACATGCTTTCATATGCAACTACAAGCACTCCCACTAAAATTTTCATAATTCAAACTTACCGTGTTGGCAAAGGACCCAAATAACAATCATAAACCGACACCCAGAAATTAGGGCTGCCCCAAAATAGGGCAGGACTAGGGCACGGGCGTCCAAGTCCTCCCCCCTATTTTGGGTAGGGTAAGGCTCAATGGGTCCTCTTAGGTCCCATTTGTCATGTTACCTAGGGCTCATTCCATCGGGATGCCAAATTATGAACTAAGATGTCCTAAATGCATGCAAAAGACCTGGGAGCTAAACCTTATGAGGGAAAAGGCCCCAAGGGAACATTTTCTGACATTACAATGACAACTAAAAATGATTAAATTCTAGTCATGTTTTGCAACACAGCTATAAATGACTAAATAATTAGTCACACAAATAAAAATTAGAAAGAGAGGGAAATTAAAAAAATATTTTGAATTGGAAAGAGGGAAATTTAGAGAGGGAAATTTTTTCCATGAAAAATAATTCAAACAAAAGAAACGTGATTGCCTCTACGCTCAAGACATTATTCATGCATTAGATGCACTATACAGGGGTTGAATTCGTGCTCAAAAATAGGTAAGCCTCATTGATGTCCCTCTTTTTGCATTGATGAATTGGAACACAATCACTTGAAGATGTTAATTTTATTGTATTTTGTTAAATTTTGTATTGGGCAGACCCATTTCAGGGGGATTTCCAAGAAGTGAGAGAAGAGTTTTTGGAGAAGGGCATGGCCAGATGCATTGCATTCAATCACCAAGGAACCTTACTAGCAGGTCTGGTATTCATGCATTTTTTAAACTATAATTTTTTTGTGTTTGGTACTATGTTTCAATTATGCCCATTTTCTAGATGTTATAAATATAGACACCAAAATCTAATTCAATTAATCTAATTCAATCTGTTGACTGTTAATACTCAAACCATACCCCACTCTTATAGGGATTATGGTTTCAAAGCTTAGTTGTGAAGGATCAGGGTTTCACCTAATTGAAGAAGAATTGCCTCAACCTTGCAAACTTTTTTAAAAGAAAAAAGAAAATAATCTTATATTGCTTAATACCCATTTTAGCTTCTGCCAGCCCTATCGCAATTTAGTCCTCTGAATAGTCATTACTGTGTTGAAGTATTGGTTATTAATACTAGTGTTGGTGTGTTCTGAAGAGTATTCAATATGCTCCATTGTTAAAATGGGGTTTGATTTTTATTAATTGGGGTCATCTTAGGTGGTTCATCTTGGCTTAAAATGCCCAAGTGACGAGCTTACAGATCAATCTAGGGTTTCTAGATTTTTTTCTGTGATATAGAAGTTACCCTTTCAGATGTTTCTCTCCTTGATGATCGTCTAACTAAAATGTCCTTTTAGCATGATGATTTTCCTCTCATGGGAAAATTCATGGGAAGAAGACTAGATGACATAAAACTCTATGGATGGTTATTGAATCTACGAGGCTGGATACAGAGTTAAATTCTTCCTTTTAAGGATTTCTTTCTTCTTCAAGTCTGTCGAGGATAGAGAGTTTTCTCAAACAAGGGTCGTGATATTTTTGGCAAATCTGGGTTGTTTTTATGTCCTCTGGCAACCATTTTTAGACCTAGATCATCTCTTTTTCAAAGGTTCCCTTTTGGATCCCACCTCTACAACCTCCCTTTGGTTTGTAGAGTAGTGAAGACAGTTCAATTGCTTGCAAAGATCTATACCTCTAGACCAATGCTAGTCACAAGTTACATAGTGCATCATAACGATTGCCTTACACCCTATGCAATTATTAGTAGCTAAATGGCACAACCAATTTTAATCATCAATATCAACACTATTAAATTATATGCTACTATGCACCATGCAAATGATACTCATGCTTCCTAGCACTTGAAAGCACTCATTGCCACATGTTTGCTTGCATTCAACACATCTAAAAAACTAAATAGAAAATAAAGGGCACTTGATAGCAAGGTTTCCCTTCAAATTTAACTCCAAAACCCAACATACAATTTAGCAAAATTACCCCTCAGATTTAATTTATCCTCAAAATTATCAAGCCTAACAATTCATCAATATGATCTCTCAAATTTCAACTCTAAAATCTATCAATTTACTGTGCAAGATAACAATTCTTTGGGTTCTCAATTCTTTATCTTTCTACTTCCTTTCATTCAGAATCATATGGTCATTGGCTTCTCAGGTCTTTATCTTTCTACTTCATCGCATACTTGCATTATCATGTCATAAGATCTCTAACACAATACCATGGAAGCCTCAATGCATCTCGTATAAAACCAAATAGTTAAAAAAAAAAAACAAAGTAAGAAACATACTCAGCAAAAGTGATGACAAATTGGCACATTATCTTCTCATTTTTTGTACAGTTGAGAATATTCCAAATGTTTTCAAATGTCAAATTCTTTGATACATCAAATGACTCCTCCAACTTATTACTTTTTTAAATAGAAAGTTCATAGTTTATAATACTAAGAAATCATCAATCTTTTTGTCATTTCTATGATCTAAAAGTAAATAACAAGCACTCAAGAAAGAATAAAAAATAACAAAGTCAATTAATATGGCAACCTAAAATAAGCCTCAAACAATACAAGGAAACAAGGATTACAACCTAGTTTGAAGTCTTTCCCAAAATTTTGAATCAAGAGTAAACCACTAATGATAAGAAACAATAATAGGAAACATGGTTTACAACCTGGTCCCCATAAATTGTTGACACAAATCAACCTAAAGAAAAAAGAAACTAAAAGATGATATTTTTAAATAATCAAAGCTCTATAATTGTTTAATTATGATTAAGTATGTGTACATGCTAAGCCTTCTATGTACGATGCATAGTACTAGCATGCCCAATGTGTTGATGATTACTACCACCATGAGGATGCTCAATAGGATTCATTTTCACACCATGAACCTTGGGCCAACAGTTTATTTTGACCCTATATTTGTGATATGCATTGCCATCTTTGAGCATTGGCTTTTCTGTCCTTCCACCACCAGTAACCTGACCAATCATGGCTCTGCAACTACTTGGCACAATCTTCTTAGCTCCAGATGGAAGCTTTACCCTATAAATTGAAACCAATTTCCAAGACTTGTCAAACAAGGCTATTAAAAATTTGCAAAATAAAAAATTACACAAATCTGAACATTAAGAGAGAACTTAGATAATTGTTCCAAAATTATTTCCATTACCGTTGGAATAATTGCATTTATCATCTCACTATAACCTTGAAAAAAAATTAAGCATAGAAATATGCCATAAGTCTCCACAAGGTGTACACCTAGAACTTAAAATAGTTTGAAAATAATTTGGAAAAAGCCACCATCCATAGGACATCACAACAGATGCATCACATGTTTGTTGCTAGCCAAAAAGTAAGATGATAAACAAAAAATGATAAAGAGTCAAGGGGAACATCAAGAAGCAATACATTCAAATTAAATTTCAACCAGCTGCTAAACGAGCACAACCCACTTTGACTTGTCATAAGTTCAAAATATTAGAATAGGTACATTTTTATGTTTGTAAAGGTGACAACAATCCAACAATGGATCAAACATTTCAGATTGAAATGCAATAGAAATGAATTGCAAATGAAAGAAATCAAATTTGAAATTACTCATCTCATGATAAAAGAATAGTGGAGAAAAGGCAGAAAAAGTGTTCTTTGATTTGATTAGGCCAATGAGAAATATTGTCTCAAAAATTCAACTATATCACCATGTCTTTGGCAACTTCGTTACCAATACCTTGGCCAACATTATTACATAAATGAAGATCATTATGGGCAAAAATAAAAACTAATTTGAGGCTTCACTAAGATAGCTTGACAAAGAGAAATGATATATCTTACTAAGACAGGCATGACCCCGGAGATGGGATAATACCAAAAGCTAAAACAAATCATACATCTAGACACAATCCACAAAATGTTATTAATGGTGATATCATCTAGGATACCAATAGGCATTAAAAAAATGAGATTAGTAGTGATTGTCTATTGTTTTGACTTATTTTAACAAATGAGTTTCCAATGTGAAGTGTCAACCAAGGATTTTAATACCATTCTATTGACTGTCATTTTCTAAGTCATGACTATCAATTTTGAACCAAATGAGGCCTTCCAATGCTTTGGCTTTGGGGGCTCATGATTTTATCAATTACCTGTGATGGAGTTGCCTATCGTGTCTACTTTTATGACTCCTAGGAACACACAGAATCAACAATAGAAACAAGATAGGATGGAAACTATTGGAGCCAATGGGCCATAGATGAAAAATTAAAGTGAATGTCTAAGCATGGTTAATGATCTTTTATTTTGTTGCTTCTAATTATATTTGTTCAGCTGTCAAGGGGGTGTAAGTCATGGCATAGCTCTATATCTCTTTATTGCCTTAAGGTAGATCCTCACATGATTATTATCTTGGTAGCAGGGGTATCTCAACACCAAAAATCATTTAGAATCCCACTCCTTCATGAAATGTAATGACTACAAACTACTATCCCTTGACTTATCTCTACCATAAAGACAACTCTATGGAACATGTAGAGGCTGTAAGTCATGGCTTGGCTATGTCTAAGAAAGTTCATATCTCCATTTTAGAAATATTGTCTCAAAAATTCAACTATATCACCATGACTTGTTCCCTACTACAGTACCACAAACTATTTCTTTGACCATTGCAGGACCGTGGTATACTAAACATCACTTGAAGCCTTTCACCGCACTACTACACTCCATTGAAACTGTCGCAGGGTCGCGGTATTCAACACTTACATAACTTAAACTCCTTATGCCACCATAATGCAAGCCTCACTTAAGGCCATTGTAGGGGCACGATGTACTATTTTCCTCTGCTCCTTCTTACCACATTACCGTTGGTTATTCTCTTGACTATCACGGGACTGCGGTGAAGTATCATATGCTATTTAAATTTATACCGCCGGCTTGCCACTTTGTTTTGAGACTGCTGCGGGGCTGCGGTAATCAATCTTTGCATACCGCAATGCCACAAGTGCAATCTTTTCATGTTGTGTGATAGCAATAACTGCTCCCTTGTTATCCTTGGTTCCCGCACACCCACCAAGACCTTTTGAGTGACCTGCAGGACTGCGATGAGAGACAAAAATACATCAATGGTCAAAAATACAAATATCTTTCACATGGACTTGGTATGGGGTGCTTATGAATGACTCCTGGAATAATTTTAAAAGAAATATGGATCCCTAAGATGGATTTATGGAAGGAAATTTGCATTTTTTGAAACAGTTCATTTTCCTTGTCTATGCTTCCACATTTTCATGTATGTCTAGCAAGGCACTTGTAACTACAACATATGACAAAAAAATCCTTGATGTTATGCTTTGATGGATGTCCCTTCGTTATTAATGGATATCTTATGCAATGCACATTATTATAGTGCAAGCCTATTTTTCAGATTGTTTTATTTAGCATCACCAATATTCTCCACAAGAACATTGTCCATGTTTATAATGATGGAAATGGTTCACATTTCTCAGAACAATTTCTCTTGCAACAATCTTAGAAATGAATTTAGATGTAGTGTGAAAATCATAACATCCTTGAAGGTTCTTAAGAACTCTAATGGTTGTACCAAGGGCCATGTTTAACAAACCAAATGCAATTGCTAACTTTTCACTATGGTGGCAGATAAATGATCCTTTTTTCTTCTATTCCACAACATTAAGTAAAAGTCTTGAATCTGGAAATACCCTACTGCCTTCATTTTCCAAGCTAATTTCTCCAATTTTGCATAGCTCTCCCATATTTGTGGATGTGATCTGTCTCCTACACAAAAAAGCATGTACCATTTTATGCCCTCCAATCCAACTACATGCAGGTATCTTTTTAATTCCTCTATCTTTCATCAATCTCCTTACTATTTGAACCTCACCACACTTGCCCACTTCTACATAGATGTTTTAGAGAAGAACATAAGTTGCAGCTTTTTTAGGATCCAACTAAAAAAGCAGTGTTGCTGGACTACTCAGCCTATGTTCAAATTATAAATTCTTGGAAATTATATACAGTAAATAGATTGATGGCTGTTTGGATAGTGAAATTATTAGCTTTCATAGAAATTAACTAAAATATCTTGTCTTGAAATATCTAGAAGGATTATTTTAATTAAAGAGGATTTTGTGGCTATTTTTGTAACAATGATTTTACAGTGCAACTAGCTTGCTATTTTCATTCAAGATACAACTCATCAAAGTCAAGCACATACCAAGAAGATGGTACTCTACTGCAAACCCTCAACCTCACTTAGTTTAGTATGCTTACATGGGGATATTAAGGAAGTTGCTAAACAATTAATATATATCATTTGTTGTTTGTGAAGGAGAATCATGTGAGATCCAATATGGCAGTGGATCAATATCTGGTTTCTTAAGTAAAGATGATGTCACAGTTGGGAAACTTGTTGTGAAATATTAGGTTAATAATTTTTGGATGTTAAGGCTTCTCAGTTGAATATCAAACATCTTTTCTCATCAACTTAATTTGGAATTTATGTATAATTAATAGATTCTTTCATGGTGTAGGTCTTTGCTGAGACAACACATGAACCAAGGTTGACATTTTTTTTGAATCGATAAGGATGCTTAGAGCATCATAATATATTAGTATTAATAAAAACATTTTAACAGATTACAAAAAAGACTCTTCCTGGCCAAAAAGATAACATAACAGAGCATTTTAACTAAGAGCCCTGAATAGAGCTACAAATCTAAAAGGCCCTTTCTATCCAAAAAGGAAACCAAAGTTACAACAAACCCAAAAACTTAAAATAGAAAGAGTGGTTCACATGCTATCCATATTTAAATATGCAACCCTAAAGCCATGAACCCTCAGTTGGATTCTTTGCAGAAAGGATTGTGTCATCATTGGTGAAGGGAACTACAGGTGGTTGGAAATTTGACAAGAAGCACCATGCATTGAATACTTCCTCTATCCTTTCCCTCTTGGACCTTCCAAATGCAAAATTGTGAACCTGCAGTGACTTATCAAAGAGCTCTCTGTTACCTGATTGCAAACTTGAAATCATCGCTTGATAAACACAGTTAAAACTGAGTTTATTATTGATATCTTCATAGAGGAAGAGTCCGCCTACCAAGTCTGAGCCATCATGGAGATTATAAGTAGCAAAAGATTCAAATAGTTTGACATCTAGGACTAAATAGTCATGAACAAACATTGATGCTATCCTTTTAACCTTATCAACCTAATGAAATAAGTCCATCGCATTTGAGAGAAAATGAGATACCAGATGTGAAGCATAACATACCCTGGATTGTAGCAGAAAATCTCTATCACATACATCTATCAAAGCATCCTCCACTGGCTCTTCACGAGAAGTTTGAAGGCCCTAGCCATGAAATCTGAGTTGATGCTTCTGTGCATTGGTTGTTCCCATGGTTGAATAGGCAAATGAAGTTGACAATTACAGGGATAGATAGACATTGTAGATACACAGCAAGAGCAAAATGAAGAGGCAATGGTCTTTTGCATAAAAAGAGGATCGCACGAGCCAACATAATAAATTGAAGTCATTCAAGTCGGTGGGGAAATAAAACCAAGACATATGAGATCCAAATGTGGATTATATTGCTCAACTCCCAACACTCCTCTTACAGATCATTCAATGAATATAATCAAAGAGACATGTACGAAGTGAACAATTAATGCCAGATGGAAATCTACATAGATTGTAAGCTTCAAAATGACTAAATATAGTACTAATGCACGTCAATTAATAATTAAATTGAATAAATATGCAGAAATCAGTGAACAGTGAATAAATATGGCTAAATATATGACCGGTGTTAAATCAGTGAATAAAAATGACTAAATATACTACCAAATTGATCAAAATGATGATTAAAATTAATGACTAAATACACTACCAATCGATAGAAATCAGTGAATAAAAATGACTAAATAGTGACCAGTTAACAACAATCAATGACTAAATATATTAGTGAATAAAAAATGACTAAATAAGTGACCAGATTAAAGCAATCAATGATTAAATATACTACCAAATTGATCAATCAAAACAACCAATAAATGACTAAAAATGGTTGTCATCAATTTGGTCGCATTATAAATGACTGGAAATAAACTACTAATGGTCACGTGACCATGTTTGGTCATTTATAAGTAGTTTTTTGTAGTTTTTTTAGTTAACATATTGTTGTTTTTGTACTAGTGAACATATATTTTTAAATACAATATACTTCGGATAGACTGGATTAAAGGAAGCATTATTGTTATACTTTTGTTCTAAAATCTTTTCTTAGCCTTTAGTTCTGAAGGTGTGGAGTAACCTGGCCCACTCCCACAAATAGATAGGAGGCTAGTATATCTGCTTTATTATATTATTGTAGCTTTCATTAAATATATTTTTCCTATTTTCATAAGATAGATCAATTACTGTTAAAAGCAATCTTGTTTTTTTTTAATGCATGCTTAAGCATTTGTGTGAATTAGATAGATCATTTCAGTAGATTACTATTTCAGTCCTTAGATTAGGTTTTCCTTTCAAGAAAGTAATTAGAAGCATTAGTTTGATTAATTAGGGAAGTTCAATTCAGTAAATTAGTTAAGAAATGTTGATTATCAAGTTTCTATTACAAATAGCCATGGACACAACCCTGAATTTGACACATATAATATGATTAAATGCCAAGGTACAATGACCCTTGTCACCTTGATACAATTTTGTAGATGTATCTCAGGTTCTATCTTGTTGCAATTAGCTAGAGTGAGTTTCTAGTCTCCTTGCGGCAAGTACCTGGTTTTTATAAGAATCATAAATGTTTTCCATGTTGGGATTTTAGTTTTGTGAGTGTACCGCCATCTTTCCATACTACATACTAGAGTATCTTGAAGGAATTATAGCCTTAGACATTCCTTTCCAAATATCTTTTCCATACTTTCTATGTATGTCCATAGGTCTCCTCTAGAGTACTGGGGAAGCTTAATATGCAAAATACCACATGAGATGTGGTTCAAGTGTCATGAAATTGTAGTATGTTACCTATTTCCATCTTTATCTTTAGCTTCTATATTTTGTGGTGGATTCCCATCATTTTCAATCACATGTCCATAGTTTTTCTCAACTCTCCTCAGGTTGTAGACCCTTCTTACACATAGTATTTTTCTAGATATAACTTCTAGCTTGTCCCAAAGCCAAGATTTCATAAAATCTTCACTATCAGTGCTATAATTTTTACTATCTAAAATGATTTCTCCTTCTGAATTGGGTTCATGCATAATGTCCTTAACATGTATTCTCAAATAATATAGGGCCTTCAAATATTCTTCTTCACTCTCCTCTTGCACTACTTCTTCTATGTATGCATTACTTATATTCATATATAAAGGTACATGTGTTAATTTTTTATTGTCAAAAAATGATATCTCCTCCTTGTAGGAGTCTATTATCCCATTACAACTAATGAGCCATTCTAGGTTTAGTATAATGTTGAATGTATCAAAAGGTTCCTTCATTTCTATTACTTTAAAGTCCACCTTCTTCTTTATTACCATCAAGTTAACTTCTAAATTTCTCCAAGTTCTAACTATACTGATAGTGGTACCATCCGTGAGGGCAATATTGTAAGGGGTGTCATAAAGTATTAGTTTTTTGAATTCTTCCTAGACCCTTTTAGGTATAATACTGACATCTACTCCAAGATCAACTAATACATTCTTAAAATGTTTGTTGTTCACTCTAAGTCCTATTAGAATTATTTTTTTCTTCCATCTTGGTGTCTTTATTGTACTTCTAATATGAGGTTTGGAAGCTAGATTTCTTGCTTTGTTCTAGTACCTAGAGAATTGTTTTAACTTTTTAATGATGTTTTCTTCCTCTACAAAGTTTTCCAATTACTTTAAGAGTTGAGCTTCCTTTTCTAAACACATTTTTTGTAGTATTCTTTATATCTTTTTTCTTGAAAAATTATCCTTTTGGTATCTTTAACTATTTAGTCATGTTTTCCTTTTGTTGGAAAGTAATCCCCTTCTTCACATTCTTCTTCCTCTTCTTCCATCTCATATTTTTGTGGTCTTCTTCCATCTCATCTTTTTATGGTCTTCCTCTTGTGGTGTTTATTCCTCCTCTAGTTATTACCACAACTTTATTTTTCTTCCCATATTTTTTTAATAGCTTGCCTTCTCAATTCTTCCTTCTTTGCCAGATAATGTCTATCCAATTGTTCCTTTTCTATTATCAGTAGTTGGTTTCTTGTACCTTTTTCATCTACTCCATTTTTTATGCATCTTTTGGCTCCTTAAGTATCTTGTTTGGGTACCTTCCTTATGAGTTAAATTCCTTTTATGGCATTAGCACCATACAACTATTCAATTTCATTTTAAGTGGAGAATTCCTAAAATATTATTGTGCTATAGTGCAAGTGAATAAATCATGACTAGATTCACCATAGAAATCACAATTTTGAACACACCCAGATATAGAGAGGGGGGGTGAATCAGTATCCAAACAAATCTCAAATCCTCCAGAGCAGATTAAAACGTAAACTTAAAGCATTAACAGAAACATAAAATATCAACACAATGGATAACACCACATAAAACTAGATATACATGGAAAACACCAAAGGGGAAAAACCACAGTGAGGATTAACTCACAATATATGAAGCTCACTGCAATAAATGTTACAACTTTGTTTTAGGGCTACAACCCAAGGAAGCAACTACTCTCTAAACTGAGAACAAACTCATAAATGATTACAGCATGACAATTCTTCTACTATCTAAAACTAACAATGAGGCTCACTTCTTTTGATGATTGCAATTCTACCTTTTCACTCCTCTTTTGATGATTGCTCTTCTTCTTGACAACTTCTGCACCTTCTTCAAATGTCTTCTCTATAGCTTACTACCTCATTGCTTTCAACCTTCAAGAAGTTTTTCTTTTGTCTAACTACCTCCAACAATCAATTAAGCACACTCTTCACTTCCCTTCATTCTCAAAAATATCTTCAAGATGAATCAGGATAGGATCTACCATTTCTACTATTTCTCTTTCAATCACACATCATAATGCATTACACATCCATATTCTACTTTTCACATTGCACTCGCAATCATACCTCACCTAGATCAACTAGGTTTATAATATATACATGATATTACATTGATTACATTACAAGTCAGCCAGAGACAACAAGAATATTCCAATTACAAGTCGGCCAAGGATCAAATAACATGAAACATGTAGAGGACAAGCCCTAACATGAACTACACGCAACAACAGGAAGAGAAACATGCCTTGTAGATTCCAACACATGCTTAACCCAGTCCTAAACATCCTTCATAGTATTATCCTTCATAGAATAACATCTACATGCTTCACACAATTGAATTAGGTCACCCTTAAGCAAGAAAATATTAATCTTGTAGTGCACACTGGTCATTACAACTTGGCGGTACCCATGGAAGATTAAACATTACTTGTGCTTCTCCCAGATGAGTCAAAATGACCCATACAACATCTCCAAACACTCCTTGAACTCCGTATAGAAACAAATTTGTGGTGCACACCTCCAACATACCTCAGTCAGCCAAGCAATGGCATAACCTAGCAACACCTTCATTCTAGACCACAACCTATTTTGAAAAGACTAGAAAACACCTTGTGGAGAAACAAGAAACATTACAAGATCATCAAGATCAATCTCCATCAGCCAATTCATCATTTGATGCAGCAATAAGTTGGCGCAAGCCAACAAACACTAAAACTAGCCACCGAACAATACAGTCCTACACTCTGTCACTTACAACTTTCTCTAAGGAGATGAAAATGATATGAAACCTTGAATATAGCACATTCTCAACATACTAAACTTAACTTCTAAATTTCTGACCATATCTTCAATTGTGGAGGAATGTGGAGGAATGTAGAGGAATGTGGAGGAATGTAGAGGAATGCAAAGCATTCTACCAACTAGTCTTCAAGGAAACATCCTGCAGCAGAAACCTTCACCATCATCTAGAGACCAGAACCTCCTTGTAGCAACACATACTTCCTTAGGAACAACAGGAGAGAGCATACAACATGCTACAGACCATTCGCACCATCTTTCCAACATCAACATTACTTCTAATCATCATCTTAATGCTTCTAATTCCCATCTTAATAGACCATCATGATATCATCTCTTTTGACAACAAGCATACTTGACACAACCTTAATTGCCATTAAACAGGACATGCCATCCAACCATGAACATCGGCAACATCACTATTAGCACACCATCATAGTATATCATCAAAATATGCATCAACGATAACCCAAACAGAGTGTTGACATCAATGACAACCTCAGGTAACATATGTGCAACACACAATTCTTCTTCTTTTCTTCTTGGCATTTGTTAGCATAATGTCCCATTTTGCCACACCAAAAATAACTGGTGTCATCTCTCCTCCTTTGTCCATGGCCTCTTCCTCTACCACATCCTCCCCATATATATATATATATATATATATATATATATATATATATATATATATATATATCCTTTGTTTTTCATTTGACAGATAACTAATTGGAGCCTTCTCAATTGTAATCTATAGTGGAGAAAATTATGTTGCATGGGCATCACATTGATTCCTTCATGTTGGCTATTTATATCCATGGTCATAGAAAGATCTCTCTACCAATCCTTTATCCCTAGCCATTCCTTTCTGGATAGGATCATTATCTTCATAGTGATGATTGCACCAAGGTTCATGTTCTTTATCATCCCTTAGTATGAATAATATTTGAGATGGGAAATCATCTATTTCATTGTTGTCCCATTCATCACAAATTCCCTAGTAGATATTTTTCAACTTATTAGGAGCTTATTGTAGATAAAATTTGAGTGTTGCATCCATTTTTTATCCTTTCATCATTGGGAATTTATTTCTAAGATGTCCTGAACCTCCACACAATAAGTACACCATATCCTCTTTATTTGGGCCAATGGTGTTATTAGGCTATTTTCCCCTTTAGCCAGTATATCTTGCTTAATTTTTAACTATTCCAATTCCAATCTCATCTTTTCTAATTCCTTACTCTTTATTTCCTTGTTCTTTCTTCTCCGAGTCTATGCTTCTATTCTATAAGCCAATTCTACCACACGTGAATATTCAAGTCTCAAAAGTTTAGCCATTTCTCTTACCACTTCTCTGAATCTATGGTCAAATTATTTAACATTTCCCCTTCTTCTTGTACCATTTCCCTTATCTTTCTAACACTCTCTGATGGAACCTCTAGAGATCCAAAGTTAGATATAAATTCATCCTTTACCTCTAACGACTCTTTATCATGTTTAGGGTATTTCTTCATATACCATTTCAGGGCTTCATTTCTTAAGGTCCCAAGAAATTCAGAGTTTATTTTTTTTTGCTTTAACTTCCATTTCTTCTCCAAGTGGATTCCAACATAAATATGTGTTCAAAGGCTTATGTAGTATCATTTCCAAAGATTGGTAATTTCATGTTTAGATCCATATTCATAATTTGTTCTTTGGATTTGTTGGTACTAGGTGAAGGTTCTTCTTTTCTTTGTGGTGGATTATTCTCCTTTAGCCTCGGCCCTTTGTATGTTTTCTTTTTCTCTAGTTTCTTAATGCAATTCCTTTGTTTCACTAGCTTCCTATTTCTTCCTTTATCTCTTGCTAACTCAACCTCAAAGAACTCAATCCCCAATATTTTTGCACAATCTCTTATGAATTCTTTTTGTTGGTTATCTCTTGTTCTAGTTGAATCACTATATATTCCCTCTACACGTGCTCCCCTTGTCATATTTTGCATGGGGGATGACTCTTGGTCTAAGGGGTTCACCTCTTCATGTGACTATTTTAATTTGGGAGATAACCTTTCATTAGTTAATGACATATCATTTGTTAATATAGGGGTTTCTCATCCTTCATTAATAATTTCAATCATGTCCATGGAAAGGTTCTTGAACAAATTCTCAATTTCCTTTTCTACTATGTTCTTATTATCTTGTAGGTTTCAATCTCTCATCATTTTCTCCTTTTGTAGATCTACACTTTTTTGTACTACCTTGTCTAGATAATCCACACTTAAATCTAGAGACTTTAGTTTTATGAAAGAGTTTAGTAATTCATCAAATCCTTTGTTAATGTAACCGTTAGGTTAGATAGATTAGGATCCAAATGAGGGTTTCAAGTTAGAAATTAAATTGATTGAGTACTCCTACTTCTACACCCTTCTTCTAATGACTCATTAAAGATACCCCACATTCTTCTTGATCTATCTTGCTATTCCCTACAAAACATTTGGTGTTTCATCAAGATGGATATTGAGTTACTCAGATGTATCTTTTTTATATAGTGGTTCAATTAACCCTAGTTTCTTTATTTATGGAATCATATTAACCTTAATAGAATTTTGATGTTTAGTTGTAGCCCCTTTGGCATGCTCATTTATTCTTAATTCTTTCAGTGGTGGATCTTCTTCTCCTTCAACATTCTTAGTAGCAGCCTCCCTAATGCACTCCAAATCTCCTTCAATATCATCATCAATAGCAACCCTCCTAGTGCACTCTAACTCTTCCTCAGTAGCAGCCCTCCTGGCATGCTCTGACTCTTTTTCTCCTACCTTCTCCATTCTCTTTTGGTATCTAACTATCTTACCTAAACTTTTTTCAATTTACTTTCTTCCATGATCAATTTTATTACCAATTCTATCTCTTCCCTAATATCTCTTTTCTTCTTGTTGTCTCCTTTTGCAATGGTTGTTCTTGGTTTGGAACTCCATTAATCCTTTTATGCATGCCTAATGGCTTGGTCTAGTTCTTCTCTTAAATATCTTTTGAGATCCCTTTAGGATCCCCCTTTCAATTCATCATCCTCTAAGTACCCAACCCTCTCTCACGAGGCTAGAACCTAGAATTTTCTATCATAGTTCATGAATTTTTATCTTTTCTTGACTATAATCCTTCTTTGTTCAAGTTTTCTCTACTTCAATTGATATATTTTTTGTTTAGACCTTTATGTTAGCCTTTTACCAGGGTCATTCTCTACTACAAATACTATATCGATAGTCTTGGACCCCTCTTTTATCCCTTTTACTAGGGGTAGATTAGAGATTATGAGCCTAGGTACTTGAAATGTTGTATTTATACCTAGTGTTAGGGATAAGAAGAGGGTTAGAGTGAATGAGGTAGAATACAAAAGGTTATAGTAGGAAAGAACATGTCAAAATAGTAAATTAAAGTTATTAACATCCATAGCATACACCATAACACTTTATAAGTAAGTCCCAACAATTTGTGGTATCATATATATTATCAACAAAGCTATTACATTTAGATATTACAATACAACTATATTTTTTATTGTTCCTTCTTACATTCTTACTCATGCTTATGTCTCCCTATCTATCCTATATCCTTCATATTACATATGCTCTATACAATGTATGTCTCCTTCATTACCATGTTCATGTTACATTTTACATATATAGAACCTTTACTTATACCTAAGTATAAGTAAAGGGTGTGTCTCCTTGTGTTGCTTGTGTCTTTTGGCTAATTTTCTACCTCAATTCTTTTGTGGTGGGTGATTGTTGCTCCAATTTTAGCTCTATCTCGCTACCACTACCATTATTAATAATCACCTTGCAACATTTTCTTCTAGATTTACATACAGTTCTAAACAAACTTTTTCTTTATACTAGTTCCCTTAAATCTCTAGAAGGATTTTAAAAATTTCTTTTCAACAAGAATGACTCATCTGTCTCTGGCATACTTTTTCAATAGTAAAAATAAACTTCTTCATCAACATGTGGTACTCTTGTGTTTCTCTCAGATCTTTTGTCATATTCTCCTTACATGATTGAGTACACTCAAATGCTATGTGACCTTCACCTCTACACTTAAAACAAATGATTCCTCTAAATAATCTTCCATCACGTCTTCCACATCTACCTTGAGCTCTTTGGTAGATATCTAATATTCTACTACAATAACTTGTTCCACTCTCCTTTGTCTTAGCATTATTATTATGAGTTCCTCTTCCACTTCCTTGATTTTTACATTTAGAAAATCTATCACTTCTTCCCCTCTTGCTTTGTTTGGTCTAAAATTTTTAGTTTAACTTATCTTTAGCCTTTAGGTAAAACTAGTATGCTTCATCAATAGACTAGATAGTTAAAATACTTCATTCTTCTTGGATAGACCCCTTTAATCCTTGATATATCTAGCCAATTTTTCTTGATTAGCTTCATGATGAATTACACTAATTGACATATTATAATACTCCTTAGTATAATCCTTTGTCAATTATTTATTATCCTATCCCATTTCTCAATTTTAGGATTACCCTTCCTATGTCTTTCCAATAGATTTTCCTTCCACCAAATCACAACATGACCTTTCAATTTTTCCTTTGCAAACTTCACTCTATCAGGGTTAGTAATTTCCTCATATTCAAAATATTCTTCAAGATCATTAATCCAATCGACCAATTCTTAAGATCTAGATTACCAGAATAATTAGGTAAGTCAGTTCTACTTTTCTTACCAATTATAGAAATAGCCCTTTTAATATTTTGTCTTCTCCATCTTCATCTTCAACTAGTCCATCATCATGTCCATTATTACTATCATCTAATCTAGGGTTCACAACACCTCCTCTTATGTCCTCTTCTATCACATCTAGCTAGATTTGAATATTCCTCATCATATTGAATATTTCCTCAATTCATTCTACAATGTGAAGTACACCTCAAACTCTATCCCTCCTTCAAGGTGGCATCTTCAAATTTGATGTGAACTAACTCAACTATTCGAATGGTCTATTCGCAATCAATTCAATTCATAGAAATATTCTATCCAACACTCTCCTACTAGAAGACTCACTGTGATAACTTTCCTGATATCAACTACTGTCTCACTTCACTAAATTTTCTAACTTGTAACTTGGCTCTAATACCAATTTATGCAATCAAGAATGGAGGGTATAATTAAGGATTGTCTAACCTTGCAACCAATAGAACTTTCAAATCTAAACCTTATTAATAACATAAGATAAATCAATAGAAAAAATATGTAAATAAAAATTTGGTTTGATTAGCATAATTGCATAAGAGCTAGATTGCATACTAGGCTTCACCCTTTGAATTACAAACTGGATCTTTGGTGTTCTTATTTTTGGTAAATAAATCATATCTATCAATTAATTAACTAAGCACATTATAATATTCAAAGTCTAAAATTGTTCATGATTAAATCATTTAAATAATTTGACCAGAACATTTCAACTAATCAACACATTTTAAACATTCATAATTAAATTGAACCACCAATTTAAAACACCTAATAGACCATTTTGAATTGATCTCACATGTGTCCTCAATTGCAAATTGATCTTGTGAGTTGGATATTGGGAGATGTTTCACATGTTCCCCTATTCTTCTCCTTGAATAGTTAGTTGTTATAGAAAATCATTCACTTGCAAACATCACCTTCCAAAAAATTTAAAGAACTTCATTGTCTATAGAAATAGTTCCCTTACTACCAATTATATTCCTATTTCTATCATGAGAAGAAACAACTCAAATAGACATGTAAGTCACCCATCCACAAGGACCACCACTTGATTGACTTTTGCCTCATTAATAATAGTATGTTCTATGGCATATGATCATTGTAAATGTCTCTATGTGTATTCATTATTATGTATAAATATTTTGATTAACTTTACATTAAGACAAATCCTTGTGATAATTCTTTCACCCTTCCTCTTTCCATCTCAACTCTTCTCCATCCTTTTCCTCCCTACCCATTTATCATGTGGTTCTTATAGAACCCCAAAATATATTGAGATATGAGAGACCCAAAGGGCGGATTCCTACCTTTTCAAGGGATTCAATTGCCCCCATGACCCTAATAAAGATTGTGAGGATAACCCAAACATTACAATGTTTGAGAACTCCATGTGGGAAGTTAGACTCCACACCCACTTGATCATCCCTCTAGATATTTTTTGTTAGGATCTTCCTTGACCTATCTTCTCAAGATTATAGAGATAGGTCTAGATACCTTGAGGAATAGGTGGACCAAATAGAAAACGATCTTCCTCAATATTACAATGTCACTACCACCACCAAACTTGAGAATGAAATAACTCTTCATGGGCCTCATCCTAATGTAAGGCATAATAAATAAGTAGGGGTAGCACACCCTTTATAATTTAACCTAAATTATGAAAACAAAAAAAAACCACCCTCAAGATGGTAGCATTACAAATATTAGTTAGCCCAACTCAATACTTGACCATGAAACTGTTGAGGTTCTCATTACCACCTTGGTAGAAAGAATCAAGAATCTAGAAGTTGGAGATGCTCAACAACCTCCCATAAATCTCACCCATAATAATGTGAGGCTAGGATCCCCTAGGCCTCACACCAACATGAACCCATTCACTAGCACTCCCAAACAAGCCAATCAACCACCACCATACTACAACTTATATTCACAAAATTCCAATAACAATGCATTAATTCCTCTTTATCTACTAGCACATGGTCCATCACCATGGTATAAATTCTACTACCACATACCTCCCTAGTAGGTTTCCTCAAACCCATGTACCAAACTACATAACACCTCCTACGTTTCAATAAGAAAACCTAGGTAATTCAAACTATCAAAATTTCCTAGAATTTCCTACATATGCAACAAGATATAAATTTAGGATCTCACCACCTTTCATTCATGATCCATTTTCCAAGACCTATCTATAATACTTGAATTCCACCATGGGACCACACCATTTGGGGTGTTATTTTACCTAGGATTCTCTTGAATTCTAAAATTTAAAGGAGACCTAATTACTCACATTAAGGCCTATACAACTACCATGAGGGAGATCCTCCCTTAGGATGTAGTGGTTTCTAGGATCTTTTCAAAAACCCTTTCAAGAAATCATCCTTGACTAGTATTACCAGTTTCTAGAGGGTTCCATCCATTCACTTTGTCAATTCATCAGAGAATTTGTAACTACATTTGATATATGTTAGAAAACTTAGATCTTTATGTGTGATAGTTAAATTATCTATGATATATATTATAGATAAAGTAATATACAATACATTAAATTAAATAAAAAAAATACATATGAACCCAAAATTTTATGGTGAGAAAAAACATAAAGGTCAAAACCATCATAAGCATTATTATAATGAGAAAAATTACAATAATGTATAGACCATTACAAACTCATAATAAAACCCATAAGATCATATTTAATAAGGTGTTGATAGTCAAACAGTCTAACCCTAACATCAAAACTATCATATGTAAATCCACTTAGGGTCTCTCAAATACAAGACCAATATACTCAAGGGTGCAGGTAGCATAGGGAACAAGCTTCAAATCATGATCACACACCTACAACTAGTATCCACATAATAATTTTAACATACTCACTAAGAAGTACAAACTCACCAAACCATGTTGTGAGATCACATAGACCAAACATGACTTTCATGCTAGCAAGTTCTATCTAAATTGCACAAAAACAATTTTCACTAAAAAGGGAATAACTTTCTCAAAACCTAACATTTTTTAACTATGAAAATGCATTGGAAAGAGGACATAGAGATATACTAAAAACAAAAATTATTTCGATAAGAACTCTTCAATATAATTTTATACTGTCAATATAATCACTAAAGAAACATAATTTTAAAAATGGCAACACAAATAGACAGTCACTAATGAATCTAAACCTAAAAGTATTAAAAGTGATGAATTTAACCAACTTGGTTATGCACATTCTATAAAAGTTTTAGATAAACCCATTCCTAATACCAAATTTATAGAAAACGTAATAGACTGGTTATTCTCATGACACTTAAATTACTAGTTTTCACAAAAATAGTCAACTTGTTTTCATCACTTAAAACAAACCATATAATTTAGAATTATAAAAATTGGAGTTAAATTTTATCCCCTAGTTTGAAACCACATATACAAAAAATTAGAAATACCCACATCATTGTTTAAGAGATATGACCAAACTAAAGTACGTTGTTACTTTTTCAACAAAACTAGTTCACAATTTAGAATCATCAAGTTCAAGCTCAACATGAACTAATTGTTTAAAACAAATAATAATTCATTATTTAAATCCCTAAACATGTCAAGGAATCATTTGTACCAACTTCAAATCATTAACATACATGATTCACAAGAAAACCTTTTTCCAAGTTTTCTAATATGTTTGTTCCTACACAAGAAACTATATTTTTCAACCCTACCAATACTAAATCAAGTTTATCAACTTATCAAATTTACTTATTGGTTTTTCTATAATTCTTAATATGATTCCATTCACTAAATCCTTCTCTAATTTGTATAGATCACCTAAAACAATAGATCTACAAATCATCCATAGTTTTCTTTTTGCACAAGCAATCAACTATCATATCCTCTTTCACAAACATCCTATGTTCATTATTAGTCCAGAAGAAATATTTTATAAAGCACTTCATGAAAAGAGTTCTACCTCAACCTTGTAGCAATTTAGAAAACAAATGGATATGAACTAAAACAATTCACTAGCTACAACAATCCCTTCAATTCTTCACATATAAAACACTTCCAAGAATCCTCAAGCTTCAAACCTATTTTTCTCTTTCTCTAAATTACATAATAAAATTGATAACCAAAAGAGTGAAAATAAAACTAATTCTTTTCTTTTTAGTAATTCTTCATTTTCCTTCCAATACCTAAATAAAAATCTAAAAAGGAAAATATATTATTATATTCTCTATAAAAGATAAATAATATTAAAATATATTTATTCATCTTCATGCATGTTCTTTTTGAAAATCAATAATATATAAATATTATCTTTTCCAATTCTATTCAAGTAAAAGAATTCACTTAAAACTAATATTAGGAAATTATTTTCTAAATCACAAATAAAATAAATAGAATAATTTATTTTCTAAATTCTTAAAATGAACTTGCCCATTAAATATTAATTCTCTAAATAAAAACTAGAGATAAGAAATCTTTTTTTTTCTTTTTCCAAATTGAAATTAAATATAATTATTTATTTCTAATTCTAAAATAAGGACTTGCACATAAAAAATTGATTGCAATTATAATAATTAAATAATTGAAATGAAAAATCACATTAATTTTATTTCTATAAGATATTAGAAATCATACTTATTTAACTAGATAATTAATTTAAAATAAAATCTAAGTATCAAATAAATAATAAAAATAATATTATTGCTTATCCATTTATTTCATTTTCTAATTGACCTTAAGAATTAATCACCAAATAAATAAATAGATAGAATTACCTCTATGCACTCAAATAAATTGACCAAGCCACTAATTAATTTATTTCTAATTAATTATTTATCTTAATTTAATTTATTAGGTAACTACCCACATATTTGAGATTGTCCTAGGACACTTCAACACCAAGACCTAGTTCATCTTCCTAATGCCTATACTTGTTGCAAAACATAACCTTTCCACATATACCTTAGTAGCATTGTTAAAAATATTATAATCATATGATTTCCTTTAAACAATTAACTATCACAATGCAATCACACATTATGCACAAAACATGTTAAATGAACACTTTATAGTCAACATAAGTCAATAGAGCTCTTAGTTTTACCACAGAATTAGAACATTATAGATCCACAAAGGAACCAGAAATGACATGGATATTACAAGAATCAATTTCTATTCAATGGGGAAAGGACAGTTGATGAAATCTTTCCAAGAACCATATGGAATATCATTCTCTCAAGAGACTTCAAAATAGTCTTTAACTCTTCTGCCCCAAGACTGTTGAAGAGTGTGTTTTTCCTCCATTAAATCCAGTCAATCTTTCAAAACACCATGTTTATTCCATGAATCATCCCAAAGTAGGGGTCCTTCACATTATGTATCACCCAAGATAAATGTGGTAATAAAACATCCCTACACATAATTATGAAATTCCACATATTAGATCCAAGGGGAGGATTAACAATAGTGAAGATCCTATGCTTTTCATCTAAATCCAAATATGTTTCTTGCATTATTTTACACCATTTAGAATTTGGATAAGAGTACATATGCCATGCAAGTTTATCTCCAAGGGCCAAATTTTGATTGTAGATGTTTCAAATTCTAAATTGACCCATTGATTTTAAGTTACAACTTTCTCCTAAGCCATAAGTGCCACTTTTTTTTCCACTGTTACCTCTATATAAAAAGGATCACATCATTTTATCAATTATTGAAGCAATTTTAGAGTGTTTCTTCAACACTGACATCATATAGGCTAAGACAACAATAATTACTAATTTGATCAAGGTGATCCTTCTAGCCAAAGTCAACCATTTCCCTTGCCAAGATTGAAGTTTTTTTAATGGAGTCAATCACATGGTTCCAAAAAATTGATTTTTTTCTCCCCATGGAGAGAGGAATTCCCAAGTACTTACAAGGTAAATACTTGACCTTGAAGCCCAAAATCTTAGAGATTCTACTTTAAACAACAGGAGATGTATTAAATAAGAATTTTTTTTTATGTAGATGAGCTTATACACTAACTTAAAGTAGCATAATAATCTAAAAGGACTCTCTTAATGGTTTTGGATTCCCTTTCACAAAAATCCAAAAAAGTAAAGTATTGTCTGCAAATAATGCATGTGAGATGGAGCAAACATTTCTAGCAACTAATAAGCCTTTCTAGTTTCCCATAAATTTTTCTACTATGGTAGATTTTCTTAGTGCCTCTTCCATGATAATGAATAAAAATAGTGATGTTGGATCTCCTTGTCTAATTCCTTGAGTTGATTGAAAGAAACCCACCAAACTTCCATTTAGTAGAATAAAGAATCTAGCATTGGATATACATGAGAATATCCACTTACACCAGCCTTTATCAAACCCAAATCTTTCTAAACCTTCTTAACAAAAGACCACCTTATTTTATCATATGCCTTTATCATATCTAACTTGATGGCCATTGTAGGCATCTTCTCTTGGTTTATATAATACAAAACTTCATGAGCAATAAGGACCCCTTATGGTATTTCCCTTCTAGGGATGAACCCCCTTGTTCCTATGATATTATTACTAACAATGGAGCTCAATCCACTAGATATAGCTTTTGAAATAATTTTGTCTAAAGTATTGCATAAGGAGATGGGTCAAAGATTCAAAAAGGAGATGGGATTAGACGACTTTAGAACGAGAGAAATGAATGTGTTGTTTAGTTCCTTAAGAACTTTTTATTTTTCCTTGACCCCTCAATAGATAATCACACATCTCTACCTACAAAATCCCAACATTTTTGAAAAATAGGGCTAGAAATCCATTCATTTATCACTTCTCATTTAGAATACAATTATTTTAATTCCTTCCATTGTGAAATCCTTTGTCAAATTGTTTTTTATGTTATTCTAACACCACATGAGGTATATGATTTAGAAAATGAAGGTTAGAAGGCTCTGGAACACTATTGTTCTTAGCGAGAAGATTTTGGGAAAAGTAAATTGCTTCTTTTTGAGTATCCTAACTTTCTAACAGCAATTGACCTTCATGATATTTAACAGACAAAATGTATTTTGACTATATCTTCACTTTGGTTGAAGCATGAAAGAACTTGGTATTTTTGTCACCTTCTTTTAGCCAAATTTATCTAGATTTTTGCCTCCAAAATACCTCTCTCAAGAAAGAATTTCTTGCAACGCAATGAGCTTTTTTTTCCAATAAGAGAGTTTCTTGCTTCATTCCATGCAAAATGACAAACTTATTTAATGCAAAAGACTCCTTTTATATTCTATTTTTCTCCTCAAAAATGTTTTTAAAAGACTCCTTATTCCAACTCTTAATCCTAGCTTTAATGAATTTTAATTTAGCACATAATTACCACATTCTTGCACCTTTGCAGGAAGGAGCTTCATTCTACCAAATTTTTACTAGAGGCAAGAAACTAGGATCTTTCAACCACACGGCCTCAAATTTGAAAGGGTATTTATTTGGAGTTCTATCTTCAAAAAATACTAAAGGCAATGGGGAAGTGATCTGAACTCAAAAAAAAATAAGGTAATGCTTTGAAAATTTGACTTGATTGATAACCATGAAGGAAAGATAAGAAATCTATCAAGACATTCAAGTATTTGATTAGTAATAATTCTCTTATTTGACCAAGTAAAATTTTTATTTTTAGTGTGGATATCAATTAGGAAAACCTCATTTATAAAGTCTTTGAAATCCATCTAAGATTTGGTAGGATGAGCAATTCCCCCTAACTTCTCATCAATGCTAGAAATAGCATTAAAGTCTCCACCTAATATCACCAATTTATCTTTAAGGAGGTTTAGCATTGAAACAAGTAAGTTCAAAAGATTCTTCTTTTTAATATTGTTACTGGGGCCATAAATGTTAAACAACCAAAAAGAAAGATCTAAGAATCAACTCTAAACTATAGCTAACATCCAACAAACTCCTAAAGAGATAAGTTTTATAGTCACATTCTTGTTATTCCACAAAATAGCCAAGCCACCTAAAGCACCAATTGAATCAACTATTAAATATTTTCAAGTATTCCACTCACCCAAAATAGATTTCCCAACATCTAAAGATAACTGTGTTTCCTATAAAAGAACTATATCTTGTTTTCTAGTGTCTAATTGGCACCTGAATAAGTGCCTTTTTTAGGGGCATAAATGCCCCTAAAATTCTATGTAAGGATCTTCATTGCCTCTGAGGAGTGTTGGCAAGAGACACTATGTAGCTTCATTGGTGTTGTCATTGATGGCAACAAAGACCATTCCACATATCCATAGGACATGGTGTATCTTTATCGGAAGTCAGATTGAAGAATACTTTGGTCCGGTAAGCAAGAATAGAGCATGCAGCAAGGTCTGACAGTCAAATCCAGATCTCTTAAAGGAAGTATCTTTGTAAAGTGCGGACTTGGGGAAGTCAAGAGGAATACCTTTACTGATAGATTCTAAGGATTGAGCCTCCGGTGATGAAAGAGTGAAGAGATATGAGCATCTAAGTATTGGGGTCTGGTTTGGTAGAGTAGACAGAGGAAGAACTGACTGACAGAGCATCAAAATTATTCCGGATGAGATATTGATGGTGATCAAGGTTCTTAAGGTATCATCCATGTTTGGTCGACATGTTAGATGACTTCTATAAGTATCTCCTTGATTCGCATCACTTGGTAAGCAAGGATTCTGCTGACAGACTAGAGTTTGGGAAAACATTGACTATTCCGGATGCCGACTAGAAAGATGAAGAAATCCTTTCTGCGGATATATATATATATACTAGATGGATTTAGATAAAAAAGCATCGTGGTGTATTGTGTGGTGTGAAGAAAAGCAGAAAAGTAGTGTGAAGGCAGTAAGACAGGTCCGGAATGTAACAGGACAATAACACCTAAGAGAGTAAGAATGAAGTGCAGCAGATCAGTATATTGGGCTTAACCAGAACTGAACCTTAGCATATGTGGATGCTTCTCATTAGTTCAAGTATCTAGTTTCCTTGTATAAACTATTATAGGTAGTGAGCCTCTTGTGAACAGTGTGTTTGGGCAGTGAGCCCTAATTGGCAAGTGTCATTTTGTACTATCTTATTCTTCTAATAGAGAATACAATATTGGGTTAATCACCCCGTGGTTTTTCCCCTAACAGGGTTTTCCATGTCAAAATCATTGTGTCATGTGTATTGATGTTATTTCCATTTCATGGTTATGTTTGCTTATTTAATTTAATGTTGCACTAATTGATAAGGAAATTCAGAAAGCTAAAATAATTAAGATAACTGATTCACCCCCCCTCTCAGTTATCAACAATCGGTATCAGAACCAAGTTCCTCCAAAAAGAGCCTAATAGATTGAGGAAGATCTGGGAACTCAAATGGATGTGTATGGCATGAGGGAACAACTTCAGTCTGCCCTAGATGATCTTGAGCAATCAAACTTTGAAGTCAATGAATTGAAGGAAAGAATCAAATAGGCTGATGATTTCATAAATGAACTAAAAGGGAAACTGATTATCTCTATGAAAAAGAGAAAAGATCTACTTCAACAATTAGCAAGTCAAAGTGAAGACAATGGTACAAATGAAGATCTGAAGGAGAAAACCAAGTTATGTGAAAAGTTATCAAAAGAGGTCATTATGGTAAGACATGAAATGGAATCAAGAGTTATGAAATTCACCTAAGAAATTGAAGAGAAAAGAAAAACTGAAGACGATCTAAGACAATCTCTCAAGGAGAAGTCAAAAGACTACCACAAAATGGATAGAATAATCAAGCGTCTAGAATCTGATATTGAAGATGCTAGAGATAATGAAGAAAAACTTGAGGATCAAATTGACACTCTTAAAAAGGATCTTCAAATAGCAAATGAATACAAAGAGAAATTCAAGATAAGTTCTACTCAACTTGAAGTTCTTCTTGAAAGCCAAAAGAGGGTAGATGACAAGCATGGCTTGGGATATGAGAAAGGTGAAAGCTCTAGATCCAGTCAAAAGAATTTTGGATCAGAAAATCTAAGGAACAGGCCTAGAAGACCTCCAGTAAGGCAACCTAATGCTCAAAGATATCCATCCTTCAATGGATACTGCCACAACTGCAATAACTTTGGTCATAAAGCTAATTAGTGCAGAAAGAGAATAAATCAGACTAATACATCCTTCTCCGGACAGTGTTTCAACTGTAAAAGGTATGGTCACAAATCTCATGAATGCAGAAATATGCAAATGAACAATTCATTCAATGGTAGATGCTTTGCATGCAATAGAATGGGACATATGGCTAATGAATGCAAATCAAGAGGATATCATTCAAATATGCAAAGAAATGTTGTTTGCCACAATTGCAATAGATCCGGTCATATTGCCAAATTATGTAGAAGCAAGAATCAGGACAAAAGGGGTCCGATGCATCATAATCAGAATCAAGACAAAGGAAAAGGAAAAGTGAATGCGGATGAAGTTAAAAGTGAGATGAACAAGATTTGGGTGAAGAGAAGTACAGAGAATTTAGGGGATGGATCCGCACTAAAATCTGGTGCTGATATTCCTTCCAGAAATTAAAAAGTGAGCTCTAGCTTAGGGGGAGACACAAGGAAAAACATTTTCCCCTAGCCAGTTAATTGGTGCCTGAAATTGGCACATGGGAAGCTGTGGAATAAAAGGATTCTCAAAGAAACATCTAAAGAAAGCTTGGTAAAGATATGGAAGACACGCAGGAAGATTTGAAGAGTCTACTCTTCCAAGATTGATCCGATTTAATAGTCATCCGGTAAAACAGGGTTATCACAGTTAAATCCGATATGATTCAAATTCAAGGCATCTTGTTCTGTGGATAGGTCAAGTGTTTGGGGAAAGTAAGATAGTTTGTTATTAATCATCAAGGATAACTCTAAGTATATCTCAGTGATTCAAAAAAAGATCTTTCTCAAAATAAGAAGAACCAGGCAACTAGAATAACTTGAGTTGCGTATTTATTGCAATATGAAATTAGGGTTTTCCCAGAAATAAAAAGGCTCATTAGTCTGTCATTTGCACATTTGCATTCAAGAAGAAGAGAAAAGGAGCTCTGCAACAAATTATCTCAAATTCTCAAAAGATCAACCGTTGAAGTTGATTCATCTAGCAAATTAATCCGGCTCATTCAGCGAACCCTAGAAGCGTAAAAGGTATTTTCCGTTGTTGAAAATCTCTCTGTAAATCTTTTGAAGATGGCTACTCCAAATGTTGTAAATATTTCTGATAGGCCTCGACCCAAATTTAAAAAACATCCTTACAAATCTCTAGAAGTGGATCCCTTAGGGGCTTTTTCCAGCATTCCGCATGGGGTTTTACATGTAGAAGACGTTAGGGTTTACATTCACACAAACATTGAAGATTTTGGTGAATCCAAGCTGATGGACATCTACCACAAGGAACTAATAGATGAATCTTTTGAACTAAAACCTCAGTATAAGGCCATCCGGGATAAACATTTCGATTAGTACATCCATTTCCCCTATCTTGAAGAAGATAAGTGGGTCCGGTATGTGTTGAGCAGAGTGCATGATAACTTCTTATGGTTGAATAAACCATTCAAGATCACCAAGGATGCAATTAGGGCAGTAACCGGTTTAAACTCTTCTAGAGGGTTACCTGTTCTCAAATCTGTCAAAAACCAAACTGTGACTGAGGCCACCGGATCAAAATTTGATAAGAGAGCAATGACCATAGAAGATATCACTGATTCAGATATCAAATTTGCATCTATGATAATTGGCTATAAGATATATCACTCCAGCAGGGAGAATTCAGTATCTGGAACTGCTGTGTATACTGCTTATGAAATGTTGAGAAAGAATGCAGATTATGATATCTGTGAACTCCTTCTAAGCCAACTAATGGAAAACTTACAGAAGATCAAGAAGGACAAAAAGAACTCTTTTAAGTATGGTGGACTGATATTATGTTTGTTTTTCTACTTTATGAATGAGCTACCTAGATCCAGTGGTTGGGTATGGCAGAATGACAGACCTGTTGCAATTCAAATCAGAGATTACTTGCATGGGCTTGGGGATGCTAAGGCTAGAAATACAACTCTATGGGGTTACTTCAAGAACTTTCAAAATATGATGCAAACCAGAGAAAGAATTCCCCAATCATTGGTTGAGAAGTACAAAGATACAGTGTGTTTCATGGTTGACACTGATCAATGCCTAATGGAGGTAGTGGAGCCAAGGATAGTCTGGATCATGCCAATGGGGTATGAAGTAGATGAGAAAATTGTAGAGCTGGATATCCAACATCTGCTAAGCTAGCCCAAAGACCCTAAGGCAAAAAGATTTGGAACCTTTCAAGAGCTGAGTGTAAAAGTTCATGTGGAACTTAGATAGCCTGAAATCAAGAGGAAAGTGAGAAGGGAAGTTGAAGTTGCCAAGAGGCATGGAATCTCAAAAGAGGCACTTGATGCCCACAGAGAAAAGATGGAAAGAGCAGAAAAAGAAAAAGGAAGAAGTAGAAAAAGAAAGTGCTCTGGTAAAAGCCCCCTCCCGGACCAGATCTTCTAAGAGTTCTACACCTGCAACTGCTAAAATCTCAAATGCATCTAAACCGGAAGCAAAATCATCCGGTAAAGCAGAGAAAGAACTAAAACAAAGGCCACAAGGTCTTACATCAGTCAAAAGGATGATGAAGAGACAGAATCAGATGAGGAAGTAAAGAAAATGAAAAAGAAAATGAAAAGATCTGGTGAACCCTCTACTGAAGAAGTAACAGAAGAATTTGTTGAAAGGCCCACTCTGTCCTTAGATGATGTAGTTAAAGAAGTTACTATGGATGGGAACCTGCAACCAATAATAGAATTCTATGATGCATATAATGATGCAAATAGAAAGATCTTGGAGGAAGCCATAGTTAAGTACTTGAACATATACAATAAGGCCTTTATTGAAATCATATCTCTCATTCCAAAAGCCTAGAGAAGGAATTAGAGATAAGAAAGAATAATGCTAGGGCAAAGGATCTTGAGATCTGGGAACAGATAGCCATTCAGCTCTTTCCTTCCATCACTCCGAAGCAAATGAATATGATCTTCAAAGATTGCAAGGATGAGTTCCGGAGCAAAGCTAGAATGAATCAGCTTATGCTTGGTGAAACTGACAAAATAGGAAAAGAGACAGAAGAGATTCTCCAGAATGTATACAAAAGATTCAACATTCCCATTGTTGAGGACTTAGATGATGAAACCTCTGCCATGGATGACAAAGAAGAATCCATTAAGACAGTAGCAGAAGAGGCAAAGGAGAAGGACTTAGATTCCTCTATTCCAGAAGAGGAAGTCCAAGAAAAAGTAAATCCGATTTCTCTAGCAGTCTCTGGATCTAAAGGAGAAGAAAGAATAGAGGAGAAAGAAGAAGAAGTGAAGGGAAGAGAAGTAGATCAAGCTGAGAAGATCACCAGTGATAGTACAGAAGGAAAGAAAACTCTATCTCTGGCAAGAGACACTGTAGAAACTGTCAAGGATTTCTTGACTAAAGAAATGATGGAGATTGATGAACCGGAGTTACTTCAAGGACCATTTGACTTTGATTCTCTCTCCATGGTTCAAACAATGAAGATAGCATCCTTTACCCAAGTAAAGGCTAAAGAGAAACTTTTAAAATCTCACATGGAAGACTGTGAGCTGCTAGAAATTGCATTCGGTGTGCTCGAAAAGATCATACCATCCTTTCAGAAGGATTCCTCAGCTTCTTCATCCAGTAATCTCAAGTCTCTTGTTAGTTCTGTCAGCACTCATTTTGAGTCTTTAGAGAAATCAGCTGAGGTAAAGGTTCAGAAAGAGTTTTTGGATAAGAGATTCTCTGAGTTACAAGGCCTTATAACCAATGATAGGAGAAATATGGATATTGGGATAAAGAGCTTAGAAAATTCTCTTAAGGATGGAGGAGAAGTATATAAATTTTGTATATCCTGGACTAAAGTAACAAAGGATATTGAGAAGAAAGTGAAAGAACAAGAGGATAAACTGTCAAGCCTCTCTCAGAATTTTGATCCTCTCACTGTATCCATAATAAACCAGGAATGTCAAACTATTGTAGTCATGAATGAGATTAAGAAACTTGAGAAGGAGAGGAAGAACATATTAAGCAGAATGGGTGAACTTAGAGGGATGATTATCCCTAAATTAGAGGCCATGCATGAGGCCCTAACTAATGCCCAGACCATAGCCCAAACCAGTGATCCGACAGATCTTAAAAGAGCATAAGCTTTTGCATTCCTATTAAATGGTCACATCTCAATTTTGGATAGGATGAAGCAGAGTTGGGCAATAGAATTTGCCCAGTTGAAGACATCTTTTGCAAATATACTTCAGTATATGTAAGTATAGCATGTATATATACTTATGTGGCTAAGTATAGATTATTTTTGAGAAATTTTGGTGTACGGACCCTACCCTTTGCCATTGATGTCAAAGGGGGAGTGAGGAGCAGTGAAAAATGTAGAATCCAGCTAAGGGGGAGCTCCAGTAAAGTGTACAATAGAACAGAGCATCAACCAAGGGGGAGTGTAGTATAACACTTAGTCATTTTTCACTAAGTGTTGCCATCAATGCCAAAGGGGAGATTGTTGGCAAGAGACACTGTGTGGCTTCATTGGTGTTGTCATTGATGGCAACAAAGACCATTCCACACATCCGCATGACATGGTATATCTTTACCGGAAGTCAAATTGAAGAATACTTTAGTCTGGTAAGTAAGAACAAAGCATGCAGCAAGGTCCGACAGTCAGGTCCAGATCTCTTAAAGGAAGTATCTTTGTAAAGTGCGGACTTGGGGAAGTCAAGAGGAATACCTTGACTGATAGATTCTAAGGACTGAGCCTCTGGTGATGAAAGAGTGAAGAGATATGAGCATCTAAGTATTGGGGTCCGGTTTGGCAGAGTAGACAAAGGAAGAACTGACCGACAGAGCATCAGAATTATTCTGGATGAGATATTGATGGTGATCAAGGTTCTTAAGGTATCATCTATGTTTGGCTGACATGTTAGATGACTTCTATAAGTATCTCCTTGATTCGCATCACTTGGTAAGCAAGGATTCTGTCGACAGACTAGAGTTTGGGAAAACATTGACTATTTCGAATGCCGACTAGAAAGAGGATGAAATCCTTTCTACGGATATATTTATAACAGATGGATTTAGATTAAAAAAAGCATCATGGTGTATTGTGTGGTGTGAAGAAAAGTAGAAGAGCAGTGTTAAGGTAGTAAGACAGGTCCAGAATGTAACAGGACAGCAGCACCTAAGAGAGTAAGAATGAAGTGCAATAGATCAGTATATTGGGCTTAACCAGAACTAAACCTCAGCATATGTGGATGCTTCTCATCAGTTTAAGTATCTAGTTTCCTTGTATAAACTATTGTAGGTAGTGAGCCTCTTGTGAGCAGTGTGCTCGGGTAGTGAGCCCTAATTGGCAAGTGTCATTTTGTACTATCTTATTCTTCTAACAGAGAATACAATCTTGGGTTAATCACCTTGTGGTTTTTCCCCTAATAGGGTTTTCCATGTCAAAATCATTGTGTCATGTGTATTGATGTTATTTCCATTTCATGGTTATGTTTTCTTATTTAATTTAATGTTGCACTAATTGATAAGGAAATTTAGAAAGCTGAAATAATTAAGATAACTGATTCACCCCCCCTCTAAGTTATCAACAATTAAAAGATAATTGATTAGTAATAATTCTCTTATTTGACCAAGTAAAATTTTCATTTTTAGTGTGGATATCAATTAGGAAAACCTCATTTATAAAGTCTTTGAAATCCATCTAAGATTTGGTAGGATGAGCAATTCCCCCTAACTTCTCATCAATGCTAGAAATAGCATTAAATTCTCCACCTAATATCACCAATTTATCTTTAAGGAGGTTTAGCATTGAAACAAGTAAGTTCAAAAGATTCTTCTTTTTAATATTGTTACTGGGGCCATAAATGTTAAACAACCAGAAAGAAAGATCTAAGAATCAACTCTAAACTATAGCTAACATCCAACAAACTCCTAAAGAGATAAGTTTTATAGTCACATTCTTGTTATTCCACAAAATAACCAAGCCACCTAAAGCACCAATTGAATCAACTACTAAATATTTTCAAGTATTCCACTCACCCAAAATAGATTTCCCAACATCTAAAGATAACTGTGTTTCCTATAAAAGAACTATGTCTTGTTTTCTAGTGTCTAATTGGCACTTGAATAAGTGCCTTTTTTAGGGGCATAAATGCCCCTAAAATTCTATGTAAGGATCTTCATTGCCTCTTAGGAGAGTGTCCCATCCTCCTCATTCTTTTTGATTTATCCAAAGTGGATTGAATGCCAACAACAATCTCTTCTTGGGTTTTGAAATGCTTTGGATTTTTGCCCCTCTGTTTTGAATTTTAAACTTTTTTAGTTTTTCTCCAAAGCTTCAGTTTGCAAGATAGATATTTTCTTAGAAAAATCATATCACATGCTCTCTTCAAGGACCTCATTAGCAATTTCCTCAATGATTTCACCACCCACCTTATTTAGAATTTCATCTACGATTTCATTTAGATTGTCATCAATCCCTTTTCCTTTATTCCCCATACCAAAAGAGAAACCATTCTCATTTTGTAGGTCTTCCACAATTGCTTCATGTACTATTTCTTGACTTTTCTCACCTTATAAAACCTCATTCTTAGACCTATGCACATAAGGTAGATCCAAATCACATGGACTACCAAAACCCTTAAGACATCTCTTAAGGGTTTCATATTAATCCTTTTGAGTATAGATCAGATTATTTAATGGTGCAAAGTCAACCATTTATGGAACCTCACAAGCCAACTTAGAGTTATTCTAGGAGTTCATAGTTAACCATTCCTTCAATTTAGTGTTCTCCTCCTTATTTGATTTATAAAATTTACTTAAGTGCCTAATTTGTGACATTTGAAACAAAGAGGATCAGGACTTTCCATAAAAATAGATTATTTCCAAGAACCAAATTAGGATTTTAGACATAGGAAGGAGGGGGGAACTCTAGTGATATCTAAAAGTATACATATTCTTGCATATCCATTGGATCCTTTGAATGCATAAAATCATGGGATTGAAAAATACCCACAACATTTCCAACTTTCTCCAATATATCAAGAACCCAATATTCTTTTAGAAGATTTTGAAGGAAAACCCAAACCAAAACAAAATTAATATGTGCAAAGAATGGATCAAAATTGGATTGGCAGGGTTGGGAGTAAAGTCTAGCACCATTGAGAAACCAAGAATGACATTTCAAAACTAAATCTCTGCACTCTATTGAGGTAAATAAAACAATGAAAAAACCTTGTGCAAGAATGGATATCTCATCAGCCAATGACCAATTTCTTTTTATCCAATTTTTTAAAATAGTTTTATGAGGACAAAGGTTCAAAAACTTACCAATTAAAGCTCACCCATTTAGATCTAAAACCCTATCATTCAAAATAGATTCTAAAAGATCAATCAATGTCCACCTTTTGTTTTCTAGAGAATGCTTTCTTTGATTTTTTTTCACCAAAAGGAACCCTAGAAGCATTTAGTAATCCTGGAATATTTGATATCCCCCTTGAGAAGCTTCTTCCCTACCAAAAATAATTATTATTATTCTCCTTATGTGATATTCACCCCATTTCATTTCTCTAGGTCCTTGATAAATCTTTCCTTTTCCACTCTCTTTCACCACATTCCACTCTTGTTTTCCAGTTTCTATCCATTTATTGGTTTGAAGTTTTTTATTCAAATCTAGTGCTTTTGGGTGGAAAAGCCTTAGATCTAACAATTCCTCTATTCCAAAAATATTTTTGCATATGCATCATGCATCCAACTACCTTCATTCTTATTTCCTTTTAATGGATCTTTCAAAGAACTTCTTTTTAGTGGATCTTGATTTTGTCTCTAATGGTTGCAATTAAATTTATTGCCTTAATTCAATGGCCAATCTTGTCTCTTTCATTTTCTCAACATTTCTCCCTTAATTAGTGAAACCTGAATCTCCCCATTTGTTCGTCATATTTCACAAATCCTTATTTTCCCCTACAAGAACCAATCATTCTTCTTCTACAATATCTGCCCATGATTATTTTCATTGCTCCATGGCTCTTACCAATTATACTATAAAATTTTATAAAAGTTTTGACCCTGAGATGTCTTCATTTCAATGTCAATGCCTTAATCAACTATGTTATTCTTAGTATTCTTCTATATATTTTTGCAACATATATTTACTTTAGCATATTCTCTCTTAGTTTCACAAGCCTAGTAAAGTATTACAAATTGTAACCCAGTTGAAAATTACCTTATTTGATATCTTCACCTTATGTTGATAATAGTAACATGTTATCATTCATAGTTGAATTCTTATTTTAAAGCAGGACCAATTGGTAGAGAAACAATAATTTTAAACATCCACAACTTGATGATATTCTCTCACCTAGTTTCACAAGCCCACTAAAGTAGGACAAAATATAAGGTTGAAAATTACCTTCTTTGATATCTTCACATTATGTTGATAATAAAGTTGAATACTTATTTCAAAGCAGGACCATTGGCAGAGAAACAATAATTTTAAACATCCATAACTTGATCAATTACTACTCTAAGGAAGCCCAACAAATATACCAATACATTCAACCAAATTGTAGTTGTCTTAATTCTAGGTAATTCTTTTGGTGAAAACAATCCAAAAAATTGGTCAAAGCTATGAGTACGGGATTGAAATTTTTGAATTGCTACAAAAATGAAAGAATGGTGCTTCTTTAATTATCCTAATAGAACAAATCTAAGAAATTCCAAAATGAAAGTACACATGAACATAGTTTAACTCTAGATTCCAACAAAGTTTTTTACAACTAGAATTTTCATCTCTTAAAACTACACTATTTTTTAAACTACTTGTTTTAAATATAGTTCTTCACTGATTGTGGACCAAGCCACAACTTTGCCACATGTACATTCTAGCTTGGAATTAGATAAATCATATTCTTTTAAGACATAATCACATCATGTACAATAAGTGTATAATTATTCATTTTTATTCTCTAGAAGGGACATAAATTTAAAGAAAAAATAGAGAACAAGACCACCTTATGAACATTTCTATAGATATAACCCTTAAAAATAGAGTGTTAAGTAGTCTCTCACTATAGAAAGTGAGAATAAAGAATATTTCATTTGAAATTACCACCATTTAATTATATTATATGTTCAATTATATAAGTGTTTTAGCTATAACAATAATATCCTAGTCCATCATGTCAAACATATGCGTTAGAACCTCTAAAGAAATGTATAATATGCAACCATTGTAAAATGGTCCCTTCTCTATCTTTTCAACTCCCCTATTACAACATTATTAAAGAGCTCATCTATGGTGAAGTCAATGAAAAATATCTGTAAGGGTAAAATGGTGATCAATCCAATGAATAATGTATGACCCAAACATCAACAGAATAGGAGATAACAAAGAAGATTAAACGAAAATAGCGATGAATAACACAAAGCAAACTTTCCCTGAAATCGATGCTTCTGTTGTTTGCCTATTACAACCGTCCTTTTGCAGATGAAGTGAGCCCTTAGAGAGTGCACTCTTTTAAGCTGTGTTCGAGGAAGTCGATGGTAAATGGCTGTTGTGATATGCAATGAAGATGAGCTTCAAAGCAAGTATGTGATCTTAAGCTTGTGGATGGTAAAAGGGTGCCAAAGGCGCACTGGTGATATTTCTGCAGAGTAACGATGTCAAAAGCCTAGATGATTAGAGTGGAGGGATGAAGCTTCATTTATAGACTTGGAAGAATGGGAATCAACGGTTGAGAGGAGATATGAAGATCAACGGCTGAGGATGGTTGAGGAATGTGCAACCAGCAGAAATGTGACAAGTGTCCTAGCTCCATCATGAAAGAGGGGATGTGACAACAGTGATTGGAGAGTTAACTCCATTGACTGAATAGTTAACAAACTTGATTGATCAGTTAGAAGAATGAATTATGGAACTGACTGAATTGATTGAGGGATTGACTCAATTGACAGGTTAGTTAACACTTTTGATTGATTAGTTAACTAACCTCTGATTTGAGAAGAAATAGGCCATGTGGGTGAGGGAATATAAGGTAATTAAATATTAAATATATTTAATTACATGTGCAACCTGATGAGGTGGACAAGGTGAGGTGGAAAAGTGAGGTGTAAAGGTGAGGTGGATTTTTGAATTTAGAACTTAGGATAGAGGAATTTGGATTAATTAAATAATTTATGATTATTTAATTGTGTGAGGACATTTAGAAGAATTTTAATTAAATAAATAGATTTTATTTAATTATGGAACAGTGAATCGATTAAATAAATTTGGAATATTTATTTAATTGATAGAAGAATGGAATAAATATTTAGAATATTTATTTAGGATGAATCATGTCATTTTTAGGCGTATACATTTTGCCTCTCTTTGATGCAATGCAGTTTATAGCGTTGCCTCAAAGAAATCGATAGTCTGAATGATGATACATGCCCCAGTTGGCCCCTAGTACAAGTTTAATGACGATAGGATGCCCCCTCGGGAGAGTGGACGAGAAGAAGGCAAAAGGCGTGAGGCGGACAATCTCACGATGAAGAAGGTTAAGTTTGAAGAAAATGGGTGAAGAAAGAGCCGAATGATACGCGATGCAAGAGAAAATGATAACACACACAAGCAAGCGAGCAAGTATGCACAAATGATTCAAGAACAAACAAGGTATTGCCCCTATCAAGCTATAAACCAACTGATGAATTGATAACAATATATGACAGTGTTGTCATGGTGGGGAACGATGTATCCCTAGACCAACATAGTAGGCGTGTTGTCATGGTGGGGAATGATAGATCCCTAGAGCAAACACGAAGGATAGTGTCTGGTTTCAAGAAATGAAGCATGTCGTGTAAGACGCGTGTATTGGTCTGATTTCGACAATGCAACATCCTGTATAAGACAAGTGATTGATTAACTGATCGAGTTGGTTTACAACCAGACAAAGATCAAGACCACTGATTGTGATTGGATCATTTGTGCAAGATTGACTTTAATTTGATTGGTATGGATTAAGTGTGGACCTACATTTGGATCATTGCTCAGACTGACTGGACAAGGATGAAAGATAGGATGATAGATAGAAATCTGATTGATAGAAGAAAGACTCGATAGAAGGACTCACAAGCTTTTATTTGTAATTATACTCTGCATTGTTGGATCTTTATTGCATGGGGTATGGTATGGATGTATAAATGGATATAGGATGGATGCTTTGCTTTTAGAGTGCTTTATTTCATCATTGGGCATTTTATTTTTGGTACATTTTCTAAAATGTTGTAAGTGAATACAAGCATCGAGGTATAATTGAACCGAGATGACCTGAGTACCGCTTACATGGATTGTGATTTAGCAAGTTAATGCAAGCATCTAGTCAAAATTGAATCTAGATGACCTGAGTACTTCTTGCGTTTCAACAAACAAGGATTGCCCCTGTTCATGTTATACCTTTGATGTCCTCGATGATCTTTTTCCGATCATGTCCTTAGACAAGGCTTCACATTACTAAAGTTTAATCCACAAACAACAAACAAAGAAAGTAATCATGACCCCATCATAGCATCTCTAGCTTTTGGCATCCTCGAGTAGCATAGGAAGGTATGATAGCAAAAATCCAGACTCGAATTGTTAACCATGTTTCTGATCTACAAAGCATATGTGCGTTCATATGTGTTTAGTTCTTGCCTTAATTTGCATAAAATCATTTAGAAGACCTTGGGTATTTGCTTTGCATTGGATAGGTTAAGATGCTCACAGTCAAGATTTCTGCTTGAGGCGCGGGTTCTACTTGCATTTGCTTGTTTGGTGAGAAGATTGCACAATCCTTATCGGGGAGATGGACCCTAAGGGACTGACCTAGTGCCTTGGGGGCTCATTGCTAAATGGTCTTGCCTACGTGACGACACAAAGGCAACGTAGTTCGGGGTAAACCCTAATGGACCATGGATGGACTAGAAGAAAGATGACAAAAATGGAGACAAGAAAGGGGATGAATGGGACCATAGAAGAAATGGAAGCCTCGGGGGCACATTAGAATAATGGCCTTGCCTACGTGACGGCGCAGAGGCAACGTAGTTCACTGACTTGGACCATGGACACTGACAAGAGACCCTATGCTAGGCTCACATTGAGGAGACGGTATGGGACAAAACCTTGATTGACAAGGTCACAAGGAGAGTATCAAGCCATGATAGGTAACTGTCAAGTGTTTATTTGTGGGATAGATATGGGTCGAATGGGGCAAATGGAGAAAGAATGGACTCAAGGTGATTGGATTCCCAAAGATAGAGAAGGCGGTTTATCACAAGTAATGCTTGTTTACCAGGTTTTCACCACTTGCTTTTATTTGCACGCGAAGCTAGAAAGTAACATGACACCTATTTGCCAGGTTTTCATCACGATACCTATCCAAGGTGCCTGTTTGCCAGGTTTTCACCAAAGGATGATTTTTTTGTATGTTTTCCATTTTTTTCTGATTTTTTTTTTTTTTTTGTATTTTCCCTTTTCAACTTTTTTGATTTTTTTTATTTTTGACTTTATTGTGCCCTCTTGCATTGGGGTTCTCCTAGGTATAGAACCGGTGGAGGTGCATGCTGTTGATTGGATCATCTAACAACTCACCCTCTGAAGTGGCCAACTGATATGCCCCCGATCCATAAGCAGCTACAATCACATAGGGTCCAAGCCAGTTAGGCTCGAACTTACCTTTCTTTTCTCTGTCTTGTTGATTGCGAGGGTTTTCTCTAAGGACAAGGTCCCCAACCTTGAAACATCATGGGCGAACCTTGTGGTTGTAGCTTTGTGACATCATCTGTTGATAGGCTTTAAGATGATCGAAGGCTTTCTGGCGCCTTTCTTCCAGCAACTCTAGTTCTTGTAACCTGGAGACTCTATATTCTTCATTTGATATGAGACCTTTCAACGACACCCTGAGGGATGGTAGTTCAACCTCAATGGGAAGGATGGCTTCGGAACCATAGACAAGGGCATAGGGTGTAGCACCTGTGGGAGTGCATATACTGGTCCTGTAGGCCCACAAAGCAGGGTTGAGTTGGACATGCCAATCACGGCCAGCCTCATTGACAGTCTTCTTTAGGATTTTTAGAATGGTTTTATTCGATGCCTCAGCTTGGCCGTTACCTTGGGGGTAGTATGGAGTGGAGAAACGATGTTGGATTTTGAAATGCGCATAGAGTTCCTGGACATCCTAATTTTTGAATGGTCTTCCATTATCTGTTATGATGGATGAAGGGATACCATATCTGCAGATAATGTAATTCAGAATGAAAGAGGAAATTTGCTTTCCTGTGACGGTGGTTAGGGGAACGGCTTCAATCCACTTTGTGAAATACTCAGTGGCGGTTATGATGAATTTGTGGTCGTTGGAAGAGGGTGGATGAATCTTTCCCACAAGGTCAAGTCCCCACTGACAAAAGGGCCAGGGTGTCGTTAAAGGTCTCAACTCTTGAGCAGGTGCATGGATCAGGTTCCCGTGTATTTGGCACTGTTTGCACTTTTTGACGAACTGATATGAATCCATTTCCATATTTGGCCAGTAATAACCCAAACGCATGAGTTTCTTAGCTAAGGAAGGGCCGCTGGAGTGTGTTCCGCATATCCCTTCGTGTACGTCTTGCAAGGCAGTTATGGATTCTTCTTGTTCCAAACAGCAGAGTAGAGTACCATCCAGACCACGTCGGTAAAGGGTATCGGCTATGATTGTGTAACGAGAGGCTTTTCGGATGAAAGTTCGGTTGGAAGAGAGGTCCGGTGGGAGAATATTGTCCTTGAGGTAAGTGTAAGTCTTACCGTACCAAGGTGAATCAGATCCGACTAGGAGACAAATGGAATGGGTTTCAAGGAGATCATAAGCCGGTTGCCGGATGGTTTCCACTAAGAACTCATACCGTGACTCATATTCAGGAATTTCTAGAAGAGAGGCTATGGTAGACATGGCATCTACCGCTTTGTTCTCTATCCTGGGTATTTGCTTGAAGGAGATGGTCCCAAAGTGTTCTTTGAGGTCGTCGAGCATCCGTTTGTATGGGATGAGCTTCTCATCTTTGGTTTGATACTCATCGTTGACCTGATTTATGATAAGCTGAGAATCACCGTAGACACATAGTGCTTGGATTTTCCACTCAGTGGCCATCTTGAGACCAATTACCAAGGCTTCATACTCCACTATGTTATTAGTGCATGGAAATAACAATCGGTAGGACTTCAGAATTGTGTCGCCTTGGGGGGTGATAAATAGGATACCTGCCCCCGATCCATGGTTGGTGTAAGATCCGTCAAAGTAGAGTTTCCAAGGAGATGTTGACAGAGTGAATAGAGACTCATCGGGAAACTCAAACTGCATCGGTGAAGTGTCTTGTAATGGTGCCTCGGCCAGTTGGTCAGCGATGATTTGTCCTTTAATGGCTTTTCTATCCACATATTCTATATCATATTCACTAAGAAGCATAACCCACTTTGCTAGTCGACCTATGAGAGTTGCTTTGATGAGAAGATATTTTAGTGGGTCGATCTTGGCAATGAGTTTGACAGGATGTGCCAACATGTAATGTCAGAGTTTTTGTGAAGCAAAAACCACTGCAAGGCATGATCGTTCTACCTGCGAGTATTGCAACTCGTAGCCCACTAAGGTTTGACTGATGTAGTATACAGCTCTCTCCTTGTTCTCGTAGTCTTGCTGTGCTAGAAGGGCCCCAAGAGCAATGGGTGTGGCAGATATGTATAGAATTAAAGGTTTTCCTTGGATCAAAGGCATGAGTATGGGAGGATTCATAAGATACTCCTTTAGCTTGTTGAATGCCTCTTCGCACCGCTCGTCCCATTTAAATGGAATGTTCTTATGTAGGAGATGGCTGAAAGGTTGGCACTTGTCTGCCAGCTGTGAGATGAACCTGCGGATGGCCTGCAGCTTCCCCTGTAAGGATCTCAACTATGTTAGAGTCTTGGGCGGTGGCATGTCCATTATAGCTTTGACCTTGGCTGGGTCTACCTCTATTTCGTTTGCCGACACGATAAAGCCTAGCAGCTTGCCTGATGTTACCCCAAACACACATTTCTTCGGGTTCAGTTTGACTTGGAATTGGTCCAATCTCTGAAAGACTTTTTCTAATATATCTAGGTGTGAGTCCCTTGTGAGAGATTTTGCCAAGATATCGTCAACATAGTCTTCCATAGTTACATGCATCATGTCATGGAATATAGTTGTCATGGCCCGCTGATATGTAGCACCTACGTTTTTCAGCCCAAAAGGCATGACATTCCAGTAAAAGGTACCCCATGGGCAAGTAAAAGCTGTTTTGTGTTGATCCTCTGGTGCTATTTTGATTTGGTTATACCCTGAGAATCCGTCCATGAGTGATAGCATTTTATGTCTTGCAGTCAGGTCGACTATGATATCGATGTTTGGCAATGGAAAGTCATCCTTGCGGCATGCTTTGTTTAAGTCTCAAAAATCATTTCATAGTTGAACCCGGCCATCTGGTTTAAACACTGGCACAATATTAGATATCCATTCTGGGTAATCTATGGCTCTAATGAACCCCACATCTAGCAATTTCTTGAGTTCTTCTTTGACCAAAAGGGCTATATGAGGATGCATTTTTCTCAGCTTCTGCTTTACGGGCTTCACCCCTGGATCCAATGGCAAATGATGTAGAATCAGGTTTGGGTCCAAACCTGGCATGTCAGCATATGACCAAGCAAAGCTGCCTCTCTTCTTCTTAAAGAATGGTACAAACCTAGTTTTCTCTGGCGGTGTGAGAGATTTGGCAAAGTGGATAATCTTGGGCTGCTCTTCGGTTCCAATATTCACAGGCTCTGTCGGCTCCACCACAATCTGTGACCTTTCTTGGTATATATCACTAGGGAGAGTGTCAAGCATTCCATCGTCAGGTGCCACAGTTGGGTTTTCACCATCAGATGCATCCTTTCTTTTTATTGTTGTATGATCTGACACTGCCGCAAGGCAATTTTCACTGTCAGATCCATTTTTGATCTTTATATTTTTGCAACTGGAAGGCTTGGCACCCTCCCCGAAGTAAGCCACGGTATTCAATTCTATAGCAAAACCAGCTTTATGATCTCCTTTTGGCAAGTGGTCCCTAAGTTCCATGTAATCAATGTAAGCATCATCGTTCTGGAACATATCTAATTGGGGGGTTCCTTGCAGATCCCAGTTAATAAGCTCAGGGTGTAAGAGGGGAAGGGAGTCAGATGAGAGACCTGATTCATTAATGGTGTGAATGGAAATGCTATGGGCATTAGTGGGGGTAGTGTTCTGGGTGGTACTTTCCTCCAAGTTGTTTATCACAATGGAATCTAAACTTTCCTCGAAAGCCATAATCTCGAGGGTGGGCAAATCAGACTCCAGTGGTCTGTCCCGTTGCGTTTGTCCCTCATGGTAGGGGCTAAGAGTTTGGATGGTGTCAACCTCTTTGTCGTCGTAGGAGTGCTCTGTTAGCTCATCCCACTCATACTCATTTGAATCATCTGAATCTATGTCACTATCCACTTGGCATGTTTGGATTGTCTCCACAAGGCAGGCATCTTCCTTGGCTTTACCCTTGCCTTTGTACCCTAGACTAGTTGTGTTTCTAGCCGAAGAGGATGAAGAAGGTTGTATAGGTTCAATGATTCCTTCTTTTCTGAGGCCTATGGGGCCTTGTCCTTCGTACCCCATCCTGTGTAAAATGGTCTCACCCCGCCCATAGAGTTCTGTAGGGAGTTTAGGCGGTTCTTGGGGTGTGTTTTCTTCTTTAGCATAAAGCCGCTGCAGGAGATCTCGCTCCTCTGTTTCATCAGATAAGGTCCCCCATTTTACAAAGGGATTTGCGGGAGCTACAGGAGGAGCAGATGGCTTTGGAAAATGTTTGGGTGGATGTTTGGGTTGGCCAAAAGAGCAAGGAGACAAAGGCATCTTGGCAAGGTTGAGGCTATGCTCAATGGAGTATTCCCCCATGCCATTTTCTTTTATGGTAAGTTTCAGTGGTTTGGGTCTTGAGGAGGAAGCTTTAGCAGTATGGTCTTGTTGCGGGGTAGGGGAAATGTAGGCTCTATTGTTGGGTATGACACATTCGGGTTTTGCACAGAAAGACTTGCAGTGCTGGTAGGGGTCGGGGTCGCCTTGGATGGTGACCTGCTTGCCATTGTGCGGGAACTTAATGCATTGATGATAGGTTGAGGGGACAGCCTTCATGGTGTGGATCCATGATCTCCCTAATAGAATATTATAAGCAAGCTCCTGATCAAGGACTTGGCACACCACATCTTTAATTACCGGTCCCACTTGAATGGGTAGGACAACCGTTCCCTTTGTGGTTCTTTCTTCCTTGTCATATGCCTTTATGGTAATTTTCCTCCTTGGATCAACTGCTTGTTCAGAGAACCCCAGTGCAAGGACTAGCTTCAATGTGCAGATATTTAAACCGGCACCCCCATCAATGAGAACCCTCTTGATGCGGTGCTTGTGTATGAGTGTGACAATGTGCAGAGGGGTGTTGTGGGGTTGAGATATAGAAAGATCATCTTGCTCAGTAAACGATATGGAATTGGAGGATGTCAAATTGCCTACCATGGTCTGGAACTTCTCTTGGGCCAGGTTAGTGGGGACAGTGGTTTCCACTAAGGCTTTCTCAAGAATCTCCTCATGAGAAGGAGATAGACGCAAGAGCTCCAATATAGAAATGTGAGCCGGGGTTTTCTGTAACTGGTCGAGGACATTGTACTGATGGGGGTTGGACGGAGATGGTGACGACCTTGGAGGAACGGTATTGAGTGTGACTTTACCATTGCGGGTAATTATACTACAACCAGTTCAGTTAGGTCCTGGTTGTTGGTTGGGTGAGATGACATTGACCTGCGGAATATGTTCAAAAATGTAGTTTATGGTGTAGTCAAATGGAACACTTGCATAGTTAGCATTACTCGTCCCACTGTTCTGATTTGGCTGGTTGCGATAATTGTTGTTGTCATTGCTGTTGTTGCCGTTGTTGTTGTGGCCATTGTTGTTAAATGGCCTGTTATGATTCAGAAGTGGATCCCTGTAGGCCACATGAGTTTCATTGGAGGTATGATGTTGTGTCCCTCCTTGATTCTGATCCAGTATATCTTGAATGACATTTTTGAGGTGAATATAGTTGTTAGTTGTATGCCCCCTTCCTCGGTGATATTCACAATAGTCTGTGTCCTTCTAGTAGGGAGGTTTGACTATAGGCTCGTAATCACTTGTTGGTAGTAGAGAAATTTTGTTGTTAGCCAACAACTTCCGTAGCGCAGATTCTTGAGACTCGCCTAACGGTGTGAATTTTCTTCTTGGGGTTGAATTGTACCAAGATCTGGGCTCCCAAGAGGGAGGTTTGTTGATTGCACCATTGTTTGCATCCCCCTTAAGAGTGAATATGGGTTGTTGTTTAGGAGCTGCCGCCTTGGCGTCAACTACCCCATCGTTGACCACATTCTTGTTCTTGGTCCAAAACTTTGATTTATCCGTTGTGTAATTGGAATTAGGCGTGTCCTTATATAGCTTGAGAGTTCCTTTAGTGATCATAGCTTTTTCAATGAATAGGCCCATTTCAATGACTTTGGAGAATGATGTAGGGCATTGTATCTGAATCTGATAGCTAAGATCTATATTCAAATTGTGGAAAAATATTTCCAATAGTTGCTTCTTAGGTATATCATAAGAACACTTACTAGCTAGCTATCTCCATCGTTGTAAGAAGGTGGCGAATGACTCACCACTCTTTTGTTTGGTATTGCATAGATCTAGCATAGATACCTCGTGTTCTATGTTGTAAGAGAAGTGCGTTATGAATTTATTGACAAGTTCATCAAAATTTTTGATCCCTGGTGGGAGACGCGAGAACCACTCCATAGCTTGACCACCTAAAGATCTTGGGAATAGTCTCATCAAGTAGGTCTCGTTGTGAGCTACTTCTAAACATGTGGCATTGAATTCCCGGATATGATCTCTAGGGTCCCCTTTCCCTTTGTATTTGTCGAACTTTGGGACTCCGAACTGAAAGGGGAAGGGTTTCATGACCAAACTTTTGTCAAAAGGATATGGAGCTATATCTTCCAAAGAGTATTGCTTGGAACTTGTACCGGTCTTAAGGTTGGATATTTCTTGTTTTAGACTTTCGATTTGTTGTCTCACATCATCCATAGGAGCATTTTGGTCTATGGGTTTCTTGCCTCTATCATTTGCATTCGGGACTATGTCATTCGTGCCTCTCTCATGATCATCATGTCTCCGCTCATGATCATTGTCTACATTTTCCATGATGGAGCTTATGTCAAAGTCTGCGGGGAGTTTGACTCCGAGATTAGCAAGATGGTGGAAGTATTTATCGGGGTCTTCAAGGAGCACCCTCTCTACCAGGCGTTGGAATTTTCTATCTTGGATGTGCGCTACTAATTCTTCATGAGAAATTTCTTTGTCACCACCACGTGGTGGGGCAAGGTGATCAAATGCATCGGCCATTTCAATCTGCTTGTTGTACTGGGATCGAGTAAGAACCATGCAAGGTGGGGTGGGATGATGTGGACCAAGATTAGAAATTTTGGCGAGGTGCCGACTGAGACTGTTGTGAATAGGATACCTAGGACAAGATTTGGACAAAGGATTCTCTCGCTCAATGACTTCAAGTAAGACGGTTGACACAAGATGTTGGCCGATAGTAAGGGTAGTCAATACCAGTCTTACTGTGTAGGGCTTAGTCGTTCAACAAGACTACTAGCAAAGGTACGGTGACCTACTAGGCTTACGTGAATTCACTAATGACACGAAAAAGGGACCTATGTCGAATTGGTATGGGACAAACTAACTTTGGGACAAGAGGCATTTGGACAGAAAGTGAATGGGATAACGGATGAAAGAGAGACTTGGGTGAAATGGATGAAGACTGACTGCAAGGTTGAATCTGACCTCAGAAAGTGAAACTAGGCTGAAATGGGTGCTCTAATCAAGTGAAAATATTCTCTCAAAAATAGGGCAACTGCTCACTGTCGCATATGCGCAGAAACAAATGTGCAGCAGGAATGAACAAATGCGCCATAAGTCGCAGTATATGCGCCGTTCTGGTGAAATACAAATGCGCAGTAACAGTGTGTATATGCGCAGCAGGTCGGTACAAAAGCGCAACAAGTCGCAGTATATGCGCAGCAGAAAGGATTATATGCGCAGCTCTGAGATTTTGGCAAATTTTTTAATTTTTCTTCTGTTTTTGGTATTTTTTGGCTGGAAAAGGTCTTCTTGATCTGATAGTATGAATAAACAGCAAGAAAACACAGCAAGCACAAAGAATATTTTGTAGTTTTTCATTGTTTTTGTAATTTTTTCGACTCTATTTTGGACAAAAGCAAGCACAAAATCCTAGGTGAGAAATGGATTATAAGGGATTTGGGCCACTAGAACAAGAGGTATTTAATGCGGGCAACCGTTCAAGTGGTTACATGTGCGGCGGCACTACTCTCCATTATGAAGTCTCCCAGCCTCAAAGGGTTGTGCCTGAGAGGGTTTTGGGGGAGGTTGGCCGTCGGTGTAACATAACAGCACTTGTTGCAGGAAGTTTTCACCTCAAGCACAATTTATTTTAAGTGGCTTGGTAGAGCTTGGCGTTAGCCTGTTGCTACTCAAGGTCGTTCCCGCTTGGACAAGCGTGCATCCAAGGGCAGGCCCCTCCTAAAGGTTAAACAAATAGAATGACAAGTCTGGCACTCTGATCACCTAGAAGAGGGGAGAGCATAAGCCTATTGTCATTCGCAAGCACAGAATACACTGATTAATCCACCCTAGTTAAAAGTGAAAAACTAAATGGGCTAATCTATTCAAACACAGAACTTTGAAGTGATTTTTAGCAATATAGCAGTGGTTCAGTTAACCCCAGAAAGCAGTAGTGAGTTTAGTTTTAAATTCGCGTAGCACGAGATTGTTAACTTTTAAATTCTGGTCTCACGATATAGCAATGGTTCATTTTAACTTCAAGATCATTGATGAGTTCAATTTTAAACCGCGTAGCACGAGATTGCTAACTTTGAAATTCTAGTCTCACGATATAGCAATGGTTCATTTTAACTTCAAGATCATTGATGAGTTCAATTTTAATCTTAGATAGCAATAACTTGGAAGGTGTTTGCAATGCAAGAAAGAAATAATTGAGTTACTTTCTCCCTAATTAGAACTAGATGAAGATTTGAATGAACATCAATTTTACTTTCCCTCAGAAAATGAAATGTGAACTAATTAGATGCAACTACATGGAACTAAACTTGATCCTATCCTGCAAAAATAGCTCCAGCAAACACCTGCGCAAAGGTTAGAGTTAGCAAATTCCTCTAAGAAAGTACTAAAACCTCAGTCTGTTACAAATGCGCAGCTTCAATGATCATATGCGCAGAAATAATCAACAGAAGCGCAACAATAATGAATGCGCCGTAATATTGTACGTATGCATAGTTAAAAAGAATAAATGCGCAGTAGTAATGGATGCGCAGCAACAGTCTTCAAAAGCGCAGTAAAAAGGAACATATGCGCAATAAAGTCAAAAGCGCCGTAACAGTGAGCAAAAGCGCAGCGAAAATACACAGATGCGCAGAAAGGATAAAAGTGCCGTAACAGTTTTTATATGCGCTGTGGGAATGTTTAAATGCGCCGAAATAACCTGTGCGCGACTTTGCATGACCTGTACGGAACCTGCCTTCAAAAGAGCTCAGAATTTGATGAGATAAAGGGGCAAAGGCCCCACGGTGGGCGCCAAAAATGTAAGGGTAAAATGGTGATTAATCCAATGAATAATGTATGTCCCAAACATCAACAGAATAGGAGATAACAAAGAAGATTAAATGAAAATAGTAATGAATAACACAAAGCAAACCTTCCCTGAAATCGATGCTTCTGTTGTTTGCCTATTACAACCGTCCTTTTGCAGATGAAGTGAGCCCTTAGAGAGTGCACTCTTTTAAGCTGTGTTCGAGGAAGTCGATGGTAAATGGCTGTTGTGATATGCAATGAAGATGAGCTTCAAAGCAAGTATGTGATCTCAAGCTTTTGGATGGTAAAAGGGTGCCAAAGGCGCGCTGGTGATATTTCTGCAGAGTAACGATGTCAAAAGCCTGGATGATTAGAGTGGAGGGATGAAGCTTCATTTATAGACTTGGAAGAATGGGAATCAACGGTTGAGAGGAGATATGAAGATCAACGGCTGAGGATGGTTGAGGAATGTGCAACCAGTAGAAATGTGACAAGTGTCCCAGCTCCATCATGAAAGAGGGGATGTGACAACATTGATTGGAGAGTTAACTCCATTGACTGAATAGTTAACAAACTTGATTGATCAGTTAGAAGAATGAATTATGGAACTGACTGAATTGATTGAGGGATTGACTCAATTGACAGGTTAGTTAACACTTTTGATTGATTAGTTAACTAACCTTTGATTTGAGAAGAAATAGGCCATGTGGCTGAGGGAAAATAAGGTAATTAAATATTAAATATATTTAATTACATGTGCAACCTGATGAGGTGGACAAGGTGAGGTGGAAAAGTGAGGTGTAAAAGTGAGGTGGATTTTTGAATTTAGAACTTAGGATAGAGGAATTTGGATTAATTAAATAATTTATGATTATTTAATTATGTGAGGACATTTAGAAGAATTTTAATTAAATAAATAGATTTTATTTAATTATGGAACAGTGAATCGATTAAATAAATTTGGAATATTTATTTAATTGATAGAAGAATGGAATAAATATTTAGAATATTTATTTAGGATGAATCGTGTCATTTTTAGGCGTATACAATATCCACTATTTTTTCCCATTGATAAGATAAGAAATTTTTTTTTTTTAATGCGCCTGGTAAACTTTTTAACGTGACCGGCGATGCTGGTGCGACACGCCCTCTGGCTCCACGCGAATGCTTTTTGCCCAGAGCAATGAACCGGTGAGGCCACAACTGGGGGACCTCATCCCCTAGGAAGAACACTTCAAACCCGTGAGCTCATTGGCCCAGCGAAGGCGTAAAGCCTTGCGAGCTCATTGGCCCAGCGGGGGTTTGAACTCTGGTGGCCGCCACTACATCCTGAGCGACTTAACCTCCGAACCATGCCATCATCGGCATTGATAAGATAAGAATTATTATAGCTTGTGTAAATAGAATTAATTATAATGTTTGTATTGTTCTCCAATCTTATATTTGTTTGGTAGATGCTTTGTGTATCTTTTGTTAATTGTAAATCACAAGACATAACACTATCATATAAGTTGTTATTGATAACAATTTTGTAAGCAATTTTAATATGGATAAGAAAAAGGCCTAATAGTCCACCATGAGCTATGACCAGTGAAACTTTACCTTGACAAAGAAACATAGAACTAGCAATTGGACCCATAAGTTCAATGGGCATGCTGATAATCTTGTACAATCAAGCAACATACAAAGCTTTGGCCTACTTGCAAGGCACCTACAAAGGCAGTGTCATATACACCCTTTAGACAAAATAAAAGAACAAAAATAAAAACTACCTAAATATGTACCTCAAAAATTTCAAAAACCTCAATTGACAAGCACTTAAACTTGTTGAAGGATTTAAACTTATTTTTGGAGTTGTGTGTGGAGCTCCCTCTTTGGTCCCATAAACTCAAAAAGACTTAATGTGGAGGAACAAGGATAAGTGGTATGAGCTTAGGGGTTCCATCAGTCGGATGGCCAAACATGTGACCATGGGCTTCCACTCTAATCTTCAGGTTGCTAGTAGTGAGATGGCCAGAAACACCTTATTCAATGTCAAGACTGTTGTTGACTGTTAACAGGTACTCTCCACTAGTTACCATGTAAATGTATGAAAGAAAGGAAGTTAGACAACTATTTGTTTGCTTACATTGAGATTAACAAAAGAAGATAGATTGTGAGCATTTATTGAGAAGTCCACCAGTAGGAATTTGTAATCGACATCCTTCTTATGAAAGGAGACCAACACATTTGTTGTGCATGTGGAGGGCCTCTTAATACACTAATATATTTAGCATCTAATATTAAATTAATACTTATGTTCAATAAATATAGCATATAGTTTTGTAATATTTATAATTATGCAATACAAATAACATATAAATAATGTAAGATGGTTTGGCATATCTGAAATTTATAATGGGAATGAATATGATAATATCTATTTCAATACTAATACATAACGTTAATCGTGTTTTCAGAAAGATAGATTATTGGTATTGAACATTAATCCTTGAGCCCCTTTAAGAGAGTTAACGGTACATTGAATACTCAAAACATTACTTATAATGATGGAGATCGTATTATACATGTAAACTAAATCAAAGATTGATATGGGTTATAGCTATGCACATTTAAAATAGGTATAGTCATCTGATATGAAAATTTTAAATATGTATCGCATGTTTAAACTTATAATCTTTCCGCTTCGAAATAGATCAATGACTGAGGTGAAACCCTAGATATCAACTTCTAAAGATTTGGAAAAATCCATATGAATCAGGGTTTTGAAAAGGAGGGGTGTGTGAATCAGGAGGGAGATCAATCGTTCATTCATTCCTTCATCATGGGGCATATGCAGTTGAGGGTACTCTCTTTACTCTCTCTACCCCACCTCTGAGAATGAAAAAATGGCAACAAAAGGGGAAAATGACGAAGGGCGGAAAATATCCCAACGACAGCTAAAAATTTGGCAGATTTTTACTGGTTTAAAATAAATAGTGGAGATGATTTCAATTGTCTACCTTCCCTCTCCGAAAATTCTCACCATGGGAGATCCACATGTAAGTTGCCTATCAAATCAAAGTTGAGCGATGGATATTGTTAAAACAAAAACTAACAACATCATTGCAAATTGTGTGGACAAGATCATTTTGGTTGTAGTCCTTTTGATCTCATCCTTTCATGGTGTTTGCCTACAACAACAATCATCATGTATGTGGGTCATAGATCACTGCAACCTCCCATAGTTACACTCAAGCCTATTTTAAAACGTTTTCTATAAATAAATGTTTATATATATATAATTTTAGTAAAATATACATAATATAAAGTATTATAATAATATAAATTTATTTAAATTAGTTAAGAATTATTTTAAGTATATTTCTTAAATATAGAATAATCTCATCCACTCCTTTTCCATATAATGGAGACCTGTTGGAGATGAAATCTATCATGCATTAAACATGAAGAAAATTGCAAACTCGTGGATAATTTAGTCAACATGTTGCACTACTTTAAAAAGACCACAGGTACGTTTGTAGACTTCGAGGAGAGGTGGAATCTGGAATAATGCAACATTTTATTTTGGCTCAGTACATGCCACGAATACCTAACACATGACGATATTTATTACATTGAATTTCAGAGTTATGTGGCCATAACTACGAATAATAAAGGAAGTCATAAAAATAAAACTGGTAAAAATTCGATGGATCCTCATCCTTATAGGACCATTTTTAGCAGGCCAGAATGAACAGGAAACAAAACATGGAAAAATAAGATGGTGACCAAAATACTGCTGGCAACCGACGACGTCATTGCAAATTGTGTGGACAAGATCATTTTGGTTGTAGACCTTTTGATCTTAGCCTTTCATCTACATAATTCATGTAGTGCTGCTCACTACAAGAATGCTTATCAGCATAAATATGTTAATGAAAATAACAACAATCATTAACAATTTTAGTTTGAATGTGAAATAAAATATTTGAATCTAGTGTGAACCAAAGCTTTTGCATTTAAGGTCATCCTTATTAAATACTTGCAAACATCTTATTTGTGAAAACAAGCAGCTCCAAAACAACACAAAACTACAAAGGGAGGGTAAATCTTGATGACACTAATAAGAAAAGAGCTTTTACCTACTATAAACATAAACCAATATAATAGAGAAATCTAAAACAATAGAGTGTAGAACTTCCAATCCAATACACAATTTTATTGTCATTTTCTTCAATAGGGGAGAGGACCCAGTAGTGGTGCACCCTAACTTCACACCTCTCAAAATCATACGTGGGAATTTTGAATCACTCCAAAAATTTTACAGTAGCTTACTTGGTAACGCCCTTGCTTATAACTAAGGTTTCAGGGCCACATCATCAAATATGATGCCACATCAGCATGCTTTTTGTTGACGTGTCAAATAGTTCCCCAAAAAAAAGTGTGGACCAATAGGTGTGCATTAAGACCTCCTTTGATGGTGCACTGATGTGGCATCACATGATTGGTTTCTTTTTAAATCTAAAGGGCACATTTCATTCAATTATTAGTACTTATAATAACACTAACAACCTTAAACTCACAACTACTAGTACTAAACTTTAAAAATATTGGACCTTAAATGTACATATACTAGTACTAAACTTGAAAAATATTGGGCCTTAAATGAACATATACTATCTCAGCGATTGGAACTATCCCACCTATTGGGTCTTCTCCCCTAGTGTAGAATCAACAATATCTTTGTGAGGAAGGCTTTCAAAAAGGAGCAATCAAACTAGTAATAGAATATCACGTCAGGACAAAGATGAGCATTGAACCATAAACAATGGCCTCACCATAAAACATGGAAGATGCATATCTTCTATTCTAGGCAGTGAGCACAACTCATTCCCAACCCATCAACAAAAAACTGTGTGTGACCTAGGCACCTGCTTAGGACACGTGTGTTGATGTGTTTACATTTCATTTTCTGTTCAAGTATAAATGTTACAATTATTTTTAAATTACTATATTTTTTCTTATCAACCAACATCAAAGAAAAATTCTCTAGCAATTAAGAAATTTATAAATGCTCAAGAAAAAAAAAAGAAAAAAACATTAGCATTTTGTTTTATTTTTTGTTATGCATAGTCTACAATGCAAACAATAAAAATGATTCATGGAAACTACAGTCCAAAGGATTGATATTTTGAATGTGAAGGAATTTATATGCACTCTAAAGATTATTAAATAGAATAAGATGTTTAAGTTCAATGCAATTGGATATAATTTGTTTGCACACCAAAGTAATAGCCAAGCATATCCTTAATTGACGTGACGATGACAATAAGGGCTCAAAATATTTTATCCAATCAAAATACAAGAAAATTTGTTAGTTTATGTATTATTTGGTTTAAAACGAGCTTCTTTGGCTATTCAAACATTATAACAGAAACTATTAAAAAAAAACCAAAACCTATTGACCACGGTTTACCTAATTACTCGCTCGTTAAAAACACAATTGGCTATAATTTGTTTGCATGCCAAAGTAATAGTGAAACTTAATTGACATGATGATGACAACAAGGGCTCAAAATATATTATCGAATCAAAATACAAGAAAAAATATTTATTTTTGTATTATTTGGTTTAAAATGGGCTTCTTTGGCTATTCAAGCATTATAACAAAAACTTTTTAAAAAATAAACAAAACCTATTGACCATGATTTACCTAATTACTCGCTCATTAAAAACTCAATGGATACAATAGTTTTGCAAGCAAGAACTAATAAAATTGACATGGATTAAATTTGGCGATTAACCTTATTTGTTTATCATGGATTTCCATCTAAATGCTAGATCAACTCATCATGAAAGAAGGAAAAATAAAAAACCAAATACATATTTGTTACAATCTTTTTGAATTTTTCTTTATATATAAGAATCTTCCTTTTTTTAACAAATAGAATTCCATTATATTACTTTATTAAAGACATAATATTCACCATAAAAGAATAGAATGAAATCACACCCCGAAATCTTCAACTCCACCTAATTTTCAAACTTTCCAATCCCACCCACATGACCATCAAATTTAACCCCATATCTTTCAGTTCCACCTACTTTTAAAACTTTCCAAATAGCCATCAAATTTAACCCTATAGAATTCCACCTAATTTTAGAACTTTCCAGATAGGACGCATATGACCATCAAATTTAACCACGAGTGGAAGTATGGAAGCATACATCAATCATAGTGGCATGCATTGAGAAAGGATAAAACGTTTTTTCTCCATCCCCATCCAATAAATATTAGAAAAAGACAGCACTGAACCATATTGTAACACATACAAGTCCGGCGGAATCTTTGGGTATAAGCCAAAGACGTAACTATAATAGACGTAACACTACACGTGCTCTTATGTCAAAAGCTGAATAGGCAGAGAAACGTATTATAAAGCAGTGCAACTTCCTATACTTTAAATCAAATGACACATCAGTGCCACGTCAGGGTGGGACCCACCTAGACTATGGGAAAAAGGCATTCCACCACACTGTGGGACCGTACACACATCACATGCTATGCACCACAACAAGATCTCGTGACCCCACTTTTTCTCTTCCACGTGATATAAATGGCATTGCACCATCACTTGTCCTCCTCTTTCCAAACACAAACCAGACAAAAACTTTCATGTAAATCCAACCTCTTTTACCTAATCAAAACATTCCACCTCTCACCATTATAATTGTTATAGCAGACTAGGAAATATGACTAGTATATTGATATTACAACCGCTAGTCATGCCCACTTCTTAGCCACAAGATGGCCTATGATCTTAGGCATATATGGTGTGAAATTATAGCAATGTTGAAAGAGCTAATGAGGTATAATGATTATGGGTACATAGATGGCACCAATGGTGATCATTGGTGTATGGAATGGTGTATTATATGATACATATCTTGATTGTGTCTTTACATAAAGATGATGTGGAGGTGTAATGATTATGTTGATTTAGATCAATTTTAAATCATAATAGTTATATATTAATTATATATTAAAGTGTGTTTGTATGATTTTTATAAGTTTTTTTCTTCCAATATGAAACCATATATGTAATATAGTATTGAATGGGGAGTCCCCTTGACCAATGATTTATTTGTTCTATTCGGCATCCACCTACACATTGTTTCATAAGAATATAAGCAACAGTGAAGTGAAGTTAATTTGAATTAGTGAGGAAAGTAGAAGAAAATGTGTCTCTCGGTGTGTTACGAGGACATAACTTGTTGTAGATATTTAAATAGTAAGCATGGTGACCCTACAAATAGCAAAATAATAATAGTTTCATAACACTTTTATTTTCATCAGCTTTGATATTTGAGCATGCTACTCGAGTCTTCTTTTGTTAAATATGTATACTATTAGGTTCAATTCGAGTGCAAACCATGCATCATGCAAAAGGCAGAGATTTTCAATGCCTTGAAATTGATTTGTAGGGAACAAAACCTTCTAAGTAAAAACAAAACGCTCTCAAGATTTCCATATTTTGGATGCTAAACTATTATTTCAAGAAAAAATCATATGGCTTTTACCTCCAAAGCAAGTTTGAGCCATGGTTTATTCTCTTAAAAAAAACTTCAAAGTACTTTATTTGAGATCTAAACTTGAAATCTTCAAAGAGTTGGTATTGTGACCCCTAATCATTGGGAGCACAATCATGGTTTTAGATTTTCATGGTGGCTTATTTTAACATTTTCAACTATTGTTATCCAACGTTTGTGACTTAGTCTTTTCAAGCATGTAGCCAAATTTTGAATTGGGTCTTACTATTCAATTCTTTGAGCTTAAAAAGAGACTCAATTCCAAACTAAAACTTTAGTTTCTAAGTGATGTTGAACTACAACATTCAATCTCTCAATTTCAATGCTTCATATTGGGTAAAAGCACAAAGTTATGTCACACTTTTGGCCAAATAAATAGTTTCTATTGAAACCATTTCGCCCTAAATAGTTTTGAGCGAAACAGTTTCGCCTAAAACCACATAGCCCCTATGTGGCATAAAGAGTTTCAACTGAAACTTTTTCGCCCAATTTTTTTAAATTTATAAAATTTGATTTTAAATTTGAAAAGAGTATTTATTTACATAGAAAACTTTGGGCCAGAGAGTTTCACCCATAACTTTTCCTAGTGAAATTATCTCACCTGAAATTGCCTATGTTGCATCCCATGTGGTAGCCAACCCCCCATTTTCAACAAATTGAACAAAATTCCAAGTTCAACTCCAAATTTTTCCAACCAAAGAGTATTTTCATGAACATTTGAAAATACCCTTTGGTAGAGCTCGAAGTCTATAATTTGAAAATATATTTTTTAATATTTTGATTAGTTTTATTAGAATTATTTTAAAATTTATTGCAAGTAGGTTATTATAATCTTGATTAGAAATTTAAAATATGGTGCACTAGAGGAGAGAATCCTCTCCAAGATGGTATAATTTGTTTTTTAATAATAAAAAATTTATACAAAAGTTGACGTCCTATGAAAATTGTGCCAATTTAAGTAAATTTGACTTTAAAAAATTATTAAAAAATAAATATACACCAAAAATTAATTTTTTTCCATGCATTATATTTTCAAGTTACCTAAGCAGGAATTTTTTTTTTAAATTGTTTTAAATTTTGTGACATTCCATTAACCTCACTTTTTTCAACTTATAAATTGTTTTAAATGTCACTTTTAGGTGCTCCAAGTTGGAAAAATGTATTTGTGTTGGCTATTTCCTTTATAAAAGTGTGACACAACTTTCTATTTTTACTCTATTATAAATTCAATATCCAAATAACATGAACAAAACCTCTTGACCTTTTAAACTAAAAAAATCCTTTCTTTTTAACTTTTTAACTTTAAAATGGCATGATTCCAAACAAAACTTAAATCTTTAAACAATTTTGAACCTCTAATTTCTAGGCATCAAGGGTTGGAAATTTAACCACAATTCCTAAAGAACTTCAAAGAGACCTTCATTTCAAATACTAAATTTGAGCTTTAACCATTTTTAAAAAGGAGCCACACCTCAAATTATAAGCCATATATTTCAATCTATAACCTTCAATCTTGAGATCAAAACTATCAAACATTTAAAACCATAATTCTGATTCTTTTAAGACTGTGCTTGGAGATTCAAACTTCAATTTTTGGACAATCAAAAACCATACACCTTAAATAGCATTTAGGCGAGACTCGAACTAAGAGGTATACTTATTGTGTATTATGGCCAACACAAGTTTGAACCCCAAGAAGAAATAATATAAATTATAACAAAAGACAATGTTATATTGTACAAAGATGTCTTGTGTTTGAAACATCACTTGCAAGCTTGTAAGTGTGAGAGAGGAGTCACATTCACATTCATTCTATCTTGATTACCTTGATAACAACAAATAATTAAGGTGGTAAAAGTGAAAGGGTGGCCTGATCTAACACAATAGTGTGTTGAAAGATAATGTAAACTATTGAGTTTGACATTTTCCATGTATATTCAATTTATAATTTTTTAACTCTTTTTATTATTTGTAGTTTTTTCAATTAGTTTTTTTTTATTTTTTCTATTATTTTTTATTGAGTGACATTTTACCATAATGTATATCTTTCAATACAAATAATTTTTTTCATGATTTCTTCGAATTAGATAATTAACTCCAATGTCTATTGGCTGGATATTTTTTAGTAATTATTTATTGAATATTTTATTTATTATTATTTTTTAATTGGTAGTAATAAAAATTCTAGACCTTCTTAGCATATATCATTTTTTTCATTGAAACAAAGACATACATGTCGTATATGGTGCATATTTAAAAGTTTTTTTTGACAAAGTTTGTTATTTTTCCTAGTGTTTTGAATAAAGGTCATTGTTTTTCATAATGGACCTATGTTCATTATAAAATTAAAAAATATATAATATTAAAAACATAATACATATTATATATGTTTAATTTGAAAAGCTAACAATGAGAGTTACACAAGTTTAAAAGTGGTGTCTTTGGATGACTTCATTTTATCCCCCAAAAGGTGAAGCAAAATTGCTTTGTTTTTCTAGCATTTTTACAACACTGAAGAGAACTGGACACATCATTCAATTATGAGTTACAACTAATAGTTATGTTAGAGCATTATTCCAACATGTAGGAGGAGCCTCGGACATAAACCACAATGATTATTGAAGGAGGCACCCCAATCAACCACCTAAAAGAACAAAACCAACCACTGTCCAACTACACACCCTCCTCAAATTGCCATAACTATTAAGTTGTTTAACATGATGAACTCAAATACACTCCTCATCGCATCTCTCCATACTACTATAACAATTGCCTCTGCCCAAGCCGATGGATCACAAACTGGACAAAGCAAAATAAACTTACATAGTTGATTAAACTAGTGACCTGTTGATTCTTGTATTGGTCTAAGTGAAGCAATATGATGTTTAGATTGCTTAGCCATATGAGGCAATTCACTCACTTGTTGTATTGTGAATTTTCTCAATCTCTTCTAGACTACATTAGATTGAGATGAAACCTACTCATCACTTGAACTACATGGATTTACATCATGAGAATAACATAGGAGCCTCTAATGAGGACTAAGCCTCCATGAGCAAATAGCATAACAACATACAAAGCAAGCCAAAAAATACTACCTATCAAAAGCTTACAGAACTTGGAGTCTCGAGTCATCTGAACACAACATAAAGGAATAAAGATAATAGGTTGTGCAAATAAGATGAAGGATAAAAAACTAGTCATGATAAAGAGTCTACCACCAAAAAGAGACCTCAAAAGTTCCCAAAACTGGCATCTCTCCAAACAAGAATGCCTAGTTCCAACCCAATTCCCCTGCTCTAGAAAATGAACATATGTTTTTAATTGCTGATTTGAAAATGATTTTTCTTCCTTTAGGCAAGAAGACTGTTGAATTGAGCTTTGATCTGATCCAATTGGAAGGCAACACTAGAATTGTTGTTAAACGAACTCTGTAGTTGGGAATAAAAGGCAACAATTTGCAAAGAAATGTTAGAGTAAAGTTTCACAACTTCAATCATCAGGTGAGTATTAAACTTATAAAAATAGTTGTGCATCTAATTTTCCATATGTGTGAAAGGATGACATGTCTTGCAGAGTCTGCAACAATTTTTCACAAGACCAAAGCCAAGATTTACACATAGTTTTTGAAGTTTTAATCTAAACTCTAGTGGTAGTAGACTTGAAATTTACTTTTTTTTATAGTATGGGGTGAACAATAGACGTAATATGATTTGACATGTGGTGGATGCTTTATGAACCAATCAACTTCACCAATAAATCAAAGACTCTGCATAACAAAAATTATAATTTTAAAAAACATTTTATCAAACTTAAATTTTTATATATTTAATAGAACATATGGATAAGGATATGGATGTGGATGATGAAGATGTATAATTTATAATATACGTTATATATTTAGTTATAAAATTATCATTTAGATTTTTTATTAAATATTTTTTTAGAAATAAGTGTGTACAAATTTTTGCGTCAATATTTAAAATGTTGGTGTAAACATTAATACAATTATTGTAAGAATTTTATTAAATATATTTTTATAATCTATAAATCTTATATTTATTATCTTTACACTTTTCAAGAATAAAATTTATTTTTTAATTTATTAAAAATAATTTATAATTACCAATTTATAAATAAAAATTGTTCATCAAACAATTTACCCTTTTATCTTTAATAGTCATTTACAACAATTTTTTTTTATATTTACAATATATTTTTCCGTCTTTTTCTCATTCAACACTTTCCAATTTTTTTTTTTTTTAAAAATTATTTTATTTCCAAATTGTTCATCAAAGAATTTACTCTTTTTACTCTTTTATCTTTAATAGTCATTTAAAACATTTTTTTTTTATATTTACAATATATTTTTCCATCTTTTTCTCCTTCCATTTCCATTTTTTTTTTTTTTTCATATTTTCAATTTTTTTTGTTTTATTTTTTATTTTTTCCAATTTATTTTTCCGTTTTTATGTTTTATTTTTCCAAAAAAAAATTGTTTTTATTTTTTATTTTTCTAATTTCTTTTTGGTTCCATAATTTTTTTTAAATTTTCTCGAGCTTTTTCTCCAACGTTTTTAATTTCTTTTTTGTTTTTGCTTTTCTTCAATTTCTTTTTTGTTTTTATTTTTTATTTTTCCAATTTTTTTTGCTTTTATTTTTTCCATTTTTTTATTTTTTTCAATTTTTTTGTTTTATTTTTAAGATAATTTAAACTTAAAATGTAGTCTGAGCTTTAGGACATAAAAACTAGAAGACTGCCTACAACCATAGCCAACAAAACATAAATATATTAAAATAAAACAAAACCATTTAGGAAGCTCTGATTCTCATTAAATACAGTAAAGCTTTTGGAGAAAAGGCTTTGGAATTATGAAGGTAACCATTACATTAGAAGTATATTGACATCAGAACTTCTGCATTTGCTTTTTATGGCATGCAACTTCACATTCCCAAAGTGAGGCCTAGCGACTAGGACTCCAACTACTTACAGGGATATTTCAATTACCCTTGAGATGTGTCTATAACCTGATTACATACATTCCTAAGGCTGCTAATCGATCTGTACACATGGCTCTACTCTTCCAGAAAAATATGAGCTTGGAAAGAGAATTATTTTGGTAATGTCTCCCTCAGTTTGCCTAAATGATTTTCATTAGACCTAACATACAGAAACTTGACATGACATCTGGCATGGTGGTTGAAAACATCAGGCCACTTCTACATGACAGAACAGGCATTTGGGTTCTCATCACTGAATAGCTGAGGAGGATAGACATGTTCAATTACATACTTGGGAGCACTAAATTCATTCTTCATTTCTTCCACAGTGGTCACTGTGACTGTCTCCTCACCATCTTTCTTTTTCTCCTCTGCATCTTTTTTCTCCTCTCCCTCAACTTTTTCACCGTCTTTCTTGACTTCCCCACCTTCACTTTTCTCACCGTCCTTTTTCTCATCTGTCTTTGCTTCCTCCTTTTTCTCTTCCCCTTCTTTTTTGTCACCATCATCTTTCTTTTCTTCCTCCTTTTTATCCTCATCCTTCTTTACCTCCTCAGCTTCTTTTTTACCATCCTGTTTCTTTTCGCCCTCTTCTTCTGTCTTCTGGGGTGGTGGTACAACTTGGGCATGTTTGCCTGTCCTTCTGTACACGTAATCAACAAGTTTCTTGGGTTCTATCATTCCCTTCACAAAGACCTTATTGTTTGGGAAATCAGAATATACTTCATGCACACCTGCAGAAGATCACAGGACTGTAGTCAGTTCACTATATATACTGATTAGATGCAATGCAGGCTCACTGTACACGGCCATATCTCCCACAAATTTTAAGAAAAAAAGCAAGGAAAAAGAGAATGAGGATCTCAACACTCACTACATCACTAAGAAAATTACCCCATCTTATCTTCTCAGTTCGTTAAATTTACAATGTATGAACCAGCTGAAACCTCAATGCAAGGCTCACATTATCTCACAATATGCAAATCAGATTTAGTATTTCTGTTATGAAACTACAGTTTTACTTGTGTGCACATGGGGCCTAAGATTTTAAAGTAGATTACAGTCATATTGAGTAAACCTTTCAAAAAGCTTGTTAAAACTAAGGCAAAAAGAATAACATTAAGAACTGCCTGCTGATGTAAATATTCTTCAAAGTAGCAGCCTTTCAGGTCTGAATTGTTTTGCAGTCCATTTACTTAAGGAGAATTTAAATTTGAATAATTTCAAACATACAAATTCAATTAAGCTTTACCCTAATGTAATTGAAGCTTTAAGTGGGTGCTCTTTGATCTACACAGGCCTAAAAACCAAAGGAAAAACCAACTAGATTCTCAGTACAGCAAACAAGTTGAAACTGTACCCAAAAGTATATATGACATGTAGAAGCCTGCTGATTTGAATATTCTCCACCGTAGCAGCCTTTCAGGCCTGAATTTTCTTACAGTCCACTCATTTATGAGGGGATATAAACTAAGTTTCCAATTTCACAATATGTGACTCCCACTAAGCAGTACTGCTGTGTAATTACACCTCTACATGGAATATGCTCTAGATCTACACATGCCTAAAGTTGACATTTCTATCAAAGAGATACTGAATTAATCTATAGCCAAAATTAATTAAACATATAAATATGCTCTCTCTTTTGAATATTCTCCATAGCAGCCTTTCAGGCCTGAATGGTTTTGTAGTCAACTTATTCGTTAATACTCTAAATTAACATAATGCATACATTAATGGTGCTTTTAGATGCATTCCAATGAATTTCACTGTAATTCTTATACCTTTCATTTTCAAAATAATCCTCTGCACTTGTTGAGCACAGCCTTCACAGTGCATCCAAACCTTCAGCACAACTGTTACCACACCTGGCTGCAACACAGAGAGAGAGGGAGAATTTGAGGAAGGAACAAAATACATTCCAAAATGTATATCAAACAACTACACATCAAAAGATAAAAGGGTCATCATAAACTGAAATACCTCTGGTTTTTTATCTTTTCCCTTATCTTCCACCTTTTCTTTCTCCTCCACTTTGTTCTCCTGCTTGGGCAATGGAGATAACAGCTCTGTTTTTCTTCCACTCTTCTTCTGCACTCGCTCACATAACTTCAAAGGATCTACAATACCCTTCACAAACACCTTATTGAGCTTCATATCAAACTCCACATCCTTCACCCCTGCATTCACAAAACAGATCATGAGTCCAAGACTGATAATAAAATCAATGAATACATAATGTCTAAGAATTACCAAAAAGGAGCACAGAGAGTTTAAAACTGACCTTTATAACTCTTGATGGACTTTTTAACTTTACTAGCACAGCCTAAACAATGCATATCAACCTTCAATACAACTGGTTCAATCTTCTCCTCCTTGTTCTCCTTCACTTCATCCTTTTTCTCCTGCTTAAAACATTGTACATATATAGTATAGCACGTCAAACATATATCTAAACAAGAAGAAAATTTGTCTTAGATTAATGTAAGTCCTCAAGATTGAAGCAATCTAACACAACAAAAAAATGTCACTAGTACCTCTCCCATTGCAGCAGCTTCCTCTATAAATCACAACCAAAGCTTTAAAATGGCAATGTTGGATATATCTAAAAACCCAAGGCTAAATATGCATATCCAATGAGCACAGAGGAGAGAAGGGAAGGATTTCGATAGAGGGAGGCTGTTATATATACTGTACATGGGCACCAACTTATTTTCATTATACTATTTGTGGACAAAGATTAATTAATGGATGATAAATAATGTATGGGATGGTAGCAGCCACATAAAGGAATTCCTTCAATGTAAGGGGTCATTCTGTATTTGTTTACATATATTTATAAATAATATTTGTTTGATAAAGTCAATGCAACCATTTTTAATATTTCTCTATTTCACTTCTATATTTCCGTCAGGTATGATTTTCCACGAGAATCTTTCCCCAAAGCTTATTTCACTTCTCCTATATTTCTGTTAGGTATGATTTTACACGAGAATCTTTCCCCAAAGCTTTCTTTAATGAAAAGACTTAAACCAAATGAAAAAAATTTGGATCCAAACACATTGGTCTAATTAGGTTGGCGTTGTATTATTAAGAAAAAAAAAAAAAAAAAAAAAACTTTAGAAAAAAGTATTATATTCTTGTGGTCCTCTGGGGCTTACAATTCCATTGGATTTAACCCTAACAAGTCATTCCTAATTTCAACCTGATATAGTACCGACTTGTAAATACAATGCATGCCACGTTAATGGCTCTTAATCCATCGTACTCTTAAGGTCTTTTTACCTTATCTTCATTTTAAAGCATCTATATCAAGTCATTTCACATTCCAATCTTGCTACATTTGCTTTTCCAAAATTTCCTAAGGTTCTTAAATTTTTTCCTTATATAGATAATTATAATTTTGATTTATAGTAGTATTGGAGTATTTGGGATCACTTAGAAGTCCTTTTTATCTTTAGCAAAAGTCACCAATTATAATTAAACATATACGTAAGTCTTAAGTCTAACATTACTTTTTAAAAGTTGTTATCTTAAAACTTCATTCACTCTTTGATTTTCATTGTCTTATTTCTATATCTAAATTCAATTCACTATGTATTTTTTTTAATCCCCTGGTAAGCAAGTCGCTGTCATGGGGATAGCTCCCATTGATTAAAATAAAAAACAAAGAAATAAAATTAACCCATAAACAAATTTGGCGTTAGAGGTGTAAATACCCAAGCATACAAGCATACAACAATTCAATTTCTATTACTCTTCTTCACTATTGTTGGAACTATATCCTCCTCTTCATTATTATTAATATAGACTTTTTCCATTACCCTCTTGTATTTTTTCTATTATTCTTCTTCATTGTTGTTGGAACTGTATCCTCTGAAAATATATCGTTGTAACTAAATCCTCATTGTTGGTTCTACTTGCATGTTGATGTGGGTAAGGTGCTTCCTTCCTCCATTACCTTGTCCTCCAAGTTGGGGGATTGGTTGCAAGTTGCAACGCATTGTTTACGAAGACTCCTCGGTTATGTGCAAAAATTGCCTTATGGCTAGCCACTACACTTTTGGTTGCATGGCTAGCAACATGGAGTCTCTTAAGAATGGGAAGAAAAATGTTCTCTTGGTGCTTGATCATCCACAATGTGATGTGGCACCTCTTCCAACTTCTACACTTGGACAATTCTGGGGGTAGGGATGTTGTGGCGAATGACAACAAGGTTAGAAGGGAGGAACCCTAGATTGATAATGGTTGTAACCCCTCTTGCTTGCTTCGACCCTCGCCCAATGGGCCTTCTCCTAAAAGGGATAAAAGGAAAAGGAAGAAGGATATGAACGAAGTTTCTCATCCTATGGTTACTTATGAGGTTGGATCGGCTTCTAAGGTTGGTGGCCACAAAGTCTCCGTAGAGGGACTTCGGTCATCTCTAGAGTGGTTAGGCTTTAAGCCACCTTGATTCTATATCAAAGTTGTCCTTTGTTCTTTTTATGAGTTATTGCACATGTTTGGTGTTGTCTGATTTTTTATCGTGTTGCAGGCTTCTTGTTTTGATCCTTGTTGTTTGGTAGACTTTTTTGACTTTTTTTATCTTACTTTGTAAAAAGGATTGAGGACATTTTGAAAATTCCTACTTTTACCCTTAATAAAAAAATATATATTTCTTTTTTTTTAAATATTCTATAAATACAAAATCTTGAAAGAAACGATCCCTATTCCTCCTAACCTTTATAACTACCTAAAGAATTGAAATCTACCCACATCTATACATTGTTTTTTAAGGCCGTATTAGTGGTTTGAGCATGGCCATGTGCTTCCTATTGTAATTATTACCAACGACAACAAAGAAAAAATGAATCAGCAAGGTGATTGTACGTGAATGTGGAGATATAATAATAAACAAATCAGGACTTATTCCTCCCGAGGAACTCTATACATTTGGTACGTGCGGGCAACTAAAATCGAATCAATGGTGTAGCATTGCACCCAAAATATGTCTCCAAAAGCTAACGTTATACAGGTCAGTTTTGTATTTCCCAGGTAAGGCAACTTTAACAATGAATTATGTAGCATCGTTAGCAAACAGTTAGTACAGTAGTTGCATTATTATTCCCAAGGGAGATGACGGGAGCATGGAACCAAGTCATGAATAGTACTCATAACTAATTTAATCAATTCATAAAAAGTACTCCAAGTATGCCAGATATAAGCATCTACATGGTTATTAGATATTTTTATGCAACCCAATGATATTGACAACGTTGGTGACCTATATAAAATTATGATAGGTGGTTTATTAAGGAGACTCCTCTTGAGGAGCTGCTCTATGATGCGACAAAACCCTAATCTTCATCCTATTTGTTTAGTCTGCAATTTCCATTTCACTTGACATTTTAATCTTGTTTGTTAAGTTACAATGAAGGAGGCAAGGGAGAAGTATGCATGGCTGGAAGGTCTGAATTTAGATTTTGAAAAGCTTCTCTATAATGTTGTCTTTGAGCAACTAATTTTGGATGAGGATTTCCTGACACTTTTTTATGCACTAATCTTTTCTTGTGCATCACTCTTGATGGAGGTTGACATTTCTGATAACATCTCAACTGGGATAATAGATATCCTTAAACATAATTAAGCAAAACACCACACTAATTTTTTTAACTATAATAAAAAGATATTACATTTATAATTTCAAGTACAATACATATATTTAGAAAATGATTGTTTCACATGCGACTAACAAAATTCCACATACATCAATTGGTCGAATTTCTTAGGACTTACAATTTTACCAATATCTTTTATAGAATAAGTAATGTACTCGTGTTCACAAATCTTTGGCGATCAATTGCAGGAAAAAGAGCATCACCTTGGTGCTTTTCCTCCAACCACAGACCGACGGTCTCCCACACACCTTCCTTCTGGAAGTGGCCCTGCCCTTCACAAGGGTAATAGATAATGAGAATCAACTGATTCTTTATGCCATCTAAGAACTAGTGATGTGTCCTAGCCAATACTATCGGGTTTACAACTCTAGTCTAGCTCTAGCTATGTATGACCCAATCTGATTGTTCAACTATCTAGTACACCGTGAACCAACAATGCAAGTAGTGACTTTTGCATTACTTTAGCCAAAGATTCATATAAATATATAGTCGTATGTTCACTCACTCTTTCTCGACTTGGAGACAACATTCTCATTTCTCAATCTATGTCATATAAATAAAATAATTCTTTTCAACTTACTTATACACCATATTGGTCTTAAAGACATATCATAAACCTTATCTACTAGTCATTATGACAAGTCTAAGGTGAGAGCTTAGGTAATTATAAACATACATTGAGTCTCTCTTTGCATCCTTGCAATCATGGGTCTATGACGTCCCGTCATCTACTCAATGACCTGTCTACCTATTCTCATGTTCATTAGTGTTCTTCTACACATACAAAATTTTGACATTTAAGCCATAGGGTTTTTATAATTAAAGACTCTATTTGTCTAAAACTAGGAATATAATCATTCGACTCATAATATGTTGAAGCTTAACTATAATTTCATATACCCATGAATTGAATACACTTCTTCATAATATCAAATAATCTATAACATAACTTTCTATTGACATTGTGACTATTTCACTCAACAACCCTGTGGCTATTCTTAGCCTAAGATGGGATTGAAGATTATTTCTTGATATAACTAGAATACTTATAAATTTAAATAACTCTAGCATAGCTTCTAAGAGCTCTTTCTTCTTTATATGCTTGAAAATAATGGTCTAATGTCAAGTGGTCCTACATAATGACTTGACTCCAACTAGCTTTCTAAGCTTTCCAACACACTCTAAGCCTTCATAGTTTGATACTACTATGAGATGAGTACTTTGTTTTACAAGTACAATCATCTCTTAAGTCTCTCTCTCTCTCTTAAGTTGCATTGGCTCATAATAAAATTTCTAGCCACAATCATACCACCTTAAGGCACAGTTGACCTCTTAAAAAGACATAGTCAACTTTTCTTGTAACTTAGTTGACTTCTCTACTGATACACAATCAGCCTACTAATAACAAAATTGGCCTATATATAATACATCCAACCTGTAAATAATTCGTTTAGCCTTCTAACAATACATACGACCTGCACATAATCCATATGGCCTTCAAATAATACATGTGGCCTGCACATAATACATATGGCCTGCAAATAATACATGTGGCCTTTAAGTAATACCTTCAGTGTTCCATGCATAACACAGTTAGCCATACATTTAAAACACATGGAGTCTAAATATATGTATCAAAGTTGATCTATATACATTTATATCAATTGATTTATCTGTTTGGGTTGATCTATGTATATGTATCACAGTGGATATTTTTGTCACAGTTGATCTAAATGTAAATATAGTCACATTAAAGTTGCATACGAAGTAGCTTCATATAGTTTTCAAGGGACTTAGGCACTAAAATAAACTGTTACTCTACGTAGCCTATCAAGCTTTCTTATCAACGTAAAGAAATATATATCTAATACGTAGTCGTAAGGTTCTCTTACTCAGAGGTATCAATATCTTTGGAATCTCCAAAGCATAACTAATGACAAGGATTAGAAATAGATATAGAGTCTTACATAACTATCCTTCTTTCCCATTCGGTAAGATATACAAAAAACCTTATTCATCTGTAGAGGATACACAACGTATCTATATTTACTCATGCACAGTAATAATCCACTTGTCATACAAAAAATAAACATAGTTCTCTTTACTTCTATTGCGTACTGTTCTAATCGAACATAAGGATACTATGCATACTTCAACATATTCTATGAAAAGTAAAGGACTTACCTATATAACAAATAGGTTGTGTCTTCTCCATGATCTCTTGCTATGTCTCCTACTTCTCACAGCTTCTGAGCTCTTCTGTGCATTCTCCTCCTTTCAAAGTCCTTTTGTAGTGTCCTTACTATGTCTAGTAAACTTGGTGACAATCACACAATTCAGAGGAAAAACCTAATTGAATAGTCCACTTGGACCTTTGGAAAGACCTTCATTGAATTATCGACTAGGGCTAATAAGCTTGTGATGGTACTGTCATTGTATGTGCTTTCAAAGATTTAAGACTATCTAACTCATCCTAATATAGTGTTACACTTGCTAGGAAATCTCAAAATTGCATAACAGTAAGGAAAGTAATGTTGGTACTATTGCTACGGGTACATACAATAAAAGGCTGCAACTAATTACTATCAAGGAATGAATGCTAAAGGTAAACTTAATAGTGATAATCTGAACATACACCCTACACTCCATAGTACAACAAGTTGAAGAAAACTAGAATAACTCAAGAATCTAATTGATTGTACATTTATTAAATAACTGTTACAACAATGATAACATGCATGAAATGAAGTGAGGGACAATTACCTTGAGTGGCCCTTGCTCAAGTGACTGTCTTCATTGATCTAACTCAAATCTAGTTTCTTAGATTGACACAATCATACTAATCCCAAATCATTCATTGCACAATCTTTACAATATCACATGAGATTCTGCTGAAAGATTTTATTCATGAATTCATCATCAAATAAACATTGTCTGTGCATCTAACTAGAAAAGTTTTGGTAACTATATTTGTAATTTGAACAAAAACTAACTTCAAAAATTTAAACTACCTCAACCACCGAGCCATACATATAGGCACGGGGGAGTTTCTTAAGACAAGGTCTCTTAACTGAAATCATAAATCACCACTCCTTACATACCAGAGTGTGATAAATGCCAAAGAAAGAAGAGTCCAAATGAAATTGAGACTCCTACTGTAACAGAACTGGAATGTTGACTAGTTGAATCAGTCACGTTAGACTCCTGAATGCAACAGAATTCTTACCCTTTAATCATCTTTATTAATTGCCATCACGATGCATAATCATCTTCATCAAGTGCCTCCATGTTGTAGTTGTTGCACTCAGTTTATTTTGAAACCTCTCCTACTCTGTTGTCTCAGAACTCTTTGGTTGCGGGATGCACCTTACAGTTGTTGTGGCCTATAGTCCATCTCCTCTAGCTGCTAGAGTTGGTTCACAAAACATGAAAACAATACTAACAACCATATATAAGCATAGATGTCCTTTACAATCCATACATTCCTACACATAATCATGCAATATTCATCATATTATAACCATATTTCCATTTACTTAATATTTAGGTTTAGGTTTGCATAATGAACATAAGAGATAGCATAATGTAGAAATATGTATAAGATAATGTCTGAGAATGTCTATGAACTTGCATAAAACCATAAGAAAACTAGCTAATAACTAGACTCATCATTTCCCCCCAACTACCCATTTACTTGTCCTCAAGCAAATTAACTAGGGCTGGAGGTTGTAGTGCAAAAGTGATTTCCCTAAAGTCTATAACAACATCCACTCCTTCAACCTGTTCCACATAAAATCCATTATGATATGCCAGCCTATTCATTCTGGTAACCTTTGCCTTCTCACACTCCACATTCTTCTTCCCTGTCCAATGTGGTAACATGTATAGAAGCATTGGTGATTGGAAGGTAAGTGGTACCCATTCAAGTCCCTATCCTCTGGCAGTATCCATATATTTTCGTACTCTTTCAAACATGGCCATAAAATTATGAATAGAGGGGTTTATTTCTCTGTAACTAAGGGGTTAAACTATTCCATCTTTCTTGCACAAACTTATAAGAATTGTGGATGAGTCCAACAGTTAAATGTTGAATTCTTTCATAATCCTGCAGACTCAAGTTCATGATCTTTATGCCTACACCTTTATGATTCAGAAGTTGTTTCCATTTTTCAATGATTAATTCAGAGGTTTTAGATTCTCTCCTTATTGGAAGAGCAATTGATTTCTCTCTCTCCATATATGCTTGCATAATTTCACCCCTCAGCTTCTCATTTCTGAAATAGGATGCTAGTGCCCTTAATTGGAAATCCCCCACAAAACTTAATGGGTCCCATTCCGTGTCTTCAGGCACAACATAGTTATGCAAGTAGTACTCACATAACTGATCCTATTCTTCTAGTGTGGCATTAGTAAAAGCTTTTAGAAAAGTCATTTTTCCATTCATAGCAATTGGCTTGTTGCTAATCAACTTACTGAATTGAAAACTTAAAAAAATTTCTTGTAAAAACAAAGCATAGGTTCTGGCTGGAGGTCTGCATTTAACAATTTGGGTAGCTTTATCTACTACCTCTTCCATCCTAACTGCTAATCTTCTTAATTCAATATCTTTTCTCTCCAATGCCTGAGTATGCTCTACAACCATTACTTCTTTTTCTTTCTTCCACTCCTCTTCTCATTTAGAAAAGTCTTCAGTAACCTTCCATAGTTGGTAACCTAGGGACATGATTGTATGACAGGTTGGGGTTTTTGTGATAGGGGGTCTCTTTTCCTTAGCTATCAGTTCCTTATTTCTTGCTACAACTATTGCTAGTTCTGCAAGTATAACTAATTTTACCCCTACCCCTAAGTATTGACTTTTTCCTCCAACTCATGAATCTTTGCTTCTCTTTCCTTGTCCCTTTTCTCATATGTTTTGACTAGTTCCTCCAGCTACTTGATCCTTTCAAAAGCTTCTTGCAATTCTTTTCTGACATTTATTTCTTCTAGCAATAGTTATTCATCTCTTAAAGACTATTCAACACCAACCCCTGTGGATTCATAACCCTCACTGTCATGGTTATTTGGGGTTTTCTTTCTCATTTTCTTGGCAAAAAAATTATCCTCTAATTTTGATTCAGAGGTGGTGGATATATACCATTTCCTTTTTATGGGAACTTGTACATTTTTAATCACATTGGCCTCTTGTTCAGGGTTAGTTTTCTACTGTCACAACATCTTCTTTTTCTTCTCCTTGTTTCTCCATACTACCCCTCATAACACCTTTCCTTTTTAGGTGGTGTGAATGCTTTAGTAGTGTGGATTTCTTCTTCAGCCTTTTTGAAGGTGCAGAAGAAGAACCACCTTTCTTCTTTCTAGTTTTTGGTGTTCTGGTGTTGGGCATTTTACTAGAAGATGGGGTTTGATGTACCTCTTCTGCTACAGGTTGATTAAATGCCGCATGAGGTGAATTTTGCACATCTTGCTCCCCTATTTATCCCTTGTTGTGGCTGGGTGAAGTAGCAGGTGGAATAGGAGGAGTTTCCCTTAAAGATGCAGCAAGTGATTCTATATTCTCTAGTACTGTTGGTTCCTCAAGAATATCATTAATATTTCTACAATTCAAAAATCTTTCCCAGGGCACCTGTGGGTACTGAACCCTAAGGCTTATTTTTACTAACAAGGTAATCAAACAGTCATATGACAAAGTTGAATTATTTAACTTCCATTGGTATTCATACCCTATTCTTTTTAACAAATTATATAGAAAATTGGGTACATTGACTATTTTGTTATGACAAAGGTGACTTAATAGCTTAAGGTGCACAATATATAAAAGGGACTATCTACCATCACAAGTAATGTGCTTAATAATATGAACACAAGAAGCCCATAGCCGTGGAAGTGATAATCGCTTAGTACCTTGTGACGTTGAGTCATGGTTCTCCCCTGCCTCGTTGAACTCATCCATGGCAGCTACTGCATTTGCCTTGATAGGGAATTCTTCTCCATTCCTAGATAGACTAGACAGTTCTACAATTGCAGCATTTGAAGCATCCACTTTTAAACCCTTGATAGTGGCTTCATCATGTTGTAATGTGGCTACAAATTGCCTTGTCATGCCTTCATTATATTCTATGAGCTTCAAAAAGTAATCAAGCCATCTTGCTCTTGTGAAAAGTGGCAAGACTAACTCGTCCTCCAATATTGGCTGATGTACTGTTGATTCCCTTCTAATAAGATCACCTCCCATGCTGCCAATTTAACTCAAGGTTCAAACTTTTAACAACCTTCTTAACCCCTTGTTATACTTACGTGAACTTCAAATTCAACAACCCTCTACTCAACCCCCTATTATACTTGCATGTACTAAGCTTGAACCAGCCTGAACTAACTCTAGATTTAGGAAGTTGACAAGACAAAAGGTTACAGATGCAAAAAGGCCAAAGGAAAAAGGTTGTATCTGTCTGCATTTTGGTGGCTTTTGGTGGCAAACAATATTTTTGTTTTGAACATATACTATCTCTCCCCAACTAAAATCTGGAAGTGACCTCACTTCAATGCATTGTACGGGATGAATGGGATAATTACAAAATATGGAAATAAGATTAATAATGAGAATTATGTTGAATTAAATGCAAGCACATATCGAATGTATTGGAAAGCTATGTTAATTATGGAAGGTTATTATGCGTACCTGTTGAGGTGAAGTGAACTTAACTTAGTGCGTGTGAAGCTTTGTGAAGAGTGTCCACAACAGGAATGTGATTGGATGTGGAATCATTATTATGGGAGATGGAGTGAATAACATGTTGGCATGTGTGAATGAGTTGAGGAAGCTCACATGCAGTAAAAGGACGAATGGCGGCTACATGTGCTGGAAAAGTGGAGTAAATGCTGATGGAGTGCAATTAACTTTGTGCAAAATTTGAATGTTCTGACAGATGGTTGTTGCATGTACCTTTGTCAACAAGTCCCGAAGTGAATTGTGGTAGCTTTTTATTTTGCTTTCTACAAGTCCCTACAACATAGTGAAGCAGTTCCCATGAAGAATGTGGCACTGGTGCTGTGTGTGCACATGAAGAAGGATAAGGAATTATACCTGAGTGACCTTAAGAGGTGAGCTATGTAGCTCATCTGCTGAGTCACTATGAGAACTGGTAGTGTTTTCTATTGAGTTTATGTTGGTATCATAATTAGGGCTTGGACCATAGCAATGCATTAGAGAAAGAAGAAAATCATCTCATTTTGCTGGCTTTGTGTATAACTTCAATCTTTGACCATTAACTAGCAATGAGAATCTGACTACATCTATGGTTTACAATTTAACTACTCCATTGGGGAATACCTTTTATATTTCATAGCAGCCTAACCACCTAGATTGTAGCTTGCCTTATAATCTTTGTATTTATAATGATACAATAAAGCCCAATCATCCACATGGAATTCTTTAGTCTTGATAAACTGATCATGCCATTTAGTCCTCTACTTTTGAACTATCTCTGTGTGATGGATAGCCTCCATTCTAATTTGATCTAGCCCATTCAAAATATGTAGCCTCTCTTTCTATTCTGCTGTCAAGTCCATGTCAAGTTCTATTGTTGTCCTCAGTGTCTTATATTCAAATTCAATTGGTAGAACTATTATTTTTCCATACACTAATTCATAAGGTGTAAAGCCTATAGTTGTTTTCCATGTTTTCCTATATGCCTACACTGCTTTTGGTAATCTGGCTACCCAGTCTTTTCTATGAATTTGTATTATTTTGGTCAGATGTTCTCAATCTCTCTATTTGTAACCCCCACCTACCCATTGGCTTGAGGGTGATCTAAGGTGTTGACTTTTTATATCTGATTTCATATTCTTTAACCAATGCAGAAATGAGTCCAGAAGTGAACTGGGGACCTTGATCAATGACAATTTATTTGGGTACTCCACATCTAGTAGAGATGTATATACAAGAACTTAGCTACATTTCCATCTGTGGTAAACTGTAATGCTTTAACTTCAACCCACTTTGTCAGATAATCTATGGAAACCAAAATATATTCTTTGTTATTGGATGCTGGTGAAATTGGCCCAATGAAGTCTAGCTCCCATTTATCAAATGGTACTAGTGCCATATGTGGTTGCAAAGGCATCTCATCTATCCTTGATGGTCTTCCCATTCTCTGACATTTATCACAGCTCCTAGTATACTTTTTTGAATCCTTATGGAGAGTTGGCCAATAGTAGCATATTGTTAAGATCTTAAATGTTGTCTTTTTGTCTGCAAAGTGACCCCCACAAGGCTCATCATGGCAAGCTTTTAGAATGTCAAAGACCTCATCTTCTCTTATACATATCCTCATAATATGATTTGGACCGATGTAGAATAGATAACCAGCAACCCAAGAGTATGGAAAGCTTTTATGCACTAGCTATCTCTTTTCTCTAGGAAAGAAATGTAATGGTATCTGCCCTGCCATGAAGTAATTTGTAATATCAGCAATCCATGGTGTGTGTACATTGAGAGTAAAAAAATGCTCATCTAGAAAAGAGTCATCTATAACACCTTATTCTAATTGTGTAGGCAATCTAGACAGAAAATCTTCCACCACATTAGCTTTCCCTTGGACTTATCCACTATTGTTATATCAAACTCCTATAGTAAGAGCAACCATCTGACTAGTCTACCTCCAACCATAGGTTTGTTCATCAAGTACTTGATTAAAGTATGATCTATGTGGATAAAGACTAGATAACCAGTGATGTAATGTCTAAAATTGTTAATGGCATAGACAACTAATAACATCTCTTTCTTTGTGACAGTGTAGTTAAGTTCTGCTCCTTGTAAGTTCTTGCTGACATAATAGATAGCAAACTCCTTATTGCTTCCCTTTTGTCCCAATACAACTCCTATAGAAAAATCAAAAGCATCAATGTGTATGTGGAAAGGTAATGTCCAATTTGGTCCTCTCAAGATAGGTGCTTGAGTCAAAGCTATCTTAAGTGTCTCAAAAGAGTGCTGACATTATGTGGTCCAATCAAATTCTATGTCTTTTGTGAGCAGAGTAAATAAAGGTGCTGTAATTTTGCTAAAGTCCCAAATGAATTTCCTATAATAGCCTGCATGGCCCAAATAGCTCCTGACATCTTTTTGTTTCTGTGGCACAAAAAGTATAGCAATGATCTCAATTTTATAGGGATCCACTTGAATTCCTTCACTTGATATAAAATGTCCTAGAACAATCCCTTGAGTCATCATCATAAAACATTTCTCATGACTCAATGATAGATTCTGCTCTTGACATCTTTTTAGAACTTTCTCTAGATTGTTGAGTGTTGTTTCATATGTTTCTCCATATAGATTTCCATGGAATCATGAGCATAATCTAAGAAGATACTTAACACTGCCCTCTAGAAAGTGGCCGAGGCATTACATAATCCAAAGGGAAGAAAAAAATAAGCATAAGTACCCCAAGAGAATGCAAATGTAGTCTTACCCTAGTCCTCTAGAGCTATCTTTATTTGGTTATAGCCACTAAATCCATCTAAGAAGGAGAAGTACTTTATACCTACTAGGGAATCAAGTACTTGGTCAATGAAAGTTAGTGGAAAGTGATCCTTTCTAGTGGCTATGTTTAGCTCCATATAGTCCACACATACCCTCCATTTGCCTCCTTTCTTAGGAACAATGACTAAAGGTGACACCCATTGGTTGTTAGAAATAGGGTAAATGAAGCCTGCATCAAGTAATTTTTGTAGCTCAGTTTAACTATTTCTCGTAAGGCAGGGTTCTTTCTCCTTTAAGGCTATCTAATTGGCTTGAAACTATCATTTATGTAGATCCTATGCATGCAATGGTCTGGATCAATTCCCTTCATGTCATTGTAGTCCTATGCAAAGGCTGATGCATGTGCTTGCAGCACAGTGTTTAGGGAATTCTATTGTTCTTCAGTTAGGGCATTGTTAACATTCAACATTTTACCTGGCATGATTTCCAATATTTTGGAAGCTGATTGGACATATGAAAGGTCATATCCACTAATGTTGGGGACACATTCTTGTGGCAGTAAAGAGTGGAAAAGTTGGGATATTTCTTTTGAGTAATTTACAAGTATGATGTTATGCAATGGGTCTTGCAGGCATGATAGACAATCTTGTTGCTGCGGGTCCCTACAGTAGTTATTTTGTAGGATGTGGTATATTAAGTCATCCACATCTTGGTTTGCCAACAAGGGACTGCGTTCAATGGTCATGAGAGTTTGTAGGGAATAGTGGTCTTCTTCTTCTAGGGTAGGCCATATAACTTGCTTCTATATTTTCATGAGGTTGGGCTGGAGGATAGAGGACCAATTTTTTGGTTATAGTTCCATTTGAGATTTCATATTCCCAAACCTACAACCTATGAATACATCAACTGTTGCTAACCATGGTCTGCCTAAGATAAGTGGATATCTTGCAAGGTTGATCTTTGGCTGTAAGATTATGAAATCTACAAGATATTCCCAAGAATCTAATGCTATGACTATGTCCTCAATGATCCCTTCAGGCTTTACTATTGACCTATCTGCCAACTGCAAAACAGTTGGTGTAGGCTTGAGGTTAGGTAGCTAAAGTAACTGCATTGTTTCCTTAATCATGGTCCATTAATGGTTGCCCCTAAGTCAATCAAGGTATTTTTGATAAGAGTCCCATTTGGGCCAGTGCAAAAAGTTGGGGGGCCAAAAAGTGGCCAATTTTTTTAAAAAAAATTCTAAGACATAATGCGAGCGCATTATAGTTTAGTATTTAAAAAAAAACTATGTTTGTGCTCACTTGTTCATTTCATCTTCTCTGCACCCACGATCTGCAAACCCTAAGGAGCATGCTCGCATTATTGGAGACCAATTTCGACACCAAAATCTCATTGATTCATCGCCAAAATGCTACCACGATGTCGGGGAGGCCGAAGGAGTGAGTTGTATTTATTTTTTTGTGTGAATTTATTTCTAAATAGGTAGGTTTAAGTTGATTTTTGATGTAAATTTCCTTAATTGAGAGGAATTGATAATGCACCTCCTCCTTCTCCTCCTGAAAATCCACAAATTCTTGAATCACATGAACAAAAAATACCTGTTGAAGAACAACCCCAACAACAAACACCTCCTTTCATTCCTCAACATGCCCCTAGAACACAAGAAAATCTAATGGGGCAAATTGAAAATAATAAAAAACAAATTGAGGACATAATTGCAAGGTCGAAAGATCCTACAACTTCAACCTCACATAGATCCATGTTTGCTCAATCACTTGAATCTATGTTATCAAATGTAGATTCAATTAGCAAGCAAATATCTAGTTGGTCAGAAAAGAGGAGAGAATTTAAAGAGTACTATGCAGATAAGTTGTCATATGAACAAGTAAAAAATGAACAAATTACAAAATTAGACTTGTGTTCCATTTTTATAGACCCATGAACAAATCAACCTCTACCCCTTACATGCAAGAGGTTCCCTATCCATTGGTGCAACAACCAAGTGATAAGGGACAATTTTGGGCAGAGGTGGTGGATGGTTTTTTACCATCCTCCATGCAACAATAATGAGGTACCTCAATACTTTTTGAGGAAACTCTACTGTGATTTTGTAAAAAAATAAAGTACCAAACTATTTTGATATGCGGGACTTCCAGGGTAGAGGTGGGGGGTTAGTACAAGATAGACCAGGGGCACGTGTTGACCCGTAGTGGCCAGAAAGATGAGCACTCACTAGACCAGCCCATGAACATGTGTCTATCCCTTCCATTGTGAAGGAGAGTGTTCAGGTCAAGACACCTTAGTCCATTAGTGCCTTGACCTAGAGCATCATAGAGCATGCCAGTCCTACAACACAACGTAGGTTGGGGGAGAGTTCAAGGAGTAGGGTTCCACCCCATACTTGTAATGAAACAAACAATTTAAATAATGAATTGTACTTACTAGATTTTTGTATTTTATATTCATATCGTTGATTACATTGCATTGCACATCTTTCAAACTCAAATCATTACTAGACATTGCATAACTAATAACTAGATGTTGATAGATGACAAAATTTCAATTACAATATAGTTATTTGAAAAAATGCCTCAAACAAAATGTGGTCTCATGGAATGCCATGACAAGAAGATGCATAGACAAGGACATCACCATGAGACCACATTTCTTTGATGCATCTTTTCAAATAGCTCACTGCCTTGTCTATGCTACCATATTTTCCATACATGTCTACCAAAGCTTGTTGATCCCCTCCACACTATTCTTCAACAAATTCTCTCTAATAAACTCATCCAATTACCACCAATTAGACCTCATAACATGACACCAGAGAGGGGCACGAGCCTATGACATATTATATAGCATATGATTGACTCCAACATCATCTAGGTTTTAGGTATTAATTATGGGGACAACAAGTCACCCCTAACCAAAATCTTCAAATCTACACTAACCCATTCCCCTACAAACTATGTCAATCCTATTGGCTCAATTTCTTCCATCCCTACTTTTGATCCTACATCTAACCCACCTAAGTCTAATGAGGACCCTTCATTTAATACTTCTATATTCTTTGAGATGGAAGAGAGCACACAATCCTCCAAGAACTCACATAAACATGTAACAAAAGAGCACACTAGCAATGGAGACTTGAGGAAGCATAAGAAAGAGCTATAGTATATCACCAAGAGAGCCAAATCTTCACAAGAGTTCACAACTAGTTGAAGAGACAAGAGAGTTCACCATAGAATTCATGAGAATGAAAAGTGAAATTCAAAAATCTACCACATGAGATGGAAAACCTAGAAATAGAGTCAAAACAGAGACATTCTGAGTTGCAAAGAAGTGTTATTGGAATCTTGAATCATGATGGGAATTGATGGTGAAGAATGTGTGTTATGTGTCTAGTTATATCATAGTGATGCATTGGTGACAATGAATATCATTTTTTGGTACAATACAAAGCTTTATTACAATATCTAGACAAAGTACATTTAGCATAGTTGGATACCTTTAACATGTTATTTGTAGAGTTAGATCATGTTATGTATTTAGATGGAGCCCTTTTACATTTATCTTCTTGGTTGGAGTCCTTTCCGCATAACAATGTTTTTATCACTTTTAGTAATAGGTGGAATCTCTCATCCTACTATTTTTTTAATTTTTTAAACAATTTAGCAAGTCATGGTTATGCTACCCCACAACCCTACCCCACCCTACCACCAACCTAAACCTAAACTAACACCTTCACTCCCTCTCTGACTTCTTAAACCTAAAATTTGATGCTACTATGGTCCCTCCTTTGTTGACCCTTATACCACACAATAGTCATGAATCTCCATCTAATTTGTATATATGCACACATGACTTGTGTGCTTTATTGTGTGTACTTCCATGTTTAGGTGAACATGTGTGTATGTTAGGAGCCATGACTTGCATCACTATTCTAGTTTTCATAATTGAATAATGTTGTTTTATTTTTAGATGATATATGCTACAGAGACACCTCCTGAAGCTCATAGGGCAATGTAGCATGGTGTGTCCTCTACATTTCATAGCTCCATGCCTTTGACTGGGGTATGAGGCAGATTAATAAATTTCAAATTACATTTGTTGTTATAGTTGTTTATTTTTGAAAAATCAAATGATTATTGATTTGAAGTTTAATTTCTATCTTGATGGTTTCTATAGGACATGACATCGCCACAGCCTAATCTTGGTACTTAGGCAAATGAGGAGACATATTTTTTGGTAGCGGTAAGTGATTATTTTGTTCAATGTTTCATTTTTTATAATGTAATTTCTATATATTAATGTCTATACTTTTTATTGTAACAACTACAGATTCATGAACAACTAAATAGGAGGAGCAACGCTTGGGTTCGTAGTAGACCACCCTCATATGCATCTCCATCCCCTCAAAGATCAAAGGCTACCCATGATCTATCATCTTCACTGGACAGAGGGGAATGACATATATTATTGTAACCTAGATATGGACATATATTTTGTATTGCATATAGTTGACAATGTATGCCTATATGGCATTCTTGTAAGCCTATATGGCTATTTTGTATATATGTTATAGTTATATCGATAGATATTGATGTATGCCTATATGGATATTTGGTTAATACAAATCATTTTTGTTGATGGTGTCCATATTTGAATTATAAATCCACACTTCAATGGATATTTGTAGATGGTTTACTTCAAATATTTAAAGTCCAATTGTATTACATAGTAGGATTTTTTTAAATTCAATCCTCTCTATGGCTCTCATAATCCACTTAGCACACAAAGCTAATCCTTTTAAGACACCCAACAAAGGAGTCCTTTAAAATAAAAATGAATCATCATGTTGAATATCAACACGAGATTGTATATTAAAGTCATTAAAACTTGGGTTGTGTGTGGTGAATTTAATATAGTGGAAGTGGCATCAAACAAGTATGGTAATTTCTCCCCATGTAATAGACAACTAGTGAGATGGAAGCTTAGTCATACATACACAATAGATTTGGGCTTTCTTATCTCAATATTGTATGCTGTCACAATCACTCTCCATGGTATATGTGGAATAATCTCTACTTAGAAAATGTAAGGGTTTTCAAAGGGCTTGAATGACCATTTATGACATGTTTACTAGAATTTCGAGCCACATCATCTTCATTAGACTAGCTAGATTGATTGGTGAAATAGTACTATCAAGTATACATGCCACTTTATTCACATTTATGGGTACTAGTTGGTGCATGTTCACTATTGTTCATACAAGGTCACCACCATAAAGCTCTATCATGTCACTTCTGAGTTGAAATAGCAACTATTGAAATAGCAACAAATGAAATAATGCTTTCTTGATAAGTTGAGAGAGCTTGACCCTTAAGAGGGCTAATGTCTTTTACTAGTATGTGAAGTGATACATGAATAGTTGATGAATTGATGTTGAAAGAAACCCAATTTATTGGGGTGGGAAACAAAAAGGATGATAATGCATGGAGAACATTTGTAGAAAGTGTTATCTTGATGTTCTCATGAATACTGATGACATTTCAAAGGCTAAAAGTTGTGACCCTTCAAATAGGAAAGACTATGACCCTTTTATAATGAAGGGCAGTGACCATGCATAGCGTATATGTGCCCAACTGGACATTTTGCTGTTAATGGTTTGGCCCCATGAAGAATAAAACAAAAATAGCCTACCTTGCAACTTTACACTACATGCTTCTGACAATTTTTGGAGCAACAAAAAATATTTCACCATGGAAAAATTCCTCAAAGATATAAAAAATGGAGAGAGGTTATTGTAGAGGGGTTCTATGTGATTGTGTAGCCTCATACATAATGTTTCTAAGTGACACAGTTTCCAAGTAACATCTTGTCAAAGATTGTTGCCTTTTTGCACTTTGGTCTCTTAAGGGATATCGCCAGTACAATGTAGCTCAGACTGTTTCGACATGTTTGAGTGTGAAAAAAGACCATGCCTAGCCTAAACATACCCATCTAGACATGTTGGAACTATCGGTTTGGCCACACAAGGAGCAAAATGAAAGTTACACCCCTTTGCAACTTTACACTGCATGCATCTGACCATTTTTGGAGCAGCTGAAAAACTTTCACCACAAGAAAACGTATCAGAGATAAAAAATTGAGAGGTTATTGTAGAGGGACCCTACATGACCCTGTATCCTCAGACAGAATGTTTCTAAGTGACATGGTTTCTGAGTAACAACTTGTCAAATATTGCTACCTTTTTGCACTTTGGTCTCTTAAGAGATATCATCGGTATAATGTAGCTCAGACTGTTTTGGCATGTTTGGGTACGAAACAACACCATACCTAGCCTAAACTTACCCATCTAGATGTGTTGGAACTATCTATTTGGCCGCACAAGGAGAAAAATGAAAGTTACACCCATTTGCAACTTTACACTGCATACATCTGACCATTTTTGGAGCAGCAGAAAAACTTTCACCATAGGCAAATGCCTCAGAGATATAAAAAATTGAGAGAGGTTATTGTAGAGAGACCCTACATGATCCCATATCCTTAGACAGAATGTTTCTAAGTGATATGGTTTTCGAGTAGCATCTCATCAAAGATTGCTGCCTTTTTGCACTTTGTTCTCTTAAGGGATATCATCGGTACAATGTAGCTCGGACTGTTTCGGCATGTTTGGGTGTGAAACAACACCATGCCTAGCTTAAACGTACCCATCCAAATGCATTGGAAGTGTCAGTTTGTTCGCACAAGGAGCAAAACGAAAGTTACACCCATTTGCAACTTTACACTACATGCATCTGACTATTTTTGGAGCAGCAAAAAAACTTTCACCATGGGCAAACGCCTTAGAGATATAAAAAACCAAGAGAGGTTATTGTAGAGGGACCCAACATGATCCTATAGCCTTAGACATAATGTTTTTAAGTGACAATTTCTGAGTAACAACTCATCAAAGATTGATGCCTTTTTGCACTTTGGTCTCTTAAGGGATATCGTCGGTACAATGTAGCTTGGACTGTTTCAACATGTTTGGGTGAGAAAAAATACCATGCCTAGTCTAAACATACCCATATGGATGCGTTGGAACTATTTGTTTGGTTGAACCAGGAGCAGAATGAAAGTTACACCCATTTGCAACTTCACATTGCATGCATTTGACTATTTTTGGAGCAGCAGAAAATTTTTCACCATAGGCAAATACCTCAGAGATATAAAAACTAAGAGAGCTTATTGTAGAGGGACCCTACATGATCCCGTAGCCTTAGATGAAATGTTTCTAAGTGACACAGTTTCTGAGTAACATATCATCAAAGATTGCTGCCTTTTTACACTTTGGTCTCTTAAGGGATATCACTAGTACAATGTGTTGAAAGTTGTTTGTCATTGATGTCAAAAGGTCAGGAGGTGTTGATCATACCCCTGTTGGTGTTGTTGTCAAAGGATTAGGATGCTCAGTTATGGTGTTCATGTTTCATGGTATGGTCTTCACAAGATGCCTTCATTCACAGAGCTCACATGCCTTTCATGCCTCAGGATGTGTGTGTTCATGTTTCACAAGAACCCTGCAAGACATGTATGCAAAGTGTGGAAGAATATACAATGAACGTGAACTATTTGACACAATGCCTCAAAGAAATGTTGTCTGATGGAATGCAATAATTGCAAGATATGCATGAAATGGATTTTTCATAAGGCTTTAAGAACTCTCAAGTAAATGCACAAAAGTAAATTTCAACCAAACACAAATTTTGGCATGTCTAAAACCAAATTGCACAACCTTATCCAACTTCCTCCTTGCCTATGCTAGAATGGGATCTAGGGAACATGGTGTGGACAACCATCAAAGTATAAATGATATAAGAATTTTGTCACATGTATTGTATTTACAACTGCCTTTGTAGACATGTATGGAAAGTGTGGAAGCATAGACAAGGCACATGAATTGTTTGAAATGATGCCTCAAAGAAATGCACAGTCCTACAGAATGCAATGATTGCAAGATATGCACAAAATGGATTATTTGAAAATGATTTATAAACTTTCAAGAAAATGCAATTGGCACGTGTAAAACCAAATTCCTGTAGTGATAATTGATCATCATATTAAATATTTGATATAAACTATCATATACATAATATTATGAACATAGCATCTAGTTTATATACACAACCATATATGCATGTCCAAACAAAGCCATATAGGCATATATACAAAAATATACTTTGGTAACATACAAAAGTATGTATACAAAGCCATCTAAGCATACAAAAAAAGTCCCAAAAACTAGTTTTGTATGGACTTTGATGAAATAATCAGCCGCCCTTACTTGACCATGAAGATGGAGAGCCAATCCGTGACTCATCCTCTCTCTGCTGTCGACTAGACCTCTTCAACAGAAGTTCATCCAGCTCCACCTATTAATACAATCAAACAATATGCACATTAATATAGAAAATGTATGAAATATATAACATCACATATGTAATCTATCACTTGCCACCACCCGATGATCACTCTCCATCATCTTGTCTCTCTTCATTCGTAGTTGGATGGGTTGGAGTTGTGACCTCCTATGAGAAGCATCAAGAAGAAAAATTGACTAAACATAAATATCATTTATGTACATCAAATGACATGAGATAAAAAAAGAAATACAAAATTATGACATTTTCATGTTATTAGCTCATACCTCGATCAAAGGATAGGAATCCTCAGTAGAATGGAGTGGTTGAAAGAAAGAATAGGACTATTCAAGAAGCTACAAGGACAATGGTAAGAGTAGCAAACCTACCAGATGTATACTAGAGGAAAGCAATTCATACTACTGTTTATATACAAAATAAAGTACAAGTAACCATGTAGGAAAGTTTTATGCATGCTTACAAATTAATCCAACGAACCATCTGGATCTGCTCTACTCTTTATTATGTCAAGTATTGCCTCATGATCAGACTCGCACACCTTCCACAAGGTCTTGTTCAAAGGTCTACCCTGAAATTGTATCAAATGTGTAATGTCCCCTTCTAGTAAGCCAAAATTTTTCACAACCTTGCACAATTTCAACTTAGTAAAAGAGAACATTAGTATTCAATTCATCTTTATTTCAATATAAATTTATAAGACTAACATATTAGATTACATTCACATTAGGTTCATATATTTGTATCGTCATCATGCATTAAAACATTCTCAATTTATAAGTACATTCACATTATTCATTGTTATCATTGGTTCCTAATATGACTTGTGAGGGACTTATGGTAGACTCTTGCATTAACCAGCTCTAGATCACCAAGTATGATTTCATTAAAGAAATAGTTCCATCTCTTATGGAGGCCCAAAGGTTTCACTCACACACAGAGTCCCTCACCATTTGGCTCATGGGATTTCACTCACACACAGAGTACCTCATCCAGATGAGAGTCACCATCTATAGAGAAACTCTTACAAGTTCTCCTAGGCCCAAGGATTTCACCCACACACGGTGTTCCTCACCACTTGGCTCGAGGGACTTATGTCTAGTCGAGAGATACCTAGGCTAAAATAAACTATTTCAACTACGTCATACCTTAGAGGTGATAGAGGGGTTAAAGGGAGAGTCTGAGTCAGCTCCAAGCATATCACCAACTTATCTTTTCATTGATTTCATAAATATCATAATTGTTCTTATTATCATTTAACATAAGATGCCTTATATTAGACATCATGGCCTTATATCAAAATTGATCATATATCATTGACATTTATTCATTATATTAGTTTATCCCTATGCAATTCATAGTTTGTTTTAGTGTATTTATCTATCATTTACAACATGCATATATTTATTTTTTATATATAATAATCTTACCATTTATTTTTACTAATTATATATTGAACAAACTAAATATAAATACTTACTAACCTGCTGTAGCTTACCTGGGATTCCTTAACTATGCTGCCGTAATATAATTTTTATTATATTGTTGTTGCCGTTTATATATTTTATAATATATATTTTCACACCCCTTTTACTGATGATGTACATATAATGCAGATCTAAATATATGTACTTATCCGATACTCTTTTTATATTTTCTTGTGATGATGTTTTCCTTCTATCTCACAACCTTTATTTATTTCTCTTTCAAGGGATATATTCGAAGAGGCACGTCTCTTATTATGCTTGGTGGTAAAAGGCATACTTACCCTCTTATAATTTTTATTACTTTAAATTAATTCCCTTTTGTGGTAAAACTAGTTCTAACCATACGTAACTCCCTTATCATAAGAGGATATGTTAAAAGATATTTATTTTATCTTATTATTTATTTATATTATATCATTATAATAAATGATATATTATTTATTTTATATTATTTATATTATATCATTTATATCATAATAAATGATATATGATTTATATTACAATATAAGATATAATAATAATATTTATATTTATATTATTAGATATATTTATAATATATTATTTATTTGTTGGTGTCAACCAACTTGTTATGCCCACATTTTCCATGTGGTCACAACACACATCGCACCTGTCATAGCCACATCTGTTATGTGGTTATGACACGAGATATGAAAAACTTTTCTCACACTGTCCTAAAAACCCCTTCGCATGCGTAAGCATGCTCGGCGGTGTTCTCTCATGGTGAAACACTACAATTTTCGGCGGGATATAAGTACAATTGCGTGCAACCAGACGCATACAGATCAACAAGAGGGTCTTTACGACGCCGCTAACGTCATTGCAAGAGTGAGATTACCAAAGTTCCTAAATCTAAACCTCGGCAATTTTCGGTAGCATAACGCCTTACGGCGTTAGTGGGAATTATGCTGTACTCATTTACGCACGTGGTTCGCTGATAGATTAACAACTTCCCACGACGCCTTGTTCTGACTAAACCGACTAGTGATCTCCCTATTTAGTCATTTTTCAGCCAGGCATGGTTGTCTGTCTCCTCTCTTGTTTCCTGAAACATACTCCTCCTACGACTTAGCATTCTCAACAAGGCGGTTTGTTTGCTCTCTCTTCCCTTTTCACTGGTTCTTAATTTTGATTGTATTTTTATCGCCCTTACCTTAACTATTTCTCTGTTAATTTAGTGTGTTTATATTTCGGTCTCTCTCTTTCGTTTTCTATGCTTTCTTTATGTGTATCCGGTCCTTTCTTCATGATTTACGTCAATCAGGGTTATCACTGCAGCTATTGTTGATATTAAACCTAACTTCAGGATGGTCTAGGTCACATAGACTGGTTTACTACTTCGCTGGACTCGGTCTCCTAGTCTTCTCCGATCACGGTATCTCCTCTTCGTTTGTATTAATAAAACTTGTTCCTAAGCAGATTTAGCAGAAGGGTCCGTCAACTTAGTTCTCTTATCCCATGTGGGAAATGTCGCGCATTTTCTCCTCTGTGTTTTCCAATGTTAGTTTTTCTTCTTCGGACTCTCTTACAGGTTTACTTATGAGGTCGTTTACTACAGTTGGGATTAAAATGGCCACATGGAATGTCTGTGATGGCTTCTTAAGTTTATTTCCAGTGATCTTTTAAGCAAGGTGACGTGTAATTTTCCTCTTCATTTTCCTTCTTTTTTCCTGGTTATTGACATTATGTTGGTAGTGGAAACTTCCGAGAAACTCTTTCCGGAGTATTACAGTATATTCCTTTATGCTCCCATTAAATTATAATTTTATTTTCTCTTATCTATAATTACTGTTATTATTATTACTAATCAGTATTATTAATACTCTTATTGTAAATCATTTACCGTTGTTAATACATGTAGGAGGCTCTCCACTTTATAAAACCCTGATCATGGAAACATAACTTCTTTGGTTGTTGTGTTCAACACTTAATAAAAACTACTCTGAAAATATATTTTTTTTATTTTATTTTTGTATATCCATGTGTCACATTTTATCAAGATTTTAAATGAGGGCCCAATAAAATGGCTCATAAAACTATTTCCATATATATATATATATATTTTAATGTATATGTAGTTGACGAAATTATTCTTTTAATTATTTAACAAACTCCACGTAATCCCTTTTATATATAGATATATATATATATATACATAAATGTATTTATATATATATATATATTAATTATTTCATATTATATTACTATATACATAGGCATATATAGTATCTATATATGCCTATATATATGGCAACTTAATGTATTTCTTTTCAAATAAAAACCAACTTATATGTTAGGGCCAAAAGCCCTAACATTTTTTTTGTTTTATTTTCCACAGCCAGCGGAGGAGATGGGCGGCGGTGGCCGCAGCCAGCAGAGGAGACAGAGGTCGCGCAGAGTGCTGGCCTGTGAAGGCCGCGGAGTTATAAGGGAAGGGGGATGTGGGGAGGGGCGGAGCCCCACCCACATCCCACGATGTGGGGTGTGGGTGGGGCTCCGCCCCTCCCCACACCTCTTAACAAACAAAAGGGGACTGCGGTGGGGATTTCTCCCCACCGCCCAATATGAAGCTGCGGCTGTGTTTTTACACAGCGAGTCCACAATTTTTGCATATCGACTGTCATTCGAATGTAATCCGAATTTAATATGAATCAATGCTAATTAAATATAAATATATATATATATATACATATATATATATATATATATATTTATATCTATATTTATATATGTATTCAGCAGTTTCAAATTGTCATTTAAATTTTCTCAATCAACCATTTAATCAGTATCTCTAATTCTGTAAAAAATGTTAATTTATAACAACTGTTATATAAATATATAAATATATATATATATATATATATATATATATATATATATATATTTCATACTTTTCTCAGATTTCAACTTGTTATAATGATAATTAAATAACCATTATATATATTTATATTCCAGTTTCACTTATTCGGTAGCAATGGTAAATATATAACAACTTAGTATATATATATATATATATATATATATATATATATATATATATATATATATATATATATATATATATATATATATATATATATATATATATATATATATAGCGATATATATTCCATTTTCATAACACATTTAAGTTTCTTAAATTAACAAACAGAAATATATACATGCTAGATTTCCTCTAATCTTTTCACATTAACTGAAACCACTATATATGAGAATAAACTTAAACATTTAAAATTGTCTTTTCCATTAGATCAATGAACCATAGAACTAACATTTCAACTAGTTAAGCAATTCCAAACTTTCAATTACATAAACAAACTCAGATTAGATTGCAATTAAATAATGAACTCTTCCTTTCAGTAATACTTGAAACACAAATAAAGTGCTATTTAACAAGGTTTACAAGCAACAAACTTGAAAATTTAAGCACATTCATATTACAGATTTTAAACCATGGATATATACAATTAACTTCCCAGTTATGAACTTCCCTCTCCCAAACAATATACAACTGATAGCTTGTGACAACCAAGTAAAAGTCCATCAATAACAAAATCAGGGAGGTGATTTCCTTCACTCTCAGGGTAACAATAAGTTACAGCAATAACAAGAGAGGTGCTCTCTCTTCAACTCTTATAAAAGGAACCAGGCCTAATTCTCATGACAAAGAAGAATAACTGTTTCTTCACAAATATAATTTCTCTCAAGCCAACCAGAAGCTCCAAGGGAAAACCTGCGTATCAAAGACAAACAAAGAAGAAAACACCACTCATCTAGCTCTCCTCCCTTCCGTAGACCCGCAAGTGGGTCACCCCCGAGCTAGGGAGACCATACTCACACCTGGGTAACTCAAACACTCCACTTCACAACAGTAACAACAACAATCCCAAAGCACACAAACACCCGTGGGTCATTTACACAACACGGAAACTCAACTACAGTGAGTTTCATAAGGGGCAGGAGAGTGGACACACTCGACTCCAGAGTGTCACCCTGACAGATAAGTTAACCAATACACTTTCTCTTGGTCTCAAACCAAGTTTGATCACAAATTTGTAAGAAATCTGTATATGACTCTCAAGTCAAAGATACAGACACAGATACATGCCCTCAAGGCTTTCAACATCCCAAAAGATGGAAACAGGTATGCACCCGAGGAGGATCTCTCCTCCCCTACCCCAAACTTGATGAGCATTTCTCCCAAGTGGGAGAAGCTCTGTCAAACAACCCGACAACAAACCCCATAGAAAACAAATCTAAACACAAAATCACACACTTTTCATACACATTCAGCTATACGAAACAAAGGTAAAATTCAAACCAACCTTACAAAGCCTTCCTAGAATGAAGCTGTTGCAGAGCCCACAGAGTTCTCTTCCAACCTTAGCCACCAACTCCTTCTCCCTTCTCTCTCCTACAAACTAACTTTTCTATTTTTGGTAAGGCAAAATGAAAGTTTCCCCAAAATTCAACTAACTCCCTCTCATCCCAAAAATTGGAAACAAATAACCAAATTCTTTTCAGTTTTGAGGAATGGGGAGGTGACACTTGTCACCTTCTCACTCTCCCCCAAAACCACTATTCTGCCCTGGTGGCTTATGTCACTCACCCTTCCCAAGAGTACTCCTTATTCCTCTCCTCATGTGATTCCTCTTACGCATGGGAGAAATAAAAGGAGTTAAAGGGGGAAGAAGACAGGTGACCCATGCCCCTTCTTCCCTTCTTCACATGGGTGTCCCCACAGCACATAGGGGAATCTCACTATGGAAGGGGTGACTTTAAGTCAATCCTTCAATAATGGATGGCATCTCTTACCTTGGGGAAAGTAGAGGGGATGGGTTGGGTGTTGGTACAACCCATCATGTCCCCTCCTACCTCCAATTTTCGCCACTTAACTTCAGGGGGAAGTTAAAATGACTAGATGGAGGTTACTCAAGGGTTACCCATGCCAAATGGGCCCCTGGACCCATGGGGTATAACCCAGGGTCAACTTTAACCCATACAAGACACCCCTGGTCAAGGTAAAGCACAAGAAAAGGCCTCATAAATTTAAATTAAATAAGGAAATTTAATTTCAATCCTTTTTACAACACAAATTATAAAATAATGTTACATGAGGGTAACTTAACCCACTCGACCATACGAAAGACCACATTACATCATTACATCAAACACAAAGAGATCTTGGTTCCTCGTGGAACCAGATCGGCTTAACAGGGAATAACAAATAACAAGGTGCGGAATGATCTCCGAATTCTGTGGTTCGATTAGTAATTCCTACACACTAAATTACAAGATCAGTAACCACATAAAATCATCATAGCCGAAGCAACTTGAAAACATGCATTATCATGACATAGTACTAATTAACATAAATGAAATCATATTACAATTTTCCATCATCACCTAATTAATGTTTTTATGAAATGTAAACTTATCCAAACATCACCCAATTAGTTTTTCTGAAATCATAATAAAGTTTAATAGTTTGACAATTCCGGGAACTGCTATCCCACAAATATAAAAAGTAACAATAACAGTAATGCAAATAGTCATAACAACAGAAGTAAAAAGGGCAGTCCTCACATCCTCTCCCCCTAAGACGATACTTCCTCCTAGAAGTCATCAAAAAGGTGAGGATAAAGGGTCTTCAGTCTCTCTGCATCTTCCCATGTTGCAGTGACTTCGTCGTATAGGTCCCATTGGACTCTAACCTGGTCCAGCTCTTGACCTCGAAGGGCCAGCATCCGACGAGCCAATATGCGAATTGGCTCCAACGCCAGCTATCCATCTGCCTCTACCTGAAGAGCACTCCAATCCAACACATGAGATAAGTCAGAAATATATTGACGTAAAACTGATACATGAAATACATCGTGGATACGTGACAGGCTAGGTGGCAAGGGTAGACGATAGGCTACTAGTCCTATCCGCTCCAAGATTTTGAAAGGTCCTACAAATCAAGGTGCGAGCTTAGAGCCTTTTCCGTAACGGATTGGACTCTTGTGCGGCCGCACTCTCAAAAATACTCTTTCCCCCACAGAAAAGCTTCGGTCTATCCTCTTAGCATCGGCATACCTTTTCTGTCTGTCCTGTGCTTCCTGGAGCCTCTGTCTAATCTGTTTGACTTGTAGTTCCATATTCTGAACTATCTCTGGACCGATGACTGTTCTGTCCTCTATCCGATCCCAACTCAAAGGTGTTCTGCATGGTCTGCCATATAACGCCTGGAAAGGAGGCATACCCAACAAGCTGTGATGCCCATTATTGTAGGCAAACTCAACTAGATATAGGTACTCCTCCCATCTAGACTGATGGTCCATCACATACATGCGAAGCATGTCTTCTAACACCTGGTTAACTCTCTCTGTCTGTCCGTCGGTTTTCAGATGATATGCTGAACTGAAGTTGAGCTGTGTGCCCAACGCCTGATGTAAGGCTTTCTAGAACGATGAAGTGAATACGGAGTCTCTGTCAGATATAATGCGGTGAGGTACCCCATGAAGTCTAACAATCTGATCAAGAAACACCTTTGCCACTGATGGTGCATTGTAAGTTGTGCATATTGGTGAAAAATGCGCCACTTTGGTCAGCTTGTCAACTGTCACCATAATAGCATCATGGCGACGTGATGACATAGGTAAACCAACGATAAAATCCATAGAAATGGTGTCCCATTTCCATTCAGGTATCTCGTGAGGGTACAACAGTCCCGCTGGATGCTGGTGTTCAGCTTTGACCCTCTGACATTCTAGGCAACGAGCAACAAATTCGGCAATGTCACGCCTCATCCCGGCCCAATGATAAAGCTGTCGTAAGTCAGCATGCATCTTCTTCACTCCTGGGTGTGCTGCATAGGGTGCTCTATGAGTCTCTGATAGGATTACTGTGCGAAGATTACCCGCATGGGGTACATAGATGCGCTGCCGATGTCGAAGCATACCATCAGACTCAAGGGTATATCCTGTAAATTTGCCCTCAAGGGCCTTCTGATTTAGTAATGCCTGCTGCACTTCAAGAAACCATTCGTCCTCCGGCAGATGCTGTAAGATGCGATCCTTCAAGTCCACCTTCAAGGTCAGGGTCTGGATCTCGTGGCGTCTTCGACTCAAAGCATCAGCGACCACGTTCTCCTTCCCTTTGATATAGTGGACATCGAAATCGTATTCGCATAGGAATTCCATCCAACGCCGTTGGCGGGCGTTCAAATTAGGCTGTGTAAAAATATACTGCAAACTATGATGATCCGAATGGAGTTCAAAGCGTCGACCTAAGAGGAAGTGTCTCCAGCGGACCAAAGCATGTACAACTGCTGCGAGCTCTAAGTCGTGAGTAGGATAGTTTAACTCATGTGTCTTTAGTTTCCGCGATTCGTATGCGATCGCTCGACCATCCTGCATAAGCACGGCTCCCAAACCTTCTAATGATGCATCTGTGCAAACTACAAACTCCTCTGTAGGATCTGGGACTGCTAAAATAGGAGCACTAGTAAGACGCTCCTTGAGGACTCCAAAAGCCTTTTCGCACTGCTCGGTCCAAGTGAAACCCTTCCCTTTTCGCTGAAGGGAAGTAATGGGATGTGCTATCCTGGAGAAGCCCTCGACAAACCGATGATAATATCCGGCTAACCCCATAAAGCTTCAGACCTCTGTCACGTTAGTGGGTGCCGGCCACTCCTGAATTGCTCTGATTTTAGATGGATCTACGGAGATGCCATCGCCTGATAAAATGTGTCCCAAATACTGTACCTCTGTCCTGACGAAGGCACACTTCGCCAAGTTGCCATAAAGCTGCTGCTCTCGTAATTGCTGCAAAACTTGACGCAAGTGCTCCACATGCTCCTCCTCAGTCCATGAATAAATCAAAATGTCATCAAGGAATATTATCAGGAACCGATCTAGGTACGTACGGAACACCCCGTTCATGAGACTCATGAATACTGCAGGAGCGTTTGTCAACCTGAAGGGTACCACTGTGAATTCGTAATGGCCATATCTGGTTCGAAAAGCAGTTTTATGAATATCTGACTCCGTGATGCGCAATTGGTGATACCCAGATTTTAGATCAATTTTTGAGAACAATCTGGCTCCCTGCATCTGATCAAAAAGGTCGTCAATCCTAGGCAGAGGATAACGGTTCTTCACCGTCACCTTATTCAACTACCTGTAGTCCATACATAGACGAAGAGACCCATCCTTCTTCTTCACGAAGATAACTGGTGTGCCCCATGGTGAAACGCTAGGTCGGATGTGTCCCTTCTCAAGTAATTCCTCTAACTGCAGTTTAAGTTCAGTGAGTTCATGTGTAGTCATCCTATAGGGTGCACGGGATATCGGTTCTGCACCTGGCACCAAGTCGATATGGAAGTCCACTTCTCTGCGTGGAGGCATACCTGGTAATTCCGGTGGAAATACATCGGCAAACTCTCTAAGGACAGGGTGATCATCTAAAGTAGCCTCAGGGTCATCCTCTGCTCTATCACTGACCGTGATGGCAAACATTTGACATCCCTTCCGCATACAGCGCTTAAGCTGCTGAGCGGATATCATACGAGCAGCCGTGGGCTTTTGAATGCCCACTATCTCAACCGATGAACCATGATCGTCTAAACAGCTAATCGTCCTCTGGCGACAATCAAGCTTGGCTCTATGTGCCGCAAGCCAATCCATACCCAGAACTACTCCGTAGGATCTTAATGGCATAATCCTAAGGTCACATGTTGTGGTGAATGACCCCAATGTGATCTCACAATCTCTAACCAAGGAATCTACTGACATCCTGGCCCCTGAGGCCAACTCAACTTCCCACCTAATGTCTTTCCTAGAAGCCACCAGCCTGCAACGCTCCACTAACGATGTAGACAAAAAAGAGTCAGTAGCTCCTGAGTCAAAAAGGATCGAAATGGAAAAGTCTCCAATCGTACCTGCTGCCTCGATGACAGAAGCCTGGAAATCGGCCTGGCGGTTATCAACCGCTGCAAACATGTGGTGGGTTCTACCCACGTCACCTACGGTCTGCTCAGATCCTCCTGATCGGGGCTGTCCCCCTGCAGTAAATCCCTGCGGGCACTCTCTAGCCAGATGCCCTGCCCCACCACACACATAACATGGTCCTCGAACCTGTAACTGCCCTGACTGTGTTCTCCCGATTGTTGTTGCCCAGTCCATCCAGTGGATCCCTGTGAGCCTCTGTAAGACTGCTGGGACCTCGCGGGTCCTGCCGATGAACCCTGCTGTCTCTGATCTCTGCGTGAACCCTGCTGCTGCCATCCACGGTTCTGTCCTCCCTGTCCCCTCTGTTGAAATTTGGATTTTTGCTGATGTTGCTACTGCTGTGGTGGCCTAGGAGGTAATGATGAAGGATTATATCCTCCTCTCTGTGTTGTATTTTGAGGCCTTCGGAAGTTTTGCTGTTGTTGGGGATTACGTTCCTGGTACTGCGGGCGTGAATTCTGCCCTCGTCCCTGAATTTCCTCTGATATAAGGGCCTTTTCAACAGCCTCACTCATGGTCTGGGGATTTGCCATACGAACTGGTCCTGCTATCCCGTGATTTAGCCCTCTGATGAATTTGTGTATTAAGATTTTCTCGTTATGGAGGTATTCCGCGTAACGAGAAAGCTCTATAAATCGGCTCTCATACTGAGTCACGGTAAGTCCCCTCTGCTGTAAATCATGGAACTCATTGATCCTGCGCTGTCTATAATGTTCGGACAAATATCGCGCATTGAAGCGCTCAATGAAGATGTCCCATGTGAGTGTATCCACGGATAGTCGGCGCTTGCACTCCTCTGTGTGCCACTAGGTGGCTGCTGCATCCCTAAGAAGATGGACTGCCACTCGTGCTTTGGTGTTGCTCCCATATGGTCGCAATGCGAAACACCTGTCTAAGCTAATCAGCCAAGCCTCGGCCACAGCTCCCTCTGTAGCACCTGCGAAAGTGGGTGGGTTGAGCCTCAGTAGATCTCTGATGGGGTCCCCTCTGTCTCTCAGTCTCACAAGTGGCTCTTCCACACCATCCTCGTATAATCCATGCTGAGCCTGTTCTGCCCCCTGGATCTCATCTCGTCTCAAAAGTCTCGGAGGACTCCTGCTCCATGCTCGGGAGGCTGACCCTACCTCCTCTACTGTTGTGTTAGGAATCTCAACGAAGGGCTCCACACGTGGCACTTCTAGTGGATCAACGCGGGGCTCCATACGTGGCTCAATACGTGACTCGGCACGTGGCTCCTCTTGCGGATCAACACGAGGCTCTATACGTGGCTCAGGGATCACTGGCGGTAACCTGTCTAACATAGTCTGTAGTGCCTGTAAGATCTGTGGACCTATATCCAATACTGGTGTAGCCTGTGGTTCTAATGGTGCTTGTGGTACAGGTGGTGCAGGTGGTGCTGCTGTAACTACGGGTGCCAATACTGGTGTCGCCTGTGGTACTAATAGTGCTTGTGGTACAGGTGGTGCAGGTGATGCTGCTGTAACTACGGGTGCCAGTCCCTCAGCTGAGGAATCGCTGTGCACCTTGACTGACGCTGTGTGGCGTGATCGCGCTCGTCGAACACGTCGGGGAGGCATCCTACAAAACAAGGTAGAAACTAATTAGCCAAAGTTGCGGAATAATAACGTGCCCAAATACGCCCAGTGTTAAAACTTGGCTCTGATACCAAATGTCATGCCCACATTTTTCATGTGGTCACAACACACATTGCACATGTCATAGCCACATCTGTCATGTGGTTATGACACGAGATATGAAAAACTTTTCTCACACTGTCCTAAAAACCCCTTCGCATGCGTAAGCATGCTCGGCAGTGTTCTCTCATGGCGAAACACTACAATTTTCGGTGGGATATAAGTACAATTGCGTGCAACCAGACGCATACAGATCAACAAGAGGGTCTTTACGACGCCGCTAACGTTATTGCAAGAGTGAGATTACCAAAGTTCCTAAATCTAAACCTCAGCAATTTCCGGCAGCATAACGCCTTACGGCGTTAGTGGGAATTACGCTGCACTCATTTACGCACGTGGTTCGCTGATAGATTAACAACTTCCCACGACGCCTTGTTCTGACTAAACCGACTAGTGATCTCCCTATTTAGTCATTTTTCAGCCAGGCACGGTTGTCTGTCTCCTCTCTTGTTTCCTGAAACATACTCCTCCTACGACTTAGCATTCTCAACAAGGCGGTTTGTTTGCTCTCTCTTCCCTTTTCACTGGTTCTTAATTTTGATTGTATTTTTATCGCCCTTACCTTAACTATTTCTCTGTTAATTTAGTGTGTTTATATTTTGGTCTCTCTCTCTTTCATTTTCTATGCTTTCTTTATGTGTATCCGGTCTTTTCTTCATGATTTACGTCAATCAGGGTTATCACTGCAGCTATTGTTGATATTAAACCTAACTTCAGGATGGTCTAGGTCACATAGACTGGTTTACTACTTCGCTGGACTCGGTCTCCTAGTCTTCTCCGATCATGGTATCTCCTCTTCGTTTGTATTAATTAAACTTGTTCCTAAGCAGATTTAGCAGAAGGGTCCGTCAACTTAGTTCTCTTATCCCATGTGGGAAATGTCGCGCATTTTCTCCTCTGTGTTTTCCAATGTTAGTTTTTCTTCTTCGGACTCTCTTACAGGTTTACTTATGAGGTCGTTTACTACAGTTGGGATTAAAATGGCCACATGGAATGTCTGTGATGGCTTCTTAAGTTTATTTCCAGTGATCTTTTAAGCAAGGTGACGTGTAATTTTCCTCTTCATTTTCCTTCTTTTTTCCTGGTTATTGACATTATGTTGGTAGTGGAAACTTCCGAGAAACTCTTTCCGGAGTATTACAGTATATTCCTTTATGCTCCCATTAAATTATAATTTTATTTTCTCTTATCTATAATTACTGTTATTATTATTACTAATCAGTATTATTAATACTCTTATTGTAAATCATTTACCGTTGTTAATACATGTAGGAGGCTCTCCACTTTATAAAACCCTGATCATGGAAACATAACTTCTTTGGTTGTTGTGTTCAACACTTAATAAAAACTACTCTGAAAATATATATTTTTTATTTTATTTTTGTATATCCATGTGTCACATTTTATCAAGATTTTAAACGAGGGCCCAATAAAATGGCTCATAAAACTATTTCCATATATATATATATATATATTTTAATGTATATGTAGTTGACGAAATTATTCTTTTAATTATTTAACAAACTCCACGTAATCCCTTTTATATATATATATATATATACATAAATGTATTTATATATATATATATTAATTATTTCATATTATATTACTATATACATAGGCATATATAGTATCTATATATGCCTATATATATGGCAACTTAATGTATTTCTTTTCAAATAAAAACCAACTTATATGTTAGGGCCAAAAGCCCTAACATTTTTTTTGTTTTATTTTCCACAGCCAGCGGAGGAGATGGGCGGCGGTGGCCGCAGCCAGCGGAGGAGACAGAGGTTGCGCAGAGTGCTGGCCTGTGAAGGCCGCGGAGTTATAAGGGAAGGGGGATGTGGGGAGGGGCGGAGCCCCACCCACATCCCACGATGTGGGGTGTGGGTGGGGCTCCGCCCCTCCCCACACCTCTTAACAAACAAAAGGGGACTGCAGTGGGGATTTCTCCCCACCACCCAATATGAAGCTGCGGCTGTGTTTTTACACAGCGAGTCCACAATTTTTGCATATCGACTGTCATTCGAATGTAATCCGAATTTAATATGAATCAATGCTAATTAAATATAAATATATATATATATATATATACATATATATATATATATATATTTATATCTATATTTATATATGTATTCAGCAGTTTCAAATTGTCATTTAAATTTTCTCAATCAACCATTTAATCAGTATCTCTAATTCTGTAAAAAATGTTAATTTATAACAACTGTTATATATATATATATATATATATTTCATACTTTTCTCAGATTTCAACTTGTTATAATGATAATTAAATAACCATTATATATATTTATATTCCAGTTTCACTTATTCGGTAGCAATGGTAAATATATAACAACTTAGTATATATATATATATATATATATATATATATATATATATATATATATATATATAGCGATATATATTCCATTTTCATAACACATTTAAGTTTCTTAAATTAACAAACAGAAATATATACATGCTAGATTTCCTCTAATCTTTTCACATTAACTGAAACCACTATATATGAGAATAAACTTAAACATTTAAAATTGTCTTTTCCATTAGATCAATGAACCATAGAACTAACATTTCAACTAGTTAAGCAATTCCAAACTTTCAATTACATAAACAAACTCAGATTAGATTGCAATTAAATAATGAACTCTTCCTTTCAGTAATACTTGAAACACAAATAAAGTGCTATTTAACAAGGTTTACAAGCAACAAACTTGAAAATTTAAGCACATTCATATTACAGATTTTAAACCATGGATATATACAATTAACTTCCCAGTTATGAACTTCCCTCTCCCAAACAATATACAACTGATAGCTTGTGACAACCAAGTAAAAGTCCATCAATAACAAAATCAGGGAGGTGATTTCATTCACTCTCAGGGTAACAATAAATTACAGCAATAACAAGAGAGGTGCTCTCTCTTCAACTCTTATGAAAGGAACCAGGCCTAATTCTCATGACAAAGAAGAATAACTGTTTCTTCACAAATATAATTTCTCTCAAGCCAACTAGAAGCTCCAAGGGAAAACCTGCGTATCAAAGACAAACAAAGAAGAAAACACCACTCATCTAGCTCTCCTCCCTTCCGTAGACCCGCAAGTGGGTCACCCCCGAGCTAGGGAGACCATACTCACACCTGGGTAACTCAAACACTCCACTTCACAACAGTAACAACAACAATCCCAAAGCACACAAACACCCGTGGGTCATTTACACAACACGGAAACTCAACTACAGTGAGTTTCATAAGGGGCAGGAGAGTGGACACACTCGACTCCAGAGTGTCACCCTGACAGATAAGTTAACCAATACACTTTCTCTTGGTCTCAAACCAAGTTTGATCACAAATTTGTAAGAAATCTGTATATGACTCTCAAGTCAAAGATACAGACACAGATACATGCCCTCAAGGCTTTCAACATCCCAAAAGATGGAAACAGGTATGCACCCGAGGAGGATCTCTCCTCCCCTACCCCAAACTTGATGAGCATTTCTCCCAAGTGGGAGAAGCTCTGTCAAACAACCCGACAACAAACCCCACAGAAAACAAATCTAAACATAAAATCACACACTTTTCATACACATTCAGCTATACGAAACAAAGGTAAAATTCAAACCAACCTTACAAAGCCTTCCTAGAATGAAGCTGTTGCAGAGCCCACAGAGTTCTCTTCCAACCTTAGCCACCAACTCCTTCTCCCTTCTCTCTCCTACAAACTAACTTTTCTATTTTTGGTAAGGCAAAATGAAAGTTTCCCCAAAATTCAACTAACTCCCTCTCATCCCAAAAATTAGAAACAAATAACCAAATTCTTTTCAGTTTTGAGGAATGGGGAGGTGACACTTGTCACCTTCTCACTCTCCCCCAAAACCACTATTCTGCCCTGGTGGCTTATGTCACTCACCCTTCCCAAGAGTACTCCTTATTCCTCTCCTCATGTGATTCCTCTTACGCATGGGAGAAATAAAAGGAGTTAAAGGGGGAAGAAGACAGGTGACCCATGCCCCTTCTTCCCTTCTTCACATGGGTGTCCCCACAGCACATGGGGGAATCTCACTATGGAAGGGGTGACTTTAAGTCAATCCTTCAATAATGGATGGCATCTCTTACCTTGGGGAAAGTAGAGGGGATGGGTTGGGTGTTGGTACAACCCATCATGTCCCCTCCTACCTCCAATTTTCGCCACTTAACTTCAGGGGGAAGTTAAGATGACTAGATGGAGGTTACTCAAGGGTTACCCATGCCAAATGGGCCCCTGGACCCATGGGGTATAACCCAGGGTCAACTTTAACCCATACAAGACACCCCTGGTCAAGGTAAAGCACAAGAAAAAGCCTCATAAATTTAAATTAAATAAGGAAATTCAATTTCAATCCTTTTTACAACACAAATTATAAAATAATGTTACATGAGGGTAACTTAACCCACTCGACCATACGAAAAACCACATTACATCATTACATCAAACACAAAGAGATCTTGGTTCCTCGTGAACCAGATCGGCTTAATAGGGAATAACAAATAACAAGGTGCAGAATGATCTCCGAATTCTGTGGTTCGATTAGTAATTCCTACACACTAAATTACAAGATCAGTAACCACATAAAATCATCATAGCCGAAGCAACTTGAAAACATGCATTATCATGACATAGTACTAATTAACATAAATGAAATCATATTACAATTTTCCATCATCACCTAATTAATGTTTTTCTGAAATGTAAACTTATCCAAACATCACCCAATTAGTTTTTCCGAAATCATAATAAAGTTTAATAGTTTGACAATTCCGGGAACTGCTATCCCACAAATATAAAAAGTAACAATAACAGTAATGCAAATAGTCATAACAACAGAAGTAAAAAGGGCGGTCCTCACACAACTTAATCGCTGCACTTATAAATATCCTCCTTCCTTACATATTAAGGAGTGATATTATTTTGAATAATATATATAGTATATTATTTAAAGTATATTATTAAAATATATTAAGTATGGGGAGCTCTTTTATCTTGTTTTATTCTCAAGCATATATCGTGGGATAATATTTTTGTCTTAGTAGACTATTATCTTTATATGTTACTTTGCCTTATTCTAAATTATTTTACTTTCAAGCTTTAATGGATAAGACTCTTCATTAATATTTGTAATATTTATTTTTATATATAATAATATACCTTATTAATTATTCACATAAATATTATATTAAAATATTTATATTTATAATATATCTAGTTAATTAAATATATATATTTCATATATTTTATAATATTTAAATTATATTAAATTAATAATATTATTTATTAACTAACACATATTAATAATATATTTTAAATAAATATATTATATATTTAGTTTATATAAGGCTAACTTATTATTTAAATAAATGATTCAATTATAAATCATTATAGGGACATGACAAAATGAATATTGGATGCCACGACAAGGTTAGAGTAATGAAGAATCTTTTGATGCATGTCAAAGTCCTGAAACAACCAAACATTAACACTCTTATGTGGGTACCTTCTAAGCCATGTTCCAGTAACAACCACTGAGCTTGTAGGGTATTCGATGTTTTCTCCATCTGTAATTGGGGCCTTCAATTTCTTTTTGGCCTCAACACAATGGGTCAAGTAATAATCTGTTCCCTCTTCATTATCTTCATCTACAATAACTGCATAAACATGCCCTACATTGATATGTGCAACAAATTAGATGAAATTAGTCAACATTACAAAAACACTACAAAGTAAGATAACATTAGGAATTTCAAAAACTATGCAAGTAGATATATTACCTAGTTGAACTAGATCTGATATGTGTCAAAGTCACCTGATGATTCCATTTATGTTAGTTATAGTATCTTCGGGGACTGATACGTGTCAAGTGGGCTAAGATAACTTAACTTCCATTCGTTAACCCACTCCTTTGACTCACACTCATTCCAGACTTGAATTGTACATGAAGAAAAAAAGTATGCCATCTTTTGTGTAGGGATACTCCATGAACCTGCAATTGAGCTTCTGAAAGAGTGTATCCCACTTGATCCTATCAGTGTACAACAATCCTCATATGGTGCAATGTTAGTATCATATATCAACCAAAAAAATCTACGAACTAAAGACTTACCTTCATTACCTGGACCCATCGAAGCATTACACCACTCAATGATTGATTTTGCACCTGTCAACTTTGCATTGTCTTTATACTTTAACTCTTCTCATGTTATGGCTCTTTTGATACATGCTCTTGCACCATCATGCTCCCCCTTTCCATGCCCAACCTCACAAAAGTTCCACATATGCTGAACACCTATAATATTATGCCTCCTGCTTAGCCAATAGAAATTCTATGATTTCTCGAATTGTGATGTACAGTTATCCAACCATATGATATGTTGACTCAATGATATGCACCTTCTAGACAAATCATTGTAGAACATCTGAAAGCAACTTTGCATGAACTCCGTAGAATGCATGCAATCATCACTAATATAAAAATGATACTCCCTTATGATCTTTCTGTCATCCTCTGTACTATCACTCGTATGAATGAATGCGAAGTACACAAATATAAAAACCTATGTGGAGTTGTAATATTGTGATTGCACCTCATGTTGTGGATGTAGACTGTAGTTCTCTACAAATTTGATGACTGAAACAATTCTACCAAGTGGAAATGTGTCCTTGCATAACTTGAATTGCAAGTCCAACCATCAAGCTCTATGGGTATGCCTTGCATACTCATACACTATATTGTCATGAAATGTAGACATAAATTGATACACTAGAATCTTTTGAGTAACCAATTCACACCTCTTTGCTTCTTTACCATCTTTTGTATTGTAGGCCATTTGTTTTATACTTGTCGAACTTTACTAGTTCGTTTCCAACTGCATGTGTGCTTTCCATCTGTTCACATATTGGCATACGTTGCAAGCCACCGCAATACTGACATGTGCCATCCAAGCACAATTTCCTGTAGAATATTTGACCTTCCTCTGTTTGACATAAAATTGTTGATATGAAGTCTCTTGAAGATGTTGGTGGGGTATGTATGCCACAATCCTGCAAAACATTGTTAGTATGCAAATCTAAACATATAGACTGATAAACATCAAAATGGTTAGAAAATTCAATATGTAATCTACAACAAGTAGTGTGTGTGTGATTTAGTTTTACATAGAAAGGTTTTAGCATTTTAAAATATCTTTGAGAAACTTTAATTTGAGGATACATCTCTAGAAATTTACCAAAAAATTATGTTTGTCATATCAAAAAATGCTTTAGATGTGGCTCACGGTTTTGATTACCAATTCTCCTTCTTACCACATCCCTTTGATTCAGAGATACCCTTGTGTAATTCTTCCAAAAGTCTTCAATTAGTGATATCAATGCTTCAACAATTAGTTTATCTTTTTGTGGTAGTCTCCCCGAGAACGCCCATAATTCATTGGCATCGGTGTCCTTGATTCTTTGGTGCCTTCCAATAGCTCTTGATATTTTTTTCTATTAATTCTCAATGCTTGACTTGTCTTTCTAATGAGATGAGCTTTCCTCATTTGATTACTTAATATTGTCAATGTAATGACACGTCGTGTGACATTAGTATCTTTTGTGCGTGAGGTGTTACCCACACTCTCATATACACTCATTAGATTCTTGACAATAGATTTTTCACTTGAAGTCTTTGATGTTCTCAACCCAAGAATCTTCGTGATGGGCCTATACTTTATACTTGGCATCATTTCAATGAATAGTTGACATATTGCGGTCTCATTTAACTTTGCAAAGAACACTCTCCAAATCTTAAGAGCATATCTTCTACAAGTACGTTTTGGAATCTTACCGTCCATTGGCTACAAAATATTCTCATCAATATCAATCAAATACTTTGGCTTTCTATGCATAATTCTAGGTGGTGTTAAGAAAGGTAAATTCATTTCAACATTAGGAATTTCATCAATATTTAAATGAGATGGGCTAGATGGCATACCTTCGATTGGAGATGGAATCTAGATGACATACCTTGAGGTTGAGGTGGGAACGATGGCATACCTCCTTCCTCACATGTGAGTGATGATGTACTCTCAACTTGAGATGTGGTAGATGGTGTCCCTCCATCTTGACTTGCGGTAGAGGATGTGTCTCCAATTGTGGTATTCAAATCTCTCATAGCACGAAGATTTTGCATTCGTTCCCTTTGTGCTGCCAATACCATATCTCTTTTTGATGATTGAGGTTCCTCTTCAATTGACATGTCTTTGACAATCGTGTCTACTTTCATCTTCTCACGAAGTTCCCTCATAGCCACATCTTTCTTTGCATTCTTAGCTTCTTTCTCTTTCTGTGTTGGTTTAATCCTTGATCGTTTCCTCAGCATGACAGAGAATTTATTTGTAGCATGATAAAAAGACAAATATTAACTCCTAAGAAATGAATATGGTTCCAAATTTTAGGTCTACTGCCCTCAACATTTCTAGCACTTCCCACACTTTCCATGCAGTCAAAGAAGAGTTTTCAATCACATGGTGGAGGATTTTTCAGCCCATCACCATTGTTGAAGTGTTCTCAACTAGTCAAAGAAGAGTTTTCAATTCACTTTTAAAGGGCTCTTGCTAAAATTCAAGGTTAAATCACTTTACATAAGAGGCCCTATAAATTGTTGCTAATTTTATGTCTATAAGATATCAACATTGCAAGTGCATACTCAACTAAGTAGTAGATTTTATGGTAAAATTTTGGGTGGACAAAGAGTCCCATATGGCACCCTACAATCATCAAACCAAGTCTTGGGTTGGAATATAGATATTCATTTAAGATATATGCCTCATTAATTTTATGCATCTTTGAAGGCCCTTATAAATTCCCCTTCCAAATTCATAGTCAAATTGTGACCATTTTTTATCTTTCAAGCCCTATAAACCAATTCCATTATGATGTTTTTGGTGCTCTTTGATTTGATCATGGTGAGTGTACTAATCTTCCCTATGCCAACTTAACTTCTCATTTCAGCTTTAAGTTAGGGTGTGTAATGCAAGTGTTGACATTAATTGTAAAGTGTGATATTTTCTAAAAATTAAGGCACTGATTTTTTTTATGGTGGTTTCAAATTGGATAGTTGAGTAGTGGTTGTTGGGGGTGGTGCTTGTGGCTTATTATTAGGTGGATAGGTGTAATTTCTCTTAAGTCTAATGAAGGTAGACCTCATGACTCTTTTAGGAAATGTGTAATGTCAAACAATAAACTATCTTTAATTTTTAATTGCTCCTCTCTAGCTGCCTTAAAGTTTGTCAAAGCTATCTAAGGAAGGGATGTGGATAATGAGTGCATTGAGACTTAAAGCACATATTAGAAGTGATTTTGTGGAAAATCTAGCTATTTTCATCCCTTTAATGAAATGGTGTTTAAGGCTTCTCAAGTTTGTACTTCCAAGCCACTTTGAAGGTATGTGTTCAACACCACTAGAAAATATCTTCACAAATAAGAACTTAGTTTTGGTTGTATGGAATTTTTTAGTTTTTTCTATTTCTTTGGTTGGTAGCTATGTTTTTCTAATAGTTGTTAGATCATTATTAGATGTTATATGGTTGTCTTGACTAGTTTATGTCAGAGAGGAGTGTTTTATAATCTCATTTTTTTTACTTTTTGAATTTGAATAAAGGAACTCAGTTTTGTAGCTAGGATACTATGTTCCTATTGATCATTTTGATAAATTCATGTTTTGGATTGATGATATCTTTCATGAGTAGCTACAGGTCTATAGGTATAAAGAAGAAATTCAAAGCAATAGAAATTTACAACTATTTGGGAAGAAATTCAGAGCTCGGGCTGCAAATTCCCTATTAGACATGTATGCAAAATGTGGAAGCATGGACAAGGAACATGAACTATAAACACAATTGATATAAACACAAAATATATAAACCATACAAGTGATATAAACATGTAGTCAATGAAGCATGATAAATTAATTCAAATATAATTAAGGAAAATATAACTTAGAACTTGTGTAAAGACTTGACATACCTAAAAAATGAAGATTCAAATGGAGAGAGTACCCAATTATGTAGTCTTTTTTTCTTTTGCATCAAACTCCTCAACAATTTGAGTTTTTCACCACTTGCTTTCTTTTCAACGTTCAATTGAATAACACTCAAATAGAATTACTAACAACAATACAATTAACCAATGTATAATGTTAAATTTCTACAATTCAATCACAATTAACATTGCAACACTACAAAAATTGAAACTTGAATTGATATATATCAAATTTGATGTGAAAACTATGTTATTTCCTCCTTAAGTTGGCAAACAAGAAAAAGGTGGTGGAAAGTTCATGCAAAGGTGGTAGAATGTGAAAAATGTGCATGTGAACTTCCTAATAGCATGAAAAAGCTTTTTTTTTTGTTAGAACACACCATAACCAAAAGAAAACAAAGCATGTGGGCCCAGATCAGGGGTATCCTAGCCTTTTTACTATTTCAATAGCAAGAAAAAATGTGCTCATGTTGTAACGCAGTTGCGTTATGGCTTGCTATACAAAACTCTATATTATTCACTCTCTCATGTATTTCTCATCAATGTCTAACCCAATTTCAACTCTCTTGCTTAAGCTCGTTAGTCTACCTTAAGTATAGAGAATAATCCATTCTTCAAATCAAATCAAATCATTCTAAGGTCTTGAAATTTGATCCCCAAACTACATGACATTCATCCATTATCCTACAGCATCTCATATCCCTCTAACAACATGGATCCTTATGCAACAATACAACAATTACAAAGACTTAAACATATCTATAAGGGTTTTGATCCTATCACTAAGGAAAAATGCAAAAATGTCATTGGTGATATCCCCTTAGCACATTTCATCATTAGAGATTCCCAAGCTCCTATTACATCCACATCACCATCCTATATGTCATCCCCATCAACCTCATATCAACCTTTGTATCCTTATGTGACCATGCCATCATACCTATCCAACTTATCAATACCTCCAAGTTATCTATCCCCCAACCATTGTTATGCTACCTTTAATCAAGGGAACACCAACCTAGCACACGATCTTACCAAGCAACTTATGGTCAAACTTAAAAGCTTACATGAACAATATTTGACTAAGAATCATCCACCTCCCAATCCATAAATCCCTCCAATCCCTCCACCACAATATCCCTCCAATCCTATTAACCTTCATCCATTATCCTATATATCTAACAATCCATCAATCTCTATACTCCCATCACCATATCGCTCCAACCCTCCTACACCTAACCATTTGATCCACCTATCTCCCAATCCATCAATCCCTATCATCCATGCACCATATAATTCACCATCTAATCCACCATCAAAACTTCCAAGTCCTAATCCATCAACCAAATAATCTGTGAAGGATCTTCTCCAAAGAATATTAGTGAAAAATAAAGGCAAAATCAAAGCTATAGAGTCATCCAAATCTACTCATCCTATGTCATCCCCCTATAACACAAGCAGTCCCAAGCCCACAAATCATGAACAAGAGCTTTTAAGTACCATACCTATCCTTCCATTACCATCATGTAGTCCAACACCTACCAAGCCTATTGAAGAATCTCCTACCATAAGTGCAAGTCCAGAACCATCATGTAGCCATGTTGATGAGCCCATCCAAGAACCTATCACATCCATCCAAGTCACTTCTACTTCCATTCAAACACAAGAGCTATGTCAAGAGCCAAATCCAAAACATATTGAAACATCAACTTCCTATCCTAATCAAGATCTAAGCATCCCATCTAACCCCATCCTTAATCCCCTCCCATCTAGTGATCAACTTATCCACATTGACCCTATCCCTGATACCACAACACCCCCTAAACCATCAACCCTCAACACTATACCTCAAACCCTAATCCCTCAACCCTATCCCTAAAGCCTCAACCCTCAACACTTAAAGCTTAAATTCTAAACCCTATCCCTAAACCCTCAACCCTCAACCCTATACCTCAAACCCTAATCCCTTAACCCTAAACCCTAATCCCTTATCCCTAAACCCTAAACCCTATCCCTAAAGCCTCACACCTCAACCCTTAAACCTTAAATCCTAAACCCTATCACTAAACCCTCAACCCTAATCCCTCAACCCTAAACCCTAATTCCTTATCCCTAAACCTTAAACCCTATTCCTAAAGACTCAACCCTCAATCCTTAAACCTTAAATCCTAAACCCTATCCCTAAACCATTAACCCTCAACACTATACCCTAAACCCTAATCCCTCAACCCTAACCCTAATACCTTATCCCTAAACCCTAAAACCTAAACCCTATCCCTAAAGCCTCAAACCTCAACCCTTAAACCTTAAATCATAAACCCTATGCCTAAACCCTCAACCCTCGACACTATACCTTAAACCCTAAACCTTATCCCTAAAGCCTCAACCCTCGACCCTTAGACCTTAAATCCTAAACCCTATTCCTAAACCCTAATCCCTTATCCCTAAACCACAAACCCTTATCCCTAAAGCCTCAACCCTCAACCCTTAAACCTTATATCCTAAACCCTATCCCTAAACCCTCAACCCTCAACACTATACCTTAAACCGTAATCCCTTATCCCTAAACGCTAAACCCTATCCCTAAAGCCTCAACCCTCAACCCTTAGACCTTAAATCCTAAACCCTATTCCTAACCCTCAACCCTAGACACTATACCTTAAACCCTAATCCCTTATCCCTAAACCCTAAACCCTATCCCTAAAGCCTCAACCCTCAACCCTTAAACCTTAAATCCTAAACCCTATCCCTAAACCCTCAACCCTCAACACTATACCTTAAACCCTAATCCCTCAACCCTAAATATTCAAACCATCAACCCTTATCCACCCCTCTCCTCCCCTATCTACCTCACCCCATCTCTCCCCTATCTCTCAACCCTTATCCATCTAGGTCTCTCACTTATCCCTAAAGCCTCAACCCTCAACCCTTAAACCTTAAATCCTAAACCCTATCCCTAAACCCTCAACCCTCGACACTATACCTGAAACAATAATCCCTTATTCCTAAACCCTAAACCCTTAACCTTCAATGCTTAAACCCTAAATCCTAAACCTATCCCTAAACCCTCAACCCTTGACACTATACCTTAAACCCTAATCCTTCAACCCTAAATGCTAATCCCTCAACCCTTAAACCCTTAATACCTCAACCCTGAAACCCTCAACCCTTAAACCCTAAAACCTTGACCTTTAATTCCTCAAACCTTATCCACCCCTCTCCTCCCCTATTAGCCTCACTCCCATCTCTCCCTTATCTCTCTTACCCCTCTACTGAGGTTGTAGGTCTCTCACTTGTATATCTCTTAGGGCTCTCTAGATATTTCCCTTCTTCTCCACCTCCCTCCTTACCCATATTTTCCTCAAGTTGTCAACTTCACTCTCTCATTTTCTTCTATCTCTCCCCTCACCTCTCTATCTCTCACCTCTGTCTCCCTCTCACCTCTCTACCTATCCCCTCTCTACATCTCTTAGTCACTCCTTGTATGTCTCTCCATCTATCCTTAGCCATCTAGGTCTCTCACTTAACCCTAAACCCTATCCCTAAAGCCTCAACCCTCAACCCTTAAACCTTAAATCCTAAACCCTCAACCCTCGACACTATACCTTAAACCCTAATCCCTTGAACCTAAACCCCAAAGCCTATCCCTAAAGCCTCAAGCCTCAACCCTTAAACTTTAAATCCTAAACCCTATCCCTAAACCCTCAACCCTCGACACTATACCTTAAACCCTAATCCCTCAACCCTTAAACCCTAAACCCTTGACCCTCAATCCCTAAAGCCTTAAACCCTCGATTCGTATCCACCCCTCTCCTCCCCTATCTACCTCACCCCCATCTCTCCCCTATCTCTCTCACCCCTCTTTCCCTAGATTGTAGGTCTCTCATGACAAGGGTCGTTGTACCTCATCATTTAATCATATTTCTTTTATCAAATCCAAGGCTGTGTCCTTGGCTATCTATAATTAGGAATCCTATAGTTGCCAATTTTATCTAATTAACTCTAATGACTTTTACTGCTTTAAAGAAACTAATATTACTGATCAATCTGCTATGAATTGAATTCCAAGAATGTTGAAAACACAATTGAACAATGAATTGCTTAAAGTAAATCTATATTATTCATTTAAATTGAAACATGCATTTATCTAGGGAAACAATAACTATCAAAATAAATAGAATCTAAAATAACAAAACAACAGTACTGGCCCTCTGCCTTGGTGGTGAGAGTGGGCTCTTGCTCCACACCCTTGGGGATGAAGACTAAAGTAAAGAGTCAGCACAAGGAGATAATATCACAACTCAATTTAGTCTAATTCCATTAGCTTTGTATTCAGAAAATGTTTATCAAAATAAGATTACAAAGATCAAAAATTAATCGCTCTCCTTCTACTACTACTTCTGTAAGTTTATATCTAAATCTGTGATGAGAGATCACTCACCCTATTCTACTAGTTCCTCTATGAGATAACATCAATCTCTTTATTCTACTAACTATCTAACTACATAATAAATATCCATGCAATAAAAATAGATAGAGTGGAACAGAAGTCCACACTGAATCTGAGTCTTAGTTTTAAATACACTTGGGTAGTGAGGCCCTAAAATATAGGTATTTAAATCAGTTCATCTATAATTTGTGCAAAATCAAAAAGAGATAAAAACTTCCAACAATTAACTATAAACTGCCCTTAATTACTCAGGTGATGATTTGAGTAACATTAGGAGCATCCCAATCACCACTGGAAGTGTCTGACCGACAACTGTGCTAGAAATCTACATTGTTCTTAAAGAGGCACCGAAGATGGATGTTTCAGTCTGAAGCTTTGGAGATATGATTGTGACCTTCTTGTTCAACTCTGAAGATGCTCAAGACTTCAGCCTAGCTTTGGAGACAATTCACCTCCTTATCCCAAAATCTCTCCAATCAAATTGGAACATTGGAGACCAGTCATGGCATTCTGATGTTAGCTCCAAAGATCATTAGGACTACCTCTGGTGATGCACAAAAATTGTCTACCTGAACACCTGCACTTGTTGATTCAAAAAGAGAAGATTTTTGCAGATTTCCATCAATTCAATGCACATTAGTCCATTAATCATAAACCATGAGTCTAAGTAATTCATCTCTTATTAATCATCATTAGAACAATCTTGTCAACCTATTTTGGTGTAGTCATCAAGGTAATGAAATAAGAAGGGAGAAAAAGAGAGGTAAAAAAAGGTGTATTTCATGGGTGCTACCTAGCACTCATCATACCCCCGTACTTAAGGATTAGCAAGTCCTCTTGCTTCTCACAATTTGGACTTATTCTGGTGGAATATCTTGTCAGTCAAGCTGTAGTCCTATGCATAAGTTGTCTAAGTAGTGTGGTCTGTATTACCATTTCCCCTATACTGATCAACTTGCTTCATCCATTCCTGCAATTTATCATCCTCCATTTGTTTAGCCCAGATAGGTAGTGGCTCAATGATGAGAGGGGGTCTGAAATGACCACCTATCCACTCTTGTTGATATTTATCCATCATTTTGGATATTAACCTAGCCTTCCTCATAAATAGTCTCAAGTTAGCAACAGTCACCACTTCTCTCATTTTCTGCTCTGAAGTTAAAATGTTCCACCTTTTCTTTGCCATTGCAAGCACTTGATTAGCTGAACTGTTCATGAAAAGACCAAAATCAATGGAACACTCTTGAAGATGTTTTAGATACAATGGCAAAATCTTGGTCATACTTTCTGGGTGGTAGATATATGCTCTAAATTGGACCTTAAAAGCATGGGGGTTTGGACATTCATTTTTGATAAAAAGACCTGTTTGTGCATCCTTCTTGAGATATGCCTCCATGATGATTTCTCATCAGTGACATGAATGTTTTGAGCTGACACTCCCCTACAAAATAGTTAATAATGAAGGTCATCTCATCAACATAGAAACAATGCAAATATAACTCACACATAAATTTTTTGTCTTCATCAGAACTCCTCATATATGCTTCCATGAACCCCTCCCCTGTTTCTGTGTTCTCAGTAAGATTAGACAATACCAAAGACAGTTTTCTCTGCAGAACTCTCTCTTGTAAGAACATAGCATAAGTTGCACTTAGAGGCCTGTAAGATAGAATCTCAGATGAAATGGAGGCTATCTGAATGACTTTTTCTTCCAGGGTTTCTACTCTTTTTGACATGACAGTAACTACCCTCTATAATTGTAGCATAGGCTTAAAAGACTCATATTCTCTATATCTCCTTCCCCAATGGAATAGGGCCTTAGGAATATCAACTGGGATTGGGCCCACATATGGATCTATTTGTACCTCATGTTTAATGGTTTCCCCTAGGCCAACTAACTCATGAATATATTCCTCCTGATCATCTATTTTATTGTAGGCCCAAGTTAATTATTTATCTTGGATCTGTACTTTCTCAATCAATGCTGCAATTATTATGAGACTATTATCTCTGGCCTTGGTAATATCAGAAATACTTTGTACTACCTCTATCTCCTTTTCCTTAATTCTTTTAGCTGTCTCAGTCTCCTAGGCTTCTAATTCTACTTCCTTCTCCTGAATTATTTGTTGTTTACTTTGGAGCTCTGTTTGCAATTTTTCAATTACCTATTTTTGCTCTATCTCTTTCTCCTTCATGACCTTCTTGAGGTCAATGATAATCAAATTTTTCCCCCATAATAATATTTTTAGATTATCAATCTCTTCTAACATCTTCTGCTCTTTTGAAATTTCAATATCCTCTTGATTAGAGGGGTGACAATAAGTCCCTGTTTCTTCTTCTGTATGCTGTACATTAGGGTCTTCCATTGGCTCTTCACTGCCAGCTGCATCCATTTTCTCTACTTCAACTTCCCCTATAGCCTCCCTGTCCTGAGTTTCTTCTTGAGTCTTCTCTACAACTGCTGGCACTGATGAAGGTCCAACTTTTTCCTCAGAAGCTCTGAAACCCAGAAGAACTTTAGCTAGGAGAGTAGTATGTTTCTCAGCTTGGGTAAGCTACCTTTTCCTTTTGCTTCTCCGTAGCATAGGTGGAGTAGGTGCCTCCAGAGTAGGTATATCATCCTCAGAATAAGAGGAAATAGTAAAAGTTTGTCTTTGTTCTGTCTTCGGAGTAGGGGAATGTTGTGAATGAACAAATGGCTTGGGAGAAACCTCTCTTTGTTTCTTATTTCTTATTAGAGGAATGTCATCTGAGTCATGGGATGTTTCTTTAGCCCAGAGTGTATGCTTGAGTTAGTTTTCTTTGGAGTTCTCTTTGTTTTCTAACCCTGGATTTCCCTTATTGGTCTTGTTGGAGTAGATTCCTCAGCCAAGGTCATTTTTCTCCTTACTGAGCGAGTCATATATGGTGTATGCTCAACAACAGGTTCTCTAATTTCTTTTCCTTTCATCTTCTTGTCAAAAATAGGGGTAGCAGATGATGTTGGCTCCAGTGAGGGATTTGAATCTTTACCCTTCCCAATAGCTAGAGATGAAGTTGAAGGTTCTACCTCCTCTTCTTGATGGGTAGAGGAGGCCTCATCTACACTCTGTACCCTTTCTGGTGCTCTAACCTGGGGTTTGTTATCTAAAAATGTTTGCCATAATACCTCTCCATCAACTTGAGACAGGAAGTGATGTTTAACAACTAGAAAATTGAGGCCATGATGTTTCATAGGGCCCTTCCCTTGTTGATACGTTTCTACAGATGCCCTAATGGTAGAGTACAAAAAATTTGGAAGATTTATGCTAAATTCTGGACGTGCATTTCCATGCCTCAGAAAAATCAGCATTTTCATTAGAGGCCCTAGAACTATGGAAAATTGACCATCACATCTAAAATATTTCATCAACCATAGAGATACAGATTGTCGTGGGTTTGGAAGTGAGGACCTAAGAATTCTTTTAACCTCATTCTTGCTCAAATGCAACTGTATTATAGGTTCACCTTCTAAAGAGAAATTTCTAATCAAATCAACATATAAAGTTTTTAGATGGTAGAACCTCTCACCTTGTTTAGGTAATCCAAAAATATGATTGATAGTGGTTGCAGAGAGATTGACTTGAACTCCCCTTACAACTATCTGATTGTCCCTCAGGTTTCTTAGGAAGTCATCAACAATATCCTCTTGAAACCCTTCAAACTTTTCTAGAAATTCTAGCCATCTTGCATTTCTAAGAATTTCTGTTGTAGCTTCATCATGCAAGAGACCTGTAACACTTTCTAGTTCTGATTTCTTCTTAATCCCCATTTCTAAGTCCTTTTTCCAACCTCTGTGCTAAAATTCTCCCTCACTTTTCTATGTAGTTTGTTCTTCTTCCTTTAACTCTGTAGGCTCCAGAGGACTATATCAATTGACTCTGTTCTTCAGGATATTTTGTAGTTTGAATGAGGGTTATTATGTCAATTCATTTAATGGCTTGGACTATGGAAAAATAATTTAAAATCGGTTAGAGTGCCTATGTGGTCATAATTACAATAGAGTGATGGGACACTCCATAGACATGGTGACAGTGTAGAAAAGATGGCGACATGCATGAATTCAGAAGGGAAATAATGGCAGGACGATGTGTCATAATGACAGTACCCAAAAATAGAAATAACAAGATAGTTACTAACTAATGCTTAATTAAAGAGAAGTACCTGAACCAATCTTAATGATGACGGCCTAATGTACCTAGTTGCAACGCCCTGACTTTGATGAGATTGGACATGACTTGGCACGTGAGCAGCTTCTACATGGCTTTGAAATGGCATCAGCATCCCTATTGTCACATTTCATGCAATCATTTCCACTGAGTAGTTTGAGAATGCCATCTTTTCAGGTGATGTCAATGTAGCCATTTGTGAGTACCTTTGCATGAGATTAATGACCTTTTTCTCAGTTGTCGATGATATGCATGCTGACATCATGTTTGTCCTTGTCATAAAGTGGAGGATGAGTCATGATGACCTCATAAAATGACATCTCTACTTTATTTCCTAGAGAGGTGGGTTCCCTCCCAATTTATTACATTCATGAATAGCTCTTTATTGGTGGAGCACCAGAGGTGCTCCTAGTTTGTGAGTGTCGGAGGTGCTCCAAGTTCGTGAAGCACCAGAGGTACTCCTTATTTGCGAGCACCGGAGGTGTGTTTGAGTAACTTCCAGCACCTAATCACCTTCATAGCTTGATTATTCTCATCTGGAATGAAGAATGGAATCGCCATTTACTGGTTTTCAATCTCCTTGGTCGAGAAAGACATCCATTTACTGGTTTTCTATCTTTCCCTTTTTTTTTAAGAAGGCCACCATTTGTTGGTTTTCAACCTTCCCTTTTTTTTTTCAGCCCAGATCTGTGACAGAGGATGTGTCCCCTGTAACCAAGCACAAATCTTTGATGAATTATTCCTTAGTGGATGGCCTTTTATAGAGTCTAATTCTATGGCCATTCACTAAGAATGTGTCTGTGCTTCCATCAATGGGTTCCAGCAGTACTGTTCCATTCTCAAAAACTTCCTTTATCTGATAAAGACCCATCCAATGAGTTTGTAGCTTTGCCTTGAACTCCTTGAACTTAGAATCATAAAGAAGAACCCAATCACCTTGTTGAAGTGTCCTCCTCTTGATGTGTTGGTCATGCCATTGCTTCCTTTGATACTGAACTAGTTTTGTTTTCTGAATGGCTTCTGTCTGGATTTCATCTAACTCATTGAGCTGAAGAATTCTGTTCTGTTGGGCTATAAACAATGATATACCAATATCTAATGAAGTTTTAAGTGTCTAGAGCTCAAATTCTATAGATAGAATGGGCTTCTTTCCATAGACTAATTCATATGGTGAGAATTTTGTTGCGGACTTCCAAGTGGTATTGTAAGTCCAAACTGCTTCAGGTAATCTATTAGCCCAATCTTTTCTATTCATTGCCACTGTCCTTGTTAGAATGTTCTCAATTTCCCTATTAGTCACCTCTACCTACCCATTAGCTTGAGGATGGTAAGGTGAAGATTTCTTGTGCTTAACTTGATATAAATCTATGAATGCTTTGATTACCTATGAACTAAACTAAGGTCCTCTGTCTAAAACTATGGATCTTGGGGCTCCAAACCTCAAGAAAATCTTATTATAAAGGAAATCAACAACTTTCTCTTCACTTGCAAATTGCAATGCCTGCACTTTTGCCCATTTAGTGACATAGACTGTACATATAAGAATGTACTCTTTGCCTGATGATGGTGGAGAAATTGGTCCCACAAAATCTAGACCCCATTGTTCAAATGGCTCCATCATTACTTGAGGATGCAGTAACATCTCCTGGGTGAAGGTTGGCTATCCCATCCTTTGGCATTGGTCACACTATTGCACATACTTCTTTTTATCTTTATGAATAGAGGGCCAATAGTAACCAGCTCCTAGAATCTTGTGGATGGTTCTGTGTGAAGAATAATGCCCACCAAATGGTTCATCATGACATGCCCTTAAGACCTCAAAAATTTCACCAGCTTTTAAACACCTGTGCAAAATGAAATCAGGATCACATTTAAATACAAACCATTTAACCATTTGTAAGATAAGCTTTCCTTAATTAAGTGTTTCCTTTGTTTTGAGGTAAAATGGGATGGATACAAATGAAAGGAAGCTAGGTGTATGGCAATCGCTTCCTACACTAATCTAATGAGGGGAGGAGAGTGCAAATTTAATTTTATCCTTACAATTACAGCAATGTTAAACCACTAATAGAGATATTGCAACAAACACATAAACAAGAAAGGGAGACAGAAGAAAAGAGACACAAGATATATGTGGGGAAAACCCTTATCAGGTGAAAAACCCCACACTCCAAAACCTGTATAATGTATTATCAAAATTGAAATGGTTTACAATATACTTGCAATGCAAGCTCTCAAGAGTCTTCGACACTCATATCTAGAGACAAACTAGTAGCATAATAGTACCTGTCAAACCTGTAATACATCTCCTCAAAGCACCTGTTTATATAGAAAATACAAGGCAAAATTGCCTCTATCTTGGAATGGGCGTCCAACTTGGCCTCATGGCCCAAAACCCATGCCTATGGACACTTGGTCAACATTGTAAGATGCTTCTAACACCTGTCCACACACCCCATCCCAAAGAGGTCACCTATTTCCAAAATGGGCTATGACAGATGCTCTTACGACTCTTACGACTGTCATAGAATCTGTCATAGTAGTTACAACTTACAACTGTAAGAGAATCTGTCATATATAGGCTATAAATAGCATATTCTCTTACAACCTGTCATAGTCCACCTTAGGATGCCCAATGATGCCTTTTTCAAAGATGTTCCTTGACACATGTCTTCACCTGTCATAGAATCTCCTATTTCTGACTCGTACATGTCATAACTTCATCATAGGAATCTGTCATGACCGTTTCAGTCAGTATTCCCTTACACAACATCTAAGATGCTGACACATGGCAAAATACTCCTACCACAAAGTGGGACGCCTATCTCCTCATGTGAGGACAAAATTACAAGTTGTCATCTTCCATGTAGGATGACACATCATTGTGCCATATCCGACAAGATGACAATATGAATTTACAATTTTATTTAAAACTAGGCAATAAATAAATAAATACAATGAGAATAATACAAGGAATTACCAAGGTTGAGACACCCTAATTCCCAACATTCTCCCACTTGTCAAACACCTTGTAAGAGCCAATAGAATTAACAAGATTTAACTGCTATAGGCTAAGAGGCCCATAGACTCCGAACACCATCTGAACCTCTCTATGCCCACTGGCTTTGTCAATGCATCTGCAACATTCTTCAAAGTATCTACCTTTTCCAAATTTACCTTCCCATCCTCTACCATGTCTCACATGAAGTGAAACTATACATCAATATGATTTGTTTTGGCATGGAAAGTTAGATTCTTTGCAAGGCAAATCGCACTCTGACTGTCACAACAAATCGTAATCTATCCTACATAAACACCAATATCTGAACACAATCTCTTAAGCCAAATGGCTTCCTGACAAGCATGAGTTGCTGCCATGTACTCAGCTTTTGTCGTGGACAAAGCAACCACAGGTTGTCACTTACTCATCCAACTAATTGCACCACCAAACATTGTGAACACATATGCACTGGTGGATCTCCTACTGTCAATGTCACCTGCCTAATCAGAACCCACAAATCTATGAATATGAACTGAATACAGAGGTCCTGTAGCATTGCCATGATAGAAAATGGAATACTCAGAAGTACCCCTCAAATATCTAAACACTCACTTAACTACATCCCAATGTACCCATCCAAGATTAGCCATAAATTGACTAAGGACTCCCAATACTTGGACAATGTCTGGTCTTGTGCAGACCATGGCATACATCAAACTACCAACAACACTAGCATAAGGTACTCTGCTCATGTCCTCCACCTCACTAGGAGATTTTGGACAATCACTAATAGATAACTTTGTCCCCTATGACACATGAACACACAATGGTCTATAATCTGACATCCTAACCCTATCCAACACGGTCTTCACATACTTTAGCTTAACCAAAGTTTTCTGTTAGTTCTATCTCTTCTGATTTCCATTCCTAGAATGTACCTGGCTGTCCCTAAATCTTTCATTTCAAACTATGCTGCCAACTAAGACTTAAAATTAGAAATCACATCCTAACCCTTCCCAATCAACAACATATCATCAACATATAATGTAACAATGAGAATACGATCACCATTAAACTTATAATACACACAGTGATCCGATTTTGATCTCACAAATCTAATTAACAACACAAAGACATCAAACTTCAAGTACCACATCCTAGGAGACTGCTTCAAACCATACAAAGACTTTTTCAATTTGCAAACCAAAATTTCTTTACCTTTCACTATGTAATTCTCTGGCTGTGACATGTAGATTTCTTCCTACAAATCACCATGAAGGAAAGCTATCTTCACATCCATCTGTTCTACCTCTAAGTCATAAGCAGCTGCAAGAGATAACATAAATCTAATGGTTGTCAACTTTACAACTGGAGAGAAAATTTTCCCATAATCAATTCCCTCCACTTGTGAATACCCCTTCGCAACCAATCTGGCCTTGTACTTTTCAACACTACCATCTGCACCAAATTTCTTCTTGAACACCCATTTGCATCCAATGGGTTTCTGTCCATAAAGCAAAGGCACCAAGTCCCATGTTTTATTCTTTTCCAAAGAAGCCATCTCATCTTCCATGGCCTCCTTCCAAGACCTTGCATCTTTCATACCCATAGCCTCTGACGCAGTTCTAGGTTCATCATTATTAGCAAGTAAAGCAAAAGTACAACTAGAATCAAGTATTGAATAACCAAACCTATCATGTTGCTTTCTTATTTGTGTAGACCTCCTCAATGGCTGAGGTTGAGGTTCTACTTCTTCTTCTGAGCTTTCAAAGCTACTAGAGCTCTCCTTATCATCAGGTCTCACAGGGTCTATCTATTCAGTCTTCTTAGGGGTAGAAGGAAACTGAACCATATCCTCTTTCTTTTCTATCTGTTCTAGTTGTGGAATAATGGAAGAAGGTGTTAGCTCTCTAAAGATAACATTTCTGCTATACAACACTTTTTCAGCCATTGGATCCCAAAGCTTGTATCCTTTCACATGGACACCATAGCCAATGAAAATACATTTAACAACCTTGTTCTCCAATTTAGACCATTTCTCCCTAGGCACATGTGCATATGCCTCACAACCAAAAAACTGAAGATGTCTAACTGAATGCTTCTTACCAGACCACACCTCCATAGGTGTCTTACCAACAAGAGCTGATGTAGGAGATCTGTTTACCAGATAGAAAGCAGTGGCAACAGCTTCAGCCCAAAACTTTTGTTTGAGGCTTGCTCCACTAAGCATACTCTTAGCCTTCTCCATCAATGTCTTGTTCATCCTCTCTGCAACTCCATTTTACTGCGGGGTATATGGAGTCATCTTATTCCTTTCAATCCCTTGCTCTTTGCAGAACTTATCAAAATCAGCTGAACAAAACTAACCACCATTGTCAGTTCATAAACACTTAATCTTTTTACTAGTTTGATTTTTAGTAAAGGCTTTAAACTCCTTAAACTGACTAAAGACTTCAGTCTTGCTTCTAATAAAATAAACCCATGTCCTTCTGCTGTAATCATCTATGAAAGATACAAAATATATAGATTTTGAAATTGAAGGAACATTAATAGGACCAAACACATCAGAATGAATAAGATCCAATACACTAGAAGACTTGTGAGAACTAGAGTAAAACTGAACACAGTTTTGCTTTCCATAAATGTAATGTTCACAAAAGTCAAACTCAAGATTACAATCATTTAACCCATTAACAAGGTTTTTATTTTTCAAGGTATGCAGACCCTTCTCACCAATGTGGCCATATCTCAAATGCCATAACATAGTCTTTTCAGCAGGAAGCTTAGCTACCATAGCATGTGCACTACCATCAGAACTAGTTACAACAAATTTCTTCATTGCTCGTTTAGATGGTGGGGATGAAGTGACTGCATCTTGTTTATTTGAGTTAGAAGAACTATTGTACTATGAAGTGCATGCCTCCAGTTGAAACAGAGTACCTCTCTGAGTACCTTTCGCAAGCACCATAGATCCTCTAGTCATCTTGCATCCATCCTTCGAAAAGACAACCTGCACACCTGCATCATTCAACATACTTACAAAAAGTAGGTTCCGTGCAAGGCCTGGAATGTGCATAACTCCAATGATCCCCTTCACTCATCCATCAGGGAATTGGATTGAGACTCTTCCATGACCAACAATCTTTAGATGAGAGTCATCACCCAGGTACACTCTTCCACCATCAAACTCTTCATACTTCGTGAATCAGTCTTGATGTGAGGTCATGTGGAATGATGCACTAGAATTAATCAACCACACATCATCAGATGCATGGGTGGCTAGGGCTGCGATGAAGGCATCACCATCATCTTGTGACTTGTCAAAATCTGAATCAAGAGCTTTCTTCTTCTTTTTCTTCTCCTCTTTGCATTCCTTTTGGAAATGCCCAGTTTTACCTCACAAAGAGCCTTGGACTTTCCAAGAGATTTGGATCTCCCATGGGATTTGGATCTACCCTTTTCACCTTTCTTGTCCTTCTTCTTCCCTTTCTCTTTGGGTCTTCCATGAACCGCAAGAGCCTCTTTGGCTGCCTCAGAAGACTTTCTCTGCATCTCTTCAGATAACAACGAAGATACCACATCTTCCATCTTGAAGGTGGTAGTGGTGCTTCTGATAGCCATGACAAGATGATCCCATGAATCTGGAAAATAACAAAGTAGGGTCATACATCGATCCTCCTCCTCCATTTTCACACCCACAGATGTCAACTGTGCAACGATCATGGTGAAAGCATTCATGTGATCCACAATAGATCCTCCATCTTCCATCTTTAGAGCAAACAACTTCTTTTTTAGAAAAAAGTTTGTTTACCAAGGACTTGGCTTGATAAACATCACCCAACAAGATAGAGTCAGCTAAATAGAGTCTTATGAGACCCTTAACCTTCCAATCTTTGAGATCCCAATTAGCTTGTTGCATTGCTGCGGATTTTACACCGGATACCATTTCCCATAGGTCACGATCAACAAGTAGGTCCTCCATCTTCAATTTCCACAACTCAAAATTAGTGCCATTGAATTTCTCAACCTCTAACCTTCTGGATGTGGTTGCCATCTCCTTGCTACAACAAGATACAAAATACTCTGCAAAACACTCCCACTCAACCTACGATTAGCTAAAAAATCCCTACCCAACAGCTAAGACAAAAACTGGCCAGGCTCTGATACCAACTGAAAGGAAGCTAGGTGTGTGGAAATCACTTCCTACACTAATCTAATGAGGGGAGGAGAGTGCAAATTCAATTTTATCCTTACAATTATAGCAATGTTAAAGCACTAATAGAGCTATTGTAGCAAACACATAAACAAGAAAGTGAGACATAAGAAGAGAGACACAAGATATCTGTGGGGAAAACCCTTATCGGGTGAAAAACCCCACACTCCAAAACCTGCACAATGTATCATCAAAATTGAAATGGTTTACAATATACTTGCAATGTAAGCTCTCAGGAGTCTTCGACACTCATATCTGGAGACAAACTGGCAGCATAACAGTGCCTGTCAAACCTGTAATACATCTCCTCCTCAAAGCACCTGTTTATATAGAAAATACAAGGCAAAATTGCCTCTATCTTGGAATGGGCGTCCAACTTGGCCTCATGGCCCAAAACCCATGCCTATGGACACTTGGTCAACATTGTAAGATGCTTCTGACACTTGTCCACACACCCCATCCCAAAGAGGTCACCTATTTCCAAAATGGGCTATGACAGATGCTCTTACGACTCTTACGACTGTCATAGAATCTGTCATAGCAGTTACAACTTACAGATGTAAGAGAATCTATCATACACAGGCTATAGATAGAATATTCTCTTACAACATGTCATAGTCCACCTTGGGGCACCCAAAGATGCCTTTTTCAAAGATGCTCTTTGACACATGTCTTCACCTGTCATAGAATCTCCTATTTTCGACTCTTACATGTCATTTTCGACTCTTACATGTCATAACTTTGTCATAGGAATCTGTCATGACTGTTTCAATCAATATTCCCTTGCACAACATCCATGATGCCAACACATGGCAAAATATTCCTACCACAAAGTGGGACACCTATCTCCTCATGTGAGGACAAAATTACAAGTTCTCATCTTCCATGTAGGATGACACATCACCGTGCCACATCCCACAAGATGACAATATGAATTTACAATTTAATTTACAACATAGGCAATAAATAAATAAATACAATGAGAATAATAGAAGGAATTACCAAGGTTGAGACACCTTAATTCCCAACAACAAGCCTATAGCTAAGAGATTAGCTATGTCAGTGAACCAAGGTGGAGTAGAGGAGACAACAAAAAGATGTTCATCTGGAAATCTGTCCTCCACTGGCTGGTTCTCTCCACCTGTATGCAATCTTGACAGAAAATCAACAACCAAATTAAATTTACCTGGATTATCAACTATGGTAATATCAAATTGCTATAACAGCAATAACCACCTAATTATCCTTGCACCCACTACTAGCTTATTCATTAAGTATTTGATGGTTGCATGATCGATATGTACAAATATATTATACCCAGTAATATAATTCTTGAATTTGTTTATATCATAGATGATTGCCAAGAAATCTTTTTCAGTTGTGGTGTAATTTCTTTCTACAGAGGTAAGGTTTTTGCTGATGTAATAGATAGCATGCATACTTTCTCCTTCCTCCTTCTATCCTAAGACTACTCCAATGGACTCATTTGAAGCATCAGTTTGTATGTGAAATGGTAAAGTCAAATTAGGTCCTCTCAAAACAAGTGTAACAGTAAGATTCTCCTTTAAGGTTTCAAATGCTGATTGACAATCCTTGGTCCATAAGAATTATGTGTCTTTGTTAAGCAGGGTAAACAGGGGGTAGTTATTCTGTTGAAATTTTCTATAAATCTCCTATAGTAGCCTGCATGACCTAGAAAACTTCTAACATCTGTCTGGTTTTTAGGTGAAGGCAACTGTTGGATCACTCCTATTTTGTTTTGATCTACTTTGATCCCATTTGCTGAAATGTGGTGTCCCAATACAATTCCTTCCTTTACCATCATGAAGCACTTTTCATGGCTTAGGGACAATTGATTCTTTTCACAACATTTTAGTACTTTCTCAAGGTTTATGAGAGCTTATTCAAAGTTGTCCCCATACATAGTAAAGTCATCCATATAGACCTCCATGCACTCATTAGCTAACTCGGCGAAAATGGCTAAAACAAGCCTCTAAAATGTAGCTGGAGCATTACATAGTCCAAATAGAAGAGCTTTGTAGGCAAAAGTTCCTCAAGAATAGGTGAAAGTGGTTTTATCTTGATCTTCAAGGGCTACTTGGATTTGGTTATACCCACTGAACCCATCTAGGAAAGAAAAATACTTTCTCCTAGCAAGGTTGTCTAGCACTTGGTCAATGAATGGTAAGGGAAAGTAGTCCTTTTTTGTAGCTTTGTTTAACTCCCTATAGTCAATACACACTCTCCATTTCCCATTCTTTTTAGGCACTATGACCAAGGGTGAGACCCATTGACTATCTAAGATTTGATATATAAACCCTGCTTGCAACAATTTTTCTATTTCTGTCTTAATAATGTCTTTTAAAGTAGGATTCAGGCTTCTCTGGGGTTGTCTGACAGGTTTGACATCTTCAATGTATATATGATGAGTACAGATCTTAGGAGGGATGCCCTTCATATATTGGTATCCCCAAGCAAAAGCTGCTAAATGGAAAATTAGGAGGTTGATAAGTTCTTCCTCCTATTTTTCTGCTAACTAGGTGTTGATATTCAGTGTTTTCCCAGGTAGAATCATAACCTATTTTGTGATTTGATCCTTGGATGTAGTCAATCCATATATTGGAGTCATGGTATTAAGGGGGTAAGAATGTGGAAGCAACATGTGGAATGTGGCTAAGTCTCTATAAAAAGTTTCTCCATAAGGAATGATATTTGCTAGGCTACAATGAGCAGAAGTGAGAAGTTCTCTCCTAGAATCTTGGGCTAGCTCCATTGTATCCTCATTTATTAGAATGTGGGTAATATCTTTAGTTGTATCATAGTGGATTTCTTCTTCTAGCTCACCCAAATGTTCTTTGATGGTAACTATAGCTACTAAGGTGTTGTTTTCCATGTTATCTGCCTCATCTACCCATACTCTTCCTGTATAATGTATTGATGGTTTACCTGGAGGAAACAAAGATTTTCTTCAAGTCTATCCCATTAGAAATGATCATATCCCCAGTTAGACAATTAATAGATGCTACTACTGTAGCCATCCATGGTCTTCCTAATATTAATGGATAAGCATTTCTTTAGTTTCTTGGCTCTAATATTAGGAAGTCTACTGGGAATCCCCATAATTCTATCACAATTGGAACATCAGTAATCACCCCTTTTGGAATAGCTACTGACTGGTCAGCAAGTTGAAGGATTGTAGAGGTGGATTGGATACTTGTTAAGGCTAATTTATCCATTGTATGAACTACCATTACATTTATTGTTGCTCCTAGATCAACCAAAATATTTGAAATTTCTACCCCTGAGATGTAAATAGTCATGATAGGATTTCCAGGGTCTCCATATTTTGGGAGGAGCATTTCTCCCATTAGGAGGTCTAATACCTTTCCTTCCACCTGAATGGTTGAGGGAAAGTTCTTCCTTCCCTAGGTCTTAACACAATGCTATTTGATGAATTGGTTTAGTTCTAGAACATCTATGATTGTTTGGAGGAGCAGAATTTCAATGTTTAATTGCCTAATTTCTTGTAAAAGTTCTAACTCCAGGGTGGATTGGACTTGTTTTTGTAAGAACTTTTTCTGGAGAACATGTTGTTTGAGCGGTTTTGGGTATGGTGCTAGTTTTTCCATCTCTAGAGTGTCTCCAGAGCTCTTACGAGAAATGTTTCCAGGAATATTCTCTGGAGTCATTCCTTTAGGAGGAACTCTGGAGTTATCCAAGGATGATTATTTTAGCATTGTTTTGGTAGTAATATCCTCTGGAAGCTGAGTGGATGGATTTTCAGGTTCCTCATCATTGATTACTTCAACTATAGTTGGAGGAGATGGTCTTGGGAATGCTTTCCTAGAACACAGTTGGAGATTGTTGGGATGTATAGCATTAATATCAGCCATGTTTTCTTGTTCTGTCATGTAAACAACTACTCCTTATTAATTTTGTGGATTTGGTATAGGTTGAGATGGTAAGGGTGGTTGGCTAACTGGTTCGTTTTGTGACTAACCTTGTGTGTTGGAGGTTCTAGTTAGAAATGCTTGTTGTTGGGGTTGGAAATGTCTAGGTTGTCCCTGGTATTGTTGATTATATCCCTATTAAGGACCCCAATGAGGCTGCATGTTTTGTGATCCAAACTGTGGTGGCCATTGTTGATTCCCCCAGGGCTGATTTTGCCAATGTTGTCTCTGCCATTGTTGGTTCAGCCAATCTTGTGGCCCCCAAGGAGGATTATTATGAGGTCCATGCCAAGTTGGATTCCACTGATTATTTCCCCAATTAGAAGGACCCTTGTAAGAAGGCTGGTTTGGATACTAATTATAAGCAAAATTTCCAGCTTGTTTTTGTCCTACATAGGTCAACTCCTCCTCTACAATGGAATTCTTTTTACTTAGCCTTTTTAAGGATAGAAGTTGACTGCGTTGACTAGTAAGATGTTCCCTGTCACAAATCTGACAAATCTCTACCTTATCTAAAGGGCATTCTATCAATAGATGTTTGTTCCTACACCCAGGACAATAAATGGAGAGTGGTTTAGTTCTATCCTGATCATTTGTTTTAGTTTTTTCCTAAATCCCATCTAATGTGGTATTCAGTTGGACTAGAATATCTATTTTAAAATTTGTAATTTCCTCCATTAACTATCCTATTTCATTCTTCCCTTTGAAAGATTTGGGCATTCTCACTCCATCTTGGGTTTTAGAATACTTCCTATAGAGTTCTTCTATAGCAGGCATATCCATTTTGTTGATATTCCCTTTTCCCATCAGATCCAGTACCTGTTTTGATTCTTTGTCTAATCGTTTTAGAAATAGGGTTCTAGCAAGAGAATGATTTATAGGGTTGCCATATCTTCTCAAAGGAAAGTTGAACCTATCCACATAATCCTCTAAGGTCTCTTCCTCTCTCTATTTAATTTTGAATAATTCCTCATTTTTATCACTGACTCTACAGTAGTCCTGGTATTTTCCCAAGAATTCAGTCTCCATCTGATCTCAGGAATGAATGGAGTTTTGGGGAAAACCCATAAACCACCTCATTATAGAATCCTTCAGGGTTGAGGGAGATAGTTTGAGTTTTTTATTATTTGATCCATAATCATAAGTTTGGCATACCACTTTGAATTCAAACAAAAACTGATCTGGATCCTCAGAAGCAAGACCCTTAAAATTTGGCAAATGTGCAAGTGAAATATTTTTCATAGGGGCATTATCTCTAGCAACCAAGACAATGGGATATGAGAAGGTTCTCAGAGACTAATTTTCCTCCTCTTCATGATTGTCATCTATGTCTACTACTGGTCATCTTCTTGAGGTTCTGGCAAAGGGTCGGCCTAGAATTTTTGTTGTAATTCTTAGATATAGTCAGCAAGTGGAAGATTTGGAGGATTTAAGGGATTACTGAATTGAGGTGCAACTTCCAAGGTAGGTTCTAGGTGTCTCTCTTCAACAAGATCTTGTGCCACCCCAATGCTTTCTCCTATAGTCTGTTGATGGGGTGTCTATTTTATGTATCTTCCTTTTGAATCTTTAGCTCTAACCATACAGATCTATACTAAAACTATTTAGCTAAGTTTTCCTAATTAACACAGTAGTTCCCCAGCAACGGTGCCAAAAATGACAAGGGTCATTGTACCTCATCATTTAATCATATTTCTTTTGTCAAATCTAGGGTTATGTCTTTGGCTATTTGCAATTAGGAATCCTATAGTTGCCAGTTTTATCTAACTCTAATGACCTTTACTACTTTAAAGAAACTAATATTACTAATCAATCTGCTATGAATTGAATTCCAAGAATGCTGAAAACACAACTGAATAATGAATTGCTTAAAGTAAATCTATATTAGTCCTTTCAACTAAAACATGCATTTATCTACAGAACAGTAACTATCTTCTTAAACAAAATCTAAAATAACAAAACAATAGTACTGGCCTTCTTCCTTGGTGGTGAGAGTGGGCCCTTGCTCCACACCCTTGGGGCTGAAGACTAAAGTAAAGAATCAACACAAGAAGATAATATCACAACTCAATTTAGTCCAATTCCATCAGCTTTGTATTCAGAAAATGTTTATCAAAATAAGATTACAAATAATCACTCTCCTTTTGCTACTACTTCTGTAAGTTTATATCTAAATCTGTGATGAGAGATCACTCACCCTATTCTACTAGTTCCTCTATGAGATAACATCAATCTCTTTATTCTAAAAACTATCTAACTACAAAATAAATATCCATGCAATAAAAATAGATAGAGTGGAATAGAAGTCCAGGCTGAATCTGAGTCTTAGTTTTAAATACACTTGGGCAGTGAGGCCTTGAAATATAGGTATTTAAATCAGTTCATCAATAACTCGTACAAAATCAAAAAGAGATAAAAACTTCCAATAGTTAACTATAGACTGCCCTTAATTACTCATGTGATGATTTAAGTAACATTAGGAACATCCCGATACCATTGGAAGTGTTTGACCGATAGCTGTGCTAGAAATCTGCATTTTTCTTAAAGAGGCACCAGAGATGAATGTTTCAGTCTGTAGCTTTGGAGATATGATTGTGACCTTCTTGTTCAGTTCTTGAGATGCTCAAGACTTCAGCCCAACTCCGGAGATGATTCACCTCCTTATCCCAAAATCTCTCCAATCAAATTGGAACATTGGAGACCAATCGTGGCATTTTGATGTCAGCTCCAGAGATCATTAGGACTACCTCTAGAGATGCACAAAAATTGTCTACCTGAACACCCACACCTATTGATTCAAAACGAGAAATTTCTGCATATTTCCATCAATTCAATGCACATTAGTCCATCAATCAAAAATCATGATTCTAAGTAATTCATCTCTTATTAATCATCATTAGAACAATCTTGTCAACCTATTTTGGTGCAGTCATCAGGGTAATTAAATAAGAAGGGAGAAAAAGAGAGGTAAAAAAAGGTGTATTTCATGGGTGCTACCTGGCACTCATCATCTCACTTGTATATCTCTTAGGGATCTCTTGATATTTCCCTTCCTCTCCACCTCTCTCCCTCCTACTTAACCATCTTTCCCTCAAGTTGTTAACTTCACTCTCTCATTTTATTCTATCTCTCACCTTTGTCTCCCCTCAACTCTCTACCTTTCCCCTCTCTACATCTCTTAGTCACTCCTTGTCTACCTCTCCATCCATCCTTAGCCATCTAGGTCTCTCACTTAACCTTAAACCCTAAACCCTATGCCTAAAGCCTCAAACCCTCAACACTTAAACCTTAAATCCTAAAACATATCCCTAAACCCTCAACCCTCGACACTATACCTTAAACCCTAATCCCTTAACCCTAAATCCTAAACCCTATCCCTAAAGCCTCAACCCTCAACCCTTAAACCTTAAACCCTAAACCCTATACCTAAACCCTCTACCCTCGACACTATACCTTAAACCCTGATCCCTTAACCCTCAGCCCTAAAGCTTCAACCCTCAACCCTTAAACCTTAAACCCTAAACCCCATCCCTAAACCCTCTACCCTTGACACGATGCCTTAAACCCTAATCCCTCAACCCTTAAATCGTCAACCCTTAAACCATTAATCCCTTAAATCTTAAACCCTTAAACCCTCAACTCTCAACCCCTAGATACCCTTAAATCCTATACCCTATACACTAAGACTTGGACACTCTTGACCTTGAACATTATCCCTGAACCTTCGAACCTCTACCCTATACCCTATACCCTCAACCCTATACTTATGCCCTAAACCCTCAACCCTCATCCATATGCCTTATACACTCAACCTTAAACCCTAAACCCTATATCTTAGACACTCAACCTTGAACATTATCCCTCAACTGTAAACTCTCAACCCTCTACCCTATACCCTCAACCATATAATTAAGACCTAATCCCTCAATCCTCAACCCTATACCTTAAACTCTGAAACCTACACCCACAAACCCTCATCCCTATACCCTATAGCCTCACCCTTATACCCTAAACCCTAAATATTGTGCCTCAACCCTATACTTAAAACCTAAACCATACACTCTCAACCCAAGTCACCCTTATTTATCCTCAATCCATATCATAAACCCTAAACCCGATATCCTAAACCCTAATCCCCATACCTTACATAATTAATCTTATACACTCAACAAGCTAAATATTATCCCTCTACCCTCTACCCTCTACCCTCAACCTATTACTTATTCCCTAATCCCTCAACCCTCAACCCTCAACCCTATACCTTAAACCCTAAACCCAAAAACAACAACCCTCAACCCTAAAAACTCTATAGGATCAGGTCCTTATATACCCAAAACCCAAAACCCTTACATACATACATACATACATACAAGCATACATACATACATACATACATACATACATACAAGCATACATACATACATACATACATACATACATACATATATACATATATACATACAAGCATACACACATACATACATACAAACATGCATACGTATATACATACATACAAGCATGCATACATACATACAACCATACATACATAAATACATACATACAAGCATACATATATACATACATATAGACATACAAACATACATACATACATACATACATACATACAAGCATACATACATACATACTTGATAACCTTGAACATAAAACATTCCAAGGAAGACATAACGCGAGTGCATTATAACACGCTCGCGTTATGTCAAACTTGACAAACATTGGGCAAACTTTTGCAAAACGGGAAAAAATGCAAAACAAAACATAACATGAGCGCGTTATAACGCGCTCACATTATATTTTTCTTTGGGAATCCAAAGCCTTAGGCTTGGGATTTTCTTTGGATTTCCAACCCAAAGGCTTGGAGTGCCTTCCCAACGTCTAAGACGTGTTTTTGCATATTCTATAGGATTTCACATAATTTTGTTTGTGTTAACCCTCAGATTTGTACGTGTTTCAAGGTTGAACAAATCAAACACTTGGGTAATGTTAGGCTTTCTCTTAGCTATTTAACGATGTAATTTTTTTCACATTTTGACAATGTTAAGCCTTTCATCTTTAATTTCTTTTGTTTGTGTGTCCGTTTTTGGGTAAAACCCAGTGTTTGGTCTTTTTTTCATTGTAAATTAACCGTTCATTGAAATTTAAAAAAAAATACATTTTTATAAATTAGACTCCATTCTACATATATTAATAAAAAAAATAATTTTTAATTAGTTTTCAAATTTTACAAGGGTAGCATGGCCAAAATTCTATTTTTAGGATGTGTCCACTTTGAAAATTAGTAAAAAATCAAATATTCATTAAAAAATTATCAGAAAAATTAGGCATAAACTACATGCTGTTAGCTAATTTCTCACCAAAGTGATTTTAAAAATACCAAAAAAAAGTCAACCTTTTGAGGGAGCCACAAAACATGCTATGTTATGTTTTTTGATAGAAACAACACCAATTTCTGTGGCTCCCTTTTTTGAACCCCTTAATCTATACCATTTAAAAAAAAAATTAGTAGTTTAGAAAGTAGACTCGGAGCACTATGAACATTATTTTTGTTGCATCTTTAAATTTTAAGTGTAACTATGCTCAATTTCTCATCCAAGGTTAGTATTTCTTGATTTTAGAAAAATAGTGGCCACTTAAGACCGCTTTTTGGCCCCCCATATTCTTGCACTTACCCATTTATCTTAACATCCACTACTAGACTACTAGGGTTTGTGTATTTAGGGATAGTTATATTCCCTAGCATAATATCAACAAGGTTCCCTAAGACATGTACTATTTGAGGATCCTTCCTTTTTCTCCCTGGCTTCTTAAGACAAAGGTCCCTTACTCTCTTGGTATAAATTGGGATATCCTTGATAGCTTGAATGAGGGGGATTTTGATATTAACATTCTTAAGTTGACCTAATAGATTTGTCTTAGGTTGGGTATGATGTTTTGCAATGGCTAAATGCTCAGGGAAAGGAGGTTTTGGACTTGAGATAGTTTGATTTTCGTGATTTGACTCAAGCTCCAGAGGTGAATTGTCTAAAGCTTTAGCTATGGGTTCCTCATCCACCATCTCAGGGATTTGAGGGGATGAAGGCCTAGCTAGTGTTTTCCCTGACCTGAGGTGGACATCACTCATCTCTACCCCATAAGTGGGGTATTGTATAGCATCATTAGTGTATGCCTATTGGACAAGCTTGTTATTGGGGTTAGGTGCAGGTTGGGCAGGCAGTTGTGGTGCTCTTGGTGGCTGAGATGTTGGGTTTGATGGATTGGGCATAATAGCTTGTTGTTGTGGCTAAGAAGGCAACAACAGTTGTGGGTAATTCATAATTTTGTTTTGCCACTGTTGTCCCTTTTACCATTGTAGCCGCCATTGACTCTGTTGCACTGACCATTGAGGATTGTAATTGGGTCATTGGAAATTTTGCTGTGGCCATACATTTGGTTGTTGTTGGTTCCAATTTTGCTAAGGGTTTTGCCATTGTTGAGGGGTTTTCCATTAGTTTTGGGTATTTGGCCAAGGTTGGGGGTTCCAACCAGAGAAACTATGATTACCAATTTGAAATGATGCATTGAAACTTAGAGGGTCTTGTGGCATACCTTGTCTTGGTTGCCATGGATTTCTTTGTGCAACATAGAATAGCTACCCATCTTCACTTTCAAATGGTTGAAAATGTGGTTTCTCTGATTTGTCTTCTATAATACTAGCCACCCTTTTACACTTGCAATTGGCTTTCCTTTGTCTACAGTTGGGACAGTATTTAGTAAGTATTGCTTCAACTTCCTCCTACTTATTTTTCAAATGTAGAGTGTCCAATTGAGTAGCTAGGTGACTTGTAATATCTTCTTTCATGTTGGTCAGTAGGTTTCTCAATTCCACCCTTGAAACTGAATTAGATGTCTTGCCAATGGTAGATGTTCTTTCCCCCCTTATCTTCTTGGTAAAGGACCTTGAGTAATTACTACAAACTTTGTAGATATCATCACAAGGTAATTGAGACACATCTCCTGCCCCAAAAATATTAAGGGCATCCATGCAATCATCAGTGACTCCTCTCAAAAATACAAGTTTTGAGGATTCATCTGAGAGTTGATTATGTGGGTTTTTCTTTAGGTAGAATTGGAACCTTTCTACATAATCTTCCAATGGTTCATCCTTTTTTTGAGTCATCCTGAAAATGTCATTTCTTCTCCTATCAATTCCTCTGTAATAATCTTGGTACTTCTCCAAGAATTTTATTTTCATTGTGTCCCAATATAGAATAGCATCCTTGCCTAGTCCCATAAACCATCTCAGAGTAGCATCCTTCAAAGTAGCAGGAAATAGCTTGAGCCTATGAGCATTAGTTTTGTAGTCATAGATTCTACATAGGACATCAAACTCAAACAAGAATGTATCTAGATCCTCAATCACCAAACCATAGAAGACTGGCAATGTTGAAGGAGGTATATTCTTCAGAGTAGCAACCCTCTCTTAGTTGGTAATTGGAAATTCAAAAGTCACATGTTCTGGTATTGGATCATCCACTACATCAACCATTGTTTGGAAGGTTCTCTCTGTATTATCAGTAGATGTTGATGAGAGGGAAAATTCTTCTTCAGTAATACCCTCACTCTGATCACTGTAGTCACCAATATCTACTCTATCTTGTTGGGTTGAAGGGAGAAACCTTCCCAAATCATCTCTCTGCCTCCGCATACAATAGGTATGACTTTGTATAGCAATGGTTCCTACACAATGTTAGTGAAATGTTCTAGTATTGAAGGGATGAAACCTAAGTATCCTATTTTCTGAAAGCAAAATGTTTAATCTAGTAAAGCTTGGAATAATAGGAACTGATCTTTGAATGTAGCACCATCCCTAGCAACGAGGCCAAAAATGTTGTATCCTTACTATGTCTAGTAAACTTGGTGACAATCACATAATTCAGAGGAAAAACCTGACTAAACAATCCACTTGGACCTTTGGAAATACCTTCATTGAATTATCTACCAGGGCTAGTAAGCTTGTGATGGTACTGGAACTATATGTGCTTTCAAAGATTTAAGACTACCTAACTCATCCTAATACAATGTTACACTTGCTAGGAAATCTCAAAACTGCATAACAATAAGGAAAGTAATGTTGGTACTATTGCAATGGGTACATATAATAAAAGATTGTAACTAATTACTATCAAGGAATGAAAGCTAAAGGTAAACTTAATAGTGATAATCTCAACATACACCCTACACTTTGGAGTACAACAAGTTGAAGCAAACTAGAATAAATCAAGAATCTAATTGACCATGCATTTATGAAATAATTGTTACAACAATGATAACATACAGGAAATGAAGTGAGGGATAGTTACCTTGAGTGGCCCTTGCTCAAGTGACTATCTCCACTGATCTAACTCAAATCTAGTTTCTTAGATTGACACAATCATACTAATCCCAAATCATTCATTGCACAATCTTTACAATATCACATGAGATTCTACTGGAAGATTTTATTCATGAATTCATCATCAAATAAACATTATTTTTGTATCTAATTGGAAAAGATCTAGTAACTATATTTGCAATTTGAACAAAAACTAACTTCAAAAACTTAAACTACCTCAATCACCAAGCCATACATATATGCATGGGGGACTTTATTAAGACAAGGTCTCTTAATTGAAATCATAAATTACCACTCCCTACATACCAGAGTGTGATAAATGCCAAGCAACTAATAACTAAAACAGAAAGAAAGAAGAGTCCAAATGAAATCGAGACTCTTGCTGTAACAAAACTAGAACATGGACTAGTTGAATCAATCACATTAGACTCTTGACTGCAACATAATTCTTCCCATTCAACCATCTTTATTAATTGCCATCACAATGCATAATCATCTTTATCAAGTGCCTCCATGTTGTAGTTTCCATGCTCAATTTATTTTAGAACCTCCCCTGCTCTTCTATCTGGGAACTCTTTGGTTATGGGTTGCACCTTACAGTTGCTACGAGCTACAGTCGATCTCCTCTAGCTACAAGAGTTAGTTCACAAAGCATGCACACAATACTAACACCCATAGATAAGAATATATGTCCTTTACAATCCATACATTCCCATACATAATCATGCAATATTCATGATATTATAACCGTATTTCCATATACTTAATATTAAGGTTCAGGTTTGCATAATGAACATAAGAGATAGCATAATGTAGAAATATGTATAAGATAATGTATGAGAATGTCTATGAACTTGCATAAAACAATAAGAAAACTAGCTAATAACTAGACTCATCACCTTTCTCCCTTGCTCCTTATTAATCTTTTCCACATCAATAGATAAGGGCAGATAATAATGGCATCGCCCACATAAATCTCCTTTCCACTCCTGAGGGCTTACCATGAAGAAATATGTGGAGAAATTGGAGTATGTAGAGCAATGTTCATTCCCCCACTCCCCAAGCATCTAGGGAGTACGCTAAGGAGGAATAAGGAGAGATTTGACTAACAAGAATATAAATTATAATAATATCATTAATAATAATAGTAATAATAATAATAAATAGATAGATATAACTTATTTATCTAAAAGATGTCGCTATTACATAATCTATAACACTTAGTATGCTTATTAGTAAGCACAATTATCGATGGAGAATTTTCACACGTCGATTATAATCTTGATGACAAAATTAAACATATTTAGTCGATTTATTAGCATCAAATTATCATCAAAGGGCATACACAAAGTTTCTACTAGATGACGAAAAAGGATTTATCCTTCGTCTTAACGACAACATCGTTTGACAAGAACATACATGATCTCTCTCTACTAAATATATGTGTGTGTTTTTAAATCACATAAGGATTGTTGCATTCACATGATCTAGCATCCTCTACATGGTGATACTCTCTCTCCTCTTATCAAAGGGAAAAACAACATTGTTCCTACATCTACCTCAGTTACATGATGGTAGTTATTCTAATTCATCATTTAGCCACATGATTTTTCATTTACTTTGTGTTGTACGACTGCATTTATTGTGGTTTTTGTGGTTTTCATAATGCTTACAACCAGCTCTAACCCAACAGTTCTTGCTAGTGTTGGCGGTTCAATAGCTTTGCTCAATGGCTCCTCCCCCGAACAAGTTTCCCCATAATTTTTTTTCTAAAAGCATTCCATGAGGTAAGTCTTTTGATTCTTGTACTGATGTGGTGTTACTCACCCAGGATTCTAATTCTGCATGTCAATGGTTAGAGCAACATACTCTTGTTGGTTATTTTGTTGGGAGGACTCCCCTTGAAAGTGTGCTTAAAGAATGGGTTCAAAAGGCCTAGGTCCCTCATGGGGTCTACCTTGATATGGTTCAAAATTTGACAAAGGTTCATTTTCTTTTTTTTTTTGCAGAGGTGAGCCATGTTTAGGTAATCCTGACTCATGGTTGTTGGTAAGTCTGGTCCTCTTTGCTGGTATTCCAACCCTGGACTTGGGACTTTTCTATCTCAGATGACACCAAGTTACAGGTTCTAGTCTAGATTTAGTTTCCTGGTCTGCACTTGCCTTGCTTGCATTTTTTATAGCCTATTGCTTCCTCCTTGGGGAGAGTTATTTGTGTTGAACCTGAGAGGTTCTTTCAATCTTGTCCTCAAAAGTGAGTCTGTGTTGTAGTGGACCTTTCATAGGATTTGAAAGAGTCCATTGATATTCAAATTGGTACTCTTCGGCATACCCAAAAGGTCACTTATTTTAATCTATTGAACACCTACTATAGTCATTAGTTCACTGAACATAAGATTAAGGATTGCCCTCTTGCAGTCCCCTATACTCAATCTCCACCATGGGAAGCTAACAAGCCCTATCAAGTAGAAGGTGCTACTACCAAACCAAAGGAAAAATGGTCAACGGTTACCAACTAGAAAAATAAGTCCAATGGCTCTAGGGTGGTTACCAAAACCACTGCACAGACAAAAGAAGTTTCAAGAAGGAAACCCAAAAGATTTCTAATAGCATTTTAGCTTAGCCAATGCCTTTGACTACACTCTAGCCTATCTCAATAATGATAACTTAGCTGACTGAGTCTCCTCCCATGTCAAGAATTCATAGGCAATATCGCAGCCTTCTCAACCTCTTGAAGAAGGAGAATATGTTTAGGAAAAATGGAGACATTCATCTCCTACCATTCAGATTGGGTCAGTCCCACCATAATTTTTGTAGAATCTCTATTCCTCTTTGGAAGAACCAGACACTGATGAAATGGTGGAGGATCTAACATGAATTTTCTTTCTTGGAATGTTCGAGGTCTAACCTACCTCTCAGGGAAATATTCTGTTAGGGATACTCTTTAGAAGTATGCTAGTATTGATGTTTTGTGTCTTCAGGAAGTGAAAGTTACTAGTGTTTTTCTTTCTTCAGCTTGTCACTCTATTTGGCTAGCCAGTAAAATGTTTTGTACTAATCATGAAGCCAGGCGTGGTAGTGCGGTCACTCTTTTATCCCCATGGTGGCACGCTTCAGTGGTTGGTCATGGGTCTTATTGGTTATTTTCCCAGACTGGATGCTTAATCACAGTTATCCCTACAAGATAGCCATCAGTGATCAACAGGATTCCCAGGCTAGGGGCCAACAGTATAGGAGATAGATTCTATAAATATCTCCTCTTCTTCTTTAGGCTCTACAGAACCAAGGGGGGTATTCCCTATTCAACATCTATAAAATGCATCTATGTATTTGCTGGGATGTTGACACAAAGCAGACAAATCCTCTCTTATGCAAACCAAAACTATCAGATAAGTGCAAAGGAGCTAGCTCTGGGCTTATATTTAGTTGTAGATAGAGGATTTCAGATCCTAAACTAATTCTAAAGTCCTAATGGTTTTGAAGTTGGGGTTTGAGTTTGATTTATATATGGATGCAAAACTAGGACTTTCGGCTGCAACAGAGATACCAGACTAGATCGGTGCCTATCCAGAGCTCGGAGTCAGTAGACATATATATGTGAATGTTTACCACAGACTTAAAACAACAATCAGATTTCAAGAGGTTTTTAATATGTTTGCCTTACAGACAATACCCAAGAGGGAGTATTTAGTTATTTCTGCCTACAAACATCCTTACTACAATGTCTCTTTCTTAACACTTAATCCAAAACATTCAATCTACGCCTTGAGTAGAAGTAAGAGACTAAGTATTCAATATAGAAAACCTATATTCTAGAGTCTATAACACCCCTTATATGTTCAGAGTTAGAAGAAAAACATGTTCAGTCTGGAGATAAATAACAAAACACATGCAATGAAGCATTATTCATTTAAATCAACATGAAATTGATGATTCTATGCATAATACATACAACATACAATTCATAAATTCGCAAGACACTTGAAACAGAGTCACCAGAAAGTTGTATTCCTACTGCAGCACCAAAATTTGTCTAGTTTCCAACGAACACAAAATGAGTAACACCGTCCCCCTTATAAAACAAGGAAGTGTACTCAACACATTAATTATGCGGCAACTCAAAAATTTGCCAGATACATGCATTATGAGAAAATGGCGCTCAAAATCATAAATGCAGTAGAGGACAAAATGGTGCAGGAGCACCTAATAGAACATTGTGGAACAAGGAGGCATCAGTGAATAAGAGAGGAGTCCATGGAGTCCATCAAGTCAAATGGAATATCCTAAAACCAATAATGACATATTGTAATGGTCAAGATGATGTAATGTTTAAATGTCTTGAGGGTCCTGGTAAGGACCCTAGGACCAAAAATGATGTAAGTTGGGCCAATAGTGCCCCTAGAGTCAAATAGAGGTGTCTAAGATCAATAAGAAGGTTTAATGAACCTAAGAAAATCAAACATGATGAATTAATAAGATAGGAGTTCATTAAATAAGGTGAAAATCCTTTAAACCAAAGTTTAGAAATTCAAATTTTTGTAATGAGCATTTAGGCGGGAAAAACCATTTTGAGTAGTTTTTGGTAGTTTTACCCACTCCAACCGATGGAAATTGGTTGTGGAAGTTGGGGCAGAGGTCATAAAATCATATTCAAGTCATTTGATGTACGGACAAGTACCTTGGGGGGAGTTTAGAGGTGCACAAATTGAATAAAAACAAAATTTTCTGATTTTTTTCTGTAAATCTGCTGTTGCAGGCCGTACCATTTCTTTGTACGGAACTATTTTGATCTGAAACCAATTGGATGTGGTAGGGGATTGAGTCAACTTTCATTTGCAATTGGTTTGAAGTTTTTATAGTGAATTTTGAGGGAGATATCACGTTTTTTCTGGAACTGCCTGTTTGACTGTGAAAACAGGGATTTTGAGGGTTTGCAATGCATTTTTGGACCTTTCCATGAATGTAGGATTCTGATTCTCATGGAATAGGTCCTTATTAACATGTAACATATGTTTCTAACTCTGACAAAGCAGGAGTAGTGTAAATGGGAGAGGTGATCACCGTTTGGAGTCAAGTTTGCATGTGAAAAGAACATGAGAATGGTGACATGGTTATAGCAGCCGGAGATCTGTCTTAACAAGGTGATATTTTTATGATTGCTGTTGTTTAATATGGTCAATAAGATGGTGTTGGACCTTTGAATGAGGTCTGGAAGTGATTGGAAGTGGGAGAACTAGGAAGCCCTAGGTTTTGAGGCCTAGAAATGAGATTTTTGTATTGCAAACCTTAAATGTGCAAACCTCCTAATAAGACCTGGAAAATCCTTGGTTTTGAACCCTTTCCTAAGACTATTTTTAGGTTTGAAGTGTGTGGGACAAGTTTGTCATAGGGTTCCTTTGTAAAATGGTCAATTTAGGCCTTGTAGGAAGGCAGCAGGGTGTTAGGACAGTCACATTTCGTCCAAAACAACAGTAGGTATGTTTTAGAACTCAATAGAGGGTATCCAAATTAGTCATTTTTTTTTCAAGAGTGTTTTGGGAAAGTTTGGAGAAAAGTACAGTTTAGTCGTTGAACAAGACTATAAGGATTAGGCCTGTTTAAGGGGAATTGTCAAGAATCTATCAAATTGGTTTGTGAAACCTTTGGAACCTTGTTGGTTGGGGTAGGTTGAGACCCTAGAAGGTGCTAAAATTCATCTGAGAAGTTGGAATCCAAACTTGAGCCTTTTGGTGGAGTTTAGGACAAGAAAAAGACTAGTGAAGTCTTGCTGATTGAAGCCCACATTTGGTCTAAACCTTTTGTTCTTGTTAAATTATCTCTAAGACCTAACACCTCTGCATCATAGTGGTATCAGAGCAGCAAGTAGGTCCTTGAGGGAGTGGTAGGATCTTGTGAAACAATAAGGGTTTGTGAAAGTGTGAATATGGCTCCTAAAAATCAAATGGCTAGGGAGAACAATGAATTGAGAGAAGCCTTAGAGGCAAGAGAAAAAGAGTTGAAGGATAGAAAAGAACAAGATGCTGCAAGAGAAAGAGAGTTAAGACAAGTGAGAAGGGAGAATGCATCAATCTTGGCAAGGTTGGAAGCATTGGAAAAGAATTCTAGAGGGGATGAACAAGATGATCAAGAAGGAGATGATGGAGGACCTGAGAAGGTAGATGAGAACACTCCTAATGATGAGTTGGATGTGGAAGAAAGGAGATTTGTGAGATTGCTTAAGGCAGTCCAAGGAAGTGGAACAAAGGCAAACATAGAGTTACCTATCTATCAAGGGAAGATGGATAGTGAAGAGATATTAGGGTGGATAGATGCCCTTGAAAATTTTTTTGAGTATGAGGAGATGAGTGATGAGAAGAAGATTAAATTTGCAAAAACAAAGTTGAGAGGGACAACACTTACATGGTGGAGTAGTGTGCAAACAGAAAGAGTGGCTAGAGGTGGAACAAGAATCACTTCTTGGGGTAGGATGAAGGATATGATGAAGGATCAATTTCTTCCATCCGATTACTCCATTCAAACAAAGAGGATGAGGCAGAATTTGAAACAAAAGGACATGGATGTTATGTCCTATACTGAGCAATTTCATAAGCTTAGTATTAGAGGAGGATTGGAAGATGAAGAAGAGAAAGTGGCAAGATACCTTAATGGGCTTAGGTATAACTTGCAAGATGAGATTGGTTTGACAATACCAAAATCACTTGGAGAATGTTTTCAGTTAGCCATCAGGGCTGAAGAAAGGGTGAAGAGGAAGCAAGAAAGACAAGGAGGTAGTGGAAGAGGATATAGAGGTAGGGGCAGACCTACTAATGAAGGACAAAGCAGCAATGAGAAAGGCAAAGAGTTTTCTTCAGATCAGAGAGGTGGATATAGAGGTGGAGGTAGGTTTGGATCAGGTAGAGGAGTATTCACAGGTAGGTGTTATCATTGCAATGAAGTGGGACACACATCTTTCAAATGTCCTAAGAGAGATAATGCTGATAAGAACAAGGAGAGAAGAGTTCATTTGGCACAAGAAGAGGAAAAGAAAGAAGACCAAGAACCAGCACCGGCCTATCCAGTTACAGATGGAGAATTGCTCATGGTAGATAAAGGCAAAATGCAGCAAGCACCATAGGTATCCATTTTCAAAACTAATTGTTTAAGCCATGGAAAAGTATGCAAGTTGATTATAGATTCAGGTTCACATGATAATCTAGTTTCTTGGGATATGGTGCACAAGTTGGGATTGAAAACATTTGATCATCCTAGTCCTTACAAAGCCACTTGGGTAAGTCAAGAACAGCAAGTAAGGGTTAATCAGAGGGCATATGTTGATTTTTCCATTGGTCCATATCATGATTCTATTTTATGTGATGTTATTTCAATGACATGTGGGCATATGATTTTGGGAAGACCATGGCAGCATTTAAGGAGGACAATTCATGATGGTTATACTAATAACTATTTGGTGCACAAAGATGGTAAACAATTTAGATTAATCCCTTTACCTTGTGGAGACAAGAAGGAACATGTTACTATCTGTTTTGGAGAGAAATTGAAGTTGGATGTGCAGGTTGAACAACAAGAACAGTTGCAGCAGAAGAAGGTTTATGACAGTCCTAAAGGACAGCAAGTTTGGAACTTACATTGCATCAAGGTGGGAGACATTGAATGCCCTATAGGGAGGCAGGAAAAGGAAGGTAGACAACATACCTTACAGAGGAGAACAAATCAGATGGAGAAGGCAGAAGCATTGCAGCAGCAGGGTCCTAAGCAAGGACATTCAAACATGTTTTATGATACTAACATTGGTTGTGAAAGCTATGCAGGTAGGAGGAGGAAGATAACCTTTGGAGAGTTCATGTTCCCTATCACAAATCAGAGGAACATTTCAACAAGACTGCAGGATGTTTGGAGCAAAGCATATTACTCTTGGGACAAGAGTTTTTATCATGCTAGGGAGTATGGTGCAGGAGCACCTAATAGAACATTGTGGAACAAGGAGGCATCAGTGAATAAGAGAGGAGTCCATGGAGTCCATCAAGTCAAATGGAATAGCCTAAAACCAATAATGACATATTGTAATGGTCAAGATGATGTAATGTTTAAATGTCTTAAGGGTCCTGGTAAGGACCCTAGGACCAAAAATGATGTAAGTTGGGCCAATAGTGCCCCTAGAGTCAAATAGAGGTGTCTAAGATCAATAAGAAGGTTTAATGAACCTAAGAAAATCAAACATGATGAATTAATAAGATAGGAGTTCATTAAATAAGGTGAAAATCCTTTAAACCAAAGTTCAGAAATTCAAATTTTTGTAATGAGCATTTAGGCGGGAAAAACCATTTTGAGTAGTTTTTGGTAGTTTTACCCACTCCAACCGATGGAAATTGGTTGTGGAAGTTGGGGCAAAGGTCATAAAATCATATTCAAGTCATTTGATGTACGGACAAGTACCTTGGGGGGAGTTTAGAGGTGCACAAATTGAATAAAAACAAAATTTTCTGATTTTTTCTGTAAATCTGCTGTTGCAGGCCGTACCATTTATTTGTACAGAACTGTTTTGATCTAAAACCAATTGGATGTGGTAGGGGATTGAGTTAACTTTCATTTTCAATTGGTTTGAGGTTTTTATAGTGAATTTTGAGGGAGATATCACGTTTTTTCTGGAACTGCCTGTTTGACTGTGAAAACAGGGATTTTGAGGGTTTGCAATGCATTTTTGGACCTTTCCATGAATGTAGGATTCTGATTCTCATGGAATAGGTCCTTATTAACATGTAACATATGTTTCTAACTCTGACAAAGCAGGAGGAGTGTAAATGGGAGAGGTGATCACCGTTTGGAGTCAAGTTTGCATGTGAAAAGAACATGAGAATGGTGGCATGGTTATAGCAGCCGCGGAGATCCGTCTTAACAAGGTGATATTTTTATGATTTCTGTTGTTTAATATGGTCAATAAGATGGTGTTGGACCTTTGAATGAGGTCTAGAAGTGATTGGAAGTGGGAGAACTAGGAAGCCCTAGGTTTTGAGGCCTAGAAATGAGATTTTTGTATTGCAAACCTTAAATGTGCAAACCTCCTGATAAGACCTGGAAAATCCTTGGTTTTGAACCCTTTCCTAAGACTATTTTTAGGTTTGAAGTGTGTGGGACAAGTTTGTCATAGGGTTCCTTTGTAAAATGGTCAATTTAGGCCTTGTAGGAAGGCAGCAGGGTGTTAGGACAGTCACATTTCGTCTAAAACAACAGTAGGTGAGTTTGAGATATGTTTTAGAACTCAATAGAGGGTATCCAAATCAGTCATTTTTTTCAAGAGTGTTTTGGGAAAGTTTGGAGAAAAGTATAGTTTAGTTGCTGAACAAGACTACAAGGATTAGGCCTGTTTAAGGGGAATTGTCAAGAATCTATCAAATTGGTTTGTGAAACCTTTGGAACCTTGTTGGTTGGGGTAGGTTGAGACCCTAGAAGGTGCTAAAATTCATCTGAGAAGTTGGAATCCAAACTTGAGCCCTTTGGCGGAGTTTAGGACAAGAAAAAGACAGTGAAGTCTTGCTGATTGAAGCCCACATTTGGTCTAAACCTTTTGTTCTTGTTAAATTATCTCTAAGACCTAACACCTCTGCATCACAAAATAGGAAAGAGTAGAAGGGTGAGGAGTAGTTGAGCTCAAGCCCTATGCCGCCGCTGAAAGACTCTCTGTCATAAACCAGGTACTTGTCCGTTCGACCACCAGCCCATACCTGCCTGCACCCCACCATTAATGGTTCAACCACCCACAGCGCCTCTTGGAAACCATCACAGTGCACCCATGGAAATTTCCCACTCAAAAAATGACTGCAGATGCAAGGAAAAAAAAACCATCGCTGAAGGTTCAAAACCCGACCATCGATCAAAATCCATCGTTGTGATCAATAGTCTCAAAACATGCATGAAGAGTCGCCAGCCAATAATTTCGTCCCACGCAGGCACCTTGACCTTTTACCGCTAACCCTTTATCCACTCATTTCACCTTTATCACTTTTGTATATGCAAAAATGAATGCATATACATTCGTCACTTGTTCATCCTTCAAAAATCCCTTGTATAGGCAAAATGCATATACAACTATTTGTTATACAAGGCAGACCCCAAACCTGTTCAGAACAAATTGAAATTCAATTCAGGTTCGGCTTGTACCCTCCTTTCCTGCATATTTCCTTGTATATGTACATGTACATTTGCCTCATACATACAAGGCGGATTACAAATTTTAATGAGGCATGCTAAAGTTGCTTTGAAATCCGGCTTGCATCTTAACCCTTGTATCTTTCAAATGCACATTTTCTCTTGTACCTTTTCAATGTATATTTGGATATACAAACTTAAAATACATTTGACCTTGCAACCACCTTCATATGCCTGAATGTATATTCGCACATACATTCTCACTTATCTTGGCCGCACCACTGTAGCAAATGCATCTACGCCCTTGTATATTTTCCTTGCATATGCATCAGCAACATACAAGCCTTTATATACAAGCGAGAATCTTCCATGGAATATACCTACAATGTATCTTTTCTTTGTGTCTAATCGTTGTATGTCTGAACATACAAACCAAATATACAAGCAACTCAATATGCAAGCAGTGAATATTCCTGAGAATTTGCAAAAGATTCCCCCTTGCATATGCAGCCCGATATGCATTTAAAAATGCATACAACTCACTTTCCACCATTTTTTGAAAGCTGATGGAAATTTTTGCAAGCCTGCTAATGCACATTTTGCCTGCAACTTAATTTTAGAACACTAAACTTAGGTAATCTCCACCAGGTCTGACACCACATGTCAGCTTGTCTGGATTCTTTTGAACATTGATAATTATTTCTTTGAGATTATTAATGTTTATGCCTCGAATGATGCAGTTGAAAGATATATTCTTTGGTGATGGATTGTTGAATCATTACCAGTGCCACTTGGTTGCTTTGTGGAGATTTGAATATGGTTGAGATGGCATATGACAAGGATGGTACTCTACCATTTTGATGGGTAGCTGGCAAAAGAGAGGCCTAGTTTTACATGCGTAATAAATTGGGTCTTTTTGACCCCAACATTGGCTGCCTCCACTCTCCTCTCTGGCACACTTGGTACAATTATTGAGCTAGGTCTGACAAGATATTTAAACACCTTGATCGTGCTATGATCTCAGCTCAATCTTTTTTCTCTTTTGCCAGCTCTTCCCCACTTCCAGTTAAGTTGTTAGTGGATGTGACGTTGTCAGACCACTTTCCTATTTTATTTTGCATTGAATGGTAAGTAAGGTAGCCCCATGCTAGTAGGACCTAATTTTTTCTAAATATCTCTCCGCCGAGTCACCAACCCATGCTAGCCCACATCAACACCATCTGGAATCTTAAATGTAGACCGCCCCACTCAACTGGCTAGATCAAGTGGTGGAATGATGCCATCACTCGGACTGCAAGGTTTCTTTACATTTATGGGCGTGAGTTGGCTATTTTTTCGGATACGGTCTTATGAAGTGACAACATCTGATCTCCATGCCACCACTAAGGCTTTGGTAGCTAACCCCTTCTTCCCTTCTCTACAAGTCAAGGTTGCAGAGTTAAGACATCAAAAGCAAGTTGTTGATAATTATGTAGCCAGAGGGGCACAACTCAAGGCTAGATTACATTAGCTCAAGATTGGGGACTGTGCCTCAAAAGAATTTTTTTTGGCTCTTTGAGCTAAACATTCATCACTTGGCATCAAGCGAATCAAAGAGGGAAATAATTTGCTTTTAAAACTACCTGATATTCTCCAGGCATTTGTTAAGTACTATGAGAAAATTTTCATAGCTCAAGAGTATACTCTTGAGTGGAATAATGCACTCTAGGATTGCCTTACTGTTGTGCCAAATAGGCTTTCCTTAGCCTAGAAAGCTTTCTGTGAGAAATTGCTCACAATTGAAGACCTCAAAGAAGTCATCTGCACTATGGCCAATGACAAAGCTTCAAAAATTGATGGGTTTCTCTATGAATTTTACAAAGCTCTTTGGGATTGTGTGGGGAAGGATCTACATAAAGTCTACCTTGAATCTTTTCATTCTAATTCCCTATGTAATCATATCAATAAAGGCAATATAAAATTCATACCTAAAATTGGTAGTCCCGAGGATATTTGTAACTAGTGGCCCATTATGCTCCTCAATGTTTCCTACAAAATAATTGCCAAAGCCCTTGCTTTAAAAATCTGCCATCTTTTGCCTCAGGTTGTGCGCCCTGAACAAACTGGTTTTATTAAATCCAAGTTCATCTTGGACAACATAATTTGTGTCTAGGAAGGCATGGAGTGGGTGAGGCACTCTAATCAAAAGGCAATTTTTCTCAAAATTGATTTTACCAAAGCTTATTAATGCATAGAATGGCCCTTCATTTTAGCTATGTTTTTTGTGCTGGGATTTGGCCCAAATTTCATTTAGTCTGTGAACATGTTGTTCTCTGAAGCTTTAGCTTGCATCATCATTAATTATCATCAGTCCCAATCCTTTGGTCTGTTCCATTCCATTAGTCAAGGTTGCTTACTTGCCCCCTCACTTCATGTGTTGGTTGATGAAGGGTTTGGCCATCTTCTTGCTCATTCTATTTCCCAGGGGCTTGTTCAAGGGATATCCTTGCCTAATTTGTCTACTGAGCTAGTCAATGGCCACTTTGTTGATGATTCCTTCCTTACCTTTCTAGAAAAAGAAAACATTGTCAAAGTTGCTCTTGGTTGTCTTGAGACCTTTTTCTTGGCCTCCGGTTCTGCCATTCAGTGGCACAAAAACTTGTGTTACAGACAATTAGTTCTTCCCAGTCCTCTCTGGATTCAACAATATGGGTGGAAGTGGATTGCTCTTGGTGAAATCTGTTGATTTCTTGGTGTATGGGTAAAATAGTGATCAATCAAATGAATTAAACAAGACCCAAACATCAACAGAATAGTGAAACAAGAAGGATTCAATAAACGAAGCAATGAACAAACATAGTGCAAACCTCTCCCATTTCGAAACTTCTGTTGTTCGCCTATCACAATCGTCCTTTTGTAGATGAAGTGAGCCCTCAGAGAGTGCACTCTTTTTAGCTGTTCGTAGGAAGTCGATGGTGAATGGCTGTGGTGATACGCAATGAAGATGAGCTCCAATGCAAGTATGTGATCTCAAGCTTGTAGATGACAAAAGGGTGCCAAAGGTGCGCTGGTGATATTTCTGCAGAGTAACGATGTCAAAAGCCTGGATGATTAGAATGGGAGGATGGAGCTTCATTTATAGACTTGGAAGAATGGGAATCCACGGTTGAGAGGAGATATGAAGATCAACGGCTGAGGATGGTTGAAGAATGTGCAACCAGTGGAAATGTGACAAGTGTCCCAGCTCCATCATGAAAGGGGGGATGTGACAAAACTGATTGGAGAGTTAACTCCATTGACTGGTCTGTTAACAGACTTGATTGATCAGTTAGAAGAATAAATCGTGGAACTGACTGAATTGATTGAGGATTTGACTCAATTGACAGGTTAGTTAACAGATTTGATTGATTAGTTAACTAACCTCTGATTTGAGAAGAAATAGGCCATGTGGGTGAGGGAAAATAAGATAATTAAATATTAAATATATTTAATTACATGTGCAACCTGATGAGGTGGACAAGGTGAGGTGGAAAAGGTGAGGTGTAAAGGTGATGTGGATTTTTAGAATTTAGAACTTAGGATAGAGGAATTTGGATTAATTAAATAATTTAGGATTATTTAATTGTGTAGGGCATTTAGAAGAATTTTAATTAAATAAATAGATTTTATTTAATTATGGAGCAGTGAATCAATTAAATAAATTTAGAATATTTATTTAATTAATAGAAGAAGGGAATAAATATTTAGAATATTTATTTAGGATGATTCGTGTCATTTTTAGGCGTATACATTTTGCCCCTCTTTGATGCAATGCAGTTTACAGCGTTGCTTCAAAGAATTCGATAGTCCAAATGATGATACATGCCCCAGTTTGCCCCTAGTACAGGTTTAATGACGATAGGATGCCCCCTCGGGAGATTGGACGGGAAAAGGGTGAAAGAAACGGAGACGGACAATCTCACAAAGACGAAGGGGTTAGGATAGGTTGGAGGAAAAGGGACGCGATCAGGGATGCGGGAAGAAAACGGGAAGAAAAACGGGCACGGGAAGTAGTCACAGTCATCACCTAGCTAGAATTAGGGTTTGGAGGCTATAAATAGGAGCTGGGTCCACAAGAATAGTCATTTGTACACTTGTTTACTCTGGATTGGATTGAGAGAGCCTAGAGCAACTTGGAGCAGCATGGCAGCCAGAGCAGTAGACATTCCACGCGAGGAGCACCGATTCGAGCAAGTCCGTCGATTCCAGCGGCCAGCAGAGGCAGGACCCCCGGTATGTGTTTCAAAAAATTTCTCCTAGGGTCGATTTAGGATGTCATAAATGCACTTAGAAAATAGGTCAAATGCATGCGCTGGAACGCAGAACTGCGCATATGTCCCGCGAAGCGGCGCTTTTGTCGTTGCACGGCGCATATGCCGGTTTTGGCGGCGCATACATGAAAGCTGCGCATCTGTGCAATGTAGATGCGCTTATGCAATTTGGCGGTGCATGTGTATTTAAGCCGCGCATATGTGGAAAGTAGCGGCGCATTTGTGAATGCCGCGCATATGTCGATTTTAGCGGCGCATTTATAATATGGCAGCGCATATGCCGAATGTTGCGGCGCATCTGCTGGATCTGCGCATATGTGCACTGTGGTGGCGCATTTGTGTGAGGTGGCGCATATGCTGATTTTAGCAGCGCATATACCAAAAAATGGCACTTTTACCACCTGTAGTGGCGCATTTACTATGGATAGCAAAGGACTTAGCCAAATTGACTCGATTAGCGTCCTGTTTGATGCGGTAATCGATGAGCTATCTCTGAGATTTGCAGAAATCTAGTCAAGAGATGTAGTGTGCTATTTTGATCAATTTGAAATGCTAAGTTTAGTTGATATAGTTCAGTAGGTATATTGAGTATGGTATATGTCGCTTGAGACTGACGCTTTGCCTTGCTTGCTTGCAGGAGGATATTCGGGAGACACTGCAGTCGAGGGAGACGTTTCCTATGCCCCTATTGCAGAGATATATGCTGACGGAGACTGACAGAGTGGCGCTTGGTGCCATGGGATTAGATTATGTGTGCTTCATGCCCGAGGTGCAGGCGAACTGTGGACTGCTGACAACTGCCGTGGAGAGATTCCACAGTGAGGACGGGACCTTCCACTTCCCGACGGGAGAGATGACGGTGACCTTGGAGGACGTCTACTAGATACTGCACTTGCCCGTGGTAGGCGAGTTAGTAGAGTATGATGCACAGTGGGATGTGGGACTCACCGAGTGCCAGCGGGTGTTTGATGATCCCGAGCTAGCTGGACAGGTTATCCCGTGGCAGGATATATACGACTACTATGACTACTTCCCTGGGATTGTGGCTAGACTGATCGGGGGTGTTGTATGCCTGGATAGGAGATCACATGGGTTCCCCATTGGATGGGGCAGGATCATGGAGCGGATGCTGACTGAGGGCACCCAATATGCGTGGGGAGTCTGCGTACTAGCCCACTTATACCACGACATGCATCAGGTGGTGTACCACTGCAGCACGAGTCTATCAGCTGGGGTGTTGCTATTACAGTTCTAGCTGTGGGAGCACATAGCGGTGACTAGGCCGATATGTGTCTTCGCGAGGCAGCGAGGAGAGCCATAAGTTATGGCTATGCAGGAGTGATTTCCCAGCACAGGCTGGGGAAGCTAGAGTACTGGAGACACACCTTGGACGGAGTGGATGTGGTCGTCTGGCGACCATATCTAGATTGTGAGCCGTGGGACGATGAGGGAGACGAGCTGTCATACTGCTTTCATACCAGGTGGCTAATAGGCCAGACACGGCACATCTTGGAGAGACAGATGGTGGGCAGGGTGCTGAGACAGTTTGGGCGGAGACAGGGTATGCCACAGGAGCAGGCTATGTTCGCACGGACGCATGCAAAGAGGGTCCGATGGGGGCTGATGGCTGAGGAGGCTTTGGCAGAGTTCCAGCAGACGCCGTATGTGGCCTGGGACATGAGGAGAGAGATAGCAGATGTGGGGGTGACACAGGAGTACGAGGATTGGATCACTGTACATCCTTTCCCGAGATATTCAGGACCCGGCATGCTGGTGCCTTGTATTGACGAGGCAGACTCAGAGGAGGAGGGAGAGGCTGGCCCAGGGCGGAGGGGAGTTAGAGGAGGACGAGGACGACGGGGTGGTAGGGCCAGAGAGAGGCTGAGGCAACGAAGGAGGATAGTTCAGGCTGAGCAGGCAGTGCTAGGGTAGGTAGAGGCACAGCAGCAGATACTGCAGTAGGCACAGATGCCACCACCCCAGCAGGTACCACAGTAGCAGGTGCCCCAGCCACAGGGGCCAGGACAGGCAGAGGCAGCACAGGGGCTAGTACAGGGAGAGGCTCACGAGAGGACTATAGCCAGCCTGAGGGGACAGGTGCGAGAGCTGTAGGCACAGCTGAGGAGGGTAGAGAGGAGGCGAGAGACAGACGCAGCGGTGATCACTGGGTTGACTCACGAGAGAGACATGGCTGATGCACGGGTACGGATTATCTGTGTAGAGCGGGACACTGCTGTGGCCGCTATGGGGACAGATGCAGCGAGTTCATTTTTGGCTGGGTAGGTGCAGCAGGCACAGGCACAGGTTGGCCAGTTACAGACGCAGTTGGCACAGGCACAGATAGATCTAGCCAGAGCACAGTCCCAGGCGCAGTATTACCGAGGGTTATACCATGGTGCCGTGGCATCGAGCCAGAGGGCAGGGAGTTTTAGGAGTCAGTCTAGGGCGACTCATAGAGCAGGTCCATCACAGTCAGGGGCCTCCGTGATGGGTCCTCAGCAGTCAGGAGCTGGCAGTGGTGGCCCACAGTAGCAGGGATAGACACAGACCAGATTTTGTATATTTTGGGACATGTATCACCATCCTTTTAGATGAGTATTGTATATGACACTTTTTATTCCAGAGATAGATGACGATTTTGTACATTTGGACCTCTTTTATATGATAGTATATATGATGATGCAGCTTTGTGTATTTATTGCATGTGCTATGCGATGAAGATTTACTTCTATTGTATGATGTGATGTATGTGCATAGTTAGATGGTCTATCTGATGCTATATGAGATGCTTTATGATATGCTACTATATGATGTCTATGTGATTTAATGTTTTCAAATGAATACAAAATGTAAGATGATTTCTATGTTAGAGGCAACTTTGTTATGGGAGGTGTATATGTTCTAATGTAAATGTATGCATATGTGTTATGATTTCTATGTGATGGTGCAACTGTGTTATGGGACATCTATACGATCTAATGCAAATGTATGTATATGTGTGATTATTTCTATGTGATGGTACAACTGTGTTATGGGACGTCTATAAGATCTAATGCAAATGTATGTATATGTGTTATTTTTTCTATGGGATGGTGCAACTGTGTTATGGGACGTCTATATGATCTAATGTAAATGTATGCATATGTGATATGAGTTTGATGTGATTATCTGTGCTTTAAGATGTGATGTGATGCAAATGTATTGATGACCTAATGCATTGGATGGTGTATTCTACGAACCTAAGCATGTGCATGACTAGTCCTACGAATGATTGATATGCTCCTAAATGCTTTGTTTTTTGTGAAGTCCAAATGTACTTGATCGACACAAGAATGACATGATAGACAGATAGAAAAATGGGTGTGATAAGATGACTTAGAAACTTTACTTGATATTGTTACTCTACATAGTTTGGATAATGAGGATTGCATGTATGTGTATGTGGATATAGGATGGATGCTTTGCTTTTAGAGTGCTTTATTTCATCATTGGGCCGTTTGTTTTTGGTACATTTTCTGAAATGTTGTAAGTGAATACAAGCATTGAGGTATAATTGAACCGAGATGACCTGAGTACTGCTTACATGGATTTTGATTTAGCAAGCTAATACAAGCATCTAGTCAAAATTGAATCTAGATGACCTGAGTACTTCCTGCATTTCAACAAGCAAGGATTGCCCCCGTTCATGTTATACCTTTGATGTCCTCGTGATCTTTTACCGATCATGTCCTTAGACAAGGCTTCACATTACTAAAGTTTAATCCACAAATAGCAAACAAAGAAAATAATCATGCCCCCATCATAGCATCTCTAGCTTTTGGCATCCTTGAGTAGCATAGAAAGACATGATAACAAAAATCCAGACTCTGTAACTTAACCATGGTTCCAATCCACAAAACATTCTTGCATTTAGATGTGAGTTTCTTGCCATAATATAGATAAAATCAGTTAGAAGACCTTGGGTGTTTGCTTTGCTTTGGATAGGTTAAGATGCTCATTGTCAAGATTTCTGCTTGAGGCGCGGGTTCTGCTTGCATTTTGTTTGCTTGGTGAGAGGAGTGCACAATCCTTATTGGGGAGAAGGACCCTAATGGACTGACCTAGTGCCTTGGGGGCTCATTGCTAAATGGCCTTGCCTACGTGACGACGCAGAGGCAACGTAGTTCAGGGTAAACCCTAATGGACCATGGATGGACTAGAAGAAAGATGACAAGAATGAAGACAAGAAAGGGGACGAATGGGACCGTGGGAGAAATGGAAGCCTCAGGGGCACATTAGAATAATGGCCTTGCCTACGTGACGGCGCAGAGGCAACGTAGTTCATGGACTTGGACCATGGACACCGACGAGAGACACTATGTTAGGCTCACATTAAGGAGACAGTATGGGACAAAACCTTGGTTGACAAGGCCACAAGGAGAGTATCAAGCCATGATAGGTAACTGTCAAGTGATTATTGTGGGATAGATATGGGTTGAATGGGGCAAATGGAGAAAGAATGGACTCAAGGGGATTGGATTCCCAAAGATGGAGAAGGCAGTTTATCACAAGTAACGCCTGTTTACCAGGTTTTCATCACTTGCTTTTATTTGTACGAGAAGCTAGAGAGTAACATGATGCCTGTTTGCCAGGTTTTCATCACGATACCTATCCACGGCGCCTGCTTGCCAGGTTTTCACCAAAGGATGATTTTTTTTTGTATTCTCTCTTTTCAAATTTTTTTTTTTGATTTTTTTGATTTTTGATATTATTGTGCCCCCTTGCATTGGGGTTCTCCTAGGTATAGAACCGGCGAAGGTGCATGCTGTTGATTGGATCATCAAACAACTCACCCTCTGATGTGGCCAACTGATATGCCCCCGATCCGTAAGCAGCTACAATTACATAGGGCCCAAGCCAGTTAGGCTCGAACTTACCTTTCTTTTCTCTGTCCTGTTGATTGCGAGGGTTCTCTTTTAGAACTAGGTCCCCAACCTTGAAGCATCTTGGTCGAACCTTGTGGTTGCAGCTTCTTGACATCATCTGTTGATAGGCTTTGAGATGGTCAAAAGCTTTCTGGCACCTTTCCTCTAGCAGCTCTAGTTCTTGTAGCCTAGAGACTCTGTATTCTTCATCTGATATGAGACCTTTCAACGACACCCTGAGGGATGGGAGTTTGACCTCAATGGGAAGGATGGCTTCGGAACCATAGGCAAGGGCATAGGGTGTAGCACCTGTGGGAGTGCGTATACTGGTTCTGTAGGCCCACAGAGTGGGATTGAGTTGGACGTGCCAATCGCGACCAGCTTCATTGACAGTCTTCTTTAGGATTTTCAGAATGGTTTTATTCGATGCCTCAGCTTGGCCGTTACCTTAGGGGTAGTATGGAGTGGAGAAATGATGTTAGATTTTGAAACGCTCACAAAGTTCCTGGACATCCTAATTTTTGAATGGTCTCCCATTATCTGTTATGATGGCTGAAGGGATGCCATATCAGCAGATAATGTAATTCAGAATGAACAAGGAAATTTGCTTTCCTGTGATAGTGGTTAGGGGAACGGCTTCAATCCACTTGGTGAAGTACTCAGTGGCGGTTATGATAAATTTATGGCCGTTGGAAGAAGGTGGATGAATCTTTCCCACAAGGTCAAGTCCCCACTGGCAAAAGGGCCAGGGTGTCGTTAAAGGTCTCAACTCCTGAGCAGGTGCATGAATCAGGTTCCCGTGTATTTGGCATTGTTTGCACTTTTTGACGAATTGATATGAATCCATTTCCATATTGGGCCAGTAATAACCCAAATGCATGAGTTTCTTAGCTAAGGAAGGACCGTTGGAGTGTGTTCCGCAGATCCCTTCGTGTATGTCTCGCAAGGCCGTTATGGATTCTTCTTGTTCTAGACAACGGAGTAAAGTACCATCTAGACCACGTCGGTAAAGGGTATTAGCTATGATGGTGTAACGGGAGGCTTGTTGGATGAAAGTTCGCTTTTGGTTGGAAGAGAGGTCTGGTGGAAGAATATTGTCCTTGAGGTAAGTGTAGGTTTTACCATACCAAGGTGAATCAGATCCTACTAGGAGGCAAATGGAATGGGTTTCGAGGAGATCATAAGCTGGTTGCCGAATGGTTTCTACTAAGAACTCATACCGTGACTCGTATTCAGGTATTTCAAGAAGAGAGGCTATGGTAGCCATTGCATCTGCTGCTTTGTTCTCGATCCTAGGTATTTGTTCAAAGGAGATGGTCCCAAAGTGTTCTTTGAGGTCGTCTACCATCCGTTTGTATGGGATGAGCTTCTCATCTTTGGTTTGATATTCATCGTTGACCTGATTTATGATAAGCTGAGAATCACCGTAGACACATAGTGCTTGGATTTTCTACTCAGTGGCCATCTTGAGACCAATTACCAAGGCTTCATATTCCGCTATATTGTTAGTGCATGGAAATAACAACCTGTAGGACTTTGGAATTGTGTCACCTTGGGGAGTGATAAACAGGATACCTGCCCCTAATCCATGGTTGGTGTAAGACCCGTCAAAGTAGAGTTTCCAAGGAGATGTTGACAGAGTGAATAAAGACTCATCGGGAAACTCAAACTGCATTGGTGAAGTGTCCTGTAATGGTGCCTCAGCCAGTTGGTCAGCTATGATTTTCCCTTTGATGGCTTTTCTATCCACATACTCTATATCATATTCACTAAGAAGCATAACCCACTTTGCTAGTCGACCCGTGAGAGCTGCTTTGCTGAGAAGATACTTTAGTGGGTCGATTTTGGCAATGAGTTTGAGAGGATGTGCCAACATGTAGTGTCGGAGTTTTTGTGAAGCAAAAACCACCGCAAGGCATGATCGTTCTACCTGTGAGTATTGTAACTCGTAGCCCACTAAGGTTTGACTGATGTAGTATACAACTCTTTCCTTGTTCTCATAGTCTTGCTGCGCTAGGAGAGCCCCAAGAGCAGTAGGTGTAGCAGATATGTAGAGAATCAAAGGTTTTCCTTGGATCGAAGGCATGAGTATAGGAGGGTTCATAAGGTACTCCTTTAGCTTGTTGAATGCCTCTTCGCACCGCTCATCCCATTTAAATGGAATAGTCTTATGTAGGAGGTGACTGAAAGGTTGGCACTTGTCTGCCAACTGTGAGATGAACCTGCGGATGGCCTGCAGCTTGCCCTGTAAGGATCTCAACTGTGTTAGCATCTTGGGCGGTGGCATGTCCATTATTGCTTTGACCTTAGCCGGGTCTACCTCTATGCCATTTGCTGACACGATGAAGCCTAGCAGCTTGCCTGATGTTACCCCAAACACACACTTCTTTGGGTTCAGTTTGACTTGGAATTGATCCAACCGTTGGAAGACTTTCTCTAGGATATCCAGGTGTGAGTCCCTCGTGAGAAATTTTGCTAAGATATCGTCAACATAATCCTCCATGGTCACATGCATCATGTCATGGAATATGGTTGTCATGGCCCGCTGATATGTAGCACCTGCGTTTTTCAGCCCAAAAGGCATGACATTCCAGCAAAAGGTACCCCATGGGCAAGTGAAAGCTGTTTTGTGTTGATCCTCTAGTGCTATTTTGATTTGGTTGTACCCTGAGAATCCATCCATGAGCGATAGCATTGTATGTCCTGCAGTGAGGTCGACTATGATATCGATGTTAGGCAATGGAAAGTCATCCTTGCGGCGTGCTTTGTTTAAGTCTCTAAAATCGTTGCATAGTCGAACCCTGCCATCTGGTTTAGACACTGGCACAATGTTTGATATCCATTCGGGGTAATCTATGGCTCTAATGAACCCCACATCTAGCAATTTCTTGAGTTCTTCCTTGACCAAAAGGGCTATATGGGGATGCATCTTTCTCAGTTTCTGCTTTACGGGCTTCACCCCTGGATCTAATGGCAAATGATGCAGAATCAGGTTAGGGTCTAAACCTGGCATGTCAGCATATGACCAAGCAAAGCTACCTCTCTTCTTCTTAAAGAATGGTACAAACCTGGTTTTCTCTGGTGGTGTGAGAGATTTTGCGAAGTGGATAATCTTGGGCTGCACTTCGGTTCCAATATTCACTAGCTTTGTTGGTTCCACCACAATTTGTGACGTTTCTTGGTACATATCATTAGGGAGGGTGTCAAGCCTTCCATCGTCAGGTGCCACAGTTGGGTTTTCACCTTCGGATACGTCCTTTCTTTTTATTGTTTTATGATCTGACACTGCCGCACGGTGGTTTTCACCGTCAGATCCATTTTTGATTTTGATATTTTTGTGACTAGAAGGCTTGGCACCCTCCCCGAAGTAAGCCACAGTATTGAGTTCGATAGAAAAACTAGCTTTATGATCTCCTTTTGGTAAGTGATCCCTAAGTTCCATATAGTCAATGTAAGCATCATCATTCTGGAACATATCTAATTGAGGGGTTCCTTGCAGATCCCAGTCAATAAGCTTAGGGTGTAAGAGGGGAAGGGGGTTGGATGAGAGATCTGATTCATTAATGGTGTGAATGGAGATGTTATGAGCATTGGTGGGGGTAGTGTTCTGGGTGGTACTTTCCTCCAAGTTGTTTATCGCAATGGAATCGAAACTTTCCTCAAAAGCCATAATCTCAGGGAAGGGCAAATCAGACTCCAGTGGTTTGTCCCGTTGCGTCTGTCCCTCATGGTAGGGGTTAAGAGTTTGGATGGTGTCAATCTCTTTGTCCTCGTAGGAGTGCTCTGTTAGCTCATCCCACTCATACTCATTTGACTCATCTGAATTTGTGTCACTATCGAATTGGAGTGTTTGAATTGTCTCCACTAGGCAGGCATTTTCTTTGGCTTTACCTTTGCCTTTGTACCCTAGGCCAGTTGTGTTTCTAGCCGAAGAGGATGAAGAAGGTTGTATAGGTTCAATGATTCCTTCTTTTCTGAGGCCTATGGGACCTTGTCCTTCGTACCCCATCCTGTGCAAAATAGTTTCACCCCGTCCATAGAGTTCTGTAGGGAGTCTAGGTGGCTCTTGGGGTGTGTTTTCCTCTTCAGCATAAAGCCATTGCAGGAGATCTCGCTCCTCTGTCTCATCAGATAAGGTCCCCCATTTTACAAAGGGATTTGCGGGAGTTATAGGAGGAGCAGATGGCTTTGGAAAATGCCTAGGTTGATGCTTGGGTTTGCCAAAGGAGTGAGGAGACAAGGGCATGGTGGCAAGGTTGAGGCTGTGCTCAATGGAGTACTCCTCCATGCCATTTTCTTTTATGGTAAGTTTTAGTGGTTTAGGCCTCGAGGAGGAAGCTTCGGCGGTATGGTCTTGTTGAGGAGTAGGGGAAATGTAGGCTCTGTTGTTGGGAATGACGCATTCAGATTTTGCTTGGAAAGAATTGCAATGTTGGTAGGGGTCAGGGTCGCCTTGTATGGTGACCTGCTTGCCATCATGTGGGAACTTAATGCATTGATGGTAGGTGGAGGGGACAGCCTTCATGGCGTGGATCCATGGTCTCCCTAGTAGAATATTGTAAGCAAGCTCCCGATCAAGGAGTTGGCACACCACATCTTTAATTACCGGTCCCACTTGAATGGGTAGGACAACTGTTCCTTTGGTGGTTCGTTCCTCCTCGTCATAGGCTTTGATGGTAATTTTCCATCTTGGGTCAACTGCCTGTTCGGAGAATCCCAGTGCAAAGACTAGCTTCAAAGTACAAATATTTAAACTGGCACCCCCATCAATGAGAACCCTCTTGATGCGGTGCTTGTGCATGAATGCGACAATGTGTAGAGGGGTGTTGTGGGGTTGAGATATGGAAAGGTCATCTTGCTCTGTAAACGAGATGGAAGTGGAGGATGTCAGATTTCCTACCATGGTCTGAAACTTTTCTTGGGCTAGGTTAGTGGGAACAGTAGTTTCCACTAGGGCTTTCTCAAGAATCTCCTTATGAGGAGATAGACACAATAGCTCCAATATAGAAATGTGAGCTGGAGTTTTTTGCAACTGGTCAATGACGTTGTATGGGCGGGAGTTGGACGGAGATGGTGACGACCTTGGAGGGGTGGTATTGATCGTGACTTTACCACTGCGGGTAATTATACTACAACCAGTTCTGTTAGGTCCTAGTTGTTGGTTGGGGGATATGACATTGATCTACAGAATGTGCTCAGAAATGCAGTTAATGGTGTACTCAAATGGAACGCTTGCATAGTTAGCATTACTCGACCCGCTATTCTGATTTGGCCAGTTGTGACTATTGTCATTATTGGGATTGCCATTGGAGTTGTTGCCGTTGTGACCATTGTTGCTATTGTGGCCATTGTGGCGATTGTTGTTATATGCCCGATTGTGGTTCAGAAGAGGATCCCGGTAGGCCACATGAGATTCATTGTAGGTATGCTGTTGTGTCCCTCCCTGATTCTGATCCAGTATATCCTGTATAACAATCTTGAGGTGGATGCAATTGTTAGTCATGTGCCCCCTTCCTCGATGATACTCACAATAGTCTGTGTCCTTCCAATAGGGAGGTTTGACGATAGGCTCATAGTCACTTGTTGGCAGTAGAGAAATTTCATTGTTAGCCAACAACTTCCTGAGGGCAGACTCTTGAGATTCTCCCAACGCCATGAATTTTCTCCTTGGATTTGAATTGAACCAAGGTCTAGGTTCCCGAGGGGGTGGCTTGTTGAGTGCACTGGTATTTGCTTCTCCCTTAAGAGTGAATATGGGTTGTTGCTTAGGGGCTGCCGCCTTGGCGTCCACTACTCCATCGTTGACCACATTCTTGTTCTTGGTCCAAAACTTTGATTTATCTATTGTGTAATTGGAAGGAGGTGTGTCCTTGTAGAGCTTGAGAGTTCCTTTAGTGATCATAGCTTTTTCAATGAAGAGGCCCATTTCAATGACTTTGGCGAACGAGGTAGGGCATTGTATCTGAATCTGAAAGCTAAGATCAGTGTTTAGATTGTGGACAAACATTTCCAATAGCTACTTCTCAGGCATATCATAAGAACACTTACTAGCTCGCTGTCTCCATCGTTGTAGGAAGGCGGTGAATGACTCACCACTCTTCTGCTTGGTGTTGCATAGATCTAGCATAGATACCTCGTGTTCTATGTTGTAAGAGAAGTGAGTTATAAATTTATTGACAAGTTCATCAAAAGTTTTGATTCCTGGTGGGAGACGCGAGAACCACTCCATAGCTTGACCACCTAAAGATTGTGGGAATAGTCTCATTAAGTAGGTCTCGTTGTGAGCTACTTCTAAACATGCTGCAGTGAATTCCCTGATATGATCTCTAGGGTCCCCCTTCTCTTTATATTTGTCAAATTTTGGAACTCTGAACTGATAGGGGAATGGTTTCATGATCAAATTTCTGTCAAAGGGGTACGGTGCTATATCTTCCAAAGAGTAGTTCTTAGAACTTGTACTGGTCTTAATGTTGGATATCTCGAGCTTTAGACTTTCAATTTGTTGTCTCACATCTGCCATAGGAGTAGTTGGATCTACGGGTTGCTTTCCTCTCTCATTTGTATGGGGGACCGTGTCATTTGTGCCTCTCTCATGCGCATGTGGGACCGTGTCATTTGTGCCCCTCTCATGATCATTGTCTGCATTTTCCATGATGGAGCTAATGTCAAAGTCTACGGGGAGTTTGATTCTGAGACTAGCCAGATGATGGAAATACTTATGGGGGTCTTCAAGGATCATCTTCTCCATGACACGTTGGAATTTTCTATCTTGCATGTGCGCCACTAATTCTTCATGAGAAATCTCTTCTTCACCATCACGTGGTGGGAGAAGGTGATTAGATGAGTCGGCCATTTCGATTTGCTTGTTGTACTGGGATCGAGTAAGAACCATGCAAGGTGGGGTGGGATGAAGTGGACCAGGATTAGAAATTTTGGCGAGGTGCCGACCGAGACTATTATGAATGGGATACCTAGGATAAGACTTGGACTAAGGATTCTCGCGCTCAATGACTTCAAGTAAGATGGTTGACACAAGACTCTAGCCACTAGCAAGGGTAGTCGATACCAGTCTTACTGTGTAGGGCTTAGTCGTTCAACAAGACTACTAGCAAAGGTACTGTGACCTACTAGGCTTACGTGAATTCACTAATGAAACAAAGAAGAACTTATGCCGAATCGATATGGGATAGGCTGACTTTTGGGACAAGAGTGATTTGGACAGAAAGTGAGGGAGATAATGGATGAAAGAGAAAGAGTTGGGTGAAACGGATGGAGATTGACTGCAAGGTTGACTCTGATCTTAGAAAGTGAAACTAGGCTGAAATGGGTGCTCTGATCAGGTGAAAATCTCTCCTCAAAAATAGGGCAAGTGCTCACTGTCGCATATGCACAGAAACATATGCACAGTAGAAATGGACAAATACGCAGCAAGTCGCAGTAAATGCACCAGTCTGGTGAATTATATATGCGCAGCAAAAAGGTATATGCGCAACAAGTCGTTACAAAAGCGCAGCAATTCTCTGTAAATGCGCAGCTCTGAAATTTTTTGCAAAATTTTTAGTTTTTCTTCTATTTTTGGTATTTTTTGGCTAGAAAAGGTCTTCCTGATCTGATATTATGAATTTAATAGAAAGAAAACACAGCAAGCACAAAGAATATTTTGTAGTTTTTCATTGTTTTTGTAATTTTTTCGACTCTATTTTGGATAAAAGCAAGCACAAGATCCTAGGCGAGAAATGGATTATAAGGGATTTGGGCCACTAAAACAAGAGGTATTTAATTTAGGCAATCGTTCAAGTGGTTACACGTGTGGCGGCGCTACTCTCCGTTATGGAGTCTCCCAGCCTCACAGGGTTGCGCCTGAGAGGGTTTTGGGGGAGGTTGGCTGTTGGTGTAACATAACAGCACTTGTTGCAGGAAATTTTCACCTCAAGCACAATTTATTTTAAGTGGCTTGGTAGGGCTTGGCGTTAGCCTGTTACCACTCAGGGTCGTTCCCACTTGGACAAGCGTGCATCCAAGGGCAGGCCCCTCCTAAAGGTTAAATAGATAGAATGACAAGTCTAGCACTCTGATCACCCAGAAGAGGGAAGAGCATAAGCCTATTGTCATTCGCAAGCACAGAATACACTGATTAATCCACCCTAGTTAAAAGTGAAAAACTAAATGGGCTAATCTACTCAAACAGAACTTTGAAGTGATTTCAGCAATATAGCAGTGGTTCAGTTTTAAATCCTAGAAAGCAGTAGTGAGTTTAATTTTTAAACCGCGTAGCACGAGATTGTTAACTTTGAAATTCAGGTCTCACGATATAGCAATGGTTCATTTTAACTTCAGGATCATTGATGAGTTCAATTTTAATCTTAAGATAGCAATAACTTGGAAGGTGTTTGCAATGCAAGCAAGAAATAATTCAGTTACTTCCTCCCTAATTAGAACTAGATGAAGATTTAAATGAACATTAATTTTTACTTTCCCTCAAAAAATGAAATGTGAACTAATTAGATGCAACTACATGGAACTAAACCTGCACCTATCCTGCAAAACCGCTCCAGCAAACACCTGCGAAAAAGGTTAGCGTTAGCAACTTCCCCTAGAAAAGTACTAAACCTCAGCCTGTTACAAATGCGCAGCTTCAGTGATCAGATGCGCAGAAATAATCAACAGAAGCGCAGCATTAATAAATGCGTTGCAACATTGAACATATGCGCAGTTAAAAGGAATGAATGCACAGTATTAATGTATGCGCAGTAACAGTCTTCAAAAGCGCAGCAGAAATGCACAGATGCACAGAAATAATAAAAGCGCCGTAACAGTGCACAGAAGCGCAGCGAAAATACACAGATGTGCAGAAACAACAAAAGCGCCGTAACAGTTTTTATATGCGCCGTGGAAATGAACAGAGCGCCGAAGTAATCTGTGCATGACTTTGTGTGACCTGTACGGAACCTGCCTTCAAAAAAGCTCATAAACGGTAAAATAAAGGGGCAAACAGCCCCACGGTGGGCACCAAAAATGTATGGGTAAAAAAGTGATCAATCAAATGAATTAAACAAGACCCAAACATCAACAGAATAGTGAAACAAGAAGGATTCAATAAACGAAGCAATGAACAAACACAGTGCAAACCTCTCCCATTTCGAAACTTCTGTTGTTCGCCTATCACAATCGTCCTTTTGCAGATGAAGTGAGCCCTCAGAGAGTGCACTCTTTTTAGCTGTTCGTAGGAAGTCGATGGTGAATGGCTGTGGTGATACGCAATGAAGATGAGCTCCAATGCAAGTATGTGATCTCAAGCTTGTAGATGACAAAAGGGTACCAAAGGCGCGCTGGTGATATTTCTGCAGAGTAACGATGTCAAAAGCCTGGATGATTAGAATGGGAGGATGGAGCTTCATTTATAGACTTGGAAGAATGGGAATCCACGGTTGAGAGGAGATATGAAGATCGACGGCTGAGGATGGTTGAGGAATGTGCAACCAGTGGAAATGTGACAAGTGTCCCAGCTCCATCATGAAAGGGGGGATGTGACAAAACTGATTGGAGAGTTAACTCCATTGACTGGTCTGTTAACATACTTGATTGATCAGTTAGAAGAATAAATCGTGGAACTGACTGAATTGATTGAGGATTTGACTCAATTGACAGGTTAGTTAACAGATTTGATTGATTAGTTAACTAACCTCTGATTTGAGAAGAAATAGGCCATGTGGGTGAGGGAAAATAAGATAATTAAATATTAAATATATTTAATTACATGTGCAACCTGATGAGGTGGACAAGGTGAGGTGGAAAAGGTGAGGTGTAAAGGTGATGTGGATTTTTAGAATTTAGAACTTAGGATAGAGGAATTTGGATTAATTAAATAATTTATGATTATTTAATTGTGTAGGGCATTTAGAAGAATTTTAATTAAATAAATAGATTTTATTTAATTATGGAGCAGTGAATCGATTAAATAAATTTAGAATATTTATTTAATTAATAGAAGAAGGGAATAAATATTTAGAATATTTATTTAGGATGATTCATGTCATTTTTAGGCGTATACACTTGGCATCCCTTTCGCCTTTTAGGCCTCTTTTGCTGATATTTGGCAAGTAGTTCTATCTCGAATTGAGCAAAAAATAGCTTTCTAGGTTACCAAGCCACTCTCTCTAGCTGGGAAATTTTAGGTGTGATCCAAAGTATTAGCAGTGACTCATGTGTATTAATCTTCATGTTGGGCCCCTTCCAAGGCCTGTTATTCTAAGCTGGAAAAATTGCTTAGAGATTTTCTTTGGGCCTCTTTTTAGACTCATCGAGGTTTTCACCACATTGCTTGGGAGTTTTGTTGCCTCCCCAGAGATTCTAGTGGGCTTGGACTTCTTTCCACTTAGCGGCAGGGGATTGCTTGTTGTGTCAAATGGATCATATGTGCTCTTACTGGTAATAAGGCCTGGAAAATCCTCCTCTGGCATTATATCGAAGCGTGTTATCCTGCCCACAGACCTTGGAAGGGAATTGGCTTTCCAATCCTTCTTGTTATGAGGGAGCCAATCCAAATTTTGGGTACCTTTGTTGCCAAAAGCATTTGGTGTGCCTAGGAGGCAGTCAAGCCCTAGATCTGCTAGATTGGGATTGGATTTCATGATGGGCTCTCATTCAATCAACATAATATTTGGTGGTCTCCTCTTTTTTCTAGTGCAGGTCAGTTGTTGGCCAAGCTTCCTTGGTTTAAGGCCCTTAGATTCCACAATAAGGGTATCTAGACCCTACAAGATATATTTCATAGACCCACCATGAGTATTATGTCGTGGGAAGCTTTATGTGCCCAGTTTGGTTTTGAAAACCATGATCGAGAAACCTACTATGGCCTAGTGAGTACCATTCTGGATGATACGCTTCATAAGGTTGGTATCCGCTGTACCAAGCCCTAGTGGAAGGACTAGAAATGGTATCCAGAAACCCCTTTTAGAAATTACAAGCCTTAGCTTGGGTATCAATGGCTTTCACTTAATTTTCCCATGATTGACAACATGAACTAGAGATGGCACCTCCAATCCTCGGTGTCTGTTTAGTGCAAAAGATTTTCTTTTGGGTGGTATGCAATTGTTGAGCCAAAGCTCGCCCACTTTGCTTGGTGTATTATTTTCCAAGGCTTACCAATGGCTCTTAAATTTCTCACTTGGGGTTTTAGGACCCTCATTGCCCTTTTTGTGGGCAGGCCAAGTTGTTTAAGCATCTCTTCTAGTTCTGTACCAAAGCTCAGCAACTGTGGAATTGGATTCATAACTTCTTTCAGCCATAGAGCCCTTCTCTTGGCATATGGTTTTGCTAGGGGATTCTCCCAGGCTCTCCGCAAAGTATACTGAGATTTGGCAAAGTTTTAGGGTGGCAATCCTCTTTAGTATTTGGAAAGATAGAAATGCTTGCATATTTTCTCACAACTAGATTGATACATTTGTTTCTTTATATTCTAAAGCTAATTATTTTCTCTAATGTTCTCCTATAGATTCAAGTGCAAGCAAACAAAGTTGTACTTGAAGTTTCTCACCTTTAGAAGCTTCTGGACCACTAGGGCAATGCCCCTTGCACCGTGGCTTGCATGCCTTCCTCTCCCACTTCCTCTTAAGGCTGGTCACCTTCAAGAGGCTAGTGACAAAGTGGCTTTGCCAGGGATTTTCACCCCTATGTTTAGGATCCTCCTTGTTGTGGCTCTTGCCCTCGTAGGTGGTCATCCTCTCCTCCTCCATAGGCTAACCTGGGGTGGCCTTTTGGAGGAGCAGAGGGAGGTGAAAATGGAGATTCTGGGTGGCCTTTTGGTGGCACTCCTAGAGGTGGTTTTGGTTGGCCCACTAATACTTCTAAATGGGTCCCACATTTGTACTTGGCAATTTCACCTCGCTATGAAAAGATAAATAAAATGAAAAAGATGATGATGATTGGGCTCCTAATGTCATTCTGGATCTTGTTGTTGTATGGGGAAATCTAGATGATAGGGATTTGCCACCCTCTGGCACTACTCTGGCCGCTTAATGGCCTTTTTATTTACTATTTTTTGTAATGTTTCCTAAATTTTGGGCATGGCCCAAGACTCTTTTATTTTCTGGGCTTTGCCCATGTGACTCTCAAGGTGTTCCTTCTTACCACCCACCTTTTTTTGTGAATATGTGTGTTTTTATCTCTTATTAATATAGATATGGTTGCCTATTCATAAAAAAAATAACACTATAAACAATTATTTCTTGCATATAATTTAATATAAAGAAAAAATACATTTTCTATTATGACTATAATCATAATAAATTTTGTCTGACCAACTATCTGTCTTTATGAAAATAATAAAAAAAAATACATTAGTTTAAAAATAGGGTGTGACATATCTCCCCCCTTAGAGATCATCGTTCTCAATGATTATGTCCAATCCAAAATAAATACTTCAAAAATGTATTTTACATCATGCTATATAAAAAGATGTGGAAAATTTTGATAGATATCATTATAATCCTCTCAGGTAGCATTTTCCTCTGAATACTAGTCCCATTGGACCTTGCACTAGGTAACCTCTTTCGTATGCAAATGGAGCTTGCATACCTCAAGTACTTTAAGAGGCTTGATCATGACCACCATCTAATCATATACTTGATGCATTCCAATCAAGTATATGATTAGATCATGATATAAATTTCTTCAAATATGACACATGAAAACATCATGCATTCTAGCAAGGGTTAGTGGTAGAGCTATCTTGTAAGCAACTAGATTAACAACTTCTAGGACTTCAAAAGGTCCAACATATCTAGGTGCTAGTTTGGAAGAATTTCCAAACTTAATTGGGCTCTTATGTGGTTTGAATCTTAAGAGAACTTTATCTCCTACTGAAAATTGTCAGGGTATTCACTTAGCATCAACATAGCTTTTCTATCTATCATTTGCTTCTGCTAATCTTTTCCTGATCAACTTTACTTGCTCTTACATTTTCAAAAGCATTTCTAGTCTGAGGCAAATCCTATCCTCTATCTTATCCTAGCTTATAAGAGTTTGACACTTCTTTCCATACAATGCTTTGAATGGAGACATCTTAATTGCAGAATGATAAGAATTATTATATGCAAATTCAACTAGTGGAAGATACTCTTCCCACTTATTTTGTTGATCCATGCAATACATCCTCAACAAATCCTCCAGTATTTGATTTACTCTCTTAGTTTTTCCATCTATTTCTAGATGATAGGCTAATCTTATATTTAGTTGAGTTCTCAAAGCCAAGAACAAAGTTTGCCAAAACCTTGAAGTTATCCGAGCATCTCTATTTGAAATTATCTTTTCTAGAATTCCATACAATTTGAAAACTTCTTGCATGAATTTCTTGGCTAAGATGGGCCCTTCATTTGTAAGATTATCAGGTATAAAATGAGCTACCTTATATAGTTTATCCACTACTATAAGAATAGCATCATGCTTATAGTGGGACATAGGTAATCCTTGGACAAAATCCATACTAATAACCTACCATTTCCATTTAGGTATGTCATGAGTATACAAAAGTCCTATTGGGTGCTGGTGTTTAGCCTTAACTCACTAACATTCTAAGCATCCTACCACAAATCTTGCAACATCATTCTTCATTCCCTTCCAAAAATATAAGGGTTTCGCGTCATCTAACAACTTTGTCACTCCAGGGTGACTTGAATAGGGTGCAAAATGTGCTTCTTTCCACACAGTTCTTCTTAAATCTCCTTGATTCGGAACATATATTTAGTTATTGAATCTCAATAACCCATCAGGTTCAAAATAAAATCCATCATACCTTGTATCTTGAAGATTTTTTGTTAGATCTTTCAAAATTTGCTCATAATTTTCATCACCATTCAAATTCTTCAATATTTGAGCTCTAAAATTAGAGTGCACTGATACTATTGTCGATATGTGCCTTCTTCGACTCAAGGAATTAGCCACTCAATTTTCCTTACCCTTAATATAGTTAACCTCAAAATCATAGTTAGAAATGAGCTCTAACTATCTTCTTTGTCAAGCATTAAGGTTAGGTAGAGTGAAGATATACTTCAAACCCTGATTATCATATTTTAGTTAAAATTGTTTTCCCAACAAATAATGCCTCCATACTTGAAGAATATGCACAATTGCAACTAATTCCAAATCATGAGGGGCATAATTATACTCATAAGGTTGCAACGTCCTGGACTCATAGGCCACAACTTGGTCTTCTTGAATGAGCACTCCTCTTAACCCTTCTCCTGAAGCGTCAATTGCCATAAAAAATGACCCTCTGTGGATGTCAAATATGTTGATCATTCAAGGTTTATTGAGCATGGTGTTCATGCTTCAGGATCATGCTTCAAGTGTTGACTTGATATTGTTGATAATTCACTAATTGATTTGTCCTTGCAAGTCACTAATGTCAAAGGTACTTATTCATTCATGTCAAAGGTACTTGTTCATTCATTGGTGTGAAGGTACTTGTTCATTCCTTGTTTGATACTTATGACAGAGGTGTTTCTTATGAAGAGTTACTTCATGACAAAGTGTTTATTTAGAGGTATGATGAGATGATCAAGTGTTCAATGGATAGTTTTACATAAAAGCATGAGTAATTTGAGTAGAGTCAGAGTACTCTGAATTGGATCAATTTAGTCTGTGATGAAGTGATGTTGGAAGAATTGATCATTTGACTACTCATTGATATTCAGTTTGATTTGATCATTTGTTGGCTCAACATATGATCAGTTGTATACATGTTCTATAGCCATATGTACTGAAACTATACAAATTAGGAGTTTATCATCATTGATGTCAAAGAGTTCCGAGTTTGTCAATCTCTTCAAGAGTTACGTTTTGTGTTCATTAAAGATTGCTCAAAAAGAACCTTGAAGTCTACTTGCACTCTTAGCATCAAAAGACTTTATCATTTAACTCTTTCTCTGTAATGGAGGTCTTTGGTATAGGATAAAAGTTATTTCATGATAGTAAGGAATGGATGACAAATTAGGGCTTTAACTCTCTTTAAAGAACTAATTCCTATAAGCCTAATGTTATAAAACCCTAAGTTTAAACCCTAGAATTCAACATGCAAAGGTTTCTTTTGTTGATGGGTTACTTTTGTTTTATTTTTATGTTGACTTACTAGAGCTGGTCACCAACCACTTAAGTGATGACTTAAGTCATCAAATACACGGGGCAATTGGCCCCTCCTCCTAGTAGCCATCGGTGCTATCCAGTGCTTCTTATTCACTTGAGCTCCAAAATATAATCTAAGGTGCAAATTCAATTATTGTCAGATGCAAATGTATAGATCTACAGTGGCAGTTTGAACATTTTTTGAATACCAATGATAATCCTCCTAGACTAGTCTTTGACAGGCATATGACCGTCCACTGTGTAATGTAGTTATTCAGGCAGGTTTTTCAATTGCTTCTTGGAACCCGTTAGCTTGTTGTTTTAAGGCTTTAAAAACAAGTGTAGAGGATGATTAGGATTTGATGAAAATATTCATTCTTGAAGAATTTATCAGCATCTACTTGCTAATGGATTTTTTCATACAGGATATATAGATGTATGCTTGTGCTATACAAGAGTGTGTGACAAATATATATTTAGGGAATGATCAATTAAAATCTCTGATATGTATGTATACTGAAACAATTTTGAGAAAGTGTTGTTGATACAGAGTAAGAGGGGTAGAATGAAAAAGTATGATTATCCTTGGTAGAAGGTTCTAAATGTAAAAGTACAATGATTGATGTAGAAAATGTATGAGTTTCAAGTATGATCATTATAGCTGCAAAACCTATATGGTGCTTGAAGAGACTAAAGATGATGTGGATGACTTTTGGGTTCAGGGTCTTTATGATGCAGAGATCATAATACAAAAATGAACAACATGAGGGTAGAAAAGATAGTACTTTTAGTGATAGGATAAAGGTAGAGTCTGATGATCTTAGTGCAAGAAAGATCTTCAAGTTAATGAGGTCCTATACATCTAGCAGAGTACTATGATGACAGAGAGATGATATCAAGGGTATGCTATAGATTGAGACAAAGATTGCAGAGAGTTATTTTTGACCTTGAAGGTAAATGAATACTCATAAAGCATGATGAGTACTTTATTTATGAAAATATAGATATGGTTCAGAGATTTTACATTGTTCTATGATACCAAACACATATGCTTTATTGAATGAAGGTTAACAGATTGTGAGACAGGAATGATTGATCATGTAAAGAAGAATGTTCATGAGATGGTTGTGAATGTATCTCAAGTATAGTTGAATTTGTTAGTCTATGATACCTTTGTAATCAAGATAGTACCTTATCCTATGATGTCCTTTTGTATTGAATATATGGAGGTCCTATAAAGTTATTCTTTTGTGCCATTGAGATGTTGATCTAGGAGAGATAATGTGTTTGTATAAGAGTTATAGAACTCATCTATAACCTTTGGTTTTCAATGTAAACAGAGTAGTACTCTATGTTTATCTTCGTGCTTTGAGATTGGAGTTGAAGTGATTAATGAGATCATGTGATCAGTGAGATCCTAGCTAGTGAGGCATGTATGTAATTAGTGAGATTCTAGCTAGTGAAGCATGTATGTAACTAGTGAGGTTTTGGTTAGTGAGACCTAATGAAGATTTGATGAGGTTGGATAGTGGTTTTTCCTTATTTAGGGTTTTCCACTTTACATCTTGTGTTATGGTTCTATTTGTATAATTCTAATCTCTTGATGTCTTTGGAAAATTGATGTTGATGATTGTTTTACAAGGTTCATGGATGAACCAATTTTATAGGATCACTGATTAACCCCCCATCTCAGTGACCCATTGTATTCCCATAGTCAGACATGGTGGTACTAACCTAGGGTTAGGGTTCTGAATCGAGTTTGCAAGCCTATGTTTTCAATTTTTCAAATCCTTGGTGCCTTAGGTTTAATTTTCGTGGGGCCTTGCATTGTTTTATCTATTTTGATGTTGACCTCTTGTAGCGGGTTCCCGGTTGTTTTAGTTACATCTTCATGCCTTTGTGCTCATAGGTTGACTGGCCCCCATGCAATGTTTTACCGCTTTTTTCCATTGCAGTTGAGAAAAATGCTAGGTTTTTGTATGTACAAGTGTAAATGTATGTGGACAGGCCTAAAAATGCATATCGGCTTTCAAAAATCAAATAGTTCAGTTGTTTGCATTTCAAAATGCATATCGGGCTCAAAAGGGTGCATTTACATTGGGGAAATCTTTCACAAATTTTGGGAATATTCCCTGAATGTATATCGGGTTGGATGTATATTTTGTGTTGTATGTTTAGACATACAACAACTAGATACAAAGGAAAACATGCAATGAAAAGATGCATTGGTGGCATACAAGGAAGCTATACAATGCTGAATGTATATCGGGTTCACTATAGCTAATGCATATGGAAATATACAATGGAAAATATACAAAGAAGTGGACACACATTCGCTACAGTGTGATTTATAAATGGTCTTGTATATTCGGCATTATACAAGGTGGCAAAGAAACATAGGGTGGGATCCATAGACATACAAGGTTATTTGTATGTTGGTTAGATACATTGGTGGCGATATAAAAGAAGGCACATACAAGACAGGTTACAAGGCTGGGGCCCACCACTTGTATATTTGTGTTTGTATGATCAAATATACATTCCTATTGTGCAAGCCAGAATCCGAAGGAACATGCAATCCAATTGATAAAGGATAGGGTCCGTAGGTTGTATGTATATTTTTGCTTGTATGTCAGTGTTGTACATGCCGATATACATTCAAAAGATGCAGGAGTGAAATGCAAACTAGATTCCAAAATATTTCAAATTTGCCTCATAATTGTAATGAAGTCCAAGAGTTGTATGTTGTGTGATATACAACAGAAATATACAAAGAGATGGATACAACACGGATTCCAAAGGATGTCCCAATCTAGCAGAAAAAGTGTTGAGATCCGTGGCTTGCATGTGTATGGCATTGTATATGCCGATATACAAGAAAAAGGAGATGTAAAGGCATATCACCAAAAATATATGCATCGACCGACTCATCTCGGGTCATCCTGATGGCCAATGGAGATAGGATGCACAATGATTGCAGACAAATCACAAGCTGCCACGTGTCTGGGAACTGTTCCATGTATATGCAGATGCATATACAAAGGAATTTTGAGGTGGAAAGGGCAAATATATGATGCAATGGAAAATTCAAAGTAGCAGAAGGTGCTTATGTGGCATGATATCATTGATGGGCGACTTTTCAGAGCTATTGGTTGCCATTAATCTCAGCAATGGAGGGAAAATTAACGGCCAGGTTTTGAAGTTTCATGCAATGGTCTTCTTTGCAGCTGTAGTCATGTTTTGAGCGGGAAAACTCCATGGACGCGCTATTGCAAATTCCAAGAGGAGCTACGGGTAGCTGGGCCATTAATGGCGACATATAGAGGCATGGGCCGATGGTTGACTGGCCAACCACCAATTTTATGATGAAAATCTTAAGGTGGCGGTGCAGATCCCGATCTGACCTACCCTTTCCTTTGTTCCCCACCTGCTGAATTCAATATATTTGGATGCCATTTCTGGTGCAATGTATTTGGTAGGAATGTTGATTTTGCCTTGAAATTTTTGCTGAGTACACAGTCTTGTTATAAAAGGTAGACATTGTTACTCTTTTTGGTTGTTGAAAACTAGACAAATTTTGGTGCTGTAATTAGATACAACTTTGTTGGTGGCTCTGTTTTGGGTGTCTTGTGAGTTTATGAGTCTCATGTTGTATGTTTTATGCATAAATTTATTGGTTTCATGTTGATTTAAATGAGTAATGCTATATTGTATGTGTTCTATTATTTGTCTCCAAATTGAATGTGTTCTTCTTCTGAATCTAAACAGCTAAGGGGTGTTTAAGATTCTAGAATATGGGTTTGCTATATTGAATGCTTGATCTTTTACTTCTGCTCAAGGGGTAGATTAAATGTTTTAGGTTGACTGTTGGGAAGAATACATTGCAGTGAGGATATCTGTAAGTAGAGATAATTGAATACTCTATTTTGGGAAGTGCCTGTAAGGTATACACTACAAATCCCCTTGATACCCAGTCTTTGGTGTATGTTTATGCTAACCATTCACATGTGTATGTCTATTGACTCCAAGCCCTAGATAGGCACTAGTCTGGTCCCGTATTTAGGTTACAGCCCAAGGTCCTGGTTTTGCATCCAAATATCAAAACAAACTCAAACTTCAAATACAAACCTTTAGGACATTAGAAGTAGTTTTAGGACCAAAATCCTCTGATTTACAACTGAGCATAGGCCCAAAGCTAGCCCCTTTACACTTATTTCACAGTTTTGGTCTACATAAAGGAGGATTTATCTGCTTTGTATCAATATCCCACTCAGTCCATAAGCATATCTCATGGATGTTGAATAGGGAATACCCCCCTTGGTTCTACAGAGCCTAAAGAAGAAGAGGAGATATTTATAGAGTCTATCTCCTGTAGTATTGGTCCCTGGCCTGGAAATCCTGTTGATCATTGATGGCTACCTTGTAGGGATAACTGGGAAGAAGCATCCAGTCGGGAAAAGAACCAATAGATTTGGCAACTCTACTGGGGAATTTATTGTGTAAGAACCTTGGTTTAAAAGAAAATAATTCCTAATTGTAAGTGGCGACTCTGAACTAATCTCCCAATCAGTAAAGTAAAAATTTCTATGCAAGGGAGAAGATCCCTACGTAACCCTTTGTCTGAAGAATTACCCAAAAAGATGATGTACAGGAAAACGGGGACTGTTCAAGCTAGACAAGAGGGTTCTCCCAGAAGTAATGATAATATTTAAGAAAATCCAGGGTCTTCAGAGCGGACAATACGTTATTTTTCAAACACTGAGGCTGAGATCTAGAATGTGTATGAAAGACAACAGGGTGTTAATTTGAGAGTGAGATCAGAGGTGTTTTAGGAATGCCCTTTCTTAGATCCCTCTGATAGATTTGAAGGGGCTGAATCCCCAAGGGATGATGATGATGATCAAAATGGAATGAAACCATCCTCTTCTATGCCTAGAGATGAGGAACTAGCCGAAGAAATTAAGAGCTCAAGGGCAGAATTAGAATATCTGTAGGTAGTGAAAATTAGAGATGGCATGAGGCAGAAAGTGCAAGCTCTGAGAATTGCTCAAAATGATTCAATTCCTACCCTTGACAATACAAATATGTTGAGAAACTAGCATAGAAATGAAATCTAGTATCAACAGAATGATCAGAGATAGAATGCAACTAATGCTAGAGTACCATTGAATAATGTAAGAAATCAGAATGCAAATAAGAATGCCAATGTTAATCAGTTTGGTAGACAACCTATGCAGCTGGATAGATTCAGACAGCTGGTTTTTGATGGTATTCTTGGCTACCCTAATCCCATTGACAAACATGTGAGGCCGCAAGTGCCAAAGTTTTCAAGAAACAATACCGTGTCAGGTGAGGATCATCTAAAAGCTTTTCAAAATGTTATGGACAACTTTGAGGTTGAACATGAGGATGTTTTCATGAAGTTATTTATGCAATCCCTAGTTGATGAAGCCAGAGAATGGTATAAAGGTCTACCTGACAGAGGTATTTCATCATGAGAAGATTTTAGGAGGATATTCAAAGAACGATATGGTGACAAAAGTGATCCAAGTTTCTTCATTAATGAGTTCACTAGTATTACCAAGGGGTCAAATGAGCAGGTTGCAGATTTTAATGCTAGATTCACTAAAGTGTTGAACAAATTGCTACCTCATATGAGACCTAATGAGCCAATGTGCATGGTGTTGTACATAAATGCTTTTGATGCCAAAATAGCCTATGGATTAAGAGATAAAGGTCTTACTAGCCTCAGGGATGCTCTCAAAATTGCAACTAATATTGAAAATAACAGAAAAGCATCTGGTAAGACAAACATAAGAGATGATATAAAAATTCTGCAAAATCCAAATACTAAATCTCAAAGTGTTCAAGGTAATGCATCCATGTCTGAGGATAAATTAGATAAGTTGACAACTATTGTCAAAGACCTAAGTTACAGAATGGCTAAAAAATGAAAAGGGAATAGGTCCTGACAGGCAGGTTTACCAGAGGCAGGAAAAGAGACTATCATTGCATGATATGCCATATAACACTAATTGGCATAATGGTAAACCCATTCTCCCACATAACAGCAGCACCAATCAAAGAGCCCAAAATGCAAGGGAAACACCTGATCCTTTGAAGAAGGCTATAAATATTGTTGATGATACCCCATGGTACATCATATGTCAAATACCTCACTCACAGTCACAATGTATGATTTCTCAGTCTCTATATAACAATGTCGTTGCCTGTGATGAGTGCAATGAGCTACATTGCATGGAGGATGATAGTGTCAACATGTTGTCCACAAACAGGGAGTATCCTTCTCATGATGCTGGTGCAAGCATAAAGAGTGAGACTCAGATCTGCCAGCAGGTTTCATGTGATGAAGATGATGAGGATAATTATGCTTATGCTCAGGACTCACACATCTTCTTAAATAAGTTGAGGCCTTCTGATGAAGAGATTAAAGCCCTCATAGCTACAGCAGTAGCTCAAGTCAAAAGCAATTATAACCTTAGAGGTAAGGCTCAGGTAAATGATCCACGTCAACTACATGATTCTTTTGTGAGCCAACCAGTGCATAGTCATAAAAGGGCCGAACCATAGAAGAAACAATGGAGCAGTAATAAGCAAAATTTTAAGCAAAAAGTAGGTCATGATGCTCAAGGACTAGAAAATAGAGTTCTTCAGGCTGAGGATCAAAACAAAAATTTTTAGATTAAAAATGACAGTCAGGGGACCATAAAAATCAAAGCTGGATCATCCCTGGATAAAAGTAAAACCATGGATCAGGCTACAACTATTATACAAAATTATGCTCCATTTGACATAGCTCAAGTTTTGTCTCAAATAAAGTCTCTGTTCCATTGATGGAATTGATGAAAGTTGAAGAATTCAGAAACAAAGCATTGTCCCTAATTTCAGGAGTGCCTTGTTAAGCCAAGCAGAATGATGAGACTCAGGTTAAGAAACAAGCCTTGTGTATTGATGAAGATGAGGTTCCTGAGGTATATCTAAGGATGACCATGACAAAATGCCCTTCACAGGTTGAACCATTTTATGTCTCTCATGTTATCAATGGGAAAGTCATTAAGAATTGTATGCTTGACTCAGGATCATCAACAAATATCATGCCTCTAGCTATTATGTAGCAAGCTAGATTAAAGATAGATAAGGCATGTGGAAAATGCTATGCCATGGATGCTAGGGAAGTACCATTCATTGGAATCATGAAAGATGTGGATTTTAGGCTGGCAGGATATCCAGAAAAGACCTACAAAATGAACATAACAATGGTTGATATAAAGCCAAAATATGGTATGTTGTTGTCAAGAAGATGGGCAACATTGATTGGTGGAAGTATGCAGCTAGGCTTATCATATGCCATGATTCCAATGAATGGCAAGGATGTCAAACTGGTCAGAGAAGAAAGATCTTCAAAAATAGTTGAGGATCAAGATTCAGAAAAGAACATTTATTTCGTGGACGCTGACTGTGAAAACTTCAAGGTTGTCTCATATAATCAAGGGCGTAAAGAAAAAGATATTTGCATTCAAGAGCTTGACCAACAGGGTTTGTGGACCATGTATTTTGATGGAGCTTGTTTAAAAGAAGGCTCTGGCACTAGAGTTGTGTTTCTGTCTCCAGCTGGTAAGCTTCTAAAATTATCTTTCTTGCTGAAGTTTGCTTGTACAAATAATATTGCCGAGTATGAAGCTCTGTTACTAGGATTGAATGTGGCTTTGAAGCATGGGATCAAAATGCTCAAAGTATTTGAGGATTCAGAGTTAATTGTTTCCCAAGTTAGAGATAAGTATGCATCAAAGAATAAGAGGTTAAATCAATATAAACATGTTGTCTAGGATACAATTGAATTGTTTGATGCTTTTTCAATAAACTAGATAGAGAGATCAAAAAATGTCATGGCAGATTTTCTAGCCAATGTAGCCATAAGGCCAGATGATATCACTCTGTCAGATGTCACAAATGTTGAAGTCAATCTTAGACCTACAGTACTAGATAATGTATGCAGCTGGCAGGTGTTTGATGACGATAAAGATTTGCTAAGATTTCTACATTGCATTGATGAATATGAGAACCAGGAAGTGGATTTTCATAACTTTGTAGAAGTTGTGGATGGGAAAGAAACTCTCTTAGGGAAGGAGATAATTCAACTCAAGACAAATAAAATCCCTAGAGGGCTGGTTGCTTTAGAGAGAGCATTTGACAATAGGGACCAATTTGTTACAAAGGTGTCTCCAACAAATAAGAATGATTTAGAGGAGATAAACTTGGGGACATCTCATGCCCCCCAAAGGGTATACATTGGCAAACAGCTCAAGCCACACATCAGAACTATGTTGATTGCACTACTGAGAAAATATAAGCATGTCTTTTCCTGGTCATATGAGGACCTGAAAGCTTATAGAGAGGATTTATTTCAGCATGAAAGTCCTTTGAAGCTTGGAGCAAAGCCATTTAGACAAAAGCAAAGACCTATCAGCCCAACCTTGGCTCCAAAAATGCAGGAAGAGCTTATGAAGCTTAGGGAAGCTGGAATAATCATGCCTATCAGGCACTCATCTTGGGTGTCCAACCTTGTCCCAGTTAGAAAAAAAAATGGTGACATAAGACTTTGTGTGGACTTTAGAAATCTAAATGTATCTTCTTTGAAGGATAATTATCCATTGCCAAACATGGAGGCTACGTTGCAGAAAGTGATTGGTTGTGAGCTCTTATCCATGATGGATGGATTTTCAAGGTACAATCAGGTGAAGGTAAAAGAAGCTAAACAATTTAAGACTACCTTCACCACTCCATGGGGGACCTATGTATATGTGAGAATGCCATTTGGACTGACAAATGCAGGTGCTACATTTTAGAGGGTTATGGATGTTGCTTTTGCAGGATTAATTGACTCAATCTTGCCAGTATATCAGGATTATTTAACTACCTATTCAAGAAAGGAGGAGCAACACTGTATGCACTTAGAACAAATCTTTATTAGAGCATTGGAATATGGCATCTCACTCAACCCAAAGAAATGTGCTTTTGGGGTGGTGGAAGGAAAATTACTTGGACACATTATTTCCAAGGATGGAGTTAGGATTGATCCTGAAAGGGTGGTTGCAATCTACAAAATTTAGATCCCTAGAATAGTGAAAGGTATTTAGTCCTTCTTTGGACAAATTAATTTTGTTAGAAGATTTGTCCCTAACTTTGTAGAGACCACAAAAGATATCTCTAAGATGTTGAAGAAAGGTGCAATTGTCAAATGGGAAGATGAAGCAACTAAATCATTTCAGAACATCAAAAAGGCTATAAAGATGGATCCTATGCTGAAATCTCCTAATTTTTCTAAGCCATTTCAATTGTTCTCATTTGCTTCTTTCCATACTATTGCTGCATGCTTATTGCAGAAAAATGAAGAAGGTTTTAAACAACCTATAGCTTTCTTTAGCAGGTCATTGCAGGCTACTGAATTAAAGTATGACATCATGGAGAAGCAAGCATATGCACTAGTTAGAGCAGTCAGGAGCTTCAAGCCATATTTAGTAGGTTCTTAGATAGTTGCATATGTGCCTCATGTAGCAGTCAAAGATATCTTTACTCAGTAGGAGGTAACTAGAAGATGTAGATGGATAAATAAATTGCAAGAGTTCAACATTGAAATACGAATCACAAAATTGGCAAGAGGACAAGGTTTGGCAAAATTGATGACAGCCAAATCTAGAGGCATGCCAAGTGAATGTAGTTCATAATGGAGCTATATATATGTCAGAATCTGAATGGTATAAGGACATAGTGCATTATTTGTAGAATTTGAACTGTCCTTCCCATCTCAGTGATAATCAAAAGAGGACCTTGAAGCTACATGCTATTAAATACATTATTGTTCAAGGAGAGTTGTATTGGAAAAATCCTGATGATGTATTACTCAAATGTATAGATGAAAATTAGGCTAAGGATATTCTAAGTGAAATGCACAATGGAGTGTGTGGTGGACACTATACTGCCCAGACAACAACCCACAAAATTCTTAGAGCAGGCTACTAGTGGCTGACTCTTTTCTCAGATGCACAAAGAGTGGTAAGGAAATGTGATCCTTGCCAAAGGTTCTCAGGAAAGCTAAAATATGAAGGTGCATTACCCCTTAGGACTATAACTATAGAATCTCCATTTCAATAATGGGGGATTGATTTTATAGGGGAAATCTCAGAAAAATCAAGTGGAGGACATAGTTGGATTCTTGTCGCCACTGATTACTTCACTAAATAGGTTGAGGCCATTCCAACTAAGAAGGCTACAAGTAAAGTGGTGATGGATTTTATTCTGGAGCATATTATTATCAAATTTGGAGTACTAGTCAAAGTGGTCACAGACAATGCTATGTGCTTCAGATTTGGTGAATTTGTTGATTTTTGCAACAATTATGGGATAAATTTGTTACATGCATCACCATATCATCCACATGGAAATGGTCAAGCAGAGTCAAGTAACAAAAGCCTCATGAAAATCATCAAAAGGATGATAGATAAAAACAAAAGGGCTTGGGACTCAAAACTAAAAATGGCACTGTGGGCTAACAGAGTAACAGTGAAGAAGGTAACTGGAAAGTCTCCCTTTGAACTAGTATATGGCGCAACAGCTAGATTGTCTGTAAATAGTCTCTTACCAGTTTACAGATTCATACAAGAGAATGATGAAGAGATTGAACATTCAATGAATGAAAGAATAAATCAGCTAGTTGCACTGGATGAAACCAGAAGGGAGGCACAGAAAACAAACATTAGCAAACAGCAAAAGGTAAAATATCTATTTAATAAAAGGGCTACATAAAGGAAATTTCAGGTAAGCGACTTGGTCCTTATTTGGAATGCCAAGAATTAGGAAAAGGACAAATATGGTAAATTTGAAGCCTTATGGATGGGCCCATGTCAAGTTAGCAATACTCATGGAAAAGATTCTGACTTTCTCTAGGCCCTGAATGGTGAACTATTGGAAATGCCTGTGCACGGTCAGTTCCTGAAACCCTACTTCTCATGAATGGATAACTTATGTGCACATTGTAAATTAGATGTAAATAAGTTTGTACATGTCTTGTGTGGTCGGTCTGTTTTGAGTTTTGCATTTTGTCTAGTCTACCCCAGAGTAGTCTATTTCTCGCTGCAGTCTTGTGCCTGCACGTCCCCAATCGGAGCCACTAGTGGTACTCACCTAGGGTTAGGGTTCTGAATCAAGTTTACAAGCCTATGTTTTCAAATTTTCAAACCCTTGGTGCCTTAGGTTTAATTTTCGTGGGGCCTTGCATTGTTTTTTCTATTTTGATGTTGACCTCCTATAGCGGGTTCCCAGTTGTTTAAGTTACATCTTCATGCCTTTGTGTTCATAGGTTGACTGGCCCCCATGCAATGTTTTACCACTTTTTTCCATCGCACTTGAGAAAAATGCTAGCTTTTTGTATGTTCAAGTGCAAATGTATGTGGATAGGCCTAAAAATGCATATCGGCTTTCAAAAATGGAATAGTTTAGTTGTATACATTTCAAAATGCATATCGGGCTCAAAGGGGTGCATATACATTAGGGGAATCTTTTACAGATTTTGGGAATATTCCCTAAATGTATATCGAGTTGCATGTATATTTTGTGTTGTATGTTCAGACATACAACATCTAGATACAAAGGAAAACATGCAATGAAAAGATGCATTGGCGGCATACAAGGAAGTTTCACAATGCTGAATATATATCGGGTTCACTGTAGTTGATGCATATGGAAATATACAATGGAAAATATACATAGGAGCGGACACGCATTCACTACAGTGTGATATATAAATGGTCTTGTATATTCAGCATTATACAAGGTGGCAAAGAAACATAGGGTGGGACCCACAGACATACAAGGTTATTTGTATGTTGGTTAGATACATTGGCGGTGATATAAAAGAAGGTACATACAAGATAGGTTACAAGGATGGGGCCCACCGCTTGTATATTTGCATTTGTATGATCAAATATACATTCCTATTATTTAAGCCAGAATCTGAAGGAACATGCAATCTGATTGATAAAGGATAGGGTCCACAGGTTGTATGTATATTTTTGCTTGTATGTCAGTGTTGTACATGTCGATATACATTCAAAAGATGCAGAAGTGAAGTGCAAGCCAAATTCAAAAATATTTCAAATTTGCCTCATAATTGTAATGAAGTCTGGGAGTTGTATGTTGTGCGATATACAACAAAAATATACAAAGAGATGGATACAACGCAGATTCCAAAGGATGTCCCAATCTAGTAGAAAAAGTGTTGAGATCTGCGGCTTGCATGTGTATGGCATTGTATATGCTGATATAAAAGCAAAAGGAGATGCAAAGGCATATCGCCAAGACTATATGCGTCAGCTGACTCATCTTGGGTCATTCCGATGGCTGATGGAGATAGGATGCACAATAATTGTGGACAAATCACAAGCTGCCACATGTCTGGGAACTGTTACATGTATATGCAGATGCATATACAAAGGAATTTTAAGGCGGAAAGGGCAAATATATGATGCGATGGAAAAGTCAAAGTAGCACAAGGGGCTTACATGGCATGATATCATTGATGGGTGACTTTTTAGAGCTATTGGTTGCCATTGATCTCAGCAATGGAGGCAAAATCAACGGGCAGGTTTTGAAGTTTCATGCAATGGTCTTCTTTGCAGCTGTAGTCATGTTTTGAGCGGGAAAACTCCATGGACGCGCTGCTGCAAATTCCAAGAGGAGCTGCGGGTAGCTGGGCCATTAATGGCAACATACAGAGGCATGGGCCAATGGTTGACTGGCCAACCACCAATTTTATGATGAAAATCTTCAGGCGGCGGTGCAGATCCCGATCTCATTTGCTGAGTACACAGTCTTGTTATAAAAGGCAGACAGTGTTACTCTTTTTGGTTGTTGAAAACTAGACAAATTTTGGTGCTGTAATTATATACAACTTCATTGGTGGCTTTATTTTGGGTGTCTTGTGAGTTTATGAGTCTCATGTTGTATGTTTTATGCATAAATTTATTGGTTTCATGTTGATTTAAATGAGTAATGCTATATTGCATGTGTTCTGTTATTTGTCTCCAAATTGAATGTGTTCTTCTTCTGAATCTAAACAGCTAAGGGGTGTTTAAGATTCTAGAATATGGGTTTGCCATATTGAATGCTTGATCTTTTACTTCTACTCAAGGGGTAGATTAAATGTTTTAGGTTAAGTGTTGGGAAGAATACATTGCAGTGAGGATATCTGTAAGTAGAGATAACTGAATACTCTATTTAGGGAAGTGCCTGTAAGGAAGACACTACAAATCCCCTTGATACCCAGTCTTTGGTGTATGTTTATGTTGACCATTCACATGTGTATTTCTATTGACTCTGAGCCCTGGATAGGCACCAGTCTAGTCCTGTATTTATGTTATAGCCCAAGGTCCTGGTTTTGCATCCAAATACCAAACAAACTCAAACTTCAAATACAAACCTTTAGGACATTAGAAGTAGTTTTAGGACCAAAATCCTCTGATTCACAACTGAGCATAGACCCAAAGCCAGCCCCTTTGCACTTATTTCACAGTTTTGGTCTACATAAAAGAGGATTTATCTGCTTTGTATCAACATCCCAATCAGTTCATAAGCATATCTCATGGATGTTGAATAGGGAATACCCCCCTTGGTTCTGCAGAGCCTAAAGAAGAAGAGGAGATATTTATAGAGTCTATCTCCTGCACTGTTGGCCCCTGGCCCAGAAATCCTATTGATCATTGATGGCTACCTTGTAGGGATAACTGGGAAGAAGCATCCAGTCAGGAAAAGAACCAACAAGACACTTTAAGAATTGGTGCTGAAGTCAATTTCCTCTTTAGAAAATTAAATGCTTCTTCACACTTATTAGACCATTCAAATCTCTTTCCTTTTCTCTGCAAAGAAATGATAGGATGGAAAATTCTAGAGAAATTCAAAACAAACTCCCTGTAATACCCTGCTAATCCCATAAAACTAAGCACTTCATGCATGTTCTAAGGAGTAGGCTATGCCAAAATAGCCTTTATCTTCAATGGATCTACAACAATTCCCTTAGCTGATATAATATGACCCAAGTATTGCACCTCTTTTTGAAAGAAGGTACATTTGGATAGCTTCCCATAAATTTTATGCTCCTTGAGTCATTATAGAACTATCCGCAAATGCTGGTGGTGTTCCTCCTTATTACGAGAGTAGATTAAAATATCATCTAAAAACACTAGAACAAATTTGTCTAGATAGTCTCTAAAAAACACCGTTCATCAAATTCATAAATGTTGCTAGATCATTGGTCAAACCAAAAGGTAAGACTATGAACTCATAATGCCCACACCTTGTTTGGAAGGTTGTCTTATGAATATCTTCTTCCTTCAATCTCAACTGATGATAACCTGACCTAAGGTCAATTTTGGAAAATACAGCTACATCACACATTTGATCAAAAAGATTGTTTATGTGTGTTAGAGGATACTTGTTCTTAATCATTTCTTTTTTAAGCATACGATAATCTATACAAAGATGCAGAGTGCCATCTTTCTTCTTAGCAAAGATCATTGGTTCTCCCCAAGGCGATGCACTAGGTCTAATCAGTCCTTTTTGCAACAATTCCTAGAGTTGATCTTTTAACTCCATCAACTAAGTAGTAGTCATCTGATAAGGTTCTTTGGACACTGATTCAGATCTAAGAATAATATTTATTAAAAAATTAAAAACTCTTTTTGAGGGAATACCTGTACGGTCTTCCAAAAATACATCCTGAAAATCATGAAGAAAGGGGTACACTTCAAAAGAATTCTCCTTAGGTTCCTTCTCCTCTTCATCTTTCACCTCCTCCATTTTAACTACAAACATATGACATCTTTTCTATTTTTCTCTTTTCAATTGCATCGCATAAATTTTCCTAATTATCATTTCTCGCTGAAAACCTTGGATAAGGACAACATTTCCATCATCATCAAGACACTCTTTTGTTTTGGAAAGACAATCAAATTTTGCCTTATGCTAAGATAACCATTTCATCCCTAAAATGACATCATAATATCCTAGAGATGCTACATAAAGGTTAACATATGTGGAAAAAGTAGGTAGGGTTAATCTAGCTTCAAACAAGCATTTCTCTACCTGAGCTCTTGACTGGGTTGTAAACTCTACTATCCATGAATTAGCCATGAAACCATCTTTCCTAGACATTTTATCAATTATTCTAGGGTTCACAAAATTTTTAGTTTCTCATGTATCTATCAAAATAGAAATTGGGGTTCCAAAAAGAGTACATGTGGTTTCAATAGGAGTAACCTGATACTCAGCTTAACGACTATCAAGAGCAACATGAATCCTTTGCTAAAAAGTTGTTTGTTGTGAAGGTAAAGGTTTGCCTCCATAAGAATTCCCTTGACTCTTTGTAGGGCACTAGTTAGCATAATGATATCCTCCACATGTGAAACACCTTCTAGGAGGACCTCTCTTTCTACATGATTAGTTGGTATTATCATCATTTATTTTAGGAGTGAAATCCTTGTTTCCATTCCTAGATTCATTTCTATTAAATTTAGAACTTTTACCACAGTTCCTCTCTCTTGTTTCTTCATTCCTATTTCTCTTTTTGAAGGATGCTGAAGGATGACTTCAGCTAAATTTATTTCAAGATCTTTCTTGCTACATAGAGATAGATTTGAGATTCTTCTCTTGCTTAATGGCTTTCTCAAGGACTTGATCCATGGTTGTGGGTCCATGGACATCCACTTCTTCACCAATTTGAGCATTCAAACCCATGATAAACTTCCTTATTTTAAATCTCTCATCATTCTGATATTGAGGCACATACTTCAATAATCTAGTGAATTTTTCCTAGTTTTTAGTGACAATCATATCTCCTTGATGCAGATTTTGAAAATCTATTAATTTCTGGTCAAAGTAAAGTTGGGACAATCACCTTTTCCTGAATATGACCACATATTGATCACAAGTTAGACTCAAGGAACTCAATCCTAATTCCATTTTATTGTTCATCCACCATGTGGATGCTTCTCTAGCTAACTAATATGCTCCCCATACATCCTTGGTGATCTTAGAATAATTTCTTATCTCAAAATATTTTTCCATCTTTGTCAGCTAAGCCTTAGTTGCATCTCCACACACTATTCCATTGAACTTAGGAGGTATTACTTTCTTCATATCTCAGGCTAACTCATTGGTAAGGTGAGTTTTTGCCTCATTATAAATTTGTGAGTCTTGATTATTTACTCTAGGTTCACCATGGAAACTAGATTCCTCTCTCCTTTCAGAGTATTATTCTTGATTGGTTTCTCCCCCTTTGACTTCCTATTCGAGGGTTTCCAATCTTCCTTTTTTTCACTTAAAACTAACAAAATTTGATCTAGTCTTTCCATGGGGTTATTTTCAGGATCATTTGCATATAAATTTATCAAAACATGTAACTTTTGATACACTATCATAAAAGTACAAATAAAGAAACTCAGAGATTTATCACACAAGCATCTAAAAAGATGAAACTTTACTTTATTCACTTTCTAGATCTTTACATCCTTATTCAAAAACAAAAATTTTTAAAAAGGAAATGTCTACATATCACTTTTTGACAGAGGAAATTCCTCTAGTTCTTCCTCTCTGTCGAAATCAAGTAATAAAAACTTAGTAGGTGGATGTACTCGTGAGTTCTCCTTCAACACCTCTAGAATCATAACATGCACATCCTAACCACATCCAAAAAGCATGTCATGATGAGCGAATGGTATACTAATCTTAACAAGAGTAGGGGTTGTCAATCTTTTTGCCTCCTCAAGTAGTTTCCTCTTTTCCAAGCGGATACATTTGAGTGCATCAGTTAAAGTTTCAAAATTAGTGAACTGAGATTCCTTTGCATAACTCACTGTATCTTTTGTCTTTGGTTCAGGAGTTGGCTCTTTATTAATAGTGATCTTAGGAATTTCACTAAGTTTTGTTTCTTATCTCACTTTCTTGTCCTTCTATTTACTGTCACTCTAGCACCAGAACAAATGTTTTAGCATTAGCATATCTTTCCATTCTTGTGAAACCACACAATGAGCTCCAAGGTCCAAGTGTTGAACTTGGTAGCTCTGATACCATGTGTAACATTCCAACTGGACTATTAGATATCCTTAAACATAATTAAGAAAAACACCACACTAATTTTTTATTAACTATAATCAAAAGATATTACATTTACAATTTCAAGTACAATACATATATTTAGAAAATGGTCACTTCACATGCGACTAACAAAATTCCACGTACATCAATTGGTCATATTTTTTATGACTGACAATTTTACCAATATCTTTTATAGAATAAGTAATGTACTCTTGTTCACAAGTCTTCAAAAGTCAACTGCAAGAGAGAGTGCATCACCCTGGTGCTTTTCCTTCAACCACAGACTAGTGGTCCCCTGCACACCTTCCTTCTGGAAGTGGCTTGTCCTTCACAAAGGAAATAGATAATCAGAATCAACCAATTCTTTATGCCATCTGAGAGATAGTGATGTGTCCTAGCTAATACAATTGGGTTTACAACTCTAGTCTAGCTCTAGCTATGTATGACCCAGTCTGGTTGTTCAGCTATCTGGTACACTATGAACTAACAATGCAAGTAGTGAATTTTACATTACTTTGGCCAAAGATTCATATAAATATATAGTTGTATGTTCACTCACTCTTTTATTGACTTGGAGACCACATTCTTATTTCTCAATCTATGTCATATAAATAAAATAATTCCTTTCGACTTACTTATACCATATTGGTCTTAAAGACATATCATAGACCTTATCTAGTAGTCATTAGGAAAGTCTAAGGTGAGATCTTAGGTAATTATAAACATACATTGAGTCCCTCTTTGCATCCTTGTAATCACAGGTCTATGACATCCTATCATCTACTCAATGAACTATCTACCTATTCTCATGCTCATCAGTTTTCTTTTGCACGTGCAAAATTTTGACATTTAAGCCATAGGGTTTTTATAATTAAAGACTTTATCAATCTAAAACTAGGAATATAATCATTGGATTCATAATCTATTGAATCTTAACTATAATTTCATATACCCATGAATTAAATGCACTTCTTCATAATATCAAATAATCTATAACACAACTTTCTATTGACATTGTGAGTATTTCACTCAACAATCCTATGGCTATTCTTAGCCTAAGATAGGATTGAAGATTATTTCTCGATATAACTAGAATACATATAAATTTAAATAAGTCTAGCATAGCTTCTAAGAACAACTCATTCTTCTTTATATGCTTGAAAATAATGGTCTAACGTCAAGTGGTCCTACACAATGACTTGACTCCAACTAGCTTTCTAAGCTTTCCAACACACTCTAAGTCTTCACAGTTTGATACGACTATGAGATGAGTACTTTATTTTACAAGTATGATAATCTCTTAAGTCTCTCTCTCTCTTTAGTTGCATTGGCTCATAATAAAATTTTTGGCCACAATCATACCACCTTAAGGCACAGTTGGCCTCTTAAAAAGACATAGTCGACTTATCTTGTAACTCAGTCGACTTCTCTTGTAACCCAGTTGACTTCTCTACTGATACACAACTAACTGGCCTACTAATAACATAATTGGCCTATATATATTACATCTAGCATATAAATAATTCATTTGGCCTTCTATCAATACATACGACCTACAAATAATACATACAACCTGCACATAATACATAGAGCCTACAAATAATACATGCGGCTTGCACATAATACTTACAGCCTACAAATAATACATGCGGCCTTTAAGTAATACCTTTGGCCTTCGATGCATAACATAGTTGGCCATACATTTAAAACACAGGGAGTCTAAATATATGTATCAAAGTTGATCTATGTATATATATTAGTTGATCTATTTCTTTGGGTCGATCTATGTATATATATCAAAGTTGACCTTTTTGTAACAGTCGATCTGAATGTAAATATAGTCACACTAAAGATGCATATGAAGCAGCTTCGTATAGTTTTCAAGGGACTTAGGCACTAAAATGAACAATTAATCTACGTAGCCTATCGAGATTTCTTATCAATGTAAAGAAATAGATATCTAATACGTAGCTGTAAGGCTATCTTACTCAGAGGTATCAATATGTTTGACATCTCCAAAGCACAACTAATGACAAGGTTTAGAAATAGATATAGAGTCTTACATAACTATTCTTCTTTCCCATTCGGTAAGATATATAGAAAACCTTATTCCTTTGTAGAGGGTACACAACCTATCTATATTTACTCATGCATAATAATAATCTGCTTGCCATACAGAAAATAAACATAGTTCTCTTTACTTCTACTACATACTATTCTAATTGAACATAATGATACTATGTAGACTTCATCATTGTTGTGTTCCTCACAACCCACCCCATTTTTGTGACTAAAATAGGGACCCCCCTCTTTTCTACTCCTTGTCCTACCAATGAAGTATCTTGCCTTATTATGACATGGGACAAGAATGTTGGAGTTTTTGGTCTTAACTATTTCGAGTTTCATGACTTATCCCCTTTGCAATTTTATGCTATCATACTTTTAGACTCTATACTTTTGGCATTCTAGAAGGCAAAGGCCCGAGGCTCTGATGTTTCACTCTTTAACTTGGGCATGCTCTCATTGTGCTAGATCTCCTTATTGGGATGTCAGAGTTTGTCACATTCACGTGACAATAAAATTATCTTCGATGCCCCCACCCATGGACTATTGCAATTCTCGTACAGATGCTATTTCATCAAGGCTAGCCATCTCAGAATGACCGTAATACACTCTCCGATGGCCTGATCTAGAGGACACTAGGGTAGAGTTGGTAGATCACTAGCACAACATTGGATGCCAATCTTTTGGCTTGCTTGTTTGCTAGCTTCATGACATGGGAATTTATTTCCCTCCACCTACCCTTTGGTGCCACATTCTCACGCATGCAAGCGACCCTTTTATTGCTATTTTGAGATCATTTGTCTTTATTCAAGCTTTTGTAATCAAATTTCTCTCTGAGCTCTGTGAATTTTGCTTACATATTGAGATCCTTTCGATACTCTACATTGATTTTAGGTTTGGATTAAAGTTTGTTGTTGTTGGAGTGCAGATTTTGCATTTTCAGCCCCTTTCGTTGAGTTTGTGTATGTATTTCAAGTTCGTGTTACATTTTTTCCTTCCCCGTCTACATTTCATGCTTTAATTTCACAATTGGGGTTATGGTTGTGTTTTGGTTTGTTGATTTGGATTTAAATTTTGTCATTTTGGGTCATTTCATCATAACTTAGCATTTTATGGAAGGGTTTTATTTTTCTACATTTTAGGGTTGTTAAATCCGTTTTATTACTTTACACGCTTTTTGAGGCTATTTTCACTTTATGCTTTTGAATTGTCAAAGTGTTGGGGATAGGACGTTCAGTCTTTTTCCCTCCCCTTTGCATGTTTAAGTTGTTTTCTTTAGATTGTCAGAGCGTCAGAGATCTGACTTCTAATCTTTGGCCTCCCTCGGGACCATATAATATTCCTAGGACGAGCTCCTATCTATCCCTTAGATTTGTAATAACCTATCGGGGTTCGAGCTTTGGGAGTTAGAGATTTTCATGTTCAGTTTAAGGTAGAAGAAGCCACTCCCATCCCATGCTCCTTGATTGCTTTAAAAATAGTGAAGTTCAGACATTGGGCTTCCCGTGTTATCCATTCTATTTCCTTGGTCAGGGTGTGTCCTTTCCCTCTGATCTCTGATTGCCTTGTAAAATATTGGAGTTCAGGTGTTGGGTCTCTGGTGGTAACCTATCCCATATTTCTCAAGATTGAAAGAGTGAATCCCAACTCTCCAACCCCTGATTACATGCATTTTATTAGAGTTCCAGCTATGGGTCTTAAACATCATTTTTCAAGACTAAAACGTTAGAATTTCAGCATCAAGCCTTCCCTCTTACCTCTTCTAATCCTTTTGACATATGAAACAGGTAGAGCCCGACCCCCAAACTCTGACTAACTATTTGAAACTATTATTTTTTTATACTTAGATATTGCTAAGGGAAATATAGTGCTTCATGCTGATTTATAAAAGGTATAACATTACTATTTGCATGCAAACACTAGTGATTGGTGGTGTGTATGAGTGTCAGAAAAATGGCTAAGGCACCACCACCACCTCCTCCAGTAGCAGAGAAGAAGCTGGAATTCAAAGGATATCTACCTACCTCTAGGCTAGCTAATCCATACCCTAAGATTGGGGACACTAACATTGGTCACCCAAATCCTTGGAGTTACTTATAGTAGCTAAGGAAGGAAGCTAACAAGTCTTTCTAAACATAGTGCATGGAGAACTCCAGACTACTTCAGGTAGCTACATTTCCAGTTTCAGTATAGGCACCTGAACTAGTACTAGCATGTGCCCTAAGGTACAAGGCTAGAACAAGAAAGTGATTGGGCCAGCAGAGAATATAGTATTGAACATCTCCTCTGGCATGGTGGATAGAGTGTTTGGTCTACCCACATATGCAGACTATGAGGAGATCACAGAGAATTTAGCACTAGCCTTCTACAAAAACAAGACTACGACAACAACAATCTACATGAATCAACACCTCTTGGTTACACAAAGGAAACATCCTTTAAAAATGGCCCCAGTACAACCCTACAATGAATTCAAGCCATATGGGAAGATATTCATTGCCCTCTTGAGCAGAGTGTTTGGGTTGCCTGCTACTGACAAATGGTACCCATGGATGTGCCACTTTTGCATAAAGATCATAGATGGCAAGAGGATTGACTGGGGATCCTTCATAAGTGACAAGCTTGATGAACAACTTTATGAAGTCACAGAAACCAAGGACTTTTACATGACCTCCTACTTGGTCTACTTGTTGGCCTATCAAGATGGTTTTCTAGGATTACTACAGGTGGGCTCTCTCCAACAAGGAGAAGTCCTTGTTTACAACCATTTTCCTTAGCTAGGGCTAATGACCAGCCTAAAGAGCTACTATATTGTTAATGATACATTTGTATATGTTGTGATTAGGGGGTTGGAAAATGATTATGCTCAAAGACTATCTATTGAAGCAATAGGAGAGTTGGTAAACTGGGGAAACTATTATATCCAATTTCAAACCTTCACATACATTAGAGTAATGGGGTTTGGAAAGGCCCCCTATAAGCTACCAAGATACCCCAGTGACAAGACCATCTTACTAGAGATGTGTAGGCAAATCTCTGAAGTGTACAAGTTGATTTCTAGTAAACACAAATCTAGCTTCAAGTTTCCAATCAAGATAGGAGAATGTAGCTGCCAAAATATCATCAATGCAAAACATGCAGAGGTAAAATTGGCCTTCCTATCATTAGGCTCATTCAACAACATCAGGAATAGATTTGATCCCATTGGATGGGTCAACCCCTTGATAGGAAGTTAGTATGTGAATGAATATGCCATTGAGGACCACTGCGAGAATGGTGTTGATGACCATGAGGTAAGGAAAAGAGATTATTTTAGGCTCAACCTTCACCTGCTGAAGAGGATGGACTGCTTAGGGTTGCCCAAGGTTCCAAAGGGCATGAAATTACGATGGTGTAGTATTGGACCCTCTTATGAAAATCCAAAGGTATATAATCTCCCCTTTGCCCCAATTAGATGGGATCAAACTAAAGATATGTCAATGGAAAATAGGGCTAAGGAGGTGTTGAAGAGGACAAAGGCTTGGTTAACGAAACCTTATCCCATGATTAACCCCAAGCCTACAAAGGAGGTATAAAGCTCTAAAAGAGGGAAGCATAAAGGTAAAAGAGTAGAGAAACAAACACCTACTGCCCTAGCTGCTAAGGAGACTTACCCTTCTACAGTCAAAGGAAAACAAAAGGCTATGGTAGTCAATGTGGATTCTGAAGAAGAAGAAGAAAATACTGTGCCCTTGACTAGGAGGGCCTTTACAAGAGCTTCAAGCCTTGCCTTTAGGGGTGTCACCATAGCATCAATCCCTCATCCCACCATCACAGACACCTTTTTTCTTGTCCTCATTGCTACTGCAACTGTAACTGAGGTTAGGATTGAACTATCCTCCACTTCACCTACCTCATCTCCCACTCAACAAGCCTCATTACCATCACCCACACCACCTTCTATTTATATTCCATCTCAACCTTTCATCTCCTAGCCTTCCATCTCTTCTCAATCTCCACCTTCTACATCACTCCCTTTTCCCTCTTCCCCTACTCCTCCTAGCACCCAAATTCCAGTTGATCTTGGCCAAACAACTGAAGGATAGGTGGAAAAGGAAGATATTGTTATTGAGAGGTAAGAGAAAAAAGAGTTTACCCCTCTTCTTGTAGAACAAAGCCATACAGACATCCCAGAGGGAGTAAAAGACAAACAGGCTAGGGTGTCAGGTGATGAGAGAGAACAACCAACAAGGGCACTTGTAGAAGATCCTAAAGATAAAAGAAAAGATATAATTGAGGAGATTCTGGATAGCCAAGGGCACACTCTGGAGGAACTAGTTGGAAATATTTCCTCTGAACAACAAGAAGAGGATGATGGGGAGTCCAATCAATCAGAAAAGAAACAAATCTTGACCCCCGCATCAACAAGATCACCAACTCTACCTCTGGCTCCTTCTCCACCACCATATGCAACAACTGGGTCAGGCCTTCTAGTCTTGCTAAACAAGACAATGGAGAAGAGGAGGAGAACATATGTTGAGGAGGAAGATTTGGCTATTGTAGCCCAAGTATCAGGGGCATCTCCTAAGAGCAAGAGGGCCAGGATCCTCTCACACATATCAACCAATGAATATGTAATCTAAATTGTTCACATAGCAACATTGTTGGTTGATAAAGAAGAAGCTGCAATGACCTCCAAGGACTACACCATACAGTAGGTCACATTAGGATCAAGGACCCAAGAAGGAGATAAAAATACCCTAACTAATGCTATGCATGCAGTTCTAGATAGAATGCAAAAGGATGAGGTGACTAAGGAGGAATTGAAGAAATAGGTTGCACAGCTCTTAGCCTATGTCACTCATTTATTAGGGCTATTGATGCCTCTGCTCCTACTCCTACCCCAATGGAAGCAATAAATAAAGAAAGTATAGCTTCTGATCCCTTGGGTATCCTACCTACAACCACTTCTTGGGAAGACTCACTAGAAACCCTTGGGAAGGCCACCATTAGGGAGGATTTAAAAATGTATCATAGCATAGAGTAGGAATTGGAGGCTGTTGATGGGGTAATGAATAACATGGATGATGAGTCCCTGGTTTGGGAAGAATATCTTCCAATTTTGGAAAAGATGGAGGCTACACTTCCAAATATAATTTTGCAATTAGGAATTTTGGACAATGGAGTTCTGGGAATGGTACTGGAGTGGATCAAAGTTGGGAAGCTCTGAGTCAAATTGTTGTAGAAATGCAAAGGTAATTTGCAAAAAAAGATTGATGCAGCCAAGCAAGGCACCAGCAGGGTAGAGGCCTTAATAAATTTCATTACTTGTCAACTCAAGGATGATTCTTTGTTGGTGTAATTAAATATTTAATTACACTTTATTAAGTTTACTTAGGGCTAATTTTTGTCTTGGGTTATTCTTAAGTCATATTAGGGTTTTTCTCTAACTTGCAAATATAAAAGCAAGTTCTCTTATGTAATTCATTAATCCAATTCATTAGTTGCATGCAATATTGTGCAAATTCATCCTCTTTGCTTTTTTCTCTTGTAGAAGGTTAACCCTAGGTTTTGTAGGTGATCTTGGTGGCTTGAGTTAATAAAAAACTCTCACATGGTATCAGAGCTCTAGATTTTCAAGCCCCTTCTTAGATTCAAAGAAAAAATTGAGCAAGAGTATTTCTTTGTAAAAAAGAGTATTCCATTGGATTCAGAGCTCCAGAGCTGAAGATTCTTGTTCACTAGTTTGATAGAATAGGTGCTGAACATTCAAATGGTGTAACCTCAACTCAAAAGATTTCTAGGTTTTATCAGAAGCGTCAAAATCCTATCTGGGTATCTCTTATTTTTTATAGAAAGAACATGGATTTTGAGAAAAATAGATTACAAATCTATGTCCCTATTTTTAGCCTCTACTTGCTTTTTTTTGTTTTTTCAGAGTAGTTTTGCGAAATCAGGCATATCATTTGGATACGGTGTCAAAATTGGGAAAATGAGATATTTCTAGAAAGAGTACTCCGAGCACTATCTAGTGGTGTAGGTACTTTTTCTTGAATTTTTCTTAGTAGCCTACTATTTTCACCAGAAGTTAGGTCTTCTTTTTCAGAGCAACCTTCAGTATTTTAGGCATATCTTTTGCATACGGCATCGAAATTGGGTGAACGAATAGGCATTAGAAAGGTATTGAGGATCTCTACACAACCATATATGCACTTTTTCTAGATTCAACCCTAGGTTTCTTTATTTAGGTTGTCAATTTTATGGCTTTTTTTGATATTCTGGACATTTTAGCACCTGGAGAAATTCTGTTTGTTTTGTTGGGCTTCATTTATCAGCATTAATACATATTCAAATTATTGATCTCTAATCTAATATATTTGAGGAGATATCATGGGTTTTTCTATTCACCCTTTTGTTATAACATTAGGTAAGGATAATTATGAGTCTTGGCAAAAGGGCATCTTGACACATCTCAGGTGGCTTAATCTTTTGCCTTATTTTTATGGACTCATACCTGAACCAGATACACCTAGGAGGAAATCTGCATGGGGAAATTATATTTATCATATTGTAGGATTGATTGGTTCTAGTGTTGATTTTGACACTATGTGGTCTATCTCACATATTCAGTGCCCATGCCCTCTTTGGACTAGCATTTGGGAGATCGATGGAGACCCACATATCTCTCCATTCCCAGATGTTCTTTCTATGGATTGCCATATACCCCTTGATGATGCAGATTGCATAACTTTGATGATGATACAATTGAGGAGCTTGGATATTTGAAAGGTCTTGCTAGTTCAGATGACACCGAGACTTCACTTGCTTCTCCTTTTCCTCTTATTGAGATCACATATGTATTACTTATTGCTACATTATATTATTTACATTAGGACATTATCAGTCTTCTAGAGATAGCTCATTGGGACACATATCTACCAGATATATCATTGTTGTTTGTAGAGTCTCACCTTGTAGCTTTGGTTGACCACATTGAGGACATTTATCTTCTATTTGATGATAGATTCGATGGAGTTGCATCACCATCATTTGATTCAGTGATTGTTCTTCATCCTTCTCTTTTTTAGTCATAGTTTGATAATGGATTGGAGACATTTGAGCAATTTTTAGGAGCATCATTGTTGTCTTTGGATCATGTGCAAAGTTCGGAGACATTTATCGTTCTTCCTATATATTCCTATTCAGAATGGGAAGACATTATGCACACATTTGTAGTTCTTTTTCTTCCCAAGTGGAGGAATGTTGTTCGACGCTCATGGGTCTTCATCATTATTTTGTGTCGAGCATCTTCCAGAACTATAGGAGTCATCTTGAGGAAAGACTGCATGGTCTCTCTTCTCATCTCTATTTTGGGAGGGAGCATTTCCTTGCATGGGGTTTCATCCTTCTCACTTCTAGGGTCATCAGACCTTCTCTCTTCTTCCTCTCTTATGGGGGGCATTCATGATTGTACTTTTGTGATGGATTCAATTCTTGGGGGGTCTTAGTGTTAGTCCTTCTTCCATCACAAGTTCATGTACTTTTTGTATTTTCTCTCTTTTGGAGAGGAGTTTTCTCCCATTGGGTTTTCTCCTTTTCTCCACTTTATGAGAGATTCTTGTTGTTCATGGGTACCTAACATGGCCTTGTAGCCGAGACCCATCATTCTTGCATTAGTTGCATGTTTTTCATTTCTCCCTAAGTTGAACTTAAGGGGGGTGTTAGTGTAATTAAATATTTAATTACACTTTATTAAGTTTACTTAGGGCTAATTTTAGTCTTAGGTTTTTCTTAAGTCATATTAAGTATTTTCTCTAACTTACAAATGTAAAAGTGAGTTCTCTAATGTAATTCATTAATCCAATTCATTAATTACATCCAATATTTTGCAAATTCATCTCCTTTTCTTTTTTCTCTTGTAGAAGGTTAATCCTAGGTTTTGCAGGTGATCTTGGTGGCTTGAGTTAATAAAAAAATCTCACATTCTTCAGTAATTCTACTCAGAGCAAGGATAATAAGGGAATTTTAAGGGATCTTTCAACAGCAACTCACAGAGCAAGGCATTGATAACTTGATAAGGTTGAAGACCTTCTTCACCGAGTTTCAAGAACAATTGGTAGAATTGGTAGGAATTCAGGACATGCTCAAAAGGTCATCATACTCCTAGAAAATCAAGGTCAAATATCACAATAGTCCCAGTATGAATGACATCCAAGAGGCCACCACCAACTTCAAAGGCAATTTTGGAGAAGGGGCATAATATCTTTGTTCTTCACTCTCATCTAATCTTTAATTCTTTCTTTCTTTCATTCGTTGATGAGGCCGACTCCATTTGTGCTTACTAGCACTACTCTGGTCGACAAGGGCTAAATTGTGTATTGTAACTTATGTGTAAGGGCACCTTCAAGTTGACTAGGGCCAAAATGTGCAAATGTAAGCAATGGAACTCTCATTAATGAAGGGGAATTCTGAACACTTGTAAAGGGGGGAAACATAGAGAACTTGTGTGAGCACAAGCTATACTTATATTTTGGCATGTAAGTGGCATACTTTATATGCATACAAGGTGTGTGAATATTGCTCTTTTGTAATCAGCCAATAATTTTTCTAGTTAATGAGAAGACAATTTTGGGACCTAATCCCATGTTTCTATCCTATGGTGGTAATGTACTTGCATTTCCTTTCCTTGCATATGACTTTGCATTAGTGGATCTTAGACTCAATTGATAAATCATAAGTTTGGTGGATGGAGGAGGTTTGAATTTTGTGCATGTAATATGGTGTTTTCAATATCTTGTTCTTCCACTTATTTCCTTAGAATCTTGCACTTGCAGTGGTAATGATTGTGTGGAATATTGGTCACCCATTGCTTGTTAATTTGATCTCACTAATGTTTGTTGTATGAAGTAAAAAGCCATGTGTAGAGGTTGTCCAGGCTATTTTACATTTTCCTTCTAAACCCTAAACCTCTTTTTTCCTTTTTTTTACAACTAGAAGTAGGTTAGCATCCACACTCAATTGAATTTCTACCTATTAGAGGATTACTTGGCATTCTAGATTGATATCACGAGCACATGCCCCTTGAACAAACATTCACATTGTCCACTCTACTATTCTAACACTGTTGTGACCCAATGAAATAGGGACCTTGGGGTAATTAGTTTACTTTTCAAGAGAGGTAAAGTGATCATTCATTCTACTTAAGTTGATGTGCCAAAAAAACCATCAATAGAACTGGTGCGAGGAGGGCCTAATCAATCTAGATCCACCTAGGTTTTCCCTAACTATTACAAGAAAAAGATTGACTAGATCCTTGTTGGTTGGAGAAGCTAAATTCCAAGAGTTCCAAGATCATCGATAAATCAGGAGTGACCATGGTAAATGGTGAAGGTAAAATTCTAGGTCTATCAACCCTGCTAGATCTGAAACACTAGAAGCCTTCCATGAAGAACTACCCTAGGTACCAACAGATGCCTTCTTCGAAGTAGACCATTCATCCTTGACCTTGGCAACTCCTCTCCATCTAATGCCTAAAAACCTTGAGAAATTTTGTCCTAAATTTATTTATGGGGAGAGTAAAAGTGTCGAGGAACATATTGAGGGTTTCAAAGAAGTCGTCGCTAGAGCTACTATTCCCCATTTGGATGTGGTCCTGCGCCTTATCCATTACTCTCTAAGGGAGGTCACTTATTCTTGGTATTTACATTTACCTATAGGATCCATTGACACTTGGGAAAAGCTAGAAACTACTTTCACAGAGCAATTTAGGGTATACACTAACCCTAGCGTCATATATCAATAGTTTACCTCTTGCAAGATCTAACCTAATGAGCCCTTGACTATGTTCAACACTAGATTTCATAAATTCTATAAGAGGCTTACTCAACCCTATGTGGTCGATGAACTAGTTGCAATTCAAATTTATCTCAGATCTATTGATCCTTTTACTATGGTCTTACTCAACAAGACTCAAAAAAACTTGGATACCCTAGCAAAAGTTTATGCTAAGGCCCTCAAGCTACACAAAGAAATGTACCTATTGCTATAGGGGCTTTTGGAACTTTTCCTTCAATGGATTTTCTGGGGATGCCCAATCAGATTCCTGCTATCAACAATACTCTTACTAACAAAACTTCCCTAGCGAACCCAGTTCCAATGGGCAGTTCACTATTTGGACCATAGTTCTATTGGCAAGAGACACTGTGTGGATTCATTGGTGTTGTCATTGATGGCAACAAAGACCACTCCACACATCCGTAGGACATGGTGTATCTTTACCGGAAGTCAGATTGAAGAATACCTTGGTCCGGTAAGCAAGAACAGTGCATGCAGCAAGGTTTGATAGTCAGGTTCAGATCTCTTAGAGGAAGTATCTTTGTAAAGTATGGACTTGGGGAAGTCAAGAGGAATACCTTGACAAATAGATTCCAAGGATTGAGCCTCCGGTGATGAAAGATTAAAGAGATATGAGCATCTAAGTATTGGGGTCTGGTTTGGCAGAGTAGACAGAGGAAGAATTGACCGACAGAGCATCTGAATTATTTTGGATGAGATATTGATGGTGATCAAGGTTCTTAAGGTATCATCCATGATTTTCCAACATGTTAGATGACTTCTATAAGTATCTCCTTGATTCACATCACTTGGTAAGAAAGGATTCAATCGACAGACCAGAGGTTGGGAAAATATTGAGTATTCTAGATGCCGACTAGAAAGATATTGAAATCCTTTGTGCGGATATATATACCAAATGGATTTCAATGAGAAAGTGTGTGTGGTGTATTGTGTGGTGCGAAGAAAAGAAAAAGAGCAGTGTGAAGGCAGTAAGACAGGTCCGGAATGTAACAAGATAGCAACACCTAAGGAGAGTAAGAATGAGTATATTGGGCTTAACCAGAACTGAACCTCAGCATATGTGGATGCTTCTCATCAGTTCAAGTATCTAGTTTCCTTGTATAAACTATTGTAGGCCGTGAGCCCTAATTGGCAAGTGCCATTTTGTACTATCTTATTCTTCTAACAGAGAATACAATCTTGGGTTAATCACCCCGTGGTTTTTCCCCTAACAGGGTTTTCCACATCAAAATCATTGTGTCATATGTATTGATGTTATTTCCATTTTATGGTTATGTTTTCTTATTTGATTTGATGCTACAGTAATTGATAAGGAAATTCAGAAAGATGAAATAATTAAGATAACTGATTCACCCCCTCTCAGTTATCAACAATTAGTATCAGAGCTAAGTTCCTCCAAACAAAGCCTAACAACTTGAGGAAGATCTGGGAACTCAAATGGAAGTGTATGGTATGAGAGAACAACTTCAGTCTGCCCTAGATGATCTTGAGCAATCAAACTCTGAAGTCAGTGAATTGAAGGAAAGACTCAAACAGGCTAATGATTTCATAAATGAACTAAAAGGGAAACTGAGTATCTCTATGAAAAAGAGAAAAGATCTACTTCAACAATTGGCAAGTCAAAGTGAAGAAAATGGTACAAATGAAGATCTGAAGGAGAAAACCAAGTTATGTGAAAAGTTATCAAAAGAGGTCATTATGGTAAGACATGAAATGGAATCATGAGTTATGAAATTCACCCAACAAATTGAAGAGAAAAGAAAAATTGAAGATGATCTAAGACAATCTCTCAAGGAGAAGTCAGAAGATTGCCACAAAATGGATAGAATAATCAGGCATCTTGAATCCAATCTTGAAGAAGCTAGAGATAATGAAGAACAACTTGAGAATCAAATTGACACTCTTAAAAGGGATCTTCAAACAACAAATGAATACAAAGAGAAATTCAAGATAAGCTCTGCTCAACTTGAAGTTCTTTTGCAAAGCCAAAAGAAGGTGGATGACAAGCAAGGCTTGGGGTATGAAAAAGGTGAAAGCTCTGGATCCGGTCAAAAGAACTCAAGATCAGAACATCTAAGAAATAGGCCTAGAAGACCTCCGATAAGACAACCAAATGCTCAAAGATATCCATCTTTCAATGGATACTGCCACAACCGCAACAACTTTGGTCACAAAGCAAATCAATGCAGAAAAAGAATGAATCAAACTAATACATCCTTCTCTGGACAATGCTTCAATTGCAAAAGGTATGGTCACAAATCCCATGAGTGTAGAAACATACAAATCAACAATTCATTCAATGGTAGATGCTTCGCATGCAATAGAATGGGACATATGGCTAATTAATGTAGATCAAGAGGATATCAGTCAAATATGTAAAGAAATGTTGTTTGCTACAATTGCAATAGATCCGGTCATATTGCCAAATTTTGTAGAAGTAAGAATCAAGACAAAAGGGGTCCAGAACAGCTTAATCATAACCAAGACAAAGGAAAAGGAAAAGTGAATGCGGATGAAATTCAAAAGGAGATGAATAAGATTTGGGTGAAGAGAAGCACAGAGAATGTTGGGGATGGATCTGCACTAGAATCTAGTGCTGATAATCCTTCCAGAAATTGAATAGATGAGCTCTGGCTCAGGGGGAGACACTAAGAAAAACCAATCTCCCCTTGCTAGTCAATTGGTGCCTGAAATTGGCACATGAGAAGTTGTAGATAAAAAGATTCTTAAGAGAAACATCTAAAGTAGGTTTGGTAAAGGTATGAAAGATCCGCAAGAAGATTTGAAGAGTCCAATCCACCAAGATTGATTTGGTTCAATAGTCATCCGGTAAAAATAGGATTCTCACAATTAGATCTAACTTGATTCAAAAATTATAGAATCTTGATCTACGGATAGATCAAATGATTAGGGAAAGGAAGATAGATTGTCACTATTCACCAAGAATAACTCTAAGTGCATCTCAATGATCCAGAAAAAGATCTATCTCGGAATAAGAAGAACAAGGCAACCAGAATGACTTAAGTTGCGCATTTATTGCAGCATGAAATTAGGGCTTTCCCAGAAATAAAAGGGTTCATTCGTTCATCATTTGCACATTTGCATTCAAGAAGAAAATAAAAGGAGCTCTACAACAAATTGTTTCAAATTCTCAAGATCAACCGTTGAAGTCGACTCATCTAGAAAATTAATTCAGCTCATTCAGCGAATCCTAGAAACGCAAAAGGTATTTTTCGTTGCTGAATATCTCTCTGTAAATCTTTGAAGATGGGTACTCCAAATGTTGTAAAGATTTCTGATAGGCCTCGTCCTAAATTCAAGAAACATCCCTACAAATCTTTAGAAGTGGATCCCTTAGGTGCATTTTCCAGCACTCCGCATGGGGTTTTACATGTTGAAGACATTAGGGCATATATTCATGCAAACATTGAGGAATTTAGAGACTCCAAACTAATGGATATTTACCATAAGGAACTGATAGATGACTCATTTGATCTCAAACCCCAATACAAGGTCATCAGGGATAAACATTTTAGTCAGTGCATTCATTTCCCCTGCTTTATTGAATGGGTCTGGTATGTGTTAAGAAGAATACATGACAACTTCATGTGGTTGAACAGGCCATTTAAGATCACTAAGGATGCCATTAGGGTAGTTACTAGATTGCACTCATCCGGTGGGATACCTGCTCTCAAATCTGTCAAGAATCAGATAGTGAGTGAGGCTACTAGATCAAGGTTTGACAAGAGAGTGATGACAATAGAAGATATCACTGATCTGGATATCAAGTTTACCTCCATGGTCATCGGTTATAAGATATATCACTCTAGCAGGGAAAATTTAGTACCCAGAACTGTAATTTACACTGCTTATGAAATCTTAAGAAAGGATGTTGATTATGACCTTTGTGAGCTCTTTCTAAACCATAATTTGGAGAACCTGCAGAAGATAAAGAATGATAAGATGAATTCCTTCAAATATGGTGGCCTGATACTCTGTCTATTCTTCTACTACATGAATGAGCTACCGGATCAAATGGGTGGATATGGCAAAATGACAGACTAGTAGCAATTCAAATCAGAGACTATCTACATGGAATTGGTGATGCCAATGCTCAGAATACAACATTCTAGGGGTACTTTAAGAACTTTCAGAACATGATGCAAGCCAGAGAGAGAATTCCCCAATCCCTAGTTGAAAAGTATAAGGATACAATATGATTTATGGTAGAAACTGATCAATGCCTAATGGAGGTAGTGGAGCCAAGGGTAGTCTGGATCATGCCAATGGGGTATGAAGCAGATGAGAAAATAGTAGAGCTACATGTTCAACACATGCTCAATCAACCTAAGGATCCTAAGGTAGAAAGGTTTGGAACCTTTGAAGAGCTAAGTGTGAAGATTCATGTGGAGTTAAGGCAACCAGAGATGAAGAGAAAAGTGAGAAAAGAAGTAGAGAATGTTGCCAAAAGGTATGACATCTCAAAAGAGGCACTTGATGCAAATAGGGACAAGATGGAAAGAGCAGAAAAACAAAAGGAAAAGGTAGAAAAAGAAAGTGATCTGGTAGAAGCCTCCTCCCGAACCAGATCCTCTAAGAGCTTTGCATCCGCCACTGCTAAAAGCTCAAAGGCATCAAAACTGGAAGCGAAATCATCCAGTAAAGGTGAAAAGAGAACAAAGGCAAAGGCAACAAGGTCTTACATCAGTCAGAAAGATGATGAAGAGACAAAATCTAATGAAGAGATCAAGAAGATGATGAAGAAGAAGAAAGTATCCAGTGAAACCAAGGAGGCAGAGGCAGAAGAGTTTGTTGAAAGACCCACTCTGTCATTAGATGATGTAGTTAAAGCAGTTACTATGGATGGAAACTTGCAACCAATAACAGAATTCTATGATGCATATAATGATGCAGATAGAAAGATCTTGGAGGAAGCCATAGTTAAGTACTTGAACATATACAATAAAGCATTTATTGAAATAATTTCTCTAATTCCTAAAAGTTTAGAAAGGGAACTTGAAATGAGAAAAGAAAATGCCAAGGCTAAGGACTTAGAGATTAGAGAACAGATAGCTATTCAACTCTATCCATCAATTACTCTAAAACAAATGGATATGATTTTCAAAGATTGCAAGGATGAGTTTTGGAGTAAGGCTAGAATGAATCAGCTCATGCTTGGAGAAACTGATAAAGTGCAAAAGAAATAGAAGAAATCCTCTGGAAATCCTATAAAAGATTCAATATTCCTGTTATAGAGGATTTAAGTGATGATCCCTCAGGAATGGATAACAAAGAAGAATCTACTGAGACTGTAGCAGAAGAGGCAAAGGAGACTAGTGAAGAAAAAGCTAAGGACTTAGATTCCTCTGCTCCAAAAGAGGAAGTCCAAGGAGAAGTAAATCCGGATTCTCCAGCAGTCTCCGGATCCAAAGAAGAAGAAAGAATAGAGGAGAAAGAAGAAGTGAAGGGAAGAGAAGAAGGTCAAGCTGAGAAGAACACAAGTGATAGTGCAGAAGGAAAGAAAACTTTATCTCTGGCAAGAGACACTGCAGAAACTGTCAAGGATTTCTTGACTAAAGAAATGATGGAGATTGATGAACCAAAGTTACTTCATGGACCATTTGACTTTGATTCTCTCTCCCCAGTTCAAACAATGAAGATAGCATCCTTTGCCCAAGCAAAGGCTTAAGGAAAACTTCTAAAGTCTCACATGGAAGACTGTGAGCTACTAGAAATTGCATCCGGTGTGCTTGAAAAGATCATGCCATCCTTTCAGAAGGATTCCTCAGCTTCCTCATCTAGTAATCTTAAGTTTCTTGTTAGTTCTGTCAGCACTCATTTTGAATCTTTAGAGAAATCAGCTGAGGTGAAGGTCCGGAAAGAGTTTTTGGATAAGAGATTCTCCGAGTTACAAGGTTTTATAACCAATGATAGGAGAAATATGGATATTGGGATAAAGGGCTTAGAAAATGCTCTTAAGGATGGAGGAGAAGTATATAAATTTTGTACATCCTAGACTAAAATAACAAAGGATATTGAGAAGAAAGTGAAAGAACAAGAGGATAAACTATCAAGTCTCTTTCAGAATTTTGATCCTCTCACTATATCCATAATAAACTAGGAATGTCAAACTATTGTAGTCATGCATGAGATTAAGAAGCTTGAGAAGGAGAGGAAGAACATATTAAGTAGGATGGGTGAACTTAGAGGGATGATTATCCCTAAATTAGAGGCCATGCATGAGGCCCTAACTGATGCCTAGACCACAGCCTGAACCAATGATCCAACAGATCTTAAGAGGGAAGAAGCTTTTGCATTCCTGTTGAGTGGTCACATCTCAATTTTGGATAGGATGAAGCAGAGTTGGGCAACAGAATTTGCCTAGTTGAAGACATCTTTTGCAGATATACTTCAATATATGTAAATGTATCATGTATTTATACTTATATGACTAAGTATAGTTAATTTTTTTGAGGATTGTTGGTATGCGGGTTCTACCCTTTGCCATTGATGTCAAAGGGGGAGTGAGGAGCAGTGAAAAATGTGGAATCTAGGCAAGAGGGAGCTCCAAAAAAATGTACATTAGAATAGAGCATCAGCCAAGGGGGAGTGTAGTGTGACACTTAGTCATTTTTCACTAAGTATTGCCATCAATGCCAAAGTGGGAGATTGTTGGCAAGAGACACTGTGTGGCTTCATTGGTGTTGTCATTGATGGCAACAAAGACCACTCCACACATGTGTAGGACATGGTGTATCTTTACCAGAAGTCAGATTGAAGAATACCTTGGTCTGGTAACCAAGAATAGTGCATGCAGCAAGGTTTGACAGTCAGGTCTAGATCTCTTAGAGGAAGTATCTTTGTAAAGTACGGACTTGGGGAAGTCAAGAGGAACACCTTGACAAATAGATTCCAGGGATTGAGCCTTCGATGATGAAAGAGTAAAGAGATATGAGCATCTAAGTATTGGGGTCCGGTTTGGTAGAGTAGACAGAGGAAGAACTAACCAACAAAGCATCAGAATTATTCCGGATGAGATATTGATGGTGATCAAGGTTTTTAAGGTATCATCCATGATTTTCTGACATGTTAGATGACTTCTATAAGTATCTCCTTGATTCACATCACTTGGTAAGCAAGGATTCAGCCGACAGACCAGAGGTTGGGAAAATATTGAGTATTCTGGATGCTGACTAGAAAGATATTGAAATCCTTTGTGCGGATATATATACCACATGGATTTAGATGAGAAAGTGTGTGTGGTGTGAAGAAAAGTAGAAGAGCAGTGTGAAGGTAGTAAGACAGGTCTAGAATGTAACAAGATAGCAACACCTAAGGAGAGTAAGAATGAAGTGCAGCAGATCAGTATATTAGGCTTAACCAAAACTAAACCTCAACATATGTGGATGCTTCTCATCAGTTCAAGTATCTAGTTTCCTTGTATAAACTATTGTAGGCAGTGAGCCTCTTGTGAGCAGCGTGCTCGGGCAGTGAGCCCTAATTGGCAAGTGCCATTTTGTACTATCTTATTCTTCTAACAGAGAATACAATCTTGGGTTAACCACCCCGTGGTTTTTTCCCTAACAAGGTTTTCCACGTCAAAATCATTGTGTCATGTGCATTGATGTTATTTCCATTCATGGTTATGTTCACTTATTTGATTTGATGATGCACTAATTGATAAGGAAATTTGGAAAGCTGAAATAATTAAGATAGCTGATTCACCCCCTCTCAGTTATCAACAAGTTTAGCTATTGTCAACCTCTTAATTAGATTGGTCCAAACCCTATGTTGCATGCTTCGGGACAAGCCTATAACAATCAAGCCACAACATTACACCTAGTCCCCTTAGTCTTTGACCAGCTTGTAGTGAATAATACTAACATGGTTAACTCCCAATACACTCACCAGGCTAGTACCTCTGTACTAACCCCACAGTCTTGTGTAAATCAGACTTCACAATTGACATCAGAGTTACAGGCTATGAAAAAGGCAATAGCCCATGTTACTAATGACCTCATCAGATTGAAAGTCAATAACCATGGAGATTCACATCAAAATCAAAATAATCAGAATCAAGGTCACAATATGACTTTCAACTCTCAAAGGCAGGACAAGCCTTGAAACACAAGACCAAATAATGGTGGAGAACCTTCTCCCCTGGATCAGACAAATTCAATAAATTTCACTGAGATAAAACCTTTGCCACACTGGTGCAGGATCCATGATACCTCTGACCATTCTGAACTCAACTGTGCTGAGATGTCCAAGATAACACAAATCTTCCAGGTTGATCAATAGATACAATAGTAAGAAAATGACAGCCAACCTGGAGATGTAGGGACTACTATGTAATTTTACACATTTGTTTTCCCTTATGAAGAGGACAATGAGCCAAAAACTAAAGTTCTGGCTTATCAACAATTTAAGAGTAACTACTACTTGAGGAAAAAAGGTAAAGAGTCTCTGACTGCTTCCATCCCACCAAACTATAGTAGTGTCCTAGGGTAAAATCACAAACCTGTGTAACACTTTTATAAAGGAATCAACCAACACAAGCAAAAAGTTTCAACTTTGACCTCATAAAAGTGGCATTTATGTTTTGAATTTCAAAATGACGTAAAGGTCGTGCCACACTATCTCTTGATGAATTTTATGCTTGTAATTTTTCAAAAAATTAAAAAAATTATTTTGACATTTTTTTATAAATTTAAGAGCAAATTTTGAATTGCTAAAAATTTCAGGAAAAAGTGACTTTGAGACCACGACACACAAAAAAGAGCAAACAATCATTTTTTTTCCCTATTTTTTTTTCCCCAAATAGATGAGTTCAATATCTAGTGCATGGAGAAAAAAAATCAGTTTTCAATGCATATTTTCTTCGTAATATTGTTTTAAAGTCAAACTTTACAGAATCTAATAGTTTTTATTCCACGTCAACTTTTGTATATATATATATTTTTTATCATTTTCACAAAACCAATTATACCCTTTTGGAGAGGACTCTTTCCTCTAGTGCAACATATAATTTAAATTTTTTTTGGATGTGTTTTGATATTTTTTAAATTTCTAATCAGTGTTATCTCTGATTTTAACAACCTACTTGCAATAATTTAAAAAAAAAATTTAAAACTAATCAGAATATTAAAAAAATTTATATTTGGATTCTAGACTCAAAGCTCTACAAAAGGGTATTTTTTTAATTTTAAAATAATCCATTCTAATTGAAGAAATATTCAGTTTAAGTTGAGAATTTTAGAAAACCCTAGAAAATGAGGAGGTGGCTGCCAAGTGGAATGCCACATAGACAGTTTCGAGTGAATCAAACACGCCAGGACCAAATTTGGGTGAGACCAACTCGCCTAAAATCATATAATTCCAGTGACCACCACCGGTCGGCAGTTTGTTTTTTTATTTTTTATTTTTTAAAACTTAATTATATATATATATATATATATATATATATGGCTTTATTTTTTGTGTTTTCTCTCAATTCAAGCATCAAGGAGAAAATAGAAGAAGTAGAATTTTTCGTAATAGAGTCTCAAAATTATTTTTTTATTTTTTTTCAATTCAACCATTTGGAGAAACCACACAAAAGGAGTTTCTTTGGCAAGAGAAGCTACAAATTTTCAGGTATGTAACATGATTCCGAACTTATTTACTCATTTTACCATGTAGAAATTGAACTTCATGAGTTATTTATTAGGATGTATATGTGTGTGTAGGTGAATTAAAACAAGCAATTTGTGATGGGGAATAAGAGAACTAGATCAAGGTTGTATGACTGAAAAAGAGATGAAAAAATCTTAGGAACATCTAGTCAAGAACAACCCATTGAAATTGTAAACACCTAAAAATGTCTTGACCACCAAACTGACTCCTGACATCCCTAAACATTCTAATTTCCATCCTAAACAATTAATTAAATTTTTATTTTAATTAATTATGCCTTCATTACGCTAGTTTCCATCATTTTATCCCCAAAATTTCAATTAATTTCATAGTCCAAACCTTAGCCAGAACTAATTCTACTAGGGAGCCTGATCTTGACTTTGATGTGTGGTATTCATTCTCGTTTGGCTCTTGGAATCCCCAGCAGTGGTTGGAACAGCTCGCAAAACTCAACCACTTTACCTACTTTATCGCCCCCAATCATTTTCTGTACCTCTATCGAAATGGAATGGTTTCATGTTCCTTCATCGATCGGTTATTCCCCTCTGTTCGCATCTCCCTTTCCAATTTCGGTCTCAATGGGTCCACAAGATTCAATGGCAAGTAGCAATTGAATTATCGCCCGAGGGGATGGGGGGATTTATTATTGCCCTACCTCTCCCCTACCGATGAAGGGGGTGGGTGGGTGGGAGATAGTGCGGCGCGACCTTGCCCTTACGTCAGTCGAGGGCAACTATCCATCCATGGGTATGCTCTCTCTTGGCTGGGAGAGGCGGCCTATCCACCCTACTACTACTATAGAACCCCGTAGGGGAGAGGGGTGGGGGGGTCATTTATGTGCTGATAGGCCGAGGAGGGGGAGGAGGGAGAGGACCCCAGGGGGACCCCTACTATAACTAGAAAGGGGTGGGGGTGCCCCTCTCCTAATACTAATACTTGGAGGCCTATCTATAGCCCCTACCGCTACAATTGCCGGGGCCGAACCCTATAACCGGGTGGGAGGGCCCCAGGGTGGGTGGGAGAGTGAGCGGAGCATAGCTACATGAACCACTTGGAGATAGTTCTGCTTGCAGAAATCTTTGCAAGCCAACTCTATTTTCTTGGGGGCCCTCCCACCCTATTCCCCTCCTGGGAATTTTGGCATCCTCCCATCCACTAACTAGAATTGTTACGCTAACGAAGCTCGATTTCTGCTTGCCTTCATAAGGCAGAAATCGAGGGCCCCTACTATTTGCTAAAATTCCCACCCACCTCGTAGGGAATATATATTATTGTGGGGGGTTATATTGCCGGGCCTAGGCTGCTACCTATAGTGGCCGTGGCCATGGGTGCACTCGACCATCGGGAGAGGGGTGAGCCCCCCCACCCCTCTCCCCCCTCTCTATAATGGGGGCTTTCTATAGCCCCCCCCACCCCCCCTCTTCTATAGTTCCCCCCTAGGTGCCTATACCCCCCACCCAACCCCACACACGGGGCCCCCACCCCCCCCTTCTATAGTTCCCTATTGAACCCCCCCTACCTACTATATGAACCCCCTTCTTCTTCTTCTATAGTTGGTTCAGTTGGCAACCACTAAATGGCAATGGTTGGCATTTAGAATATATATGGCGCCAATTCTCTATATATTCCGCCCCCACTCCAACTCAAATTGATTGGGGTGGGTGGGTGGGAGGAGATGGCGGGTAGCCCTACCTTTATCTTGGTGGAGAGGGGGCGGGGGCGAACCATAGTTGCTCAACCTAATAAATGACCTATCCAAACTATGGGGTGCTTCGTAGAAATCAAGGGCCTAATCCCTATCGGTGATTGCATGTAGTGAGCCCCTCTGGGTGAACTAACTTTCCACTAATGGTAAAAACCTTTTTGATTAGGGTAGGCCGGTCATGAGTCGTTTAGGTAGGCTGCACGACAGAGCAGATAGTAGTGCTCATTCATTATATCATAGATATGGAAGCAAGCTCATGTTTATCACACCCAATGGACTCCATTTTCATCATGGAAATGTATTACGTCAAGATCCGTTGCCAAAACTAAATCACACCAACATCACGGGAGTTCCTAGATCATGTGAAATCGTAGTAGTTCCAAAGGCATTCCATTCCAATGGAGAATTGGCTATGGAGATTCCGTGTGGTCAGAGATTCGCACAGGTAGATCGAGTCGAGTGCTCTCGGAATGGGCCAATCCATTGGGGAAAGAGGGAGTCGCACGACGAAGCGAGCATATGATGTTTGATTCCTTATGAGGAAGCACTCTCCAAGGGCATATGATGTATAAGTCCTTGAAAAAGATTTCGGCAGTCATGTCAAAAAACAACCTTATGGTCTGGATACAGAAAAACTCCATCCAGTTCCTGATGGAGACGGAGTTTTGCGAATTCTTCCCGAAACTAGAAGATCATTTCAAGATTTTCAAGCATATCCGAGGGTTCAATGTGACTATTGCAACTTCGGCCAACACGCAAGATGAGACTCTACCATCGTGGAGCAGCTTTTCGTAGACAAACTATAATTCCCCCATTGGCACTAAGGGCGCTCTCAATCGATAGCCCATTATAGATAGGGGGTGTGAGCATAGCGAATTGCTCGACCAAGAGAAGAGGACTTCCCTCGACTTCCCCTCCTGTCGGTTGAGTGCCCCCCCACCCCCCACCAATATAGAGGTAGGGGTCCCCCCTCCCCCTTTATACAGTATAGTAGGGGCTATGGATAGGGGGCGCTCGGCCCCACCCACCTTTACCTTTATATAGTAGGGGGTTGCCAAGGGCATGGGCATTTATGCACCCCTTCGGGAGCCCCTCTCTCCCCTCTCTGTAATGAGGGTTGGGGCCCCGGGCAACCCCGGCCTACTATACTCTAGTTGGGAGAGGACTCCCCCACCCCTAGTATAGATAGACCAATGCCTTAGGGAGAGGGGGAGTCCTCCCCCGCCCCTAGTATGGATAGGCCAACTAGAGCCGAGAGAGGACTCCCCCTTAGAAGGGGGGAGTCGGTTAACGGTTAAGAGTGATCCGGGGTGGATGGGGGGTTATACCGGGCCCCAACAATAGGGAATATATATTATTGTGGGGGGCCCCCCTAACTATTGCCTCCCACCCACCCCGACGTTGGGTGGGGGGCATAGGCCACCCACCCGGCCCCCAAGAAATAGAAGTTGCATATTATTGGGCCGAAACAACAATAATTGAAGAAACCGTAAGGGGGGTCTATTTCCTTAGGCATCTACTGAAGCCCCCCCACAACAATAATTGAAGAAACTGGGCAATATATATTTTTATTGGGTTCTAGGCAAACCCTTGGACTTAACCTCCTGTCCCCGTAACTTTGTCACCCACCCCGTAATCTTTACTTCGTGAAGAAGAGTGTTTTATGTAGTCTGAACTTCTAACAGATTACGGTAATACCTACATCTCCTAAAGATTCCGGTCTCTCCAGAATCTTCGTTCAGATTCTGGTAAAAGTAGAATCTTTGTTCAGATTCTGGTAAAAGCAAAATCTTCATTCAGATTCCAGTCAAACCGGGGGTGAACTGCAACCTTCATCCTCCCACCCACCTCGGGGTTGGGTGGGGGGCATAGGCCACCCACCATGTGTGGGGCTGGGTGGGGGGTTAAGGCTATTCCACCCACCTTGGAAAACCCTGGTCTCCCTAGAATCTTCGTTCAGATTTTGGTATAACCTCATGTGGGGGGCAACTAATATGGCAAATCCCCGGACTTAACCTCCTGTCACAATAATATACCCGAGGGGGCTGAAGTGGGGGGGCGGGTGGGAGCCCCCCGTATCAGTAGATTAGTTGTTCTAGGGTGGGTGGGAGAACCAACGCCCCCCACCCATCCCCACACACGTTGCTATTTGCTGGCTATTTGAGTAGGGGGCCCCCCACCCTCCCACCCGCCCCCAAGAAACCATTATAGCCCGGGGTGGGGGGTTAAAGTTAGTTGATCGAAGCCCAGTTATGTAGGGGAGAACTAGGAGGAGGGGTGGCCTTGGTTGGGGTAGAGAGCCATAAGTGCGGTGGAGGTGACGAAGGACGTGCTTGTATGGTCGATAGAGGGCACCTCTCATTGATTGTTGGGAACTGGAACTCCCCCGTATTTGAAATATGCTTTCCTGGGGGTATCACGATCTATAGCTCAAATGGTCTCTCATGAAGTATCTATTGGTCTGATCATTATTACCATACTAATACGTGTAGGTTCTCATAATTCGAGTGAGATCGTCACGGCGCAAAGGCAGATATGGTTTGGTATTCCCTTGTTCCCCGTATTGGTTATGTCCTCCATCCCTTATCCAGTAGAAACTAATCGATCTCCTCTTGATCTCCCAGAAGTGGAAGCTGAATCAGTTGCAGGTTATAATGCAGAATATGCACGGGATGCGATCCTCGAGAGTTCACTGTTAGCGGAAGCTAATGTCCCGGGCAGGGACTAATTCAGACTAAAACAAGGCCAACTACTTATCGATTCGAGGCCAGGCCCGACGGCACTATTTAATTCATTCGAATGCGGGAACCACGAATCAAAATCACCGCATTTATAGCTAGAATTCTCTATAATCCCTAGAACTCTAATTGGAAAGGGGGGAGCCAACTATCAGGGGTGGGTGGGAGGCCCCGGGGTTGGGAGGAAGGGCTACCCACCCCTAGGAGGATAGATGGGGCCGGGGGTTTGCCCTTTGAAACCCCCTACGATAGTTGGGGTGGGTGGGAGGCCTCGGGATAGGTAGATAGGGCCTCCCACCCACAATAATAGAAAAGAGGGGGTGCCCACCTTGCAGGGGTGGGTGGGGGGAGATAGGGTTGGCTTAGCCAACTTCTATTTGAAGGGGCCCCCCCACAATAATATATTTGAGGGGCGGCCAAACTAATAGAAATTCCCCCCGGAGAACCTTAGCCCCCCACCCATCCCCGAACCATGATAATATACCGACTAGAATTCCCACCCGGGCACTTCTAGTCCCACCCAACCTAGGCTATAGTTGTGCACCCACCCCTGCCAGGGCCTCCCACCTACGCTATAATCCACCCACCCACCCCTTCATTGTTTCCCAACAAATATATATTGCCTCCCACCCAACAACAACAACAACAACAATAATCTGGGGGAGGCTTCAGCGGGGGGGGCTGCCCCCCCACCCCTACCTCTCCCAAGGGGAAACCATAATCTTCACTTTGTTTAGATCACGGGTTTGCCTAGAACCCTCGGCTATAGTTGGGTGGGCTATCCAACTAATTGGAGAAATTGAGGGTTCTAGGTAAACCCAATTTCTCAAAGTTGGTGGGTGGGAGACTATATTGCCCACCCGGGGCACTTCTAGTCCCACCCAACCCCGGCTATAGTAGGGTGGGTGGGAGGAGATGGCACTGGCGTTCAAGAGAGTATTAACCACCCAACCCGCAATATATATTTTGATTGGCAGGAGGGAGGGAGGGAACTATATCTCCCACCTGCATCCTATATCCACCCACCCACCCAACTATCATCCACCCACCCACCTCGCAATAGTTTCTTTAGTAGATGCCGAGGGAGGTAGATGTTGTTGTTGGGGGGCCCGATAATATGCCCCCCACCCAGCTATCTCCCGAGGGTTCTAGGCAAACCCCTCCTTTTTACAAAGTGAAGAAGAGTGTCTCCCCTCAGCCGAAAATATGCCCCCACCCCCTCTCGCCATAGCCCCCCACCCATCCCCTTTACTTTCCACCCACCCTATATCTCCCCCCCACCTGGTTAAGCTGTTGGCAAACCCTCAGACTTAACCGGGGCCTCCCGACCCATATAATAGTAGGGCCCTCCCCCCCGCCACCCACCCCAAGCAACTATAGGGGGTGGGTGGAACAGGAGGTAGATTAGTTGTTCCGACCGTAGGGGAAGATATAGGTTGGGTGGGAAATGGACGTTCGGGGGCTCGGCTAGCAATGACATCTACCTCCCGGAGGGGGCCACCCACCCAACCCACACACGGGGAACTTGTAGGGAATATCCATCTCCCCCTTCCCACCCCCGTCCTATAGTTGGCAACCACTAAACCATTGGCATTTAGTCTAGTCGGTGTTTAGAGTAGGGCGCCAGTCATGTTCGTTCCTTCATCGCAAAAGGTATACAATGACAAAGGTGATTCCAGTTGGCCCTTGGACAAGCACTTCAGACATAGAACTGGGTCGCGCTACTTTCTTGACGGTCTCTTTCTCATTAGTTAGGTGGGGCGAGACTCTCATCTGCATGTTCGATACAGCCGCCTGTACGACAGAATATGCGTCGTAGGGGGGAATCCTGACAATACATCCTCAATTGGCGACGTAAACCTAGGTGGGAATATTCGATCCTAGGGAACCATCGCAGGGATGGTTAGAGGAGGGAACGTCGACGACTACCCAACGGAGCCTAGAGGAGGGTTACTTGGAGCCTAGAAGGAGCGCGCAGGCTCACCTCTTTCATAGAGATGGATGGATAGGGCAGCTGGTTAATCCCATAGATCCAATCGGCGAGAACCAGACCACCCTTCCCATATTGACTGGTGGACACGAACGGACCCGGTGAACGAGAAATACATCGGCGTGAATGGAGAACAACATGAATGAGAAGTGGATTGGTACTGAAGCACTGATATGCATCTCCAAAAACGGAGGCCCGAAACTAATCTAGGAGGACTTATTGCCTTCAGGCCCTTCCCCAATATTGCCTCCAGGCCCTTCCCCAGTATTGCAATATTTATTAAATCAATTTTCCCCTTTCCACTAAATCCAATTAATTAGTTAAAACCATGTTAACTAATTAATCCAGCCTACTAATTGACCTATCCCTACCCTAGGCAATTAAATAGATATTATTTAATTGCCTACCCTAGCCTACCTCATCCTAGCCCTAGGATTAATTAAAACCTAATGTTTAATTAATCCTAACCCCTCATTTGGGTGGTCAAACCTTGTTTAACACCCTTCTCCACATCCTCCAAATAAAAAAATTGAATTAAATCCACATAAGTTTTTATTCAAAAACATCCCACATCACATTTAATGCTTCTTACACCCCCATACCTCATTTATGTCTCCTCTTCCCCAAATGAATTTTTAATTCATTTCCACTTCCCCATATGAATCTTTAATTCAAAAATAATCCATCTCACCCAACCTCATTTAATACCTCTTTTCCCAAAATGAATAAAAGATTTACTTTTATTCCTAGCCCTCCATTCATTCAAGATTGAATCTAGGCCCTCCACATCACATTTATCCTCCACCATTGATCTCTCAAATCAATCTCCACCCTTGGATCAAAATCCCCTCCAAAAATCTATAAATACAACCTCTCCCAAGCCATTTTCATCATCCAAGTATATGCAAAGTTACCATGCCAAAATCACTCTTGAGCTAGAATAGTGAGTTGTACATTTGAATAGCATTTCACATTAGGATCACTTGTCTAGGGATAATCTAGTCTTAGAAGCTTGTTTTGGGTGCAAAGGCTTCTTCTTCCCTTGATGGGATTGGGTTTTGCATGTGAGGTATAACTTTGTGTTTATTGCATTTTGTTAGTATTTTACCTTATTTTGCATAATCTAATCTACATAAATTATTGATGAACAAATTGAAGGGCGTGTTAATGAACAAGTACAAGATGAAATTGGTAGTAGTGATAGAAATTTTTTGCATGGAATCAAAAATCTTATGGAGATGGATGAGGATGCTCTTTTCAAAAATATTTCTCCTAAACATATGTTACCTAAAAGCACAATAAAATTGCACTCTAAAAGAATTTGGGATGAATTTTTTGAAGATAAATATCTAAGTGGAAGAGCACAATTATGTGTAAAGTTATTTAGGCGAAAAGAAATGACCCCTATTTTGGAGTTGTTAGGAGTTGATAACAAGAAAAAATTATCAAATTTAGTAAATCAGATAGTAATTGAAAACTTGCAAACAACATTGAATTGTATTCAAACCAAGAGTCAAAGTTCTAATTTAAGTGTTGCACGTAGAGCATTGATGACTATAATTTCTAGTAAGAAATTATCACATAGAAGGCAAGTTAAAGCAATTGCCCAATTAGTAAATGTATCTAGGAGAACTGTTCAAAGATATATCAAGAAGAGAAATAGATTAGATGAAAACATCGAAAATAGTTGGGTAAATATTTGTCGAGTCCCTCAGAGAGATAGAATTTTAGAAGATGTAAAACAAAAACTAATTGGATATTGGGGCGAGCACTCCCATGTTTCTTCCAATAGAAGGGACACTATACAAATAAAAGACGAAGATAGTAAAAAAATTTATCATCCAAAGCATTTTATAGATACAACACAAAGTAAATTTTTTGAAGCATTCAAACAAGAATTTTCAGAGGTGAAGATTTCTCAAAGGATGTTTGAGAATTTACAACCATGTTTTGTACATATAAATAAAGTATGTGAAACTTGTTGCTGTTGATATCATATTGAATTTCATTTACACCTACAGTCATATAAAAAACTTATTGTAATAGTTAATCCAAATGTAGCCATCCCAAGAAGTACAACACAATTTGTGAAGTCTATCTTATATGAAAATTCAGAAGATTCGGATGAATTCAATGTACAGTGTATAAGAAATATATGTGTAGATTGTGGAAATTTGATGAAAGTTTTACCATTTGAGAATATTGATCATTCAATGTCAGTTGTTTGGAAGATATTTGAATATGATAAATACTCAATGAAGTCAGGAGCTAAATCCAAAAAAATTGTTTTGAGAGAGGGTGAATTGCCCTGCAACAAGTTTATGAACAAATTTCGTAACATTGTATACCCACATATCCAACATTGTCATGGCGCAAGATGGTAGGCTAAGCAATTTTGTGACTCAAAGAATTGTTTTCCATTGGGTTGTATTCTCTCTATTCTAGATTTTTCTAAAAATTATACATTTAATCCTCAAACTGAGATTCAAAGTCAATATTATCATTCAAAGCAAGTCACAATCTTTGTACATGTTTGCTATAGACATGCTGAATTATTTGTAGATGAGGTAGAGAGTACCGAAGATGAATGAATTATCATCAAGGAGGTTCACTTTTATATCAGTGATGATACGGATCATGATAGAAGCTATGTAGCACATTGCTTTTGAATGTTTTTTGAAGATTTGAGACAAAATGCCATTATTGCATTACAACACTGGATTTGGTCTGATGGATGTGCTGGTAAGTGTTGATTTTATTATTATTTTTTAATTTTTAATTTTTAATTCAAAAATTTATAAAATTTAAGACTTGAATTTTTAACTAATTTTTGGTTTTCAAATTGTTGTTTATATATAGCTATTTATATAGGACAATTTAAGTCTACAAAAGCATTTAATTGGTTAATGCAACAACATGCTAGATTTGGCATAAAATTTTTGTGAAATTTTTGAGTGGACTTGGAAAAGGAGAGCATGATGGAGCAGGAGCATATGTAAAGTATGCACTTCACCAATATGAACTTGCAGGCAATGTACTAGATACAAAATTTACAAAATTTAAAATTATTGAATACTTCTACAATGATTTATGTAATTGATCTACATGTATTGTAATAGTTGGATGTACATGTGAACTTTTTTAAATTATTACCTCTTACTTGGGCACTTCACCAACATGAAATTGTAGGTAACACCATATGAAATGCAAATCAAATTGTTGAATGGTGCAAAAGCCATTTTGGTGCCCGTGACTCAATATACAATAAACACTATTTTGGGAAGTTAAAGGTATGTTAATTGAATTTATGTTATTTGAAAACTTTAATATTTAAATTTAAGTACACATGAATTAATTAAATTTTAGTTTTAATGGAGATGCTCAATAATTTGTTCATACGTGCAGATATTGATCAATCGAATCCATATAATTGTCAAGCAATTAATGGTGTTAGAAGTTTGCATCAAGTCATGACTACAAGACATAGCAAGCCTCTTGCTATTCAAGTGAGAGAAAAATCCTATTTTTGTGTTGATTGCATTGAAAACAATGCAAATATTCTACAATGTCCAAAAGTAAGGGATGGATGTGTTTCACAATGGGAAATGAAACAAATAGTATCAATGCCTTCTTTTGAAGATAGTGACATTGTAGATGTATATGATCCTATATATTTAGCTGATTATGAATGTGTATTAGATTTAGTTGTTATAGGTAAGTTACAAAATTGATTTATATTCTAGATTGTAATAAAGTTTTGAACATTTTATTTACATTGTTCAACTCAAATGTACAAACATGTTTACTTGTGGTGTGTACAAGAGATATTTTTGCTATGGTTGTAGATCCTGACAATATAGAAGGTGTAGATTACTATCTACTAAGATGCACACAAGAAAAATTAAAATTGTTAGAATCAATGATAGATGGTGATGGACAATTATATCCCATTGGATCAGTTGTTGTTGAAGGCACCTATTATCAACAAGTAAAGATAGATAAAAATGGTATTATATTTATTGATTATATGCCAGGACAAAAGGTTCTATAGTATAGTCACTTAGTTATAGCAAGAAGATTAAGTTTGGAAACTTTATGAAAAAGAGGACGTGGCCAACAAAAGTGGAGATTATTTATTGAAAATCACGAAAAGATTTTAGAGATAATAAAAGATAGAGAAGATCCAGATTATATGTACCAAGAGCTCTAACTACATTATTGAAGAGCGAGTTGAACCAATTGATACATGGTATGAAGGTATATGCACTTGAATTATCTATTGATCTATTGATTTATTTTAAAATGTACATGATTCTTGATAGTTCTTTCCTTTCAAATTTTAATTTCAATGGTTCTTAGTTTAAATTTTATCATAATCAAACATGATCAAGCTACAAATGAGCTATAAATTTATTTACACATATTTTTGTTTTTGCAATTATGTAGGTCTATGCCTATAAGGTTTTCAAGTTATAAAATTGAACTTCATGTTGTGTAGGTATGATCTCTAAACTATATATAGATAGTCTTAGATGTCTTAGGTGTCTAGAGGTGTCTTCGATCTTATAGTTTCTTTGGTGTTTTAGGTCTTAGGTGTCTAGGTGTCTTAAATATGTCTTCTAGACCTATCTTAGGTCTTACATGTCTTAGATATATGTCTTAAGTGTCATAAAGGTAGATTAGGCATCTTAGACCTTTCTTAGGTGTTTTAGGTGTCTTAGGTGTCTAGGTGTCTTAAATGTGTCAAGTAGATATGTCAAGTAAGTGTCTTAAAGGTATTAGGTGTCTTACTGTATATCTTAAGTTTCTTAGGTGTCTTAGATATGTCTTAATTCTTAGGTGTTTTAGAGTTGTATAGGTGTCTTATAGGTCTTAGGTTTCTTAGGTGTTTTAGGACTTAGGTGTCTAGGTGTCTTAAATGTGTCAAGTAGGTATGTCTTCTAAGTGTATTAAAGGTCTTAGGTGTCTTAGTGTATGTCTTAAGTGTCTTAAAGGTCTTAGGTGTCTTAATATATGTCTTAAATGTCTTAAAGGTGTCTTCTAGGTCTTAGTTGTGTTCTAGGTCTTAGGTCTTAGGTTTTAGGTGTCTTAGGTCTTAGGTGTCTTAGGTCTTAGGTGAGGCCACTGAGCTTCCACCTTCACGTGGTTGGCCTTGTCAGTACAGAATAAATATTCCTCGAAGCTAAGGGAAGCTTTTTTTTGTATCCTTATCATGTAGGGGTCTCAAACTTAACAAACCTACATTAGATAGATCTATCTAGTTCATAATTTACATGTTCAAAGATGATGTGCTTATGAGTTCTCTTCTAAGAGTTCCTTTGTATTTTAGATTTTAACATAATAATGATTATTTTAACTGAAGTTTAGGTAGATCTTTAATGGTATTTATATGCTCTAGCTTTTTAAAATATGTACAAATTTCTTTAATATTTAATTACATTTCATTTATTACTCAAAATATTTAAGCATTGAGATATCTTTATTTGCTATGTACTACTTCAAAATATTTATATGTACTACTTCATTTGCTTAGATATCTTCCTATATTTATTTTCTATTTCCCAACTTAATCTTATTTTAGATTAGGAATATAACCTAATTAGGACACATTTAGAAATTTAGATAAAAGGAAAAATAACACTAACTTATTGGGTAGAGTAGTTACTTATGTTTGCTTTAACTAAATAAAAATCTTTTTATGTTAGATTTATAGTGGAACATTAGGGTAGGTAATTGAAAATAATTTACCACATAAATATAAGTATTTTACCTTTTTCCATTCACAAAAACATTATGCATCATTTATAGAGTTATTTTTTCATGTGAAATATTGTGAACTTAATCTTCTATTTTAGGGGACAATGTGATTACTTTGATACCTATTCAACCATTGAAAACATTATGTCATTTACAAGGGAGGATCCTACATTGTTTCATATCATACCAACATCAAGTAGATTAAACATGGTACTTGTTTATCCTTGGATTGAATAATACCAAGCAATTATATCTATATTACATCAATGCATTAAATTTATTCATAAAGGGGAAAGTAATTAAATTTCTTCACAAAATAAACAATGGACATCCAAATGTCCAAATAATTAATATAAAGCATGTAACTCATAATATAAATTTTGAAATGTAAATATAAAGCATGTGACTCATAATAACAATGTCTAGATATAAAAGTTCATGTGACTCATAAAAATGTCTAGATAAAATATAATAACATGTAACTCATAATGTCTAAATGTACAAATATAAAACATCTGAATCATAATAACAACCCATAAATGTTTTGCTCTATGAGTGGATTGAGCCTCACTCTGTCTCGAGCTATGTCTTGATCCCTGATTGGAGCCCTCGACTGATCCGTGAACCGAGTGTTGTGCTCAGTTGTGGGTCCTAGTCTGTGCATGAAACACCATAAATTTTTTAAATTCTATATATATACACACAAATATAATTTTTTTTATTTTAAAGAAATAAATAATATTTGACAAATCTAAATTACCTAACATGCACAGTTTGTATCATGTAGAAGAGTCTCAATAGAAGCATGACCTGATATTGCAACCTATATATGATACGTGTTCATACAATATATAAGCATATGTGTATTTAGTTAGAAAACTTGTACACTTGATGTCTGTATGTAAAAAGTTAACTTGATATATGTGTACACTTAAATCAAACTTATATGTACATGTGATATATAGACCTGGTTTTTAAATACCTCATGATCATGACTAGGATCGCCAACATGATGCAAATCTCCATATCCATGTTGTAAAACAATAGCTTGTGTCTAATACACATGTACATTTAAGACTGCAATCAAGAGTCAGAGCTTCAATGTATGTGATTTAATTTAAAATTAAACTTATAATTTTTAAATAAATTATACCTCAACTGCACTGAAAAGGCCCTCCCAATCCCATAGAGGTTAGAATCATGGAGAGACAATGATATACGTGTAGATGGTGCAGTCTCAATGCTGAAAAGAAGATTTCTATACTCACCTCCCATAACATTATGTGCAGTAACCTCAACCTTAGGACCAAATGGAACATGCAGAGGGGTAGAACCTATAGGACCAATTGGAACATCCTGATCTCCCCCCAAAACCTATGAACCTAACTCACCATGGCCCCTCCATCTACCAAAATATCGCTCAAGATGTGAGGATATAGCATCAAGTGGGATCCCATACTCATCGCTGATGAACTGGTATGAATCTAATAAATCACTAGCTAGGCATCTAGTCATATTCTGCAAAGCACTCTCTCCACTAATCTATGCCACATCATGTGGCAATGGTATATCAACATGAATGTAACCATCTGAATAGCTGGTCGATGTGGCTTCAGTGGATGGAATGTCAATCCTCGGGCGTAACAAATATCTGCCAACATGATCAGATGACAACTGATCAACCTTAGTGACAATAGTCATCATGCTCTCAAAAATCATGCATCTCGAGGGGTCAATGATGGTCAGGTGGCATTTGCTAGTTCCACACGTTTTGGAAGAACCAAAAGGAGTGGGCCAACTAAGGACCTCTTATTCTCAAGTGGTGGTGCATCTGGTCTTCTATACTCAGGTCTCTCTACAAACCTCCCTTTCCCTTGACCAACATGTTTAGGGAAAGATGTATAATCGATAGATAAATGTAAATGGAACTTTACATATAATTGTTTGCAAAAATATAATGACAACTCATCATTGTTTGGCCATCTGTGATGAGCTGCCAAAAACCTATGATAGATGAAAGGACCGACAACTGCATCCACACATTTGGTGGGAGAATAGCCTCTCACTCTCTCTTTTCCCCTATAAGAAGGGAACATGCTAAGAACATTATTTACTAAAACCACCCTAGAAATAGATGACCATTTCTCCTGGCCGACAACACTTTGAGAAAGTGATGTATAGAACTTGTCAACACTAATCTCATCATAGGGATTGTATGATCGAACAACTTTAATCATATATGTTATCTCATCTCTAATCCTAATCAACCTGTCTTTATTTGATAGGTTTGGTGTATTGTGTATTGTACTATTGAGTTCATCCAAAGTTTTTTGAAACCTTTGAATGGTCTTAGCATAAAACATAGAATTATCATGATAGTCAGGTTGACCCGACTAATGTGAAGATTGGTCATCCATGTGTCTAAATTTATCTGCAACATGATAATTAAATTTTCTGTCAAACATATTGTATGTCACGATGTAAATAAACCTGCATATAAATTTTCCAACTACTACATACATCTTTAAAAAATCCATGATATAAATGTGCACATGCTTCTCTAATAAACCTGCACCTTACATGCTTGCAAATACATAAATAATAGGCCTATCAACCAAATCTGAATCAACCATAAAACACAAAACTAGGAATGAATAGAAATTCCAAATTTGAAGTCACATGTAGCATGTAGCATGTTGACATGATAGCCATAGGAATTTATATAAATCAGATTTTATCATAATTTAAAGCCATTGGAGTAGAGCGAAAAGACACTTTCCTTTTGAGTCACATCAATGTCCTCCAACCCAAAGGATTCAAGATAATGAAGTTACTGTCAAAGAGAATGCATCAATTCATCATAATATAGCTTTTATTGCCCATCATGTTGAAGCAACAAAAATTACAGTTGGACATAAAGAAACAGAAAAGTCATCTATCTTGGAGCAGTATATGGTACATGAGAAATTTTAGCAACAAACATCACCACTTCAATTTGTAAAATTGAAAAAACTCATAGAAATGGTATATTAGCTCTCCATTAATGAAGAATCATATGTTCAAGTTAAGTTTTCTCAATAAATTTCACAAACCATGCAAGTTGAGGGAAGTCAAATCCAATCAATCATAGTACAAATAAATTTGAAGGCTATATAATATGGACAAGATGCAATTCTTGCACCAAGATATTTAGGGTCACATTTGTAGCTTCAAATTATGAAGCATCAAAAAAAGCACTAACTATTGGAATTAACACAGTTGTAGATCAAGTGCAACTATCACAGCCATCAAGCAATGATGATGATTAAAAAGGAATAGAAGCATCTCAACATGAAGATTAGTAGCTTAAAAATAAACAAGTAATGATTTGATAAGAACATAGGAACATATCTTATTTACACGATAGATTCTCTCATCCATTTGTGTGATGCTACTAAAGCACTCATTCATTCTTTGCCATGTAATTGGACAAGTAGATGAAGGTTACATCATTCCAACAACAATCCCATCTAGTTTTCATATTGAAGATAAGTGGCCTCCAGATAGAGATAGATTTTTGATAGAAGGCTAAGGAATCAAGTTCTTACTGAATATTTGGTGCAATGGAAAGCTCTTCTTGTAGATAATTATTTGGAATGAAATTATACTATTTTACACTTAATTAAAGAATGACTATCTTCGAAATTGAAAATGGCTAACCTGTGAGCTTGGGCCGTTTTCATTATTGGTTATAATTAGATCAGAGTTTAAATGCCCTCATTCTGCCATAAAAACAAATTCTATTTTGAATCCTAAAAATAATATCTTAGTTTTTAACATACATTTTCATTTCTAGAACTGTAAGTTTCAAAATTTTAGAATCTAATTTGGCTCATAACAATCATGCTTTTGACAAATTGAAACATAAACCCAACAATGCACCCAGTTTTAACACCACCTAACTCACAGCTACCATTTGAGTTGCAAACTAATGCAAGAGATTATGCTATGGGGATTGTTCTATTGTAAGGAGCTCAGTTGGATTGCTATCATTTTGAACCTTTTGCATGGAGCATATTTGATGTATCTTACATATAATAAAGAATTGCATGCACTAGTTCAAGCAATTTATATATAGAATCACTATATGATGGGTACATAAACCTTTGTTCACACAGATCATCAACCTCTTCAATACTTCCAAACACAATCAAATATGTAGCAAGCAAGTTATTACAAATGGATGGTTTTTAAGGAAAATTCCATTTTACTAACAAGGAGGTTGATATTTTGTCTAGATCATCTTTTGATTTTAGATTTGGGAACAATAACTTATCTTGAACTATATGTCCATGAAGCATATGATGAGGAGTATGCACAAGTTGAATATTTTCAAGAGATACATAAGCTCTTGCAACGGGGAAAGCTGTAAATTTTTACAAAAAAGACATCTCAAAGATGAGGTACCCTATAGTAGTTGGAGTCATAAGAAAGTATATTTCCAATCTAGAAAAAAAGAATTCGACAATCTAGAAAAGGCAAACTCTATTTAACATTCTAGAGAATTATATATTTATATATATCTAGTGTATGTTGTTTCCTTCTTTAACCATGTTATTCCCTAGCATTTGATGGGCAAATTTGAATGGATAACCTTACAAGGGATAAAAGTGCATGTCTTGCATTATTGTAGCACTTGATTTGACCTATTTTATGTGTGAATGGACTCCCACCCAACAGCCATCAGCCACTTGCTACTTCTGATCACCACAACCTTTCCAATAACTTATGTTCAAATTCTTTCTTGAATGGTTTCAAATTATGATTAATTTTCCATCACCACAACCTTGATAAAAACTTATGCACAAAATTCAATAAAGAAGAATTTATGCACAAATTCTCTCTGGAATGATTTCAAATTTTGATATATTATTTTAGCTTATATTGTGTGGATGAAATTTGATGTTCCTTGTAGTTTCCTATCGCGTCATGGTATAGGGTAGGTGTGGCTCTGTTAACTCCCTCATATCCATTTAGATTCATAGATGTATTGATGGATATGAGGGAGGATGCTGACAAAGGTTGTGAAATTTGGCTTTACACCAGCCAATTGCATTTGCTTTAAAATTTCTAAAGACTTTTCAAGAAATCCATTTTGTGCATATCCTGCAATCATTGTAGTCCATGAGACCACATTTTGTGCATATCTTATGGGTTTTTGTCAGATGTATCAGTTGCAAGCACCCTGGAAGACTTATATAAAAAATACGGAAGCATAGACATGATGCCTAAACTCTTTTGTGCATATCCTACAGTTCTTTGAGGTATTTTGTCAAACAGTTCACGTGCCTTCTCTAGGCTTCCACATTTTGCATACATGTCTAGTAGGGTTGTTGCAACTACAACATCTATCAAAATTCCTCTCTTTTATGCTTTGATTTTTAGTTTATATTTAGTTAGTTCTTATTTCTGCTATGTAGGTGGCAAGGCGTACCAAGATATAAACCCAAATACCGAGGATGCAAAATATGTTATCAATGTTAAACAAATTGCCAAAGTGACTTATATTTACTTTTACTTCTACATTATACTACCTCTATTGTTGTAGATGCATCAAATGGTTGTAATTACATATTACATTGTATGGGTATTGTTGTAATTACATATCATTGTTTGTTTATGATCTCTTTTTGCTCTTTTTTTTTTCAGGTTGTATGACCAGTTTGAAGGAATATAATAGTAGTTGGAGCATTTATAAAGGTAGTTTGAGCATAAATATGACATATACATAGATACACAATTTTAATACAAATTTTGTACCCATTCACAAATTTTACCCATTTTGCACATTGAAATCAAAGACATACAAACCCATTTTACTTGCATACAATCATATAAGGTGCAAGTTTATTTCAAACAATTCTATACATCATGCCATACAAAATGTTTGACAAAAAATGCCAAGGTGAAGATGGCATACCTGGTTCAAGGTGACGAGACTGTTGCAAAAGGTGGCGGGGATGCCCTTTGCACGAAAAACTTTCAAACCCTACCACTGTTGTTGTCAGAAAATGACCGCCATGAAATGTGGCAATTTCATTCTTTTTGTTTTTAACTACATGATTTGGGTGAAACCATCTCACCCGATATTGACTCACCCAAAAATATCTTGCCACATATGTGCCACGCAATGTCCACATGTTTTCAAGTGAAACTTGCTCAAGCGAGTCAAACTCATGCAAAAATGATTCACTCTAAACTGGTTTGTTGGCCCAAAGTGTGACACAACTTTATGTTTTGTACCCCCCACTTGATCCAAATGTAGATAATAATCTAGCCCCTCCAGTGGGACCTACAGATGGAACATTTAAAGCCAACCAATACAGAGGACAAAATATGACAAACTCCAAATATGACATTATGGATTACTTAAAGAAAACTAAAGCCAATATGTCCATCCTAAATGTACTACAGGAGTGCCCAAATCAGAAAGAGGCCCTACTCAAGATCCTATAAGGAAAGGATCAGACCAAGCCAATACAGGTGAAAGCTGCAACTGATGATATATTGGCAACTTTGTACAAGGAAAATATATGTACACCATCATTTTTGTTCAGCCTTAGAATAGCTGGGAAAAATCTACACAACTGTTTAGTTGACTTTGGAGCTTCTAGTAATGTCATGCCTTATTATATATGCTAGAATCTCGACCTTACTCCCATTAATACCAACCGAAAGGTGGTTCAGTTAGATAAAACTGAGGTAAACATTGTGGGTGAAATCAAAGATGTTCACATATAACAATTGTCTGAACCTTGCATCCAAAGTCATATTGACATCCACAGGTGGTTGATATTCCTGAAGCCTATGGCATGTTATTAAGTAGAGACTGGACTAGGAGCTTGAATGACTATTTTACTACTAATTTCTCACACATGTGGACTCCCTAGAAAGGAAATTCTGAAACACTTGGTCAGTGAATATAATGCTCCTAATGAAGTGTGCTTTGTAGATGTGGATTTGAGAATTTATAGAGAAATCATGATAGGACTAATTGTTGAGAACCCAGATGAGTTCCTTTTACAGGAATTTATGCAAAATCTATCACATGATAATGAGTTATTAGGACTGTGATAGGTAAAAAATTAGGTTAATAAGATCAAGCATAGCCATAAAAACCTTGTTGCAAGTATGGGTTTAACCAATGTTGTCATTGATGTCAACATACTCATGTTGTATTAATGAGAAGGATTGGATGAGCGGTATGCTGAGGATATTGAAAAGTTAGTCTCGATCAGAAACAATGAAGAATAGTGATGACAACAAGGTAAAAGTCCAAGATAGGTTGCGGATCAGAGGATGTAGATTAAAGGGTCTGTAGATATGTGTCTTAAGATGTTCCAGTAGAGATTTTAGAGGTCTGCATGAATATATGAAGAAGTTATGGTAGTTCAAGTAAAACCGGTTCTGGCAGATGTTCAGTGGTGACAAAGTAATAAAGATAGGTCCGGTAAGATCTGGAAATGCATTCTCCAGTTCTGCAGATTTGAGGAAGTGTTGGGGAAGTCTGTGTGGTGTGTCAAATTGATTGGTTTCTGGTTTGAAGGTCTGGAAGTATCTATTCCTTTGTGACAGTAATGGCAGACTGTGTTCTTGAGGTTCTAGATGAAGGAGAGAAGGGTTTCAGTAAGTAGAGGAAGTGCGGATGTTCTTGGTGTTTTAGGCAAGCTTGTGGAGGTCCTTGGATCATGCTCAGTTTGTGTTTATGGTCCACATTAGAATTGGAGTCCCGAAAATGAAGAATAACTTCTGGATGATGATGTTCTTTCTATGACTGGCCGACCGGATGAATTATACATCTTGCGGATGTTCTTGTGGATGTGTGCCAACTTAGATGTTTGTTCCTAAGTTGATGTCATGTATAAATAAGGGATTGTGAAGTCATTTCAAAGCATGACTTGTGGAGATGAGTGTGTGGTAGCAAGGAGAAGAGTGAAAGGCAGAGCAGAAGGTTTGGGCTTAAATGGAACTAACTCAAGCATGGTGAAGATGCTATTTTCCAGGTCAAGTATGTGATACTTATTCTTTTGTAGACAGTGTGTCTCTTGTAGGCAGTGAGCCCTAATTGGCATGTGCCATTTTGTTCTTTCTATTATTCTAACAGAGAATACAATCTTGGGTTAATCACCCCGTGGTTTTTCCCTTAATCGGGTTTTCCACGTCACAATCTTGGTGTTTGTTGTGTGGATGTGTTTCTGCTCTTGATTAAATACATTAAGTTTCATGTTTGATTTATTGTTATACTACTAAGTGAATATAAGTGTTGAAAGTAAAGAAAGTTTTGGACAATTGATTCACCCCCCCTCTCAGTTGTCTGCTCCAAGTCTAACAATTGGTATCAGAGCTAAGTTCCTCTAAAAGGAGCTTAACCACTTGAGGAGATCCAGGATGTCGTCCTACAAGAAGGATAGTCTGAAGTTTGATGGAACTAACTTTACTCTTTGGAAAGGTTGCATGAAATGTCACTTGCAGTGTATGGGATTTGCGTACTGGTCTATGGTTACAAAAGCTTATGTACCTCCACAGGGTGGTCCAACAACCCTATATGAAATCACAGATGCTGAAACAATTTGCAGACCAAAGAGGCTCTTTTAAGCACATTATCTGACTCAAAACTCTCAAATGTTATTGATCTACCAACTGCCTTTGAGATCTTGAATAAACCGGAACTTTTGCATGAAGGAGACTAGTTTGTTAAATGTGCAAGGTTACATAGTCTAAAAGGGAAATTTAAAAAACTGAAGATGAGAGATGATGAAAATATTACCTCTTTTATGCCAAGAGTGAATGAGCTGGTTTGTGGCATTAGAAATGCAGGTGGAGTCCTGAGTGAAGATGAGATCATTGGCAAAGTTCTCAGATCCCTTCCTGATTCTTACAAAATCAAGGCTTTTGCAATTGAAGAATTTAGAGCTCATACAATAGTCACAAGAGACCAATTGGTTGGTAAGTTGGCTGCTTTTGAAATGGCCGAGTTTGGAGATGATCCTCCAAAGACTGAATCTGCATTCAAAGCCAGTGCCTCTGTAAAAGGGAAACAAAGGTTTGATCCAGGGGAAAATTCTTCAAGGAACCCATCATGGTATGAAAAAGCAAGAAAAGACTTGGATGAAGAAGAAGCTGAAACTACTCATCTTGAAGCCCTTATTGCAAAAAGACTGCCAAGAGGATCTGGTAAGTATGAAGGAAAATTACCTTTTAAATGTTTTAACTACAATAAAATTGGTCATTTTGCCTCAAGATGTCCGGAAAGATTTCCAAGACCAAATCTTAACAGACCAAGGTTTCAAAAGAATTGTTACTATGTTCATGAAGAAGATGATAATGAAGGAGTAATAGATGATGAATTAGAGATAGGAAACAAATCCGGTAATGAATGGGTGTTTATTGCCATCAAAGAAGAGGAACCAATACCCTCTATATCTGTCCATCTTAAAGTTGAAGAAAGAGCTCTGGTTGCCCAAGTTGAAACAAAGGATGATTGGGTCATTGACAGTGGATGCTCTCACCATATGACAGGTGACAAGAATAAGTTCTTAAAATTGGAAAATATGAAGGAGGAATTGTAAAGTTTGGAGATAATTCTGCTGGTAGGATCAGAGGTAGAGGAACTATTTCTCTTGATGGAAAGAACAAAACTAGTAATGTACTATATGTTGAAGGATTAAAGCACAATCTTCTCAGTGTTGGACAACTAGTGGACAAAGGCTATGATCTTAGATTTAGAAATAGAAAATGCAAGATCTTTGAAAGCTCCGGAACAGAGATTGCATCCAGTACTCAAACTAAAGGTAATATCTTCCACTTGGTTGGTAATGGTAAAAGTTGCTTATTTTCTCAAATTGATCAGAGTTGGTTATGGCATAGGAGGATGTGTCATGTAAATTTTGATAATATCATCAAGATAAGCAACACTCAGGCTATAAGAGACCTTCCAAAATTAGTGAAACCTACTAATAGCTTGTGCAAAGAATGTCAGTTGGGCAAATTAAGCAGAGTCACTTTCAAAAGTAAGGAATTGTCTTCTACCGAATTGTTGGACTTAGTTCATACTGATCTTTGTGGTTCGGCAAGAGTTAGGAGTGTCCAAGGTGATAGATACTTCATGTTGCTAATTGATGACTACTCCCGGATGATGTGGGTAACCTTTCTAAAAGAAAAATTAGAAGCACTTGAGAAATTCAAAATATTCAAGGCCATGGTGGAGAATGAAATCGGATTAAAATTGAAATGTCTGAGGTCTGATAGAGGTGGAGAATTCACATTCGATGAGTTCATAGACTTTTGTGAGAAAAATGGAATAAAGAGACAGTTGTCTGCCCCTAGAACTCCACAGCAGAATGAAGTAGTTGAGAGAAAGAACCAGACACCATCCAGGAAGCATCCAGGACCATGATGATGGAAGAAAATGTTCCTCAGATCTACTAGAGAGAAGCTGTCAGCACTGCAGTCTACACTCTCAATCGAGTTCAAATTAGAAATAATACCGGTAAGACTCCTTATGAACTTTGGTTTGGCATTACCCCCACTGTGAGATATTTCAGAGTCTTTGGTAGTAGATGTTACATTAAAAGGGATGAAGATCTAGGAAAGTTTGATGCTAGAAGTGATGAAGGAATATTCTTGGGTTACTCTACTCAAAGCAAAGTATACCAGTGTTACAATAAGAGAGTAAGAAAGATTGTAGAAAGTGTAAATGTGAAGGTTGATGAAGAAATTGAGAGACCCTCAAGAATTCATGAGTATGATGAAGATGATCAAAATGGTGTTCAGATTCAAAGTGCCCAAGCCTCTTCTGAGAAACCAAGTCAAGTTGATCCGGTAAGTCAGGAAGAAGAGTTATGTCTCAATGAGACTGATCAAGAATTAGAGATGCAAGAAACTCCCAAAGTTCCAAGGTATGTAACTCTAAACCACTCTAAAGATCATATCATAGGTGGAAAAAGCAAAGGAGTGCAAACAAGGAGGAGAATTGCTCAAAATTCAGATGAATATTGTCTAATTTCAAAGATTGAACCTAAGATAGTGAGTGAAGCTTGCAATTATGAAAATTGGTCAAAAGCAATGGAGGAAGAACTAATGCAAATTGAGAAAAATCATACTTGGGATCTTGTTCCTAGACCTAGAAGCAAGAATGTGATTGGAACCAAATGGGTCTTTCGGAACAAACTGGATGAAGCTGGTGAAGTAATGAGAAATAAAGCTAGATTGGTCTGCAAGGTTTACTCTCAGATTGAAGGAGTTGATTTTGAAGAGACTTTTGCTCTGGTGGCAAGAATTGAAGCAGTCAGATTATTTCTTGCATTTGCTGCCTTCAAGGAATTCAAGGTGTATCAGATGGATGTCAAATATGCCTTCCTAAATGGTAACTTGGAAGAAGAGGTGTACATTAAGCAACTGGATGGATTTCAATTCTCTAATCATGGTGACATGGTCTGCAAATTGAAAAAGGCACTGTATGGACTGAAGTAAGCCCCAAGAGCCTGGTATGAAAGATTGGATAAACATCTCTTGAAGATTGGTTTTAACAAAGGTACTGCTGATAGTAATTTGTATTTCAAAATTGATCATGAAAATATCTTAATTGTTGAAATATTTGTTGATGATATCATTTTTGGAGGAAGAGATAGTTTGTACAAAACTTTTGCAAGTCAAATGAAAAGTGAGTTTGAGATGTCCATGCTTGGAGAAATCAATTTCTTTTTAGGTCTACAAATTACTCAAACAAAGAAAGGAATCTTCATTTCTTAGTCAAAATATGTGAAAGAATTGTTGAGGAAATTTGGGATGGAAGACTCAAAGCCAATGAACACTCCAATGGCAACCGGATGCAAGTTGAGCAAAGATGATGACTCTCCCAAGGTTGATCAGACAAAATATAGGTCTATGATTAGAGGACTGTTGTATCTCACTCAAACTAGACCAGATATTATGCAGGCTGTTAGTCTTGTTGCTAGATTCCAAGCTAATCCTAGAGAATCTCATGTTATGACAATCAAGAAGATTTTTAGATATCTAAAGGGGACAGTTGAGTATGGTTTGTGGTATCCTAGAGATCATGATTTCTCTCTTCATGCATATACAGATGTTGATTGGGCAGGAGATGTGGATGACCGGAAGAGTACCAGTGGTGGAGCATTCTTTTTAGGGAAGAGATTGGTTTCTTGGTTAAGCAAGAAACAAGAAGCAATATCTCTGTCCACTGCAGAAGCAGAATATATTGCTACAGCAGGAAGTTGTACTCAAGTTTTTGTGGATGAAACAGATGTTAAGAGACATCAGAGTAGAGTATGAGGAGCCCATCACAATTTTTTGTGATAATTCAAGTGCAATAAACATATCCAAGAATCCGGTGTTGCATTCAAAGACCAAACATATATCCATCAAGTTTCACTTATTGAGAGAGCAAGTGAACAAGAATGAAGTCAGATTGGAGTTTGTGCCTTCAAAGGATCAAATTGCAGACATCTTTACTAAACCTCTACCTAAGGACTCTTTTGAGTATCTCAAGGAGAAGTTAGGGGTTATTGCCCCTTCAGTGGTGAACTAAGGTGTACTGATGTGCATCAGTCTGGTGGATTTCACAGTCACATCTTGTGGTCCGGACTGATGATGGGGAGCTGCTACTGAGGGGGAGCAGCAGGCATGGTTCTGAAATAGTGAAAATTGCAAGTATGTGCCCTTTGCCATTGATGTCAAAGGGGGAGAGAAAACATGTGAAAAACAAGTTGTTGCTGATCAAAGGGGGAGCAACAAAGGAAGAGAAGACATGTGAATGGTTGTTGCTGTTAGGGGGAGTTGTGACAGTAAAGAGATTTTCTTGTCATGATGGTTAAAATAGTTTTTCACATCATATGTTGCCATCAATGACAAAGGGGGAGATTGTTACAAGTATGGGTTTAACCGATGTTGTCATTGATGTCAACATACTCATGTTGCATTAATGAGAAGGATTGGATGAGCTGTATGCTGAGGATATTGAGAAAGTTAGTCTCAATCAGGAACAGTGAAGAACAGTGATGACAACAAGGTAAAAGTCCAAGATAGGTTGTGGATCAGAGGATGTGGATTAAAGGGTTTATAGATATGTGTCTTAAGATGTTCCAGTAGAGCTTTCAGAGGTCCACATGAAGATATGAAGAAGTTATGGTAGTTCAAGTAAAACTGGTTTCGACAGATGTTCAGTGGTGACAGAGTAATACAGATAGGTCTGGTAAGATCCAGAAATGCATTCTCTAGTTCTGCGGATTTAAGGAAGTGTTGGGGAAGTCTGTGTGGTGTGTCAACTCAATTGGTTCGTGGTTTGAAGGTCCGGAAGTATCTATTCCTTTGTGACAGTAATGGCAGATTGTGTTCTTGAGGTTCCGGATGAAGGAGAGAAGGGTTTTAGTAAGTAGAGGAAGTGCGGATGTTCTTGGTGTTTCAGGCAAGCTTGTGGGGGTCCTTGGATCATGCTCAGTTTGTGTTTATGGTCCGCATTAGAATTAGAGTCCCAGAAATGAAGAATAACTTCTGGATGATGATGTTCTTTCTGTGACTGGCCAACCGGATGAATTATACATCTTGCGGATGTTCTTGTGCATGTGTGCCGACTTAGATGTTTGTTCCTAAGTTGATGTCATGTATAAATAAGGGATTGCGAAGTCATTTCAAAGCATGACTTGTGGAGATGAGTGTGTGGTAGCAAGGAGAAGAGCGAAAGGCAGAGTAGAAGGTTTGGGTCTAAATGGAACTGACTCAAGCATGGTGAAGATGCTATTTTCTAGTTCAAGTATGTGATACTTATTCTTTTGTAGACAGTGTGTCTCTTGTAGGCAGTGAGCCTCTTGTGAGCAGTGTACTCGGGCAGTGAGCCCTAATTGGCATGTGCCATTTTGTTCTTTCTATTCTTCTAATAGAGAATACAATCTTAGGTTAATCACCCTATGGTTTTTCCCTTAACCAGGTTTTCCACGTCAAAATCTTGGTGTCTCTTATGTGGATGTGTTTCTGCTCTTGATTAAATACATTAAGTTTCATGTTTGATTTATTGTTATACTGCTAAGTGAATATAAGTGTTGAAAGTAAAGAAAATTTTGGACAACTGATTCACCCCCCCTCTCAGTTGTCTGCTCCAAGTCTAACAAACCTAACCCTACCATCATCAAAGCATCTAATCTAAATGAAATCAAAGAGTAATGCAATTCAAGCACAACATCACCTAGATTGTGTGATTCCTTGTTTATGATGTGGATTGCTTGTTTAACAATGAACAATTATGAAGATAAAAGCTGCCATGATGGATAATAATGATAAAGGTTAATGGATGCTATGGATGCTCAAATGCTCAATATGCTCAAGATGATAATGTAGACGCTATATGAATCTTGGATAGATGTAGTATGGAATGAGAGGGTGTTTATATAGAATTCAACCAAAATCAATCAACGGTGGAGATTTAGAGGCTATGTGAATGGCTAAGATTGAAAGATAGACATAGGTGAATGTGAAGATGATAAGTGGCGGGAAGATAGGGCTCATGTGTGCTTGTGTACATAAAAAAATACTACATGTGAAAGATATTAAATAAAAGGATGTAGTACCACTTATCTTTTTAAATGAAAGGGGCACATATGTCAACTCATGAGATAGATGATAAGATAAATTAATTAAATAAATACAATTTATTTAATTAATTGAAAATTTAGCTTATGAAAGGAATCTTTAATTAAATAAATAAGATTTATTTAATTAAAAATAGAAGAATGAAGATAATTAAATAATTGAAGATTACTTAATTATAGTTTAGAGGAAATAGCAAATGAATTAATTAAATAAATATAAATTTATTTAATTAATAGAAGAAATATGTATGTTAGGGATATTGCTCAAATGTGTTAGACAAATGCAGATGTGTGATAATGCAATATTTGAATGTTAATGATATTGAGGCGATTTTGGGTGTCTACATTTTGACCCTCTTTGATACAATGTTCGTTAGAGCGTTGTGTCAAAGAAGATATGATGTTTCGCTTGATAAACAAAGCTATGCCCCAGTGTAATTAGTAGGTGATGCCCCCTCGAGAGGTAAGCTAGGCTAACCAGGAAGGGTGGGTTGGCTCGTGATAGATGAAGGGCTAGAAACAAGGTTGACATGAAGAAAACTAGGTTTGGGTGGGAGAAAATGGGATGAAGCAGCTGAAAAGAGGCTTTGGCATGGAAGAATTAGGGTTTGGATAGGGCTATAAGTAGGTTCTGCAATGGCAAATAGGCGCATTTGTGTTCATTTGTGTGCAGAAACTATAGAGATCTAGAACTCCTTATAGGTGTTATGCAACAAGAGGGTGAGAGCTATCAGGATGGTGATTCCACACAGAGATCATTGTGCTAAGCGAGTGAGGACAAATGGGTGACCATAGGGATTAGGTGTACCAGTATGTATTGAAACTTTTGCTAAAAGTGTGATTTTGATAGGCTAGAAGCGTCATAAATGCATACACTTCACCAGAAGCGACTAGGTCTTAGGATAGACAGTGTAGGTCACTTGTGTAGGAAGATAGGTCGCTATTGGTAGTTGAAATCACGTATAGGCACGGCTTGGTTGCTTCTGGGAAAACTAGGTTGCATCCAGTTGGCTAGCAATAAGATAAGGCTAAATGTGCATATGGATCGAAACGAGTTGCATATGGGTAAACAGTAGGCGCATATAAGGGTTAAGCTCGCTTAGAAAGAATAAGTGCTCGCATATGGTAGATAGCTCACTTATAGGCTAAGGTGGAGCGCATAGGAAGTTAGGCTCACATGTAGGCCAACAGTGAGTGCGTATGCATAATAGATCGCTTATGAAAAAGATAGACACATGGTAAAAGGGATTGCTTTTGATCAATAGATAGACGCATGTACAAAACTGAACCGCTTATGGTAGTTAGAAGCTAGGAAAGCAATAAATGGTTAAATTTTTTATAGTATTGAACTAGCACAAGGGACTAACATGATGAATGGAATGATGCAAGACATACTACCGCCATTGTTATCACGAGAGCCACATCCTAGGGATTTGCGATTGGTGCGATTGCTGGATGTAGAGGAGCAGCTAGTGTTAGAGATCCTCAGATTAGAGCATGTGTCGGGATTGGAGCCAGTGTAGGCACATCGAGGACTGATGACGGCGATGGTGGAGCGATGGATGAGTGAGCATAGGGCTTTCTTGTTGCTGACGAGAGGGGCGACGATCACGCTGGAGGATGTGTTTCGGATACTGCTAATTCTGATAGATGGAGACCAAGTTGATTACGATCTCGACTTGGGTCTAGTTGCATTTAGGAGATTATTTAGGACACCAGACATTGGAGTAGAAGGCTCAGAGATCCTGATGGTGAGGATGGAGGAGCTATGTGACAAGTTGCAGAGAGTAGTAGTGGCTATCATCAGATAGCTGGTGGGAGATAGGCAAACTAGAGGCTTTCCAGTAGGATGGGGGATAGTGATGGAGGGGATGTTCTCTTATGGCATGAGATATGTGTGGATGGAGTGTGTGTTGGGACAGCTCTATCATTACCTGCATGATTGCGCATATATGTTCAGAGCTAGTATGTCGGCAGAGGTTACAGTTTTACATGTATGGGCGTATTAGCACATCCCAGTGACGAGGCCAGATGGATGGGTGGCAAGAGCTATAGGGGAGCCTTATGCTAGGATGTATAGAGGAGCTTTGACATACCAACAGCGTTGAGGAGTGGTATACTAGAGGAGGAGATTAGATGAGGTGGATAGCTTTGTATGGAGGCCATGGCTTGGATGTGAGAGATGGGAGGAGGATGATGCTGAGCTTGTCTATGCGAGGCAGGTGAGATACATTTTTGGACACGGCATATATATTATAGAGTGTTATTTGGTAGAGAGAGTTTTGAGACAGTTCAGGTTGGCACAGGTAGTACCAGTTGGTGATGCTATTTTTGGGAGGACTAGACAGGAGGTGTTTGATTGGGGACCAGAGGTTGTGGTTGAGACGGCTTTGGCAGAGAGAGATGGGCTACAACCAATAGTATGGCAGTGGGGACAGGGTCCTGTAGATCCAGGGATGCTACCAGACTCTGATGCTTACTGGGTGACAACTAGATCGACTCAATTGACACGAGTTGGAGAGATTGGGGAGATAGGGATGGAGAGACCGGTTAGGAGGAGGCAACAACGGGCTCCACCAGCGCAAGCTATTGTGCTAGCAGTGCCAGGGATACAGATGCCAGGATAGCCTTAGATACTTGCACAGCCTTAGGGGCAGATATTGGTGGGTGATGACATCAGGATTATGCAGCTGCGGAGGTAGATTAGAGAGGAGAGGAGATGGAGGCAATGAGCACAAATGAGGTTGAGGAGAGTGGAGATATACAAACATTAGGTAGTGATTGGCATACGGCATGCGAGAGCTCAGGCACATACTTACCAGGCTCAGTTACAGTGGAGAGCATAGGCTAGGGATGGACATGATGATGGTACACTGGCAAGGGTGACAGGAAAGAGGGATGCAACTAGACAGAGTGAGCAGATGATGAGGATAGAGCGTGATACAGCTATACAGTAGGTGCAGGCTATGAGAGCAAAGAGAGATGGTCTGCGACCAGAGAGAGATATGGATGTGCAGTAGTTGCAGGGGATGACTAGTGAGCGAGACAGAGCAGTGACTGCACTAGGGATAGATGGGGCAATGATGTACTTGGCTACACATTTGACACAGGTACAAGTAGAGTTGCAGAGAGTACAGGCTGAGGTTGAGTACTACAGAGGCTTATATTATGGGGTTGTGCTAGCAGAGCAGAGGCAACCTAGCTTCAAGAGCAGGTCAGGGGCTTTAGGTTCACGAAGGTTAGGTGGATCTCGATCAATAGCCTCAATGATGGGGCCACTAAGAGATAGAGGACCAAGTACAGGACCCAGTGGTGGTGGTTAGGGCGATGGAGCTACTAGTAGTCACTAGGGCTACCTTGTTTATATTGTATCATGATGAGGCCTAGAGCCGATTGTATATACATTCTTTTATGGCTCAACTTGTATATGTAGACACTTGTATATTGACACATGTATATATATATGATGGAGTATTGGTGATCTATATGATGTTGTAGTGAATGCACTTGTTGGTATTATGATGGTTATGCATGTTGTATTTGTATGTTCATGGATTATTTTCGGATGTTTATGCAAATGACATGTATGGAAATGGTATGATAATGCAAATATGTAAATGGTAATGATATGATATGGATGTATGCATATAGATAGATGGTAATGAGATGATATATGATGGACTTATGTATGTCTAACACACTTGTTTTGCAGGATAAGAGATGTGGACAAAGACGATGGAAATGATTGATCTTGGCTGAGTTCTATATAGGAAAAATAATAGGATGAATAGATGGGATGATGGGCAACATTTTAAGTAATTGCTCAAAAATGAGAAGAAATGCAATCCTTATGTTTGATATAGCATGTGGATGTTATGCACCAGGGTATAGAGGACCAAGGTGTCGAGATATCCAATGCAGGACTAACATGTTACAATCTTGTTTGAACACATGAGGTCAAGATGTTGAACCAACATGCACAAGATATGAATAACAGCTAGTGTTGTGAGATGGACTTTGATGCTACAAGGAATGGTTTGAGCTATCTCCACTACACATAGTGATAGCTTGCTAGTTATATATATGGAGCTAGTCTTAACATAGAATAGTCTCAAGTGCATAAGAGACTGTTTAGTTTCTCAGATGCTAGAGATATTGATATGTAAGATACTAATCCCAACACGTACAAGATACCAATACGCTTATGAAGAGAATAAGATCATCCCACAAACACGACATACGAAAGCAATATGACCATGTCCCATTCCTTACATTATCACAACATACCAAGATGTAGATAGATCAAGGTAGTCTTGATTAGGCATAGAAAAGGGACAAAAGATATTGTCATCATGTTCTCTTGCCAAATTTAGGTGCTCTTGGATGGATTTAAGCTAGTACCTTGTTGAGAGGAAAGCTGCATCCTATTGAAGGCTAAAGATGTTGATAAACTGATGTAGCAAACGTTGGCTTAAGGCATGTGGACTTTCGGCTTATTCTTGATTGGTTAAAGTGCTTGAGCTTTCAGTATACACATAGTTTGCTTCCTGCTTGAGCTGATCAAAGAGAAGAAGGTGAAAGATGAGAGAAGATGAAGAAGATGGGGTGGATCATCTGTGCTTGAGTACTGGAAACTTCCTTCATATTCCAAACTACCTACATACCCTGTATCCACGGGATCAAAGCACATTTACGATGAAGATGAGACATGTTGAATATGTAGTTCTAGGTTTTTATTAATGATGTGAGTGATGAAAGATAGAAAAATGTGAAATGAAAGATTGAAGGATGATTAGAAGAAAGATGGAAGATGGATGATGAAAGAAGGGGATATCGTCTTAGCCTGAATTAGAGTGCCTCCTTCACATCTCAGATTGCCTACATACCTTGAATCCATGGGATCAAGGCTTTAATGATAGAGCTAGGATGTAGTTCTTGCTTATTATGCTGGTGAGGTGATGTCTTGTGATTTTTGGATGTCAGATGAGCGTGAATTGATTGAAAAGATATGAAGCCTGGTTCCAAAATGTTTGGTCACATTTGGATGAACGCTATGGTTGAAGTTTGTTGTGTTGTGAGCTAAAATGTTTGATGTGTTATGAGCTAGAGATGATGGTATCCACTTCCAAATGAGACTCAATAAGATGCCCCTAGTGTGGGATGAGATTTACGATGAAGGAGTGAGGATGGAGAAACCATGCAGTCAAGATGCTAAGGTGCCCAGGATATAGTTATCGCAACAATGTCTCAAGTATGATAGCTAGCATTAATAGAGACGAAGGTGAAAAAAGGCTATTTATTGTGATGAAATATGGATTATGATATGGACTATGTTGGATGAGATGGCGAAGTATGGTAGGATGAGTGATGATCAAAAGAACCAAGCAGACGATGGAAGTTGGTCATTACATATAGCACCTGTTTGCTAGGTTTTCACTATGGTACTTACCCAAGGCACATGTTTACCAGGTTTTCACTAGAGGGTGGATTATTTATTTTAGACTATTATATTTTTTGTTATCCAAAGTGCCACAAAGTGGTTTTCACTATTGGATGGATTTTTTTTTTGGAATAACTAATTACACATGGCGCCTGTTTGCCAGGTTTTCACTAAGGTAATAAATAGGAGGGACTCAAGTGTCTAGTTCAATGGATGTTGGTTGTCCCATTAGAGATGGATGTCATTGCACATGCCATGTCATTATGCTTCAAGATGTTGGTACGGGTTTGCATGGATGGGAGATGGATTAGGTAAGATAGTGGATTTGGATGTGGATTATGGAAGGCTTATGCAAAAGCATGGACCATAGGAAGGTGATAGGGTAGATATATAGGATGATGGATGAAGGATGGAGGTATGGAGGTATGTGAAAATGTGGGATGGAGTGAAACCATAACCAACGGTTGCACACACCACTAAACAGTAAAGCTTTAGATAGAAAGGATAGTGTAGGGAGTGAAAGAGATGCTTGCTTAGGGGATGGGTGATGGAGTGCTTTAGGAATCCATAGATACTTAATGTTTTTATGGTTTTTTCTTTGCTTGTGGTATTTTTAAATGGAATGGGATGGAAATGAAAGAAAATGATTGGGATTCTTGAGGGATGGATAAGGATGCCTCAATTGGTTGGCTTGCTTGTTTGTTTAGGGACCTAGATGCTTTTGGTCGTAGGCTCTTCTTGTGGATTTATAGGCTCAGCTAGCTTTTTAGATGTGCTAGGTTGTGATTCTTTGCTTTGATGCCCTAAGGCATGAGAATCTTTAGGATTCTTGATAGGATTTTTATCTTTAGAAGTAGAGGCATCCAAATTTATATTTTTGAATCCCATGGATTTGATGGAAGAGGGGTTGGCAAAATGAGTGGAAGCTTTATGCTTAGACTGTATGTGCATTTGTTGGTCATGATTAGGAATGTAATGGTGATGATAACGGGATAATTAGATGTTGGTAGTAAGGGAGGTGAGGAAAATGGAGGGATATTTGGAGTTGGAAGTAGTGGAGGTAAATTAGATGGTGGAAGATGTATGGTCACATGCTTTTACAAGTTATATGATGATGGAAGTGGAGGATATGGAGGTAAAGTTAATGGTGGGAGTTTAGGAGTGGAAAGAAACATAGGTAGATTAGATGGTGGAAGATGTACAGTCACATGCTTATGGAGTTTAGAATGGGGTTTGTGATAGGAAATGGTGGACTTAGGATGGATGGAGGATTTACCAACATCTTTAGCTTGGGGAGGCATGTGTTTGACACTGGGACTAAGAGTGCTTGGAGAACTAGACTTGATTTCCTTATTAGATGGAGATGAAGGGGTTGCAGAAAGCATGAAGATGGAGGATCCTAGAAAAGGTCAGTGATATGAAGGGAGTCATCGCTGGTATCAGTATTAGAAGTCTCTCTTATTGAAGAAGATCCAGCTTCTATATCAGAAATGGATATGGATGAAGGTTCTTGCAATGTGTATTCACCAAGGACATGTTTGGTGTACTTGATATGGAGGTTAGAAGGGGTTTTTCTAGATGATGGCTTGAGTATATAGGATGAATCTACATAGGATGAAGAAGGATATGCCTCGGTGTTGATAGGGATGTAGTTTGGGCTCTGATATTATGCTTGGAAGGCATGACAAAATTCAAAGGGATTGGGATCAGCTTGGATAGTAACTTCAACATCGTTGTGTGGGAATTTAAGGCATTGATGGTATGTGGAGGGAACTACCTTGAGGGCATCTATCCATGGACGACCAAGGATAATGTTATAAGGAAGATCAATATCAAGGACCTCACAATAGATTTCTGTAGTGATCGGCCCAACTTGGATGGGCAAGAAAATAATTCCTTATGTATCTCTCTCGGCATCATCATATGCTCTAATAGTAATAACCTTGGAGGTGTCAACATCTTTCTTAGAATATCCTAGTTGTTTTATCAATTTCAAAGAACATATATTAAGACTAGCTCCACCATCTACCAAGATTTGTTTGATACGGCGTTGTTTGACAAACACTTCAATGTGGAGGGATTCAATATGTAAAGGATGGATGGAGGGCTAAAGATCTTTGTCAGAAAAGGTTAAATGACAAGGGGCTCTAATTCTAGTGACCATAGATTGGAATTGTAAGATATCAATATCATTGGGCACCGAAGATTCTTGTAGAGCTTTGTCAAGGATAGCTTTATGAGCAGGAGATATGCAAAGCAACTCAAGAATGGATATGTGCGCGGGTGTTTTTCCAAGGTGATCCAAGATATTATAATTAGAGAATGGTTGAGGAGGGTGAACAGGTGCTCCTTGAATAGTAATACGACCTCTTCTAGTGGTTACAGTGCAATCAGGTGCTTTAACTTGGATAGTAATGGTAGAAATGCGAGCATGGTCAATGTGGCCAATGGTAGATGATTCATAGGTATACTGAATGGCATTTCTAGCATGAGGGTTACTTGTTTTGTCATGAGATGGAAGTGGATTCTTGAAAGTCTCTAGATCATAGTTCGATGTTGATTGTTGTGTAGGTTGAGTTGTTGTAGGTGTGACCTTGATAAACCTTGATCAATGCAATCTTGGATGACATGTTTTAAGCGCATACAAGCATTGGTTTTGTGTCCTTTAACTCTATGGAAATTGTAATACTCATTTTCTTTGTACCGAGGAGATTTGAAGAGCGGTTCACCATTGGGTGGTGCATCTGACAAGATAATATCACCTGCTTAGAGAAGCTTTTGAAAGATAACTTCCATGGGTTCTGCTAATGGTGTAAATTATTGACGCAAATTGGAAGTTTGGCATTGTCGCATTCGTTGAAAAGGTTGTGTTGTTGTAGAAGAAGCTTGGATGTTGATAGGAGATTTTATATTCTAGATATGCTTTGCATCGACAACACCATCATTGACAATATTCTTGATTTTGTTCTAAAAGCGAGACTTATCGTTAGATTTTTGAGGATAGTCTTTGTTATCGCAAAATATTTTGATAGTTCCTTTAGCAATTAAGACTCATTCAATGATGGTTCCTTTGGAAATAAGTTCATCAAAGGTGCTAGTACTTTGCAATTGTAGTTGGAATGATAGCTCGGGATGAAGATTTTGAACAAAGCTATCGAGTTGTTGCTTCTCAAGGATTTCCCATGATAGTTTGCTAGCCATATTATGCCATCATTGAGTAAATGAAGAAAAAGCTTCACCATTGTGTTGTTTATTGTTGACAAGGTCATTCATGTCTATCTCATGGTCAATGTTGAAAGCAAAGTGTGAGTGAAACTTATTGGCTAACTTCGAAAGACTTAATTCCTGAAGGTAAATGAGAGAACCATTCAAGAGCTTGTCCTGCTAAGCTTCGAGGAAATAGTCTCAAAAGATATGTATCATCATAAGCAACATCGAGACATGCCACAAAGAATGCTCTAAGATGGTCTTCTGGGTTTCCTTTGCCCTTGTACTTGTCAAATTGTGGAATTTCAAAGTGTGGTGGAAAAGGTATCATATGAAGAGACTTGTCAAATGGATAAGCGCATATGTTGTCTAGAGAGAGTCTCTTCTTGCCTTGTCCTACCGCTTGGTTAATCATTTGTTAAACATCTGCTAAAGATAATTGCCATTGTTGCAAAGGGGATGGAACATGATATGGTGTATATTGAGGTTGCTGTTGTGGGATATATGGATCCATGACCATTTGTTGGGGTTGCGTACTCACAATATATGTCAAAGGATTGGGATGTGACACATATGTACTTGAGGATTGCTATCCTTGAGGCACAAGTGGTGTTTGAATATATTGGGATGATTGGGCACCAAGATTTTGCATCACATGCGAAGTAGAAGATGGATTGACATTAGTTAATGGTTAGGAAGTTGGAGTTGGATTTGTGACATGGTAAGTGATGGAAGGATTGGTAGATGTGAAAGAAGGATGGACACTTGGGTTGGTATTTTGGACAACATGGGGATTGGTATGCATCATGTATTGGGTGACAATAGGCAAGCCTTAGGTGGCATAAGATGGATTGATGGTGTGTGAAGGATTGGAAGAGTATGATGGAATGGATATAAGTTGCTCAACATAAGTGACTGTAGAGCTAGGATTAGCTTGAGAAATGATAGGAGGGTCACTCATATCAATAAGACTAACATTGGGATTATATGGTGTAGTGGAAGGATTAGTAGAGATGGTAGAAAGCATATTAGCAGTTGGTATATGGGATATGGTAGATTGCGATGGTTGTGAAGCTTGAAGTATTGGTTGTGTTGGTATAGTTGAGAGGCTTGCACATTATGAGACATAGGGATAGCTTGTGATGTTTGGGAAGGTTGCGCTTGGGCCACATGGACAGCTTGTGTTGTTTGAGGCATGGATACAGTCATGGTAGGCGGAGGAATATGTTGAGGAACATGAAAAGGTGGAATGTTCAGATTCTGTGACATGAAAGGGAGCACATTAGTTGGCCCTATCAAAGGTTCTAGAGTGTGCTCCGAGCATGGTAGATCAAATGAAGTAGCAATAGGTAATGAAGAATATGTGTTGGAAGATGGAGCTTGTGAGATGATGGGAGATGATGTGACTATAGTGGATGGTCCCTTTGCAACAACAGTGGGAGTGTTTGGATCTTGCTCTTTGATAGCGGATATGTCAAAATCTCTTGGTAGTTTAGCACCCATGCGAGAAAGTTGCAAGAAGTAGTGATTAGGCTCAGATATAATAAGTCTCTCAACTTGATCCCACACATGGGTATCCTAAAATTCTGATGGGTCATCTTGAGATTGTTCTTCAAAAGTCTCAAAAGCTGTTGGAGGTGGCATTTGTTGTGAGGATAATTCTCTAAGGGTATACCCATGAGGTGTAAACATATGAGGAGGCATACCAGTCATGAATTGAGTTACATCCTTAAGAGGTGTCGATCTAAGTTGTTGCATCTCAGCTTGCAATTTGGCTTCCATTTCAGCTCTATATTTAGCTTCCATTTTAGCTCTATATTGACTCCTAGTTTGAGGCATGATGTTGATGTTGAAAATTGAAGCTTAGCTTGTCAAAGTTCTGAGACCCAAAAGATGATGGTTTGCTAGTTGGTTTGCTTGGGTTGATGTGTTGTTTTGCTTGGTTGTTGATTTGTTGTTGGCTAGTTTTCTTTAGTTGATGATTTGTTGTTGGCTGGTTTCCCTAGAGAATAGCTCACACAGTCAAGGGAAAAGTTGTTTGCTAAAGATTGCTATGTTGTTGATGTTTGCTGAAGCTAAAGATGATGTTTTGCTGATGGATCAAAATGACTGATTTGATGTTTGGTTTGTTGGTTTGGGATCTCAAAAAGATGAAAAGCTCATGAAATGCAATTGATTAGTAAGCTCAAAACAAGGAGACAAAGTCCAAGTATCTGCTAATGATCAGAGACAAGTCTGAAAGCTAATACTAAAGCTGAGCAAGCTGGATTTGTGGCTAATTTGACTGAGTTAAGAAGATTTACTAGTATTAGACCACAGGCAACAAGTGATAGTTCATATGTGACTCAGAGATTACTGAAGGCGACTGGTAATAGCTCAAATGCAGACTAGTTTAGGTTCTGACATAGATTACAGCGTTAACCAAAGGTGATCCAAATGTTCAGAGGCAATAATTGTTAACTGAAAAAGTGATTTACTGCTGATTGGAAGTGACTCAGGTCAAGCTAAAGGTGGAAGACTGTTGTTTAAAAATGACCCAGTTCAGAGCAAAGGTGATTGACTGCTGTTTAAATACAAGCTGATTCAATTAAGAGGTGATAGACTACTGTTCAAATGCAACTTTGTTTATACAAAGGTGATTAACTGTTGTTCAGAGGCGATTTAGTTTGGGTAAAAAGCTAATAACTGCAGCTTTAAAGTGATTCTGTTGTCTATATGCAGGCAATTTAGGCTTAAAAGTGACTGTTTTTGTCAGGAAAGATGTCTGATTTGTGCTTTTTTGACAAGAAAATAGTAATTTTAGTCACTCACACTCACAACAATCTCAAACTTGTACAACCTAGGCTAGAAAGGACTGTATTCATTGAATCCCCTGGCCATGCTTATTCAAAGCAGATAGCTTCAGGATCTTGGTAGCATTGGCTCCCCTCCATGGCACTCACTTCTCACGCATACCAAGATCTGGGTTTCCTGTAAGACTTGTCCCCCCACCAAACCTTAGGATTGTCCCTTCTATCACTTCTAAGAACCACGTGAATCAGGGCCACTTCAAAGTCCCACCTTTTGCATCAACAAATAGAAGGTTTTTGGCTACTACACAAAGTTGCTAATAAGGGCATCCGTTCGGGTGGCTATACATGCGGTAGCGCTACTCTCCGTTGCGAAGTCTCCCAGCCTACAAGGGTTATGCCTTGGAAGGTTTTGGAGGAGGTTGGCTATTAGTATAACGCAACAACATCTATTTTTTGTGGCTTTCGACACAAACACTTTTCTTATATAGCGGTTCGGAAGGACTTGGCTTTAGCCCGTTACTGCTTGGGTCGTTTCCCTTCTCACACCAGGAAGGTAGGCCCTCTAAAGATAATAACAAATTCTCATGCACACAAGGTCCATTTGATAGGCAAGGGGAGAGAATACTTTGTTATTAAATTTGGGTTACAATCAATCACATGTAAGCAATCAAAAAAGATAAATCAAGCATGGAGCAAGCAATGATTCATTTTAAGCACCGAGCCCAAATGTTCCTAATTTAGTGAAAAATCACAAGTCTTGGACTGATCAGATCTACAATAGATATGTCAGTAGTTTGATAACCTCCTTTTCTTGGACAAATTGATAAGATGCTACACAAATACCCAATTAGTATCCAAGAAAACAAACTACAAATTCTACAGACTGAAAGTGCATAGTTTACCAGAGGTGATTTACTGTTCATTAATAGTGATCTCTGTTTCAGTCATAGGTGAATTATTGTAGATTAAAAGTGATCTTGAAAACTCTAGATATGAATTGTTTAGCCTCAAAAGTGACATGAAATAGAATAAAGTGGTTGGTATAGGCTCATACGTGACCTGGATCTGCAACAGAGACAATACGCAACAAATTCCCTAATTCTGTAGAAAGTGATTCAATTATCTAAAAGCGGCCACTGTAAGATCAAAAGTAATGAGATTTAATGTAAAGGTGACCACTGTTAGTCTAAAAATGATGCAGAATAAACAAAAAGTTATTACTGTCTGCTTATAAGCAATCAAAAAATGGCTGAAGGTAGTAGATGTCAGTGCAGAAGCAACACGAATGTGCAGACAGTGACAGGTTTTTGCTCAAAAGCGATAGAAACTTGCTATAAGCGCTCGAAAAAATCTGATCTTCATAAAAACAACTTCAAATAGCAAAGTTAATCAAGGACGTGGGTCCCACCGGGCATGCCAAAATCTGATAGGTAAAAAATCAGGTTAATAAGATCAAGCATAGCCATGAAAACTTAACCCTACCATCATCAAAGAATCTAATCTAAATGAAATCAAAGAGTAATGCAATTCAAGCACAACATCACCTAGATTGTGTGATTCCTTGTTTATGATGTGGATTTCTTCTTCAACAATGAACAATTATGAAGATAAAAGCTACATGATGGATGAATGATAAAAGCTCAATGGATGCTATGAATTCTCAAATGCTCAATATGCTCAAGATGATAATGTGGATGCTATATGAATGCTAGATAGATGTAGGATGGAATGAGAGGGTGTTTATATAGAACTCAACCAAAATCAATCAATGGTGGAGATTTGGAGGCTATGTGAATGGCTAAGATTGAAAGATAGACATAGGTGAATGTGAAGATGACAAGTGGTGGGAAGATAGGGCTCATGTGTACTTGTGTACATAAAAAAGTACATGTGAAAGATATTATATAAAAGGATGTAGTACCACTTATCTTTTTAAATGAAAGGTGTAAACATGTTGGCTCATGAGATAAATGATAAGATAAATTAATTAAATAAATACAATTTATTTAATTAATTGGAAAGTTGTCTTATGAAAGGAATCTTTAATTAAATAAATAAGATTTATTTAATTAAAAATAGAAGAATGAAGATAATTAAATAATTGAAGATTACTTAATTATAGTTTAGAGGAAATAGCTAATGAATTAATTAAATAAATATAAATTTATTTAATTAATAGAAGAAATATGTATGTTAGGGATATTGCTCAAATGTGTTAGACAAATGCAGATGTGTGATAATGCGATATTTGAATGTTAATGATATTGAGGCAATTTTGGGTGTCTACAAGGACTATAGACACAAACAACAGAGCTCTTACTTCCATCTTGGTGCAGGGTTCACCAATAGCCTCATTCTGAACTATCCTATTTTGAATGTATTATAGCAGTAAGCCTCATTGAGGCTCAAGCAGAGATAGATGCAATAACTGAAGAGAAAGAGATCGAACTTGAGGAAATCATTTCATAAAATCCTGAGGAAACTTTCAAAATATTACATATTGAGGTTGTTGAAGAAATTGAGCAAACAAAGAAGGTGTCTCTTTAGACAAAACTGGTTCAGAAAGCTTTCCCTCGTTAAGAGAATGAGTCGTGAACTCTTAGATATGATGGTTCCGAGTGCAAACAAGGATGTGGAGCTGAAGAGGAGCTGGTGAACCCCAAAGGGAGATCATTCTTCATATCATATAGATTACAATTCCCTTGCACCAACAATATAGCTGAATATGAGGCCTTAATAAGGGGATTGCTACTAGCTCACCAGAAGGGTGCCAAACTACTGAAAGTGAAAGGAGACTCCCAGTTGATAACCAAGCAAGTTAGAGGTAGCTATACCTAAAATGACAAAGGAATGAGTGAATACAAGAATAGAGTCTAGGATCTCATTGAGGATTTTGACACCTTTGACATAAGGTTTGTACCTAGGAAGAAGAACCAGATAGTAGATTTACTAGCAATTGTGACCAGTACACTGCAACCAATAGTAGTTTCAAAGTTGAATAAATTATTAGTAGAGTTAGTGACAAGTCCAACAATCCCAGATAATGTCAGGCACTTTTAGGTATTTGATGATGATAAATATATTGTGGATTTCATTACTAACACTAGTTTTTTTGAAGCACAAGTCATTGATGAGTGTGATCGCGAACCCTTTGAGATTAATGAAAAGGAGATTATCCACTTGAAAATGAACAACATTCCTAAAGGGTTAATCACATTGGAAAGATTGTTGGATATAGGCCAAAAGTAGAAAGACAAGACTCAGAAAAATCTAGAAGGTGGCAAATATGACATTGTCAACCTAGGGGATGAGTAGCAGGTTAAGACTGTTTTCATTGGGAAAGCTTGCAAGCTTGAAGAAAGGAAAGGAATTATCCAAGAATTGAAGGACTTCAAAGATGTCATAGCCTAGACTTATGAAGATCTGAAGACTTTTAACACATCCATCTTTAAGCACACAATTCCTCTGAAGCCCAATTCTAAGCCATTTACATAAAATATCAAACCTGTCAATGACCTATTGGAACCACTGATATTCAAGGAAGTGTTGGGAATTAAGGTGTCTCAACCTTGGTAATTCCTTGCATTTATTTATTATAATATATTTATTTTTTACCTATTGTGTAATTAGGATGCAAATCCTATTTTGTCATCTTGTGGGAGTTGGCACGGTGATGTGTCATCCTGTGTGGAAGGTGACAACATGTAATTTTGTCCTCACATGAGGAGATAGGTGTCCCACTTAGTGGTAGAGGTATTTTTCCATGTGTCGGCACTTTGACTAGTGTGTAAGTGAATCTTGACCGAAATGGTTATGACAGATTCCTATGACAGAATCTATGACATGTAAGAGTCATAAATAGAAGGTACTATGACAGGTGAAGACATCTTGGAAGAGGGCATCTTTGGGTGCCCCAAGGAGGGTTATGACATGTTGTAAGAGAATATGCTATTTTTAGTCAGTGTATGATAGATTCTCTTACAACTGTAAGATATGACAGTTATGACATTCTATGACAATTATAAGAGTCGTAAGAGCATCTATCATTGCCCAACTTGGGAATAGGTGACCATATTGGGATGCGGTCATATGAAAATTGTCATGACCATGCTACAGTGTTGGACAAGTTTTCGCAGGCATGGGTTTTGGGCCATGAGGCCATGTTGGACGCCCATCTCAAGAAAGGCTCATTTTTGCCTTGTAACTTCTATATAAACAAGTGCCTTTGAGAGGAGATGTATTATGTGATTGGCATGTACTATTATGCTGCTGGCTTGTCTCCAAATACAAGTTTCAAAGACTCCTGCAAGAGCATTGGCTCTGAAACTGTATTGTAACCTTGATTGTTTACTATAATACATTTGAGTTGTGTTTTGGAGTGGGGTTTTTCACCCGTAAGGGTTTTCCCCACATTATATTGTGTCTCTCTCTTCTTTTGTCTTACATTCTTGTGTTGTGTATTGCTGCAATATCTCTATTGTTGGGTTAATAACACTATAATTGTAAAGGTTAAAAAGAATTTGTAGTCATCTCTCCTCATTATATTATTGTAGGAAGCAATTTTTGCACACCTTGCTTCCTTTCAATTAGTATCAGAGCTTGATCAACTTTGGTCCTAGTTGTTGGGTAGGGGTTTTTTGAGCTGATCTTAGATTGAGTGGGAGTTTTGTGCAGAGTGTTCTATAATCTTGTTGCAAGAAAAGAGATGGTAGGCACATCCGGAAGATTAGAGGTGGAGAAATTCAATGGCACAAATTTTGAGTTATGGAAACTTAAGATGGAAGACATGCTTGTTGATTGAGACCTATGGGAAACCATATCTGGTGTAAAACCAACCGCAATGGCACAAGATGATTAGGATCTCAAAGATCAGAAAGCTAAGGGTCTCATAAGACTCAGTCTAGCTGATTCTATCATGTTAAATATCCATGAGGAGAAGACCATGAAAGACCTTTGGAAGAAGCTAGGAGATGTTTATCAGGCCAAATCCCTAGTGAACAAGCTTTTTCTGAGAAATAAATTGTATTCTCTAAGGATGGAGGATGGAGGATCTATTGTAGATCACCTGAAATCTTTCAACATGTTAGTTGCATAGTTGACATTTGTTAGTGTGAAGATGGAGGAGTATCATTGTATGACCTTGCTTTGTTCTTTGTTAGACTTATGGGATCATCTTGTTATGGCTATTGGGAGCACCACATCCACTTTCAAAATGGATGAAGTGGTATCTTCACTATTATCTGAAGAGATACAGAGAAAGTCTTTTGAAGCAACCAAAGAGGCTCTTGCGGTTCGTGGAAGACCCAAGAAGAAAGGGGAAAAGAAGGACAAAAAAGATGAGAAGGGTAGATCCAAATCTCCTAGAAAGTCCAAGGCTCTCTATTGGAATTGTGGAAAAACTGGGCATTTTTGAAAGGAGTGCAAAGAGGAAAAGAAAAAGAAGAAGAAGAACATCCCGGACTCAGATTCTAACAAGTCACAAGATGATGGTGATGCCTTCATCGCAGCCTTGGCCACCCATGCATCTAATGATGTGTGGTTGATTGATTTTGGTGCATCATTTGACATGACCTCACATCGAAGCTGGTTCACGAAGTATGAAGAGTTTGATGGTGGAAGAGTGTACTTGGAAGATGATTCTCATTTGAAGATTGTTGGTCATGGAAGAGTCTCAATCCAATTCCTTGATGGACAAGTGAAGGGATGACTGGGGTCATGCACATCCTAGGCTTGGCACAAAACCTACTTTTTGTAAGTATGTTGAATGATGCAGGTGTCTAGGTTGTCTTTTTAAAGGATGGATGCAAGATGACTAGAGGATCTATGGTACTTGCGAAGGGTACTTGAAGAGGTACTTTGTTTCAGCTGGAGGCATGCACTTCACAGTGTAATAGTTCTTCCGACTTGAAGAAAAGAGCTGTAGTCACTTCATCCCCACCATCTAAACCAACAGTGAAGAAATCTATTTTAACAAATTCTGATGGTAGTGCATCTTGGGTACCCAAGGGTGCTCATGCTTTGGAAGTCAAGCTTCCTGTTGAAAAGATAATGTTATGGCATATGAGATTTGGCCACATTGGTGAGAAGGGTCTTAGAACCCTAAAAAATAAAAACCTCATTGAGGGGTTAAATGATTGTAATCTCAAGTTTGACTTTTGCGAACATTGTATATATGGAAAGAAAAATTGTGTTTAGTTTTACTCTAGTTCTCACAAGTCTTCTGGTGTATTAGATCTTAATCATTCTGATGTATTTAGTCCTGTTAGTGTTCCTTTGATTTCCAAATCTGTATATTTTGTATCTTTCATAGATGATTACAGTAGAAGGACATGGATTTATTTTCTTAGAAGCAAGACTAAAGTCTTTAGTCGGTTCAAAGAGTTTAAATCTTTTGTTGAGAATCAGACTAGTAAAAAGATTAAGTGTTTGAGAACTGATAACAGTGGTGAGTTTTGCTTGTCAGAGTTTGATAAGTTCTGAAAAGAGCAAGGGATTGAAAGACATAAGACAACTCCATACACCCCGCAACAAAATGGAGTTATAGAGAGGATGAACATGACACTAATGGAGAGGGCTAGGAGTATGCTTAGTGGAGCAAGCCTCGAACAAAATTTTTGGGCTAAAGTTGTAGCCACTGCTTGCTACCTGGTAAATAGGTCTCCTACATCAGCTCTTGTTGGTAAGACACCTATGGAGATGTGGTCTAGTAAGAAGCCTTCAGTTAGACATTTTCATGTTTTTGGTTGAGGCATATGCACATGTGCCTAGGGAGAAACAGTCTAAATTGGAGAACAAGGCTGTTAAGTGTATTTTCATTGGCTATGGTGTCGATGTGAAAGGATACAAGCTTTGGGATCCTGTGGCTGAAAAAGTGTTGTATAGCAGAAGTGTTGTTTTCAGAGAGCTAACACCTTCTCCCACTTTCTACAGCCAGAAGAAACAAAGAAGAAAGAGGATGTGGTTCAGTTTCCTTCTACCCCTGAGAAGACTGAACTAACAGACCCTATGAGACTTGATGATGAGGAGAGCTCTAGCAGCTCTAAAAGTTTAGAAGAAGAAGTAGAACCTCAAACTCAGCCATTGAGGAGATCTACACGAACAAGGAAGCAACCTGATAGGTTTGGTTATTCATTGCTTGATTCTAGTTGTGCTTTTTCCTTACATTTTTATATGCACTGGACAATTGAGTGGGGGGTGAATCAGTTGTCACAAAACTTAAACACTTTCTGCAAATTAAACATCCATCACTTATCCACAATTATTATGATTTAACAATGAGAGCATGAAATCATAAACTTAACCATAGATACAACATCAAACACAAGAGACACCAAATTTACATGGAAAACCCCAAGGTGGGGAAAAACCGTGGAGAGGATTAACTCTCAATATATATTGCAATCTTGAAATAATGATGTTCAGGCTTGGTCACTCCACGAGCCTAAACATACTGGCTTACTGCCATGAAGAACAACTAGGTCTAGCAGACTCACTACCTCAACCCTAAACCTAGCAAGATTACAATAAGGGTTGTTAAAACCTGAGGGTTGTTAAACCCTATTGGTGGCTTACTACCAGACTCACTACTATGCTCAACACCTTTCTATATTGTGAATAACAATTCCTCTGCTCTGCTCTACTCTTCCTCTTCTTGCCTCTTTCTCTTCTCTGCTCTGCCTTTGGACATTTCTTAATATCTTCTCATTTTTTTCTCAAGGAGACCTTTTCCACGACTCAACTACAAATATTTATACACTACATCAACCTTGGAATGATCATCAAGGTTGGTGTAGACACCCAAAATTGTCCCAAATTTGTGTATGTCCTACAACACCTTGTCAGAAACATTATCATTTTGTCCTAAATCCCACTCTTAATCCCATTTATCCATTAGCCAATAAATTAAATAAGTTTTATTTATTTAATTAATTTCTCATCTTAATCCCATCCTTATCCCACTTAGCCAATTAATTAAATAAATTTTATTTATTTAACTAATTTCACATACATAATCCCACTTTCCAATTAATTAAATAAATTTTATTTATTTAATTAATTTCCACATCATATCCCAATCATATCCTAATCCCACTATCTAATTAATTAAATAAATTTTATTTATTTAATTAATTTCCCATTCATATCCCAGTCCTATCCTAATCATCTTTCCAATTAATTAAATAAATCTTATTTATTTAAATAATTTTCTAACTCATATCCCAATTAATTCAAATATTTTATTTGAATTAAGTCCTCACCTGTCACCACATTTCGACACTTGTCCACCTATCAATTAAATCATGTATTGTAGTGCAACTTTTATTTAAAATCCTTCACATGCACAACTAATGGGACCTAATTTTAGTATTTGTGTACACAAGCACACATAAGCCTTATCCTTCTCTTAACACTTGTCAAATGACTATAATTTCTTAATGTGCAAGGAAACCTAACTTAATCCTATCCATCCATTTACTCTAAAGCCCTAATTGATCTTAGCCATTCATTTGAAACAAGCCTTTCCTACAAAGTAAGCCTCTTTTGAGCCATTTGAGATGATTAGAGAAGAGATTAGAGAGGAGATTAGAGGAGAGATTTGGGGATTCTTCTTCATGCAACCTCACTTGGCCAAATTTTCATCTCAAGCCCTCATCCATCATCTTCAATCCATCTAGCTTGCATCTATCAACCATCAACCATCCATCATTTATCTCCTTATCAATGTTATGCTACAGAATCGAGAAATCAACACAACAAAGTGACCCATCAATCAAGCATCTTGCATCTGAGTTATTGAATGATTTGGGTTTAGGTTATGCATTTCATTGTTTGATCATTTCCATTTGCAAATTTAAATTTTTTGATATATAGTCAGCATCACAATCATCAACCATTGGAACAATCTCCAAGGTCAATATTATAAATATTTACAAAATAGGTCCTAACCTATTGCAACATCATGCAAAGGGAATGAAATGTGGATCACACCATGCCTTAGCTAGGACTCAAACATGATCTTCCATGCCAAAACACACTTCCACAATCTTTTAGATATCTTCGCAATCACTTGGATCAACCAGGTCGGCCAAGACTAGTTACACGCTACATTATCTTGGAACAATCTTCATACACCATCTCAATTTCCTAACGCAGACCAAAGTTGATGCAGGAGCATCCAGTGGTGTAAGGGTAATCTTGCATCACCCAAAAAAAGATGTGTTTCAAAATTGTTGTTGTTCTTTCTATTTCTTTTCAAAATTTGTGGTTCTAGTTTCATAATTGCTTGAATAATGATGTAGAACTTTTAGTTTTTCTAAACTACTAAAAATAGCAACTTGCTATTTTTAGAAATTTTGCACTTGGGCACATAATGAAGTGAAAATTTACATGAAGCTACATAATTGAAAAATAAGACTTTTGGGGAAGGAATTGCGTAAAGATATTTCCTAGATGAAAGATATTAAAGTTTTTGTTTCCTAAAAAATACCTGAAAATTATTCAAACTTAGGTTTGAGACACTAAATGGCCCTGTACTAGCCCAAAAATGGCCATAACTATTAGAGTAGGTTCTTAGCGTGTACAAAACTCCACGAGATTTTTGACGTATAAAATGGTTTGTCAATCAAACACCCGGATCAAAAGTTATGGCTCCTGGAAGTTGACCTATTTTTGGAGGGAGATGCAAATTTTGAAATTAGGTTGTTGGCCACCAAAAAGGCTATTAATAACCATTTTTGGGAACCCTGGGTAGTAGTAGAGTTAAGGGGGAAAGTGTAGAGTCAAGAATAGGCAGGAAAATAGAAACCCAAGTAGATTTAGGGTTACAGATGGTAGATGATTCCAGAGTCTTGTGAGAGGAAGTTGTAATGTGTTGCAGCCTATGGAGGGTTGATTCCTCTGATTGTATTTGAGCTTCTGTAATGTAATAAGTTGTCCAAATCAATAGAGAAAGTTCTATTTTCTGTGTGCAATTTTTGTTGTTGTGTGTTTTATGATTTACCCCCTTCATCAAGTGGCATCAGAGCAAGGATTCCTGAGTGTGTAGACAGATCATCGACTGTGAGGCAGTTTGCACCAGGACCTGAGGTTGTGGGTTTTCTGTGGAGATCAAGATGCCTACACGAAGAAATTGTATTGGGAGGAATGCTTTGATGGAAGAGGGTTTTAGAGCCCTACAAAGGCAAATTGATGCATTGCAAGAGGAGCTGCGAAGAGGGTTTGATCTGAGGACAAGAGAAGAAAGTGAAGATGAAGCTGAAGAAGAGCTATCTGAGGAAGAACAAGAAGTTGCAAGAGATCCTGCAGAAGTAGGTGGTTAAGGGCCATTTTGAAGATCAGAAAGAGGCCCAGGATCAAAGTTTCTACATATTCTGGAGATTTGAATCTGGAACAGCTTATTGATTGGATCAATGACATGGAGGAGTATTTCGAGTATGAAGATGTGGAGGACCTAGATCGGGTCAAGTTTGTAAAAAAAAAGTTGAAGGGCCACACCAGTATTTGGTGGAAGGAGGTCCAATTAGAGAGGAACAAAAGAATAAAATGAAAGATCACTAGATGGGATCGGATGGTGGAGAAACTAAAGAAGCAGTTCATTCCTATGAACTATGAGATGGAGCTATTGAAGAAGCTGCAAGGACTGAAGCAAGGTAACAAGTCTATTAAGAAGTATACAGAAGAGTTTTATAAAATTACTATTAGGACAAGTCATGCAGAGCCCAACAAGGAGAAGGTAGCCCATTACAATAATGAGTTGAGGCCAAGTATTCGAGAGGAGTTGAGCCTTGGTTAGAATGACCACCACAAAAGATGCATACTAGTTTTTCCTAAAGGTGGAAGAGAAACTGAATAAAAGATTTGACAGTAAGCAAAGGGGAAGAGGTCAAGGTGGAAGGATTGGTGGAAGACCCTATGGGGGCCAAAATAAAGATTCAAAGAGAAGTGAAGAAGCTGACACCAATGAAAATCAGTGAGGGGATAATACCTACCACCCTCGTAACCAAAACAATGGTGAGCAAAGAGAAAGAGGAAGAGGTCGACTTGGACAAGGACCTAGAAGAGGAGGTTTTAGAGGAACCTTTTTCCAATGTGGAGAAGAAGGGAATTGAGCATACGAGTGTCCACAACATCAAGGAAGGATGAATAAAAGACCTGAAGTTAATGCATGAGTTGCAAATGTAGATGAAGATGCAATGTCTAAGCATTCTGAAGATGCTAAAAGGGGAGAAACCCTAGTGGTTAGAAGAACCTTGTTGAATGAGGAGAAAGAACCAAATCAGAGGAAGAGTTTATTCCGTACAAGGTGCAAATGTGAAGGTAAGTGTTGTGACATTATTATTGATAGTGGAAGCACTGATAATCTTGTTTCATATGAGATGGTTGACAAGTTGAAGTTGACAAGAAGGAAGCATCCACATCCATATTGGATTGCATGGTTGCAGAAGGACCATAGAGCTTTGGTCAATGAGCAGTGTTTAGTGAAGTTCAAGATTGGAGACTACCATGATGAGGTATTGTGTGATATCATACCAATGGACGCATGTCATATGTTGTTGGGGAGGCTGTGGCAGTATGATAGGAGCATTGTCCATGATGGTCATGCAAACACATATTCCCTAACAAAGGATGGAGTTTGTCATAAATTGAAGCCCTTGAAGGAGGTGGAAGAGAAGGTATGTAGTATTGCCAGAATTTGCTTGGTAGATAGTAGAAATTTTTTGGAGGGTATGAAGCATGAACGTCATTGCTTTGCATTGATTCCTAAGATTAGTCAGGAGAAATTTGAAGATGTACCAGTAGAAGTCTCAGATATGTTGGAAGAATTTTAGGATATTATATCTAACAATGTACCAAAAGGTTTACCACCAGTGAGGAAGATAAGTCACCAAATAGATTTGATACCAGGAGCTAGTTTGCCAAATAAGGAAGCCCACAGAATGACCCCTACAGAGAGTGAAGAGCTAAACAGACAAGTTCAAGAGCTATTAAGGAAGGGGCTGATAAGAGAGAGCCTAAGTCCATATGCAGTACCTGCGGTACTAGCACCAAAGAAAGATGGAGAGTGGAGAATGTGTATAGATTCTCGAGCCATCAACAAGATCATGATCAAGTACAGATTTCTATTACCCAAAATGGATGACATAATGGATTGTTTGAGTGGAGCCAAGTACTTCATGAAGATTGATTTGAAGAGTGGGTATCACCAGATCTGAATCAGAGAAGGAGATGAATGGAAGACAACCTTCAAGACAAAGGAGGGTTTGTATGAATGGTTAGTCATGCCATTTGGGCTAACCAATGCACCAAGAAAATTCATATGGCTCATGAATGAGGTACTAAAAGAATTTTTTGGAATTTTTGTTATTGTCTATTTGGATGATATTTTGATTTTTAGTAAAACTTGGGATGAGCATCTGATGCATACCAAAAGAGTTTTAGAGAAGTTGAGGAAGGAGAAGTTGCTAATTAATCTAAAGAAATGTAGTTTTACAAATAAGGAGTTGATATGCCTAGGATTTTTTGTCTCAGAGGAAGGTCTTAAGATGGACCCAAAAAAAGTAAGGGCTATCATTGAATGGCCTACACCAAGGAGTGCCACAGAGGTATGATCTTTTCATGGTTTGGCAAGTTTTTATAGAAAGTTTATTAGAAATTTTAGTAGAATTTGTGTACCCCTAACTAAGACAATGAGAGGGGATAGAAAAGAGTTTAGATGGACTAAAGTAGCAAATAAAAGCTTTGATACATTGAAGTAGAAAGTCACAGAGCAGCCTGTTTTGGCACTTCTAGATTTCAATAAGGTATTTCAGGTAGATTGTGATGCTAGTAGTAGTGCTATAGGAGTTGTTTTGAGTCAAGAAGGTAAGCCCATTGCCTATTTTAGTGAGAAGCTTAATGATGCCAAGAAAAAGTATTCTATTTATGATCAGGGGTTTTATGCAATAGTTCAGGCCTTGAAGAAATGGAGACATTATTTGTTACCAAAGGAGTTTGTTTTATATACTGATGATCAGGATTTGCAGTATCTTAATAGTCAAGGAAAATTGAACCAGAGGCACTTAAAATGGGTTGAGTTTTTGCAGAGTTATACTTTTATTTTGAAGCACTAGAGTGGGAAGTCTAATAGAGTTGTAGATGCCTTGAGCAGAAGGCAGAATTTCTTGACAGAAATGAAGATAGAGGTTGTTGGGTTTGATGAGCTCAAAAGTTTGTATCCTAAAGATCCAGATTTTGCAGAGGCTTGGAAAAATTGTTTGGAACCTGTTACTTTGGACAGGACAAAATGGTTGGATTTCATAATTCAAGATGGCATGTTGTTTAGAGGAAGCCAGATGTGCATTCCAAGGAGTTCCATGAGAGAGAACCTGATTAAGGAGAAGCATAGTGGGGGATTGGATGGACACTTTGGTTGAGATAAGACCATTGTTGTTATTGGTGAAAATTATTATTGGCCATAGCTGTAGTAGGATGTGAGGAAATTTGTGCAGAGTATGTCAGACGGTGAAAGGAACAATTTAGAATACAGGTCTATATCAACCACTACCTATACCAGAGAAGCCATGGGATGATATTAGTATGGATTTTGTTCTTGGTTTACCAAGGACATAGAGAGGACATGATTCCATTTTTGTAGTGGTGGACAGATTCTTGAACATGACGCATTTTATTCCTTGCAAGAAGACTAATGATGATGTTCATATTGCAAAATTATTTTTCAGGGAGGTGGTGAGACAACATGGTCTACATAAGAGCATAGTTTTAGATCAAGATACCAAGTTTGTTGGTTATTTCTGGACGACATTGTGGAAGAAGTTGAAGACATATTTGAAGTTCAGTTCTGCACACCATCCATAAACTGATGGATAGATGGAAGTGGTGGATAGGATTTTGGGTAACCTACTATAATGCTTAGTAGGAGATAAGCCCAAGGGATGGGATTTGATTTTACCATAGGCAGAATTTGCTTACAACAATTCTATCAACAGGAGTACTAGTAAATCACCATTCCAGATTGTATATAGGAATAGTCTAAGAAATGCTTCTGATTTAAAGAAGCTGGACAAAGGAGAAAAGACAAGCGTTGAAGGTGAAGACTTTACAGAACATCTGAAGAATTTGCATGAAGAAGTGAGAAAGCACATTAATAAGATGAATATCCAATACAAGGCTAAGGCAGATCAGAAGAGGAGGTATAAGGAGTTTCAAGCAGGAGATGAAGTCATGGTTCACTTGAGAAAAAAAGGTTCCTGATTCGAACATACAATAAGCTGAAAATGAAGAAATTTGGACCATGCAAAATTTTGAAGAAACATGATTCAGGAAATGCATGTGAGGTGGAGCTGCCAAGTCAGATCAACATTTCCCCTATTTTCAACATTGCTGATTTATCAGAATATCATGAAGGTGGAACAGAGGATGGACCAACAGAAGAACAGTGGAGTATTTCAGCATCTACTTCAAATGAGGAGATAAAATAGATCTTGGATAGCCGTGTGGGAAGAAGTACTCAGAACAAGCAATATGAAGAATATCTAGTGAAATGGAAAGGAAGGCCTATTGAAGATTCTTCTTGGTTATCTAAGACAGAGGTTGATCGTTTGGGTTTTCCTCGTACAAACACATGAGACGTGACAGGGTCACTTCTCAAATTACATGGGTGTCTAATGCAGGAGCATCCAGTGGTGTAAGGGTAATCTTGCATCACCCAAAAAAAAAGATGTGTTTCAAAATTGTTGTTGTTCTTTCCATTTCTTTTCAAAATTTGTGGTTTTGGTTCCATAATCACTTGAATAATGATGTAGAACTTTCAGTTTTTCCAAACTGCTAAAAATAGCAACTTGTTATTTTTAGAAAGTTTACATTTGGGCACAAAATGAAGTGAAAATTTACTGTAAGCTACATAACTAAAAAATAAGAGCTTTGCGAAGGAATCACGCAAAGATCATTTGTGAGATGAAATATATTAAAGTTTTCGTTTCTCGAAAAATGCCTAAAAATTATTCAAACTGAAGTTTGAGGCACTAAACGGCCCTGTATGGGCTTGAAAATGGTCAAAACTAGCAGATCAAGTTCTTAGCACGTAGAGCACTCAGCAAGATTTTTGACGCATAAAACAGTTCATCAATCGAACACTTAGATCAAAAGTTATGGCTCCTGGAAGTTGACCTATTTTTTGAGGGAGATGCAAAGTTTGAAATTAGGTTGTTGGCCACTAAAAAGGCTATTAATAACCATTTTTGGGAACCCTGGGTAGTAGTAGAGTTAAGGGGGGAAGTGTAGAGTCAAGAATAGGCAGGAAAATAGAAACCTTAGCTAATTTGGGGTTACAGAAGGTAGATGATTCTAGAGTTTGGGGATAGGAAGCTGTAATGTGTTGCAGCCTGTGGAGGGTTGATTCCTCTTATTGTTTTTGAGCTTTTGTAATGTAATAAGTTGTCCAAATCAATAAAGGAAGTTCTATTTTCTATGTGCAATTTCTGTTGTTATGTGTTTTATGATTTACCCCCTTCATCAAAAGTCTAGATAGGAACATGATTAGGAGATATCCACAAGCACGCTATAATAATCAGGAGCCGCATAGGAATCTTCTCATCGAAACACATGAACTTCATTGTCTTCAACTATCATAAAAAAAGATATCTTGCAGACCACCAAGCCACAAACCATTGCAATTGTAGGCACTTATCATCATCGTAGACTTCCCTCTAGAACTGCAAAGCAAAATACTTTATTGCAAAGGAATGCGGAGCCAAATACTATTTTCCTGTCTCAACTGAACTTACAGAAAAAGTAGGTTTTACTCTGGTGAACACAACTCACTCAGATCTTCATGTGGATGACTTAGACCCAAAATATAGCATCCTCAAACATACCTCTAACTTACTTCCAATCCACACACCATGATCTTCAAGCATAAATAAATGCAAAGTAGTTTACCGGACTGTTCTTCAACATACAACTCACTATTTGTATTGCACTTCTCTGTAACTCACTTGTTTCTTCTAGAGGCTAATTTTCTCAATATCCTCAACATACAAGTCTTCTAAACAAGTAATAGAATAAGATATAGTTGACACCAATGACAAATAAGGATATGTTGACATCAATGACAACACCGATTAGGCACATACTTGCAACATTCTCCCCCTTTGTCATTGATTCAACATATGATGTGAAAAACTACAACAACCTTCAAGACAAGATTCTCCCCCTTTCTCTTTACACACTTGCACTTCTTTCTTTCTCCAAAATTCTCCCCCTTTCCTTTACACACCTGCACTCTAAGTTTTTCACATGACTTCTCTCCCCCTTTGACATCAATGGCAAAGGGCACATACTTGCACTCATCTGCTCTGATTTGATCTCTCTTCTAAACTCTTTGACTACTCCCCCTTAGAAGTAGCCCTAAAAAGAATCAATATGGACCTCTAAACACCTCCAGACTGATGCACTATTGTGCATCTTAGTTTAGAGAAGGAGGGGTGATGAACCCTAACTTTTCTCTGAGATACTCAAAAGTATCCTTGGACAAAGGCTTGGTGAAAATGTTTGCAATCTAATCCTTGGTAGAAACATACCCCAACTTGACTTCATTCTCTATCACTTTTTCTCTCAAGAAATGATACCTAATGGATATATGCTTGGTCCTTGAATGCATCATTGGGTTCTTTGATATGTTTTTGGCACTTGTGTTGTCACAAAAGCTTGCAATAGGTTCTTCATACACAACTTTAATGTCCTTCAAAGTCTGCTTCATCCATAACACTTGAGTGCAATTGCATGCTGCTGCAATGTATTCTGCCTCTATAGTAGATAGGGATATTGAATCTTGTTTCTTGCTTAGCCAAGATACTAATCTTTTTCCCAAGAAGAATGCACCTCCACTTGTACTATTTTTATCATCCACATCTCCAACCCAATCAGCATCAGTATATGCACTGAAAGTAAAGTCATGGTCCTTAGGGTAGCACAAACCATAATCTATTGTACCTTTTAAATATCTCAAAATTCTTTTGACTTCCATCACATGTGATTCCTTGGGTTCTTCTTGAAATCTTGCCACAAGACACACTGCATGCATTATGTCAAGTCTGGTTTGAGTCAGATAAAGTAATCCTCTAATCATAGATCTATACTTTCTCTAGTCTGCCATGGGTGAGTTATCATCTTTGCTCAACTTACAACCAGTTATCATAGGTGTGCATACTAGTTTAGAGTCTTCCATACCAAACTTCTTTAACAACTCTTTCACATACTTAGATTGAGAAATGAAGATACCCTTATCTAATTGACTTATTTGTAGATCTAAAAATAAGTTCATCTCTCCAAACATAGGCATTTCAAATTCACTTTGCATTTCTCTAGCAAAAATTGAGCACATAGCTTCATTGCAATATCATCAACAAAAATTGCAACAATCAGGGTTTGTTCATCATTGATCTTGAAGTAGAGATTACTATCTATAGTACCTTTATTGAACCCTATTTGTATCAAGTACATTTCCAACCGTGCATACCATGCCCTAGGAGCTTGTTTTAATCCATACAATACTTTCTTCAATCTGCATACCATGTCCCCTTGTTCTGATGATTGAAATCCTTCCGGTTGTTCAATATAGACTTCCTCTTCCAACTCTCCATTTAAGAAGGCATACTTCACATCCATTTGATAAACCTTGAAATATTTGTATGTTGCAAAAGTCAGAAACATCCTTATTGCTTCAATCCTTGCTAATGGAGAAAAAGTTTCTTCAAAGTCTATTCCTTCAACCTGAGCATATCCTTTGCATACCAACCTTGCTTTGTTTCTTACCACTTCACTATTCTCATTCATTTTTTTTTGAAGACCCACTTTGCACCAATTACATTCTTGTCTAATGGTCTAGGAACAAGATCCCAAGTCTGATTCTTCTCTATCTACATCAATTCTTCTTCCATGGCCTTTATCCAATTCTCATCTTTGCAAGCCTCATCCATAGTTTTAGGTTTAATCCTAGAGATCAGACAGAAATTTACTTGTTCTTCTGTAGCTTTTCTTCTAGTTAAGATCCCTTTGCTCTGATCTCCTATGATTTGATTTTTAGAATGACTGATTCTTACATATCTTGGAGTTTTGGTAGCACTTACGGGAGCTTGTTCTTCTTCATCTGTACTATCTTCATGCTACACCACTTCTGAAACATTTGGATCATTTGACTCATATCCACTTGATCCTGAAGACCTTTCCTTACATCCATCAACTTTAACATTTGTAGTTTCAATGATCTTATTCAGCCTCTTATTATAGCACCAGTAGGCCTTACTCTTGGTGGAGTAACCAAGGAAGATTTCTTCATCACATCTACTATCAAACTTGCCTAAATATTCTTCTCTTTTGATATAATATTTGCTACCAAAAACTTTGAAATATTTCATAGTAGGAACTCTACCATGCCACAATTCATAGGGAGTTTTTGAACTATTACCTTTTACTTAAACTCTATTTAGGATATATACTGCAGTGTCAATTACCTCTCTACAATATGCTTCTAGAAGATGAGCTTCCTTCATCATGGTTCTAGTAGCTTCTTGAACTATTTTATTTTTTCTTTCAACAACTCAATTTTTTTGTGGAGTTCTAGGCATAGATAGCTGTCTATTCCATGTTCTTCACAAAAGAAATTGAATTCATTTGATGTGAACTCTCCTCCTCTATCAGACCTCAAGCATTTGATTTGCAAATCCATCTCATTTTCAGCCATTACCTTAAATGCCTTAAATTTATCTAGAGATTCAACTTTTTGTTTCAAAAAAGTGACCCAAGTCATTCTACAATAATCATCAATGAGCAGCATGAAATACATGTCTCCTTGCAAACTTCTTACTCTGGTAGGTTGACACAAAGTTGTATACACTAGCTCAAGTAGTCCTCCAATTGATTGGTCTTTTCTTTTGAAACTTGTTCTTGTTTGTTTCCCCAATTGATACTCCTTGCAAACCAGATTAGCAGGCTTCACGAGCTTAGGCAAATCTCTAACAATCTATGTTGTACTTATCTTCATACTATTATCAAAATTTATGTGACACAACTTTCTATACCATAACCAACTCTCATCAATATGAGTCAATGAGCAATAGTTCTCAGTTCCTTTCAAGTGATAGATATTACATCTGGTCTTCTTACCAGTTGCAATGACTATTCCAGAGCTTTCCTTGATCTTGCATCCATTGTCCTTGATGCTTAAGTCATAGCCCTTGTCACACATCTAACCCACACTCAGAAGATTGTGCTTTAATCCTTTCACATACAAGACATCTTCAGTATTATGCTTGCCATCAAAAGAAATAGATCCTTTTCCACAAATCCTACCAGTTGTATCATCTCCAAACCTAACCAGTCCACCATCATATCTTTTCAAACTTACAAACTTACTTTTGTCACCAGTCATGTGGTGAGAGAAACCACTATCAATAACCCATTCATCCTTGTCCTTAATGACCTAAGTAGCCAAAGCACTTTCCATTGGTTTTGCTTCCTTCACACAGCTAGGAGAATTAGTAGACACAAAATCTTACTTAATAGCAATGAACAAGCATTCATTTATAGAGGAACTAGCATTATCTGGTTTACCATTATCTAATACTCCTTCATCATCATCAAAATATTCAACATAATAACACTTCTTTTGGGTCCTAGGCATGTTCTCATATCTTCTTCTATTTCTTTCAAGACATCTGAAAGCAAAATGACCTACTTTACCACAGGAAAAATATTTGAAAGGAAGTTTGCCTTTATACTTACTAGATCCTCTTTGTAGTCTGTCCACAATGTTGGCTTCAACTTCATCTAACTCATCATCAAATTCTACCTTATACTTTTTTGATTTGAAAGTACTTCCAGGAGTACTAGCTTTGAAGGCCATCTCAACTTTCAGCAAAGCATCATCTAACTCCCTCATTTCAAAAGAAGTAAGCTTGCCAAGCAACTGATCCCTATTAACGGTTTTTACTTGCATGAATTCTTCAATCACAACTACCTTATGACAATAGGACTTGGGCAGAGATCTAAGAATTTTCATAACAATTTCATTTTCTTCGAGGGTTTCGCCTATGGCTTTTATCCCTGTAACAAGTTCATCAACTCTTTGCATAAAAGTTGACATGTTTTCATCATTATTCATCTTCAAGATTTGATATTTAACTTTCAGGCTTTGTAAGTTGGTTTCCTTCACATAATCATCTCCATACAAATTTTTCAACTTTTCCCATACCTTATTTGCAGTTTCAAGATCCACCACTTTTGTCAATATTGAGTCGGTTAATGAGCTTAGCAAAGCATCCTTTGCCTTGATATCTATCTCATATTCTTTGATTTCATCTTCAGTCATTGGACCATTTGGAGGTATGGTGTATTTTGGCCTTCCAAACTTTGTAACCAAGAGAAAGAAGATGGCTTTTTATATGAGCCTTCCAAAGAACATAATTAGTTCCATCAAAATGTGGCGCTTCATTTTTGTAAGACATTTTAGATCTTCCTCAAGCTGTAAAACTTTCTTCAAAGGAACTTGGCTCTAATACCAATTGTTGATTTGCACTAGACAACTAAGAGGGGGGGTGAATCAGTTGTCACAAAACTTAAACACTTTCTGTAAATTAAACATTCATCACTTATCCACAATTATTATGATTTAACAATGAAAGCATGAAATTAGAAACTTAACCATAGATACACCATCAAACACAAGAGACACCAGATTTACGTGGAAAACCCCCAGGTGGGGAAAAACCATGAAGAGGATTAACTCTCAATATATATTGCAATCTTAAAATGATGATGTTCATGCCTCGTCATTCCACGAGCCTAAACATAGTCTTACTGCTATGAAGAACAACTAGGTCTAGTAGACTCACTGCCTCAACCCTAAACCTAGCAAGATTACAATAAGAGTTGTTAAACCCTGAGGGCTATTAAACCCTACTAGTGGCTTACTTCTAGACTCACTGCCACGATCAACAACTTTCTATATTGTGACTAACAATTCCTCTGCTCTGCTCTTCCTCTACTCTGCTCTTCCTCTTCTTTCCTTTGCCTCTTCTCTGCTTTGCCTTTGGACCTTTCTTAATATCTTCTCATTTTTTCTCAAGTACACCTTTTCCATGATTCAACTACAAGTATTTATACACTACATCAACCTTGGAATGACCATCAAGGTCGGCATCACAATCATCAACCATTGGAACAATCTCCAAGGTTGGTATTACAAACATTTACAAAATAGGTCCTAACCTATTGCAACATCATGCAAAGGGAATGAAATGTGGATCATGCCATTCCTTAGCTAGGACTCAAACGTGATCTTCCATGCCACAACATGCTTCCACAATCTTTTAGAGATCTCTGCAATCACTAGGATCAACCAAGTCAGCCAAGACTGGTTACACGTTACATTATCTAGGAACAATCTTCACACACCATCTCAATTTCTTAACATAGACCAAAGTCCAGATAGGAACATGATTAGGAGATATCCACAAGCACAGTATAATAATTAGGAGCAACCACATGAACCTTAACCACTTTATCCATAGGAATCTTCTCATTGAAACACATGAACTTCACTGTCTTCAACTATCATAAAAGAAAGATAGCTTGTAGACCACCAAACCATGAACCATTGCAACTGTAGGCACTTATCATCATCCCAGACTTCCCTCTAGAACCATAGAGCAAAATACTTTATTGCGGAGGAATGCGGAGCCAAATACTATCTTCCTATCTCAACTAAACTTACAAAAAAAGTAGGTTTCACTCTGGTGAACACAACTCACTCAAATCTTTATGCGGATGACTTAGACCTGAAATGTAGCATCCTCAGACATACCTCTAACTTACTTCCAATCTACAGACCATGATCTTCAAGCAGAAATAAATGTAGAGAAGTTTACCGAACTATTCTTCAACATACAACTTACTGTCTGTACTGCGCTTCTCTATAACTCACTTGTTTCTTCCAGAGGGGCTAATTTTCTCAATATCCTCAACATACAAGTCTTCTAAACAAGTAATAGAATAAGATACAGTTGATACCAATGACAACAAGGATATGTTGACATCAATGACAACACCGATTAGGCACATACTTGTAACATTACTTACTAACACTGATGAGCCTAGAACTGTGACAGAGGCCATGGGAATGAAAGATGCAAGTTCCTAGAAGTAGGCCATGGAAGATGAGATGGCTTGTTTGGAAAAGAATAAAACATGGGACTTGGTGCCTTTGCCTAAAGGATGGAAACCTGTTGGATGAAAATGGGTGTTCAAGAAGAAATTTGGTGCAGATGGCAGTGTTGAAAAGTACAAGGCTAGATTGGTTGTGAAGGGGTATTCACAAGTGGAGGGAATATATTATGGTGAAATTTTCTCTCCCGTTGCAAAGCTGACATCTATTCGGTTCATGTTATCTCTTGTAGCAGCTTATGACTTAGAGGTGGAGCAGATGGATGTGAAGACAACATTCCTTCATGGTTATTTGGAGGAAGAGATTTACATGTCACAGCTAGAGCATTACATAAAGAAAGGTAAAGAAAATTTGGTTTAAAAGTTGAAAAAATCTTTGTATGGTTTGAAGTAGTCTCGTAGGATGAGGTACTTAAAGTTTGATGCCTTTGTGTTGTTAGTTAGATTTCTAAGATCAAAATCAAATCATTGTGTGTATTATAAATTTGACAATGATTGCATTCTCATTATTGCATTGTATGTTGATAATATGTTGTTAATTAGGAATGATAAGAATATGATTTTTGATTTGAAGTCTCAGTTTGCAGCACAGTTTGAGATGAAAAATCTAGGGGCAGCCAGGTACATTCTGGGAATGGAAATCAGAAGAGACAGAGTTAACAGAAAACTTTGGTTAAGCTAGAGTAAGTATGTGAAGACCATGTTGGATAGGTTCAACATGGCAGATTGTAGACCATTGTGTGTTCCTATTTCTTTGGGGACAAAGTTGTCTATTAATGATTGTCCAAAATCTCCTAGTGAGGTGGAGGACATGAGCAGAGTACCTTATGCTAGTGTTGTTGGTAGTTTGATGGATGCTATGTGTATGCAACATGTAGACATCAAAAATTGACCACACAACACATTCCTATTCATCCTTGATTGCATTCCTATCAAATCCCTAAACCATCTCCTAATTATTCCCTAGTTTACATTTTGTCACCATTTTCCATAAATAATAAATTAAAATTAAAACAATTAATTTATTATTTACTTACCATCTCCTTTTGCATAAGATTTAATTAATTGCATAAATTAATTAAATCCTCCCTTTCTACTCATTTCCCATCTCGTTAATAATAAATTAAATTTAACAACTTTAATTTATTATTAACCTAAACCTAATCCAAAAATTTGTTCAAAAACCTGTTCACCATAACTAAAATCCCATTAACTACCTACCTTTTTCCCGTGCAACTACCCAAACCAATTTTCACCAAACTTTATAAAACCAATTTCATTTTCAATTAATCCCCCCTTGAAGAAATTACTTTTGGAGTTATGCAATTATTCGAGCAACCACAATCAAATTTTTGGTAACATCAATTGCAATAATTGATATCTTTGAACTTTATTTGATGTTGCATTGAATGTGAATTTAGGGTTTACACAAAATAGTTGCAATCTGGTTGAAAATTATTTTTATGCTACACAGCGAAGTATAGATTTTAATAAAGATTTAAAAACTATCTTGCAAACTCTAAAATCTATATTCAATGTAACAAAAAAGATTAATGATAAAACTATAAAAACCAAACAAACATAAATGTTACCAAATGATTAAAATGTGGTTGCTTGCATTTAGCATAACTCCGTTGTAAATTTTCTAGGGGGTAAAATGAAAATGAATTTGATTTTATAACATTTGGGTAAGAGTAGTTCAAAAGTGGTTGAACAAGTAAAGTTGGTTGAACGGGTTTTGAACGGAATGGTAGGTAAATTAATAGATTTTAATTTATTAGTTTTGATTTTCATGAAGGTTTTAGGGTAAGGTTTAGGTTTGGATATAATAATAAATCAAGTTGGTTTAATTTATTATTTATGATAGGTTTTAGTAAATAATAAATTAAGTTATTTAATTTATTATCTACAAAAGGGGAAATAAAATGGAGATTTAATTAATTTAATTTAATTAATTAAATCTCATGGATGAGGGATAATTTAAGGGATAATTTGGTCAATTTTTTTATGTCTACACTATGGTCTGCACAAGACCAGACATTGCCCAAGCAGTGGGAGTCCTTGGTCAGTTTATGGCTAATCCTGGACGGGTACATTGGGATGTAGTAAAGAGAGTGTTTAGATATTTGAGGGGTACTTTCGAGTATTCCATATGCTATCATGGTAATCCTACAAGACCTCTGCATTTAGTTTGTATTCGTGGATTCATGGATTTTGATTGGGTAGGTGACATTGACAGCAGGAGATCCACCAGTGCTTATGTGTTTACTATGTTCAATGGTGCAATTAGTTGGATGAGTAAGTGACAACTTGTGGTTTCTTTGTCCACAACATAAGCTAAGTATATGGCAGCAACTCATGCTTGTAAGGAATCCATTTGGCTTAAGAGATTGTGTTCAGATATTGGTGTTGATGCAGGACATATTACGCTTTGTTGTGACAGTCAGAGTGCAATTTGCCTAGCAAAGAATCCAACTTTCCATGCCAGAACAAAGAATATTGATGTACAGTTTCACTTCGTGTGAGACATGGTAGAGGATGGGAAGGTGAATTTGGAGAAGGTAGACACTTTGAAGAATGTTGTAGATGCATTGACGAAACCAGTGGGCACAGAGAAGTTTAGACGGTGCTCAGAGTCTATGGGCCTCTCGGCCTATAGTAGTTAAATCCTATTATGTCTATTGGCTCTTACAAGGTGTTCGACAAGTGGGAGAATGTTGGGAATTAAGGTGTCTCAACCTTAGTAATTCCTTGCATTTATTTTTTGCCTATTGTGTAATTAGGATGCAAATCATGTTTTATCATCTTGTGGGAGTTGGCACGGTGATGTGTCATCCTACGTGGAAGGTGAAAACATGTAATTTTGTCCTCACATGAGAAGATAGGTGTCCCACTTAGTGGTAGATGTATTTTTCCATGTGTTGACACTTTGATTAGTGTGTAAGTGAATCTTGACCAAAACGGTTATGATAGAATCTATGACGGGTAAGTGTCATAAATAGAATATACTATGAAAGGTGAAGACATCTTGGAAGAAGGCATCTTTGGGCACCCTAAGGAGGGTTATGAAATGTTGTAAGAGAATATCCTATTTTTGGTCAGTGTATGATAGATTCTCTTACAGTTGTAAGATATGATAGTTATGATAGATTCTATGATAGTTGTAAGAGTCGTATCACTAGTAGAAATATGGCAAATAAACGACCAGGTGACTAAAACTTTTAGTCACATGACCAAACTTTTAATCATGTCACTAATTTTTTTTGCAACACAGCTATAAATGACTAATTTGGTCATCGGTTGAAATGACTAAATAAATGACCAAATAAATGACTAATTTGGTCATCGGGCAAAAAAACACAACTACAAATAAAATTGACTAAATAAAGGACTAAATAAATTCCTCTATTCTTTTTTATTTCACTTTAGTTTTGGAGGGAATTAATGGAGGGATTGTGCATTTATGAATTTTGAACAAAAGGTGAAACCTGTGAAGAAGCAAAGATTGTGCGTTTAGCAAGAGAAGATTGTTCATGGTTGCTGAGAATAGGGTATGAAGAGTAGTCAAACAAGAGAAGATTATTCATGGCCACTAAGAATAGGGTATGAGTAGTCAAACAGGAGAAGATTGTTCATGGCCGCCAAGAATAGGGTATGAGTAGTCAAACAGGAGAAGATTGTTCATGACCGCAGTTCTTTGAGTTTGGGAATAGTTTTGAGATCATTGTGTTAATGAAGAAAAGAGGGAATTTTAGGATTTCCAACTATAGACGACAGATATCAAAGGAGCAGATAGAAGGTAGATAGACGACAAATAGATGACAAATAATAAATAGTTTTATGAAGCAGAGGTAGGGTTTTCCATGTACCTCTATTCTTCTCTTATCTTGCTCTAAAGTTTTGTATCTTTGAAAGCTTTGTGCTCTGTCATTAGTGACTATTCTATCTCTTTCAATGAATGTATGAAGAGGTCTCATGGTTCTTTATTGATAAAGTTCTACTTTTTCCATTCATGATTTATACTTAGAATACCTTGGCATGAAGGAATTTGATGGTCTTCAACCTATTACTTAGACACTACCCTTGTGTGTGTGATTCAACCTTTGAAAGATGATTGTATTTTCAAAATGACTGTCACAAAACAGAGAATGAAAGCTTGTTGTTGAGAATGCAAGACTATTCCATGATTTGTTTCATTCCTCAAATCTTCTCTTCACTATCTTTATTGTCTCTTACTGCTATCTTGACAGTAACCTTTGTCATGAAAACCTTGTTCATTGCTTCATACATGAACTGGTCTTTGTTGTCCTATCACGAACTTACCTATAAATTCCTTAATACAAAGATATCATTGATGATGATTGTCCTTTGTATGCAAAAATCTGTCACAGTCACATTCCCTTTGTCCATCTATTGCTATGACTATCATATAGCTTATTAGCTTGATTTTCATAAACTTGAAGATTCTATTCATAGACTTTTGACTGTAAAAAATCCTCTTTGTTACTTTTTGTATTGATATATGACATAGTTTTCACATAATTTAGATTTGGATGCAAAAAGACTGTCAATATTCCACTATGTTTTCTTTGCTGTTGTAGTCCACTTTGGTGACTGTGATTAGAGCATCTCTTTGAATAGATAGTGATCTCCTCTTTTCTTTTGTGGTGTTGTTCACTACTCTTTTTTATGATTGATTTCACTGTCAGTTTGATGACATGACTGTCATCACTTTCAAAGGCACTTGTGTCACTATTTGAGCATCTATATAATTACTATCTTTGCCTGATAAAATATTCAAGGATCAGTTAACTAATTAGGTAAAGGTTTGTATTTTGACAAAAGTGTTTGGCTTCATCGATTTTGTATTTTCATCTTTTCAATGCTGCTATAGACTGTAATATCTAACCCCTCCTTTGCAATCAAAGGCATGATTGTATTCTCTATGTTGTTTTTCCTATTATCATGATTGTCACTTGAAATGGGTGACATCTTGAGTCCTTTATTTGGTGACTTTGCCTATGATTTTGGCAAGTGATTTACTGCTACGAATACTTCTTCACAATAGTTATTTAATTAGGGGTTTAAAGTGTAATCTTGATAAATTATTTAGTATTTCTTCTAAATGTTATTTATCTATTGGTTTACATAGCTTGTCTATTTTTCTAAGTCAGACAACTTGTAAAATGTATAATTGTCATCATGCGAATGAAATTGAATTGCTGTTGATGTTTGTTATTCTCATGGACATGTATTGAAGCACTTACTTTATCTAATGCATGTACCTGAAAAAATGTTTTAGGTGCATATAAGTGTAGCAGCTACTTGCATGGGTGATAAATCTTGTTTGGAGAGGACTTGGAGACTTTTGAAAAGGCAAGAAAGGAATTCGGAGTTTGCTGTAACAAATTTGAAGTCGGCGAGGCTCTCTACAGCAAAGTAAAATTTGGGGACGCACTCTGTAGCAAATTCAAAGGTAATTCAAAACCCTCATTGCCAAACATGAAATGATATTTTCATGATATTTGAGGGAAGCTGCTTATGGGCGCCCCCCAGGAGATATTTTTCATGATTGAAGCTTGAAAATTCAAAAGAAAATTTTATCTTCAGTATTTTTGAAGTTGATCCTTAATTGATCCTTAAACTCAAATAAAACCACACCTCTACTCTGCATGATCTCCCTGCATGATGACTAGCCCAATCTAAAGGAAAGGTTATCCTAGCTTGACCATATGCATGATTGAATGTTACCTTTTAAGATTTTATATTTAAAGCCCTTCTAGGTCTAGGATAGCTTATTATACTAAATTAATACTGGAATGCACAATATTACAGATGGATCAGTGTCAAAGGTTGACTACGAATCAATATCATGCATATGATGAGAGAGTAGCCAAAGAGAGGGAAATTGAAAAATATCCATGTCCATGTAATGACTGTCTTGGTGGAGGGGTGAGAAAAAGTAATGTGATTTATCAACATATGATAAGATATGGGCAGAGTGGTATAAGTTCTTTGGCTTACAATTATTATGAAGATATGATAGAATTGTAGACTATGAGAGATGAAGATGCAACAAACATAGATGAAGTGGCATCGAACATAGATGAAGAGGTAGAAATGTTAGACAAAAGGTTTGAAGTTGAAAGAATGTTGAATGAGAGTCCAAATGATGATTGGGCCAAGTCAATGGAGGATGCTTTAAAGCTTGTGTATGCTAATTGCAAGTTAAGTAATTTGACAACAATCCTTTAAATTCTTAACTTGCAAGTGGTGCATGGTTGGATAAATGAGAGTGTAGATCAGTTATTGGCATTATTAAGTTTGTTGTTACTAGCTGACTCCACATTGCCAACAAAATGAAGTCAATGTAAAAAGCAGATTAGTAAGATCACCTTGGGGTATGAAAACATCCACACATGTGTTAATGGTTGTGTATTATTTCAAAAAAATCTTACAAGTGAGAGTGAATGTCTGAAATGTCATGAAGCAAGATATAGACAAGGGTTGAAATCAGTTGTGGTTCCTAGAAAGGTTCTTCGCCTGATAATCCCACGATTACTCTGAATGTATAGGTGTAGAGACTGTTGGGACAGGAAAATTTAAAATTTTCTTGTATTCTCACTCATCCATATCTAACCAAATCATAAAAAATTTCATCCAAAATCATAATTAAAATTGATATATCCCATGAAAATTCCATGACAAAACAATATAAAGGGCTTAAAATTCTTAATATCAGCAAGACTTTATATTGTTTATGTCGATCCATGAGAAACCAATTGAAATGACTATCGACGTGAAAATAGAGATCGGAGAGAAGATTTCAAAAGTCACCGATGGAGAAAATGATACCGATGACCCTTTGTCGGGGAGAAATCTACGAGTCACGTTGATCGGTATAACTAAAGACTATCGGGTAGTACTTTGAAAACTCTCCCGATGGTGTAGATCATGTTGATGGTGTATTTTCAAAAAAACTCTCACCGAGCATCTCATGGAACCAAAAGAAATAATGGTCATCGGCAAGAGATGAACATCGAAGCGAAAGATTTATAAGTCTCCGATACTCTGATGTCTCAACGAATAGCAAAAGGTGTTTTAGCATAGCTCACACCGATGTGTGTGATGAATAAAGAACCATCGGCAAAGCTAAACAAATCATAATGAAATTTATATGTCTTATCAAACCAATGGTCACAGGGATAAAAGTATCGGTGACATGTTGTGAAGGTCTCTCTGATAAGGAGTATAAAGGGGCTATCGAGGAGATAACCATGATCGAGTGACTTAAAGAAGATTACCCTGATAACATATCTCACTCTGATAGAAATGAGGATTACAGTCAATGATAAAAGTCTTACTGATAGTCATATCAGTAACACTTAACATATCAGAGAAGAATATTAATCACACAGTGATGAAAGAGTCATGCCGATGGCAACTGTGCCCACTTTCACATCAGATAAGGCTTGGATAGTGATTGATCGTTCACGCCATATGGAGATATTAAAATTGCCCAGACATTATGAAAATCATGTCGATGAAAGGAGTTATGATGATGTGACATTTCACAATGATTAAGGAAATTGAACTGCTTGAACAATTAAATCCAAACAGTGAAGAGATCCTCTAAGATCATTACAATTAAACTTGACAGAATTGTTTGACAAGAACCTATAGGAGGAGACTTGAAGCACAAATAAGGGAATTTGATCAAAGCCGCTGACAATAGGTACATACATACAAACCTCTGTGTTGTAGCCTGTAATTTGATTTTTCTATCAAGGATTGAAAATGGAGATTCCAGGAAAAGGAAAGGGCAGAAAATCACAAGGGGATACAAGTAAACCTAAGAAACAGAAAATTGATAAAACCCCTAAGGAGAAAACAAAGGATAGAAAACTCAATCAAGATTTGATTGATCAATTACTAGGATCAACTCCTAAAGCTCGAAGATCTACTCAACTTAGGGTGGAAGTGGAGAAGTTAGAGGACAAATGTAAATACCTAGGGAACATTTGGACTCCTATTAGAGGATATGAACTTTTTAAATTCCATCACAATAGAAGATTCAGGAATTCTCCAGTATCAAACCCATTGCATTTGAATTTGGGTAAATTAGTTGTGCTTAATGTGTTCCTAAATGTTGAACTCCTCCAACTTCTTGCTAAACAATATAACCGAAGTCTTAAGGCTATATGCAACCCACAAGGGGAGCCTATTATACACTTGTCAAAGAATGCCATCTGTGAAGTATTCAACTTGGATGATTTATGCACTGTCCCCATTATTTATGAGGATTTAGAAAAGGAATACTAGAGAATGGATACTACTTACAATGGATGGAGTTTGCCCATTAATAGGCCCAGAGTTGAGGGAGAGTTGGTGCCTCTCAGTGAGGATGATGGTCCTCCTTTTCATGTATTAATATTTGAACCCTACATACAATATACCTATTATTCTGTGGACCAGGTCCTAGGATTAGAGGTCCCTAAATTTATGACAATTCCTCTGATGGTCATAGCTACTGATATCCAGTGCCACAATGCAAGATAGTTTGATTATGCTACTTGTATTTTTAATAGAATTGACTCTAGTCTGGCTGTAATAAGGAACAATGCCCCAATAGTTTCTTTTGAACATTACTCACTTCTTATGCACATGGTGCTCTATTATGGCTAGGAAGTGGGGTTATGGCCAAATGAATTTAAGGTTGTTCCAGTAGACCAGAAGGGATAGAAGTTACCAGTACAGATGTGGACCAGGATATGGGATAGCAGATATGCCCATTCTAGCTATGTACAATTTAAAGAATATTGTGTGAAAGTGCTATATAGATATTTTAGTCACCCCTATGAGTATTCAATCTCAAATGAGATAAAAAGGTTCCTTAGACCAAAAGATTTTGGTGGTCCTCCTACTGTTATTCACAATTGGGGAAATTGGTACTATTTTGAAGATGCCACCATGGTTAGAGTGTATGATTTTGAGGACACTCCCTTTATCTTACCTAAGACTATCCCTGACAGAATTGCCTACCTAGAAATGGTTAGGCAAATGCATTGTTCAAATGTAATGCATCTAAGCTCCCATGACAAACAGTCTTTTATGCCTAGTACTTTGTGTTTTGGAGATTTCACTGTGGTTTCCAAGGAAGGTTATAATCTCATTTTGGATAAATTGATGCACTACAATATGAGGTGTGCTAAGGTGAGAAAAGGATTTGATCCTAAAGGCTTTATTGACCTTGCTCGAAGGAAGCAAAACCTCAATAGGTACACACATATCCCCTATCCACATGATGATGTCATCAGAAACCTGAAAGAGGCTGAGGTGGAATTGGTGGTGGAACAATATAACAGGGACCTAGGTGAGAAAAGGAAATAGCTGGCAGAGATTGAGGTATTATCCTTTGGAGATGAAGAACCACTAGGGCAAGAGGAACCACAGGAAAAAACAATAAAAATGTCCAAAAGAAAGATGCAACAATATCAGCCTCCTCTCATAGCACATGATGAGGAGGGGTTTGCTAATGAAGACCCAAGACAAATAGCATATGATTCTTTTATTTCTGATGATGAATTCATTTATTCTAAAGAATTCAAATTATTTTTATATAAATGCAAAGGGAAAGAAATTAGAGAGTCAGTTGATGATGTCTCTACCAATAATGAGAGACAATTACTTGATATGTTAAAAGTAATAGTGGATAATGAGCTACCAGATATGACCCCTAGCAAAGGTAGACAGTTGCTCAAAGAAGCAAGGATATTGGCATCAATTTTGCAAAGCTAAATAAGGCACAGGCTCAGATGTTAATTAAGGAAAGAGATGCGTACAAACTGAGTTGTGAGAGGTTGACAAAAGAGAATGATTATTTGAAGGTGTTGTTAAGAGCACCTTTGGGGGATCAGTAAGGAGGTTAACCTAGGGTGAAAGTTCATAGAGTGCCCAAGCACTATCCATAGATCAAGTAGCACAAATTTAGATGGATACACTTGTCATAGTACTCCAAAACATGCATTCCAACATGATGCATTGGTTAAACCAATTTTGGGATAATTATTCTCAAAATTATAAAGCAATCCAAGAACATGACAGGCTTGAAAAAAGATTGCAGGAGAAATTAAATGAGACACAAGGTAAAGATACTTCTAACAATGCAGGTGCCTCCAATGCAAAAGAGTTGATCGAGCAACATCAGAAGTATTACAATCAACTTAAGGATGATGCCAAAGAATGTGCTAAGGCTTCAAAAGTAAGAGTGCCCACATTATTCAAAAGTGATAAAGAATTAAAGAGCAAAGAAGAATGGAGCAGAGACTATCAAGCAATATTACATGAAGCTTTGGGAGCTCTTAAGGATAAAGACTCTGCATTCGGGGAAGCCTACAAACATTTGGAGAAGATGGTTATGATGGATGTGATTACAAGGACCACCATTGAATTCACTGATTCCCATCGTAGCCAAGAGTACTTAGATCACATTGCTAAACTTTAATTGTGGTTGAATAGAGCATAATCGTGGTTATTTTTGTTAATCTTGTTAATTCCCAAAAGACTTCTTGAAGAGTTATGTCTCTTCACAAGAGTTTCTATATAAGTTCAAGCATTTGATGTTGAAATATCATCAGTAGTAGAATATAATATATATAGTTTACAATGTTTTCAAAAGACCATGTTGCAAATATATTATTGAAAAAGTGAATTGGAGTTCTCTGACCTTGTGGTTTTATTCTAGCATCAATTGTTTGTTAAGATTATTCAATTGTGTGGTTGTCTACAGTTTTGTATTTCCTTGTTATTCAAATTAATATATCAAGTATATAGTTAATTTATCAATGCACATTTGTTGTATCTGTGTGATTGAGTAAATTGGTTTCCATTAGAGGAATTAAAATCCATTTGATCAGTCACAGTAACCTGGAAGTGTTAGTTTGGATTACTAAGAAGAATCATATAATTAGGATTGCCATTCTATCTCCAAGTTAATATTATCTGTTATTCTTGCATATTCCATTCAATTGGTTCCTTCAAGAAAGGATTAAAATACCTTCTAGTGAATTACAAGATATCTGATTATATTGGTTGGATCATTAAGAAGAGTTTGTCAGTCATCTCCCTGCACGTTTATACAAGTTATAAACTAAAATTGTGCCAAACAATTAGAATTACTGTCCACTATAAGCCACTAGACTTAGTCCTTCATTTGACTCTGTTTACCCAACAAGGCACTAGTCTTATTTCAATTTATCATTTAAATCTTTTTATTTACATAGTCATAAAATTCACCTTGATATTGCTTATACAATTTATACTAACCATTCATTAGATATTAGATATAGAGTTAGTTAGCAAGCTTTCATATATCCTACACCATTTGCCACTATAGGAAGACACATTTACTTAGTCAAGACATTTACATTCATTCTGCTTTAATTTTCAAGGTTCACCCACCTAGGTGTAGCACGACCTAAAGTGTAGGAAATCATCAAACCTTGAAGGTTGATTTCATCAAGTTAGTTCAAAAACGTTGCGAATTTAAGCATAGAGCCTAGCTTCCTCTTAGGATTAGCAGCCTACATTTTTGAGACCTAACATAGACATTGCTGAACTTATGCAATGGCATGCCCAAAATAAGAGCATTGATGGAAAACAACATGTCCCTGATTCTAAGACGTGGATGGAATTTGATAATAGATGTCCTAATTTTTCTCAAGATCCTTGTAATATAAGGTTGGGTTTAGCTCTAGATGGGGTGAACCCATTCTCAGATCAAAGTACTAAATGGTCAACTTGGCCAATGTTTTTAATAAATTATAACTTGCCTCTATGGTTAGAAACTAAACCATTTTTCTTAATGCTATCATTGATTATACAAGGAAAGAAAAGTGTGACTTCAGATACAATAGATGCCTATCTAGAGCCATTATATGATGAGCTAATGGAATTGTGGAAATGAATTGAAGCAATTCAATCTTTAAGTGATGGTAATTCAATCAAATTCACTTTAAGAGCTTCCTTATTGGTTACGATTCATGATCTTCCTACATATGGTACATTGTCTGGTCTCACTGTTCATGGATACCATGGCTGTCCTACTTGCAACTTTAAGGATTTTGTGAGGCACTCAAGAAGTTTACATAAGTGTATTTATTATGGACATCGTGCTTACCTTAAAGTGGGTCATCCATATCGTCGACAAAAAACATGTTTCAATGGTCAAGAAGAGAATTGTGAAGCACCTTTGCTAATAATGGGCAATTACATTATTGAGAATGGACAAAAAAGAATGTCATTTATTGAAAATGGTGGGATTATTGGTAGTAGATATGATCCATGTAATGAAAGTAGTGTAAAACGGTTGTGCATATTCTATAAGTTGTCATACTTTAAGGATATAGCCATTAGGCATACTATTGAATTTATGCATACTAAAAAAAATATAGCCTATGCTATTATAGAAACTCTTTTTAGTGCTTTTGATACTATTTCATCATGTGAAGACTTTCGAGAACTAAAGATTCATCAAAATCTTTGGGTTGAAAAATATGATGATGCAAAATATAGAAAACCTAGTGCTCCTTATGTCTGGACAAAGGAACAATGTGCACAATTCTTACAGTTGATGTCTCAGACTCGCTTTCCCATTGGATATGTAAGTAGTACTATTAGAAGCCAAACTGACATTAATAGCTTAAGAGGCCTAAAGACCCATGACTATCATGTTATAATCAAAAATATTTTACCTATTTTGGTAAATATATTAGGTTTGGCAAAGGGGCCAAGATTGGTAATTATAAGGTTGGGCCTAATATTAAAGAGAATGAGTTCACATGTATTTGATCCTTCAAACTTTGATAGTTTGAGGGAGGAGTTTGTTGAAGTCCTTTGTCTATTGGAATGGAAATTTCCAGTAACAATCTTTAACATTTCTATGCATCTTTTGATACATCTAAAATATGAACTAGAGCATTGTGGTCTAGTAAGAACGAGATGGATGCATCCTATAGAACTATATATGAAGGTTTTGAAAAAAATTGTTCATACTAGAGAAAAACCAGAAGGCAGCATGTCTAAGGGATATTCAATGCAAGAGGCCATTAGATTTTGCACAGAATATATGAAGGATTTTAAAAATGTCAATAGACATGTATGGGATGATGATGAAGATGAGAGAGTTGCAGGTGAAATATTAGAAGGCAATGGATGTTGCTTTAATCTATCACATCAAGAAAGAAGTGTGATACATGCCTTTATTCTTCAAAACACATCTTCGTTCGATAAGTCGCACAGGTTAAAAAAAATTACACAATTATTTATTTACACATTTTTATTATTAATCTTACTCAATTGCATTTACACATTTATATTATTAATCTTACTATTTGTACATTAATATTCTACGTAGAAAATATGAAGAAGAGAATCAAAGTTGGATGCAACATCAACCTCAAAAGCGCAGACGTCATGATTTGGTTGGAGGTGATTCTTTTCCAAAATTTGAAGAATGGATTGCTAATGTAGTTAGTGATGCCAAAGAAGAAGGTCAAGATATAACAACGAAGGAAAGTGAGCTTTCAAAACCCCCACATTTATGGGCTATGTGTTTTAGTGGAATGTGGGCCTATGGTAGCCATTTAAGAGTGGAGGAAAAAGACAAAGGAAAGACCAATTGTGATTGTGTTGTAAGTGTTGAATTTTTTCATGAAACTAAGAAGAAATTCTATGCTGGATTCATCCAAGAAATTATTCAAGTGTATTTTGGTGAAAATAGTCCTATATTATTAAAATGTAAGTGGATCCAACCATCCATAGTACATTTTGATGAGTATGGATTTGTACATGCAAATACAGGACAATTTTTATCAGAGAGGGATGAGCCCTATATTTTCCCTTTTCAAATTAACCAATCATTTCTAATTGTGATCTAAGAAGCCCAAGATGGTCGTATGTCATTCAAATAGAGTCTTGTTCAAAAAAAAAATTCATGGAAGCTGTTCATATAATGCCTAATGGGTAATATGTTAATTTAAAAGAAACATTTGAAGTAGTGGATGAAGATGATGATGGAGTGTTGGGAGAAGATATTTTGATTACCAATGAAGAGATCAGGAGAGGGAATGTATTGCATGACACAGATGAGGATGAGGAAGAAAATCAAGCAGATGCGAACATGACTGATCAGGATTCTGATCTTTCTGGCAATGCAGATGATTAGTGAAGGCATCAAGAAAATAGTGAGCTTGTAAAATGTAGTAGAGAAGCAACAAGATAAGAAAAGGAATTAGTGTATAGGAATTTCTTCCACTTTGGTTTTTTCAGGGTAATCTCTTGTGTTGAGCTCTACTTTTTGTTGTTTTTCTAGTTCTTGTCTTGTTACAGGTCATGCATATAACTAGCTATATTTGTTCCAAAAATAAATTACTCATTTTTAAAGCACATATTGACTGTTTTTGTTTACTTACATTTGTGTGTTTAGAATTTCTGTAGAAATATATAAGTAGAAATAATGAGGATTTTATAAATAGTAATAATGAGGATTATATAAGTAGAAATAATGATGATTCACACTATCAGAAAGGCAATTAATTTCTTCTCAAATAGAAGGATAAACAAATAGAGTTTCGTTTGGGTTTCAATCTGTGTGCCACATTTACTTATTGAATTTTTGCTCCTCCATTTAATGCATCTTTTATGCTATCATCCCATGTCATGTCACTTGTCATAGACTATCTCCTCTAATTTCTAAGAATGCATTTTATATTCTCTATGAATGTATTTGATATGGGACTATCCTTATATATTGTATCATTCAAATGGAAATGAAATCCTTATATACTATGACTGCATTTGTTTATATGCTCTAGTTGACTAAAAATAATGGCTTTGTTTATATTCCACTCTTGTTCTACTGATTCAAATTGCTAATTTATATATTATTGTTTATTTGGACTTCAGGAAATGAGGAAAAAGACTTTGAGGCACTATTTAGGGTAAAATTAGATTTTGTTAATATTTTAGATTTTAGATGTTAAAACCCTCCTTTCCACTAAACATTGAAGGATCTAGGGTCAAGTGGCGAGCACTATCATACCCTAGGTCACTTACAAATGAAGGGAAACTTGGATTAGGGAATTAATTGCCTATATCCAATTGACCATTGAAACCCTAATTATGCAAATACAACAACAAATTGATGAAAGACAGAAAAATTTCTTGCAGACGGGAGTAAAATAACAAATCACAGAATATATGTTTTTAGGGTTCCAAGGTGGAATAGTTAGGGACTAAGGTGCGAGCACCTAAGTCCAAGGTACATACTTTTTTGCGGAATCTAGACCTCCTTCCAACACTGATCAACCCTATAACTTCTATTTCCTGAAATCTATCTGTGGAGGACACTGTTGCAGGAACCCTAGTTGTGGAAGTGATCCTTTGTCCAACTTTTCTTTAGATTCTAAATCCTTGATGCCTGCCAAGCCTTCCTGCAACTCTACTTTTTCCAGATACGACACCTGTAACCTGTAATCACAAGACTTGGTTTGTGGGTTGTGGTGTTTAGAGGCTTGCCTTAGTCAAACCCCGCAGGACAATTAAGTCTCCAAACACTGTTGTTAGACAAAGAGTGCATGCCCTTGTGAGGCAGAGGCAAAAACCAGAGGAATCAATAATAAAAACACAATATTATGTCACCTTGTAGTGAAGCTCTCATGGAGGAAGATGCTCTTCATGCTATGAGGAGATTGATGCTCAAATCTACAAATTTCAACACACAAAACATACAAGTCTGCTCTTGCAACACAATAGAAAGCCTTGAATCACCTTGAGAATGCCTAGAGTTCACAATGATCATCTTATTAAAATCTAGTTTACAAATGAATGCCTAAACATGCTTATATATGCAACTACAAGCATTCCCGCCAAGATTTTAAAAATCAAACTTTACTGTGTCGGCAAAAGAACCAACTAACGGTCATAAACTGACACCCAGAAATTGGGGCTGTCCTAAAATAGGGTAGGACTAGGGCACGGGCGCCCAAGTCCTTCCACCCTATTTTAGGTAGGGTACAACTCACGGGGTCCTCCTAGGTCCCATTTGCCATGAAACCCGGCTCTCATTCCATCCAGATGCTAAAATATGAACTAAAATGCCCTAAATGCATGCTAAAGACCCGAGAGCTAAACCTTATGAGGGAAAAGCCCCCAAGGGAACATTTTCTGATGTTACATTTAGCCCCCACTTTAATGTATGTATAAACATGAGGCCAATACATGCATTAAAGTAAGGTCACAAACACAACAAACACACCAAGCACGAAGAAGACATGCCAATCACATAGAAAATAGTAACAGGCATGCAAAACATAGAGAAGACAGTTATAGTCACACAGAACATAGAGCAAATAGTTAATGCATAGAAGACACATTAATGCATGGAAGATAGAAATGATATCTTTTCTTTTATTTTTCTCATATATATGAAATGAAAATGCAAGTACTGGAAAGTAAACAAACCTCCCATAATGCAGGATGCACTACCCGAGGGCGCAGGTCTTAGTATATATGGGGCAACACACACGCAAGACATGCAAAACTTCCCAAAAATGTAGGAAGCACTACCTGAGGGCACCGGTCTCTGCATATGGGGAAACAAACACGCCACACAAAACAAGCATGCTAGAACACACACACTTGAAGACATGAAGAAAACACAACAGACAAGCGATGGTGTGTTCCCTATTTCTAGGATCATCACCATCTCAGGCACATTACAGGCACACATCGATGATTGGGATTCACCACAACAATCACCGAAGACATGCTTAAGGGTTGAGTTAGCCAAAGAACTAGTCCCCGCCTCCGCAAAAGACTTTTAAAAATGATAGGATGATGCAATCTGCTCTGAGAAATACACCATCCCCGCCTCCACAGAGGGCTTAAGAAAAAGGATATGCTTGATATCCTGCCTCTACAGAGGGCTTACATGATTGATTGATTGATTGCAAACAAGCTCAGGATGCACGATGCACTACCCTAGGGTGCAAGTCTTTGCATCTAAGGTCAAACACATTGCTAACATCTATAACAGACAACTTACCTTATATATGCCCCCACCTTAAGGTGGTTGATATCAATTATTGATATCAAGCACATTAAGGTAGGAAGAAAACACACAAGGGAACACCAACTTTCACAAAGCCCTTGTCCCCCAAAGGTGACATGTACTTTATGATTGTGAAATGTTCCCACAAACACATCCTTGCAAGAAACATGTTAGTGTCTACAACATCAATGCATATGATTAACCACACAAAGAGCCAAGGTTATACAATGAATTCAGAGTTTGAGGATAACAGTGAGGCTATATCACGAAGCTCTCCAAATCGAGTACCACCAAGGCTAGATTCAAAGGAAAACAAAGGTGCATAGAGTAGCAATATTGTTAAGGTTTGTAAATGCAACAAAAACATCATAAAATTCACTACACGGAAAGCACAAGTGCTTCCACTAGCCAAGTGTCGGATAAAATATACAACCCCATCGTCATATTAGGAACTAAGTCCATTTGTTGATTGCTCTCGAAAGGGACACTAGGTCCGCATCAGTATAAATGTTTGTTGTCATCCACCCGCTAGATGGAAACACTAGAGGAAGGGAAACAATAAATCAAAGAGGAGAAACAAGTGTCTTAGGGAAAATCACGTAGGAGGGTGCCCCCAAGTCACCAACTGCAATGTTGTATCTGTAAGACACAACACTCAACAATGAAAGTAGAGAGAGAGGCAATATAGAAGAATGATGATACAAATAGAAGAAGGTCGCAACAGAGGTGATCTCTTGGTATCTTGGACCTTACAAGAGAGTCAAGGGTCATCTTAGGAGGCCTAAACAACACATAACACATCATGGGGGGAGCACATCACGAGAGAGATAAAAGGTTAGAGATACTTACCTGGTAGCACCATCATTAAGAACATACATATCTAGGATATATGTCATGTTGTTTTGATATTATATTAAGTTTAGGATTAAAAGGGGTGTTCTTTTCTTTAAAAGGATTATATCCAATGCCGCTTGAGTAATGTGCTGAAGCGGATTCTATAGGTACTCGAATTCCTTGTTGATTTACACTACATCCCTTACCTACATAGTCATTATGTTTGTACAAAATTTTAAATCCACAACCATATAGAGAATCTAGTTCCTTAGAAGAAGGTGAAGCCTCGTAGGTATCATAATTTGTAAAATAAGTTATAGTATTGTCTTTATTTCAACCAAGGAGACTTTGTTGTTCTTAGATGCTTCAAAAGATTGCTTAGACAAGATTGATGCTACTTTTGGTGTGTAGAGGTTATTAAGTTTATATTCCCCTATATTGCAAGGATTAAAATTTAATAAACCCCAATCATCACCAACAAGTGCATTCGGTGGTTGAGAGTCTTGCACAACATTAGTCATTGATGGATCACCTTGCAAATTGTTTAAGCTCATATGGTTGTAAACTAGTTTTTGTTTTTCAATATGTAAACAGTTATTTGGTTTAGGATCAGTATGAATAGTATGAAATTTTCCTTTGAATATAAATTTGATCAAACAATGTAGGGTGGAAGGGACTTCCCCTAATGCATGAATCCAAGGTCTACCAAGAATCATGTTGTAAGATAAAGAACAAGGCATGACATGAACCAAGGTATGCACAATCACAGGTCCCATTTGTATAGGTAAAGTTATAGTGCCCATGGATTGTCGTCCAACATTGTCAAAACCATGGATACTTAATGATTTTGGCTTGATGGTAGATATATCAACTTTAATCTTATGTAATAAGTCAATGTCACAAACATTAAGAGCTGATTCATTATCAATCACAACTCTCTTAACCAATGTTTTGTTTATTGTAACAAAGATTACAAGAGGATCATATTGATTTTGAACTTTGACTGATGGTAATTCATGTGGTTGAAAGAGGATATCTATTTTTTTCGCATGCATACAATCTAACATAGTGGCTACATCATTTGGCTTAACAATAGGTGGCACAATTACCTTTTGTAAAGCTTCTTGGAGCATTCCATGGTATGTAGGTGATGTTTGTATGAAATCCCAAAGAGAGATCTTAGCCGAAGTGGCATGAAGTTGTTTGATGAGATCATACTCTTGACCACTTTTATGAGTAAGGTGAGGTGGTGGGGGGAGCCTAGGTTGAGAACATGGAAGAGAGATAGGCACATGCATTGCTTGGTTACTTTGCTTGTTATTACGGGTGTTGTATGTGTGAAAAATCACATTATGGTGTGGTTGTTGTAACGCATTTTGAACACCTTGAACCATAATCACCAGTTTTAAGCAAGAGGGTGCACTAAGTTCCCCTTGGACAACCATTTTAGGAATATTGCTATGAAGTCCATTAACGATTATTGAATTAACATTGTTTTCCTCCCGATTGCACCCAATATCCATCCCCAAAGGATTTAATGTGAGAGACCTTTTATCATTCACTAATGCTACATATTGGCTAGGGAGAGCAGTGGGATGAGAGGAAGGTACATCATCACCATCATCATCATCATACTTTGTGGTGGAAAAGGGCTTTTCCCTCTCATCTTTCTCATGAGTATTTCTAGAGATGAATTTGGTTAAATCTTCTAATATCAAAGGATATGCTCCTATGAGTAAAGTGAAGCTACTAAAATCATGTGTGTAACAAAGTAATTGCAACTCATATGTAAAACATATAGAAGTGTCAATACCACTAATATAAGCTATATGTTCTAGAATATGAGGATTCTCATTAGTGAAATTAGAGAAATTTTTAAAATCTAGGATATACTCATGCAAAGATTTCAGAGATTAATAACATGAAGATGCCATAATGAAATGCAAAATCAGATTTTAACAATTTCCAAGAGTATGCAAAAGACAAGTGCAAACTTTATGCAAGAATGATCTTAAATGCTTTATTTTTTATACTTTTTTAATGCAAATGAGTGAACCAAAGGGTCTTATAAGGATTTCAGTCAAGTGAAGCAAGTTATATGTCTGATATCATGCCAAAACAACAAAAGTATCCTTCTCAACACACTCTTCATGCGATTTCAAGTTAAATGCCAAGTCAAAATATAGTGAAAATATGTCAAAATAGGCACTTTTTTTCACCAAAATTCAATGCAAAAGGGCATAACAAAGGGTGTTGTGAGGAATATTGATGCAACACACAACATATGCTCAATACAATTTTGCCATTAATCATGAACATAAAAAAACTTCTATTCATCAACTCTGCTGCTACAATGAGAGAAAACTCTCTTATATCCAAGAAAACAAAAAAAACAAAAAATTACCTTTTTTGGCAGATTTCGACAATTGTCAGATTTTACCATTATAGGTAATTTTACAATCATATCTTGAGAATCCATTTTTTTCCCAAAAGCTTCCTAAAACTAAGGTAGAATGAAATGCCAACTAATATTCTAAATTCGAAACATGAGTTTCAATTTATTACAAAAGCAACTTTTTAAAAATCTAGAAAAAAACACTAATTTGCCATTTTGAGGGCCAAGATGAGCTCCAACCGACTAGGGTGGGTTGGGAAATCACTGGCCACCTCATAACTCATCCACTTATGAAATTTCATAGAAAACCCACATCTAAGTCAAAAGTTATGACCTCCAAAAGTCCCTGCATCATTCTCCTCTGGTTGAACAAAACGCAGCTCCTGCAAGTGACTGTCTTCGAACTGCTGCCACTTGATTAGATCCAACCACTACATTTCCTGCTCTATAATCTACATGCTATCAATTGGTGGCAATCCTTCCCACTATACTAAATACTTGTTGTACTGCCCTTACCGAGTGTAGATAGTGTTCTTATCAAGAACTTGTGCAATCTTTTCCTTCTTCTTATGGGGAATGTGGTGGTGCCATGCCACTTCTAGTTGACTATCTTCAACATCATCCTCACCATGGATGCATATAAATTAGAAAGATTAAACATAGGAGAAATATCGAGATCATCTGGTAAACTGACCTCACAGGAATTATCATTGATCTTCTTTGTAATTTTGTAAGGACCAATTTTCCTGTACTTCAACTTGTGGTATGTTCCAATAGGAAACCACTCTTTTCTCAAATATACCATCACTAAGTGAACTTCATTGAATGCCTAATGTCACCTACTAGCATCCACTGTATTCTTGTACCCCTCATTACTATCCTACAACTTCTGTCTCACTTCTTTCTACAACTATTGAAGGTGTTCTACAAATGCTTCCCCATCATCACTAACCCTAACTTTCATTGGTATCTGTAGCAGATCTAGAACACTCTAAGGATTCCTACCATACACAATCTAGAAAGGTGACTTTCCCGTTGATCTATTAATAGAACTATTATAGGCAAATTTGACATAGGGTAATGCCAAGTCCCATTGTTTTGGCTTTTCTCCATCAATACACCTCAACAAATTTTCCAAACTCTGATTGACTACCTCTATTTTCCCATCCATTTGAGGATCATAGGCACTACTAAACTATAACTTGGTCCCCATCTTCTTCCATAAAGTCCTCCAGAAATGACTGAGGATTTTGGTATCCCTATCAAAGGTAATAGTCTTTGGAACACACTTTGCTTGTTATTACGAGTGTTGTATGTGTGAAAAATCACATTATGGTGTGGTTGTTGTAACACATTTTGAACACCTTGAACCATAATCACCAGTTTTAAGCAAGAGGGTGCACTAAGTGGCCCTTGGACAATCATTTTAGGAATATTGCTATGAAGTCCATTAACGATTATTGAATTAACATTATTTTCCTCCTGATTGCACCTAATATCCATCCCCAAAGGATTTAATGTGAGGGACCTTTTATCATCCACTAATGCTACATATTGGCCAGGGAGAGTAGTGGGATGAAAGGAAGGTACATCATCACCATCATCATCATACTTTGTGGTGGAAAAGGGCTTTTTCCTCTCATCTTTCTCATGAGTATTCCTAGAGATGAATTTGGTTAAATCTTCTAATATCAAAGGATATGCTCCTATGAGTAAAGTGAAGCTACTAAAATCATGTGTGTAACAAAGTAATTGCAACTCATATGTAGAACATATAGAAGTGTCAATACCACTGATATAAGCTATATGTTCTAGAATATGAGGATTCTCATTAGTGAAATTAGAGAAATTTTTAAAATCTAGGATATACTCATGCAAAGATTTCAGAGATTAATAACATGAAGATGCCATAATGAAATGCAAAATCAGATTTTAACAATTTCCAAGAGTATGCAAAAGACAAGTGCAAACTTTATGCAAGAATGATCTTAAATGTTTTATTTTTTATACTTTTTTAATGCAAATGAGTGAACCAAAGGGTCTTATAAGGATTTCAGTCAAGTGAAGCAAGTTATATGTCTGATATCATGCCAAAACAACAAAAGTATCCTTCTCAACACACTCTTCATGCGATTTCAAGTTAAATGCCAAGTCAAAATATAGTGAAAATATGTCAAAATAGGCACTTTTTTTCACCAAAATTCAATGCAAAAGGGCATAACAAAGGGTGTTGTGAGGAATATTGATGCACCACACAACATACGCTCAATACAATTTTGCCATTAATCATGAACATAAAAAAACTTCTATTCATCAACTTTGCTGCTACAATGAGAGAAAACTCTCTTATATCCAAGAAAACAAAAAAAACAAAAAATTACCTTTTTTGGCAGATTTTGACAATTGTCAGATTTTACCATTATAGGTAATTTTACAATCATATCTTGAGAATCCATTTTTTTCCCAAAAGCTTCCTAAAACTAAGGTAGGATGAAATGCCAAATAATATTCTAAATTCAAAACATGAGTTTCAATTTATTACAAAAGCAACTTTTTAAAAATCTAGAAAAAAACACTAATTTGCCATTTTGAGGGCCAAGATGAGCTCCAACCGACTAGGGTAGGTTGGGAAACCACTGGCCACCTCATAACTCATCCACTTATGAAATTTCGTAGAAAACCCACATCTGAGTCAAAAGTTATGACCTCCAAAAGTCCCTAGATCATTCTCCTCTGGTTGAAAAGAATGCAACTCTTGCAAGTGACTGTCTTCGAACTACTGCCACTTGATTGGATCCAACCACTACATTTCCCACTCTATAATCTACGTGCTATCAGTTGGTGGCAATCCTTCCCACTATACTAAATACTTGTTGTACTGCCCTTACCGAGTCTAGATAGTGTTCTTATCAAGAACCTGTGCAATCTTTTCCTTCTTCTTATGGGGAATGTGGTGGTGCCATGCCACTTCCGGTTGACTATCTTCAACATCATCCTCACCATGGATGCATATAAATCAGAAAGATTAAACATAGGAGAAATATCAAGATCATCTGGTAAACTGACCTCATAGGAATTATCATTGATCTTCTTTGTAATTTTGTAAGGACCAATTTTCTTGTACTTCAACTTGTGGTATGTTCCAATAGGAAACCACTCTTTTCTCAAATATACCATCACTAAGTGACCTTCATTGAATGCCTAATGTTGCCTACTAGTATCCACTATATTCTTGTACCCCTCATTACTGTCCTACAACTTCTGTCTCACTTCTTTCTACAACTATTGAAGGTGTTCTGCAAATGCTTCCCCATCATCACTGACCCTAACTTTCATTGGTATCTGTAGCAGATCTAGAACACTCTGAGGATTCCTATCATACATAATCTAGAAAGGTGACTTTCCCGTTGATCTGTTAACAGAACTATTATAGGCAAATTTGGCCTGGGGTAATGCCAAGTCCCATTGTTTTGGCTTTTCTCCAACAATACACCTCAACAAATTTTCCAAACTCTGATTGACTACCTCTATTTTCCCATCCATTTGAGGATCATAGGCACTACTAAACTATAACTTGGTCCCCATCTTCTTCCATAAAGTCCTCCAAAAATGACTGAGGATTTTGGTATCCCTATCAGAGGTAATAGTCTTTGGAACACCATGTAGTCGAACAACTTCTGAACAAAATAACTCTGCTACCCTTGTTGCATCATTAGTTTTCTTATAGGCAATAAAATGAGCCATCTTGGAGAACCTATCAAAAACTACAAAAATAGAGTCATTACCTCATTGAGTATGTGGAAGTCCCAATACAAAGTCCATGCTCAAATCTATCCATGGTGTAGTTGGTACTGGTAATGGCATATACAACCTTATATTTTGTGAATGTCCCTTAGCCACTTGGCAAATCCTACACCTTGTTACATACCTAGTTATAAGCCTTTTCATCTTTGGCTAGTAATATTTATTTTCTATCAAGGCTATTGTCTTGTCCTTGCCAAAATGTCCAGCCAACCCACTATTATGAAATTCTCTGAGAATGTTTTCCCTCATAGAGCTAGCTGGTATGCATAGTTGTTTTCCTTTAAATAGATACCCATCTTGTAGAAAATATTCACCCCTAAAGTGATCCAAGTTACCAGATACTGGTGTCTTCAATTATTCCACAATCTCCCAAAAATCATCATCAGACTCATACAATTTTTTTATGGAATCAAAACCATTCACCTCAGTTTCCATTGTGGTCAAAAGCGCAACATGCCTACTTAATGCATATGTAATGTAGTTTTGTTTCCCAAACTTATACTTCAACACAAAATTGTAACCCTACAAGAAAGAGACCCACTTGGCATGCCTACTATTCAACTTTTTCTATGTGTTCAAGTATCTCAATGCAATATGACCTGTAAATAATACAAACTCCTCGGGAACTAGATAATTTTTGATGATGATGTTAGTCATACACAAACATAGAATAAAAGTTACACAACAACCTTTATTCATCTTGAAAGATATGATGAATTCAAAGAATTCATGATCCCAAGTCTCTATTGATTAGTTCATAATCTACTGATGTTTCTCAGTGGTTGATGTGTGTTGCTGTTATCATTCAGGGGTCTTACGTATTTTAATTGCTTCTACAAAGTTCCTTAATATTCCTTCAAATATCTTGCTCTTTATATCTACTCTACATAAATCTCCAACAATTCTACCTCTGCACTATGAATTCACTCAAATAATGTGTCTATAGGTTGATATTTGCATGATTTCTATCATTACTTACAATTCTTTGCATGATATTTTCAATACTACATGCATTTAGCTCAAATATGCTAATGATATTCAGTTATCTACGAGATGTCAGCATATTTCATGTTATTTGCTTCTGATTATCTGTTATTTGCAATTATGATGGTGAATTGTTCTAAAATTCAAAGAAAATTAAAACAATACTTCAAATTTGGTGAATCTTAGCTATTGAACCACATACATACCAAATGCAGTCATAAGGAGAAGAAATCAAACCATATTTTCACCATGATGCTCCACAGCTAGATATAGATGATCCTAACTTCAAAGGAAAAGGAATGAAGACAACACATACAGATTGATAAGCACTCCAAGGGACGCAACAAATCAAAGCATGTATCAAGAATTCAAACACTGATTACTCAGGATTTATGATGATTTGTAATCAAATGGTCTTCTCTTTCATTAAGTATGCAATGATATGTATGCTTACAATAGCTTTGAAATAGGCCTTGATATTTTAGCAGTCAAATAACAATTAAGCTTCCGAATGCTCAAATTATCACATCCTTGCACCTTTTATAAAATAAGGTGAGGGGATGGTTACAAATGACCTATGGTCAGGATTTATCTATTAAGATCAATAGTCTAGATGAATAGCACATGCCTGCCAGTTGGCAACTACATAACTGGCACAGAATATTCCAGCGTCTTCAGCCTGGTCCATCCTCTAGCTGGCAAACAACACATTTGACAATATCCTCCTCAGCTCAGGTTCATGTTGCCTTTGCGTCTGCAACTCTGCAATTTTCAAACAAACTCCAAACAACTCCAACATCTTGCAATAAAAAGACAAGAATTTAGCATCAACTTCATTTAATAACCAGCAGGAAAATAAACATTTATATTTTATTAGGCTGTGAATGTGCAAACCTATATATATCGGGTTATGAATATTGCGCATCTATGAAAATTCGCATAATTAAATTTCCATAGGTGGTCAAGAGGGTCCGAGTGACTATCATTGACTAGAAAACATGCTATCAGGCCCTAAAATGGCTTCAATATCTGATCAGGTCCATGGTCATTTGAGTGATTTTTTGATAAAAATACTGAAAATATGATTTTTGGTATTTTCTACATCTTGGTAAATTGCATTTTTGGAGGCCTTCAGAGCGAAATTAGGGCCTCAAGACTTCATGGAGCAACTCAAACTAGATAATTATTTTATCTTTCCAATAAGTCCAAAAAGTTTAAATTCTGATAAAATATCTAGGAGTTATGACCCTGCCAAGGGGAAGGTAAAAAATTTCCTAATTTTTTGAGTTTCTCTGAAGTTTTACAAATAGTTTCACCTTCTGGTAGCTCTTTTTGTATTCCAAGGGTAATGTGACCCTTCATATGATATGTAAGCATTTTTAGTTTTGTATTTCTCTATGTATATCGCATGCATAAGATCATGCATATGCAATACATGTGCTTTTGTTCACTAAATTCCATTGAATAAAACTATCGGGTCCGGGTATGCACATTAGTTAATACGAGGGATATTAACTAATATGACTCTCTTCATAGATCAAGATATGATGATGATGTCATCATCATGGATGGGCTTCATTTAAATGTGAAAGGCTGACGTCATGGTCATACTGAAGGAAATCAGGATGTTAAGAAATATGACCCTAATATTGAGGAATATCACCCTTCGCATAACATGATGTCATGGTCATGTTAGCAAAGATCAGTCATATTAGAAAAGATGACGGATGTTAGAAATTAGATGACCCTTGGATGTCAAGCTGACTGATGATGTCATTGTCATATTGGGTCCTTTGTGGAACAGGATAAGCTAACGTCATCATCATGTTAACGAAGATGAGTCATATTCACGAATGTGACCCCCTTTCGAAAGATCAGGATGATGTCACCGTCATGTTATTTAAAAGGGTGATTGTTGGAAAAATACCTCTACGAGGTAAAAAGGATGATGACATCATTATCAGGGTGATTTCCTAATTTCTTTGTTCATCGAGATTGGATGACATCATCAACATATTGGCTCTAGGGTGATATTTTGCAACAGGGTGATATTTCAAAGATCGGGTGATATTCGAAATATGACCCCTGCAAAATATATGAAGCTATTTGACAGGTAAATACCACTACCATGTAAAATTGACGTCCAAAATTTTAGACCAAATGATTATCGGGTGATAAAATTGGATTGGGGTGATCTTTCATAAGATGACTAATATTAAAAAATATGACCTTCCCTCATAATATCAGGTTTGACCAGGATTTTGACTTGTCATAACTTTCGTTCCCTAAGGAATATCACGGTGATCCAAAAGGTAAACCTGCATGAAATTTTATACTCTTTTCAACCATGAGGTTATTGATATAAAATATTAACTTTGACAAACTAACCTCATCATGATGACTTACCCACTTCCCTTATGCAAGATCACCTGCATGACTTACTTTTACCAGATCGCCGAAGAGCAGAAAAACAACGCAAGCCGAAGCAGCAAAATGTTGGGTCCCTGTTTTGTCAAGTCAAAATGGGGTGTGTTGTGTAACCACACAACAATAATGTCTCCAATGCCTCAATGCTTGAACAATTGCATAAAATTCCAAATCATAAGTAGAATAATTCTTTCTCGCTTCATTCATCTTTTCACTAAAGAAAGCTACAGGTTTTCTAACTTGGCTAAGCATAGCACCTATTCCCACATGGGAGGCATCACATTCTACTTCAAATACCTTATCAAAATTTGGCAATGTAAGTATATGTGCTTCTGTTACCTTTTACTTCAAGTACTTAAAGCTCTCCTTAGCATCTATAGTCCATACAAACTCCCTTCCTTTGGTGCAATCTATTATAGGGGCTACAATACTACTAAAATTTCAAATGAACTTTTGATAGAAAGTGGCCATGCCATGAAAACTTTTTACCTCTATGATGCTTCTTGGACTAGGCCATTCTAGAATTGCCCTGACCTTCTCTGGATCCATTCTGACACCATCTTTAGAAATGACAAAGCTTAAAAAAACCAAACTGTCCTGCATGAACCTACACCTCTTCAAATTGGCATAGAGCTTGTCCTTTCTTAACACACCAAGGATGATCCTCAAGTGTTGTAAGTGCTCTTCTTTGCTATTACTAAATACCAAAATATCATCCAAATAAACTACCACAAACTTACCAATGTAAGGTCGTAGTATAGTGTTCATCAATCTCATAAATGTGCTAGGTGCATTTGATAACTTGAATGGCATAACCATCCACTCATATAATCCATGTCCAGTCTTAAAGGTTGTCTTCCACTCATCCCCTTCTCAAATCTGGATTTGGTGGTAGCCACTTCGTAGGTCAATTTTGCTGAAATATTTGAACCCTGCAAGGACATCCATCATGTCCTCCATATGAGGTATAGGAAACTGATACTTCATGGTAATCTTATTAATTGCTCTGCTATTAGTGCACATCCTCCATGTTCCATCTTTTTTGGGGATCAACAATGCTGGTACAACACATGGGCTCATGCTCTCTCTCACCACACCTTTACTTATGAGTTTTGTTACTTGCTTATTCAGCTCTGGATGTTGTGTTGGATTCATCCTATAAGCTGCTTGGTTGGGTAGAGTTGCTCCTAGAATCAAATCAATATGATGCTGAATATCTCTCTTTGGTGGTAGACCATCAGGTAATTCATCAGGCACAACATCAACAAATTCTTTCAATAGCTCTGCTACTTCTGGGGAACTAAAATATCTTCCTCTTCACCTTTTTTCACTACTAATGCATAACAACACCATGTCACCTTCATTTATTTAACAAGATCTCTTTCAGACAACATGGTCTCACCTTTTCCTTCATCCTTGAGAGGCAACAAAATCATCTTAGAGCCATCTTTCCAAAAGGTGTATGTGTTTTTCTCTCCATCATGTATGACTTTTCTATCATACTGCCATGGCCTTCCTAATAACACATAACAGGCATCCATTGGGACAACATCACACCATATCTCATCCTGGTAGATCTTCCCTATGCTAAACTTAATTAGGCATCTTTTATCAACAATGACTTCATTTCCCTTTTTAAACCATGCAATGTGGTACGAATGAGGATGTTTTTCACAATGTAAATTCAATTTTTCTACCATTTCTTTAGAAACCATATTTTCACAACTACCTCCATCAACAATAACTTGACATACCTTGCCACCTGAAGTGCATCTGGTTCTGAAGATATTGGTTTGAAGCCATGAACCATCAGAGCTTTTGGCTTGTGTTTTCTCCTTCTCTGGAATCACCATTGCTCTTCTCATCATGAGACTTTCTCCCACATCTGGTGGAACCTCTAGTTCCATCCCTTCCACTTCATGTTGTGTTTGTATCAAGTTCACCCTAGGTTGTCCTCCTTGATTTCTTTCTTGCATGTTATATTTTGAGCATTCAAATGCCCTATGACCTTCTTCTCCACATCTGAAACAAGTGAAAGGCCTTCTCTGGTTTTCCCATCCTCTACCGCTACCATAACCTCTACCTCTTTGAAATCCCCTTCCTCGTTCTTGATTCAAAGGATCTTATCGAGTATCCACTTGTTTTTCCAATCCATGGGATGACTTTCCCCTGCCATAATTTGAACCTCCTCAAAATGGGGTTGATGTACCCCTTCTTCCTCCTCTGTTCCTCTGATGGTATTGTCTGTTTTATTTTTCTTCAGCCTTTAGAGCCAATTGGTAAGGTTCTTCCATACTGTTGAGTCGATGCATGCTTAATTCATCTTGAATAGAGAATTTTAGGCCATTCACATATTTAGTAGCCATCTATTCATTAGTTTCTTGATGCTCTATACGTATAGACAGTGTATAAAACTCATTTGTATAATATTGCATAGAAGAGAGGTTATGTTTTAATTTTTGAAACCTATGAAAAAGGGTTTGTGCATAATCTATGGGCAAAATTTTTTATCTCAACTTCTCCTCCATTTTATTCCATGTCCTGATGTTATCCTTGCCTTTCCTTGTTCGTTCCTTTTGAAGATGATCCCACCAAATCATTGCATGACCCTGTAATTTGGTGCATGCAAATTTCACCTTCTTTTCCTCTGTCATGGATTTCCATTCAAAAAAATTTCTCATATCATTCAACCAGTCTATCAACTCCTCTGGTTTAAGACTACCTGCATAATCTGAAACATCTACCTTGACCACTTCATTTTTCCCTTCTAAGGCCCTGAGCATCCTCTCTTCAAAACTCGTGCCTTCTAATTCTTCTTCCTCATGCTCTATATCTTAATTTGCACCTCCTCGACCTATCTCTTCATTAGATTCGTCTCCTCCTCTACCCAGTCTTTGGTTTTCCATCCGTGTTGTAAGTTTTGCTACTTGCCTTTGCAGATTTTGCATTTCTCTATGCATCTAGGAAAGACTACCTCTTCCTCTTCCTCTCCCAGCCATCTTCCTGCTCTGATACCAGATGATGCAGCACACAAGGTACACTTAATACAATTTTGCCATTAATCATGTGAGAGCCAAAGATTTCAAGACTGGAACATAAAAAAACTTCTATTCATCAACTGTGTTGCTACAATGAGAGAAAACTCTCTTATATCCAAGAAAACAAAAAAAACAAAAAATTAACTTTTTTGGTAGATTTCGACAATTGTCAGATTTTGCCATTTTAGGTAATTTACAATCATATCTTGAGAATCCAATTTTTTCCCAAAAGCTTCCTAAAACTAAGGTAGGACGAAATGCCAACTAATATTCTAAATTTGAAACATGAGTTTCGATTTATTACAAAAGAAACTTTTTTAAAATCTAGAAAAAAAACACTAATTTTCTATTTTGAGGGCCAAGATGAAAGTTTCAAGCCCTCAAAAAGTGCCAAGATGAGGTCCAATTGACTAGGGTGGGTGGGAAACGACTCCACCTCATAACACATCCACCTGTAAAATTTCATAGAAAACCCACATCCGAGTCAAAAATTATGACCTCTGGAAGTCCCTAAATCAAAAATTATGATGGACAAAAAATAATATCAGTAATAACAGCCACTTGGTGCCAAAATTCCCAGCACAACATGCTTTTAGTGCCACTTAAGGTAAAACCCTAGTGAAAATATAGCAAAAATAGGCTATTTTCCACGGTTTTTTAATTCCAAGACCTAGCAAAAGGGGTGTTGTAAAGAATTTTAGGAGCTACAACAAAGAATATCAATAATATCAGTCACCTCAATCCATAAAATTCATCACGACATGCTTGGAGTGCAAACTAGGTCAAACCCTAGGGCAAAAATAGCCAAAATGTGTAGTTTTTCATCAAATTTTCACTACAAGAGCCCGATAAAAGGGTGTTGTGAAGCTTTTTATGAGGTGTAGAAAATGATTACCCTGATAACAAAAAATGAATGCAAAAATACCTTTCACAACACACCTATGGTGCAAGTTTGGAGAGTCGATAAGCCCAAGTTTAGTGAAAATTGTTATTTTTGAAGCCCTAGGTTTGAGATCTTGGGACAAAATGCTATGTGAATGTTTTGAAGTTTGATTTATGATGAAATTGACTTACTCTTAGATCTAAAATTGATTTTCAAGCCTTGACATGCAAAAATGTCCATGCAAATTTAATAAAAATGCATCAAAATTGCTAGTTTTTGTTGAAATTTCTATGTAAAAATGTAAATATTTTAAATTTAATTACAAATTCACACAAAAAATGCAAGACTGCAGACAAATGAAAATTTGAATGAGCCTCTAAAATTAGTAGAAAATTTTGATAGAAGATTTTGCCTACAAAGCCTAGCTTTTGGAATTACTAGGTTATATAAAATTATCAAAATTTCCACAAAACCCTAGCAATTAAATGATGAAAATGCAATGTAAATTTCTGATTTTTTAGATTTTTCTATAGTTTATATCAGATCTGATGTAAAATTCATGAATTAGGAAAATTTAAGAAGGATTGATGCAATTTAGTAAGCCAAACAATGCAATTATTTTGTATTTTTTCAATTTTTCAATTTTTTTTATTTTTTTGAAATTTTCTCAATGCAATAAAGTAAATGTCTATATGAATGAATGAAATCACACCAAATCTAAAGACAAACACTTAGCAAGTTGCAACTTAAGTCCAAAAACATGGGTTCACCAAAATGTTTAGGCTAAAATTGGATTTTGTTAATCTTTTAGATTTTACATGTTAAAACCCTCCTTTCCACTAAACATTGAAGGATCTAGGATCAAGTGGTGAGCACTAGCATACCCTAGGTCACTTACAAATGAAGGGAAACTTGGATTAGGGAATTAATTATCAATTTTTCCTTCTCCTATGTCCAATTGACCATTAAAACCTAATTATGCAAATACGACAACAAATTGATGAAAGACGAAAAAAGCTCTTGCAAATGGGAGTAAAATAACAAATCACAGAATACCTTTTTTCAGGGTTCTGAGGTGAAACAGTCAGGGACTAAGGTGTAGGCGCCCAAGTCCAAGGTACATATTTTTTAGGGAATCTGGACCTCCTTCTGACACTGATCAGCCCTGTAACTTCTGTTTCCTGAAATCTATCTACAGAGGACATTGTTGAGGGCGCCCTAGTCCTAGAAGTGCTCCTTTGTCTGACTTTTCTTCAGATCTTGAATCCTTGATGCCTGCCAAGCCTTCCTACAACTCTACTTTTTCCAGGTGCGACACCTATAACCATCAATCACAAGACTTGGTTTGTGGGTTGTGTTTAGAGGCTTGCCTCAGTCAAACCCCGGAGGACACTTAAGTCTCTGAACACCGTTGTCAAAAAAAGAGTGCATGCCCTTGTGAGGAAGAGGCAAAAACCAAAGGAATTGATGATAAAAACACAATATTATGTTACCTTGTAGTGAAGCTCTCATGGAGGAAGATGCTCTTCATGCCATGAGGAGATTGATGCTCAAATCTACAAATATCAACACACAAAACATACAAGTCTACTCTTGCAACACAATAGAATGCCTTGAATCACCTTGAGAATGCCTAGAGTTCACAATGATCATTTTATTGAAATCTAGTTTACAAATGAATTCCTAAACATGCTTATATATGCAACTACGAGCATTCCTGCCAAGATTTTAAAAATCAAACTTTACCGTGTCGGCAAAAGAACCAACTAACGGTCATAAACCAACACCTAGAAATTTTAGGTAGGGTACAACTCAAGGGGCCCTCCTAGGTCCCATTTTCCATGAAACCTAGGTCTCATTCCATCGAGATGCTAAAATATGAACTAAAATGCCCTAAATGCATGCCAAAGACCCAGGAGCTAAACCTTATGAGGGAAAATCCCCCAAGGGGACATTTTCTGACGTTATAGGCACAATTTAGATGATAGTGATCATGTTGCTAAAGTTCCACTGATAGATTATGAGTGTTTTCGTAAAGAACGTGAGGCAAAGAATAGCGAATATTTATCACATCTTGGTTTAACAAATAGGCAAGTTGTAAATCCACTATGTAGTATATTATTTGTTTAATTGTGTTTATGAAATTTTATAGGCAAGAGGTTTATGTATATAAGACATAATATGATATTTTTTTGTTTTATAGGAAAGAAAAAGAGTTCAAAGAAAATGCATAGAGAAAACAAAAGGAAAGTAAAGATATAGTGCTGCCAACTCATAGAAGCCAACGCATTTGGTGAAAAGAATAGTTGTGATGATGTGCAACCTAATATAACACATAGTGATGTGTAGCCTAATATAGTACATGGTGATGTACAGCCTGATATAGTACATGGTGATGTGCAATGTCGTGATGATCTCTTAGCACAGAGTCTAAGAGAGATTATTGAAAACAATGAGAGGAAAGGAACAGTAAGTGAACTACAAATGATTTATTCAAGATTAAAGGATGTGTTTGAAATGAAATCTATAGAGACCGGTACTGATCTACCTACTCGTGACACACCTGATGTGGCCAAGGACAATGAAGTTCCAGTTAATGAAAGTCATGAAGAGAGACCACTTGCATTTGATGTGCCTACTACAACTTTTGATGGAACTAGTGGATCAACCAAAAATATTGCTAGTGGTTTAATAGAAGATGTGCCTGCTACAACTTTTGATGGAACTAGTGGATCAGCCAAAAATATTGCTAGTGATTTAATAGAAGATGTGCCTACTTTTTTCAAAATAAAAAGATTGAGTCAAGATTTATATAGATCTACAAAGAGGAATGAAAAACAAAGAAGATTAGAAGGTAAGAAGCCATTCTTGGTTGAGGTATCAAGAGATGCTGAGCCTATTGGGAAAAATACTGCAAGGTGGGCCTTTGAGTTGGGTGTGAGATGTAGGGCTCATTTGGATATTTGCAAATCAATTTTTGTAGAGCAATATCCATGAAGTGTGGAAAATGCTATACAAAAAATAGAAAATGCTTTTGAGACTGCTGGTGCACAAATCTCTAGAAGATATTACAAGCAAAAGATGAGACTTTTGATGAACAATTAGATACAATTGTAGAAAAACAATCTTGGAGGGAAAGGAGAGGTTAGAATCCCCTCTATCTCCCAAATAGTGGGAGGCATTAAAAGAAAATATGTGTTTTGAAGAATATTTGACAAAGAGATATAAAGGAAAGAGGGCAAGAAATAATGTGGCAGCTGGATATACATTTGGCTGAGGTGGGTTGCAGGCCAAAATGGACAAACTTGGAGTAAGGGTATGGCTTTTTGGTTCAATTTACGTTGGTTATTTATTTTAATTTTTTATTGAACTGACTATTGACATTGTATTTTAGGTAGAAAATAGTAATATAGAAGTAGGTGTGGAAGATATGCTCGATTATATGGCAGCACTAGATCCTAGTAAATCTAAGAGTAGTATGAAGTGGAAATCTAGTTCATCAACAGAGATTTCAGAGCCATTTGTTAGATGCCCAATAAGAGCCTCTACAGATCATGTCAACTCAAATGAAGGGTACTAACATATAATGAGTTGCTTACACAGTCTCACTAAGAAATTGTTGTAGTTGGCTTCCTCCGTTAAGCCTATATAGTTTATTCATGGAATGAGCATAATATTATGGATGTAGATGAGGTAAGAGGCTCTATTACACTATCCTTTCATTTCATGTGCTTGTTATTGGGTAAACTTGTACCATGTTTTTGTTATACTTCCTTGTGATTTCATTTTTTGGATACTTGAATAGTTATCATAGCTCTTGGATATTGTAAACAAGGAATGATCCTACCCTCAACATGCAATACTGCAATTCTAGCCATTACAACCCTAGCATTGATGCTTTACATAAATGTGTTATCACGAATTGTCTCACTATTCTACTTATAGAACCAAAAGAAACATGCAATACTACAATTTACCAGGTTCTACTTCAAACCATTTTGCTTGAGTATTCACTTCATTATTGTTGTCCTTGTCATGTTTATGACATGCTCCTATGTTGCATTATGACATTTAACTCTATCATTCTAGACATTCATATCTGCTTTGTTGCTATCATTCCAAGGGTTCTTGGTCACTATCTAATGGTTTTGACAGTGCCTTTATCTCATATCTTTGTTTGGTGAAACCCTACTAGCTGTTGCATCTCTTTATCTTCTCCTATACCTTCCATGCTAAGGACTATCCTAAGATAGAGATATGGACTGCCATCTTACAACTTTTATTGTCTTCCTTATCATATGAAGGACTAGGACTATCCCTTCTTGTTGAAAATCTTATGCTCATGACTATAAGAATCCTCCTATAAATTGGAATCTATTGCTTACAATAAAGGAAGAATCTCACAACATACCTTGACTTAGTCATTTAAGAGTGGAAGAAAATGTTATTTTGAACAAAGAATTATATTTTTTGCATTCTTTACTTGACTTATATTAATTTTTACATGATGATTAAACCGCATGTAGAGAAATTAAATGAAAGCAGAATGAAAAGAAAAAGGCCCTTTCAATAGAGCTCTCTACAAAGCTGCACAACTTGAGGACAATGATGATAGTGATTATGTTGAACGTCTTGACAAGAATCTGCATGATATTTAGAGTAGTAGTGGTGTTAGAATTGAGGTGAGTGCTATTTTTTTTTTTTGTCTTTCATGGTAGTCATTGTTGTTTTAACACACACATGTAAGTAAGTACTATTCAAGTAAGTTGTTTTAATTCTATTTGAAGGAAAACCCACCAGTATGATTTACTTTAAACGATTTAACTCTAGAGAGAGACCAATAAATGTAAGTCACTTAAAGGGAATTACATCAACTTCTAATAGAAACCAATTAAAAGCATCCACACAATGACAACAAATTTGCCTTGATAAATCTATTGATTTGAATAACTAGAAATAGCCAATATGGAGACAATCAAACAACTTATGAACTTGAATATCAACAAAAAATTAGAACACCCTACATATCCACAAATTTAACCATCCTTGCCCATTATAATATTAAATTATCATAGAAATGTAACGTCTTGAATTTGAAATATGATTGGATAGATAATATTGGAATATATAAATTATCTTGCTGAAAGATGATGATTGTCTAGGCCTTGGTTTCCCTTATAAATATGGGAAACAACAAGCTTTAGGCTTGAACCAACACAACTATTCATAAATCACATCCTCTTGTAACTAAACATGTTTAATAAAGAGAAATTAAAGGCATAAGCAAGTTAACCAAGATCCGAATCTATTAGTCATCATATAGCACTCGTGACCTCAGGTCTGGCAAGGTACTCATCTCCATGTTGCAGTATCTGTTAAGTGTGTTGTGCCCTTATCTATTATCGCAAAAAAGGGTCAAAATTTTGTCCTTTTTCTCCATGTTGATGCTAATAAAACTGCTCGTTGCTCCTTCTACACCTAAACCTATAGCTCCACAACAATTTTTCAAGTATGTCTACTCCCAATTATCGAATGTAAGGTCATTGGGCCATTTGAATTCCTAAATTCAGAGCAAATTGGTTTGATGGTCCTTCCATCTTTTATCTGATATAGATTTAACATCAATTGCAAATTTTCCATATCTTGCATCTAGGGCTATGACCCTATCCAAAAATCACATTAAAGCTTAAAGTATTTATAGCCTGCTCCTTTTTCAAGAATTTCATAACCACAGACACTGTTGTTCTAAATTCTGCCTTCCAAGTATCAAGCCCTTTAACTAGGTTAGTTTCCTCTATCAGAATAGAGGGGATAAATTGATGCTTGAAAGTAGAAAAAGATTCAAGTTTGGCCTACATCCTTTTGTCTTCACTGCTAGCATATTGATGCTCTTCAATGATCATAGTCACTGTCTACTCTGTAGGCTTCAATTCAGCAGGAGCATCAAAATTTCTTTGAAGTATCATGCAAAGCATGACTAAATTGTGCAAGGAACACTACCATTTCTTGTATAGTGGCTCCAAAACAGAAAAGTTTACTTGCAGTTGTTTAATGGCCTGAGACAACATGGAGTAGCAATCATGCACATCCCCAAGTTTATACACAACTAGCTTTATCCTATATTCTAGAATTTTCTCAAAGACTTCAAGGACCTTGATCCTTGTCTCATTTTTTGTTTCCTCATTTTACTTCTTGAGGTCCTCAACTTCTTTTTCAAATTTTGTTCTCAAAGCATTAAACTCTTGCATTGTCACTATGACATCACCATTTGTTGGTAGCACAGAAGATTGATATGAAACTATTGTCAGACTCTAGGAAGAACCCACATCTTGCAGTTGCTTTTTTAATTTCTGATTTCAATGAACAACCTATTCACTTCATTAATCATGTCTTGTTGTGTTTTCTCATAATCCTACAATTTTTTTTCTAACTTTTTTACAACTGCATGGGTGAACATGGCAGAATGGACTGTAAGAGTAGAGGCCTCAATTCTTGAAGTATCTTGTAAGGTTTTCACCACAATAGATCCCCTCATTTCCTGAACAACATCTAGCAACCTTGGTTTACTAGTGTTCTTCTATTTTGTCCATATGGCAAGATTCTCTGTCTTTGGGTTGAAACCACATCCACTCATTCCCTCCTCATAATGAAATTTAGACACAAGATTAGGGTCATCTTGACTCCTAACTTGGTCAAGAAAGAATACCTTTTTCAATTCAAGACCTAGGATGATCAACATGTTACTCTTCAAGACCATTTGTCTTGCTTCCCCAAGAGTTACATTGATTTCATCAACTTTTAGTTCTTGGATTGTTCAAGTGGTTATTTGATCATACTAAGACTCATCAACACCCATCTTATTGATTTCCACCTTTTCATCAAATTCCTTCATCTTCATTTTTAACCAGAAATCTCAAAACTCTAGAGTCTTGATGAAATCATCATCTGTAATAAATCTTAATGATGCCACCACCCTTTCATCTTCCTATTGCTCTGGATCAATTTTGGGCTTGTTCTTCCATCCTAGCCGCAGGCTTGTGTGCATCAATTTCTTGACCAACCAATGGTTGATCAACTTCCTCTCCATCATGCAATTGGGTCAAAATATTTGCAACTTCATCAGTATCCCCCACACCCTCAAACATCTCATATGGGACCAGAGGATACATGCCTTCAATTCTCTACCTTTTATGTGGTGGTGATTTAGGGATCTGTGGATCTTCAACTTCAATAGGACATTAGGGGTAGGCTCATGAATCTCAACTCCTACAGTCCTCTTCACTGGAAATTTGGTAGCCTTGGTAGGCTATACTTTAGATTTAGCATAAATACTTTCAAAATTTTCAATCATTGCATTAATCCTCTTTAAAGGATCTTTCTCTTCAGCAAAAAATCTTTCAAAAATTAGATTCTTTTCCTTTTTGTCATCTTCAATTTTCTTGAGGATCTCCCATTTCCTCTTCCTGTCATACACTTCATTAAAAGTAACCAAGTTCCTTATCACATCCTCATCAGAAAGAATTTGATGGGAGATGCCCATCTTAGTCAAGATCACTTGTCTCACAAAGTTCATATGACCTTCAGGGTCACAAACTCTTTCAACACCAAATTCCAAAGAGTACTTGGCCTTCATATAGGCCTGCAACTCCTCAAGAGTGTCCAAACCAATTGACCAATCTCCAAAGACAATGGTATTAGGCAAAAAGGTGCCTTTCTTCTACTTTTTCATCACTTCCTTTTCCCTCCACATTATTTGCCACATGAATTCCAAGAATACAATTATGTCAGAAACAAACTTTGGCAATTTGTAAGGTGGTTGGGGGCAATCATATACCCTGATTATTGTGTGCTCTAGTAGGAAGAACCAATCAACATAATTGAAAGTATGACCTTGCTCTAGTTTATGTGCAAGAGGTCTTAGAATTACCCTAATTTTTGGTGACAATCTGGGGACCCAATTACCAAAAGAATTCATTATTGTCATAGAAAATTCATTATGAAATACATTATAGTTACTAGTATAGCAATGAGAATCCCAAATGTAACACCAACATTGAGTAGGCATTCTTTTCCTTGTCCTATTCAATCATGCTTATGTGCATTTTACTTGACCATTTACTCCTATTTTGATATAGGATCAGGTGGCAAACCAAAGAATAAAACTTGAAGTTCATGGGTTTCTTATCTTCCTTCACACCAATGAATCCATCATGTATTTTCTTTACAAGATATGAGGCAAAATCATACTCAATGTTCACCTCTAAATTTTGTATCTTCATAGTCATCTTAATCAAATTAACTAGCATCCACTTATCAACATCAATTCCCAGTACTTGACACAATGCATAATAGGTCCATTTGAAATAGATTGCAAAATCTTCCATAAGGAATGGATCAACTGCATTGGAAGGAATATCAACTATCTTGTTGCTTTCACCTCTTCTAATAAATATTAGTAGCTCATCACTTTTGAGTGTTCTTCTCAAACTTTTGTATTCTTGTTCAATCTTTTGTAGGTCAATTTCAGTGAGAGCTTATTTGTTCAACATAAAATAGTCAATTATGGCATTTCTATCAATTCTCAATAGAGAAGATCCACTTGGCAACCTTACTATTTTAGTAGTCAGGTGGTAGTGAAGTACCAAAGTACGAAGCAATTCCACATCCACGAATACATTTGAAACAAATAGCTTGGCCAAATCCAGCTTCCATGGATTGCCCACCGGTCCATGACCATCCTTCTTCTGACAAAAGTACCAAAATAGTTTCCAGCCAAAAATAGGAATTATGGCATCCATACAACCCTTAGCAACATCCCTAAATACTTTCTTTCAACCTTTGTCAATTGAATAGGGTAAAACATCTAGCAAAGATTGCTGCAGTGATCTTTTCCTAGGGGCAGGATCAGGCTTACTAGTCTTACTTGTGGATTCAGACTTCTTGGGTGCCATTATACAAACTAGGGTTTCACAACTCAAGCAAATGCACGGAGAATTGAAACAAAGCAAAAATTCTTCAAAATTTCTTACAGAGAATGTAGAGATGGACTTACTTGAACAATTCAAAGCTTGCTAAGAATAGACCAAATTGGGTGCCTTCTCCAAGCTAATCTGCAATCTCTAAACTGAACAAATGCTGAGAGATTTCTAGATTTTATCGAGCTATAATGTTCATCATTCCACCATTATTTTTGGTTCGTGCCACGAGATTATAAAATCTCAACATTCAATTCATTTCAAATATAAGCCCTTGATCAAATTTGATCCAACGATCAGATGAAATCACAAGATCTTTTAAATTTCTTGGTAATCGTACACCCGTACTGAGTATGTTTACTCATTTATTATCATTACCACACTACCATGGAGCTTGTTTAAACTAGTTACAGGATGGCAATAAGCTTCAATGCCTTTTGTTCACTTTTCTTGATTACTGCCAAACCTCAACCCTTATGCTCAAACAAAGCAAGATCGCGGGGCTTGTAGCCCCCTTTATTCCATTTTCTTCCATTACCATCAACCTACAAGTACCTGTTCTCATTACTATGGTGAGATTATGTTTCCAACTTCTATTGCTTACTGCCTTGCCACAAACATTCTTTGAAAGCCATTGCGAGAGCCTGGTAACTTGGACACTTACTACCACCATGCCATGAACAACTTGTTGGACCAATGCGGGACCATGGGATCAGTTTATATTGACCTCTCTTCCTTATCACCAAGCTGCAACCAAGTGGCGAGACCTCCGAGCGACCACAGTAAACATGGTTGACTGAACCCTTCCTACCGCCATGCCACAAACAACTTGTATGTTTCCAATGAGAGTGCAGTATACATGATTCTTGTTTCTCTAGTTCCCACACTGCCACCAAGAAAATGAGGATGACTTGCGAGATTGTGGTAAACTACAAAAACATAGAAATGATTAAGAATAACTGCATACTCCTCAAAATGACATAAAATTTTGGCATGAATGTCTATTAATAAATGGTCATATACAAGTGAAAAGATCAAGTAGGATGGAAATGCGCAAATTTTTTGAGAGGTCCTAACAGGTGAGACATAAGAATAGTTTATTTGGAATAATGGCGGGAATTAACAAAATTTTAGGGTTTTAAAATTTTGTTCCAACATAAGTAATGGTTGTTCTATTATGTAAATAAAGGTAGTATTTACCTATATAATAATTATTATGTATTTCAACATAATGTGTATTTTTTTGTTTTGTTTTTGTAGATATGCATTGATAAACTCCAAGAAGGGGATAAAGTTAGGGTGTTGGATCCGTGTGATGGTGTTGCTGTGGGCATTGGGTGGATTCACTCACTATCTATTATACATGGAGTCAACTTGAAAGGAACATGAGATGCAAATGTAAATATTTTAAAGGTCACAAGTAACATACATCTTGGTTATGAAGACAAAATAGATGGAGCTATCCATTTGAAAGAGAAAGAAGGAACCTTCACATGGTGGCCACAAAAATATTTACAAAAAATGGCATAGTTGATGTTTATCATGTACTTGTTGTTAGACATCTTGGCCCACTGCTTTATGCAGTATTTTCAATGTGTTGTTTAGGGATCTTAATTTTCATGGTGTATTTGAAAGAGTTGGAAACTCTTAGACAACTATGAATTTTTTATTATATTTATATATATTCTTAGACAATTTTGATATCTTATATATATATATATATATATATATATATATTTGCATTATGTTTTTTATTGCAGATTACCTTTCTTTATCATGATGTTGAATTAATCTTTTAATTCTAGTATGTTGTAGCTTGTTCGTATATGTAATTTTTTTAAAAAAGTGCATTGAAAACATTACCTACCTCTAGAATCATCATAGAAACTTCTTCAAAATGCCACGTCTATCTTGGAGTCACCGAGGTTCATACCTCAATGATTCCACACCGTTTTAGACCCAAAAAATCCCAACTGTGCCCAATTCCATACGCGATTTGATTCCAAATCTGATTCTGGGACGAATAGTACCTGGAAATGCCTTATTTTTTTGCCAATTAGGTAACTTAACAAATAATAAATGTTATATCCCAAAACTTGTGCTGGAACTTTGGTAAAAGCTTACCATACTATAGCATCATCAAGTCAACCTTGGATATAGAAATTGTTCAAAAAAGAAAATAGTTTGTAAATGTTGAATGGTCAAACAGTATGAGAAATTAGAGGCACTAGGAGTTACCTTTTGAAACATCATGACAGAGGGCGGATAAAATTGATATATATGGTGTAAAATCCAAGGGATTGCCTTTTGGTTTCAAGATCCAGGTGAGTTTGATCCTGATTTAAAATGTTCCTTACGAATGGTCCATTGTGGTAACCTACATAGTGGTATGTATTCTTGGAAGCCTTATGGTACCATATTATTTAATGGAGTATATGTGACATTAAAAAAATTAAAATTCTCTTTTATCGTAAAGGAGAATGGGTGGTATTTGTGATCTACTATGCTAGAATACAATAATCTACACCTCAAATTTAAATTACTCAAACCATGTCACATTGATCATATTGTTAAAATAATATAATACATTCCATAGCTTGAGATGTTTTTTGGTTTCAGGGATCTTATCAACATCATAAGGAGTTGAAAGCTACACAGGGAATCAAAATAATTGCTTAGGTATCAAATTTTAGGCTAATAATTTTATGTATATGAGCATAAATTTATCAAAAATACGTGGACAATGAAATTTAGCTGCAATTTCTTGATTTTAGGGTCTTGAGCATGCCATAGCAAGAACTCAATTATATGTTGTTGGAACTGATCATGATTTAGAGGATATTAAGGAAGAAGCAATGCAAGATATCAATAATGTAATGTCTCAGATTGACAAGAGTGGGGAAGGAGTTTATGTTCAAGCTTCAACTCTTGGATCTTTGGAGGCTTTACTTGAGTTCTTGAAGACCCCAGCTATAAGCATCCCAAATAGTGCAATTGGTATTGCGCCTATGCATAAAAAATATGTCATGTGTGTGAGTGTAATGCTTGAGAAAAAGAAGAAAGAGTATGCTACAATTTTGGCATTTGATGTTAAAATTACTCCTGAAGCTCGGGAGCTTGCAGATAAAGTTGGTGTCAAGATATTTGCATCAGACATTATTTATCATCTATTTGACCAATTTAAAGCATATATGGACAATCTTAAGGAAGAAAGGAAAAAGGAGGCTGCAGAAGATGATGTTTTCCCCCTATGTACTAAGCATTTTGCCAAATTGTATTTTAATAAGAAGGATCCTATAATTGTTGGTGTTGATATTCTTGAAGGCATTGTAAGGGTCAGTATCTAAACCTAGTCTTTTTGGTGTTATGACTTATGCACGTAAAAGATTGTTGTATCATTTTTGGTTTGTATAAAGCCATATGTGGTGATTTCATCTATAGATTGGCATGCCATTATGTGCTCCCACAAAAGATTTCATAGATATTGGCAAAATAGACTCAATTGAGATCAATCATAAATTTGTTGAAATGGCTAAGAAGGGTGAAAAAGTGGCCATGAAGGTATTTTAAGAAGCTGTCTTTGTTGTTAATAGTTTTATATGATTTTGGATGCTATTTTTTGAAATGTTTTTGTTAATGAATTATCATACTAACTTTACAGATTGTTGGGAGCAACGTTGATGAAGCACAGAAAATGTTTGGTAGGCATTTTGAAATGGAGGATGAATTTGTGAGTCATCTCACCAAAAGATCCATAGATATATTGAAAGAAAACTATAGGGTAAGGCTATTTGATATCCACATTACATAATTTTACAGTGTATTTACTATTATGTATTTTATACTAATTGAACATTTGTGCTTTTCATTTTTAGCTGATAAAACAACTTTTTAATGTCTAAAATGGAATATTCTTATTATTGTTTCAGGATGATTTGTCCAATGATGATTGGAAACTTGTGGTGAAATTGAAAAAGCTGTTAAAAATTCCTTGAGCTACTACTAATGATGCAATATGCAATGGAACTTTGGATTGGAGAAAAACCTTCTGATGAAAATGGGAAAATGCACCCTGCAACATTACAAACACCACAATTAGGATAACAAATGGTGAACTTTGTTGATATCAGAACAGTAGCTTCTTCTATATGTTTTGCTATGTGGTGTACGTACTGTACCTCTGGCTACAATAAGATAGTAGTGAACTTCAAATCCTATCTATGCAGGGGGTCATTTGAATATCTACTATTTAGCTCATTTTCTAAAATTTAATAGTCTGAATGGGTAAGTGCGGTATTGCCATATGAGAAAGGGACGAGATTGATTCCAAGAGTAGAGATTTTGTGTAATGATCTATTTTATGATTTCTTGAGGTAATGAAGAAAATATCATGAAAATGTTGTTTTAAATAAATTCATATTTTACTGCAATTGTACGAAACCAAAAACATCTCCATGTTTTCAACTTCAACATGTTATTGACTGGATAGATTTCACTGTTTCAAGTGTCGCTTTTGCTTCAGCTATTGGGGACCATGTTATGGAAGGTTACAAGGAATGGTGTGTTTTCTTGTTGTTGCAGGGTCACTACTATGGGGGCCTCTAAGTAGCATTATCAGGTTGTTATTCAGATATTGTTCATAGTGGTTCAAGGTTGTTTGAATACACAGGTAATAGCTCAATGGCTTGTGTGAAGGAGAATATGGAATGCACCAAGGTTGCAGTCAAAGCACCTAAACTGGTTAACAAAATGCCAAAAGAAATGATGTCTCATAGAATTCTCAATGGCAACATCTCTTTTCTAAGTGTCAAAAGATGTGAAGGGCTTCATCGATCTGACCTGCCTTTCCATTGTTTTGCTATTGTATCTAATGTGGTTGTTGAACTAGTTTTTTCTTCAGCCAGTCCTTGTAGTTTGTTGTACATGACAGAGCTAAACTAGTTTTTTCTAGTTATGGCATCCTTGTGCTACTTTTTTATTATTTGTAATTCTTTTCTTGTATTGTTCCAATACAAAAAATTATTTATTGCCACTTTGCTTTGTCTTGTTTCATTTTCTTATTGGACGATTCTCAAATAGAAAGTGTTGACTCAAATTTATCAATCTTTACTTGGCAGCATCATAATATATATAGTTTTCCAAAATTATTTGCTTTTATGTTTTAATTCAAATTTAATAATATACTTTTTCTACATTATAAAATTTATGGTATTTAATAAATTATTCATATCATGACTAAATATACTACCAATTAATGGAAACCAGTAAATAAAAATGACTACCATGACTAAATAAATGACCAGTTAACAACAATCAATAACCAAATGATTACAATGACTAAATATATGTACTACCAAATTGATGACTAAATATACTACCAAATTACCAAATATACTACCAAATTGTTGACTAAATATACTACCAAATTACCAAATATACTACCAAATTGATGACTAAATATACTACCAAATTTATGACTAAATATACTACCAAATTAATGACTAAATATACTACCAAATTAATGACTAAAATTTGTTTGGTCATAAATTTGGTCGTGAGATAAATGACCAACAATAAACTACCAATGGTCACATGATCAAACTACTGATCACATGACCAATTTTTGGTAGTTTTTTAGTCATTTTTTCCTATTTTTCTACTAGTGTATGAGCATCTGTCATTGCCCAACTTGGGAATAGGTGACCATATTAGGATGGGGTGATATGACAAGTGTCCTGACCATGCTGCAATGTTGGACAAGTGTCCCCAGGCATGGGTTTTGGGCCATGAGGCCATGTTGGATGCTCATCTCAAGAAAGGCTCATTTTTACCTTGTAACTTCTATATAAATAGGTGCCTTTGAGAGGAGATGTATTATGTGATTGACAGGTACTATTATGTTACCGGATTGTCTCCAGATACAAGTGTTAAAGACTCCTGCAAGAGCATTGGCTTTGAAACTATATTGTAACCTTGAATGTTTACTGGAATACATTTGAGTTGTGTTTAGGAGTGTGGGGTTTTTCACTTGTAAGGGTTTTCCCCACATTATATCTTGTCTCTCTCTTCATCTGTCTTACATTCTTATGTTGTGTATTGCTGCAATATCTCTGTTGTTAGGTTAATAACACTGTAATTATAAAGGTTAAAAATAATTTGAACTCATCTCTCCTCATTAGATTATTGTATGAAGTGATTTCTACACACCTTGCTTCATTTCAGGAAGTACATAAGCTACTCTTTGCTATAATTATATTCCCTGTGACACATTATACTTGGGTGACCAACTTAGTTTTGGTTAGATAGAAGAATGGAGAGATAAGGCTCTATGTAGACTTCAAGAATTTGAATCAAGCCTCTAAAAAGGACAATTACCCACTTGCTTCTCTTGATGAAGTGTTGCAAATCGTTAATGGCTCCCAGATGTCTTTTCTAGATGGGTTTACAGGATACAATCAGGTCATGATATAGGAAGAAGATAGATTGAAAACTACTTTCACTTGTAAGTGGGGCAATTATGCTTACAGAAGAATGCCCTTTGGTTTGATTAGGGTCATACCACAATAATGGGTTACACTTTTTGGCCAAACTTGACATTGAAATCAACATTTTAAACTAAATCTTCACTTTCTAACACCTATAGCCACTAAACCATTAGGAATTTGAAGATGATTGGTGCAGGGGCACCTCTTCAACAAGTTAATTTTACCCCTTCAACAGGATAATTATACAGCTATTTAGTAGGCTGTTATGCATTTAATTATGTAATAAGGTCTGTTTGACCAACTCATGCTATTTTTAGGATGTTTTTTGTCTTTTGGACACTTGTCAAGCTGCAAGTGACAAGGATGTTAGTTAGTTAGGCAGTTAGCTTCTCCTAGCCGCTGGGAGACTAGTCGGTACTATTGTTGTGTTGTGGTTAAATAGCTTAGCCCAGATCAATCGACAGGGAGGAGGAAAAACATATAGTTTGTTTTTTTTGTAATTGAGGCTAAGCAGTGAATTGTAATCTTTGAAAGCTCTATAATAAAGATCTTGTGTTTGCATTTGATCTGAATTGTTAATCAATTTGTGGGTTTGCCGCTGTGATGGGTTTTTCCCATTCCATCGGTTGATTACTCTGTAATCGGTGGAATGGTTGTAAATATTAGATTAGGTTTTTTGTTTTTGTTTCTATGTGTTTTTGTTTTCGCAGGATCGACATTTTTTAGCATGCTGAGATGAACCCTAGCATTCTCATGTGCTAGGCTGAGAATTCGGCGAAGTCTAATTATTTGACAGAATTCAAAGTGTCAAATTTCCTGTGATTGAACCATTGCTAAATGGTTCCATGGTTTGTTAGTTTAACGAAGGCCGTGAGTCGTATCAGTGTGAAGGATACCGTCGGTCAAAAGAGTATCGAGTTCAGCCGATAAGTAAAATCGGGCTGAGATCCTTTAATTGAACTGAGTTTTAAAAATCCAAGGTTCATCAGTTCAAGGGAGGGGAGATTTAAGTAATTGGCATGTTTAAGTTTGGCAAAGAAACCCTTTGGTTGAACCTGTGAACCGGTTCAATGGTTCAAGGTTCAACTATTCCACTGGGTGTTGGGTTCAACGGTTGAGATAGTATAGTCTATCAGTAGTGGGAGGAAGGAAGTTTTTTTGATTGAACCTTTTTGGAACTAGTCCAACGGTTCAAGGTTCAACAGTGAGCTCAGATCATTGGGTTCTAAGGTCCCATGAAATGACAAAGGCAACATAGTTCTAAGGGAACGTTGAACCACCCATTGAACCGGTTCAACGGTTCAATGGTTCAACGAACCATTGGGTTCAACGAGGTTGATGAGTTCAATGAAGGTTCAATAGGGTGCCAATGGATTTGTAGAGTTTGATGAATCAACAGTCAATAATGCTTGAATAGCGATAGGAGGATTTTGAACCGATTGGTGTGGTTCAAACATTTTTGGTGATTTAGAGATTTAATCACCATGACAGTTGATAGCATTCGACTATGTCCATTAGTCCACTGCACACTCTGCATCATAGTGGTATCAGAGCAAAGGAATATCTTCTGGGAAGATAAGAAGACAGTAAAAATGTCAGATGATGAAGGATCATCAAAATTTCTAGCAAGGATGACCAACACTGAGTTGGCAGTACTGGTAAAGAAATAGATTGTAGAGAGCAAAGCTGTGAAGGCTCAGAATCAGGCATTGAAAGATGAGTTGGAGAAATTGAGGGACAGAGTAGGTTCTGGTAAAGAAGAAGATAGGGATGAGGAAGAGGTCCCTAGGCAGGAAGAGGTAGATGTTCTTACAAACCAGAGACCCTTATTGAATGCCCTCAAGTCCATGGAGAGAAGGACCATGGATGTGAAACTTGACCTGCCAGTGTTTGCAGGAAAAATAGATCCTGATTCGGTGATGGAGTGGATAGACTCCTTGAACAATTTCTTTGAGACAGAAGAAATACCAGACCATCAAAGAGTGAAGATGGCATAGTCTAAAATGAAAGAGGCTGCATTGACCTAGTGGAATTTCATCCAAGATGACAGGGTGAAAGAAGGTAAAAATAGAGTTGCTACATGGAAGAAAATGGTGGCTTTAGTAAAGGAAGCCTATGTTCCTTTGGATTATAGCATCCAACTACATAAAAGGAAACAAAATCTGAAGTAGAAGGAGCTAGATGTCAGCTCGTATACAGAAGAGTTCATGAAACTCTGTGTTAAGACAAAAGTGAAAGAGAGTGAGGAAGAAAAGGTAGCCAGATACCTTATTGGGTTGAGATTTGCAATCCAAGAAGATTTAAATCTGCATAGTCCAGATACAGTCCAGAAGTGCTATCAATTGGCACTAAAAGTGGAAGAGAAATTAAAGAGAAGACAAGAATAGAACAACAGAGGAAGAGGAAAATAGCAAAGAGGTGGAAGAAGTCCTTTCAGAGGCAGAGGCAACAATTTTGAATACCAAGGAGAATCCAATCAGGAAAATAGCAAAGGAGACAACAGTCAAATCCAGAGAGGAAGTTACAATCAGCAAGGAAACTTTTGAGATAGAAGACCACCATTCAGAGTAAGATCTTAGGTTAGAGGATCTATCAGATGTTATAACTGTAATCAAGAAGGCCATATAGCCAGTAGATGTCCAGAAAAGGCAACCAGTTCTGTGGGAGAGAGAAGGACAAATCTGATTCAAGACTCTAACTGTCAAGGTGAAACAAGTTCAAACACTTGCCAAAGTGTGAATGCTTCAGACAATTATGGGTATCCTAAGAAAGGAGAATCTTTGATGATGAGGAGAACAATGACCACCATGAAGGTATCTGACAGAGAACCCCCACAAAGGAAGTCTCTTTTCAGAACTACTTGCAAAGCAGGAGGAAAGGTATGTAAAGATTTAATTGACTCTGGTTCTATTGAAAATTTTGTATCTGATGAAATGGTAGAGAAGCTTAAGCTTAGAAGATTGCCTCACCCATCCCCACACAAGGTCTCATGGCTTACCCAAGGTCAGCAAACAGTTGTAGAAGAGCAGACTTGGGTAGAATTTTAGATTGGAGCATATAAAGACAGGTTGCTGTTTGACATCACCAAGATGGATGCTTGCCATCTCTTATTTGAAAGACCATGGCAGTATGATTTGAAGGCACGCCATGATGGTGTTAGGAATACCTATACAATCACCAAGAATGGCGCAGTGACAGAATTAATACCATTGACAGAGAATGAGGAGAAAACAAAAGGTAAAGAGGTTAAGGTAATGCTGATCAAAGGAAAATAATTTATGAAAGAGATAGCAGTAGAAGGTGCGGTAGCCTATGCTCTAATTCCATGCCTAAAAGTAAACAAGGAGCAGCAGCAAGAAATTAAAGGAGAGAAAAAATAGAGGTTTATAGATCCAGCTGTCCAAGAGTTGTTAGATAAGTATAAAGGCATCATCACTGATGGAATGCCAAGATCCCTACCACCTATAAGGGATATTAGCCATTGCATAGATCTAATCCCAAGATTTACACTTCCAAACAAGGCAGCATACAAGCTTACTCCATAACAGAATGCAGAAGTAGAAAGACAAATTGAAGAATTGTTAGACACAGGTTTGATTGGTAAAAGTTTAAGCCCATGTGTAGTACCAGCTATACTAGCACCAAAGAAAGAAGGCACTTTGAGGCTTTGCACTGATTCCAGGGCTATTAATAAGATAACAATTAGGTATAGGTTTCCAATACCTAGGATAGAGGATTTACTTGACTATTTGGGAGGTGCTAAGTATTTTACAAAATAGATTTGAAGAGTGGTTATCATCAGATCAAAATTAGGCCAAGAGATGAATGGAAAACAACATTTAAAACAAATGAGGGATTATATGAGTGTAAGGTTATGCCTTTTGGTTTGTCGAATCACCTAGTACATTTATGAGATTGATGAATGAGGTCTTAAGAGAATTCATAGGAAAGTTTGTCATAGTATATTTAGATGACATTCTGATCTTCACCAATACAAAGGAAGAGCATCTCAGACATATAGATTTGGTTCTCAAAAGGTTGCATGAAGAGCAGCTCATGATCAATTTGGAAAAGTGTTTGTTTATGCAAGAGGAGATCACCTATTTGGGTTTTGTCATTTCTCAAGGAAAGCAACAAATGGATAAGGAGAAGGTAAGTGCCATATTGTCTTGGCCAACTCCTAGAACCATGAATGATGTCAGAAGTTTCCATGGGTTAGCAACCTTCTACAAGAAATTTATAAGAGGGTTTAGTCATATTTGTACACCCATGCTTGACACCATAAAAGGAGGACAAAAGTATAGATTTACTTGGACAAAGGCAGCAGATAATTCATTTGAAACACTGAAAAAGAAGGTAGCACAGCAGCCAGTTCTTGCGCTTCTAGATTTCAGAAAAAAATTTCAAGTAGAATGTGATGCAAGCCACATGGCAATTGGAGTAGTACTCAGTCAAGAAGGTAGACCAATTGCATTTTTCAGTGAGAAACTAAATGATGCTAAAAAGAGGTATTCATCATATGATTTGGAGATGTCTGTGCTAGTCTAGTCACTCAAAAAGTGGAGGCATTACTTGATGCCAAAAGAATTCCTAGTATTTACAGATAATCAGGCTATAAGTTTTATAAACAGCCAAGAAAAGTTGAACCATAGGCATATGAAGTGGGTAGAGACTTTGCAAGCTTTTACCTTTACCCTCAAGCACAAGAAAGGGGTCAAGAATAAGGTAGCAGATGCTTTGAGTAGGAGAGCTCTGACAGTAAATCAAATTCAACTAGAAAGTGTTGGCATTGATTCCTTGAAGAATATGTATGATGCTGATGAAGATTTTGGAGAAATCTACCAAGTATGTACTTCTTTTGGAGATAAATATCATGCTGAATTTTCTAAATTTCTGATCTAGGATGGATTGCTGTTTAAAGGTGGATAGTTGTGTATTCCAAAGTGTTCCATGAGGTTGAATATCATAAAGGAAAAACAGTGTAGCGCTATGGTAGGACATTTTGGTTTGGACAAGACTCTTGATCTTGTTAGAAGACATTATTATTGGCCTAAACTGCAGATAGATGTCAGAAAATTTGTGGAAACATGTGTGATATGTCAGAAAGCAAAGGGCAGATCAACTAATGCAGGTTTATATCAGCCTTTACCCATTCCTTCCAGACCATGGGAAAGCATAAGTATGGATTTTGTCTTGGGTTTACCAAGGACAAGAAAAGGATATGATAGTGTTTTTGTAGTAGTAGACAGATTTAGCAAAATGGCACACTTCTTGCCATGCAAAACTACTTATGATGCTTCTTATGTTGCAGATTTGTTTTTCAAAGAAATCGTAAGGATACATGGATTACCATTGAGTATAGTCTCTGATAGAGATGTAAGGTTTATTGGTCATTTTTGGAGAACTCTTTGGAGGAAGCTTGGAACAAATTTATCTTTCTCATCAGCCTATCATCCTCAGACAGATGGACAAACTAAGGTAATCAACCATTCATTGGGAAATCTACTCAAATTTTTGACAAGACAGCATGGAGAAAAATGGGATAACATCCTTTCCTAGGTAGAATTTTCCTATAATGATACTGTCAATAGAAGTACAGGGAAATCACCTTTTCAGATAGTGTATGGTATGCATCCCAGAGGTATTTTGGAGTTAAGAAATTTGCCTACAGGAGACTCTATTAGTGCAGATGGAGAACTACTTATGATGCTTCTTATGTTGCAGATTTGTTTTTCAAAGAAATCGTAAGGATACATGGATTACCATTGAGTATAGTCTCTGATAGAGATGTAAGGTTTATTGATCATTTTTGGAGAACTCTTTGGAGGAAGCTTGGAACAAATTTATCTTTCTCATCAGCCTATCATCCTCAGACAGATGGACAAACTAAGGTAATCAACCATTCATTGGGAAATCTACTCAAATTTTTGACAAGACAGCATGGAGAAAAATGGGATAACATCCTTTCCTAGGTAGAATTTTCCTATAATGATACTGTCAATAGAAGTACAGGGAAATCACCTTTTCAGATAGCAGCAATAAAAGAGGTGCATGATCAAGTCAAGAATCACCTCCAGCAAACTACTTTGAAGTATAAAGCATATGCTGATTAGAGAAAGAGAGATGTGCAGTTTGATGTTGGAGATTTGGTTTGGGTTCATTTGAAAAAGGAAAGACTTCCCAAAGGCAAATACACCAAACTCATGCAGAGGAAGATTGGATCATGTCAGATTTTGCAGAAATGTGGACCGAATGCTTATAAAATTCAACTCCCTTCTGATCTTGGTTTATCAACCATTTTTAATGTGTGTGATTTAACTCCATATAAACCCAATCCTAATGAAGAACATGAATCACTCCAAGATACAATAGTAGATGACATTCCTAAGTAGGATTACCCAAAATTATAGTACATTTTAGACTCATGAGTGGCAAAGAAGACCAGGCACAAAGACTATATGGAATATTTGGTCGCTTGGCAGGGAAAACCTGATTCAAAAGCAATTTGGATTACTGCAGAATAGATTCGCAAACATGGAACATATTTACAAACTCTCATCTCAAGTGGGCTTGAGATTTCTTCTTCCGGGGAGTATGATGCGGGGGCACCTCTTCAGCAAGTTAATTTTACCCCTTTAGCACATTAATTGTACAACTGTTTAGTAGGCTGTTATGCATTTAATTATGTAATAAGGTCTGTTTGACCAACTCATGCTATTTTTAGGATGTTTTTTGTCTTTTGGACACTTGTCAAGCTGTAAGTGACAAGGATGTTAGTTAGTTAGGCAGTTAGCTTCTCCCAGCCGCTAGGAGACTAGTCAGTACTACTGCCGTGTTGTGGTTAAATAGCTCAGCCTAGATCAATCGACAGGGAGGAGGAAAAACATACAGTTTGTTTTGTTTTGTAATTGAGGCTGAGCAGTGAACTGTAATCTTTGAAAGCTCTATAATAAAGATCTTGTGTTTTCATTTGATCCGAACTGTTAATCAATTTGTGGGTTTCCCACTGTGATGGGTTTTTCCGGTTCCACCGGTTGATTACTCTGTAATCGGTGGAATGGCTATAAATATTAGATTAGGTTTTCTATTTTTGTTTCTGTGTGTTTTTGTTTTCATAGGATTGACATTTTTTAGCATGTTGAGATGAACCCTAGCATTCTCATGTTCTAGGTTAAGAATTCAGCGAAGTCTGATTATTCGGTGGAATTCAAAGTGTCAAATTTCCTGTGATTGAACCATTGCTAAATGGTTCCATGGTTTGTTAGTTTAACGAAGGCTGTGATTCATATCAGTGTGAAGGATACCGTTAGTTAAAAGAGTATCGAGTTCGGCCGATAAGTAAAATCGGGCTGAGATCCTTTAATTGAACCAAGTTTTAAAAATTCAAGGTTCGTCAGTTCGAGGGAGGGGAGATTTAAGTAATTGGCATGTTTAAGTTTGGCGAAGAAACCCTTTGGTTGAACCTATGAACCGGTTCAACGATTCAAGGTTCAACTATTCCGCTGGGTGTTGGGTTCAACGGTTGAGATAGTGTAGTCTATCGACAGTGGGAGGAAGGAAGTTTTTTGGTTGAACCTTTTTGGAACTAGTCCAATGGTTCAAGGTTCAACAGTGAGCTCAGATCGTTGGGTTCTAAGGTCCCACAAAACGACAAAGGCAACATAGTTCTAAGCGAACGTTGAAGCACCCATTGAACTGGTTCAACGGTTCAATGGTTCAACGAGGCTGACGAGTTCAATGAAGGTTCAACAGGGAACCAATGGATTTGTAGAGTTTGATGAATCGATAGTCAATAATGCTTGAATAGCAATAGGAGGATTTTGAACCGATTGGTGCGGTTTAAACATTTTCGGTGATTCAGAGATTTAATCACCGTGACAGTCGACAGCATTCGACTGTGTCCATCAGTTCGTTGCACGCTCTACATCAATGATGCGAACTAGTGATTTGTCAGATTTTGTTTGTAGATTCTAAATATATATTTTTTAAAAAAATTGGAGTTAAATTGCAAATTTTTTTCTATCTCCTTTGATAACTAGTTTTTAATAGTAAACAACATTTTTTTAAAGTGATGTGTATTCCATAGCACATAACTTTTTTTCTACAAAGGATAAAATTCTAATTCTTTTGAATTTAGATTGGTAATACCGATATATAGGGCATGCATTTGGTTTCATAATGTTTTGTTGGATATTTATTTTTAATTAAGTTTTGAAGTCAAACCAATTATAATTTAGATATAGGTGTATTCCGTAAAACATATTCTTTTCTGTATGTATCAAAATTTATTTTTATTTTTATTTTTGAAACAAGGACATCAATACCTAGGGCATAGATATTTTTCAAAAAAAAATTTCACTAATTTTCCATGTGTGTAGAACAAAGAACTTGATGTTCGATGAAAAACCTACATTCACAAGAAATAAAAAATAAATATAATAATCAAATTAAATATATTTAAAATTATACTTTTTGGGAAGCTTATAACATGGACTACATACTTACAAAACATAAATTTTAAATGAATTCATTTGATCTCCCAAAAGGTAAATCAAAAGTGGTTTTTTATCAACATTTTGATAGGTGTAGAGGAGACTCCATTATAGGTATAGTTTAAAACTAGTGGAGTTCTATCCAAGGGGGTTTGAATATAAGGGGGTTTGATCAAACTCTCTTCAGTTAAAATCTTTTAAATGAAACCTTTTAAGGATTAAATCATTATATTTTGTAAAAATATGTGATTTCAGTAAAAATCAGGATGTCCCAGAAAGTGTAACTCATTATTGTCGCAGCACCCATTAATGCGGGTGCTACTTTTCAAAGTGCCATGGATATTGCTTTTAAAGGTTTGATTGGAAAGTGAATTATAATATACATGGATGAATTGACTATTTTTTCCAAGAACAGAGATGATCACATGAGTGACTTGAGAAAGATCCTTCAGAGATGTAGGTAGTATGGAGTTTCCTTAAATCCTACGAAGTACATATTCGGAGTAATAGAAGGGAAGCTCTTGGTCACATCATTTTTGAGGAATGAATTTCCATTGATCTTGAGAGAAGAAATCTAGAAGATTCCCTTGCCAGGTAACCAAAAAAAAACTCAAATCCTTCTTTGGTAAGATTAAATTTGTCAGAAAATTTATCACTGGATTTGTCGAGATAGTTAAGCCTTTGAACGACATGTTGAAGAAAGATGCTAAGATACAATGGCCTATTGAGACTAAGCAATCTTTCACAAAGATAAAGAGTGCCATTGCTCAAGATCCTATGCTAACCAACCCAAATTACACTCTCCCCTTTTATATTTATTCCTTTAAATCTAAAATATCATGTGCAACTATTCTAACTCAGAAAAAATGGGTAGGAGATTAAAGACGTATTGCATTCATGAGTGCTCCTTCCAAGGATACTGAGACTAGATATTATTATATGGAAAAACATGCCTATGCACTGGTTAAGGTTGTGAAGAAGTTTAGACTTTACATACTTAGGAGCAAGGGCATGGCATGTGTCCCTGACTCGGTGGTGAAATCCCTATTGATGTAAAATGAGTTAGGAGAAAGAAGGGGTAAATGGGCCATGATCTAATAGGAATTTGATCTTGAAATATACCATATGAAGTTAGTTCAAGGACAAGGACTAAGTCTCTAACTGAGCCAGATCCATTTATTGAATGTCACCACTTTTTAGTGGAGAGAATTACTACAAACCCATGGTATCAAGACATAGTGTTGTATCTGCTGAGCAACAAGTGCTTCGCACATATGAAATCCACTCAGAAGAGAGATTTAAGGATTAAAATTGAGAAATACATTATTAAGGCTAGGGTCATGTACAAAATGAATTTTGAAGGGATATACCTTAGATGTCTGAATAAACAGGAAAAATAATAGGTATTGACTGAGTTTCATGATAGGTTTGACATTGGTCATGGATTAGGAGATGTGACATCACATCAGATACTCAGAGCAGGCTATTACTAGCCTCATGTTTCTAGAGATGTTCATCAGCATGTAAGGAAGTGCCACACTTGTCAAACTTTAGCCTCTAGAGAAAGAAATCTTGCTATGCCATTGCAACCAGTTTATGAGGTAAGACTGTTTGCCCAGTGGGGCCTAGATTTCATTGGTATGTGTTAGTGGAAATATTGTTAACAATATTAAACTACCAATAATCCAATAATCTCAATGAAATATGATGCAAATCAAATAAACAAAGCAATTACCTTGAAGACTGATTTACTTTGAACCTTCCATTATTCGTCTATCTTGTATTGATCTTGTTGATGAATAGAGCTCTCATAAGCGTGCTTCCTCACTATTTGAAGATGATAATAATTGAATGCTTGTATGTTGGTTAAAATGCAATGAAGATTACCTACATTGCAACTATTGTGAGGATGAGGGATGGATGATTGAAGCCATGGTTGTATGGATATGAAGATAATGGATATAAAATGCAATGAGCAATATGGATGTTTTGCCAAAGGCACATTGGAATTTTTGTAGAGTAACTTTGCTATAGCTAGTGTGTTGTAGAATGAGGGAATGAGCTTCCTTTTATAGGCCAAGGAGGGGGCAAATCCATGTGTCAAGATCTCAATGGTGGAGACTTGGTCTTGAGAGGTGTACAATGAGGATTGCATTGGTTGAGATGAGGGAGAGAAAGAGAGAAGATGTTCCCCTCACCTTGACATGGTGGAGTGAAAGGTGTGACATGAGTCCACGTGTCACAAGGCTCTCAATGACCAAAGAGAGAAGGTCAAACAAGGAGAGCACATTTGTAGGGAGGTTGGAAAGATTCTAGGGACTATGGAACAAGTGTCACAAAGTGTCCCTTTGACCATGGTGACATGGAGAGACCATGCCCTTTGGAATAGGGATGGTTGGAGAGATAATAGGCCATGTGGGTGAGGGAAAATGGATTAATTAAATATTTAAAATATTTAATTACATGTGCAAGATGATGAGGTGGATGTGTGACATGGATTAGGTGACATGGATTTATGAATGAAGACTTTGGAATAGGATGATTTGTGATTAAATATTTTGATTATTATTTAATTAAGGGATGACATTAGAATAATAGGTTTAATTGATTTAATTAAATAAATTGATATTTATTTAATATTTGGATTATTGATGATGAACGTGAATCAAATAAATAAATTGATGAATTTATTAAATGATAGAAGAATGGGATTTAAATAAATAATAAATATTTATTTAATTTGGCTTTGCCATTTTTAGGTGTATACATTTTGCCCCTCTTTGAGACAATGTGTTTTAACACGTTGTTTCAAAGAATAAAAAAAATTTGCGATTGACACATGCCCTAGTTTGCCCCTGGTACAGTTTATTGATGATAGGCTACCCCCTCGGGAGATTGGATGGGAAGAATGTGATGACAGGATGACGAACAATCTCACAATGAGATAGGTTGAATGACAGGTTGACTAGATAGACGGGTGAAGAAATTGGTTGACGCAGAAGAAAAACTAGGTGAAAATCATGCCTCAGCATGGACAAGGTCAAGTACCTCACATTAGGGTTCCATGTGCTATATATAGGAGTGTGGGGTCACATTCCTAGTCATTTGCACACTTGTCCTTGAGAGAGAACTTTTAGGAGATCAAAGCCTTTTGAGCACAGAGCAGCCAGCGAAAATGTAATAGTTTCCTATTGAGATTCATCAATTTCAAGAAGATTCGATGATTCAGCTATCCAACAGACTATAGGCCACTGGTAAGTACCCCTTCATTTCTAGGCTAGGTGCATTTATGATAGCATTAAATGCAGGTCAACATTTTAGGTTTTAAATGCGCTGAATGGTAGAAGCGTGCATATGACGTGCGATACCATGCATATGTTGTGATTTCAAGCATATGACGCCAAAATTAGTGCTAATTTTTGCAACTGAAGTGTTTTTTGGCACAAATAAAATCCTATTGTTCTTTCAATGAGGGGTTCTGTGCATTCAAGTTTCTACTGCGCATTTGAAATTTTCCTGCATATACAAGCTTATGTTGCACAAACAAGGAGTAGCGTTGCGCATGCAATGCAAAGTCGCACATTCAAGATAAATATGTGCATATGAGTTTATCCTGTGCATATGATGTAAAACTACACATATGACTAGTAGAACTACACATACAAGTTTAGGTGATCAAATCATTTAGAAATTTGATGAAGTTGACTGTGCGATGGTTGCTGGTCAACTAATAGGTCATCTCTGAGATTGATAGAATCTCTGAATAGATGATAGGATTTGATGAAGGGGGTAAATCATAAAACACACAACAACATAAATTTCACATAGAAAATAGAACTGTCTTTATTGATTTGGACAAATTATTACATTACAGAAGCTAAAATACAATTAGAGGAATCAACCCTCCACAAGCTACAACACATTACAACTTCCTCTCACAAGACTCTAGAATCATTTGCCATATGTAACCCCAAATCTGCTAAGGTTTTTGTTTTCCCACCTATTCTTGACTCTACACTTTCCCCCTTAACTCTACTACTACCCAAGGTTCCCAAAAATGGTTATTAATAGCCTTTTTGGCGGCCAACAACCTAATTTCAAAATTTACATCTCCCTCCAAAAATAGGTCAACTTACGAGAGCCATAACTTTTGATCCGGGTCTCCGATTGATGAACCGTTTTATGCGTCGGAAAGCTCGTGGAGTGCTCTATGTGCTAATAACCCACTCTACTAGTTCTGGCCATTTTTAGGCCTATACGGGGCCATTTAGTGCCTCAAACCTAGGTTTGAATAATTTTCAGGTATTTTTCAGGAAATAAAAACTTTAATATCCTTCAACTCGCAAATGATCTTTGTGTGATTCCTTTGCCAAAGGTCTTATTTTTTAGTTACGAAGCTTCCTATAAATTTTCACTTCAATCTGTGCCCAAATGCAAACTTTCCTAAAATAACAGGTTGCTATTTTTAGCAGTTTGGAAAAACTGAAAGTTCTACATCATTATTCAAGCGATTATGGAACCATAACCACAAATTTTGAAAAGAAATGGAAAGAACATCAACAATTTTGAAACACATCTTTTTTTGGGTGATGCAAGATTTCCCTTACACCACTGGATGCTCCTTTATCAGACACCCAAGGCAATTTGAGAAGTGACCCTATCACGTCTCAAATGTTTGTGTGAGGAAAACCCAAATGGTCAACCTCTACCTTAGACAACCAAGAAGAATCTTCAATAGGCCTTCCTTTCCATTTCACTAGATACTCTTCATGTTGCCTGTTCTGAGTACTTTGTCCCACACAACTACCCAAGATCTCTTCTATCTCCTCTATTGAAGTAGATGCCGGAATACTCCACTGTTCTTCTATTGGTCCACCCTCTATTCCACCTTCATGATATTCTGATAAATTAGCAATGTTGAAAATAGGGGAAAAGTTAATCCCACTCGGTAGCTCCACCTCATATGCATTTCCTGAATCATGTTCAAAATTCTGCATGGTCCAAATTTCTTCATTTTCATCTTATTGTATGTTCCAGTTGGGAACCTTTCTTTTCTCAAATGAACCATGACTTCATCTCCTACTTGGAATTCCTTATATCTCCTCTTCTGATCTGCCTTAGCCTTGTACTGAATATTCATCCTATTAATGTGCTTTTTCACCTCTTCATGCAAATTCTTCATGTGTTCTGCAAAGTCTTTAGCCTCGGCACTTGTCTTTTCTCTTTTGTCCAGATTCCTTAACTCTAAAGAATTTCTTGGACTATTCCCATATACAATTTGGAATGGTGATTTACCAGTACTCCTATTAACAGAATTTTTGTAAGAAAATTATGCTTGTGGTAAAATCAAATCCCATCCATTGGGCTTATCTCCTACCAAGCATCATAGGAGGTTACGTAAACTCCTATTCACCACTTCAGTCTATCCATCAGTCTGTGGATGGTGTGTAGAATTGAACTTCAAATCTATCTTCAACTTCTTCCACAATGTCCTCCAGAAATAACCAACAAAATTGGTATCTCAATCTAAAACTATGCTCTTTGGTAGACCGTGTAATCTCACCACATCCTTGAAAAATAACTCTGCAAATATAAACCGCATCATTAGTCTTCTTGCAAGGAATAAAATGTGTCATCTTCAAGAATCTGTCCACCACCATAAAAATGGAATCATGTCCTCTCTATGTCCTTTTTAAACCAAGAACAAAATCCATACTGATATCATCCCATGGCTTCTCTGGTATAGGTAATGGCTTATATAGCCCTATATTCTAACTTGTTCCTTTTGCCATCTGACATACTCTATAACTTTGCACAAATTTCCTCACATCCTGCTGCAACTGTGGCCAATAATTATTTTCACCAACAATAGCAATGGTCTTATCTCGACCAAAGTGTCCAACCAATTCTCCACTATGCTTCTCCTTAATCAGGTTCTCTCTCATGGAACTCCTTGGAATGCACAACTGGCTTCCTCTAAACAACATGCCATCATGGATTATCAAATCCACCCATTTTGTCCTATCCAAAGTAACAGGTTCCAAACAAGTTTTTCAGGCCTCTGTAAAATTTGGATCTTCAGGATATAAACTTTTGAGCTCATCAAACCCAACAACCTCTATCTTCATTTATGTCAACAAATTTTGCCTTCTTCTCAAGGCATCTGCAACCCTATTGAACTTCCCAGTCCTATGCTTAAAAAAAAAGTATAGCTCTACAAAAACTCAACCCATTTTAAGTGCCTCTAGTTCAACTTTCCTTAACTATTACGATACTGCAAAGCCTAATGATCAGTATATAAAACAAACTCTTTTGGCATCAAATAATGTCTCCATTTGTTCAAAGCCTGAACTATTGCATAAAATTCTTGATCATAAACAAAATACTTTTTCTTGGCATCATTAAGCTTCTCACTAAAATAGGCAATGGGCTTACCTTCTTGACTCAAAACAACTCCTATAGCACTACCACTAGCATCACAATCTACCTAAAATACCTTATTGAAATCTGGAAGTGCCAAAATAGGTTGCTCTTTTTAAGAAACAAAAACTTTAATATCTTTCAGCTCGCAAATGATCTTTGCATGATTCCTTCGCCAAAGGTCTTTTTTCTCAGTTATGAAGCTTCCTATAAATTTTCACTTCAATCTATGTCTAAATGCAAACTTTCATAAAATAGTAGGTTGCTATTTTTAGTAGTTTAGAAAAACTGAAAGTTCTACATCATTATTCAAGTGATTATGGAACCAGAACCACACATTTTGAAAAGAAATGGAAAGAACATCAACAATTTTGAAACACATTTTTTTGGGTGATGCAAGATTGCCCTTACACCACTGGATGCTCCTGCAACATGATTGCTTTCCTGTTGAAATAACTAAGTTTTTGATGTTGGATAAATAGACTTGTAGTTTAGTCAATTTTGGTTGATTAACATGTGCTTGTTTGATTGCAGGAGGAATTAGATGATGTCCTCATGTCAAGGGAGTAGTTTCTAGTTACATAGACATTGAGGCCTTACCTGACTGAGATTGATCTACTTATTATTGGATTAGCCAGATTATCATTTGTGCTCTTCATACTCAAGATTAGGGCTAATCTCGGCATGCTGACTGCTCTAGTGGAGAGATTCCATAGTGAGGAAGGGACCTTTCACCTTTCCACTGGGGAGATTACAATGACCCTAGAGGATGTTCATAGGATTTTGCATATACTGATTGATGGTGAGCTCATGGAGTATGAGTTGTAGACTGGGGTAGGGTTGGATGAGTGTAGACAAGTTTTCGATGACGATGAGATTGAGGGCACTAAGATCAGCTGGACTGACATGGTGGGTTACTATGAGCCTCTCCCTTCAGTTGTGTCTGGGTTGATTAGAGGTATCATGTGCCCCGACAGATGGTCACGTCGCTTTGCAGTTAGATGGGGGCAAGTACTAGAGTGGATTACGACAGAGGGTGCTAGATATGCTTAGGGAGTTTATATCCTTGCTCAGCTGTACCATGATTTACACTCGTTTGTCTATGATGGTTCTTCCAGTTTGTCTTATGGAGTTTCACTTCTATAGATATGGGCATGGACACACATAGCCATTACTCATCCCATTGGTATTGGCACTTGAGGTAGGGGTCATCCCTACTCCTACATGTTTCAAGATAGCCTTTCCCAGCCCAAGCTAGGAAAGTTGGAGTATTGGAGACATGCTTTTGACAATGTTGACTCTGTTGTTTGGTGACCATACTCGGACTGTGAGGTATGGAATGATGATGCTTTTGAGCTTCCATTCTACTTTAAGACTACATGGCTTATAGGGAGGACACCCTATATACTAGAGAGACAGATTGTATCACGTGTGTTCAGGTAGTTTGGTAGAATCCAAGGGATACCCCAGGGTAATGCCATATTTGCTCATACGCACAAGGAGAGGACATGATGGGGACCTAGCCCATCCTATGAGATAGCACAGGATGAGTTCCTACATATTCCATATCAGCCATGGATGATGCATAGGGTAGTGGCAGATGCACGCACTACATAGAATTTCTTTGATTGGTTTGCTACACATCCTTTTCCATGCCACTCCAGACTAGGAGAGCGAGCCCTAATTCTAGATGATTGGGAGGATGAGGACGAGGGTCCACGTAGGTGACATAGGAGACACTAAGGATGGGGGTAGAGGTGGATGAGGTGGTGATAATGGTGGTGGCAGAGGAGGAGGAGGAGGTCATGATGGCAGTGATGGGGATGGTGGCAGAGATGGAGATGGGAGGAGGGTTTCCCAGTAGATTGATCCCACCTAGCATGCTCAGCTACTCTTACAGGCACAGGTGCAGCCTCTAGTTTAGCCACAGGGGCAAGGGCCAGATGATGGGGTTATAGCAAGATTACGAGACCAGTTGGCTCAGGCTTAGTCTATGCTACAGCAGTAGAAAGGATAGATAGGGCAGATGCAGGCGTAGATTACACAGTTGTAGGGTGACCTCCAGACTGCCCGGTTAGAGAGAGATACAACTATCCATAGATATGGGAGGGCATAGGCACTCTTAGAACAGGTGTAGCAAACTGCGGCAAAGGGTGGCACTGGCCAGATGGTTGTAGAGATGGTCAGGGTAGGTTAGGAGATCTTCTACTAGTGGTCACTATATGAGCAGGCTATACCACCAGAGTGCAGGGCAAGCAACTATTGTCTTAGTTACCATAGTAGATCACAGAGGACACCCGTAGAGAGCGGCGAGGTGATGGGACCTATGGGGCCACTAATGGACCATTAAGAGGAGGTGCACTAGGGACAAGGTCAACAGGTGTGGGAAGAGGAGGAGGCACCATACCACCATAGCCAGTACCATCAAGAGGGAGTCACTCCTAGCTATTTCCAGACATGTATTTGCTTCTAGTTCTTTTACTTGGAAATTTATACACCACTTTGGCTTGGACACTTCAAGATGTATTATTATTTTGATATCATTATACACTTAGACACTTTTATTCTTTTTGATGATGATGACATGAGACCATGATTTGACAGAATATGTTATGACATATATATGTGATGATGATATGCGATGGACATGACTTATGTTATGATGCTATGATGTTATGATGCACTATGCTTATAGATAACTTACATGGTTTATGATTTTGATGCTCATGCTTATGTTATGTGATGGACCTGATGTTCTATATGATGACTTGTATGATGCAACACTATGATGATTATGTTGATTCTTCTATAGATTTTTTATTTACTAGACATGATGCCTCTACATGCTTATGATGTTTGACCTAATACTAGATGTGAGATGTACCTATATGTTACGATTTCTACATGTTTTGATTTACACAATGCTAAATATAATGATATGAATCATGGATGCATGCACTAAGATGGCTTTAATTTGATGATCATGCTATCTATGTTTTTGCATTTTCTTTGTTTTAATATCTATCACAATATAGATATATATGAAACTAAAATGGATGAAATGATGCAAGTATATGACTCTTGCTATGGATAATTTATGATTTACTTGTGTTTATGCACCCTAATGGACAAAATGATATGCATCTATGATGATGGACATGATTACGACACACAATGATTTATTTTTGTTAATGCCAAGTATACTCAATGTTAATAACAATACACCTTTTAGAAGAAAATGAATTGGATATATGAAAAGAAATGATAATGAAAGATAAGAAATGTGAGGATGAATTACTTGGTAATAAATGATAAGAAATTGGATAATGAAAGATAAGAAATTGGACAATGAATGATAATTGTTAACGAAAGATAAGAAATTTGATAATGAAAGATAAGAAATTGGATAATGAAAGATCATAAATTGGATAATGAATGATAAGAAATTGGATAATGAATGATCACAAAGACACATGGATTTTGGTAAAATGATAACATACTTATAATGTAATGGAATGCAACGGGATAAGTATGGAAATGAATTCTTGTCATCTTCGATTGTGTGAGTGTTTTGAAGTACTTTGTTTCATCATTGAGCTTTTAAAATGTTGTAAGAAAATGCAAGCATCTAGGTATAATTAAACCATGATGACTTGAGTATTTCTTACATAGATTTTAATTTAGCAAGTTAATACAAGCATCTAAGTATAATTGAACCAAGATGACCTAAGTACTACTTGCATATCAATAGACAAGGATTAAACCTATTTCATGTTTAGACCTTTGATGTCTTTGATGATCATTTTATGGATCATGTCATTAGACAAGGCTTTCACATTACTAAAGATAAATCCAAAAACAACAGACAAATAAAATAATTATGCCCCCATCATAGCTTCTCTAGTTTGATACATCCTTAAGTAGTGTAGAAAGACATAATAACAAAAATCATGATATAAGACTTTTAAAACAACCATTGAAAAACATTCTTACCCAAATATGTTTTCTTGCAATAACTTGATAGAATCAGTTTGATGAATTAGGCCAAAAGGGATTTGCCAAGTGTAGTCTTGTTGTCTTTTGTGTTGAGATGATGTTGAAAGCTTGCTTGTCTTGTTTCTTGTTGTCTAGTGATAAAACCGTGATCCGATTGTTTACCCTATGAATTTATAGCATTCAAGAATCCTATTCCCTGACTAGGTTGAGGATTTGCCCCCAGTCAAGTAGAGGATTTATTTGTTATGGATGAACTAATGATGAACAATGTCATGGGCCCTAATGGACTGACCTAGTGCCTTGGGGGCTCATTCCTAAATGGCCTTGCCTACGTGATGACGCAGAGGCAACATAGTTCAGGGTCAACCTATGTGGACCTAAAGACCTAGGCGATGAGAAAAGGTGTAGATTTGAATAGACCAAAGGTTGAATGTCAAGGGATGGAATGGATGGAAAAGGAGCCTTGGGAGTGCATCGATGATGGCCTTGCCTATGTGATAACTTAGATGTGACGTAGTTCGGAATGGCTGACACTGGTGATAGACTTGTGATAGGATGTATGATAGGTTAATGTGATTGGATGACCCTACTAGATAAGGTGATAGGGGTGACAAAGCACTAGCCTATGGTAAGTCATTGCGAGGTAGATGTGAAATGGATGTGGTCACTAGATGAATACGATAGGAAAGATGGATACGGGTTGGGTTGTACTAATAGATGGAGGTAGCGGTTAGTCACAAATAGCGCTTGTTTCCAAGTTTTCACCACTTATTTATACTTGTATACTTTTTATTTTGTCCCTTGCATTAGGGTTATTAGGTATAGAACCTTTGAAGGTGCATACTGTTGATGGGACCATCAAACACTTCACCTTCTGATGTTGAGAGTTGATATACCCCTAACCTGTAGGTAGATACTATGATATAGGGACCCAACCAATTGGGTTCAAACTTCCCCTTCTTCTCTCTATCCTCTTGATTGCGTGGGTTTTCTCTTAAGACCAGATCACCTACTTGGAAGACCCTTGGTTTAACCTTGTGATTGTAGCTCCATGACATTCTCTACCGGTATGCCTTAAGATGGTTAAAGGCATGTTGTCTCCATTCTTGTAGTAGTTTTAGTTCTTGAAGCCTTGATACCCTATATTCCTCATCAATTATGAGTCCCATTAATGACACCTTGAGGGAAGGAATTTCAACTTCGATAGGCAGTATGGCTTTAGAGCCATAGATAAGGGAATAAGGCATCGCACCTATGGGTGTGCATATACTATTTCTGTAGGCCCATAGAGAAGGGTTCAATTGCATATGCTAGTCTTGGCCAACATCATCAACAATCTTTTTATGTATCTTTAGAATGGTTTTATTTGATGCCTCAGCTTGGTTGTTACCTTGCAGGTAGTATGGAGTTGATAAACGATGCTGGATATGGAACTTACTACAGAGTTCCTGCACATCCTAATTTTTGAAGGGTCTTCCATTATCTATGACAATGGATAATGGAATAACATATCTGCATATGATATAGTTAAGGATGAAGGATGAAATATGTTTCCCAGTGACAGTGATTAATGAAATGGCCTTAATCTACTTCGTAAAATACTCTGTGGCTATGATAATGAACTTGTGGTCATTGGAGGAGGAAGGGTGAATCTTGCCAACTAGATCAAGTCCCCATTGACAGAAGGTCCAAGGTGTTGTTAAAGGTTGTAATTATTGAGCAGGTGCATGTATCAAATTACCGTGAATCTGGCATTTCTTACACGGCTTGACAAACTAATAGGAATCTTTTTCAATGCTCAGCCAATAATATCCTAAATGCGTGAGTTTCTTCGCCAGAGTAGGACCACTAGAGTGTATCCCACAAATACCTTCATGAACCTCCCTTAGACTGGTCTGATATTCATCACTATCTAAACACCTAAGGAGAGTACCATCTAAACCTCATCTGTACAGGGTGTCGATAACAATGGTATATTTGGATGATTGGCAAATGAATGTACATTTTTGGTTGTTTGATAAGTCAGAAGGTAGGATATTCTTTTTAAGATAGGTGTAAACCTTGCCATATAAAGGAGAATCAGATCTTACAATGTGGTAAATGGTGTTATTATCTGGGCTTTCATAGGTTGGATGGGAGACTGGCTCCACCAAAAACTCATAACGTGATTGATTTCAGGGATATCTAGAAGGGATGCAATAGTGGCCATTGCATCTATTGCTTTGTTTTCTAACCTTGGTATTTGTTCGAAGGAGATCACAATGAAATATTCCTTGAAGTCATCCATCATAGGCTTGTATGGTATCAACTTCTTGCCCTTTGTTTGGTATTTGTCATTTATTTGATTAATGACAAGTTGTGAATCCCCATACACATGAAGCTCTTTGATCTTCCACTCAACTGTCATCTTTATGCCAATAACTAGAGCTTCATACTCAGCCACATTATTGGTACATGGGAACAAAAGTCTGTATGATTTAGGGATTGTATCCCCCTATGGTGTTCTAGCAAGATGCCTGCTCTAGAACCATGTTGCGTGTATGACCCATCAAAATAGATCTTCCAAGCCATTGTTGTGATATTAAATATAGATTCATCAGGATCAATCAAAGGTGCATCCACCAGCTGATCTGAGATGACCTATCCTTTTATGGATCTTCTATCCATGTACTCAATGTCAAACTCACTGAGACTAATAACCCATTTAGATATTCTACCTGTTAGGGTAGCTTTTCTGAGGAGATACTTTAATGGGTTGATCTTTGCTACAAGTTTTATGGAGTGAGAGAGCATGTAGTGTCTCCACTTTTGTGAAGCGAAGACGACTGCAAGGCAGACCCTTTCAATTGGTGTGTATTGAAGCTCATAACCTACTAATGTCATGTTGATATAGTAGATTGTCTGCTCCTTTTTTTCATGGTTTTCTTGTGCTAGAAATTCTCCCAAAGTTGTGGGTGTAGTTGAGATATATAACAGTAGAGGTTTACCTTGAATTGGTGGCATTAGGATTGGTGGATTCATCAGATATTCTTTTAAGCACTAAAATACTTACTCATAGTTATCATCCCATTTGAATGGAGCATTTTTATGCAACAGATGTGAGAATGGATGGCACTTGTCTACCAGTTGGGAGATGAACCTTCTAATTGACTACAACTTTCCCTATAAAGACCGTAGCTAGCTCAGATTCTTTGGTGGCAGCATTTCCATAATTACTTTGACCTTTTCCGGGTCCACCTCTATCTCATTTGCTGATATGATGTATCTAAGAAGTTTTTCAGATGTTACTCCGAAAACACACTTTTTAGGATTCAACTGTACATTGAACTGCTCTAGTCTTGTGAATATTTTATCTAAGACTTCAAGATGTCCCTCTCTGGTGATTGATTTCCCTAAGATATTATCAACATAATCCTCCATGATGGTATGCATCATATCATGGAAGATCGTTGTCATTGATCGTTGCTATGTTTCTCTTGCATTCTTGAGACTGAATGGCATAACAAACCAACAATAGGTGCCCCATGGACATGTGAATGTTGTTTTATGTTGATCCTCCAGTGCTATCTTGATTTGGTTATATCCATAGAAACCATCTATTAAGGACAACATGGTGTGACATGTTGTGAGGTCAACGATGATATCAATGTTTAGTAAAGGAAAATCATCTTTCAGACAAGCCTTATTTAAATCCTTGAAGTTGTTGCATATTCTGATTCTCTTGTCCGGCTTTAAGACATGTATAATATTACAGACCCACTCTGGGTTGTCAATGGCTCTAATGAACCCCACATCTAGTAACTTCTTGAGCTCTTCTTTTACCATTAAAGCTATGTGGGGATGCATTTTCCTCAGCTTCTATTTAACCAACTTAGCCCCTGGGGCTAGTGATAGATGGTGCATTATTAGATCAGGATCAACACCTGGCATATCAGCATAAGACCAAGCAAAGTTTATCTGCTTTCTTCTATAGAACTCAGCAAACTCTATTCTTTCTTGTGCAGTTAATGACTCTACTTGATAAAGGAGTTTTGGATGTGCCTTTGTGCCAATGTTGACTGATTCTACTAGTTCAATCAATACTAAAGATCTTTCTAGATGTGCATAAAGGGGGAGAGGGTCAAGCCTTTCATTCGTCGGTGCCTCAAAAAGGTTTTCACCTTTAGATACATCTTTTCTTTTTTCTCTTTTCATGATCTAACACTATCACAGAGTGGTTTTCACCATTAGATCTCATTTTTATTTTGACATTTTTACAACTAAAAGGATTGGCACTCTCTCTGAAGTATGCCCTGTCATTAAGGTTGATGGTGAAGCTAGCCTTATGGTCTCCTACAAGTAAGTGTTCTCTAAGCTCTAGGTAGTTGATGATGGCATCATCATTTTCAAATGTGTCAAGCTCAAGTGATGTTTTAGATAAATCCCAATCTATTAATTCGGGGTGAACAAGAGGTAAGGGATCATCAGGTTGATCAAACTCAAGGGTAGTTATGGTTAGGATGAAGAATTCATTTGAATGATATGAGGTATTGACGAGGTCTATTATGGTACTCTCCTCAAGTTGGTTCATCAAGCTTGATATCATACTCTCTTCGTTAGGTTCACTCTCGTCATGTTGCGGTCTAGACTCTAACGGCCTAGCCCTAGAGCTTTGTCCCTCATGCATTATTGGAGTATTGCTATATCATTGGACCACATCAATCCCTTTGTCTTCACAAGACATCTCAGAGAGGTTGTCCCACTCATACTCATTTGAATCAGTTTTGCTAGCCTCTTGCAAGCGGTGAATTTGCTCCACTAAGTTAGTGGTAGCTGCTTGTTTCTCTTCAACCTTTTGTTTACATTTTCCTTTGTTCTTCTGCTGACCTTGGTATCCTAACCCAGTAGTATCTCAAGTTGTTTGAGTAGGGGGTTTGATAGGTTCTATGATACCATCCTTTCTTAGTCCTATGGGACCATGACCATTATATCCCCTCCTTTTCAACATGGAAAAACCTTGACCATATTGTTTTGTAGGAAGCTTAGGTTGTTGGTCCTCTGGTATGGTTTGACTATCTTCATCTTTGAAATTCGATTGTAAGACCTCTTTCTCATTGCTCTCATCAGATAGGCTTCCCCATTTAATGAAAGGACCTACAAGAGTTCCAAGTGACTTAACTTTGGTCGGGGATGGTCTCCCATAAGACATTGGTGATAGTGGCAATTGTGCTAGAGAGAAGGATTGTTCAATAACATACTCCCCAACGCCCTTGTCTTTGACCTTGATTTTAAGCTCTGATGTTTTCGAGGTAGAAGCTAAGGAACTTGGATCCACTTGGTTGGATGATGAAGAAGCTACTCTATTGGTGGGTATCACAACATTTGGTTTAGACTATATGGTATTACAATACTGAAAAGGATTGGGGTCCCCTTGTATGGTTATTTCTTGACCGTTATGTAAGAACTTGATACATTGGTGATACATTGATGGGACAACCTTCATTGCATGGATCCAAGGTCTACCTAGAAGAATGTTATATGCAAGCTCCATGTTGAGAACTTGGCACACTACATCTTTTTCTACTGGTCCAACTCGTATTGGTAAAACCACCGTTCCTTTGGAGGTCCTTTCTTCCTCATCATATGCCTTGATGGTTATCTTCTTCTTTGGATCAATGACATTTTAAGATAACCCTTATGCAAGGATTAACTTTAGTGTACAAATATTCAAACCATCTTCTCCATCCATTAGGACCCTTTTTATTTTGTGCTTATGTATTAGGGCCACAATGTGTAGGGATGCATTGTGTGGTTGATTTGTTGACACATGTCATCCTTCTCAGTGAAGGATAGGAAATGTGAAATGGTGAGATGGCCTACCATATCCTAGAATTGATCTTGGGAAAGGTTTGTAGGAACCATTGTCTCCAAGAGAGCTTTTTCTAAAATGGCTTTATGGGAAGGTGATAAATGCAATAACTCCAAGATGGAAATATGCGCAAGTGTTTTGTGAAGTTGGTCAATTATGTTGTATTGATTTGATGTAAAGGGTGACTTGGATGTGGAAGATAGTCTCGATTGAGCCCCTTGCAGAGTTAGCTTTCCACAATGTGTGGTCACATTACAGTCAAGCTAATTATTGATGGTGATCACATTGATGTGTTAATCACATTGGGAGATATGATTGATGGTGTAATCAAAAGAAACATTGTTATAGCTTACTTTGTCAGCCCCTTTGTTGTTTTTGTTTGGAGAACCTCCTTTTTCATAATGAGGAAGAGGATTCTTGAATTCTATATGTTCATCATTGGTAGTGTGTCCTTCATTAATAGATATACGTTTTTGCTCAATAAGGTCTTGAATGACATGCTTGAGTTTCATACAATCATTGGTTTTATGACCTTTGCTCCTATGGTATTCACAAAATTCATTTTCATTCCACCAAGGAGATTTGAACCTGGGTTCGTATTCACGCACCAGTGGAAGTGTGATCAGGTTGCCCCTAATTAGCTTTCTAAGTGCATATCCAAGTGATTCACCAAGTTGCATGAACTTTCTTCTTGGAGGGAAGTTGTTTTGTTTTTGTTCAGTGCCTTGAGGCTTGGTAGATGGTACGTTATTTTGCAGATTAGATAGGTTGAAAATAGGTTGCTTTGGTGCCGCATGTTTTGTATCTACTACACCATCATTGACCATGGGTTTATTTTTAGTCCAAAACTGTGACTTATCCACATTATTGTTAGAGCTTGGGGTGTCTTTGTATATCTTTACTTGCCCCTTTGCTATCAAGGATTTCTCACTAAGAAGCCCCATCTCAATGACTTTACTAAAAGTGGATGGACATTGAATTTGTATTTGATAGCTTAGCTCAATCCAGACAAATTATGCATGAACATTTCTATCATTTGTTTTTCAGGTATGTGATAGAGACACTTGCTTGCAAGTTGCCTCCACCTTTGTAGGAAAGATGCAAATGATTCTCCACCTTTTTGTTTATTATTGCAAAGGTCTAGCATGGATATTTCATGTTCTATGTTATAAGAGAAATGTATCATGAATTTTTCCACTAATTCATTAAAGGTGCAGATGCCGGGAGGTAGACATGAAAACCACTCCATAGCTTGTCGTCCTAGGCTTCTAGGGAATAGTCGCATTAGATAAGTTTCATTGTGGGCAACTTCAAGACAAGCGGCACTGAATTCCCTGATATGATCTCTAGGATCTCCTTTTCCTTTATACTTGTCAAATTTTGGGACTTCAAATCTTATAGGAAAAGGTACCATATTCAAGGATTTGTCAAATGGGTAAGGTGAGACATCTTCAAGCAAATAATGTTTTGTTGTGGTTCCACTTTGGATATCTACCAATTGTTGTTGTAAGGCTTGGATTTGGGTTATCAATGCATCCAAGGGATTAAGTGTATCCTTAGCCTTTTCTATTTTTGGAGTCTCTTTTTCAGTTTTGGAACCATCTTTAGACAACTCAACTTCATTTGAGTCATTATTCTCCTATAGATTAGAGATATCAAATTCTGTGGGTAGCTTTGCTCCTTGTTGAGCAAGCATGAGGAAATACTTTTGGGGCTTGGTAGCAACAACTCTATCCATTATCTTTTGGAACTTAGGATCTTGGAGTTCTTGGAGAATTTCCTCTTAAGTGACTTCCTCATCATCTGGATCGGGTATATTATTATTAACATTATCCATGTTTTTCTTTTGTTTTGATTGAGATCTAGTTTGCACCATGCAAGATTTTGGGATGGGATGAAATGAGATTTCTTGGATTTTGCTTGATTGTAGGTGTGATGTGGTAGAAGGTGAGTTTGATTGGAATTAATTTTGCTAAGGTGTTTGTTGATTCTATGTTTGTCTCAAACAAGGTAAATCTTGAGCTATACTTTCTAATAGCTATCAAAGTGTCAATACAAGTGGTAGTCCAAATAGGGATAGATTGACACCACTATTTGATGAGGACTATTTTCTTGTCAAGGTTACACTAGTATAGTTTTGTTGAGAAGGATGATTTGAAATCCTATTATAAAACTAATCAGCTCTTGTCTGGGTTGGTAGAGTATCAACTAGGTCCTAGAAGCAAGTCATGGTTTGATTTTGAGGTGTTTTGATAGCTAGGCAGTGATGTGAAAAGAAGATGTTTATGAAAATGATATGGAAAGATGTTTGCACATTATAACTAATTTTTTAGGGTGAAACTATAGCAAAAAGGGTACCTAAATCTGATAATGTTTTTATCTAGAACTGTACAGAATATGTCTCTATTTTGAATGCATAGCTTCAAAAGCATAGGATAACTGGTCAAATGCACAGCTCTGCAGGTCAAAAGTGCAAATCTAGTTAAGTTTAAAAGCACAGTACTGTGGTTTGGATGCATTATTCTATGTGTTAAATGCACTGAAAGATTATATGCATAGCAAAATGATTCATATGCGCAACAGAATAGGTTAAATGTGTAACAAGATCATATCTGCAACAAAATTGGTTATATGCACATTAGAATGTTTTAAATGCGCAAAACTACAGGTACTTGGTTTTCTATTTTAATTTGATAGTTTGATTTGCTTGGAACATTTTCCTAAGTTAATCTAAGGTTTGCAATGCTGATTTTGGTTCAAGTTATTGCTAGAATACACAAAGAACAAAAGGTTTCCATGATTACTTAACAAAATTAAAAACAAACAATTACAACCCTAGGGATGACAAAGACAATATTTGATGAGTTCTAACTTGGTTTTTACACCAACCACTTGCATAAAGGTAGACAACTAATAACTTGGTAGCACTGGCTCCCCTCCATGGCACTCACTTCTCACACATACCAAGTTATAGTTCCTCCAAAGAGTTGAACTTTTCTATCTCTACACTAAATGAGTGTATGACGATAGACAGCTCTAGAGGTTCCTCCTCCCGTGTCACCAAATAGGGGATTTTGGCTTACTAGAACAAAAGGATTTTATTCAAGGCATCCATTCAGGTGGTTACACATGCAGCCATTCACTTCAATAAGAAGGCTTCCCAACCTATAGAGGTTACGCTCCACATGGTTTTGGGGGAAACATTGGTCAGTGTAACACAACAACACTTGTCGCTTGCAACTTTTGTTACAAACGCAATTTATTTATAGTGACTTGGAGGTGCTTGGCTTTAGCCCATTATCACTTAAGGTCATCCCACTTGAAAGGAAGGAATTCCAAGGGCGGGCCTCTCTAAAGGTAAAACATGCAAAATGATAAGTTTGGCATTTTGGTCACCCAGTTAAGGGGAGAGCATAGTCCTATTATCATTCTGAAAACACAGAGAACATTGGTTCTTTAACTCCCTAGTTAAAAAGAAGTATAACTAAATGTGTTAACTCTACCAAGCACAAAAATTTGTAACAAGATAGCAATAACTTGGAAAAGATTTTGTTAATTTTATCCCTCTAACAAATATAGGTGTAGATTGTTGTTTGCAGAAATAAAACAAGTGTTACTTTCCCATATTATGCTATGTGATAGATTGTAGTGCAAGATAGTAAAAACATAAAGGAATTGTTCAATTTTAACCCCTAGGTTGGGACTAGATGAAAGTTGTGATGCAACAAATCAATTTACTTTCCTCCTAGTTAAGTCTATGTGATGATTTGCATGAACATATTAAGTTACTCCTTCCTAATTAGTTCTAGGTGGCTTAATAATGCAGCTAAAATGACTAAATCTAGCTCCTAACACCTGTAAATGAAAGTTAGTACATAAAACCTTATAAAACTTTTACAACTCTCTATTACAAATTGAATGTACAGCACTACATATTATATGCATTAATTCGCAAATGTGCGGGAATAGCAGTCAAAAGCATAGGACTATGTTGTATATGCACAGAAAGAGCAAAAGTGCATGAAAACATCTTAGATGCATAGCAGGATATGTCGTAAGCACAGAAAGGTAAAAGTGTAGCAAAATGTGTTGAATGTGTAGAACTGGAAGTTGTATGCACAGGAACGACTTGTCATGACAGAACCTTCACAAAACACTCAGATGGAAGTTAATAACAGGGCAAGGCCCACGGTGGGCACCAAAATGTTAGGGGAAATATTGTCAATAGTATTAAACTACTAATAATCCAATAATCTCAATGAAATATGATGCAAATCAAATAAACAAAGCAATATTACCTTGAAGACTGATTTACTTCGAACCTTCCATTGTTTGCCTATCTTGTATTGATCTTGTTGATGAATAGAGCTCTCAGAATCATGCTTCCTCGCTGTTTGAAGATGGAAATACTTGAATGGTTGTGTGTTGGATAAAATGTAATGAAGATTACCTACAATGCAACTATCGTGAGGATGGGGATGGATGATTGAAGCCATGGTTGTATGGATATGAAGATAATGGATATAAAATGCAATGAGCAATATGGATGTTTTGCCAAAGGCACACTGGAATTTCTGCAGAGTAACTTTGCTATAGCTGGTGTGTTGTAGAATGAGGGAATGAGCTTCCTTTTATAGGCCAAGGAGGGGGAAAATCCATGTGTCAAGATCTCAATGGTGGAGACCTAGTCTTGAGAGGTGTACGGTGAGGATCGAGTTGGTTGATATGAGGGAGAGAAAGAGGGAAGATGTTCCTCTCACCTTGACATGGTGGAGAGAAAGATGTGACATGAGTCCACATGTCAAAGGGCTCTCAATGACCAAAGAGAGAAGGTCAAACAAGGAGAGCATGTTTCTAGGTAGGTTGGAAAGATTCTAGGGACTATGGAACAAGTGTCACAAAGTGTCCCTTTGACCATGGTGACATGGAGAGACCATGCCCTTTGGAATAGGGATGGTTGGAGAGATAATAGGCCATGTGGGTGAGGGAAAATGGATTAATTAAATATTTAAAATATTTAATTACATGTGCAAGATGATGAGGTGGATGTGTGACATGGTTTTATGAATGAAGACTTTGGAATAGTATGATTTGTGATTAAATAATTTGATTATTATTTAATTAAGGGATGACATTAGAAGAATAGGTTTAATTGATTTAATTAAATAAATTGATATTTATTTAATATTTGGATTATTGATGACGAACGTGAATCAAACAAATAAATTGATGAATTTATTAAATGATAGAAGAATGGGAATTAAATAAATAATAAATATTTATTTAATTTGTCTTTGTCATTTTTAGGTGTATACAATATGATTAACCCAAGTTCTTATGCAAGCCATAGGTTTATCTCGACAACTACATACTATTGCACACAGTGGAGTGAGGCGCTGGCTTGCAAAGATTTTACCACCAATATAGTCATTAGGTTTTTAGAGGAACACATTATCACCAAGTTTGGTATGCCTTTTTCTCTGGTATGTGATAATGGCCTTGCTTTCTCTTCTACTAAGTTATTGCAATGGACTTTCAAAAATGAGGTAATTATTAAATTTTCTTGCAATTACTATCCTCAAGGAAATGGTGTCTCTGAATCTACAAATAAGAATATGATAGGTGTCTTAAAAAACTTTTGGAAAGGAACCCTAGAGACTGTCATAACCAACCTAAGTTTGCATTATGGGTCAATAGAACCTAGGTAAAATCCTCATTGGGCACCTCTCCTTACTAGTTGGTCTATGGATAGAACCTTGTCTTCCCTGTGAACTAGAAAATCCCAACTTTAGAATTCATTAGGGATTACTTGGGAGGTAAAGATAAGATAGAAGCCAGATTGTTAAATCTCCTAAACCTAGAATAAAAAAGAGATGCTACCTTAAAACACTTCATAAAACATCAAGGGGTAGTTAAGAGATGATTCGATAAAAGAGCTACCATCAAGGCCTTTAGAATCAGTGACTTGGTCCTCATGTGGGATAATGCTAAAGAGAAGAAAGGAGACCACTCTAAATTTAACAAATTATGGTTAGGACCTTGTCAAATTGCTGAGATCCTTGGATAAAATATCTTTCGTATCGACTCTCTACCTGGGGAACTTGTCCCATTTCTAGTCAATGGACGATACCTCAAACATTACTTTCCAAATTAAGAGAGCCTAATTGGGAGACCATTTGGTCTCCTTGTACATAGTTAGGACAGGAGTTTTGTTGTGTTTTGGTTGTTAGTTGTAGTGCTCTAGTCAATTTGTTTTGTTTTTAGGTTTGATTTTGTCTTGTTGTTGTTTTGTTTTTCCTGTTTTCCTTTTCAGTTGTTTAGCTTTGCTTTATTGATTTGTTTGGTTTGATCATTTGTTTCCCAATCTTGCTTTATCTTCTAACAAGCTCTTTCATTGGCTCTTTTTTCCAAGCTGGTCTGCCCCCTTTTGCCTGATCATGAAGGACTTTTGTTTTGGTTGGTAAGAGAAAAGGGGGTCTACTTCTGAAATTGATACTCCACAACATTACTTGATTGTAAGATCAGTCTCTCTCCTAAGATTTTGGTTGTCTTGTATATCGGTTGTAAGTTTTCTGGTCTAGCCATGGGCTTGGTTGAGTCTTGTGCTTGAGATGATGTTATCATGAAATCTTACATATACTCTCACACTAATGCTTCTTTCAGTATGCCTGAATGACTTGTCATTACTGGAGGTTGGGTGAACATTTAACAATCTCTCTTTCTAAGTCACCACCTCTTGTCTAACTTAGGGGTTGTGTGCCCTGGTCAGGTTAGCCTTGGCCCCCAACCTAGCATGCGGGCTTCAATGCCTACAAGTTGAGGAGAATAAAATAAAAAAGAGAGTGATAAAAAAATAAGAGTGATAAAAGTGAGGTAAGTAATTAGCTGATAGGATTTTAGTTGGGAGCATTATAGTGCTCATAATTGTCTCGAGCTGCAAAATTTGTGCCCGAAGTGGGTTAATAATGTTTCAAAAAAATTAAATAGGAATGAAAATTCTCAAAGTCAGTTAATAATGCTGCAAAAAAAATAAATAGGAATGAAAATCTTTTTAACTTATTGGATGTTTTCACTCCAGGAAAAAGTTGTGTCACCTAGAATGTTCTGTATGCTTATCAGCAGTCATCCAATCGAATATAGATTTGAGTAAATGTAAAGATCTTTCATAGATTTAGGAGTAAATGCAGAGTTGATTGATAGATTTTATACATTAATTCACCGGCCCCTTTTATAACTACCTCACCAATCTATAAATAAAACAAAAATTTGCAGACATAGGACAACAGACAGAAGCAATACAGAAGCAACTAGCAACACAAATAGAAGAAGCTACACACAAAAATAGTTACAGACATGAGTATGCTTTCCATTGATAATTAATTTTTATAAGTCATTTGATATGTCTTGTTTTAAATGAATTGTTAAGTTTTACTTTCTCAACTATGGTAATTGAAATTGATATGGAGGAATGGTTTTGAATTTATGGCTAGGAAGCCGAGGTTTATGTTAAGAGAAAAGGATTTTTGGTTTAGGTTTCTTGAATTTCAATTTATCATGTGCAACACTAATTATAGTGCTTAATTTAATCCCTCAATTCCATTATTTTTAATAAAAAAGAAACATTTTTTATAGCCACACTAGCTTTTGAAGTCATTTTGTGTATCTATTGAATGTCTAGAATATGTATTACTTTGTTATGATTTTTATGCTTTTGATTTTAGATATATAGACTTCTTTGTACATGGATTCTTGACAATTTTAGAGTATACGATATGCTAACTTTCCTCAGACACATCTGTCTCATAAATTTTGGACAAGGTGCTTAAAAATACAAGCTTTAATATTAGAAATTAACAGATAAAAATTTTGCTTCACAGTTTCAGAGTATAGGTTATGCTAACTTCCTTCCATAAATTAGGGTTGACAGTTTAGAGTATAGGATATGCAAATTCATTGAAACTTTTTTTCACAGTTGAGATTATAGATAAATTTAAATTATTAACTAATTTGCTAAGAAGTTTCGAAGAGGAGGTTAGCACCTTGCAGAATGAGAATATGAAAGAGCAACTTTTTAGTTCATATTTTCTGTTGCCGGAAAAATAGAAATTGTATGTAGGCATGGTGAATTTCTAGAGGTAATATACAATATACACAGAGACTCTTTTATAACATATTTTAATTCATAAAAAAAAGTTACCTGGGAAGTATTGTTACTGCAAAGCACTAAGCAGGGAAAGATGCTGCAAGAAAAAAAAATTAATGCATAGTGAAAGAATGAATGAATGCAAATTAATCTATGAAAACTAGAAGAAGGTAGGTGGAAGCAAAGTAGAAAATGTATCAACATGAGTGAGAAACATCTATTGGTTTTTTTATTGAGCTACCTTTATTTATTTTAGCCTTACTATATTTTTTTTCATCTATTGATTTTTTTTATTCACTTTTCACCAATAAATTTTTAATTTTTTAATTCATATTTCCATACACAACTCAAAATAATTTGCTTTGTATTTTTTAATATCTACTTCAATATTAAATAATTCTATATAGGGCCAAACAAGATATATAGAGTTATTTTATAATTCGATTGCACTTCCTGCTGCAAACTAAAAATTGTACAATTTTCACCTTTTAATTTTATTTGTAATCTGAGATGCTTTTGTATTTGAATTTTGGTCTTTTCTCAGATGGGAGTGTGTCAAGCATGGATTCTTCAAATGGGTCTGCTATATTTTTTTATTTAACTATTTAAATTTATAAAATACAAATAAATTTATATGGTGATCTATATTTGTTGGCATTTACCAACTTTGGAAACAGTTTTTGGGAGCACATGGATATGATTTATGCATTTTAAACAATACTCCACTCTGTTCCATGTATATGATTAATGAGTTATGATTTTTTGTTTCATCCAATGAAATTGACTTTTTTAAATTAGCACCAAAACATTTCCATCATTTTCGTTGGAAAATGAAAAAAATCAAATACCAAAATAACACAATAGATGGTTATAGAATATAATGAGAAATAGCTGCCCATGCTTTGGGATCTATATCTGTTTGTTTATTTCAATTAATTTTAGCTATAGAAACTCTTTTAGAAGAGGTGTGGTTGAACATTAACAGGAGCAGAAATTGTTGAATGGGACTGCACTTGTACTCCTACTGGAGAAGAGCTCATTGCTTGCATTTCTTTTTTAGTGATTTTTAATGAGATACAATAATTTGATTAAAAATAATTTATTGTATTGGAGAAGACCATATTAGATTGTTATTTGTGTTATATGTTGATATATGATCATCATTAAATCAGAACCTTCTAGTGCTATAGAAGCTCTTAAGCACCAAGTATGGAAGGACGCCATGACAGAGGAGTATCAATCCATCTTGAATAATGATGTGTGGGATATAGTACCTAGACCAAAAGGGAAATTTGTTGTTTCTTCAAAATGGCTATTTAAAATCAAACATGCTACAGATGGCAGTATAGGGAAATACAAAGCAAGATTTGTAGCCAGAGGATTTTCACAAAAGGAAGGAATTGATTACGACGAAACCTTTTCTCCAGTTGCTCGATATACATCAGTCAGGGCAGTTCTAGCTATTGCAGTAGCCAAAGGGTGGAAAGTCCATCAAATGGACGTAAAAACTGCTTTCTTAAATGGAACCATTGAAGAAGAGGTTTACTTAGAGCAACCCGAAGGATTTGAGACCCACAATGCAAGATCCCATGTATGTAAATTAAAGAAAGCTCTATATGGACTTAAACAGCCCCCCAGAGCCTGGTATGAAAGAATTGACAGTTATCTCTTGAGATTAGACTTCTCAAAGAATGATGCAAATCCAAATCTCTACTTCAAACAAAGCAAAGGTGATATATTAATATTGATATTATATGTTGATGATTAATTGATTACAGGAGAAAATTACCTTATTGATCAGTGTAAGAAAGAACTAGCTTCAAAATTTTGACATGAAGGACTTAGGTCTATTACACTACTTCCTTGGACTGGAAGTATGGCAGAAATCATACTGTATTATTCTAAACCAAGGGAAGTACACAATTGATATATTAAAAAGGTTTGGTATGATGGATTGTAGACCTATGTCTTCTCCCATGGAAACAAATCTTCATAAATTGAAGGAAGCAGCAACAGATTCTCCGTTGGCAGATCCCACTCTGTACAGATAAATAATTGGATCCTTGATGTATTTGGTCAATACTAGACCTAATATCTATTATGTTGTAAATGCCTTAAGTCAGTTTATGTGTGAGCCCAAGGAGATACATCTTGTGGCTGTGAAACATATAATGAGATACCTTCAAGGTACTCTAAATTATGGCTTAAAATATGAAAAGGTTGACTTAGATCTACATGGATTCACAGATTCAAATTGGGTTGGAAGTGTAACTGACCGAAAGAGCACCTCTGGATGTTGTTTCAGTTTAGGGTTAACAATGATAGCGTGGATCAATAGAAAATAGTCTTCAGAGTTCTACAGAAGCTGAATATATTACAACTTCTATGGCTGCTAGAGAGGTAGTATGGCTTCGAAAATTGCTTGTAGGATTATTTGGTAAACCTCTGAAACCAACTATCATCCACTACGACAATCAAAGTTGTATTAAGTTATCTGTGAATCCAGTATTCCATGATAGATCTAAACATATTGAGATTCCTCATCACTATGTGCGTGATATGGTGGAAAGGAATGTGATTTGGTTGGAGTATATCAGTACAGGAGATCAAACTGCAGATATTCTTACTAAACCACTCCTCAAGGTAAAAGTTGAATACTTCAAAAAAAAATTAAAAATCTTGGTATGATTGAAATGTAAAATTTCTAATTGATTTGTACTAATATATTAAAGATGTTTAATGTGTAAACATCTTGTGTCATATGTGTGACTCTATGACATTATGGGCCTACCCATTCTGTGTTTATTTCCAAAAGGTGACGATTTTTTGGATAATCTACACTTGTACCTAACATTATAAGGTGACGATCTTATAATGTTCATTAGACTGTGTTGGTTTTTTCCCAGACTGGATGCTTATTCCCAGATTTCCCTACAAGGTAACCATCAATGATCAACAGGATCTCTGGGCCAGGGGCCAACAGTGTAGGAGATAGACTCTAGATTTTATCTCCTCTTCTTCTTCAGACTCTGCAAAACCTAGGGAGGTATTCCCTACTCAACATCCATGAGATACGCATACAAGGGTTGGGATGCTGACAAAAAGCAGATGAGTCCTCCTGTAAGTAGACCAAAACTGAAAGATAAGAGCAAAGGGGCTAGCTTTGGGCCTATTTGCAGTTGTAGACAGAGGACTGAGGATCCTAAAACTAATTCTAATGTCCTAATGGTTGTTTTAGATTTCAATTTTGATTTTAAGTTTGGATGCAAAGCTGGACATGGTTGTAACACAAACACAAAGCAAGATTGGTGCCTATCCAGGGCCTGGAGTCAGTAGACATACACCTGTGAATGATCAGCATGAACAGCTAAAACTAGATTTTAGGGGGATATATATGATACCTGCCTTACAGATATCTCCCAACACAGAGTGTTAAGTTATCTCTACTTATGGCATCCCTACTGCAGTATACCCTTCCCAATGTTCAACCTGAAAACAGTTTAATCTACCCCTTGAGTAAAAGTTAAAAGATCAGACATTCAACATAGGAATTCTATGTTCTAGAGCCTCAAACATTCCTTAAACATCCAGACTCAGAAGAAAGATACATGCAATATCGGAGACAAAATTAACAAAACACATGCTAACATAGCATTTCTCATATAAAATTAACCATGAAATCAGTGGATTCATGCAAAAACATACAACTGGAGATACATAAACTCACAGGTTTAGCTATATAGAGCAACCAAAATGAACTGTATTGTGTTACAGAGCCAAAATGTTCAACTTTCAACAACCTAAAAATGAGTAACACTTCCTGCTTATAACAGCCAGAAAGTGTACTGCAGCAATTAATTACATGATTATAACAAAAAAAAATCCACCAGATACAGTCCTCAGAAGGAATGGCGCTCAGAAAATGCTAATGCAACAGACAAAGGGGGGCCTCGAGCCACGTGCCACTATCTGGAAGTCTTCATGTCAAAAATCTGGTACCTGACTGTGCAACAACTCGCCCATGCCCCAGCACAGTCGCCATTAAGGGTCTCAACCACCCGTTGTCACTTGAAAAACTGTCGCTGCATTCAAAAAGGAATTCCCGCCAAAACGTGCTCTATCGCGGGTTCAAACTACACAGGGGAATAATCCCACATGCACGGCATAGAGACAACTTCGGAGCTTTAAAAACATAGTCGCATATATACCAAGTGTCAAGCGTTTTGCCGCGCTTGACACACGACCCTTCGCCCACAGCCCATCGCCATGACATACAATATCAGCCTACCCCACAAATCTCCTGCTGATCACAGCGGTCTCGCTGATGCCTATTTCACATTCCTTGTCTGTCGGTGAGACCAAAACCATCGGCGAGCAACAGAATACCTATGCCGATGTCAAAGGTTACACCGATGGCCATCCAAAACATTGCCAAGTCGTTCCCTCGGCGAGACATTACCCATCGGAGCAACAAGAAACTCCCTGGCCGACCACACTGCTCACCTCGATACACTCATTCTCTGTCGGCGAGACCCTCAACCGTCGGCCAAGCAGAAACATCCTCTGCCGATGATACCATTCACACCGATGACCACTCCATGCTCCCCTGTCAGTGTGACCTACGCCGATGACACCCTCGTTGGCCAAACACTTTCCATCGACGGACCCTCCAACGGCTAGCTCGATATACCATCTCACTCCGATGGCATTGCTGTCGCCAAGACAATCCTCCCCATCACCCCGATGCCAGCTCCACACCCCTTGTCGCCGAGACAAAGACCATCGGAGCAACCAAAAGCACTTCCGCCGATCACAATAGTCTCGCCGACAACACACACATCCACTTATCGGCCAAACATACGCCGTCGGCCCAACAGGAAACTCCCTCACCGATAGCACAAAGTCACTGCGATATACAAAGAACACACCATGCTACTAAAATGATCACCAAGACACATGCAAACTCATGCTGATAACACTTGAGGTACCCCCATCGGCACGACCAACATTGTCGGCAGAACCACAATATCCTTCGCCGATAGACCAAGCTCTTGCCGATGAACAGGAACACTTAGGGTTTGAAGGAAGAAACCCTCCAACAAACAAGCTCAGCCTCCAGGTCAAAACGAGTGCCAACACTGGCTCCGAATGGGGACGTGCAGGTGAAAACCTGCAGCGAGAACCAGATCTCCGAGCAGACCAGGCAAAAAAAAAAAACCAAAAAGCACGAACTGCACAAGACATTTACACTATATACATGTTTTTACAAATGTGCACGGCGACAAGTCATCTATGCAAAATAGAACTTAAGGAATTGGCCATGCACAGGCAATTCCAGAACTTCACCATCTAGGGCCTGGAGGAAATAAGAATCCTCCCCATGAGCACTTCAAATCTGATATGGGCCCATCCATAAGGGTTCAAATTTACCATGTTTACCCTTTTCTTGACCTTTTGCATTCCAAATGAGCACTAGATCATTAACTTGAAACTTCCTTTTTATAGCTCTCCTGTCAAACTGATATTTCACATCTTGTTGTCTCTTGAGATTAATCTGGTGGGATTTCCTTCTGTTTTCATCCAGTGCAACCAGCTGGTTCACTCTTTCTGTCATGGAATCTTCAATCTCCTCATCATTTTCCTGGATGAATCTGTAAACTGGTAGGAGATTGCTTATGGGCAATCTGGCTGATGCACCATATACTAGCTCAAAGGGTGACATTCCAATAGCCCTTTTTACTGTCACTCTATTAGCCCATATGGCTAACTTTAATTTTGAGTCCCAAGCTCTCTTGTTCTTGTCCAGTATCCTCTTGATAATTTTCATGATGCTTTTATTGCTTGATTCTGCTTGACCATTCCCTTGTGGGTGATATGGTGATGCATATGATAAATTTATCCCATACCTGTTGCAAAAATCAACAAATTCACCTGATCTGAAGCACATAGCATTATCAGTGACTATCTTGAATGGTACTCCAAACCTGATGATAACATTTTCCAGTATGAAATCCATCACCACCTTACTTGTAGCTCTCTTAGTTGGAATGGCCTCAATCTATTTGGTAAAGTAATCAATTGCCACCAAAATCCAACTGTGTCCCCCACTTGATTTGTCTGCAATTTCCCCTATGAAGTCAATTCCCCATTGCTGAAATGGAGCATCCACAGTTACAGTCCTGAGGGGTAAAGCACCATCATATTTCAACTTTCTTGAAAATCTTTGGCAAGGGTCACACTTCCTCACTAACCTTTGTGCATCTGAAAAGAGAGTGGGCCACCAATATCCTGCTCTGAGAATTTTATGAGCTGTTGTTTGGGCAGTATAATGTCCACCACACAATCCTTTATGCATATCAATCAAAACATTGTTAGCCATATCCTCATCCACACATCTCAGCAGCACACCATCAGGGTTTTTCCAGTATAGCTCACCTTGAACAATAACATACCTGATTGCATGTAACTTTAAAGTCCTCTTTTGACTGTCACTGAAATGGGAAGGACAATTCAGATTTTGCAAGTAGTAGATAATATCCTTGTACCATTCAGATCTTGATACATTTACATTCTCATTTTGGACTACATTAACTTGGCATGCTTCCAAGTTTGACTGTGCCATCATCTTGGCTAATCCTTGTCCTCTTACCAACTTGGTAATTTGTATTTCTATGTTGAACTCCTGCAGTTTGTTTATCCATCTACACCTTCTTCCAGTCACTTCCTGTTGAGTGAAAATGTCTTTGACTGTTGCATGGGGTATATATGCAATTATATGTGATCCTACCAAGTATGGTCTGAAACTTTTGATGGCTCTGACTAGTGCATATGCCTGTTTTTCCATAATATCATACTTCAACTCAGAGGCCTACAAAGACATACTGAAGAAAGCGATGGGCTGTTCAAAACCATCTTCATTTTTCTGTAGCAAACATGCAGCAACGGTATGAAAGGAAGCAAATGAAAATACTTGGAATGGCCTAGAAAAATTAGGAGATTTAAGAACAGGGGCCATCTTGATTGCCTCTTTGATACTCTGAAATGATTCTATTGCTTCACTTTCCCAGTGGACAGTTGCATCCTTTTTCATCATCTTGGAAATGTTCCTTGTGGTTTCTGCAAAGTTGGGAACAAATCTCCTAACAAAATTTATCTGTCCAAAGAAGGATTGAACTCCTTTTACAGTTTTTGGCATTTGAATTCTATCAATAGCAGCCACTCTCTCTGGATCTATCCTGACTCCATCCTTGGAAACAATATGTCCCAGGAGCTTTCCTTCAACCACCCCAAAGGCACACTTCTTTGGATTTAAAGAAATACCATACTCTAGTGCTCTTATGAAAATCTGCTCCAGATGCAAACAATGCTGCTCTTCTTTCTTTGAGTAAGCAGTCAAGTCATCCTGATATACAGCCAGGATTGAATCAATCAACCCTGCAAAAGCAACATCCATTGCTTTTTGAAATGTAGCACCTGCATTGGTTAGTCTGAAGGGCATTCTAACATACACATAAGTTCCCCATGGAGTGGTGAAGGCATTCTTATACTGTTCTGATTCCTTTACCTTCACCTGATTATAACCTGAAAATCCATCCATCATGGATAAGAGTTCACAACCAGTCACGCTCTGCAACATAGCTTCCATATTAGGCAGTGGATAGTTATCCTTTAAAGAGGATACATTCAAGTTCCTGAAATCAACACAAAGCCTAATATCACCATTCTTTTTTCTGACTGGGACAAGGTTAGACACCCAAGTTGAATGTCTGATTGGCACAATTATTCTAGCCTCCCTAAGCTTTTTAAGTTCTTCCTGCATCTTTGGAGCCAAGGTAGGATTAATAGGTCTTTGCCTCTGTCTGAATGGCTTAGCTCCCAGCTTCAATGGGATCTCATGCTGGAATAAATCTTCCCTGTAGGATTTTAGGTCCTCATATGACCAAGCAAAAACATGTTTATACTTTTTCAGTAATGCAATCAGCATACTCCTAATGTGTGGTTTGAGCTGTTTACCAATGTATACTTTCTGAGGGGCCTGAGATGTCCCCAAATTTATCTCTTCTAAATCTTCCTTATTTGTGGGAGATGTCCTTGTGACCAATTTATCTCTACTGTCAAAAGCTCTTTCCAAAGCTACCAACCCTCTAGGGATTTTATTAGTCTTCAATTGAATTATCTCTTTTCCCACAAGAGTTTCTTTTCCATCTATAGTCTCTACAAGAGCTTGGAAATCAATTTCTTGATTCTCATATTCATCTATGCAGTGCAAAAATTTTAACAAGTCCCTATCATCATTAAACACTTGCCAACTGCATATATTTTCTGGTACTGCAGGCCTGATTTTAACTTCTACATTTGTAACATCTGACAGAGTGATGTCATCTGGCCTTATTGCAACATTGGCTAAGAAATCAGCCATAACATTCTTTGATCTCTCTACCCAGCCTATTGAAAATGCATCAAATAGTTCAATGGTATCCCAAATAGCATGCTTGTATTGTTTCAACCTTTTATTTTTTGAAGCATACCTATCTCTAATTTGGGATACAATCAGCTCAGAATCACCAAATACTCTTAGCATTTTGATTCCATGTTTGAGAGCAATATTTAGGCCTAAGAGTAAAGCCTCATATTCTGCAATGTTGTTTGTGCAAACAAACCTCAGCAAGAAAGAGAATTTGAGGAGCTTACCAGTTGGAGACAGGAAAACAACTCCAGCTCCAGAGCCTTCTTTTGCACAAGCTCCATCAAAAAACATGATCCACAAACCTTGCTGATCCAATTCTTCAATGCAGACATTTTTCTTTTTGTCTTCTCTATCATCTGAGACAACCTTGAAGTTATCACAGTCAGTGTTTACAAAGCATATCTGTTCCTCTGCTTCTTGGTCTTCCACTGTCTCTGATGATCTTTGTTCTCTGATTAGTTTAACATCCCTGCCATTCATTGGAATCATGGCATATGACAGGTCCAGCTACATACTTCCACCAATTAGTGCTGCCCATCTTCTTGACAGTAACATACCATACTGTGGCTTGATGTCAACCACTGTTATATTCATTTTATATATCTTTTCAGGAAATGCTGCCAGTTTGAAATCTACATCCTTCATGATTCCAATAACTGGTACCTCTCTGGCATCCATAGCATAACATTTTCCACATGCCTTGTCAATTTTCAATCCAGCTTGTTGCATGATGGCCAAAGGCATGACATTTGTAGATGCTCCAGAATCAAGCATACAATTTCTAATTATTTTTCCATTTATAACCAGGGAAACATAAAATGGTTCCACTTGTGAAGGACACTTTGTCATAGTCATTCCTAAATAAACTTCAGGAGCCTCATCTTCTTCATTACACATGACATGTTTCTCACCCTGGGTCTGAACATTTTGTTTAGCTTGAAAAGGTACCCCTGAAATTAGGGATATTGTCCTATTCTTAATTTCTTCCACTTTCATCAGTTCCATAAGTGGAACAGAGACTTTTACCTGGGAGAGGACTTGAGCTATATCAAATGGAGCATAATTTTGTATAACAGTTGTAGCTTGCTCCACAATCTTGTTTTTATCCTGAACTGATTTAGCTTTTACTTTCATAGTTCCCTGATCATCATTCTTGTCTTGGGAACCTTTACCTTGATCTTCAGCCTGAGGGATTCTATTTTCTGGTCCTTGGGATTCATGACCTGTTCTATGTCTGAAATTCTGTTTATTATTAACCCACTGCCTTTTTTGTAATTCCATCCCCCTATTACCATGCACTGGCTGTCCTATAGTAACATCTTTTGGCTGATGTGGGCTGCTTACCTGATTTTTACCTCTGAGATTGTAGTTGCTCTTGACTTGAGCAACTGCTGCAGCTGTGAAGGCCCTAATTTCCTCATCAGAATGTCATTGTAAGTTACTCAGAAAATTGTGTGAGTTCTGAGCATAGGCATAGTTAACTTCACCATCTTCATCATATGGGAACTGTTGGCAGCCCTGAGTTCCATCATTTGTACTCTCATCAGCATCATAAAGAGTGTATCCATTGCTTATGGACATCATATTTACATCATCATCTTGCACATAATGTGGCTCATTGCATTCATTACAAGATGTAGTATTATCACACAAGGACTGAGCAATCATACACTGTGACTGTGAATGTGGCATCTGACAAATTATACACCATGGAGCATCATCAACAATATTTACAGCTTTCTTTAGAGGATCAGGAGTTTCTTTGACATGTTGAGCTCTTTGATTTGTGTTGTTACGTGGGAATATAGGTTTACCATCATGCCAATTGGTATTATAAAGCATATCATGCAATGATGGCCTCTTTTCCTGCCTTTGATAGACTTGCCTATCAGGACCTATCCCTTTTTCACTTCTAGCTAATCTATAGCTTAGGTCCTTAACAACATTTGCCAATTTGTCTATCTTATCTTCAAGAGCAGATGTATTACCTTGAGTGTTCTGAGGCTTGTTTGGATTCTGTAGAATTTTTATATCATCCCTTCTATTTGTCTTGCCCGATGCTTTCCTGTTGTTTTCAATATTCACTGCAATTCTGAAAGCATCCCTGAGAGTAGCAGGACCTTTATCTCTTAATCCATATGCAGTTTTTGCATCAAAGGCATTGATATACAATATTATGCACATTGGTTCATTTGGCCTCATGTGATGTGGCAATTTGTTTAACACTTTAGTAAATCTTGCATTAAAATCTGCAACCTGCTCATTTGACCCTTTAGTGATACTGGTGAACTCATTTACAAAAAAGCTAGGGTCAGTTTTGTCACCATATTGCTCCTTGAACATCCTTTTAAAATCATCCCACGATGAAATACTCCTGCCAGGCAGATTCTTGTACCATTCCCTTGCCTCATCTATTAAGGATTGCATGAATGACTTCATGAAAACATCCTCATGTTCAACCTCAAAGTTATCCATGACATTTTGAAAGGCTTTTAGATGATCTTCTCCTGACACAGTGTTGTTTCCTGAAAATTTAGGCACTTGCAGCCTCAGATGCTTATCAATGGGGTTAGGATACCCAGGAATACCATCAAATACCAGCTATCTGAATCTATCTAGCTGCATTGGCTGTCTGTTTAACTGATTAACATTAATATTTCTATTTGCATTCTGGTTTCTTACATTGTTCAGTGGTATCCTAGCATCATTCACATTTTGTCTCTCATCATTATGCTGATGTTGTACTTCATTTCTCTGTTGATGTCTCTGCACATTTGCATTCTCAAGGGTAGGAATTGAATTATTCTAGGCAGTCCTCAAAGCTTGCACTTTCTTCCTCAAGTCATCTCTGATTGATATTGCCTACTGATATTCAAACTCGGCCCTTAAGCTCCTAATTTCATCAGCTAGTTCTTCCTTGCTGGGCCTAGAGGAGGATGGTTTTATCATATTTTGATCTTCGTCTTCATCATCCCTCAGAGACTCAGCCTCTTCAAACCTTTCACTAGGGTCTAGAAATGGGCATTCTTGGAACACCTCTGACCTCATTCTCATGTTACCACCCTGTTGCCTCTCATATGCGCCCTGAATATCAGCTTCTGCATTTGAAAACTAAGGTACTGTCTTGTCTGAAGACCTTGGATTGTCTTGCATATCATCATTTTTTCTGGGGGAACCCTCACGACTGACTGAGACAGCTCCCTTTCTTCTGTACATCATTCTTCTTGTTACTGGTAACTCTTCAAATAAAGGATTTTGTTGGGATCTTCTCCCCTGCATATAAATTTTACTTTGACCGGTTGGGAGATTACTTCGGAGTCGCCACCTATTACTAGGAACTATTTTCTTTTATAAATCAGGGTTCTTTCAAAAACAACAATTTTCAAATCACCGTCCCCAGTAGAGTCACCAATTTCTATTGGTTTTTTCCCAGACTGGATGCTTATTCCCAGATTTCCCTACAAGGTAGCCATCAATGATCAACAGGATCTCTGGGCCAGGGGCCAACAGTGTAGGAGATAGACTATATTTTATCTCCTCTTCTTCTTCAGGCTCTGCAAAACCTAGGGGGGTATTCCCTACTCAACATCCATGAGATACGCATACAAGGGCTGGGATGCTGACAGAAAGTAGATGAGTCCTCCTGTAAGTAGACCAAAACTGAAAGATAAGAGCAAAGGGGCTAGCTTTGGGCCTATTTGCAGTTGTAGACAGAGGACTGAGGATCCTAAAACTAATTCTAATGTCCTAATGGTTGTTTTAGATTTCAATTTTGATTTTAAGTTTGGATGCAAAGTTGGACATGGTTGTAACACAAACACAAAGCAAGATTGGTGCCTATCCAGGGCCTGGAGTCAGTAGACATACACCTGTGAATGATCAACATGAACAGCTAAAACTGGATTTTAGGGGGATATATATGATACCTGCCTTACAGATATCTCCCAACACAGAGTGTTAAGTTATCTCTACTTATGGCATCCCTACTGCAGTATACCCTTCCCAATGTTCAACCTGAAAACAGTTTAATCTACCCCTTGAGCAAAAGTTCAAAGATCAGACATTCAACATAGGAATTCTATGTTCTAGAGCCTCAAACATTCCTTAAACATCCAGACTCAGAAGAAAGATACATGCAATACTGGAGACAGAATTAACAAAACACATGCTAACATAGCATTTCTCATATAAAATTAACCATGAAATCAGTGGATTCATGCAAAAACATACAACTGGAGATACATAAACTCACAGGTTTAGCTATACAGAGCAACCAAAACGAACTGTATTGTGTTACAGAGCCAAAATGTTCAACTTTCAACAACCTAAAAATGAGTAACACTTCCTGCTTATAACAGCCAGAAAGTGTACTGCAGCAATTAATTACATGATTATAACAAAAAAAAATCCGCCAGATACAGTCCTTAGAAGGAATGGCGCTCAGAAAATGCTAATGCAACAGACAAAGGGGGGCCTCGAGCCACGTGCCACTATCTGGAAGTCTTCATGTCAAAAATCCAGTACCTGACTGTGCAACAACTCGCCCATGCCCCAGCACAGTCGCCATTAAGGGTCTCAACCACCCGTTGTCACTTGAAAAACTGTCGCTGCATTCAAAAAGGAATTCCCGCCAAAACACGCTCTATCGCAGGTTCAAACTACACAGGGGAATAATCCCACATGCACGGCATAGAGACAACTTCGGAGCTTTAAAAACATAGTCGCATATATACCAAGTGTCGAGTGTTTTGCCGTGCTCGACACACGACCCTTCGCCCACAGCCCATCGCCATGACATACAATATCGGCCTACCCCACAAATCTCCTGCTGATCACAGCGGTCTCGCCGATGCCTATTTCACATTCCTTGTCTGTCGGTGAGACCAAAACCATCGGCGAGCAACAGAATACCTACGCCGATGTCAAAGGTTACGCCGATGGCCATCCAAAACATTGCCAAGTCATTCCCTCGGCGAGACATTACCCATCGGAGCAACGAGAAACTCCCTGGCCGACCACACTGCTCACCCCGATACACTCATCCTCTGTCGGCGAGACCCTCAACCATCGGCCAAGCAGAAACATCCTCTGCCGATGATACCATTCACACTGATGACCACTCCATGCTCCCCTGTCGGTGTGACCTACGCCGATGACACCCTCGTCGGCCAAACACTTTCCATCGGCGGACCCTCCAACGGCTAGCCCGATATACCATCTCACTCCGATGGCATTGCTGTCGCCAAGACAATCCTCCCCGTCACCCCGATGCCAGCTCCACACCCCTTGTCACCGAGACAAAGACCATCGGAGCAACCAAAAGCACTTCCGCCGATCACAATAGTCTCGCCAACAACACACACATCCACTTATCGGCCAAACATACGCCGTCGGCCCAACAGGAAACTCCCTCGCCGATAGCACAAAGTCACGGTGATATACAAAGAACACACCATGCTACTGAAATGATCGCCAAGACACATGCAAACTCATGCCGATAACACTTGAGGTACCCCCATCGGCACGACCAACATTGTCGGCAGAACCACAATATCCTTCGCCGATAGACCAAGCTCTTGCCGATGAACAGGAACACTTAGGGTTTGAAGGAAGAAACCCTCCAACAAACAAGCTCAGCCTCCAGGTCAAAACGAGTGCCAACAGACTGATATCATGTGACTTGATATTGGTATGAATCATGGAGTTATCATGATTAAGTTATGGTAGACATAATGTGACTTGCACATACCATAACTGGGATATATGTAAGGAGAATGTAATGTTCTCAAGTATAGTATATCCTTTAGTATCACGAGGTAGGTGATGCTGCGTATCACGAGATAGGTGATACTATATATCATGAGTTATGTGATATTAAATTACTTTGAGTAATTCATTATAGATCAGATAATTGATATTCACAGAGATTGTTGTGATATTGTTATCTTCCCGAGCTAAGAGGGAGTGTTGAGTTGTTTGTAGCTTCGATCAGATAATATAAGTAATATTAAATATTACTTATATATTCATACTTAATATATAAGGTATGTTAAGATAAATATCAATATAGCATGATCGAATGATATATTACCAAAGCATAAACATCTTCTGCATTCTAAATGGTGATTAGTAACTATTAAAATCAGTGAAACCAATTACAATACAAATGGTGACAAAGTCACACTTGTGATAGGCGTGACTCCTTGAAGAGTCATGTCTATCACAGATGTGACTCCTACCGTCACTCACATATTTATATCAATGTCTTTGCCCTGCAATACCACGGATCGACACAAAAATTGGAAGTGTATGAGAAGTGGAAATTGCATCTGAAATACAAAAGAAAGTAATAAGTTAAGTCTGCTATATAAATATCCAACTTTCAGAAAATATCCAAGTCAGAGATTATAAGTTTGATTTGAATTTATAGATGACTTAGGCCAAAAGGGATTTGCCAAGTGTAGTCTTGTTCTCTTTTGTATCAAGATGATGTTGAAAGCTTGCTTGTCATGTTGCTTGTTGTCTAGTGATAAAACTATGATCCGATTGTTTACCCTATGAATTTATAGCATTCAAGAATCCTATTCCCTGACTAGGTCGAGGATTTGCCCCCAGTCAAGTAGAGGATTTTTTTGTTATGGATGAACTAACGATGAACAATGTCACGGGCCCTAATGGAATGACCTAGTGCCTTGGGGGCTCATTGCTAAATGGCCTTGCCTACGTGACGACACAGAGGCAACGTAGTTCCAGGTGGACCTATGTGGACCTAAAGACCTAGGCAATGAGAAAAGGTGCAAATTTGAATGGACCAAAGGTTGAATGCCAAGGGATGGAATGGATGGAAAAGGAGCCTTGGGGGTGCATCAATGATGGCCTTGCCTATGTGATAACTCAAAGGTGACGTATTTCAGAACGGTTGGCACTAGTGATAGACTTGTGATAGGATGTACGATAGGTTAATGTGATTGGATGACCCTACTGGATAAGGTGATAGGGGTGACAAAACACCAGGCTATGGTAATTCATTGCGAGGTAGATGTGAAATGGATGTGGTCACTGGATGAATACGATAGGAAAGATGGATACGGGTTGGGTTGTACTAATAGATGGAGGTAGCAGTTAGTCACAAATAATGCTTGTTTCCAGGTTTTCACCACTTGCTTCTACTTGTACATTTTTTTTTGTGTCCCTTGCATTGGGGTTATTAGGTATAGAAGGTGCATACTGTTGATGGGACCATCAAACACTTCATCTTCTGATGTTGAGAGTTGATACGCCCCTGATCCGTAGGTAGTGACTATGATATAGGTACCCAACCAATTGGGTTCAAACTTCCCCTTCTTCTCTCTATCATGTTGATTGCGTGGGTTTTCTCTTAAGACCAGATCACCTACCTGGAAGACCCTTGGTTTCACCTTGTGATTGTAGCTCCGTGACATTCTCTGTTGGTATGCCTTAAGATGGTTAAAGGCATGTTGTCTCCATTCTTCTAGCAGTTCTAGTTCTTCAAGCCTTGATACCCTGTATTCCTCATCAGTTGAGTCCCATTAACAACACCCTGAGGAAAGGAATTTCAAATTTGATAGGCAATATGGCTTCAGAGCCATAAACAAGGGAATATCGTGTCGCACCTGTGGGTGTGCGTATACTAGTTATGTAGGCCCATAGAGTAGGGTTCAATTGCATATGCCATTCTTGGCTAGCATCATCGACAGTCTTTTTACATATCTTTAGAATGGTTTTATTCGATGCCTCAGCTTGGCCGTTACCTTGCGAGTAGTATGGAGTTGATAAACGATGTTGGATATGGAATTTACTACAGAGCTCCTACACATCCTAATTTTTGAAGGGTCTTCCATTATCTGTGATAATGGATAATGGAATAACATATCTGCATATGATATAGTTAAGGGTGAAGGATGAAATATGTTTCCCAGTGACAGTGGTTAATGGAATGGCCTTAATCTACTTCGTAAAATACTTTGTGGTTGTGATAATGAACTTGTGGCTGTTGAAGGAGGAAGGGTGAATCTTGCCAACTAGATCAAGTCCCCATTGACAGAAGGTCCAAGGTGTCGTTAAAGGTTGTGATTCTTGAGCAGGTGCATGTATCAGATTACCGTGAATCTGGCATTTCTTACACTACTCGACAAACTGATAGGAATCTTTTTCCATGCTCAGCCAATAATATCCTAAATCCATGAGTTTCTTTGCCAGAGTAGGACCACTAGAGTGCATCCCACAAATACCTTCATGAACCTTCCTTACAGTGGTCTAATATTCATCACTATCTAAACACCTAAGGAGAGTACCATCTAAACCTCGTCTGTACAGGGTGTCGGTAACAATGGTATATCTGGATGATTGGCATATGAATGTATGTTTTTGGTTTTTTGACAGGTCAGGAGATAGGATATTCTTTTTAAGATAGGTGTAAACCTTGACATATAAAGGAGAATCAGCTCTTACAATGTGGTAAATGGTGTTATTTTATGGGCTTGCATAGGTTGGATGGGAGACTGGCTGCACCAAAAACTCATAACATGATTGATTTTCAGGGATATCTAGAAGGGATGAAATAGTGGCCATTGTATCTGCTGCTTTGTTTTCTAACCTTGGTATTTGTTTGAAGGAGATCACAACGAAATATTCCTTGAAGTCATCCACCATATGCTTGTATGGTATCAACTTCTTGCCTTTGTTTAGTATTCGTCATTTATTTGATTAATGACAAGTTGTGAATCCCCATACACATGAAGCTCTTCGATCTTCCACTCAACTGCCACCTTTATGCCAATAACCAGAGCTTCATACTCAACCACATTGTTGGTCCATGGGAACAAAAGTTTGTATGATTTAGGGATGTATCCCCTTGCGGTGTTACTAGCAAGATGCCTGCTCCAGAACCATGTTGTGTGTATATCCCATCAAAATAGAGCTTCCAAGCCATTGTTGTGATATTAAATATAGATTCATCAGGAAACTCAATATTTAAGGGGTTGTTATCAATCAAAGGTGCATCCGCCAACGGATCTGTGATGACCTATCCTTTTATGGATCTTTTGTCCATGTACTCAATGTCAAACTCACTGAGAATCATAACCCATTTAGATATTCTACTTGTTAGAGTAGCTTTGCTGAGGAGATACTTTAATGGGTCGATCTTTGCTACTAGTTTTATGGAGTGAGAGAGCATGTAGTGTCTCCACTTTTGTGAAGCAAAGATGACTGCAAGGCAGACCCTTTCAATTGGTGTGTATTGAAGCTCATAACCTACTAATGTCATGTTGATATAGTAGATTGTATGCTCCTTTCCTTCATGGTTTTCTTGTGCTAGCAATGCGCCCAAAGCTGTGGGTGTAGCTGAGATATATAACAGTAGAGGTTTGCCTTGAATTGGTGGCATTAGGACTGGTGGATTCATCAGATATTCTTTTAAGTGCTGAAATGCTTGCTCACAATTATCATCCCATTTGAATGGAACATTTTTATGCAACAAATGTGAGAATGGATGGCACTTGTCTGCCAGTTGGGAGATGAACCTTCTAATTGACTGCAACTTTCCCTATAAAGACCGTAGCTGGCTTAGATTCTTTTGTGGCAGCATTTCCATAATTGCTTTGACCTTTGCGGGGTCCACCTCTATCCTGTTTACTGATATGATGTATCTAAGAAGTTTTTCAGATGTTACTCTGAAAACACACTTTTTAGGATTCAACCGTACATTGAACTACTCTAGTCTTGTGAATATTTTGTCTAAGACTTCAAGATGTCCCTCTTTGGTGATTGATTTCCCTAAGATATTATCAACATAATCCTCCATGATGGTATGCATCATATCATGGAAGATCATTGTCATTGATCATAGGTATGTTGCTCCTACATTCTTGAGATTGAATGGCATAACGCACCAACAATAGGTGCCCCATGGACATGTGAATGTTGTTTTATGTTGATCCTCCGGTGCTATCTTGATTTGGTTATATCCAGATAAACCATCCATTAAGGACAATATGGTGTGACTTGTTGTGAGGTCAATGATGATATCAAAGTTTCATAAAGGAAAATCATCTTTCAGACAAACCTTATTTAAATCCCTGAAATCATTGCATATTCTGATTCTCTTGCCAGGCTTTAAGATAGGTACAATATTACAGACCCACTTTGGGTAGTCAATGGCTCTAATGAACCCCACATCTAGTAACTTCTTGAGCTCTTATTTTACCATTAAAGCTATGTGGGGATGCATTTTCCTCAGCTTCTATTTAACCAACTTAGCCCCTAGGGCTAGTGATAGATGGTGCATTACTGGATCAGGGTCAATACCTGGCATATCAGCGTAAGACCAAGCAAAGTTTATCTGCTTTCTTCTGTAGAACTTAGCAAACTTCATTCTTTCTTGTGCAATTAATGACTCTACTTGATAAAGGAGTTTTGGATGTGCCTTTGTGCCAATGTTGATTGATTCTGCTAGTTCAATCAATACTGAAGATCTTTCTAGATGTGCATTAAGGGGGAGAGGGTCAAGCCTTTCATCTGTTGGTGCCTCAAAGAGGTTTTCACCTTTAGATACATCTTTTCTTTTTCTCTTTTCATGATCTAACACTATCACAGAGCAGTTTTCACCATGCGATCTCATTTTTATTTTGACATTTTTACGACTGAAAGGATTGGCACTCTCTCCGAAGTATGCCCTGTCGTTAAGGTTGATGGGGAAGCCAGCCTTATGGTCTCCTACAGGTAAGTGTTCTCTAAGCTCTAGGTAGTTGATGATGGCATCATCATTTTCAAATGTATCAAGCTCAGGTGATGTTTCAGATAGATCCCAATCTATTAATTTAGGGTGAACAAGAGATAAGGGATCATTAGGTTGATTAGACTCAAGGGTAGTTATGGTTAGGATGGAGAATTCATTTGAATGAGATGTATTGATGAGGCCTATTACGGTACTCTCCTCAAGTTGGTTCATCAAGCTTGATATCATACTCTCTTTGTGAGGTTCATTCTCGTCATGTTGCGGTCTAGACTCTAGCGGTCTAGCCCTAGAGCTTTGTCCCTCATGCATTGTTGGAGTATTGCTATATCGTTGGACCACATCAATCCCTTTGTCTTCACAAGACATCTTAGAGAGGCTGTCCCCCTCATACTCATTTGAATCAATTTTGCTAGGCTCTTGCAAGCGGTGAATTTACTCCACTAAGTTAGTGGTAGCTGCTTGTTTGTCTTCAACCTTTTGTTTACCTTTGCCTTTGTTCTTCTACTAACCTTGGTATCCTAACCCAGTAGTATCTCAGACTATTTGAGTAGGGGGTTTGATAGGTTCTATGATACCATCCTTTCTTAGTCTTATGGGACCATGACCATTATATCCCATCCTTTGCAACATGGAAAAACCTTGACCATATTGTTCGGTACGAAGCTTAGGTTGTTGGTCCTCTGGTATGGTTTGACTGTCTTCATCTTTGAAAATCCATTGTAAGAAATCTTTCTCATCACTCTCATTGGATAGGCTTCCCCATTTAATGAAAGGACCTACAGGAGTCTCAAGTGACTTAACTTTGTTCGGGGATGGTCTCCCATAAGACTTTGGTGATAGTGGAAATTGTGCTAGAGAGAAGGATTGTTCAATAACATGCTCCTCAACGCCCTTGTCTTTGACCTTGATTTTAAGCTCTGATGTTTTTGAGGTAGAAGCTAAGAAACTTGGATTCGCTTGGTTGGAGGATGAAGAAGCTATTCTATTGGTGGGTATCACAACATCTAGTTTAGACTGTATGGTATTGCAATACTGAAAAGGATTTGGGTCCCCTTGTATGGTTATTTCTTGACCGTTATGCGGGAACTTGATACATTGGTGATACATTGATGGGATAGCCTTCATTGCATGGATCCAAGGTCTGCCTAGAAGAATATTATATTCAAGCTCCATGTCGAGAACTTGGCACACTACATCCTTTTCTACCGGTCCAAGTCGTATTGGAAAAACCACCATTCCTTTGGAGGTCCTTTCTTCCTCATCATACGCCTTGATGATTATCTTCTTCTTTGGATCAACGACATTTTTAGAGAACCCCAATGCAAGGATTAACTTTAGTGTACAAATATTCAAACCAGCCTCTCCATCTATTAGGACCCTTTTTATTCTGTGCTTATGTATTAGGGCCTCAATGTGTAGGGATGCATTGTGTGGTTGATTTGTTGACACATGTCATCCTTCTCAGTGAAGGATAGGAAAAGCGGAATAGTGAGATGGCCTACCATAGCCTAGAATTGATCTTGGTCAAGGTTCCTAGGAACCGTTGTCTCCAAGAGAGATTTTTCTAAAATGGTTTTATGGGAAGGTGATAAACGTAATAACTCCAAGATGGAAATATGTGCGAGTGTTTTGTGAAGTTGGTCGATGATGCTGTACTAATTTGATGTAGAGGTTGACTTGGATGTGGAAGATAGCCTCGATTGAACCCTTGCAAAGTTATGTTTCCACGATGTGTGGTCACATTATAGCCAGGCTGATCATTGATGGTGATCACATTGATGTGTGAATCAAGTTGGGAGATATGATTGATGGTGTAATCAAAAGAAGTGTTGTTATAGCTTACTTTGTCAGCCCCTTTGTTGTTTTGGTTTGAAGAATCTCCTTTTTCATAATGAGGAAGAGGATTCTTGAATGCTATATGTTCATCGTTGGAGTATGTCCTTCATTAATAGATATACATTTTTGGTTAATAAGGTCTTGAATGACATGCTTGAGTTTCATACAATCATTGGTTTTATGACCTTTGCTCCTATGGTATTCACAAAATTCATTTTCATTCCACCAAGGAGATTTGAACTTGGGTTCATATTCATGCACTGGTGGAAGTGTGATCAGGTTGCCCCCAATTAGCTTTCGAAGTGCATATCCAAGTGATTCACCAAGTTGCATGAACTTTCTTCTTGGAGGGAAGTTGTTTTGTTTTTGTTTAATGCCTTGAGGCTTGGTAGATGGTGCGTTATTCTGCGGATTGGATAGGTTGAAAATAGGTTGCTTTGGTGCCACATGTTTTGCATCTACTACACCATCATTCACTATGGGTTTATTTTTAGTCCAAAACCATGACTTATCCACATTGTTGTTAGAGCTTGGGGTGTCTTTGTATATCTTTACTTGCCCCTTTGCTATCAAGGCTTTCTCACTAAGAAGCCCCATCTCAATGACTTTACTAAAAGTGGATGGACATTGAATTTGTATTTGATAGCTTAGCTCAATCCAGACAAATTATGCATGAACATTTCTATCATTTATTTTTTAGGCATGTGATAGGGACACTTGCTTGCAAGTTGCCTCCACCTTTGTAGGAAAGATACAAATGATTCTCCACCTTTTTGTTTATTATTGCAAAGGTCTAGCATGGAGATTTCATGTTCTATGTTATAAGAGAAATGTGTGATGAATTTGTCCACTAATTTGTTAAAGGTGCGGATGCCGGGAGGTAGACATGAAAACCACTCCATAGCTTGTCCTCCTAGGCTTCTAGGGAATAGTTGCATTAGATAAGTTTCATTGTGGGCGACTTCAAGACAAGCGGCACTGAATTCGCTGATATGATCTCTAGGATCTCCTTTTCCTCTATACTTGTCAAATTTTGGGACTTCAAATCTTATAGGAAAAGGTATCATGTTCAAGGATTTGTCAAATGGGTAAGGTGAGATATCTTCAAGTGAATAATGTTTTGTTGTGGTTCCACTTTGGATATCTACCAATTATTGTTGTAAGGCTTGGATTTGGGTTGTCAATGCATCCAAGGGATTAAGTGTATCCTTAGCCTTTTCTATTTTTGGAGTCTCTTTTTCAGTTTTGGAGCCATCTTTCAATGACTCAACTTCATTTGAGGTATTATTCTCCCGTAGATTAGAGATATCAAAGTCTGCGGGTAGCTTTGCTCCTTGTTGAGAAAGCATGAGGAAATACTTTTGGGGATTGGTAGCAACAACTCTATCCATTATCTTTTGGAACTTAGGATCTTGGAGTTCTTGGAGAATTTCCTCTTGAGTGACTTCCTCATCATCCAGATTGGGTATATTATTATTAACCTTATCCATGTTTTGCTTTTGTTTTGATTGAGATCTAGTTTGCACCATGCAAGATTTTGGGATGGGATGAAATGAGATTTCTTGAATTTTGCTTTTTTGATTGTAGGTGTGATGTGGTAGAAGGTGAGTTTGATTGGAATTAATTTTGCTAAGGTTTTTGTTGATTCTATGTTTGTCTCAAACAAGGTAAATCTTGAGCTATAATGTCTAATAGCTATCAAAGTGTCAATACAAGTGGTAGTCCAAATAGGGATAGATTGACACCGCTATTTGATGAGGACTATTTTCTTGTCAAGGTTACACTAGTATAGTTTTGTTGAGAAGGATAATTTGAAATCTTGTTATAAAACTAACTAGCTCTTGTTTGGGTTGGTAGAGTATCAACTAGGTCCTAGAAGCAAGTTGTGGTTTGATTTTGAGGTGTTTTGATGGCTAGGTAGTGATGTGAAAAGAAGATGTTTATGAAAATGATATGGAAAGATGTTTGCATGGTATAACTAATTTTTCAAGGTGAAACTATAGCAAAAAGGGTACCTAAATCTGATAATGTTTCTATCCAGAACTTTACAGAATATGCCTCTGTTTTGGATGCGCAGCTTCAAAAGCATAGGATAACTGGTCAAATGCACAGCTCTACAGGTCAAATGCACAAATTTGGTTAAGTTTAAAAGCACAGTACTATGGTTTGGATGCATTGTTCTACGTGTTAAATGCACTAAAAGATTATATGCGCAGCAAAATGATTCATATGCGCAGCAGAATAGGTTAAAAGCATAACAAGATCATATGCGCATCAAATTGGTTATATGCACATCAAAATGTTTTAAATGCACAGAACTATAGTTACTTGGTTTTTTGTTTCAATTTGACAGTTTGATTTGCTTGGAACATTTTCCTAAGTTAATCTAAGGTTTGCAATGCTAATTTTGGTTCAAGTTATTGCTAGAATACACAGAGAACAAAAGGTTTCTATGATTACTTAACAAAATTAAAAATAAACAATTACAACCCTAGGGATGAAAAAGATAATATTTGATGAGTTCTAACTTGGTTTTTACACCAGCCACTTGCATAAAAGTAGACAACTAATAACTTGGTAGCACCGGCTCCCCTCCATGGCACTCACTTCTCACACATACCAAGTTATAGTTCCTCCGAAGAGTTGAACTTTTCTATCTCTACACTAAATGAGTGTATGATGATAGACAACTCTAGAGGTTCCTCCTCCTCTGTCATCAAATAGGGGATTTTGGCTTACTAGAACAAAAGGATTTTAGTCAAGGCATCTGTTCGGGTGGTTACACATACGGCCATTCACTTCGATAAGAAGGCTTCCCAGCCTACAGAGGTTACGCTCCACAGGGTTTTGGGGGAAACATTGGTCGATGTAACACAACAGCACCTGTCACTTGCAAATTTTGTCATAAACACAATTTATTTATAGTGACTTGGAGATGCTTAGCTTTAGCCCATTATCACTTAAGGTCATCCCACTTGGAAGGAAGGAATTCCAAGGACAGACCTCTCTAAAGGTAAAACATGCAAAATGATAAGTTGGGCATTTTGGCCACCCAATTAAGGGGAGAGCATAGTCCTATTATCATTCTGAAAACACAGAGAACATTGGTTCTTTAACTCCCTAGTTAAAAAGAAGAATAACTAAATGTGTTAACTCTACCAAGCACATAAATTTGTAACAAGATAGCAATAACTTGGAAAAGATTTTGTTAATTTTATCCCTCTAACAAATATAGGTGTAGATTGTTGTTTGCAAAAATAAAACAAGTGTTACTTTCCCCTATTATGCTATGTGATAGATTATAGTGCAAGGTAGTAAAAACATAAAGGAATTGTTCAATTTTAACCCCTAGGTTGGGACTAGATGAAAGTTGTGATGCAACAAATCAATTTACTTTCCTCCTAGTTAAGTCTATGTGATGATTTGCATGAACATATTAAGTTACTCCTTCCTAATTTGTTCTAGGTGGCTTAATAATGTAGCTAAAATGACTAAATCCAGCTCCTAACAACTGCAAATGAAAGTTAGTATGGAAAACCTTATAAAACTTTTACAACTCTCTGTTACAAATTGAATGCGCAGCACTGCATATTATATGTGTTGATTCGCAAATGTGTGGGAATAATAGTCAAAAGCATAGGACTATGTTGTATATGCACAAAAAGAGCAAAAGTGCATGAAAATGTCTCAGATGCGTAGTAGGATATGTCATAAGCACAGAAAGGTAAAAGCGTAGCGGAATGTGTTGAATGCATAGAACTAGAAGTTGTATGCATAGGAACGACTTGTTGTGACAGAACCTTCACAAAACACTCAGATGAAAGTTAATAACGGGGCAAGGCCCCATGGTGGGCACCAAAAATTTAGTGGAAATATTGTCAATAGTATTAAACTACTAATAATCCAATAATCTCAATGAAATATGATGCAAATCAAATAAACAAAGCAATATTACCTTGAAGACTAATTTACTTCAAACCTTCCATTGTTCGCGTATCTTGTATTGATCTTGTTGATGAATAGAGCTCTCAGAAGCATGCTTCCTCGCTGTTTAAAGATGACAATACTTGAATGGTTGTATGTTGGATAAAATGCAATGAAGATTACCTACAATGTAACTATTGTGAGGATGGGGATGAATGATTGAAGCCATGGTTGTATGGATATGAAGATAATGGATATAAAATGCAATGAGCAATATGGATGTTTTGCCAAAGGCATGCTAGAATTTCTGCATAGTAACTTTGCTATAGCTGGTGTGTTGTAGAATGAGGGAATGACCTTCCTTTTATAGGCCAAGGAGGGGACAAATCCATGTGTCAAGATGTCAATGGTGGAGACCTAGTCTTGAGAGGGGTACGGTGAGGATTGAGTTGGTTGAGATGAGGGAGAGAAAGAGGGAAGATGTTCCTCTCACCTTGACATGGTGGAGAGAAAGGTATGACATGAGTCCACATGTCACAAGGCTCTCAATGACCAAAGAGAGAAAGTCAAACAAGGAGAGCACATTTGTAGGTAGGTTGGAAAGATTCTAGGGACTATGGAACAAGTGTCACAAAGTGTCCCTTTGACCATGGTGACATGGAGAGACCATGCCCTTTGGAATAGGGATGGTTGGAGAGATAATAGGCCATGTGGGTGAGGGAAAATGGATTAATTAAATATTTAAAATATTTAATTACATGTGCAAGATGATGAGGTGGATGTGTGACATGGTTTTATGAATGAAGACTTTGGAATAGTATGATTTGTGATTAAATAATTTGATTATTATTTAATTAAGGGATGACATTAGAAGAATAGGTTTAATTGATTTAATTAAATAAATTGATATTTATTTAATATTTGGATTATTGATGACGAACGTGAATCAAACAAATAAATTGATGAATTTATTAAATGATAGAAGAATGGGAATTAAATAAATAATAAATATTTATTTAATTTGTCTTTGCCATTTTAGGTGTATACAATATGATTAACCCAAGTTCTTCTGCAAGGCATAGGTTTATCTCGACAACTACAGACTATTGCACACAATGGAGTGAGGCACTGGCTTGCAAAGATTTTACCACCAATACAGTCATCAGGGTTTTAGAGGAACACATTATCACCAAGTTTGGTATGCCTTTTTCTCTAGTATGTGATAATGGCCTTGCTTTCTCTTCTGCTAAGTTATTGCAATGGACTTTTGAATATGAGGTAATTATTAAATTTTCTTGCAATTACTATCCTTAAGGAAATGGTGTCTCTGAATCTACAAATAAGAATATGATAAGTGTCTTAAAAAAAAATTTGGAAAGGAACCCTAGAGACTGGCATAACCAACTTAAGTTTGCATTATGGGTCGATAGAACCTAGGTAAAATCCTCATTGGGCACCTCTCCTTACTAGTTGGTCTATGGACAGAACCTTGTCTTCCCTGTGAACCAGAAAATCTCAACTTTAGAATTCGTTAGAGATTACCTGGTAAGTGAAGATAAGATAGAAGCCAGATTGCTAAATCTCCTAAACCTAGAATAAAAAAGAGATGCTACCTTAAAACACTACATAAAACATCAAGGGGTAGTTAAGAGATGATTTGACAAAAGGGATACCATCGAGGCCTTTAGAATCAGTGACTTGGTCCTCATGTGGGATAAAGCTAAAGAGAAGAAAGGAGACCACTCTAAATTTGACAAATTATGGTTAGGACCTTATCAGATTGCTGAGATCCTTGGATAAAATATCTTCCGTATCAGCTCTCTATCTAGGGAACTTGTCCCATTTCTAGTCAATGGACGATACCTCAAAAATTACTTTCCAAATTAAGAGAGCCTAATTGGGAGACCATTTGGTCTCCTTGTACATAGTTAGGATAAGTTTTGTTGTGTTTTGGTTGTTAGTTGTAGTGCTCTGGTTAGTTTGTTTTATTTTTAGGTTTGATTTTGTCTTGTTGTTGTTTTGTTTTTCCTGTTTTCCTTTTCAGTTGTTTGGTTTTACTTTATTGATTTGTTTGGTTTGATCTTTTGTTTCCCAATCTTGCTTTATCTTCTAACAAGCTCTTTCATTGGCTCTATTTTCCAAGCTAGTCTGTCCCCTTTTGCCTGATCATGAAGGACTTTTGTTTTGGTTGGCAAGAGAAAAGGGTGTCTACTTCTGAAATTGATACTCCACATCATTACTTGGTTGTAAGATCAGTCTCCCTCCTAAGATTTTGGTTTTGTCTTGTATATCAGTTGTGGGTTTTCTAGTTTAGCCATGGGCTTGGGTGAGTCTTGTGTTTGAGATGATGTTATCATGAAATCTTACATATACTCTCACACTAATGCTTCTTTCAGTATGCCTGAATAACTTGTCATTACTGGAGGTTGGGTGAACATTTAACAATCTTTCTTTCTAAGTCACCACCTCTTGTCTAACTTAGGGGTTGTGTGCCCTAGTGAGCCTACAAGTTGAGGAGGATAAAATAAAAAAGAGAGTGATAAAAAAGAAAGTGATAAAAAGAGAGTGATAAAAAAAGAAGAGTGACAGAAGTGAGGCAAGTGATTCGCTGATAGGATTTTAGTTGGGAGCATTATAGTGCTCAGAATTGTCTCAAGCTATAAAATTTGTGCCATAAGTCGGTTAATAATGTTGCAAAAAAATTAAACGGGAATGAAAATTCCCAAAGTCAGTTAATAATGCTGCAAAAAAAAAATGGGAATGAAAATCTTTTCAACTCATCAAATGTTAACACACTAGGAAAAAGTTGTGTCACCCAGAATGTTCTGTATGCTTATCAACAGTCATCCAATCGAATATAGAATATAGATTTTAGGAGTAAACGTAGAGATCTTTCATAGATTTAGGAGTAAATGCAGAGTTGATTGATAGATTTTATACATTAATTCACCGGCCCCTTTTATAACTGCCTCACCAATCTATAAATAAAACAAAAATTTGTAGACATAGGATAGTAGACAGAAGCAACTGGCAACACAAACAGAAGAAACTACACACAGAAACAGCTATAGACGTGAGTATGCTTTCCATTGATAATTAATTTTTATAAGTCGTTTGATCCTATTTTAAATGAATTGTTAAGTTTTACTTTCTCAACTGTGGTATTGAAATTGATATGGAGAAATGGTTTTGAATTTATGGCTAGGAAGCCAAGGTTTATGTTTAGAGAATAGGGATTTTTGGTTTAGGTTTCTTGAATTTCAATTTATCATGTGCAACACTGATTATATAGTGCTTAATTTAATCCCTCAATTCCATTATTTTTAATAAAAAAATAAACATTTTTTATAGCCACTCTAGCTTTTTAAGTCATTTTGTGTAGCTATTGAATGTCTAGAATATGTATTACTTTGTTATGATTTTTATGCTTTTGATTTTAGATATATAGACTTCTTTGTACATGGATTCTTGATAATTTTAGAGTATACGATATGCTAACTTTCCTCAGACACGTCTGTCTCATAAATTTTGGACAAGTTGCTTAAAAATACAAGCTTTAATATTAGAAATTAACAGCTAAAAATTTTGCTTCACAGTTTCAGAGTATAGGATATGCTAACTTCCTTCCATAAATTAGGGTTGACAGTTTTAGAGTATAGGATATGCAAATTCATTAAAACTTTTTTTCATAGTTGAGATTATAGATAAATTTAAATTATTAACTAATTTGCTAAGAAGTTTCGAAGAGGAGGTTAGCACCTTGCAGAATGAGAATATGAAAGAGCAACTTTTCAGTTCAGATTTTATGTTGCCAGAAAAATAGAAATTGTATGTAGGCTTCGTGAATTTCTAGAGGTAATATACAATATACACAGAGACTCTTTTATAACATATTTTAACACATAAAAAAAGTTACCTGGGAAGTATTGTTACTGCAAAGCACTGAGCAGGGAAAGATGCTGCAAGAAAAAAAAATTACTGCATAGTGAAAAAATGAATGAATGCAAATTAATGTATGAAAACCAGAAGAAGGCAGGTGGAAGCAAAGTAGAAAACGTGTCAACGTGAGTGAGCAACATCTATTGATTTTTTTATTGAGCTACCTTTATTTATTTTAGCCTTCCTTACTATATATTTTTTTCATCTATTGATTTTTTTTATTCACTTTTCACCAATAAATTTTTAATTTTTTAATTCATATTTCCATACACAACTCAAAATAATCTGCTTTGTATTTTTTAATATCTACTTCAATATTAAATAATTCTATATAGGGCCAAACAAGATATATATAATTATTTTATAATTTAATTGCACTTCCTGCTGCAAACTAAAAATTGTACAATTTTCACCTTTTAATTTTATTTGTAATCCGGGATGCTTTTGTATTTGAATTTTGGTCTTTTCTCAGATAGAAGTGTGTCAAGCGTGGATTCTTTAAATGGGTCTGCTATAGTTTTTTATTTAACTATTTACATTTATAAAATACAAATAAATTTATATGGTGATCTATATTTATTGGCATTTACCAACTTTGGAAACAGTTTTTGGGAGCACATGGATATGATTTATGCATTTTAAACAATACTCCACTCTGTTCCCTGTATATGATTAATGAGTTATGATTTTTTGTTTCATCCAATGAAATTGACTTTTTTAAATTAGCACCAAAACATTTCCATCATTTTCGTTGGAAAATGAAAAAAATCAAATACCAAAATAACACAATAGATGGTTATAGAATATAATGAGAAATAGCTGCCCATGCTTTGGGATCTATATCTGTTTGTTTATTTCAATTGATTTTAGCTATGGAAACTCTTTTAGAAGAGGTGTGGTTGAACATTAACAGGAGTAGAAATTGTTGAATGGGACTGCACTTGTACTCCTACTGGAGAAGAGCTCATTGCTTGCATTTCTTTTTTAGTGATTTTTAATGAGATACAATAATTTGATTAAAAATAATTTATTGTATTGGAGAAGACCATATTAGATTGTTATTTGTGTTATATGTTGATATATGATCATCTCTAAGCATGAAATTTAACTGATTGGCCTATTTTGGGGGTTTAGATTGTTATTTGTACATAAAAGTTTTAACAGGCCATAGACTTTGATAAGTTGTTGCCTTTGTAGACAAAAAAGTTTTAAGTGGATGGCAGTCTTTGATAGGTAGTCTACCGGAACGTTAGAGAGGTTGGACAGTTGAAAAGAAAAATATTAATAAATATATGTTCACATTTTGTTTTGACTGCAAAAATTTGATCTTTTGCTTTGATATAAATATATGTTGAAAATAGGTTTCTAGAGCTGTTTTTTTTATAGAAAATAATCTTGTTTATGTTTTTACAAATTTAATATAATATTATTACATTTGATTTTTAAATATGTATTTATTACTCCCAATTACTCAAAATATATATTTAATGTGTATTTAAGATTTGTAATTTATATGCAACAAAAAAAATTAGTTATGAGAACCATGATAAAGCATAATGAATGCACCTACATTTGTTATGTTGGTGGTACTCAAAGATAGTATAGATAGTATGTATACTTAACAATTTTCTCATCCATGAAATTGAAATTTTTCTGGATGAATTTTTTTGTTTAGGTTATGGCAAATCCACTACAACCTATGCAGATAATTGAAATTTCAAGTAGTGGTCCTGAAGTTGCTATAACAAGCCCATTAGTTACAATGAATGTTCCAACATCATCAACTAGGTCAAACAAATCAGTGAATTGGAATGGCTTTTAGGAAACTAAAATCCAAAATTTTGTGAGGTCTCTTACACTTAGTTGTAATCAAATTGTTCAAAAAGTAAAGACAACTAGCATCAATGCACACACTGTGCAAGAGTCTGACGTCATAGCAATGCAAGAAACCACAAATGAATTCCATGCAACATGTGAAAAATTAGCTGGTTTCTGCACTTTCCTAAGAGATATGTACTATGATGGATATTATGGACAAGGCAATGCTCCTCTTCTTCTTCATGCATTTTAAGACTACATGACCAATATGTAGTATGATCGTAATACTGTTGTGCCCAATATAATCTTCCAATAGTAAAATATGCACTTCCCCTTTTACGTAAATTGTGTATTTTGAGACTATATAAGCTATATGTAGTATCGTAGAACTATTATGCCCTACATTGTTTACCATCAATTGAAGTTGTACTACCTCTTTTATATAAATAAAATGTTGGCAGTTGTTTTAGTGTTTTTGTTGCACTATTTGCTCATCTTACATAAACAAATAATAATTTATCCTATGTGTTTAGCCTCTACACATAAATAAAATGTATTAAGTTCTTAATATACTTTTAATGTTTTCTTGCACGTATTTATCATAACTTATGTGCTTATTATTTTACATGTATACAATGTACATTGGAACAATCCAAGACTTTTGTTGTGTAATATGCAATGTACCAATAGTTGAACTTTTGATAGCCTTTTTCTATAAATGATATGTTCCACTTCATCATTTTTGTGCTTGGTTTTAATTAAACAATCTTTAGCCTTTTTACATAAATAAAATGTTACAAATTATTTTTTTATAAAATCCTCATTTTTATGTACTTAACTTTTATTCATTTTTTTATGCTACTTTTCAAAAATTCTTATAAAATTATACGCTAAATTCTTTGACTTAATCTTAGATATGCACTTAGAAGATACATTAAAAAGATCTCTATTAGACTATATAATTTAGTGTTTTTTTCTCAAATACTCTAAACGCTATTTTCCCCCAATAGTATGTAGTCCCATGAAAGTTATTTCCCTAATTTACAAGGCCCTTCTTTATTCTACATTGGAAATTCCACTGAAACATTAACAATGACTATTAAAATAATGTATCTCATTACCTTTTTCTTTTATGCAGTCCCATGTAAGCTATTTCTCTAATTTACAAGGCCCTTCTTTATTCTACATTGGAAACTCCACTGAAACATTAACAATGACTATTAAATAAATGTTTCTCATTACCTTCTTCTTTTTAAGTTGTTTGTAGAGTTAAATTTCATATTAATTCTTACGAAATGCTTTGGATAAACAAAAATTGTAGAATTTGTGTAGTCAGGACTACCCACTATTGGACGTCTACCATAAGATTAGGTCTCATGAGATGCTTTGGATAAACAAAAAATGTAGCATTCATAGGCCTACTTAAGTATCAAGTCCAAATTTCATGGAATTGAATATTTGTTCTACTATGCTCCACTTCTCACTACCTTCTTAACTTTTTCTTAATCCATAGGATCAAATTTATTTCAACCAGATATTTCCTCGTGAGCACTCCAAAGACGTTGTTGCCTCTAGGTATGTTCTTGTACCTTACGTTGTTTCAAAAAATAGTCTCCACCATTACAAGTTACTTATTTTCAATTCTCTAAGATAACGGTAATTGTACAAGTTTATATTATGCTACATATATTTAGTAATCTTGTTGGAATTTTATCTAAATAGTATTTTTGTTCTATAGGAAAAAATGCATACTAGCTTCTATTTCATGTTTTTACATAATCGTAACATTGGTAATTCAACTAAAATATTTTTATTGCTAAATCATATTTTATAGGAATAAATCATATCCCTTAAGTTATGTCTTCCTCTTTGACACTAAATACAATCATAGATGGCAGCCAGAGTCCTAATGACACTGAGCATCCTGATAGTCTCAGACACATCAGCTGAAGGAGAAGACTTGTGGAGCATTTCTTGACTTGTGGAACCTAATGACACATCATTCAATGTTCTATGGTTCATGGTTGACCTTCCTCGAGATCCGCACATCATTCCATTCATTTGCAGAGGAACTCTTCATGATTAGGTCTGACCTATCCATGTACACACGTTACATCTCTTCATTGGAGTTTGTGATCTTCCTTGGCTGACGCGGAGGAATCTTTTGTACTGAAGATGATATATATTGATGTAATAGATCCTTAGCAAAGTAGTTCATGATAATACTGATAGTTGATAGTTTAGATTTTGTGTGAGGGAACTTCAAAGCTATATCTTGTGCATATTCTGATATTCTGAAATCAGGCCTTTGAGCCCTAATTGTAAGCCTGCATGTTGCTGGCTGATCTGTATTTGAATTCTATAATATACTAAATGACTAATTCTGCATTTGTTCTATACCTTTGAGTTGTTTCCATTATGTTTACTCTAGTTGCACGGTTTAGATAATTCTTTCTGTGAACCCTCCTACCGTGACTGCACCATTATCAAATCAAAAAGATGATTACAACACACTTGCAATGCAAGTTCTTTCAGGAGTACACACTGTCAATTCTCATTCGCATCCCGTGACCTTTCACACTCTCCAACCGCTTATAACAAGCTTTTAGAAGCTTCCAAAAATTAAGGCTTTACAATGTCATTTTTCTTTTTTATCGGTTAACAAAATTAACCACTGCCCCTAGACCCCGCAAGGGGCGCTACCCCTTGACCCCATCTTGGGGGCACTATTCCCAAACCCCTATTAATTATTCAAGGGGGAAACTGCAGCTTCCAAAGTCACCAAAATTTATCCTGCTGCATGTACACAAGGTGTCAACTATGCCAACTCAACATGGGATCTTACAACATAGTGTTGAATAAATAAATACAACATTAGGAACTTGCAAAGGTTGAGACACCTTAATTCCCAACAAACAACAACTAGCACTTACTATCATTTCAACCCACTCAATAGATAATGCTTCAAAACAACCACTACATATGCTCATACAAGGAACTATAGGCACAGGAAAATCCTATCTAATTAGTTGCCTAAGAAATACACTTCAAAATCAAGTATAGAAAGAGAAAACCCACTCCTTGTTCTCGCTCCAATAGGAATTGCAACATTTAACATACAAGCCTCAACTATACATGTAGACCCTAGGATTCCAATTAAAGAAATGTAACCATTGCAAGGACAAACATTGACAACATTTCAAGAAGATATGAAACACATACAATACATTCTTATTGATGAGATGAGCTTCATTGGCCCAAAACTCATATTAAAAATTGATAGCAAGTTACGAGAAGCATTCCCTGAACAAGCACATCTCTACGTTGGTGGCATTTCTATAATTCTTGTAGGAGACCTTGCCCAACTACCAATTGTGATGGAAAAACCTATCTATGCATCAGACACAATTGTAATAAATCTTTGGCACAAATTTAATATGATTGTTACATTGTAGACAATATTTAGACAGCAAGGCAATGATCCAATTCAAATGCAATTTTGCCATACATTACAAAACATGTGCAATGTAGAACCAACACAACATGATTGGGAAGTATTAATGACCCACACGAACAAGAAACTAACAACAACTAAACAAGAAGATTTTGACCAATCAATACACTTGTTTGCAACAAATAAGCTAGTAATATTACACAACAAAAAAATGCTTAAACTACTAAATCTACCTATTGCACTTTGTCTTGCAGAAAATACACAATGTAAATTAGGCACAACTACTAATGAAGAGAAACTTCCTCAAGAGGTTTTAATAACAAAATGTCAATGTGTCATGCTTACAACAAACTTATGGATCCAAGCTAGACTTTTAAATGGATCTCTTGGAGAGGTCAAAGATATTGTATATCCAATTGGATCAAAATCATTGAAACTACCAGCATATGTTATAGTAACATTTGAAAACTATAATGGTCCACCATGGGATGAAACAAACCCAAAAAATATACCAATACAACCTATATCAAGAGTAATCATAGGCCAATACCATTATCCATGGCATGGGCTATCACTATACACAAAGCACAAGGCCTTACACTAAGCAAAGCTATAATCGATATTGGTAAAAATGAAAGGCAAGGCCTCACATTTACAACAATTTCTAGAGTCAAGCCTATAAAAGGCCTTCATATAGATCCTGTATTCTCTTTCGACCGCTACTCCAAAATGAAAAAAATCCCTACAACATTATCATAAAAAAGAGAAGCTCACCTACAACTACTTTCACAACGATAATTCCAGGTATGTACATTTACTTGCAAGATTACTCAAATAAGAAACAATGAAATTTTTTCTAATCTTTGAATATCCTCTTTTTAAAAACATACAAATACAAAAACTAACCAATTACATTGTTTATCTTACACAGGTCAACAATTGATGACCAAAAAAAGTAAAACCTCAAAAATTGTCCACCTACTAGAATTTATTTTTAATTGCTTGGTTTTCATTCATAAGAAAATGAATACAAATTGTGATTTTGGACTGACATCATTATGTTTTTGTACACAAGAATCACAAGTGCAAAAGAGAATTTTGTTACAAAGATGAAAATAAACACTTATGAATTTTAGCTCGATGCAACATCGATACTAATCTTTGATCATGCAATGACATGGGACTATTTATGTTCATAGAACTATTGCACCTATTACAAATGACTCTAAAAACTTGTTGAATAACATCTTTATTTTTACTTAAAGGATGTATAAATGTATTGTTATACATCTATTTGTGTATTATTACATTCATTGACTCTTCCCATGAATATCCTATCGACATATCCCTTGAACCTCCAAAGGGTGCAAGTGCTAGTGTGCTAGTGTGTGTGTATGTGTGTGATAAAAAGAGAGAAAAGAATGATAAAAAAGAAAGTGATAAAAAAAGAAGAGTGACAGAAGTGAGGCAAGTAATATATATATATATAAAGAGAGAGAGTGCTAGAAAAGAGAGTGAAATGAGGATGTGATTCAACTAACCAGGTGATCAGGCATCTCTATCGGGGCTATGGATGCCTGGCTGGTAGTAGAGCAATACCTTGGTGGAGCCAGTGATATCTCTGTCAGGGCTATAGACGCTTGGCTGACAGTGGATCAATGTCTAGGTTGGTACATGAAAGCTTAATTTACTTTACCTAGCCTAACCTTTGGTTTGTGATTGATGATTTCTTGTATGCTCAAGGAAGGGGAATGAATCACATGCACACACTTGAATTTCAGATACATTTGACCTTGTGCTTGTTCATTCTTGCTTATCGTTGGGCTTGGCATTCATACTCTTGCTATGGTTGATGAAACCAGGGTCTTAGGTCCTTGACTAGTCTTTCACACCTTGGAATGTTCTAGAGCATTCTTTGTTTTGGTTGGTATTTGTTGTGTTCCTCACAACCCACCCCATTTTGTGACCAAAATAGGGACCCCCCTCTTTTCTACTCTTTGTCCTACCTATGAAGTATCTTGCCTTATTATGACTTGGGACAAGAATGTTGGAGTTTCTAGTCTTAACTATTTTATGTTTCATGACTTAGCCCCTTTGCAATTTTATGCTATCAGATTATGTCCTTCTAGCATTCCAGAAGGCAGAGGCCCGAGGCTCCAATGTTTCACTCTTTAACTTGGGCATGCTCTCATTGTGCCAGATCTCCTGATTAAACACGAGAGAAATAGCGAGATCATCTGGTAAACTGACCTCATATGCATTATCATTGATCTTCTTTGTAATTCTGCAAGGACCAATTTTCTTGTACTTCAACTTGTGATATGTTCCAGTAGGAACCCGCTCTTTTCTCAAATATACCATCACTAAGTCACCTTCACTGAATGTCTGATGTCACCGACTAGGATCCACTGAATTCTTATACCTCTCATTACTGTCCTGCAACGTTTGTCTCACTTCTTGCTGCAACTATTGAAGGTGTTCTGCAAATGCTTCCCCATCATCACTGACCCGATCTTTCATTGGTAGCTGTACCAAATCTAGAACACCCTGAGGATTCCTGCCATACACAATCTGGAAAGGGGACTTTCCTGTTGATCGGTTAACAAAACTATCATAGGCAAATTCGGCCTGGGGTAATGCCAAATCCCATTGTTTTGGCTTTTCTCCAACAATACACCTCAGCAAATTTCCCAGACTCCGATTAACTACCTCTGTTTGCCCATCTGTTTGAGGATGATAGGCACTACTAAACTGTAACTTGGTCCCCATTTTCTTCCATAAAGTCCTCCAGAAATGACTAAGGAATTTGGTATCCCTGTCAGAGGTAATAGTCTTTGGAACACCATGTAGTCTAACAACTTCTGAGAAAAATAACTCTGCTACCCTCGTTGCATCATTAGTCTTCTTACAGGCAATAAAATGAACCATCTTGGAGAACCTATCAACAACTACAAAAATGGAATCATTACCTCGTTGAGTATGTGGAAGTCCCAACACAAAGTCCATGCTCAAATCTGTCCATGGTGCAGCTGGTACTGGTAAGGGCATATACAATCCTGTATTCTGTGAATGTCCCTTAGCCACTTGGCAGATTCTACACCTTGTTACATACTTAGTTATATCCCTTTTCATCTTTGGCTAGTAATATTTATCTTCTATCAAGGCTATTGTCTTGTCCTTGCCAAAATGTCCAGCCAACCCACTACTATGAAATTCTCTGATAATGTTGTCCCTCATAGAGCCAGCCGATATGCATAGTTGTTTTCCTTTAAATAGATACCCATCTTGCATAAACTATTCACCCCTAAAGTGATCCAAGTTACCAAATATTGGTGCCTTCAATTGTTCCACAATCTCCCAAAAATCATCATCAGACTCATACAAATTTTTGATGGCATCAAAACCAATCACCTCAGCTTCCATTGTGGTCAAAAGTGCAACACACCTACTTAACGCATCTGCAACCTGATTTTGTTTTCCAGACTTATGCTTCAACACAAATTTGTAACCCTGCAAGAAAGAGACCCACTTGGCATGCCTACTATTCAACTTTTTCTATGTGTTCAAGTACCTCAGTGCAATATGATCTGTAAACAATACAAACTCCTGGGGAACTAGATAATGTCACCAATGCCTCAATGCTTGGACAATTGCATAAAATTCCAAATCATAAGTAGAATAATTCTTTCTCACTGCATTCAGCTTTTCACTAAAGAAAGCTATAGGTTTGCTAGCTTGGCTAAGTACAGCACCTATTCCTACATGGGAGGCATCACATTCTACTTCAAATACTTTATCAAAATTTGGCAATGTAAGTATAGGTGCTTCTGTTACCTTTTTCTTCAAGTACTTAAAGCTCTCCTCAGCATCCTTGGTCCATACAAACTCCCTCCCTTTGGTGCAATCTGTTATAGGAGCTACAATACTACTGAAATTGCGAATGAACTTTCGATAGAAAGTGGCCAAGCCATGAAAACTTTTTACCACTGTGATGCTGCTTGGACTAGGCCATTCTAGGATTGCCCTGACCTTTTCTGGATCCATTCTGACACCATCTTTAGAAATGACAAAGCCTAAAAAAACCAAACTGTCCTGCATGAACCTACACTTTTTCAAATTGGCATAGAGCTTCTCCTTCCTTAACACACCAAAGATGATCCTCAAGTGTTGTAGATGCTCTTCTCTGCTGTTACTAAATACCAAAATATCATCAAAATAAACTACCACAAACTTACCAATGTAAGGGCGTAGTATAGTGTTCATCAATCTCATAAATGTGCTAGGTGCATTTGATAACCCGAATGGCATAACCATCCACTCATATAATCCATCTCCAGTCTTAAAGGCTGTCTTCCACTCATCCCCTTCTCGAATCCGGATTTGGTGGTAGCCACTTCATAGGCCGATCTTGCTAAAATATTTAGCCCCTACAAGGACATCCATCATGTCCTCCATACGAGGTATAGGAAACCGATACTTGATGGTAATCTTATTAATTGCTCTGCTATCAGTGCACATCCTCCATGTTCCATCTTTTTTTGGGGTTAACAATGCAGGTACAGCACATGGGCTCATGCTCTCTCTCACCACACCTTTACTTAGGAGTTCTGTTACTTGCTTATTCATCTCTGCATGTTGTGTTGGATTCATCCTATAAGCTGCTTGGTTGGGTAGAGTTGCTCCTGGAATCAAATCAATATGATGCAGAATATCTCTCTTTGGCGGTAGACCATCAGGCAATTCATTAGGTAAAACATCAACAAATTCTTTCAACAGCTCGGCTACTTCTGGGGGAACTGAAATGTCTTCCTCTTCACCTTTTTTCACTACTAATGCATAGCAACACCCTGTCACCTTCATTTCTTTAACAAGATCTCTTTCAGACAACATGGTCTCACCTTTTCCTTCATCCTTGAGAGGCAATAAAATCACCTTAGCGCCATCTTTCCAAAAGGTGTATGTGTTTTTCTCTCCATCATGCATAACTTTCCTATCATACTGCCATGGCCTTCCCAATAACACATGACAGGCATCCATTGGGACAACATCACACCATATCTCATCCTGATAGATCTTCCCTATGCTAAACTTAATTAGGCATCTTTTATCAACAGTGACTTCATTTCCCTTTTTAAACCATGCAATGCGATACGGATGAGGATGTTTTTCACAGTGTAAATTCAATTTGTCTACCATTTCTTTAGAAACCATATTTTCACAACTACCTCCATCAACAATGACTTGACATACCTTGCCACCCGAAGTGCATCTGGTTCTGAAGATATTGGTTCGAAGCCATGAACCATCAGAGCTTTTGGCTTGTGTTTTCTCCTTCTCTAGAATCACCATTGCTCTTCTCATCATGAGACTTTCTCCCACATCTGGTGGAACCTCCAGTTCTGTCCCTTCCACTTCATGCTGCATTTGAATCATGTTCACCCTAGGTTGTCCTCCTTGATTTCTTTCTTGCATGTTATAATTGGAGCATTCAAATGCCCTATGACCTTCTTCTCCACATCTGAAACAAGTGAAAGGCCTTCTCTGGTTTTCCCATCCTCTACCACTACCATAACCTCTACCTCTTTGAAATCCCCTTCCTCATTCTTGATTCGGAGGATCTTGCCGAGTGTCTACTTGTTTTTCCACACCATGGGATGACTCTCCCCTGCCATAATTTGAACCTCCTCGAAATGGGGTTGATGTACCCCTTTTTCCTCCTCTATTGCTCTGATGATACTATCTATTTTGTTTTTCTTCAGCCTTTAGAGCCAATTGGTAAGCCTCTTCCATATTGTTGAGTTGATGCATGCTCAATTCATCTTGAATAGAAAATTTCATGCCATTCACATATCTAGCAGCCATTTGTGCATCAGTTTCTTGATGCTCTATATGTATAGACAGTGTATAAAACTCATTTGTATAATCTTGCACAGAAGAGAGGTTCTGCTTTAAATTTTGAAACCTACGAAAAAGGGTTTGTGCATAATCTATGGGCAAAAATTTTTCTCTCAACTTCTTCTCCATTTTATTCCATGTCCTGATCTTATCCTTACCTTTCCTTGTTCGTTCCTTTTGAAGATGATCCCACCAAATCATTGCATGACCCTTTAATTTGGTGCATGCAAATTTTACCTTCTTCTCCTCTGTCATGGATTTCCATTCAAAAAAATTTCTCATGCCATTCAACCAGTCTATCATCTCCTCTGGTTTAAGACTACCTGCATAATCTGACACATCTACCTTGATCCCTTCATTTTTTCCTTCTAAGGCCCTGAGCATCCTCTCTTCAAAACTCATGCCTTCTAATTCTTCTTCTTCATGTTCTGTATCTTGATTTGCAGCTCCTTGACCTATCTCTTCATCAAATTCGTCTCCTCCTCTACCCAGTCTTTGGGTTTCCATCCGTGTTGTAAGTTCTGCTATTTGCCTTTGCAGATTTTGCATTTCTCTATGCATCTGGGCAAGACCGCCTCTTCCTCTTCCTCTCCCAGCCATCTTCCTGCTCTCATACCAAATGATGCAGCACACAACATTCACTCAACAGAATTGTGCCATTAAACATGAGAGACAAAAATTTGGAAGATGAAACATAATAAAATTTCTATTCCTCAACTCTGCTGCTACAATGAGAGAAAAACTCTCTTATATCTAAGAAAACAAAAAAAAATAAAAAATTACCTTTTTTGGCAGATTTCGACAATTGTCAGATTTTGCCATTTTAGGTAATTTTACAATCATATCTTGAGAATCCAATTTTTTCCCAAAAAGCTCATAAAGCTAAGGTAGGACGAAAAACTAACTAACATCCTAAATTCGAAACATGAGTTTCGAGTTATTAAAAAAAGCAACTTTTAAAAAACTAGAAAAAAACACTAATTTGCCATTTTGAGGGCCAAGATGAAAGTTTGAAGCCCGGAAAAAGTGCCAAGACGAGGTCCAACCCGCTAGAGCAAGTTGGGAAACCACTGGCCACCTCATAACGCATCCACCTGTAAAATTTCGTAGAAAACCCACATCCGAGTCAAAAGTTATGACCTCCGGAAGTCCCTGCATCAATGAAGTATGTTGCCTTATTATGACTTGGGACAAGAATGTTGGAGTTTCTAGTCTTAACTATTTTATGTTTCATGACTTAGCCCCTTTGCAATTTTATGCTATCAGATTATGTCCTTCTAGCATTCCAGAAGGCAGAGGCCCGAGGCTCCAATGTTTCACTCTTTAACTTGGGCATGCTCTCATTGTGCCAGATCTCCTCATCGAGATGTTGGAGTTTGTCACATTCATGTGATAGTGAAATTATCTTTGATGCCCCGATCCATGGACTATTGCATTGCTTGTATGGACGTTATTTCATCAGGGTTAGCCATCTCAGAATGACTGTAAAACACTCCATGATGGCCTGATCTAGAAGACACTAGGGCGGAGTTGGTAGATCACCCATGCAGCATCGGAGGCCGGCCTTTCATCTTGCTCATTGGCTGGTTTTGCAGTGTGGGAATTATTTTCCCTCCACCTACCCTTTGGTGGTGCATTAATGGCAGCCTCTCGTGCATGCAAGCGGCCCTTTTATTGCTATTTTGAACTCATTTGTCTTTATCCAAGCTTTTTCAATCAAATTTCTCTCTGAGATCTGTGAATTTTGCTTACACCTTGAGATCCTTTCGATACTCTACATTGATTTTGCATTTGGATTGAAGTTTGTTGCTGTTGGAGTGCAGATTTTACATTTTTAGCCCCTTTTGTTGAGTTTGTGTGCATATTTCAGGTTGGTGTTATGTTTTTTCCTTCCCCGTCTACTTTGCATGCTTTAATTTCACAATGGAGGTTATGGCCATGTTTTTGTTTGTTGATTTGGGATTAAATCTGGTCATTTGGGTCATTTTCATCATAACTTAGCATTTTATGGAAGGGTTTTATTTTCCTACATTTTAGGGCTGTTAAATCCATTTTATTACTTTACACACTTTTTGAGGCTATTTTTACTTTATGCTTTTAAATTGTCAAAGTATTGGGGATCAAACTTTTAGTCTTTCATACCCCCCCCTTTGCAAGTTTAAGTTGTTTGCTTTAGAATGTCGGAGAGTCAGAGATCAAACTTCCGATCTTCTGCCTCCCTCGAGACCATATAACATTCCTAGGCTGATCTCTGATCCATCCCTTAGTTTTGTAATAACCTGTTGGGGTTCAAGCTTCAAGAGTTAGGGATTTTCATGTTCGATTTAATGTAGAAGAAGCCACTCCCATCCCCTACTCCTTGATTTCTTTAAAAATGTTAGAGTTTAGACATCGAGCTTCCCGCATTATCCATTCTATTTCCTTGGTTGGGGTGTGTCCTTTCCCTTCGATCTTTGATTGCCTTGTAAAATATCATAGTTCAGGTGTCAGGTCTCCGATGTTATCCTGTCCTATATTTCTCAAGATTGAAAGAGTGAACCCCAACTCCCTGATCCCCGATTACATGCATTTTGTTGAAGTTCTAGCCTTGGGTCTTAAACATCACTTTTAAAGACTAAAACATTAGATTTTCAGCGTCGGGCCTTCCCTCTTACCTCTTCCGATCCTTTTGACATATGAAACAGGGAGGACCTGACCCTCGAACTCTAACTAACTACTGGAAACTACTATTTTGTTATTCTTAGATATTGCTAAAGGAAATATAGTACTTCACTCCAATTTATAAAAAAGTCTAACATTACTATTTGCATGCAAACACTAGTGATTGGTGGTGTGTATGAGTGCAGGAAAAATGGTTGAGGCACCACCACCACCTCCAGTAGTGCAAAGAAGCTGGCTACTTGCCTCCAAGCTAGCTAATGCATACCCTAAGATTGGGGACACTAACATTGGTCACCCAGATCCTTGGAGTTACTTGCAATAGCTAAGGAATAAAGCTAACAAGTCTGTCCAAACACAGTGCATGGAGAACTCTAGATTCCTTCAAGTAGTTGCATTTTTAGTTTTAGTACAGACATCTGAACTAGTACTGGCATGTGTCCTAAGGTACAAGATTGTCAGCAAGAAAGTGATTGGGCCAACAGGGAATACAATATTGGGCATCTCCTCTGACATGGTGGACAAAGTGTTTGGTCTGCCCACATATGCAGATTATGACAAGATCACAGAGAATTTAGCACTAATCTTCTATAGCAACAAGACTACCATAAAAATAGGCTACATGAATCAACACCTCCTAGTTACACAAATGAAACATCCTTTGAAAATGGCCCCAGTACAACCCTACAGTGAATTCAAGCAAGATGGGAGGAGATTCATTGCCCACTTGAGCAAAGTGTTTGGATTGCCTGCTGCTAACTTAGTACCCATGGATGTGCCACTTTTGCATAAATATCATAGATGACAAGAGGATTGATCGGGGATCCTTCATAAGTGACAAGATGGATGAACAAATTTTGAAGTCACAGAAACTAAGGAGTTTTACATGACCTCCTACCTAGTCTACTTGTTGGCCTATCAGGGTAGTTTTCCATGATTACGACAGGTGGGCTCTCTCCAACAAGGAGAAGTCCTTGTCTACAACCACTTTCCTCAGTCGGAACTGATGACCAACCTAAAGAGCTACTATATTTTTAATTATGCATTTGTATATGTTGTGATTAGGGGGCTAGAAAATGATTATGCTCAAAGACTATCTGTTGAAGCAATAGGATAGTTTGTAAACTAGGGAAACTGGTATATCCATTTTCAAACCTTAGCATACATTAGAGTCATGGGATGTTGAAATGCACAAGACAACTGAGAGGGGGGTGAATCAATTGTATCAATTTCACAAACACTTAACTTATTTCCTTATTCTATTATGAACATTACACATGAATAGTAGAAAAACATGAACACATCAACATCATACATACATGAACACTAGATTTTTACCTAGAAAACCCTAAACAGGGAAAAACCATGGTGAGTGTTAGCTCACAATATAATGTAGTAACAATACCGAATATCAAAAGGTGGCTCACTGCCCAAAAGAATGGCTCACTGCCGAGGGTTGGCTCATTGCCAGGGGTGGCTTACTACCGGGGATGGCTCGCTACCAAAGGGTGAACTGATTTAGTAGCATCTACACCATGCCTGAATTTAGTTCCATTGAAGCGCAATATAACTCCTCTACTCTGCTCTACTTTTACACTTCACACTTATCTTCACATCTTCACACAATCACACCTCAAAAATGAATTCATTACATGTATTTATACCTATCATCAACCTTGGAATGAACATCAACGTTGGCATTACATTCTATAACCATTGGAACTTTCTCCAAGGTCGGCATACATACAAAAATAAAATTAGGACTAGACCTAAAAAAACTTGTTGAGTAAATGAATGAAGGATGAACACATCATAGCTTATCTCAAACACAAATACATCCTCACACACTTGGACATGCTTCCACAATCACGAATCACCTCTGCAACAAATGTGACAAATCAGGTCATACAAAACTTATGCACATATCAAGAACACATAAAAACTTGCTTGCAAGATCTTCATTGTAGCTTGTGGATCAAGCACATGCCTTCAACACATTCTAGAGACAACATATAATCACTTGGGAGCCAACAAATCCAACCGCAATAGATCTTACTTGAACACAACATATATCATTGGAAGAACATATCACAAACTGCTTCTTATCAAACACTGTCAAACTCTGCTAATTAGAAACTTGCTCTCTAGAGCTTCAAATCACATATTCTTTGGAATGAAGATGACTAAGGACCTTGTAAGCTTAAGTCTAGAACCACAAAGCCAAAATCCAATCTGTGGAGAAATGAGGAGCAAAACACTTTCTCCCTGTCACTCTGCAAACCTTGCCAGGCACAGTCTTCACACTAGTGAATATAACTTTTTTTGCATAGCGATCTGGATCACCAAATTCTAGATTTATCATCTTCAAACACTTCTCTAAATGATATCCAAATCTCATACTCTGGTCTTCAATATAAAGAAAATGTGGAGAAAAATACTCAGACAGTGTTCTTCAATCAGTCAACAAACAACAATAACAAAAAGATACAGTTGGCACCAATGACAACACAAACATGTTGACATCAATGACAACACCAGTTAGCACATACTTGCAACAATCTCTCCCTTTGTCATTGATGGAAACATATGATGTGAAAAACTTGTTCTACCATCAATACACAATTCTGCATCAAAACTCCCCCTTTCTTTTTATACCTCGGTACTCTTACTCCCCCTGAGTTTTTCACATGGTTTCTCTGCCCCTTTGACATCAATGGCAAAGGGCATCACATCTATTCTACTACACATACTTGCACACTGCTGCTCTAATCTATCTAGAATCATTCTTTAGTCCCCCTGAATGCAACAATCTTCTCAAACCACTACCTATTCCCCATGAGAGGTAGCCTCCATCATGAGTCCTATTAGCACAGTAAAAATTTGAAATTTTTACTATCTCCTTACTCCATCATATTTGAATAAACCCTGAAGAATATCCAAAAAAAAAGACCATAAAAAAAAAATTTATCTCACAAGGTGTCTATGGATGAGCAGTGCCAAATTTCATCAAAGACAATCCATCGGCAAGAGGTTGTGTTGCTTTCACCGATACATAAGGAATCATTTGAAAACAACCATCGGCGTGAGAATAGAGATCGGAAGAAGAATTATGGAAGTCACCGATGGAGTAAGTAATACTGATGAACTTACATCGGCAAGAGAGGCAAGTGGTCATACCGATTGGTATGACAGATATCTATCGGATGATTTTTTAAAAGTTGCCCCGACGGTATATATCATACCGATGAAGCATTTCGGCAAGAGTTTCACCGAACATCCTGCGGGGGTAACGAAGCAAATAGCCATCGGCGAGAGGTAAACTATCGGGATAGGAAACAAGTAAGCCTCCGATGATTAAGAGTCTTGGCGATAAGAAAGCTTTCAGCGAGACTCACAGCGATACACATACCTATTGGGATAACTCAGTATATCGGGACAAGGGAATTAGGTCTCGCCGATTTACAAGTCACGGTGATCAAAAGGCATCGGTGACACTTTAACATACTCTGTCCGATGAAGGATATGAAAAGGGCCATCGGGGAGATGATTTGGATCAGGATATCTTGAAAAAACTATCCCGATAGAACATGTCATTCCGATAAGAATAAAACTTATACTTGTTGATACTCTAGCGGCGAGACAATAGCAAAGTCATCCCGATCCAAGGTAAAAATGACTATCGGTGAGACAACAAAGATCGGGGGAACATAGTTATACTATCCCGATAGTATTAATCACTCTGATAAAATCATATCGGTGGGACTCGCTATATCGCAGAGAGATCTAAAACCCTTGGCGATGAAGGAAGTCATGCCAATGGTCGCGCCCACTTAAGGTATGACATTACATAGCGTCGGGAAAACAATTGGAGGAAATGGTCACCCTTGATATAATCACCAGGAGCGCAGTTGATCTTACTGATTCTCACCGTGAGCAGGAGTATTTAGATCATCTGGCAAAAGTCTATTTATGGCTAAATAGAGCCTAATTGAGCTTATGTAATTATTGTTTATGTTGGTTAAATTCCCAAGAGACTTATTGAAGAGTTGTATCTCTTCATGAAAATATCTATATAAGTTTAAACAATCGATGCTGAAAAGACCATCAGCAGTAGAAGATATTCACATATACATAATATACAATATTCCAAAATGACTATGTTGCATATTTTATTTGAAGAAGAAGTTTGAAGTTCTCTGATTCAGTATTTCTACTTTGGTATCAGTTATTTGTTGAAAATATTCAATTGTGTGGCTGTCTCCATTTCTGCATTTCCCTGTTATTCAGATTAAGATATCAAGTATATATTTAATCTGTCAATACACATTTGTTGTATCTGTGTGATTAATTTGGTTGGTGTCCATCTGAGGAATTAAACCCTTCTGATTTAATCACAGTAGCCTAGAAGTAGTAAGTTGGGATTACTAAGTAGAGCCATATAATTAGGATTGCCATTCTGTCTCTAGTAAAATATTATCTGTTAATCTTGTCCATTCATTTCATTTGGTTCCTTCAAGTAAGGATTAAAATACCTTCTGGTGAATTATAAGATATCTGATTTTATTTGGTTGGATTATCAAGAAGAGTCTGTCAGTCATTTACTTGCATGTTTATACAAGCTATAAACCAAAACTGTGCCAAATAACTAGAATTATTACCATTAAGAAACTCCTGGTCTTAGTCCTTCAAATTGACTCTGTTACCCAACAAGGCACTAGTCTCATTCAACTCATTAATTAAAATCTTTTACCTTGATATTGCTTATACAATTTCTGCCAATCACTTATTAAACATTACACATAGAATTAATTAGTCAGTTGTTTCATCTATTCTACATCCTATGCCATTGTAGATAGATATAGTTAGTCCACTCATCCACACTCAGACTGCTTTAATATTTCAAGGTTCACCCACCTAGGTGTAGCAGGACCTAAAGTGTAGGAAATCATCAAACCTTGAAGGTTGATTTCGTCAAGTTAGTTCAAAAACGTTGCAAATCCAAACATAGAGCCTGGCATCCTCTTAGGATTTGCAACCTGCATTTTTTAGACCTAACAAAATTGGCGACTCTACTGGGGACTAGTAAAAGGACCTTAGAGATTAATCCTTTCTTTCATAGAGTCATTTCAAAAATTTAATTTGGTAACTCTGCTGGTGACAAGAACCCTACAGATAAAAATACAAACTTTTCCTATTCAATAGGTGGCGACTCTAGTTACAATTATAACAAAATTTTCGAATGGATGGTAGGAGATCCAAGATGGAAGGTAGAAATTTGCAATCATCTCCACCACTTGAAACATTTCCAAAAGAAATGTGAGTCCAAAGTATTCCCACCGAGATAATAATCTAGACATCCAAGAGAATGATTCAGAACAAAATATCGCAATTCACAACAAATTCACACCTCTGCATGATTCAAACGAGAACCTCAGTGGAGCAACTGATGATATTTTGGCAAGGTACAAACCCACTCCTCAAGAACAGCGAGATCATGATGCAAAGGTCATGAGGGATATTGATAGGAACCAAGCTGAACATGATTTCAAGATCTCATTTGACCAGGGAGAAGAGATAGAATATGAATTTTCAAATCAAGGAATGAATGACAATCCAGAACATCAGGAAATAAATAATCAAGACATGAGTAATGAGCAACAGGAAATACTCATGCTCAGGAAAGAACTTGAAAGATACAAGATACAAGAGGAGAAGGAGTTGTTGCAGCAAGAAATTCAACAGAGAAAAAATAAAGCCAAAACAGCTCCCCCAAAATATGTACCTCCGCATAGAGGGAATATTTCAAGAAATACACAGCAAAATACAGGTGGTTTTCAAAATTCACATGCTTCTGGAAGTCATCAGAACATTATTCCCCAAAACCCTAGACCACCTCCCATACGTAATACATCTCAACATATGGCAAATAATTACCCACCCCCTGGTCAACAATATTATAGGCCACAAAATCAACACATAAATCCCCATATGAACCAACATCAACAATATGCATATCATCAGCCACCAGGTGGATATAATTATTATCCCAATCCACCACATCTCAATTTCCCTCCCCAAAACCTTGCTAATATATGCAGTCAATTTGATTTAACTGGATATCAGTTATATCCATATCCTATGGATAGTACTTGGAGAAACATGGTTCCCAAGTTTACTGGAAACAATGCAGTATCTGCAGAAGATCATATCAAAAGTTTTAATGCTTTTGTACAGGATATAGGTATGGATTGGGAAGACATTAGAATGAGGTTATTTATGATGTCCCTCACTGAAGATGCCAGAGATTGGTTTAATAGCTTGCCCGATGCATCAATCAATTCAATAACTGATTTTCATAACCAGTTTAAGGATCAGTATGGTAACCAATACGCTCCTGAGTTTGCACTACATGAACTAATAAGTATACAGAAGTATCAAAATGAATTAGTATTTGATTTCAACCTAAAGTTTTCCAAGCTACATAATAAGGTACCACATGGAGCCAAGTTATCTGACCAGGCAGCACTGAGTATCTATATGAAAGCATTTGACCCCAAAACAGGATATGAACTCAGAAACAGGTGTCCTACAACCTTGGCCGAAGCACAGAAAGTGGCCATAACTATTGAAAATAATAGGAAGGCTGCAAGAATGGTCAGTAAAAGGGATAATCATAGAAATCTTCAGAATCCAAATGCTCAACAGATTAAACCAGAGGGTCAGCATAGGCATGAGAGACCTAGGCTACATGATATGCCTTACAATACAAATTGGAAGGATGGAAGACCTATAGATAATAACAGAAAGCAACCATATGGAAAGGATACTCCTGATCCCCTGAAGAGAAACATGGCACATATGGCAGAGAATAAACCTTGGTGTTTTGTATGTAACTTACCACATTTACCTGAATACTGTGAGGTAGCTAAATCAATACAGCAAGAGGAAATGCTATACAACTATAATAGGGATAATCACACCATCAATATGATGCAGGATACGCCATGTGTGGTAACAGAAGATTATTCTTCTTCAGAGGAAGAAGGGTATGAGTATGATGTAGGGAACCAAAAATATCATGTTAACATGGGAGAACAGCAGGTATTCTCAGACAGGAAGATATTTGTAACAACAAACCATATGGTCAATGGAGAAAACCTACTAAGGATGAAAGAGAAGCTCTCACAGTGGCTGCAGTGGCTCAAGCTCGAAACACTTATAACTTAAGGAATAGAACAACAAATGTTGGGCAAGGAACTCCTGGGAGTGTATTCATAAAAGACCAGAATAACAAAGAGAATAATACAAAATCATCACCTAAAGAACCAGAAAAGGGGGATAAAAATAAAATGAAAGAAAAAGAAAACACAAAAACAGAAAAGAATGACCAAATCATAACCCCTTCTTTTGACATTGCACAGGCAGTGTCTCAGGTGAAGATATCAGTCCCACTCCTAGAGATGATGAAAATAGATAAATATAGGAGTACAGTTGTCAAGATGATTTCTGATACACCAAATTCGAAACATAAAGGGTTTGAAAAAACAACAAATAATGTGCATCAAGAAAATTTTAAGATGCCTGAGGTATACCTTGGTGACACACTTACAAAAAATCCCTCACAGGTAGATCCATTCTATACTACACTAGTAATCAAGAACAGAATAGTCAGGAATTGTATGATTGATTCAGGTGCTGCTATGAATATCATGCCTATAGCAGTGATGAAAGAATTGGGGATGTGGGTTGATACTACATATGGCCAGTGTTATGCAATGGCTAACAGATCTATTCCAGTAGTTGGTATTATGAAAGATGTAGAGATAAAACTTGCTTCACATCCTGAAGCAACATATAACATTGACATCACTGTGGTTGATATCCCACCGTATTATGGAATGCTGTTATCAAGGCAGTGGGCTGCAATGGCAAGAGGCAATGTTCAATTAGATCTATCATATGCCACCATACCAGTAGGTGACAAGGAAATTAAGTTGTGCAGAGAACCAAGGTATGACAATATTATAGAAAGAATGGACCGGCATCAGGTGAATTTCTTTTGTGACACAGATTTAGGAGTTTTCAAAGTTGGAGAAACTACCCCAGAATTGCATAACACTGACCCAATACACACTGAATCTATGAAAAGAGAAAATGATTTGTGGAAAATGTATTTCGATGGTGCATGCAGCAAGATAGGAAATGGGGCCGGAGTAGTTTTTATCTCACCAGGAGGTAAAACGTTCAAATACTCTTTCTTATTGACATTTGAATGCACCAATAACGTAGCTGAGTATGAAGCCCTACTCATTGGCCTAAACATAGCCACCAAATACAAAATAACAAAGTTGGCTGCCTATGGTGATTCTGAATTGGTCATCTCCCAAGTAAGAGAAAAATATTTATCTAAGAATAAAAGATTAAGACAGTACAGAAATGCAGTTTGGGATAGTGTTGAATTATTTGATGCTTTTTCAATCAGCTGGGTTGATAGGTCTAAAAACATCATGGCAGACTTTTTAGCAAACATTGCATTAAAGAGAGATGATGTAACATTAGGAGGGATCACAGAAGTAGAATTTAAAACTAGACCTACCATCCCTGATAATATACAGAACTGGCAAGTGTTTGATAGCGATGATGATATAATCAATTTCTTACATTGTGCTGATTATTATGAAAATAAAGAAATTGATTTCAGTGCATTTGTGCAGGAACATGATGGGAAAGAAACCCTTTTTGGCCAAGAAGTGGTTCAACTGAAGACAAATAAGATACCCAAAGGGCTTATTGCATTAGAAAAAGCATTTGATGGGCATGATAGATACAAAAAGAAAGAAACACCAGTGATACCTGAGAACCTTGAGGAAGTGAATTTGGGGACTCAGACAACCCCAAAAAATGTATATATTGGAAGGAATCTTGACCAGAAAATCAGAAGTAGAATCATCAATCTACTTAGGAAGTACAGGCATGTGTTTGCTTGGTCATATGATGACTTAAAGGCATATAGAGAGGATTTATTTCAACATGAGATACCACTCAAGCCAAATGCAAAACCATTCAGACAGAAACAAAGGCCGATTAATCCTACATTGGCTCCAAAAATGCTGGAGGAACTTACAAAGTTAAGGGATGGAGCTATAATCAAACCTATTAGACACTCTTCCTGGGTTTCAAACTTAGTGCCTGTCAGGAAAAAGAATGGTGACATTAGACTATGTGTGGATTTCAGAAACTTGAATAAATCTTCCCTCAAAGATAATTATCCTCTTCCCAATATGGAGGCAATATTGCAGAAAGTTACTGGGTGTGAGTTGCTATCCATGATGGACGGTTTCTCTGGCTACAATCAGGTAAAAGTTAAGGAGTCTGAACAATTTAAGACGGCATTCACCACTCCGTGGGGAACATATGTGTATTTGAGAATGCCATTTGGATTAACTAATGCTGGAGCAACATTCCAGAGAGCGATGGATGTAGCTTTTGCTGAATTAATCAATAAGATTATGATAGTATATCAAGACGACTTGATAGCATATTCTAAAAAAGCCGAAGATCATTGCACACATCTAGAACAAATATTTGTCAAAGCCCTAGAATATGGAATATCATTGAATCCTAAAAAATGCCATTTTGCAGTAACAGAAGGAAAATTGCTTGGCCATATAGTCTCGAAGGAAGGAGTTAAAATAGATCCTCAAAGGGTGAAAGCAATTGATCAGGTCCCTATTCCAAAAAATGTAAAAGCTATACAATCATTTTTTGGTCAGATAAATTTTGTCAGAAGATTTATACCAAATTTCGCAGAGATTGTTTGTCCTATATCAAGAATGCTAAAGAAGAACTCAGATATGAAATGGACAACAGAAACAATGGAAGCATTTGGTAACATTAAGGAGGCCATCAAGCAAGCTCCAGTCTTGATATCCCCTGACTTCGGTAAACCTTTCCAACTCTTTTCATTTGCTTCCTATCATACAGTAGCAGCAGTGTTGTTGCAGAAAAACAATGATGGATATGAACAGCCTATCTCTTTCTTTAGCAAGTCCCTTCAGAATGCAGAGTTGGAGTATGACATTATTGAAAAACAGGCATATGCATTGGTAAAAGCAGTAAAAAATTTTAGACCATATTTGGTGGGGGCTAAAATCATAGCATATGTTCCTAATGCTGCAGTGAAGGATGTACTGATCCAAACTGAGGTCACCGGTAGGAGATGTAGGTGGATCAATAGGATTCAGGAATTCAACATTGAAATCCAAATCACTAAATTAGTAAGAGGACAGGGTCTTGCCAAATTGATGGCTGAAAGTAATCTAGAAGCTTCCCAGATATGTAATGTTGATGCAAGTACCAGTATTGAACACACTCCGTGGTATACTGATATAGTATATTATCTAAAACATATGAAGTGTCCTGAAGGATATGATGATAATAAAAGAAGGACACTCAAACTATAAGCTTCAAAATATGTACTCATTGGTGGGGATCTCTATTGGAAAAATAGAGATGGTGTTCTACTATTATGCTTGGATGAATATCAATCAAAACATATTATGAAGGAGTTGCATGAAGGCATGTGCGGAGGACATTTCTCAGCAAAAACCACAGCCCACAAGATCCTGAGGGCAGGGTACTATTGGCCTAAAGTCTTTAACGATTCATACCAGTACACTAGAAAGTGTGAAGCATGCCAAAAGTTCTCAGGGAAGTTAAAGTATCAAGGGGCACTACCCTTAAAGCCTATGCAAGTTGAGGCTCCATTTTATCAGTGGGGTATTGATTTTATAGGTGAAATTTCAAAGAAATCGAGTGGGGGACACCGATGGATTTTAGTGGCTACTGATTACTTTACAAAATGGGTGGAAGCAATCCCAACCAGACAGGCTACAAGTAAAGTTGTGATAAATTTTCTAATGGATAACATCATATGCAGATTTGGTACTCCTGTAAGACTGATTACCGATAATGGGATGTGCTTTAGATCTGATGAATTCAAAGGTTTTTGCAGCACACATGGTATCACTATTTCTTATGCTGCTCCTTACCATCCACAGGCCAATGGACAAGCTAAATCAAGTAATAAGAGCCTGTTGAAAATCATAAAAAGAATGTTGGATAGAAATAAGAAGGCTTGGAATTCAAAATTAAGAATGGCAGTGTGGGCTGACAGGATTACTATAAAAAGGGCAATTGGGAGATCCCCTTATGAATTGGTATATGGAACCCAAGCAAGGTTACCATTAGAAAATCTTATACCAGTATACAAATTCATTCTTCAGGAAGACTTGAATATCCCTGAACCAATGGAGGAAAGGTTGGAACAATTGGCAGAGCTTGATGAAACAAGAAGAATAGCTCAGAGACAGAATATTAAATTACAATCACAGGTAAAATATCTCTTTGACAAGAAGGCCAGAGAAAGAAAGTTTGAAATAAATGATCTGGTACTAATGTGGAATGCAAGATGTCAGGACAAAGGAAAATATGGAAAATTTGAAGCCCTATGGTTGGGTCCTTTTGTTATCACTGGCAAGGGAGGTGATGATTCTTACTATGTACAGAATATGTCAGGAGAGGAGCAGGAATTGCCTATACATGGGCAATACTTGAAGCAGTTCTTTTCATAAACATGTACAAAGAGAATTGAGTGTTGCCAGTGCATGGACAACATTCAAATAATTCTCAAAAATATCTTATTCCATGCACAGTAGTCTAGGAATCATTCCCGCTCCCCATCATTTGTTCCTTTCCTTTTCCCAGTTTCATAAAAACCTCACCCCAAAATAATAAAATATGTGGTCTACTTCCCCAGGAGATCTAGATCCTTGTTATACTCACAGGGAGTATACATCCCAGATAGAGCCACTGTTAGCACAATAAAAATTTGAAATTTTTACTATCTCCTTACTCCATCATATTTGAATAAACCCTGAAGAATATCCAAAAAAAAAAGACCATAAAAAAAAAATTTATCTCACAAGGTGTCCATGGATGAGCAGTGCCAAATTTCATCAAAGACAATCCATTGGCAAGAGGTTGTGTTGCTTTCACCGATACATAAGGAATCATTTGAAAACAACCATCGGCGTGAGAATAGAGATCGGAAGAAGAATTATAGAAGTCACCGATGGAGTAAGTAATACCGATGACCTTACATTGGCAAGAGAGGCAAGTGGTCATACCGATCGGTATGACAGATATCTATCGGATGATTTTTTAAAAGTTGCCCCGACGGTATATATCATACTGATGAAGCATTTCGGCAAGAGTTTCACCGAACATCCTGCGGGGGTAACGAAGCAAATAGCCATCGGCGAGAGGTAAACTATCGGGATAGGAAACAAGTAAGCCTTCGATGATTAAGAGTCTTGGCGATAAGAAAGCTTTCGGCGAGACTCACAGCGATACACATACCTATCGGGATAACTCAGTATATCGGGACAAGGGAATTAGGTCTCGCCGATTTACAAGTCACGGCGATCAAAAGGCATCGGTGACACTTTAACATACTCTGTCCGATGAAGGATATGAAAAGGGCCATCGGGGAGATGATTTGGATCGGGATATCTTGAAAAAACTATCCCGATAGAACATGTCATTCTGATAAGAATAAAACTTATACTTGTTGATACTCTAGCGGCGAGACAATAGCAAAGTCATCCCGATCCAAGGTAAAAATGACTATCGGTGAGACAACAAAGATCGGGGGAACACAGTTATACTATCCTGATAGTATTAATCACTCCGATAAAATCATATCGGTGGGACTCGCTATATCGCAGAGAGATCTAAAATCCTTGGCGATGAAGGAAGTCATGTAGATGGTCGTGCCCACTTAAGGTATGACATTACATAGCGTCGGGAAAACAATTGGAGGAAATGGTCACCCTTGATATAATCACCAGGAGCGCAGTTGATCTTACTGATTCTCACCGTAAGCAGGAGTATTTAGATCATCTGGCAAAAGTCTATTTATGGCTAAATAGAGCCTAATTAAGCTTATGTAATTATTGTTTATGTTGGTTAAATTCCCAAGAGACTTATTGAAGAGTTGTATCTCTTCATGAAAATATCTATATAAGTTTAAACAATCGATGCTGAAAAGACCATCAGCAGTAGAAGATATTCACATATACATAATATACAATATTCCAAAATGACTATGTTGCATATTTTATTTGAAGAAGAAGTTTGAAGTTCTCTGATTCAGTATTTCTACTTTGGTATCAGTTATTTGTTGAAAATATTCAATTGTGTGGCTGTCTCCATTTCTGCATTTCCCTGTTATTCAGATTAAGATATCAAGTATATATTTAATCTGTCAATACACATTTGCTGTATCTGTGTGATTAATTTGGTTGGTGTCCATCTGAGGAATTAAACCCTTCTGATTTATTCACAGTAGCCTGGAAGTAGTAAGTTGGGATTACTAAGTAGAGCCATATAATTAGGATTGCCATTCTGTCTCCAGTAAAATATTATCTGTTAATCTTGTCCATTCATTTCATTTGGTTCCTTCAAGTAAGGATTAAAATGCCTTCTGGTGAATTATAAGATATCTGATTTTATTTGGCTGGATTATCAAGAAGAGTCTGTCAGTCATTTACTTGCATGTTTATACAAGATATAAACCAAAACTGTGCCTAATAACTAGAATTATTACCATTAAGAAACTCTTGGTCTTAGTCCTTCAAATTGACTCTGTTACCCAACAAGGCACTAGTCTCATTCAACTCATTAATTAAAATCTTTTACCTTGATATTGCTTATACAATTTCTGCCAATCACTTATTAAACATTACACATAGAATTAATTAGTCAGCTGTTTCATCTATTCTACATCCTATGCCATTGTAGATAGATATAGTTAGTCCACTCATCCACACTCAGACTGCTTTAATATTTCAAGGTTCACCCACCTAGGTGTAGCAATACCTAAAGTGTAGGAAATCATCAAACCTTGAAGGTTGATTTCGTCAAGTTAGTTCAAAAACGTTGCAAATCCAAACATAGAGCCTGGCATCCTCTTAGGATTTGTAACCTGCATTTTTGAGACCTAACAAGTCCAAAAGAAGAAATGTACTTTGAAGAACACTGGATTGATGCACCTCCTTATGCATCTAGTTCAAGGAAGGAAGGGAAATAACCCCTAATTTCTCTCAGAGATACTCAAATGTGTCTTTTGGAAGAGCTTTAGTGAATATATCAGCAACTTGATCTTTTGTATGCGCATACTCAAGTTTTACCTCAAAAAGTGATACTTGATTGAAATGTGCTTTGTCTTTGAATGCATCACTAGATTCATTGAAATATTTATGGCACTTGTGTTATCACAAAGAATAAGAATTGGCTCATCAAACTTGACTTTGATATCCTTCACGGTCTGCTTTATCTAGAGCACCTAAGTGCAGCATGATACTACAACAATATATTATGCTTTTGTAGTAGACAAGGAGACTGATTCTTGCTTCTTGCTATGCCAGGACACTGCCTTATCTCCAAGAAAGAATATACCGCCACTTGTACTTTTTATTTCATCAACACATCCAACCCAATCTACATCTGTATAGGCACTTATGGAAAAATCATTGTTCTTGGGGTACCACAAGCCATGATCAGGAGTGCCCTTCAGGTACCTAAATATCCTCTTTACTGCCATTACATGTGATTCTCTAGGATCTAATTGAATTATGGGCACAAGACAGACTGCATGCATGATATCTAGTCTAGTAGAAGTTAGGTAAAGTAGTCCACCAATCATTGATCTATACTTACTTTGATTAGCCTTAGGAGATTCATCATTCTTTCTTAATTTACAACCGGTGACCATAGGAGTGCATACCAATTTAGAGTCCTCCATTCCAAACTTCTTCAACAATTCCCTGACATATTTTGATTGAGAAATGAAAATACCTTTGTCTGTCTAATTGATTTGCAGTCCAAGGAAGAAATTCATCTCACCACACATAGACATCTCAAACTATTTTTGCATTTCATTTGCAAAATTCTTGCACATCTCTTCATTTCCACCAAATATGATATCATCTACATAAACTTTAATAATTAGGATTTGATCTTTGCTTACCTTGACATACATATTGCTATCTGTGGACCCTTTACTGAAACCTTGTTGTAGCAATTACTTGTCTAGTCTTGCATACCAAGCTCTAGGAGCTTGCTTCAATCCATACAAGGCCTTCTTCAACTTGCATACAATGTCTGGTTTGTCTAATAATTGGAACCCATCTGGTTGCTCTATGTAGACCTCTTCTTCTAGCTCACCATTCAGAAAGGTAGATTTCACAGCCATCTGATATACCTTGAAGTTTTTATGTGTTGCAAATGCCAAAAATAGTTTGATAGATTCCATTCTTGCCATTGGAGCATAGATCTCTTCATAATCAATTCCTTCAACTTGGAAGTAGCCTTTACATACAAGTCTTGCCTTGTTTCTCACAACTTTTCTAACTTCATTCAGTTTGTTTGGGAAAACCCACTTTGTTTTTATCACATTCTTGTTTACAGGTCTAGGGACAAGTTCCCAAGTCTTGTTCTTCTCAATCTGTAACAATTCTTCTTTCATTGCCTTGACCCAATGCTCATCATTATATGCTTCATTTACTATTTTAGGTTCTGCTTTTGAAAGTAGACAAAGATTTACTTGTTCCTCTGCAGTCCTGCTTCTTATCATCACACCTTTCCTTTTGTCACCAATAATCTGATCTTCAGAATGCTCTCTGCACATATCTTGGAGTTTTAGGAGTTCTTACTAGAGCCTCATCTTGAGTTTCTTCTTCTAGAGCTTGTTCTTCAGTCTGAACTTCATTTTCTTTGCCTTTTTTAGTCCTTACTGTATCAACAAGTTCATCTGACTTATATCCATATGGTTGGATATCTTCATCTACCTTTACATTTGCACTTTCAATGATCTTTATCAATCTTTTGTTATAGCACCGGTAAGCCTTGTTGTTAGTGGAGTACCCAAGGAATATACCTTCATCACATCTAGCATCAAACTTCCCTAATTCTTCATCTCTTCTGATGTAGCATTTGTTTCCAAAAAAATTGAAGTATTTGACAGTAGGATCTCTACGATACCATAGTTCATAAGGTGTCTTTGTTTCTTCTGCTCTGACTTGCACTCTGTTATGAATGTAAATAGTAGTATGTATTGCTTCTTTCTAGTACACTTTCTGTAGGTATGCTTCCTTGATCATTTCTCTGGCAGCTTCTTGAACAATTCTATTCTTCCTTTCAACCACTCCATTTTGTTGAGGAATCCAGGGAGTAGACAAATGTCTCTTTATTCCATGTTCTTTGCAAAAAGCATTAAACTCACTTAAAATGAACTCACCACCTATGTCAGATCTTAAGTATTTGATTCTCAAATCCAATTCATTTTCAACCATAGCATTGAATGCCTTGAACTTATCTAAAGCTTCTTCTTTTTCTCTAAGGAAAGTAACCCAAGTCATTCTTGAAAAATCATCAATAAGGAGCATGAAATACCTTTCACCTTGCAGACTTTTTGTTCTTGTAGGACCACATAGGTTTGTATGCACCAGCTCCAACAAACCAGTAGAGGATTGTTCTTTGCTTTTAAAAGTAGTCTTTGTCATCTTCCCAAACCAACATTCTTTGTATATAACATTAGCAGGCTTCATAATCTTAGGCAGATCTCTTACAGCTTGAATAGTGCTTATCTCACTAGATTATTCAAGTTAATGTGACACATTCTCCTATGTCATAGCCAACTTTCATCTAATTTAGACAAAAAGCAACAATTTTCAGCACCTTTTAAATGATAAACATTACCATGAGTCTTCTCACCAGTAGCAATTAAGGTTTCAGAGCTATTATGTATCTTACACCCATTGTCCTTGAACACAAGATTGTACCCTTTGTCACACATTTATCTAACACTTAGTAGGTTATGCTTTAGGCCGTTGACATAAAAAACATCATTTGTATTATGCTTGCCATCAAAAGTGATAGATCCTTTTCCACAAATCTTACTAGCTGCATCATCACCAAACCTAACAAGTCCTCCATCCTACTTTTCAAACTTAATGAACTTACTTTGTCTCTAGTCATGTGGTTTGAACATCTGTTGTCAATGATCCATTCATCTTCCTTTTCAGCATGAGATGCAGACAAATCTCCTGGACTTTCTTCCTTCACACAACTTGCAATATTAGTAGAAACATGTCTTTCTCTAAGTGCAATAAACAATCATTCACTACTATTTCCATCATTAGAATTAGATTCATTATCAATTACACCTTCATCATCTCTAACATAGTAACTTTTTCTTACCATTTTTCCTTTACTTTCATTGATTTTCAAAGCTCTGTCAGGACATCTTGAAGCATAGTGACCAATTTTACCACAACTGAAACATTTGAAAGGTAACTTACCTTTGAACTTTTCTTTGCTGGCCCTTTTCATTCTGCTTGCAAATTTTGCTTCAAGTTCTGTAAAATCTTCATATCTGAATCCACAACATATTTCTCTAATCTAGCAGTCTTAGTTTCTTCCATGGCCTTAAAGGCAGTCTCAGTTTTCACAGGACCATCAATAGTGCCAAACTCTCTTGTCTCAAAGGCAATCAGTTTACCAAGCAATTGATCCTCTGAAAGCTTTCCCATATCAAGCAACTCTTCAATGGAAGATACCTTGTGACTTTAAGATTTGGGGAGAGTTCTGGGTATCTTATCTGTAACATCTTCATCCTTTAATTCTCCACCAAGACCCTTGATGCTACTAACAACTTCATTAATCTTCTGTAAGTAACTAGTTAAGTTCTCATCTTCAGCCATTCACATGGTTTCATATGTGGTCTTCAAGTTCTACAACTTGGCCTTCTTGACAGATGCATCACCTCCATAGACTTGCTCTAATTTGTCCCAAATCTAATAGGCAGTATCCAGATTCACAACTTTTGCCATTTCAGTGTTAGATAGGGCATTTAATAGAGCATTTTTAGCTTTGTGATTAGCCTCAAACTCTTTAATCTCTTCTTAAGACTACAGATCTTTAGGAACTGTGTATTTATCTTTAACCATTGCCCAAACATTATAACCAAGAGAAATGAGATAGATTTGCATTTGTACCTTCCAGTAGCCATAGTCAGATCCATCAAACTAAGGAATGCCTTTCCTATGTGCCATCCCAGATCTACCTTAAGCTTTGTTGGGTGAATATTTGTCGTTTAGCTAACTAATGACAAAATGGTTATATCCCCATAGCTATGATGAGACAGAGTCTCTCCTCTCAACAAGGGGAGGTTCCCTCTAGATGATGAATTATTTCTAATAAACAACTTTTAACACTTGTATAAACTAGAACTATGCTTGGGGTGTTTTCATTGCATCCTATTCTCTTTTTTCAGAATAGATGTTTTTCTCTTCAAAATGATAATTTTAATAGAAATTATATTTAATAACCTCTGAACTAAGACAAACCATAGAAACACAAAGTCTTCTATTGCTCAACTTATTTCCCTCAAATAAACTTGATTGAATTCAAATGTAGCTCAAAGCCTCCACTCTCATCCAACACGATATAACTAGACTGAACACAACAGTTCATAGCACAAAGTCTTTAAACAATTATGTTCTCACAAATGTAGACACAAACTTTCGTAATGAGAAAATAGCACAAAGTCTATTTAACCAGAACAAACAACACTTCTCTCAATTTTCAATAAAACTCCACGATTCCAAAAATGATTCAATATAACATAACACCAATGACATAAGAACATCGATATCATAAAACAATATGATTCAACTCAAAGTTTGATACTCAAACTACTTTCTTATATTAATATTTGCTTGAAAATTTGATAAACATGAAAATCTCAAAGTCTTGATATGTTTTCCAATTTGACAGAGTATCCTTGCAATAGATAAAAGATGCTAATTACAATAGAGGCCCTCTTTATTTATAGGGAGAGGCCTTGAGAAAATTTAGGAAAAACCTAACTACTTTGACTTATTGAACAAAAGAGTCCTATTTGACTTGTGACTTCTTTTGTCTCACATGTAATTACATTTTTGGAAAATACATGTATGTCCAAAACAAAATACAAATTGCATATACAAAAATGAAAATCAACTAAGGCATGAAAAAGAATTTCAACTGCCACCATCATTCTTTTTCAAGAAATTTTGGTACATGGTCCACACTGCTGCCATCTCATATATATCAGGCCCAACTGTATTATCTGAAATGGTGCGAGCCCTGAGAACTGCATCCTTGACTGCCTTTATCACTTTCTCACATTTTTCAAGATTATCCATTAGATTTTTAAAGGGTGAGTGATGATCATAAAGGCTATCCATTGAGACCATCGTAAGCACTTCATCTTCAAACTTTTGTTGAACCATCTTCTCGAAAGCATCAATCATCTCCTCTACTGAGAGAAACTTGTGATCCTCACTTGTTAGAGTGCATGGTAGTTCCTCTAACCTGTGTAGAAGTGAGACATCACTGTCTTCACTATTTTCTCATACTTGGCACAAATCATCAAGTAAACCTCTTATCACATTGATGCGATGGGTAATGGATTCTTTAGTCTTGAGATAAGACTCTCGGTTTGAACTGAAACCAATGGCAATAAAATTCTTTATCTTGATCTTCATCTCAATCCATTCCTCTAAACTATCTTCTTGATCTTGAAGTTCTTGAGAAAGTAAATCAACAATATCATCTAGCTCAGCTTTTGCCTTTGTCATTTTTTCCCTTCTTTCCACTGTGGTCTTCAAGAGAACTCTTCCTTGTACCAACAATCATTCCACAATGTCACCAACCACTCTTCCTCTGGCTTGAACTTTCTCAACCTTTTGAAACAAAGGGTCTTCTACAGTGACTGCCATGGGTTCCATGATCTCTGACAATTTCACTATCTTCTGAAGGATAGCTACAAGTTGTTCTACCTTTGCTTTGTATTGCTCTTTTTCCTTTTTTACCTCATCATATTTTATAAGCAATGAGCTTGATGTAGCTTGAAAATCTACCTTGATGCGTTCATGAGTCAACTTACCTAACTCAACTCTTGAAACAATATAATCATTCACATCAAAGGTATCTATAGTAGCATCATTTGGTGGTTTACCAATTTATGTAAACCTAGCCCCTTTTTCATCAATTATCCTAGAAACAATCTTAGGCTTCTTCTTCTGAGTCTTTGGTTTAATAGGCAGTAATTTCTCAATGTCAATATCATCTGGTGAAATAGCCTTCTTTTTCCTTTTGGGAGTATAGGCAGACAACCATGGAGGTAGTGTTAGTGTACTAACATTTGGAGAAGAATCAACCACTTGCTTAGCGGGATCCATACTAACACTTGTTACAATGACAATATGAGAAGTGTTGGTGAAAACAACACCTATATCAAGATTTTTCTCTGAACCATCAAGTAAATGATCTCAAACAGTTTGTTCCCCAATAGCAAAAGAAGGAGAAGATAGACTAGGAATAGAACCAGAAGAATAAAAAATAGTCCCAAAACTTGTTCTCATAGAGGGGAGAGTATTATTAGAAGATATATTGACAATAGGAACATTAGAAACTATTACAGGATTACCAAAACCAGAAACATGAGGCAAGGGTGTAGAAACTTGTGGCTCTGATGGAAAACCTTCCTAAGGAGACTTTAGTGAGCCACCAAGTTGTTCCTATTCTACATCCTTTTCGTTTTGTTGTTCTTTATCATCTTCCGCCTCAGGTTTTCCACCCATTTCTAGTTGCTTAGTATTATCAGGTTCCTCAACATTTTGTTGTTCCATCTCAGTATTTTCAACCTCCATTTTATCAACATTTGCTTCTTCATCACCTCAATCTGCAACGGTGGAAGTTCCTTCAATCTCTTTTGCCTTCCCTCCTTTTGAGAGAAACTTAATTTTTGGTTTGTGCACCTTAGAAGAAGAAGGAGAATCACTTTTGTTCTTCGTCCTATTTTCTACTTTCTTCCTAGTCTACTCATGAGTCTCTATCTCTGATCCGATGAGGAATTCTTTCAAACTAAGACCTTTGCTTTGCAACCATATATTGGTGTTAGCTAGTATAGGTTGAAATCTCTTCCTGATAGAAGTCTCTTCTTTCATCAACCATTTGACCTCTAGAAAAGCTGAGGCTTCAACATTGTTGATGTCATGCCCAGGGTCTAGAACATCACCTTCATCTTACATACCTTCTGGAACATCAGCCAACCCCAGTTCCTCAATCTAGTTTAGATGGAGTCTACAATAATCTAACTTCCTGATCTCATTCTAGGTTCTTAGATCAGCCCAAATATCCTCAACATAGGAACATGAAATATTGCTTTTCTCTTGATCTTATCTTGTACCCTCTAGAAGTCAAAATGATTTCTTTTCTTGAATTGTTTCATCATGACTAGCTGCAATTCTGATTCAACTGCCTTAGCCTTGGTGGCTAATTGCACAGAATACCTGCCAATTTCCACAGGAAACTTAATTCCTAATTTCTTCAGCTCCATCTTCTTATTATGTACAACAATCAACTACCTACATAGCTCCATTAGAATGATTCTATCACTGGGATACCATGGAAGCATGTATGGATATCCAGGATAATATCCAACTCTTAGATAAGTGAAAGTTGGAAATTACAAAAGCAAACAACCAAAAGAATTAACCACTTCCCAGGCCTCATTTGATACTTTCTTCTGTTGAAGTTCATTATTCCACAGACACATGAATACTGAAAAGAAAGAGTCATTAACTCTATGGAAATGATGGATTTATCCCTTAAGAGTAATCTGTGGATAATACTCATAGACTGGAACCAATCTCCGATCACCGACTTGAGTTAGACCTAGAAAACTCCTCATACTTGCAGCAGCATATACTAGATATAAAGTCATATAAAACTTGAAAGTTGTATTGACTTTCACAAGTTGATCATGCAGAGCATTACTAATCTGTTCTCCCTAGAAAATCTTCTATTGGCCCTTGAGAATCACCTTAATATATGTATACATCCATTCCTGAAACCTAGATGAAGGAAGACCTCTGATTCGACTCAACAGTGTAATCAAATCACTTACCTCCTCGACAAAGTCGCTTCTCGGGAGATCTTTAGGCCATCTGGACAAGTTGCTCTAAGGAGTCTTTAGCCATTTACTATTAATATGTTTCTTTGTAGCTTCCACATCTGCATCATAATCTTTTTTCCCTTGACCAAAATCTATTTCACCAACATTCTCAATAGGAGGACACATAAAGATTTTGTCAAGAAACTCTGCATCTAATCTCATGATTACATTTCCTTGTGAATCAGACATAGTCCTAGTATCCCTATTATAGTGGCTTTCCACTTGAAGAACAAATTATGGGTTATGTGTTGCAATAGGAAAAGAAGCAACCAGATGAATGTTACTGCTGATAATCTTCTACATGTATCGAGGGGGATTGGACTGCTTTGTTCTATCCACGAACTCAGCCATGTCTACATGACCAATCTCTTTGTCTCTTATCTCATCCACATTAGACTGTAATGAAGTCATGGGGAGAAACCCCTTGGTACTTATATTTCATGATTTTGGCCTTTGATGGAGATGGCCTTGACATCATCTTTGTGAAGAGAACTAGAAATGGTGTCAACCGTAGATGCTTGATGAAACTGCAAAAACCCATGATGTCATAGTTAGGGGAAAAATTGGCAAATTGGGGATACTGCGAACTAATGATCATGAACATGGGATCATGCTTGAAAGGGATAGAGAGCACGCAAGTTGAAAAAATAGGCGAAAGAGGGCTATAGGTATCATTTTGTGAAAATTCCTAGTGTTAGGAAAGTTTTCAGGGTGACATGCATGGGTGGCCAAAATGGCTGCTCTTACATGTAGGGTAGGTCATTTAGCATGCACGGTCGGTTAGAATAACTGATATTGCATGTGGGGAAAAGGCTAAATTTGATGTAGGGGCAGTCATTTTCACCACCTTTGCATGAGGATAAAAATACAAGGCATGTATGCATAAGTGGTGGATATGACCATTCTAGCATCTTAGAAGAACAAGACTTAGATGTCAAGTTAGGATTTTAGACTGATCATGCATCTAATTGTTGTTACTTTATCACATGTAGAAGTGGTGGTTTTAACCGACTTAACATGTGAGTAAGATCACTTAAGAATTTTATGTAGGGGCGGTGGTTTTAACCGCCCCTGCATATGGGAAAGTCTGAAAGCAAAGTATATGTATCGGTGGTTATTCTAAATGCCGATACACTTTGGTGACCAAAGAAAAGAATGCGGGGGTAAACAAGAAAACCTAATGCTTATCAAAGGCTAGGGTTTGAAAGATGATTCACAAATGGAAAATCAAATGAAAAAAGACAAACAAAAATTTAAATGGAAAACAATAATATTTACGAAATGTAAACAGACATTTCATTTCACAAGAAAAACCCTGGGAAGAAAATAAAAGTACAAAGGCAAAACAAAGACTTACCTATAATAGACAACTCAAACCCTAGACACATTCATGAAGCTGAAATCTAATCTGATCTGCAATCCACGCGATTAAATGACCTCAAGAAGAGTTTAACAATCGGTTGGAAGGTTTGGAAATAAGAAATAACAAAAAGAAACAAGTTTATACCTTTAATAAGGTCTAAAAGGGTGTATTAATGGTAACATGAGTGACATTAATGTCACTTTAGTTGAACTTGATTTGACTGAGATCTGCTCAGGCAGTGAAAACAACTGACTGTGCATATCAATGAGTCATCATGCACGAGTGGTGGATACAACCGACTATGCATGTTTAACTCAAAACGTATGTAAGAATGGTGTTTTTGACCAATTCTACATGTGAATCCAAACTAACATAAGAATCTACACAAGTGGTAGATTTAACCGCTTGTGCATGTTAAAACAACAATAAACATGCAAGAGCGGTGGATTTAACCACTTGTGCATGATAAAACCTAAAAAAATTCTAACACCTTAAAATAGTCAAAATTGATATTTTGACAAGCTTATAACTTAGTTGATTTTCATGAACTTCGAGGAAATGACCCAAGAGAATGTTACAAGCTATTCTATAGTGTCAAATGACTTTGCATGAGGCCAAGAGAACTTGCCTCGATTTGCAAACTTAGAGTGTAGGCTACGAAACAAACAAGTTTCATAGGGGTCGTCTTAAAAAACAAGTGCAGCTAATTTTGAGGACAACAGTTGGCTCTAACTGGGGACCTTCCTTTGATTGTTCATTGAAATGATCAAAGGAAGAAGAATACATTCTCTAAGTGCCTTCATCCATTTCATTGGGCCATAGATTCAAGCAACCAAAATAAAAAGACACAAAAAGACTAAACAAAAATTGAAAAAAGAAAAACAAAATTGGTGAATGACAAATGGGTCTCTCCATAAAGAATCAAACTTCGCATGCATTTGTTTTGGCTCCCTCCTCTTATCCCATAACAAGACTTGGTCCCCAATTTGAAATTCTCTGGCCTTTACCTTCTTGTCAAAAAGTTTCTTGACCTAACTTTGATGCTTAGCAATATGGTCTACTACCATAACCCACTGCTCTTCAAGTTCAGTGAGGTACATTATTCTTTTATCAATAGAACTTTCAAAAGTTCTATCTTCCACTGCTTTTGCCAACTTCAAATTTGACAATTCCAAAGTAATAGGTATTTCTGCATTCAAACCATATAGAAGCTAGAATGGTGGCATGCCTATTGCCCTTTTAGGGGTAATTTTGTCAGCCCATAAAGCATCAAACAAAGCTTTATGCCAAGTGCTCTGATTATCCTCCACTAGTTTCCTGATAATTGTAACCAGATTCGTGTTGCTAGATTATGGCTGACCATTACCTTGTGAATAATAGTCTGATGAATGAGAAAGAATGATCCCATATTCAAAGAAAAAACTAGTGATCTCATTTGAAGAAAAACATGTAGCATTATCTGCTACAATTTTGTTTGGAACTCTAAACCAGTAAATAATATTCTCCTTGAGAAAATCACATACTACCTCAGAAGTAGCAAGCTTAACTAGAATTGCCTCCTCCCACTTGGTGAAGTAATCTGTTGCGGTGAGAACAAAATTGTGTCCCGCACTCAACTGTGGGTTCAAAGCACCAATGAAGTCAATACCCCATTGCTGAAAATGTTCTTCAATCACAACTGGCTTTAGTGGTAGTGCAACTAACTTAGGCTTCCCAACAAACTACTGACATAGTTCACATCTTTGTACCCAGTTGTACACATCCTAAATTAATGTAGGCCAATAGTACCTAGCCCCCAAAATTTTATGAGTTGTTACAGGTGCATAAAAATGTCCTCCACATGCCAAATTATGAAAAGACTCTAAAAGTTTGCTTTGTTGTGCTTTATCCACACAATGGAGAAAAACTCCATCAAGGCTTCTTTTATACAAACCATTATCCCACAAGACATAGTTTGCAGCCTTTAACTTGATAGTTAGCTTCTCTTTATAAGATAAATGAGGACACTCACCATACGTGAGAAAATAAGTGATATTGGAATACCACTCATCTATTGTAGTAACGAAGAGAACAGTTGGAACATCCACAACCTCTACTTCTTCATCACCTGTTTCTTTTGGGACATTATCAGGAATCAGCTGGCATAAACCTCTGCCACGCACAAGCTTGGTGGGTTTGATATCAAGATCAAATTATTAAATTTTAGCAATCTAATTGCCCCTTTATTCCCAAATTCTTGTTGTCTCAGGATAGATTTCACTGTTGTGCCTGGCACCAAAACAACGGTATGTGAATTCAGAATGTAAAACCGAAAATGCTTCACCGCCTTGACTACGGCATAAGCATGTTTTTCCATTTTTGAATACTTAAGTTCATGAGCCTTCAATGGGAAACTCATAAATAAAATCAGAGATTCCACACCCTCTTCATTTTGTTGAACCAGAATTGCTGAAAGTGTATGCTCGGAAGCATAACTGTACATTATGAAATCTTTAGTGTAGTCAGGACAAACCAAAACTGGAGCATGAGCTATGGCCCTTTTAATATCCTTGAAGGCTGCTTTACCTTCCGTGCTCCAATGGAAAGTGGTCTTACCTTTCATCATATTGACAATATGATGAGTTTTCTCTGCAAATTCTGGAATGAACCTCCGTAGAAAATTCACCTTCTCGAAGAAAGAATGAACAACTGTCTTACTAGTAGGAAAAGTAAGTCTCTGGATAGATTTGACTCTTTCTGAGTTAATTTTGGTACCTTCTTTGGACACAATGTGACCCAGAAGCTTACCCTCTATAACCCCAAAAATTAATTTCGTAGGATTAAGAGAAATACCATTTTGATGACACTGTTCCAGAACTTGTCACAAATGGTAGGCATGATCTTGATGCTTTTTAGAGAAAATGGTCAAGTCATCAAGGTACACCACAATGAACTTCCCCATTTCATCTCTGAAGATGAGGTCCATTGCTCTTTGTATAGTAGCGCCAGCATTAATCAAACCAAACGGCATCCTGCGGTATGCAAATGTGCCCCATGGTGTTGTGAAAGCAGTCTTATATTGATCTGCTTCATTGACTTCTACTTGGTTATATCCTGAAAAGTTGTCTAACATAGACAACATCTCAGAACTAGTTATAGTTTGTAATACTTGATCTATAATAGGTAGAGGGTAGTTATCTTTTAAAGAAGATTGGTTTAGATTTTTGAAATCAACACAAATACAGATTTCTCCATTCTTCTTTCTCACAGGAACAATATTCATTATCCAAGTGGAATGATGGATAGGAAATATTATCCTAGCATTTAGCATTTTTTGGATTTCAAAAAGAATAGTACTTGATAGCTTGGGATTATATTGCCTCTGCTTTTGCTTGAGGCAATGATCCTACCTTGAGAGGAATCTCGTGTTGGATCTCCTTGGGTCTGAAAGAATTCAAATCATCATATGAATATGCCAACACATCAATGTAATGGCAAAGAAGTGTAATGAACTTGAATTTCTCATCAGTAGTGCAACATTTCCTGATGTTAACCATCTTGGGATCTGCTTTAGAACTCAAATTTACTTGCTCAAATTCCATGGATGAACTTGAATCAAGTTGTTACTATTGTTTGATATATCTATCATGCTTGTTAAATAACTTTTCTAGAGAAACCAAACCTTTCAGAATCTTATCCCCTTTTAGCTAAAGAAACTCCTCACCAGTCTGTGAATCTATTTCAGAAACATATTCTCGAGGTGGAGAATCACTACCTTCAAAGTAGAGCTCATCAAAGCTATCTGTCTTCTCCAAGAAAGCTATGATCTGATTATCACCATTGAAGACCTGCCAATGGTCAGCATTGTCTAGCACACTTGGTCAGAAAATCAACTCAATTGTGTATTTATCACCTTTATAATCCTTATGAGGGACCATAAGGGTGGCAGAGATAGCTAATGAATCAGCATGATCATTAAACTCTCTTGGTACTACAGAGATATCAAAAGCATCAAAACCTTCAATGCAATCCTAGACACGATTGCGGTAATGCCTTAGCCTTTCATTCTTGGTTTGATAGAGATTTCTCACCTGAAAAACAACAAGCTCTGCATCACCTGAAAAACAACAAGATTTTTAATACCTCTAACACGAGTAGCCTCCATTCTGAGTAGCAATGACGCTTATTCAACGGTGTTATTAGTATTGTTGAACTGCAACTTATAGGACAAAGGAAAAATATCACCTTGTGGAGATATTAGAACTACTTTGGCTCCAGATCTAGTGGAAGAATAATTGCCATCAAATTCTAAAATCCAAACATCATTTGAATTTAACATTTTGATGTTTCTATGACCAATAGATTCTTCTTCATCGGAAAGAGAAGAATCCGGCATCACTATGCTCTTGTCTGAACTTTCATCTAAATTTTCTTCTGAGGCTTCATCTAAATTATCTAAATTTTCATCTGAAGAACTAGAAGTGTTTTCAATACTCAAGAAATAATTACCCATCCCTGAGGACTCAAATAAAATTTGAGCTTTCGGATTTTCAGTTTGAGTAACAATATATTTTGCCTCCTTTTTAGGAAGCAATTTCTTCATGACACCTTTAACAGGTATCCTTGCCTCGGATAAATCCATGTTTCATTCTCCTCCCACATCCTTACAAAAATTACATCCAAGCAAAATGCCATAAGAAGTTGGAACATCAGCAACTAGGACAGTCATCTTGATCCTCTTATCCGGAAAGGCTGCAAATGCAAATTGGGCATCCTTGATTTGGCCCAATAAAGGCACTTGCTTATTCTCCATTGAAAAACATCTCCTGAAGGTCTTGGTCAAAGTGAGCCCGAGAGCATCTACCACCTTGGCAGGCATGACATTGTCAGAAGCTCCAGAGTCTATGATACAATTGCTTAGCTTGTGGCCATTGAAACATATAAGGGTTTTATCTTCCCTGGAGCAACAAGAGGAGTAGTGACTATGTTATTTTGGGTGGACCTATTCTTTGAGGATTCATGAGTAGTTTTATGAGAATCTTGCCCTATAGGGTTAGCCTTGTTTTTAACATACTTAGCTAACCTATCAAATTGGTCAAGGTTAGCTTGTAAATATTCTACCTCAGACATTTGGATTTTAGTTTTCCTAGCATGATCTATTATGTCAAAGAGCTAAAATGAATTAGATACAAAGGTAGGAAATCCATCATTCTGGGGTTTAGTTGGGGTAGTACTGGTCTGAGGAACAGAAGTAGAAGAAATAGGATTGTTAGATGAACTTACTTGTTTATTGACAGCCGGGTCCTTTGATTGAAAAGGTAATGGAGTTCCTTGTTCGATAATTGAAATCACAGGTTGAGCTTCTTCTCTTGACTTTCTTTTATCATCCACTTGCTGATTTAATTGATTTTGGTACTTGGTAAAAATAGCATATGCTCCATCATATACCTCTTCTTCTCTTTCTGCTTCATCTTGGTAGTTCAGAAAACCAATAGTAGAGTCGCTAGCTAATTATTCTTCTCCTTCTATAAAAAGATTAGTATTATTTTCCTGATCTAAATCAGGTTCGAAATAATTATCCTCCTCTACTTAATAGTAGCCAACTGCTAAGTTGATTGGTAGTGCTTCAATGGCAAGCTTCCCCTATGTTGGCAGAAGACAATTTTGTTGCCCTTGATGTCTTGCAGCATTGCCTTGATATGAATTGTTAGGGAACATCCTTCTTGGTATGTCCCTATAAGAAGGAGTGGACATACCTTGGGACATTTGCTTTTTCAAAGATAGCAACTCATTTGCTAAGTTCTACACCATAGGATCTATGGTGCTTGTGGAAGAATTATCGGCAGAGGGCTGACTTCTATTTCTGTTTGAATCCCTTCTTATCTTACCCGCAAGGATAAGATCATCTTCAACATTCATAGCCAATCTTTGAGCTAAAGGAAGATTAGAAGGATTAGCCCTTCTTAACCGAAAACTTACCTTAGGAAGTTGAGTGTTGATGAAGAAACATTTAAGATTCTCGTTGGTTGAGCGATTGATGAAATCCTATTTGTCAATTTATTAAACTTGGCAATGAAATCTTGCATGGGTTCATGTGCTTCTTTCTTCATATGTGTTAGCTGAACTAACAAAGCATGTGCATCTTTCACAAGCTTAAACCTAGCTTCAAACTTGGTTTTGAGAGTATTCCAGTTGATAATGGTTTGGGCTTGAAGGTGGTAGAACCAATCTACAACACCACCTTGCAATGTTTATACAAAAAGTCTCACAGCCACATCTTCATGTTCCACCCCTAGCACACCACAAGCTATACAAAAAGCTACAATGTGTTCATTAGGATGGACTTTCCCATCACCATAGAATTTCAAGAAATTCGTCTTTGAACTATGAGATAGTTCATGCAGTGGTGGTGTCAAATTCAAAGGTCCAAAAGTATTACAGCACAGGCCTTGAGCCGCCATTATGCGCTGATTGAAAGGTGGGATAACAAACCTTCATAAAACTTGAACAGATAAAAATCTGTTAGTATTGGAGATGGAAGCTTCACTTGGTATAGGAGACCTAGCATTGGTAGGAGGAAAACTCCTTGTGCGCTGAAGCTGAGGTTGTGGAGGCAAAAGACCAAAGTTATTTTGCTGCATTAACTCAAACACAGGATCAATAATACCTTGAGTGCAATGTACTCAACAAAGATTTGGAAAAACTTAAAGCAATGGATGAGGATAAAATGTTTCAACTCAAAGCATGAGGCTCCAAGTTGCGCGTTCTTCCCCAGTAGAGTCACCAAAAAACTATTGGGTGAATATTTTGTCATTTAGCTAACAAATGACAAAATGGTTATATCACCCCAACTATGATGAGACAGAGTCTCTCCTCTCAGCAAGGGGAGGTTCCCTCTAGATGATGACTTATTTCTAATAAATAACTTTTAACACTTGTATAAACTAGAACTATGCTTGGGGTGTTTTCATTGCATCCTATTCTCTTTTTTCAAAATAGATGTTTTTCTCTTCAAAATGATAACTTCAACAGAAATGATATTTAATAACCTCTAAAATGAGACAAACCATAGAAACACAAAGTCTTCTATTGTTTGACTTATTTCCCTCAAATAAACTTGATTGAATTCAAATGTAGCTCAAAGTCTCCACTCTCATCCAACACGATATAACTAGACTGAACACAACAGTTCACAACACAAAGTCTTTAAACAATTCTATTCTCACAAATGTAGACACAAACTTTCGTAATGAGAAAATAGAAAAAAGTCTATTTAACCAGAACAAACAACACTTCTCTCAATTTTCAATAAAACTCCACGATTCCAAAAATGATTCAATATAACATAACACCAATGACATAAGAACACTGATATCATAAAACAATATGATTCAACTCAAACTTTGATACTCAAACTTCTTGCTTATATTAATATTTGCTTGAAAATTTGATAAACATGAAAAGTTCAAAGTCTTGATATGTTTTTCAATTTGACAGAGTTTCCTTGCAATAGATAAAAGATGCTAATTACAATAGAGGCCCTCTTTATTTTTAGGGAGAGGACTTGAGAAAATTTACAAAAAACCTAACTACTTTGACTTATTCAACAAAAGAGTCCTATTTGACTTGTGACTTCTTTTGTATCACATGTAATTACATTTTGGGAAAATACATGTGAGTATGTCCAAAACAAAATACAAATTGCATATACAAAAATGAAAATAAACTAAGGCATGAAAAATAATGTCAACTGCCACAATCATTCTTTTTCAAGAAATTTTGGTACATGGTCCGCACTGCTGCCATCTCATATACATCAGGCCCAGCTATATTATCTAAAATAGTGCGAGCCCTGAGAACTGCATCCTCGACCGCTTTTATCACTTTATCATGTTTTTCAAGATTATCCTTTAGATTTTCAAAGGTTGAGTGATGATCATAAAGGCTATCCATTGATACCACCGTAAGCACTTCATCTTCAAACTTTTCTTGAACCATCTTCTCGAAAGCATCAATCATCTCCTCTACTGAGAGAAACTTGTGATCCTCACCTGTTAGAGTGCATGGTAGTTCCTCTAACTTGTGTAAAAGTGAGACATCACTATCTTCGTTGTTTTCTCGTACTTGGCACAAATCAAGTAAACCTCTTATCACATTGATGCGATGGGTAATGGATTCTTTAGTCTTGAGATAAGACTCTCGGTTTGAAATGACACCAGTGGAAATCAAATTCTTTATCTCGGTCTTCTTTATGTAAATCCATTCCTCTAAACTATCTTCTTGATCTTGAAGTTCTTGAGAAAGTGAATCAACAATATCATCTAGCTTAGCTTTTGCCTTTGTCATTTTTTCCCTTCTTTCCACTGTGGTCTTCAAGAGAACTCTTCCTTGTGCCAATAACTATTCCCATGATCTCTGATGATTTAACTATCTTCTGAAGGATAGCCACAAGTCATTCTGCCTTTGCTTTGTATTGCTCTTTTTCCTTTTTTACCTCATCATATTTTACAAGCAATGAGCTTGTTGTAGCTTGAAAATCTGCCTTAATACCTTCATGAGTCATCTTACCTAACTCAACTCTTGAAACAATATAATCATTCACATCAAAGGTATTTGTAGTAGCATCATCTGGTGGTTTAGCAATTTCTGCATACCTGGCCCCTTTTTCATCAATTAGCCTAGAAACACTCTTAGGCTTCTTCTTCTAAGTCTTTGGTTTAACAGGCAGTAATTTCTCAATGTCAATATCATCTTGTGAAATAGCTTGCTTTTTCCTTTTGGGAGTATAGGCAGACAACCATGGAGGAGGTGTTAGTGTACTAACATTTAGAGAAGAATCAACCACCTGCTTAGCGAGATCCATACTAACACCTGTTATAGTGACAATAGGAGAAGTGTTGGTAAAAACAACACTTGTATCAACATTTTTCTCTGAATCATCAAGTAAATGATCCAGAATAGTTTGTTCCTCAATATCAAAAGAAGGAGAAGACAGACTAGGAATAGAACCAGAAGAATCAAAAATAGTCCAAAAACTTGTCCTCATAGAGGGGGGAGTATTATCAAAAGATATAATGACAACAGGAACATTAGAAACTATTGGAGGATTACCAAAACTAGAAACATGAGGCAAGGGCGTAGAAATTTGTGGCTCTGATGGAAAACCTTTCTGAGGAGACTTTAGTGAGCCACCAAGTTGTTCCTATTCCACATCCTTTTCTTTTTCTTGTTCTTTATCATCTTCCACCTCGGGTTTTCCACTCATTTCTAGTTGCTCGGTATTATCAGGTTCCTCAACATTTTGTTGTTCCATCTCAGTATTTTCAACCTCCATTTTATCAACATCTACTTCTTCATCACCTGAATCTACAACGGTGGAAATTCATTCAATCTCTTTTGCCTTCCCTCCTTTTGAGACAAACTTAATTTTTGGTTTGTGCACCTTAGAAGAAGAAGGAGCATCACTTTTGTTCTTCCTCCTATTTTCTACTTTCTTACCAGTCTGCTCCTAAGTCTCTCTCTCTAATCTGGTGAGGAATTCTTTCAATCTAAGACCTTTGCTTTGCAACCATATATTGGTGTTAGCTAGTATAGGTTGAAATCTCTTCCTGATAGAAATCTCTTCTTTTGTAGACCATTTGACCTCTGGCAAAGCTGAGGCTTCAACATTGTTGATGTCATACCCAGGGTCTAGAATATCACTTTCATCTTCCATACCTTCTAGAACATCAGCCAACCCTAGTTCCTCAATCTGGTTTAGATGGAGTCTACAATAATCTAACTTCCTGATCTCATTCTAGGTTCTCAAATCAGCCCAAATATCCTCAACCATAGGAACATGAAATACTACTTTTCTCTTGATCTTATCTTGTACCCTCCAAAAGTCAAAATGATCTCTTTTCTTGAACTATTTCATCATGACCAACTGCATTTCTAATTCAACTACCTTAGCCTTGGTGGCTGATTGCATAGAATACCTGCCAATTTCCACAGGAAACTTAATTCCTGATTTCTTCAGCTCCATCTACTTATTGTGTACAATAATCAACTACCTACATAGCTCCATTAGAATGATTCTATCACTGGGATACCGTGGAAGCATGTATGGATATCTAGGATAATATCCAATTCTTAGATAAGTGAAAGTTGGAACTTGCAAAAACAAACAACCAAAAGAATTAACCACTTCCCAGGCCTCATCTGATACTCTCTTCTCCTCAAGTTCATTATTCCATAGACACATGAATACTGAAAAGAAAGCATCATTAACTCTGCGGAAATGATGAATTGATCCCTTAAGAGTAATATGTGGATAATACTCATAGACTGGAACTAATCTCTGATCACCGACTTGAGTTAGACCTAGAAAACTCCTCATACTTGGAGCAGCATTTACTAGATATGAAGTCATATAAAACTTGAAAGTTGTATTGACTTTCACAAGTTGATCATGTAGAGAATTACTGATCTGTTCTCCCTAGAAAATCTTCTGTTGGCCCTTGAGAATCACCTTAATATATGTATACATCCATTCCTAAAACCTAGATGAAGAAGGAAGACCTCTGATCTGACTCAGCAGTGTAATCAAATCACTTACCTCCTCGACAAAGTCACTTCTTGGGAGATTTTTAGGCCATCTAGACAAGTTGCTCCAAGGAGTCTTTAGCCATTTACTATTAATATGTTTCTTTGCAGCTTCCACATCTGAATCATAATCTTTTTGCTCTTGAGTAAAATCTATTTCACCAACATTCTCAATAGGAGGACACAAAGATTTTGTCAAGAAACTCTGCATCTAATGTCATGATTACATTTCCTTGAGAATCAAACACAGTCCTGGTATCCCTATTATATTGGCTTGCCACTTGAAAAACAAATTTTGGGTTATGTGTTGCAATAGGAAAAGAAGCAACCAGATGAACATTACTACTGATAATCTTCTGCATGTATCAAGGGGGATTGGACTTCTTTGTTCTATCCATGAACTCAGCCATGTCTACATGACCAATCTCTGTGTCTCTTATCTCATCCACATTAGACTGTAATGAAGTCATGGGGAAAACCCCTTGGTACTTATACTTCATGATTTTAGCCTTTGATGGAGATGACTCTGACATCAGCTTTGTGAAGAGAACTAGAAATGGTGTCAACTGCAAATGCTTGATGAAACTGTAAAAAGCCATGACCTCATAGTTAGGGGAAAAATAGGCAAATTGGGGATACTATGAACTAATGATCATGAACATGGGATCATGCTTGAAAGGGCTAGAGAGCACGCAAGTCAAAAAAATAGGCAAAAGAAGGCTATATGTATCATTTTATGAAAATTCCTAGTGTGAGGAAAATTTTTAGGGTGAAATGCATGTAGGGTAGGTCATTTAGCATGCACGGTCGGTAAGAATAATCAGCATTGCATGCGGGGAAAAAGTTGAATTTGATGTAGGGGTGATCATTTTGACCGCCTTTGCATGAGGATAAAAATGCAAGGTTTGTATGCATAAGTGGTGGATATGACCGCTTTAGCATCTTAGAAGAACAAGACTTAGATGTCAAGTCAAGATTTTGGACCAATCATGCATCTAATTTTTGTTACTTTATCACATGTAGAAGTGGTGCTTTTAACTGACTTAACATGTGAGTAAGATTACTTAAGAATTTTATGTAGGGGCGGTGGTTTTAATTGCCCCTGCATATGGGAAAGTCTAAAAGCAAAGTATATGTATCGGCGGTTATTCTAAACGCCGATACACTTTGGTGACCAAAGAAAAGAATGCGGGGGTAAACAATAAAACCTAATGCTTATCAAAGACTAGGGTTTGAAAGACGATTCACAAATGGAAAGTCAAATGAAAAAAGACACATACGAAAATTTAAACAGAAAACAATAATATTTACGAAATGTAAACAGATATTTCATTTCATAAGAAAAACCCTAGGAAGAAAATAAAATTAAAAAGGGAAAACAAAGACGTACCTATAATAGACGACTCAAACCCTAGACACATTCACGAAGCTGAAATCCAATCTTATCCGCAATCCATGTGATCAAATGATCTTAGGAAGAGTTTAACAGTCGATTGGAACATTTGTAAATAAGAAATAACAAAAAGAAATAAGTTATACCTTTAATAAGGTCTAAAAGGGCATATTAATGGTAACACGAGTGACATTAATGTCACTTTAGTTGAACTTGATGTTGCTAAGATCTGCTCGGGTAGCGAAAACAACCGACTGCGCATATGAATGAATCATTATGCACAAGTGGTGGATACAACCGACTGTGCATGTTCAACTCAAAACATATGCAAGAACAGTATTTTTGACTAATTCTACATATGAATCCAAAATAACATAAGAATATGCACAGCGGTAGATTTAACCGCTTGTGCATGTTAAAACAACAATAAACATGCAAGAGCGGTGGATTTAACTACTTGTGCATGATAAAACCTAAAAAATTTCTAACACCTTAATATAGTCAAAATTGATATTTTGAGAAGCTTATAACTTAGTCAATTTTCATGAATTTCAAGGAAACGACCCAAGAGAATGTTACAATCTATTCTACGATGTTAAATGACTTCAAATAAAGCCAAGAAAACTTGCCTCGATTCACGAACTTAGAGTGTAGGCTACGAAACGGACAAGTTTCATAGGGGTCATCCTACAAAATGAGCGCAGCTGATTTTGAGGACAACAAGTTGTTAGGCTTTCTTCAAAGGAACTTGGCTCTTATACCAATTGTTGAAAGGCACAAGACAACTGAGAGGGGGTGAATCAGTTGTATCACTTTCAAAAACACTTAACTTATTTCCTTATTCTGTTATGAACATTAAACATGAATAGAAGAAAAACATGAACACATCAACATCATACACACATGAACACTAGAGTTTTACGTGGAAAACCCTAAACAGGGAAAAACCACGATGAGTGTTAGCTCATAATATAATGTAGTAAAAATACTGAATATCAAAAGGTGGCTTACTACTGTAAAGAATGGCTCACTACCAAAGGGTGGCTCACTATCGAGGGTTGGCTCATTGCCGGGGATGGCTCACTGCCAAAGAGTGAACTGATTTAGTAGCATCTACACCATGCCTAGGTTTAGTTCCATTAAAGCGCAATATAACTCCTTTGCTCTTCTCTGCTTTTACACTTCGCACTTATCTTCACATCTTCACACAATCACACCTCAAACATGAATTCATTACATGTATTTATACCTATCATCAACCTTAGAATGAACATCAAGGTCAGCATTATATTCTACAACCATTGGAACTTTCTCCAAGGTCGGCATACATACAAAAATCAAATTAGGGCTAGACCTAAACAAACCTGTGGAGTAAATGAATGAAGGATGAACACATCATGGCTTAGGTTAGACCCAAATACATCCTCACAGGCTTGGACATGATTCCACAATCACGAATCACCTCCGCAACAAATGTGATCAATCAGGTTGGCTAGATCTTATGCACATATCAAGAACACTTAAAAACTTGCTTGCACGACCTTCATTGTAGCTTGTAGATCAAGCACATGCCTTCAAAACATTCTAGAGATAGCATATAATCACTTGGGAGCCAACAAATCCAATCGCAACAAATCTTACTTGAACATAACATATATCACTTGAAGAACATATCACAAACTGCTCCTTATCAGACACTGTCAAACTCTGCTATTTAGAAACTTGCTTTCTGGAGCTTCAAATCACATATCCTTTGGAATGAAGATGACTAGGGACCTTATAAGCTTATGTCTAAAACTACAAAGCCAAAATCCAATCTGTGGAGAAATGCGGAGAAAAACACTTTCTCCTTGTCACTTTACAAACCTTGTCAAGCACAGTCTTCACACTGGTGAATATAATTTTTTCTACACAGTGATCCAGACCACCAAATTCTAGATTTAGCATCTTCAAACACTTCTCTAAATCATATCCAAAGCTCATACTTTGGTCTTCAATATAAAGAAAATGTGGAGCAAAATACTCAGACAGTGTTCTTCAATCAGTCAACAAACAATAATAATAGAAGATACGGTTGGCACCAATGACAACACAAACATGTTGACATCAATGACAACACCAGTTAGCACAATCTTGCAACATTGATAAGGCCCCCTATAAGCTTCCAAGAAACCCTAGTGACAAGACCATCTTACTGGAGATGCACAAGTAGATCTCTGAAGTGTACAAGTTGATTGTTGGTAAACACAAATCCAGCTTCAAGTTTCCAATCAAGATAGGAGAATGTAGCTGACAAAATATCATCAATGTAAAACATGTAGAGGCAGAATTAGCCTTCCTATCATTAGGATCATTCAACAATGTCAGGAGTAGATTTGATCCCACTAGATGGGTTAGCCCCTTGATAGGAAGATGGTATGTGCATGAATATGCTATTGAGGACCACTGGGAGAATTGTATTAATGATCGTGAGGTCACAAAAAGAGATTATTTCAGGCTCAGCCTTCATCTACTAAAGAGGTTAGACTGCCCAAGGTTGGCCAAGGTTCAAAAGGGCATGAAAGAGTATGGTACAGTATTGGACCCCTCTTATGATAGTCAAAAGGTATATAATCTCCCCTTGTCCCTGATCAGATGGGATCAAACTAAAGATATGTCAATGGAAAATAGGGCTAAGGAGGTGTTGAAGAGGATAAACGCTTGGCTAAGGAAACCTTATCACATGATTAACCCCAAGACTATAAAGGAGGCAAAAACCTCTAAAAGAGCTAAGCAAAAAGGTAAAAGAGTTGAGAAGTAAGCACCTACTGCCTAGCTGTTGAGGAGACTGACCTTGCTACAGTCAAAGAAAAATAAAGGGCAGTGGCAGTCAATGTGGATTCTGAAGAAGAAGAAGAAAATATCATGCCCTCGACTAGGAGGGCCTCTACAAGAGCTTCAAGCCTTGTCTCTAGGGGTTTCACCATAGCATTAACCCCTCATCCCTATTGGACACCCAGAATAGTGAGAGGGGGGTGAATCAGTATTCACTTAAACCATTTGCACATCAAACATTTTAAACCATTTAGCATATTCAAATTGTAGTGAAGGAAATTAGGCATAAAACATAAAGTCACACATCATAACACATGAGCACTAGATTTATGTTGAAAACCCAAGAAGGGAAAACCACGGTGAGGATTATCTCACAACATAAATTAGTAGCAACACTGAATTACAAAAGGCTCACTGCTAGAGGGTTCACTACCTAGAAGAAAGAAAGGCTCACTACCAAAGGACTCACTGCCCAGAAGAAAGAGATAGAAGAGAAGGCTCACTACCAGGGATGATCTGATATAATTGAATCTAACCTATGCATGGAGTATAGTTCCAATGAAGCTCAACATTCACCACAACACAAACATCACCTTCGCAACAATACTAAAAAATAGTAGACACCTTCTGCTCACTACATCCAGTAGTCTAACACATGAAATCTCACACTACACTGATCAAATTCACATCACAGACATCATATCCATCGTGCATATATACAATCATGAATCCTTGACACTTATTTATACCATCATCAACCTTGAAATCATTCTCTAAGGTCGGCAACACATCTTAACCCATAAAATTCAAATTAGGTCTGGACCTAAACATTCCCTCAGATGAAAGGAATGAATTCAAACCACATCACACCTTAGCATGGACCTAAATCCACTCTTACATGTTATTCCATGCTTCCACAATCAACGAAGCACAACTACAATTAGTGTAAACAACCAAGTCAACCAAACTGGTGTTAACACAATGAACTTTTTAGTGCAGGCTTCCTCAAATCCAAAACACAACATGTGTACCATGCACCAAGCTTGAACATGATCCAGAAACATCCACAACCATCTGAGAACCAAAAAAAACCTTTGCAACATCTTTCACCTAAAGAAAGTTCACACCAGAGCACTTAGATTACTCTGTCATAAACTACAACTCAAGAAATGAAATTGCGGAGCACCAAACCATAAACTACTTGAGCTAAAGAAATATATAAGCCTTATAAGCATAAATCTAGAACCATAAAGCCAGAAACAAATCCAAAGAAATGCGGAGCAAAACATTTCTCCTAGACACCTTTGCACATCTTAGAAACACCATCTGCACACTAGTGAACACAAATTTCTCTGCACAATGAACCAGAGCACCAAATTTGGAATATAACATTTTTGGATACCTCTAAACAACATATCCAAACTGCACAAGCAAATCTGAAAGGAACCTCCTGCAACAATATAATAAAAAAAGCACAAAATAACAAAAATATATAAATAGCAGAAACACAAAAGGAATTTATTGATCATAGGCCACTTCGAGTGGGAAACCTCCTTTGAGAAAGCTCAATACAATAAATTCATGGATGTATTCATTGGCCTCAATACGTACTTATATACTAAGTCTAATCTAAACAACTATTACTTCCGAAGAATGTGGGATAATATAATATACTCATGGGAGGACTTACAAAGCATATGTGTCCAAATGTAATATACTAACAAAGTAAAGAGAAGGGTTAAACATTAGTTCCTAGCATCCCCTCCCTCTTAGAAAAGCTTTGTCCTCAAAGCTTAAGATGTGGAAATTGTTGCTAAAGCTGAAGGAGTGGTTCCCATGTAGCATCCTCTGGTTGCATTACATACCATTGAATTAATACCTCTATGATGGATCAGAAGCAAAGACGATGAGTGCACCTATCAAGGATTGCTTCTAGCTCCAAAATGATGGATCCTTTGTTATCTAGTTCTCATAAAATAGTTTGTGCTCTCACGTTGGTGCTAAGAAATTTCTTTAGACAAAAGACATGAAATACTAGATGAATGCGGGAAGAAGAAGGAAGCTCCAATGTATAAGTAACTGACCCAATCTTTTGAAGAACCTTATATGGCCCATAGAACTTTGGAGCCAGCTTATGATGCCCTTTGAGTTTCAGGGATGATTGCTTGTATGGTTGTAGATGAAGAAAAACTATATCACCTACTTGAAAAGTGTGCTCAGAATGGTGTTGATCAGCTTGTTGTTTCATTCAATTTCTTGCCATGTGAAGATTGTCCTACAAGATGCAAAGAATCTGATCCCAGGTTCGGAGAACCGTGTAGACTACCTAAACTAGTGAACTGTTGGGGGTGTATGGAAGGAGCACTGGTGGTGCCTGACCATAGACTACTTCATATGGAGTCATTTTAGATGCAATGTGGTAGGAGGTATCGTACCACCATTCAGCGAGAGGGAGCCACTTTGCCCACTGATGTTGTTGTTTTGATATGAAGCAACGAAGATAAGTTTCCAAACATTTGTTGATAATTTCAGTCTGACCATCTGTTTGTGGGTGATACCCAGACCTCATCTTTAGTTTGGTGCCAGTGTGTCAAAATATTTTTGTCCAAAAATGACTAGTGAAAGTTGCATCACGATCTGAGACAATGGAAGAAGGGATGCCATGAAGACAGAAGATCTGGTCCATGAAAATTTGTGTGACTGAGGAGGTAGTATAGGGATGGTTAAGGGCACAAAAATGACTATATTTGGAGAGGCGATCAACCACAACCAAGATCATTGTCTTCCCTCTAGATTTAGGGGGGCCCTCAATGAAATCCATAGAAATATCTGTCCAAATCCATGTAGGGATGGGCAAGGGTTTGAGCAATCTAGGAAGGAGTGTCATTTCACCCTTGTTGTGTTGGCAAGTATCACATTCAACCACCATCTATTGAATTGCCCTTTGCATTCCCTTCCAAAATAAGTTACGTCGTGTCTGCTCATAAGTTTTGAGGAACCCAGAGTGCCCTGCCAATGGAGAAGCATGGAGTTCATAGAAGAGAGCCTACTAAAGATCTGTGCTCTAGGGAAGCACCAGACAACCCTTGTATCGCAGAGAAGCACCATCCCAAGAGTAATGCGGTACAACAGAATGGTTATTGGCCAACTGTTAAATGATTTGAGATAATGAAGAGTCATTGACATTGCCCTACTAGACAGATTCCAACCAATTTGGAACAAACATAGAAATAGCTAAAAGGGAAGCTTGGTCATCAAATGTGCGAGAAAGAGCACCCGCTACAATATTGTCCTTACCCTTCTTGTAAGTGATCTCATAGTCATAACCCATGGGTTTGCTGACCCATTTCTGTTGTGCTAGGGAGGAGACCCATTGTTCCAAAAAATATTTTAGACTCTGCTGATCAATCTTGATGCAAAAATGATTCCCTAGTAGGTATGGTCACCACTTCTGTACTGCATGCAAAATAGCCATCATTTCCTTCTCATATATAGAGAGTGCTAAATTCTTGCCAAAAAGGGATTTGTTGGTGAACGCAATGGGATGTTCTTCTTGAAGGAGAATAGCACCAAGTCCATTGCCACAAGCATCACTCTCAATAGTGAAGGTCTTCAAAAAATCTCACATAGCTAGAACATGTGTAGTACACATAGATTGTTTCAGATTTTTAAATACACACTTAGCAGCATGTGTCCACGTAAAAGCATCCTTTTTTAACATAGTTGTTAATGGACCTGCAATCTTCCTGTAATCCTTAACAAACTTGTGATAGTAGCTAGTCAACCCCAAAAAACCATGAAGGCTCTTGAGTGTCTGAGGATGTGGCCAATTTTTCATGGCATCTATTTTGGTAGGATCCACTTGAACCCCTTGGGCTGAAACAATATGCCCGAGATACTCCACTTCCTCCTGGCCAAAAACACATTTAGACTATTTTGGACAAAGATGATGATTAGAGAGAAGTTGTAATATGATATCCAGATGTTGGAGATGCTCAGCCCATGTTTTACTATGGATGAGGATATCATCAAAGAAGACCAGAATGAATTTTCACAGATAAGGCCGGAATATTTTATTCATCAATGCCTAGAATGTTGAAGGAGCATTAGTGAGGCCAAAGGGCATGACCAAAAACTCATAGTGGCCATCATGTATACAAAAATCCATTTTAGGGATATCATCCTCATGAACCTGATTTTGGTGATACCCAGAACGAAGATCCAACTTAGAGAAAAAATGAGTGCCATGAAGCTCATCAACAACATGAATCAGAAACTTATCCTTGATTGTGATGTGATTAAGTTCTTGGAAGTCAATGTAGAGGTGCCATGACCCATCTGTGTCTGGACAAGAAGAATTGGTGAAGAAAAGGAATTGGTACTAGGGCAAATAATGCCCTGCTTCAGTAAGTCTTGAACTAGCATCTCAATCTCTATCTTTTAGTGAAATGGGTAGCGGTAGGGCCTGATGTTAGGAGGAACGCTTCCAGGAAGGAGCTAAATATGGTAGTCCTCTGGTCATGAAGGTGGAAATCCCACTTGTTTGGCAAAGACACATGCTTACCTATCCAAAATTCGTTGTAGATCCAAAGGAGTAGTGGAGACCGCTAATGGTTGCATCTGAATGGAATGGAGATGAGCAATGACACCATGTGAATTCTTCTTAAGAAGCTTTTCCATGCGATGTGAACTTATGATGCTAAGAGACCCTAGTTGTAAGCCCTTCAATGTGTGTTTTTTCCCATTGTCTAAAAATTGCATCCAAAGTTTAGCAAAATCCCATAAGATGGGTCCAAGTGTGCGTAACCATTGGGCGCCCAAAACCACATCACATCCACCTAAGGGCAAGGCAAACATGTCAGAGTGCAAGTTATAATCTCCAATAGAAATATGCACATTGCGACACTTCCCTTTGCAAGGTAATGTGCCCCCATTGGCAATCATGACTTCAAAGTTGGAGCAAGGATGGACAAAACAATTAGCCTATTTGGTGATCTGAGGGTCAATGAAGTTATGAGTGCTACCAGAATCAATGAGTATTGTAAGAGAGATCTTCTTGAAGTAACCCTTGACCTACATGGTTTGTGGGGTGGTGACTCTTACTAAAGCATGGAGAGAGATCTCTAGGTGGTCTTCCTGAGAAGTAGGGTCAACAAGCAGTTAATGAGTTTCAACCTAATCATCTACTGTATCTTGAGCATCTGCATAAACTTCAGTTTCAAGTGGAGAATCCACATCCAAGAGATAGAGCTTTTGCTCAACACATCTATGTCCCCGAGTGAATTTCTCATCACAGTTATAATAAAGCCCTTTTTCTCTACATGCCCCCACATCTCTGCGTTAATCAAATGCTTGATAAGAGTTGTTCTAAGAGCTGGAGTTATTTGAGGTCTTTGGGAAGCCGTATTTCTGAATGGAACAAAATTGGATTTGGATCGTTGTTGAGTTGTGATCTTGTCCTCTGCCAACTTAGCCAACCCTAGGGCTTCCATCATTGTGCTGAGATAGAACATTTTAACCTTAGATTGAATTGCATCCTTGAGACCATTGACAAAACAACTCCTGAAGAATTCATCAAACAATCCCTCTGTGTGATTTGCTAGCTTTTCAAATTCTATTTGATATTCTCTCACAGTACATTTTTGGTGAAGTTTAGTGAGTACTCCTATGAAGTCATCAAAAGCACTAGGGCCAAATCGTTGCAAAATGAGTTTGCAAAAATCTATCCATTTTGGTTCTTCATGAGCCTTGATGTACCACGGAACCATTGAAGGGCTTCATGTTCCAAATGAAAGGATGCAAGTGGGACTTTGTTGACATCAAAAGTATTATGTAGACTGAAATATTGTTCTGCCTAGCATATCCATCCAGTCGAATCATCAACATTGAATCGAGGAAAATCAAGCTTTGGCCCACAAAAATTGATGGAAGAAGAAAACCCAGTGTCTATCGAAGATTGGTTGTTGTCTATTGTTCATGGCTGAGAATTTTTTCATCAAGATCTTGGAGTTTGGTCTTGAGGGTTGCAAGTTCATCCTCCACATTTTTTTCTCCTATTCAAGTTAAAACCATAGCCAGGAGATTTTTTTGGGGGGAATGGGTAGAAAAATAGAAAAGGAAACTTTTTTAGTAAAGGAAAATTTGGATTTGGGGAAAACTACGATGCGTAATTGGGGTTTGACTAGGTTTTGGACACTTTTTGAGGGAAAGGGGAGAAGAAAATGAGGATTTCAAAAGCGGGGTGAAAGAATGAGAAAATTTGTCCAAGAGGGACAAAGGAGCAGAAATATGAAATGAACACTGTGCTAAAATTTGAAGACTATTGGGTGAGAATCAAAGAAGTTATGGCAAACCCTAAAAATAGAGAAATGTGGAATTTTTGGCTTCGATAAGTGGAATTTGGGATAGGGTCCTCAAGGAAGGAAATATACAAAATAAAATTTCAAGGGTTCCAGTGAATTTTTTTTCTTTTCTGGAAACGATCTGCCAATTACTCTGGACGGATTCATTCTACGATTTGCTGGTTGTCAATAGATATGGGCCCCAAGTATGTTTGGCTTTTTAAAGGTCCAGGGGAGTCACTCGGCCACCAATGTTGTCTAATGTCTTGCGTATTGGGGCAGTACCCCTCACTCCACAACTCAAGTAAAACTAATGATCACTTTGCCACAAACGACAGCTCTTGGTTTACCTCACGAATGGGAACTAGTCAATCAGGTAGGGATCGTTGCCCTTTTCGCTAGCAAGTCCTCTCAATGGGCCAACTACTTCAGGGTTCCTGTGGTACTCCTCATAATGAGTTTTAGGGCTATATGCCCAGGCATTTCCCATAGTTAAGCAGATAGGGATATTCCCTTATCTGAACCTGCAATTGAAATAAACCATACAGATGCAAAAAAAAAAGAACTACTGCAATAATCACAGTGTCTGGAGGCCACTATGGGAAAAGAAATTTGGCAGAAATTTCACCCAGTGACACCAAGAAAGCACTCTGATACCAGATGAGAGGAACCTCCTACAACAATATAATAAAAAATGAATGAAATAACATAAATAGCAGAAACGCAAAAGGAATTTATTGATCATAGGCCACTTCGAGGGGGCAACCTCCTTTGAGCAAGCTCAATACAATAAATTCATGGATGCCTTCATTGGCCTCAACATGTACTTATATACTAAGTCTAATCTAAACAACTATTACTTCCCATGAATGTGGGATAATACAATATACTCACGGGATGACATACAAAGCATATGCATCCAAATGTAATATACTAACAAAGTAAAGAGAAGGGTTAAACACGGGTTCCTAAAAAAATCTTCAATAAGGAAGAAATGTGGAGCAAAACTAGAACACTACTCTATTAAGCCAGAACACATCTTCAACACACTATTTTCTTTATTAATCAAATTTTCTCAAAAGTACTTGGAAACCAACCAATAGAAGCATATTCCTAACATCTTCAGCACCTCTACAAAGCAACCAAATCACCCTCAGCAAGGAAACTTAATCAAATAGCTCATATCATTGCAACATCCTCATCTCTACTCAACATTATCTCTGATCTCTACTCAACACAAACTACTCATACTCTTGCATCATTTCTTAACTCATACTCTTGACACAGTTGACACCAATGACAACACAAGCTTGTTGACATCAATGACCACCAATAGCACATACTTGCAACAATCTCTCCCTTTGTCATTGATGGCAACACATAATGTGAAAAACCATCAAGACACAATTTTGCACCAAGTTTCTTTTCTTTCTTAATCTCCCCCTTTCTTTTACATATCTTACTCTCTCTCTTTGATCAGTGATTCTTTTCTTTTTCACATTGCTCTCTCTCAAATTGCTATTCTCTTTTGGCTATCTTTTCCACACTGATCACTCTTTCTCCCCCTTTGTTTTTGACATTGAACTCTTTCCCCCTTTGACATCAATGGCAAAGGGTGACACAACTCTTTCTTACTCTCTCCCCTTTTATGATATTGCACATACTTGCACTTCTCACTATTGCTCTACAACATCTTTTTCTTTCACTACTCTTTTTACTCCCCCTAACTGTAACAACCAACAAAGACACTACCGACTCCCCCTAAGAGGTAGCCTCCAACATAAGTCCATAACAAAGAATGAATCTTGAAACACATTGGACTGATGCATCTCCTTATGCATTTAGTTCAAAGGAGGGGAAATAACCCCTAATTTTTCTTGGAGATACTCAAATGTATCTTTAGGAAGAGCCTTAGTGAATATGTCAACAACCTAATCCTTTGTAGGCACATACTCAAGTTTTAGTTCATTCTCTGCAACCTTCTCTCTCAGAAAGTGATACCTGATCGAAATATGCTTTGTCCTTGAATGCATCACCGGATTCTTTGAAATTTTAATAGCACTTGTATTATCACAGAAAAATAGAAATTGGCTCATCATACAAAACTTTGATATTCTTTGAGATTTGTTTCATCCACAACACCTGTGTGCAACATGATGCTGCAACAATATACTCTATCTCTGCAGTAGATAAAGACACTGTATCTTGTTTCTTACTTAGCCAAGACACCAATCTACATCCAAGAAAGAATGCACCACCACTTGTACTTTTCCTGTCATCTACACAACCAACCCAATTTACATCTATGTAAGCACTTAGAGTGAATTCAATATCTTTTGGATACCACAAACCATGATTTGGAGTGCCCTTTAAATATCTTAAAATCCTCTTTACTGCCATAACATGTGACTCTCAAGGATCTTCTTGAAATCTAGCCACAAGACAAACTGCATGCATAATATCTGGTCTAGTAGCAGTTAGATATAGTTATCCTCCAATCATTGATCTGTACTTGCTCTGATCATCCTTAGGAGATTCATCATTCTTGCTCAACTTACAACCAATAACCATAGGAGTACAAATTGGTTTAGAATCTTTGATTCCAAACTTCTTTAACAATTCTTTTACATACTTTGACTAAGAAATGAAAATACCCTTATCTATCTGATTGATTTGTAACCCAAGGAAGAAGTTCATTTCCCCATACATTGACATTTCAAATTCTTTCTGCATTTCATCTACAAAACTCTTACACATACCTTCATTTCCTCCAAAGATTATATCATCTACATACACTTCCACAATCAGAATTTGATCTTCACTTATTTTGATGTACAGATTGCTATCTACAGTACCTTTATTGAATCCTTGCTGTAATAAATACTTGTCTAACCTTGCATACCAAGCTCTGGGGGCTTGCTTCAATCCATATAGCACCTTCTTCAACCTGCAGACTGTATTTAGTTTATCTGTTCTATGTACACTTCTTCCAACTCACCATTCAAGAAAGAAGACTTCACATCCATTTGATATGCTTTGAAATCCTTATGTGCTGCAAAAGTCAAAAACATCCTAATGGCCTCCATTCTTGCCACCGAAGCATAAGTTTCCTCATAGTCTATTCCTTCCACTTGTGAACATCCTTTACACACACGTCTTGCCTTGTTCCTTACCATTTCTCCATTCTCATTCAATTTGTTCTAGAATACCCACTTAGTTCCAATTACATTTTTGTTCTCTAGTCTTGGGACAAGTTCTCAAGTCTGATTCTTCTCAATCTGCATTAGTTCATCTTCCATAGCCTTGATCCAATACTCATCCTTGCATGCCTCAACCACTATTTTAGGTTCAACTTTAGAAAGTAAACATATATTTACCTGTTCTTCAGCAACTCTCCTTCTTGTCAATACACCTTTTCTCTTATCACCAATGATCTGGTCTTCAAAGTGATGCTTCTGCACATACTTAGGAGTTTTAGGAATCCTTTCCAGAGCTTCTTCCTCTACAAATTGCACTTACTTTTTCCTTAGCCTTTTCTTCTTCAATGTCACTTTGAAAAAACTCCTTACTCTGGTAGGACCACAAAGATTTGTATGCACTAATTCCAACAATCTGGTAGGGGGTTGATATTTGACTTTGAAACTCCTTGTTTGCTTTCTAACTTCACATGGCATAGATAGGCTTTGGCAGATCTCTCACAGCTTGTTTACTCTTTGCATAGCTTCACACTTTTTAGGTCAGCTCCGTTGAAGACCTAATACAGAAACCCTTCAACTGTAGATCCATATACTGTCCCAAACACCTCCAAACAACATGAAACCTGCCTTGTACTGGGAACAATTGTGTTCTGTCAAGATGAACTTTTGTTACTCATTACTTTCATGCTATTCATCAAAATCAAACAAAATTCTAGATTTAGATGTATCCAATGATCAATGACCATATGCCAGAACCACAGAGCAAGATCTTCAATAGCGGACCGATGCGGACCAAATTACTAGAACATTGTAGTTTGATTTTACTAGACAGATACTTAGCCAAAATTCATAACATGTCTTCTAATGCAAAGTAGGGTATCAAAGATCAAACTCACTCAATCAATCCTTGGCTAAAGGCTTAACACCTCAAACAAAGTGATTTTATTCACAATCTTCCACTATGCCTTGTAGGATAGCAAAAGGGGTATTTTTGACATAATTTGAAGGAAACAACTCAAACCCATGAACTAAAAATTGTTTTGGATACCCATTATCCTCTTACACAACATACTTCAAATGCAAATCATACACATGTTGGCAAGAGACACTGCTCTGGTATGGATATGTATGTTGTCATTGATGTCAACAAGGCTCAGAGATCATATCACCATGACAGGAAGAGATATCTCTACAAGAACATATGATATTCTAGGTCTGGTTGACAGAAAATGGCTAAGTATGGGAAGTATGTAGAGTAGAGGACAGTAAGCTGGACAGTATGCCTCTGCAGATAATGATTTTCTAATGCGGTTCAGGTATGATGTTAGTTGGTGTTTGATAGTGTTATACCTCAGAGATTAAGTGATGTAGAAGCATCCAGGGTGTAAGAGCAATCTTGCATCAACTAAAAAAAATGTTATTTCTTTTCAATAAAGGCTAAATTTGGCAAGGTTACTACTTTTAGTAAGTTTGTATTTGTGCACGGTTGGATACAAAATCTAACACAAACCTCCAGAATGGTGAATTGAAGCTAATGGTGAAGAAATCACTTCAATATCATTTGTCATTTGTGAGATGTTAAAATTTCAAATTCCAAAAACCCTATTGAAATATTCAAAGTCAAATTTGAGGCACATAGAGGCTCCGGATGGGCCCAAAATTTGGTGGGAAACCCAAGCAATCTACCTTTAGGTATTGCTTGTGCACAACCATCTTTTCGAGAGCTTTCTGAAAAGGTATTATAATTGAAAATCCAACGGTTGGATCGAAAGTTTAGCCCCGCGAAGTTGACCTATTTTTGGAGGGAGATGCAAATTTCAAAATTAAGCTGGTGGCTGCCAAAAAGGGCTATATATGACCATTTTTGGGAACCCTTGGGGTAGTGGAGTTAAGGGGGAAAGTGTAGAGTCAAGAATAGCCCAGAAAATAGAAACCCTAGCTAGTTTGGGGTTACATAAGGCAAATGATTCTAGAGTCTTGAGAGAGGGAGCTGTAATGTATTGCAACCTGTAGGGGATTCATCCTCTGATTGTATTTGAGCTTCTGTAATGTAATGTTTTGCCCATATTAATAAAATATCATTCTATTTTATGTGTACATTTTTTGTTGTTGTGTGTTTTATGATTTACCCCTTCATCAAGTGGTATCAAAGCAAGGGTTCTTGAATGTGTAGACAAATCGCCAACCATGAGGCAGTTTGCACCAGAACCTAAGGTTGTGGGTTTGCTACGGAGATCAAGATGCCTCCACAAAGAAATCTTATTGGGAGGAATGCTTTGACGGAAGAGGGTTTTAGAGCCTTGCAAAGACAAATTGATGCATTGTAAGAGGAGCTACGAAGAGGGTTTGAGCCAAGGACAAGAGAAGAAAGCAAGGATGAAGCGAAAGAGGAGCTATCTAAGGAAGAACAAGAAGCTGCAGGAGATCCTGCAGAAGTTAGGTTGTTAAGGGCCATTTCTAAGATTGGAAAGAGGCCCAGGATCAAAGTTTCTACATAGTCTAGAGATTTGAATCTAAAACAACTTATTGATTGGATTAATTATATGAAGATGTGGAAGACCCAGAACGGGTCAAGTTTGCAAAGACAAAGTTGAAGGGCCATGCCAGTATTTGGTGGAAGGAGGTCCGGTTAGAGAGAAATAGAAGAGGAAAAGCAAAGATTACCAGATGGGATCGGATGGTGGAGAAATTGAAGAAGCAGTTCATTCCTATGGACTATGAGATGGAGTTGTTGAAGAAGCTGCAAGGATTGAAGCAAGGTAACAAGTCTGTTAAGGAGTATACAGAATATTTTTATAAGATCACTATCAGGACAGGCCATGGAGAGGCCAACAAGGAGAAGGTAGCTCGTTACATTAATGGGTTGAGGCCAAGTATTCAAGAGGAGTTGAGCTTGGTTAGAATGACCACCATAGAAGATGCATACCAGTTTTCCCTGAAGGTGGAAGAGAAGCTGAATAAAAGATTTGACAACAAGCAAAGGGGAAGAGGTCAAGGCAGAAGGACTGGGGGAAGACCCTATGGGGGCTGAAATAAAGATTCAAAGAAAAGTGAAGAAGTCAGCACCAGTCAAAATCAGAGAGGAGATAATACCTACCGCCCTCATGACCAAAACAATGGTGAGCAAAGAGGAAGAGGAAGAGGTAGACCTAGGCAAGGACCTGGAAGAGGAGGTTTCAAAGGAACTTATTTCCAATGTGGAGAAGAAGAGCATTGAGCATACGAGTGTCCACAACATCAAGGAAGGACAAATAGAAGACCTGAAGGTAATACACGAGTTGCACATGTCAATGAAGATGCGCAATATGAGCGCTCTGAAGATGCAGAAAGGGGAGAAACCCTAGCTGTTAGAAGAACTTTGTTGAATGAGGAGAAAGAACCCAATCAGAGGAAGAGTTTATTCCGCACAAAGTGCAAATGTGAAGGTAAGTGTTGTGATATTATTATTGACAATGGAGGCACTAATAATCTTGTTTTAGAGGAGATGGTTGACATGTTGAAGTTGACAAAAAGAAAGCATCCGCATCCATATCGGATTGCATGGTTACAGAAGGACCATAGAGCTTTGGTCAATGAGAAATGTTTAGTGAAGTTCAAGATTGGTGAATACCATGATGAGGTGTTGTGTGACATCATACCGATGGATGCATGTCATATGTTATTGGGGAGGCCATGGCAGTATGATAGGAGTGCTATCCATGATGGCCATACAAACACATACTCCCTAACAAAAGATGGAGTTCGTCATAAGTTGAAGCCCTTGAAGGAGGTGGAAGAAAAGGTATGTAGTACTACCAAAATTTTCTTGGTAGATGGAAGAAAAATTTTGGAGAGTATGAAGCATGAGCGTCATTGCTTTGCATTGATTCCTAAGATTAGTCAAGAGAAATGTGAAGATGTAACAGCAAAATTTTTAGATATGTTGGAAGAATTTCAGGACATTATCTCTGATAATGTACCAGAGGGTTTACCACCAATGAGGAAGATAAGTCATCAAATGGATTTAATACCAGGAGCCAGTTTGCCAAATAAGGCAGCTCATAGAATGATCCCTGCAGAGAGTGAAGAGATGAACAAACAAGTTCAAGAGTTGCTAAGGAAGGGGCTGATAAGAGAGAGCCTAAGTCCATGTGCGATACTTGCAGTACTAGCACCAAAGAAAGATGAAGAGTGGAGAATGTGTACAGATTCTTGAGCCATCAACAAGATCACGACCAAGTACAGATTTCCATTACCCAGAATGGATGACATAATGGATTATTTGAGTGGAGCCAAGTACTTCATGAAGATTGATCTGAAGAGTGGGTATCACCAAATCTGAATCAGAGGAGACGAATGGAAGACAGCCTTCAAGACAAAGGAGGGTTTGTATGAGTGGTTAGTCATGCCATTTGGGCTAACCAATGCACCGAGCACATTCATGCGGCTCATGAATGAGGTACTGAAAGAATTTTTGGGAAGTTTTGTTATTGTTTATTTAGATGATATTTTGATTTTCAGTAAGACTTGGGATGAGCATATGATGTATATCAGAAGAGTTTTGGAGAAGCTAAGGGAGGAGAAGTTGTTGATAAATATGAAGAAATGTAGTTTTGCAAAGGCGTTGGTATACCTGGGATTTGTTGTCTCAGAGGAAGGTCTTAAGATGGACCCAAAAAAGTAAGGACTATCATTGAATGGCCTATGCCAAGTAGTACAATGGAGGTATGATCTTTTCATGGTTTGGCAAGCTTTTACAGAAAGTTTATCAAAAATTTTAGTAGCATTTGTGCACCCCTAACTGAGACAATGAGAGGGGATAGAAAATAGTTTAGATGGACTAAAAGAGCAGACAAAAGCTTTGACACATTGAAGTAGAAAGTCACCGAGCAACCTATTTTGGCACTTCCAGATTTCAATAAGGTATTTCAGGTAGATTGCGATGCTAGTGGCAGTACTATAGGGGTTATTTTGAGCCAAGAAGGTAAGCCCATTGCCTATTTTAGTGAGAAGCTTAATGATGCTAAGAAAAAGTATTCTATTTATGATTAGGAGTCTTATGCAATAGTTCAAGATTTGAAGAAATGGAGACATTATTTGTTGCCAAAGGAGTTTTATATATTGATCATCAGGCTTTACAGTATCTTAATAGTCAAGGAAAGTTGAACCAGAGGCACTTAAAATGGGTTGAGTTTTTGCAGAGCTATACTTTTGTTTTGAAGCACAGGAGTGGGAAGTCCAACAAAGTTGCAAATGCCATGAGCAAAAGGCAAAAAATTTTGACAGAAATGAAGATAGAGGTTGTTGGGTTCGATGAGCTCAAAAGTTTGTATCCTGAAGATCTAGATCTTGCAGAGGCCTGGAAAGCTTGTTTGGAACCTACTACTTTGGACAGGACAAAATGGTTGGATTTCATAATCCAAGATGGCATGTTGTTTAGAGGAAGCCAGTTGTGCATTCTAAGGAGTTCCATGAGAGAGAACCTGATTAAGGAGAAGCATAGTGGAGGATTGGCTGGACACTTTGGTCAAGATAAGACCATTGCTATTGTTGGTGAAAATTATTATTGGCCAAAGTTGCAGCAGGATGTGAGGAAATTTGTGTAGAGTTGCAGAGTGTGTTAGATGGCAAAAGGAACAAGTCAGAATATAGGGCTATATCAGCCATTACCTGTACCAGAGAGGCCATGGGATGATATCAATATGGATTTTGTTCTTGGTTTACCAAGGACACGGAGAGGACACGATTATGTTTTTGTGGTGGTGGACTGATTCTCGAAGATGGCACATTTTATTCCTTGCAAGAAGACTAATGATGTTGTTCATATTGCAAAGTTATTTTTAGGGAGGTGGTGAGATTACACAGTCTACCAAAGAGCATAGTTTCAGATTGAGATACCAAGTTTGTTGGTTATTTCTGGAGGACATTATGGAAGAAGTTGAAGATAGATTTGAAGTTTAGTTATGCACACCATCCACAGACTGATGGATAGACCGAAGTGGTGAATAGGAGTTTGGGTAACCTGCTACGATCCTTAGTAGGAGATAAGCCCAACGGATGGGATTTGATTTTACCACAGGTAGAATTTGCTTACAACAATTATGTCAATAGGAGTACTGGTAAATCACCATTCCAGATTGTGTATGTGAATAGTCCAAGAAATGCTTTAGAGTTAAGGAATCTGGACAAAGGAGAAAAGACAAGTGCCGAGGCTGAAGACTTTGCAGAACACATGAAAAATTTGCATGAAGAGGTGAAAAAGCACATTAATAAGATGAATATTCAGTACAAGGCTAAGGCAGATTAGAAGAGGAGATATAGGAGTTTCAGGTTGGAGATGAAGTCATGGTTCACTTGAAAAAAGAAAGGTTCCCAATTGAAACATACAATAAGTTGAAAATGAAGAAATTTGGACCATGCAAAATCTTGAAGAAGCATGATTCAGGAAATGCATTTGAGTAGAGTTGCCGAGTGGGATCAATATTTCATCGGTGTTCAACATTTCAAATTTGACAGAGTATCACGATGATGGACTTGATAAAAGAACACAGTGGGACATTCCAGCATCTACTTTAGAGAAGGAGGAGATAGAGGGCATTCTGGATAGCTGTGTGGGTAAGAGTACAAGAAATATGTAGCATACAGAATACTTGGTGAAATGGAAAGGAAGGTCTGTTGAAGATTCATCATGGTTATCTGAGACTGAGGTTAACCATTTTGATTTCCCTCTAACTCATGAGAAGTGACAGGGTCACTTTTCAAATTACCCTGGGTGTCTGATGCAGGAGCATCCAGGGTGTAAGAGCAATCTTGCATCAACCAAAAAAAAAATATTGTTTCTTTTCAATTAGGGCTAAATTTGGTAGGGTTACTATTTTTAGTAAGTTTGTATTTGTGCACGGTTGGATACAAAATCTTACACAGACCTCCAAAATGGTGAATTGAAGCTAATGGTGAAGAAATCACTTCAATATCATTTGTCATTTGTGAGATATTAAAATTTCAAATTCTAAAAATCCTATTGAAATATTCAAAGTCAAATTTGAGGCAATTAGAGGCTCCGGATGGGCCCAAAATTTGGTGGGAAACCCAAGCAATCTACCTTTAGGTACTACTTATGCACAACCGTCTTTTCGAGAGCTTTCTGAAAAGGTATTATAATTGAAAATCCAACGGTCAGATCAAAAGTTATGGCCCCGCAAAGTTGACCTATTTTTGGAGGGAGATGCAAATTTCAAAATTAAGCTGGTGGCCACCAAAAAGGGCTATATATGACCATTTTTGGGAACCCTTGGGGTAGTGGAGTTAAGGGGGAAAGTGTAGAGTCAAGAATAGGCAAGAAAACAAAAACCCTAGCTGGTTTGGGGTTACAGAAGGCAGATGATTCTGGAGTCTTGAGAGAGGGAGTTGTAATGTGTTGCAGCTTGTAGGGGATTCATCCTCTGATTGTATTTGAGCTTCTGTAATGTAATGTTTTTCCCATATTAATAAAATATCATTCTATTTTATGTGTGCAATTTCTATTTTTGTGTGTTTTATGATTTACCCCCTTCATCATTAAGTCCTGATCCTCTCCGGAAGTCATCTTGAAGAAATGTCTAAGTCTGGGCAAGCAAAGGTATAGAAAGAATAGTGAACAGGGTCTAGTGTAGTGTTCCACATTCCTCCGCAGATAAGTATTTTGTTATGTGGTTTTGAGGTGTTCTAAACACTTATATGAAGTGTCTTATTCCAGAGTTGGGAGATCTAAAGTTCATCAAAAGGATAGCTACAAGCTGCTAAGTACCGGCATAGTGTTTGACAGAAATAGAGTCTGAGTTTTGATGGTCTGCATTTCTCTGTAAGATGATATGATGCCTTACAGTTCTAAGGGTAAGATTGGGAATGTGTAAAGAGTCCTTGATATGGTTTTGGAAGTGTCTTTGTGATCAGCAGTAGAAGTTGTAAGTCAGCAGATGAAGTTGTTAAGCATGTTCTTGAGGAACAGGTCGACTGGTGAGATAAATCATTGTGCGAAGAAGAGTTAATGTTTGGAGGACTTATGTAAGTAATTGAATGATTAGAGCCAACCTATATGAAAATGTTTGGGAGAAGATTTGGGTCCACGTGACACATAGTGCATTGGATTGAGCGACAAGGTACATCTTTCTATGTACATGTTTCACTTCTTGGATGCCAACCTGATTATGAAGTAAATCATGATGTGGATATATAAAGGTGATGATCTTTGGTTGAGGTGTGTGTATGCAAGTATATGTGTGTGATGCGAAGATGTGAATAGTGGAGCGTTAGAGGATCAGCAGTGATGAAGACTTGGGATTCAGAATATAGTTGTTAAATGATTGCACCCTGGCATAGTGGCAGATGCTTAAGTAGTATTCAGTTATTATGTGTGATCTGATTGGAAGCATGGTGTTGCCATCAAGGAAATAATCTGGCATTGAGCCTCTAGTAGGGTTTAACAGCACTTATTGTAATCTTGCTAGGTTTAGGGTTGAGCCAGTGATCTTGCTAAACTTAGTTGTACATCATGGTTGTGAGCCAGCATGTTCTAGGCCCATGGAGTGACCAAGCCTAAACATCATTTTTGTAAATATTGCAATATATATTTGAGAGCTAATCCTCTTCGTGGTTTTTCCCTTTTTGGTTTTTCCATGTAAAATCTTGGTGCTATGTGTCATGCTTTTGTGGATGTTGTTCAGTTGTATATTTTGCTTCTATTTGATTATTCTTTTGAAATGGTTAAAAGTAAAAGTTCAAGAAAATATTTATAGAACACTGATTCAACCCCCCCCTCTTAGTGTTCCTGACAATTAACAACACAGGCCGTACAAATCCGTACCATGCCAAGGAACAGCAAAAAAAGTTCAAAAAATGTATAAAACAGAGGTTTCTATTGATTATTCTTCAATAAACTTCAACAACCCAAGTTCTAACCTTGTCTTCAACCTTACAAAGCCTTTTTAAGGCATTTAGAACCATATTCCAATTGGTTACAAATAACGTTTCAGGTCACAACTGTTCATCTTCTACTTTGACAACAAAATGTAAAAGTTGCTTTGTCCAACTACGACAACATTTGTGCAACTTTTTACAAGTTTTGCATCTAGACTCTAAATGACCCCAAATGACTCAAACTAAACTCAAACAATCATGAAATGGTCTTCTTAGACCTTATTACATGCTAATAACCCAAACAAAACAAAATATTAACGTTTGACCCCTTTTGGGGCATGAAAACCTAGGTGCCCCTGCACCATACTCCCGATGAAGAAAAGATTCAAGCTCCACTTGAATAGAAGGTAGCAACATGAGAACCATGCTTGAAATCTTTTGTCTGGTATCTTTAAATCCCTACACATTGTCTTCTTTGAAACAGTCCCATGCTTGCTTCATCTTCACTGTAGGTTTCTTGAACACTTGGCAAAGGTAATTAAACTTGTCAATATAAGTTGGTTCCCCATCTGCACTTCTACCTTGTAACCGATCCCTTTTTCCTTGATGGATGTCATGCACTCCAATAGTACCTTGTTCTCCTTCAATGGCTTGTTTCATTTTCACCTTAGGTTTCTTGTCTCTCAAGTTTGCAATCTCATCAAAAGCACCTTGTCTTCTCTCTTTGTCTCTAACCATCATGTCAACAAGTATGGATTCTTGATCAATGTTATTGCCCTCTTCTAAAAGAAGTGAATCATAACTAACCTCCAAGATCTCCTTCTGTAATTCCTGCAATGAATGTCTATATGCTTCGGCCTCAATGGAAAACATAAAAGATTGAGTTCTCCTTGATTTTTCAATGCTATCACTACTCAGATTTGAAAGAGACCCTTGCAACACAACTATGTGGTGTTTCTCATACTCACCCAATAATCCTTTCAACATGTCAATTGTTGATTCAATAACCTTAGGAAAATTTTGAATGGAATATAATATTCCGTTATTCAAAGGAATTTCTCCTATCTTTCCTTCATACTCAAGGGTTTCAACTCCATAGGAAATTGACAAATACATACCAAAACTTTGTTTTTCTGCCTTTGTAAGACCTACTTCATCAATCTTCTTCATGGCCTGAGATTGTATCAACTCATGCTTTCCTTCATTGTTCCTCACTTCTTCATTGTGAAAGGCTTTACTGGAATGCATGTCCTCAGCCTCTTCAAGTGAACATCCCTGATTTTGATTAGGTCTTTCCTTCTTTATCATCATATCATTACCTACAAACACATACTCACACAAAGGCTTAGTTTCAAAAACACAAGATTTGCTTTTCTCTTCTAGCACTATAGACTTCTTATGGAGGATAAAATCCTCTTGCAAAATCACCAACCAAGCTAATCTACACATCTCTACCTTTAACATTTGCTATCATAGTCTTTGTCCTGACTTAAACCTTTGTTGCTAAATGTTATTTCTTTGTGCTAAGGCATCAACACCATTCCTTTGGTAAGGGAGAAGATATTTTCAATAAGGATCCCCCTGAGCCAAAGCTCTAAACTTAGTTTGCAGAGGGAACATCTGCACCGAATGCCAATACAGGTCCATCCTTAACCTCTATTACATCCTTCTTTATCCAAATTTTATTCATTTCCTTTTTTGTCTCTGCTGGATCAACCTTTTGTGTTGGTTCATTCTTCTTTACCAGATAATTCTCCTTCATGTTTCTGCTTCTACAAAACTTAGAAGTATGTCCAGATCTATTACAATTGTAGCATACAACATTCCTCTGACTAGTATTTCTTTCATTCATTCTAGATCTACATTGATTAGCTTTATGCCCAAATTTCTTGCATGTATAATAGTAGCCATTGAAAGATTTAACTATTCTATCCTTGCCATAGCCATTTTCATTTGACTTCTACACTCATTATCTCTATGTCCCATCTTATTGCATGCATAACACCTAATAGAGTTTTGACTCACTCTACATCTGCATTCAATAGCTCTATGACCATCTTTCTTGTATGTAAAGCATTGACTAGAGAAGGATGGAACATTTTGATTCCTTCTACTTCTACATTCTATTGCTTTGTGTCCATACTTATTGCATAAATGACAAAAATCATTGAAAGATGGGTACCTTTAAGCATATGGTTGTCTAACTGGAGGTTTTCTAGCTTTATGCTTTTGATTCTGGATCTGCTTCCCATTGTTCTTCTTATTTTTAGCTTTTGATGCTTGAGCTGATTTTGAACTTTCACCTTTTTCAAATCTTAAGCCTTCTTTATCATTGGGACCTTTCTGACTTGCAATCACCTCATCAAGCCTTGCACAACTTATCTTGAATTTTTATTCATAATTCTTTGCCTTCTCTAGATCTGATTTCAGATTCACAACTTCTTGTTCAAGCCTTATATATTCTTCAGATTTGCCTTTCACCATTGAGTTAAGATATTCCTTAGTTCGTGCCTTTTCTTCAACTTGCACTTTTAGACCATTCATAGATTCATTTTCTAGCCTCAATTGTTCACCAATCTCCTTATGTCTTTCTTTGAACTTCTTGACTGGCTCTCTCAATTTTTTGATACATCCATCTGCTTCTTTGACATTGTCCTTCAGATCTTTGATTTCTTCTTCAGTCCTCTCTAGGCCTTCAAGAGAAACCATGAGTTCTTCATTATTGATAGACATGCACTCATCTTCTAAAATTTAACAGTGGGAATCTCTTCTAGAGGAGAAGGAAATCTTCTAATACCCATGTGTTCAAACTCTAAGACCTTCCTTGAGCGGTTAATATTCCTCCAAAGGACTTGGCTCTGATACCAATTGTTGAACACCCAGAATACTAAGAGGGGGGTGAATCAGTATTCTCTTAAGCCATTTGCACATCAAACATTTTAAACCATTTAGCATATTCAAATTACAATGAAGGAAATTAGGCATAAAACATACAGTCACACATCCTAACACATGAACACCAGATTTACATAGAAAACTCAAGAAGGGAAAAACCATGGTGAGGATTAGCTCACAATATAAAGTAGTAGAAACACTAAATTACAAAAGACTCACTGCCCAGGGCTCACTACCCAGAAGAAAGAAAGGTGCACTACCAAAGGACTCACTACCCAGAAGAAAGAGATAGAAGTGAAGACTCACTACCAGATTTGAACTGATAAATTGCATTTAACCTATGCATGGAATACAATTCCAATGAAGCTCAATATTCACCACAACACAAACATCACCTTCGTAGAAATACTGAAAAGTAGTAGACACCTTTTGCTCACTGCATCTAGTAGCCTAATACATGAAATCTCACACTGCACTAATTGAATTCACATCACAGACATCATATCCATCATGCATCCATATAGTCATGAATCCTTGATAGTTATTTATACCATCATCAACTTTGAAATCATTCTCCAAGGTCGCCAACACATCTTAACCCATAAAATTCAAATTAGGTCTAGACCTAAACATTCTCATGGAGGAAAGGAATGGATGTGGACCACATCACACCTTAGCACAGACCCAAATCCACTCTTACATGTTATTCCATGCTTCCACAATCAACGAAGCACAGCCACAATTAGTGTAAACAGCCAAGTCAGCCAAACTTGTGTTAACACTATGAACTTTTCAATGCATGATTCCTCAAAACCAAAAGACAACATCAAGACCATACACCAAGCTTGAACATGATCTAGAAACATCCATAACCACCTGAGAACCAACAAAAACATTTGCAACATCTTTCACTTGAAGAAAGTTCACACTGGAGCACTTAGATTACTCTATCATCAACTGCAACTCAAGAAATTAACTTGTGGAGCACCAAACCATGAAACAATTGAACTAAAGAAAGATATAAGCCTTATAAGCATAAATCCAGAATTACAAAGCCAGAAACAAATCTGTGGAGAAATGCGGAGCAAAATAGTTTCTCCCAGACACCTCTGCATAACTCAGAAACACTGTCCACACACTGGTGAACACAACTTTCTCTGCACAATGAATCAGAGCACCAAATTTGGAATATAACATTTGTGAATACCTCTGAACAAAATATCCAAACCACACAAGAAAATCTTCAATAAGGAAGAAATACGGAGCAAAACCAAAACACTACTTTATTAAGCTAGAACACATTTTCAACACATTGTTTTCTTTATTAATCAAAATTTCACAAAAGCACTTGGAAACCAACCAATAGAAGTATATTCCTAACATCTTCAGCACTTCTACAAAGCAACCAAATCACCTTCAACAAGGCAATTTAATCAAATAGCTCATATCATTGCAATAGCCTCATCTCTGCTCAACCTTATCTCTGATCTCTGCTCAACACAAACTACTCATACTCTTGCATCATTTCTTAACTCATACTCTTGACATAGTTGACACCAATGACAACACAAGCTTGTTGACATCAATGAAAACACCAATAGCACATACTTGCAACAATCCCACCATCACAGACACCTCTTATCCTATCTTCATTGCTACTGCAGTTGTAACTAAGGCTAGGATTGAACCATCCTCCACTTCACCTCCCTCATATCCCACTCAACAAGCCTCATTACCATCACCCACATCACCTCCTATTTCTATTCCATCTTAGCCTTCAATCTCCTAGCCTTCCATCCCCTCTCAATCTCCACCTACTACATCACTCCCTTTTCCCTCTTCCCCTACTCCTAGCACCCAAATTCTAGTGGCTCTTGGCCAAACAACTAAAGAGCAAGTGGAAAAGGAAGATATTGTCATTAAGAGGCAAGAGAAAGAAGAGTTTACCCCTCTAGTTGCATAACAAAGCCAGGTAGACATCCTAGATGGAGTAAAAGACAAACAGGCTAGGGTGCTACGTGATGAGAGAGAACAACCAACAAGGGCACCTATAGAAAATCTTGAAGATAAATAAGAAGATATATTTGAGGACATTATGGGTAGCCAAAGGCCCACTCTAGAGGAATTGGTTGGAAATATTCCCTCTGAACAATAAGAAGAGAATCATAGGGAGTCCAATGAATCAAAAAAGACACAAATCTTGACCCCCTCATTAACAAGATGACTATCTCCACCTCTGAATCCTTCTCCACCACCAGATGCAACAATTGAGTCAGGCCTCTTGGTCTAGCTAAACAAGATAGTGGAGAAGAGGAGGAGAACATATGTTGAGGAGGAATATTTGGCTACTGTATCCCAAGTATTAGGGGCACCTCCTAAGAGAAAGAGGGTCAAGACCCTCTCACACATATCAACCAATGAACAGAGAATCAGGATTGCTCACATAGCAACTTCATTAGTTGATAAAGAAGAACCTGCAATGACCTCTAAGGACTACACCATACAACAAGTCACATTTAGGTTAAGGACTAGAGAAGGAGACAAAAATGCCCTAATTGACATTGTGCATGTAGTTCTAGATAGAATCTAAAAGGATGAGGTGACTAAGGAGGAATTGAAGAAACAGGTTACACAGCTCTCAGCATATGTCACTCATTTAGTAGGGCCAATTGACGCCTTTTCTCCTACTCTTGCCCTAATGGAAGCAATAAATAAAGAAAATATAGCTTTGGATCCCTTGTGTATCCTACCTATAACCACTACTTGGAAAGAGTCACTGGAGACCCTTGGGAAGGCCACCATTAGGGAGGCTTTAAAAATGTATCATAGTATAAAGCACAAACTGGAGGCTGTTGATGGTCTAATGAATAGCATGGATGATGAGGCCCTAGTTTGGGAAGAATATATTCCAATTTTGGAAAAGATGGAGGCTACACTTCTGAATACAATTTTGTAATTAGGAATTTTGCACAAAGGAGATCTGAGAATGGTATTGGAGTGGATCAAATCTGGGAAGTTTAGAGTCAAATTGTTGCAGAAATGCAAAGGTAAGCTGCAAAAGAATATTGATGCAACCAAGCAAGGCACCAACAGGGTAGAGGCCTTAATAAATTTCATTACTTGTCAACTCAAGGATGATTCTTTAGTAATTCTACCCATAGCAAGGATAATAAGGGAATGATCAGGAATCTTTCAATAGTAGCTCATAGAGAAAGGCATTGATAACTTGATAAGGTTGAAGACCCTCTTCACCAAGTTTCAAGAACAGTTGGTGGAATTGGAAGGAATTCAGGACAAGCTCAAAAGTTTGTCATACTCCCAACAAATCAAGGTCAAATATCACAATGGACCCAGTATGAATGACATCCAAGAGGACACCACCAACTTCAAAGGCCATTTTGGAGAAGGGGCATACTATCCTTGTTCTTCACTTTCATCTATTCTTTGATTCTTTCTTTCTTTCATTCGTTGCTGAGGTTGACTCCATTTGTTCTTAATAGCACTACTCTGGCTGACAAGGGCTAAATTGTGCATTGTAACTTGTGTATAAGGGAGATTTTAGGCCAACTAGGGCCAAAATGTGCAAATATAAGCAAGAGAACTCTCATATATGAAGGGAAATTTTGAACACTTGTAAAGGGGGGAAAAATAGAGAACTTGTGTAGGCGCAAGCTATACTTGTATTTTGGCATGTAAGTGGCATACTTTATATACATATAGGGTGTGTGAATACTGGTCTTTTGTAATCAGCAAATAATTTTGCCAATTAATAAAAAGACAATTTTGGGACCTAATCCTATGTTTTTACCCTATGGTGGTAATGTACTTTTGTTTGTTTTCCTTGCATATGACTTTGCATTAGTGGATCTTGGACTCAATTGATAAATCATAAGTTTGGTGGATGAATGAGGGTTTGAATTCTACACATGTAATATGGTGTTTTCAATTTCTTGTTCTTCTCCTTATTTCCTTAGAATCTGGCACTTGCAGTGGTAATGATTGTGTGGACTACTAGTCACCATTGCTTGTTAATTTGATCTCACTAATTTTTGTTGTATGAACTAGAAAGCTAGATGCAGAGGTTGTCTAGGCTATTTTATTTTTTTCTTCTAAAACCTAAACCTCTTTTTTCATTTTTTTACGAATAGAAGTAGGTTAACATCCACACTCAATTGAATATCTACCTATTAGAGGATTACTTGGCATTCCAGATTGATATCACCAGCATAGGCCCCTTGAACAAACATTCACATTGTCCACTCTTTTATTCTAACACTGTTGTGACCCAGCGAAACATGGACCTTGGGGTAATTAGTTCACCTTTTAGGAGAGGTAGAGTGATCATTCATTCTACTTGAGTTTATGTGCCAAAACAACCATCAACAATCATATTCTATGAAAAGTAAAGGACTTACCTGCATAAAAAATAGGTTGTCTTCTCTGCGATCTCTTGCTATGTCTCCTACTTCTCACAACTTCTGAGCTCTTCTCTTTATTCTCCTCCTTTCAAAGTCCTTTCTCCCTTGCTCCCTATTAACCTTTTACACATCAATAGATAAGGGTAGATAATAATGGTGTCACACATAGAAATCTCCCTTCCACTCCTGCGGGCTTACTGTTATCACCTGAAATTACACCGTTTTGTTGAAGCATTTACAGTCTCAACAATTTCAGAGTAGCATGGGATTGGTCTCAAGATGTGGGACCTTGTAGTTGAGACCAAACCTCCAAAGAAGGCTAGCTCCTCTTTTTGAACTTAAGGTTCAGAGAATAAAGCTAAATCTAATGCTACTCACAAGGAAAAGGGGAAGAAAATACTAGAATTGAAAAAGGGTGATGCACCAGATTTATAAACATGTTTAACTGTGTCTGCATTAACTCAACAATGACCTCAAAACTATGACAAACTCACATAGACTCAAGTGAACTATCATAGAGGTTTGGGTAGAAAACTGAAACTACTAAAGGGACCATTTTATCAACAATATTAGCATACAATCTTCAAATAAACATAGTGTAAAGCTATAGAGAGAGGCAAAATGATAGTTTGTATTAATCATGAATGCTAAAAAGCCATTACGACAGAAGAAGAATTAATAGCAGAGGGAATAGACACAAAATAATCAATTACACTCATGGGTGAACCATACTAGAAGACATTAAAGGCCTAGATTTAGGCACAATACTGTTGGCAAGAGACACTGTGTGGCTTCATTGGTGTTGTCATTGATGACAACAAAGACCATTCCACACATCCGCAGGACATGGTGTATCTTTACCGGAAGTCAGATTGAAGAATACTTTGGTCTGGTAAGCAAGAATAGAGCATGCAGCAAGGTCTGACAGTTAGGTCCGGATCTCTTAGAGGAAGTATCTTTGTAAAGCGCAAACTTGGGGAAGTCAAGAGGAACACCTTGACTAATAGATTCTAGGGATTGAGCCTCCGGTGATGAAAGACTAAAAAGATATGAGCATCTAAGTATTGAGGTCCAGTTTGGTAGAGTAGACAGAGGAAGAACTGACCGACAGAGCATCAGAATTATTCCGGATGAGATATTGATGGTGATCAAGGTCCTTAAGGTATCATTCATGATTGGCTGACATGTTAGATGACTTCTACAAGTATCTCCTTGATTCGTATCAATTGGTAAGCAAGGATTCAGCCGACAAACTAGAGTTTGGTAAAATATTGACTACTCCTGATGCCGACTAGAAAGAGGATGAAAATCCTTTGTATGGATATATATATATATATATACCAAATAGATTTGGATTTGAAGGTCTGTGTGGTGTATTGAGTGGTGCAAAGAAAAGTAGAAGAGCAGTGTGAAGACAGTAAGACAGGTCCGAAATGTAATAGGACAGCAGCACCTAAGAGAGTAAGAATGAAGTGCAGCAGATCAGTATATTAGCCTTAATCGGAACTAAACCTCAGCATATGTGGATGCTTCTCATCAGTTCAAGTATCTAGTTTTCTTGTATAAACCATTGTAGGCAGTGAGCCTCTTGTGAGCAATGTGCTCAGGCAGTGAGCCCTAATTGGCAAGTGCCATTTTGTACTATCTTATTCTTCTAACAGAGAATACAATCTTGGGTTAATCACCCCATGGTTTTTCCCTTAACAGGGTTTTCCACGTCAAAATCATTGTGTCATGTGTATTGATGTTATTTCCATTTCATGGTTATGTTTGCTTATTTAATTCAATGTTGCACTAATTGATAAGGAAATTCAGAAAGCAGAAATAAGTAAGATAACTGATTCACCCCCCCTCTCAGTTATCAACAATTGGTATCAGAGCTAAGTTCCTCCAAAAGGAGCCTAACAGCTTGAGGAAGATCTGGGAACTAAAATGGATGTGTATGGTATGAGGGAGCAACTTTAGTCTGCCCTAGATGATCTTGAGTAATCAAACTCTGAAGTCAGTGAATTGAAGGAAAGACTCAAACAGGCTGATGATTTCATAAATGAACTAAAAGGGAAACTGAGTATCTCTATGAAAAAGAGAAAAGATCTACTTCAGCAATTAGCAAGTCAAAGTGAAGACAATGGTACAAATGAAGATCTAAAGGAGAAAACCAAGTTATGTGAAAAGTTATCAAAAGAGGTCATTATGGTAAGACATGAAATGGAATCAGGAGTTATGAAATTCACCCAAGAAATTGAAGAGAAAAGAAAAACTAAAGATGATCTAAGACAATCTCTCAAGGAGAAGTCAGAAGACTGCCACAAAATGGATAGAATAATCAGGCATCTAGAATCTGATCTTGAAGATGCTAGAGATAATGAAGAAAAACTTGAGGATCAAATTGACACTCTTAAAAAGGATCTTCAAATAGCAAATGAATACAAAGAGAAATTCAAGATAAGTTCTGCTCAACTTGAAGTTCTTCTTGAAAGCCAAAAGAGGGTATATGACAAGCGTGGCTTGGGATATGAGAAAGATGAAAGCTCCGGATCCGGTTAGAAGAATTTTGGATCAGAAAATCCAAGGAATAGGCCTAGAAGACCTCTGGTAAGGCAACTTAATGCTCAAAGATATCCATTCTTCAATGGATACTGCCACAACTGCAATAACTTCGGTCATAAAGCTAATCAGTGCAGAAAGAGAATAAATCAGACTAATACATCCTTCTCCGAATAGTGTTTCAACTGTAAAAGGTATGGTCACAAATCTCATGAATTTAGAAATATGCAAATGAACAATTCATTCAATGGTAGATGCTTTGCATGCAATAGAATGGGACATATGGCTAATCAATGCAGATCAAGAGGATATCATTCAAATATGCAAAGAAATGTTGTTTGCCACAATTGCAATAGATCCGGTCATATTGCCAAATTCTGTAGAAGCAAGAACCAGGACAAAAGGGGTCCGGTGCATCATAATCAGAATCAAGACAAAGGAAAAGGAAAAGGAAAAGTAAATGTGGATGAAGTTAAAAGTGAGATGAACAAGATTTGGGTGAAGAGAAGTACAAAAAATGTAGGGGATGAATCTGCACCAGAATCTGGTGCTGATATTCCTTCCAAAAATTAAAAAGTGAGCTCTGGCTCAAGGGGAGACACAAGGAAAAACATTTTTCCCCAGCCAGTTAATTGATGCCTGATATTGGCACATGGGAAGTTGCGGAATAAAAGGATTTTTAGAGAAACATCTAAAGAAATCATGGTAAAGATATGGAAGATCCGCAGGAAGATTTGAAGAGTCTAATCTTCCAAGATTGATCCAGTTTAACAGTCATCCAGTTAAACAGGATTATCACAAGTAAATCCGGTATGATTCAAATTCGAGGCATCTTGTTCAGTGGATAGATCAAGTGTTTGGGGAAAGTAAGATAGTTTGTTAATAATCACCAAGGATAACTCTAAGTATATCTCAGTGATCTGGAAAAAGATCTTTCTCAAAATAAGAAGAACCAGGCAACCGGAATAACTTGAGTTACGAATTTATTGCAATATGAAATTAGGGTTTTCCCATAAATAAAAAGGCTCATTTGTCTGTCATTTGCACATTTGCTTTCAAGAAGAAGAGAAAAGAAGCTCTGCAACAAATTATCTCAAATTCTCAACTGTTGAAGTCGATTCATCAGGCAAATTAATCTGGCTCATTCAGCTAACCCTAGAAGCGTAAAAGGTATTTTCCGTTGCTAAAAATCTCTCTGTAAATCTTTTGAAGATGGCTACTCCAAATGTTATAAAGATTTCTGATAGGCCGTGTCCTAAATTCAAGAAACATCCATATAAATCCCTAGAAGTTGATCCCCTAGGCGCCTTTTCAAGCATTCCGCATGGGGTTCTACATGTAGAAGATGTTAGGGCATATATTCATGCGAATATTGAAGAATTTGGGGAATCTAAGCTAGTCGATATCTATCACAAGCATTTGATAGATGACTCATTCGAATTCAAAACTCAGTATAAATCTATCTGGGACAAACATTTTGCACAATGCATTCATTTCCCCTATTTTCTAAAAGATGAATGGGTCTGGTATATCTTGAGCAGAATGCATGACAACTTCATGTGGTTGAACAGGCCGTTTAAGATCACTAAGGATGCCATTAGGGTAGTAACTGGATTACACTCAACTAGTGGAATGCCTACTCTCAAATCTATTAAAAACCAAATTGTAAGTGAGGCTACCAGATTGAAGTTTGATAAAAGAGCAATGACTATTAAGGATATCACAGATCTGGATATCAAGTTTACATCAATGATAATTGGATATAAGATATATCACTCCAGCAGGGAGAATTTAGTATCTAGAACTGCTATATATACTGCTAATGAAATGTTGAGGAAGAATGTAGACTATGATCTTGTGAGCTCCTTCTGAACCAACTCTTGGAGAATCTGCAGAAGATAAAGAAGGATAAGAAGAACTCTTTCAAATATGGTGGTTTGATACTCTGCCTATTCTTTTATTACATGAATGAGCTTCCCAGATCTAGTGGTTGGGTATGGCATAATGATAGACCAGTAGCCATTCAAATCAAAGATTATATACATGGGCTTGGTGATGCCAAGGCACAGAATACAGCTCTCTGGGGCTATTTCAAGAATTTTCAAAGCATGATACAAGCAAGAGAGAATCCCCCAATCTTTAGTTGAAAAATATAAAGATACAATATGCTTTATGGTAGAAACTAATCAATGTCTAATGGAGGTAGTAGAGCCAAGAATAGTCTGGATCATGCCAATGGGGTATGAAGTAGATGAGAAAATCATTGAGCTACATGTTCAACACATTCTCAGTCAATCCAAGGATCCTAAAGCAGAAAGGTTTGGAACCTTTGAAGAATTAAGTGTGAAGATCCATGTGGATCTAAGACAACCGAAAATAAAAAGAAAAGTGAGGAGGGAAGTAGAAGAGTTTTCCAAGAGGCATGGAATTTCAAAAGAGGCACTTGATGCAAATAGAGAGAAGACAAAAAGGGCAGAGAAAGAAAAGGAAAAAGTAGAGAAAGAAGGTGCTCCGGTGGAAGTCCCCTCCCAGACCAGATCCTCTAAAACCTCTACACCTACCACTACAAAGAGCTCAAAGGCATCAAAACTGGAAGTAAAATCATCCAGAAAAGGAGAGAAGAGAACCAAGAAAAAGGCAACAAGGTCTTACATCAGTCAGAAGGATGATGAAGAGATAGAATCAGATGAGGAAGTAAAGAAAATGAAAAAGAAGAGGAAAACATTTGGTGAACCCTCTACTGAAGAAGTATCAGAAGAATTTGTTGAAAGGCCCACTCTATCCTTAGATGATGTAGTTAAAGCAGTTACTATGGATGGAAACCTACAACCAATAACAGAATTCTATGATGCATATAATGATGCAGATAGAAAGATCTTGGAGGAAGCCATAGTTAAGTACTTAAACATATACAATAAGGATTTCATTGAAATCATTTCTCTCATTCCCAAAATCCTAGAGAAGGAGTTAGAGATAAGAAAGAATAATGCTAGGGCAAAGGATCTTGAGATTCGGGAACAGATAGCCATTCAGCTCTTTCCTTTAATCACTTCAAAGAAAATGAATATGATCTTCAAAGATTGCAAGGATGAGTTCCAGAGCAAAGCTAGAATGAATCAGCTTATGCTTGGCAAAACTGATAAAATAGGAAAAGAGACAAAAGAGATTCTCTGGAATGCATACAAAAGATTCAACATTCCCATTGTAGAGGACTTAGGCGATGATCCCTCAGCTACAGATGTTGAAGAAGAATCTACTGAGATAGTGACAGAAGAGGTAAAGGAGATAGGTGAAGAAAAAGGTAAGGACTTAGATTCCTCTGCTCTAGAAGAGGAGGTCCATGATCAAGCAAACATCTCTCCTCTGGTTTCCACTACTGACTCTGAATCTAAAGAAAAAGAAAGAGTAGAAGAAAAGATCAGTCAAGAAGCAGAGGAAAAAGAAAAAGAAGATGACAATCATAAGGGTGCAGAAGGAGAGAAAACTCCAACAGAAAAAACCACAGATGATAGTGGTAAGGCCGCAAAAGGGGACAAAACCCTGTCACTGGCAAGACACATAGCAGAAGTAGTTGAGAAATTCTTAACCAGGGAGGTGTTAGAATTTGATGAACCAAAACTTCTTCAAGGACCGTTCAATTTTGACTCCCTCTCCCCGGTTCAAACCATGAAGCTAGCATCCTTTACTTCAGCAAAGGCAAAAGAAAAACTTTTGAAGTCTCACATGGAAGATTGCAAGCTCATAGAAACTGCATCTGATGTATTAGAGAAGATCATGCCATCTTTTCAAAAGGATCCCTCAGTCTCTTCATCCGGTAATCTCAAATCTCTAGTAAATAGTGTTAGCAATCATTTGAGTCTTTAGAGAAATCAGTTGAGGTAAAAGTCTAGAAAGAGTTTTTGGATAAGAGATTCTCGGAGTTACAAGGGCTTATAACCAATGATAGGAGAAATATGGATATTGGGATAAAGAGAAAATGCTCTTAAGGATGGAGGAGAAGTATATAAATTTTGTATATCCTGGACTAAAGTAACAAAGGATATTGAGAAGAAAATGAAAGAACAAGAGGATAAATTGTCAAGCCTCTCTCAGAATTTTGATCCTCTCACTGTATCCATAATAAGCCAGGAATGTCAAACTATTGTAATCATGAATGAGATTAAGAAGCTTGAGAAGGAGAGGAAGAACATATTAAGAAGAATGGGTGAACTTAGAGGGATGATTATCCCTAAGTTAGAGGCCATGCATGAAGCCCTAACTGATGCTCAGGCCACAGCCCGGACCAGTGATCCGATAGATCTCAAGAGGGCAAAAGCTTTTGCATTCCTATTGAGTGGTCACATCTCAATTTTGGACAGGATGAAGTTGAGTTGGGCAACATAATTTGCCCAGTTGAAGACATCTTTTGTAGATATACTTTAGTATATGTAAGTATAAGCATGTATACATACTTATGCGGCTAAGTATAGATTGTTTTTAGAAATTTTGGTATGCGGACCCTACCCTTTGCCATTGATGTCAAAGGGGGAGTGAGGAGCAGTGAAAAATATGAAATCCAACTAAGGGGGAGCTCCAGTAAAGTGTACAATAGAATAGAGCATCAACCAAGGGGGAGTGTAGTATAACACTGTCATTTTTCACTAAGTGTTGCCATCAATGCCAAAGGGGGAGATTGTTGGCAAGAGACACTGTGTGGCTTCATTGGTGTTGTCATTGATGGCAACAAAGACCATTCCACACATCCACAGGACATAGTGTATCTTTACCGGAAGTCAGATTGAAGAATACTTTAGTCTGGTAAGCAAGAACAGAGCATGCAGCAAGGTCCGACAGTCAGGTCCAGATCTCTTAGAGGAAGCATCTTTGTAAAGTACAGACTTGGGGAAGTCAAGAGGAACACCTTGACTAATAAATTCCAGGGATTGAGCCTCCGGTGATGAAAGACTAAAGAGATATGAGCATCTAAGTATTGAGATCCAGTTTGGCAGAGTAGACAGAGGAAGAACTGACCGACAGAGCATCAAAATTATTTTAGATGAGATATTGATGGTGATCAAGGTTCTTAAGGTATCATTCATGATTGGCTGACATGTTAGATGACTTCTACAAGTATCTCCTTGATTCGTATCAATTGGTAAGCAAGGATTTAGCTGACAGACTAGAGTTTGGTAAAATATTGACTACTCCTGATGCCGACTAGAAAGAGGATGAAAATCCTTTGTACGAATATATATATATATATACCAGATAGATTTGGATGTGAAGGTGTGTGTGGTGTATTGAGTGGTGCGAAGAAAAGTAGAAGAGCAGTGTGAAGATAGTAAGAAAGGTCCGAAATGTAATAGGACAACAACACCTAAGAGAGTAAGAATGAAGTGCAGCAGATCAGTATATTGGCCTTAACTAGATCTGAACCTCAGCATATGTGGATGCTTCTCATCAGTTCAAGTATCTATTTTCCTTGTATAAACCATTGTAGGAAGTGAGCCTCTTGTGAGCAGTGTGCTCGGGCAGTGAGCCCTAATTGGCAAGTGCCATTTTGTACTATCTTATTCTTCTAACAGAGAATACAATCTTGGGTTAATCACCCCGTGGTTTTTCCCTTAACAGGGTTTTCCACGTCAATCATTGTGTCATGTGTATTGATGTTATTTCCATTTCATGGTTATGTTTGCTTATTTAATTCAATGTTGCACTAATTGATAAGGAAATTCAAAAAGCAGAAATAAGTAAGATAACTGATTCACCCCCCCTCTCAGTTATCAACAAATACATCAAATTCTACTGGTTCCTGTAATTGCATTACAAGGCTTGTGATCTGCAATAAACTCCTCCACCCACATGATGACCCAGAAAAGAAGCTAACATTAGTTTCATCTTTCTTACATGTATATATAGCATTTGAATCACTGTGCAACAATAGGTACTAAAAATTAGTCAACTACCTTGCCTAGGCACCCACACTGCATTGAATTTAGCCTAGAAGAACTATCAAAACGTGCAAATTTGGAATGGTGGCCATACTTCTGGCAGGCTTGTGATTCTATAGAAGAAGATTACCCACACATATGGGTGTCAAGAACATTAAAAGGGGAAGGTCTGAAATCCTTCCATGTACCAAAAAAGTCCATTTTGTCCCTTCTTGTACAATCACATTAAAGGATTTAACTGTTTCAACTATCTGATTCTAACTTTTCTACAATATTTGTACTCCAGGTATTAAATCCTCTCTACAACAACATAAAATGTTTCCTTCAAGCTTTTACAACACTTCAAAATATTTTAAATTCCTTTAAAATATTCTAAAGCATTACATTTCATTGATTTTCCTTTTCTGGCCTTTTTTATTTTGCCTTATCAACAAAATCTCACTTTCACAAACTAAGATTTCCTCTATGTTTTGTTTTTTTTCTTTAGTCAGTGAAAATCTCTTTTCGTAAACTACTTCCTTGGCTAAGGATTTGTCCTTTTCTTTCTTCCTTTTCACCTTACCAATGAATTTTCATTTTTATGAACTTGGTTGTCTTTACTTTTGCCTTATCGGCAAAATCCTCATTTTGAGAACTATTTCCTCCTTCATCACTTTATCTTCCATTTTGCCTTATCAAAAAATTTTCTCTTTGGAAAACTTGGCTTGCCTCTAACTTTCCCTTTCATTTTTTGCCTTCCCCATTAGCAAACTTGACTCTCCTTGTTACTTCTCGCCTTATCGGCGAAATTCACCTTTTGTGAACTAACCATGCCTTTGGCCTTCTTGTGTCTTTGGTTCTCTTTATCAGTCAATCACCTTATCAGCGAACTTTAGAAAGCATAAACCTATTAGTGAGTTCTCCTTTTTACTGATTTGTTGATGACAGCCCCTTTCCTTAGCCTTTTGTTTTACCTTTTGCCCTATCAGCGAATCTTCAATTCCACGAACCACTTTTGGATTGCCTTTTTCTTTCCTTTGTCAACAAAGTTACCGATTGACGAACTTAAGGTTTGCCAAACCTTAGGTTTGCCAACAAAGGCAAACTCTTTTCTTTCCTTCACCTTTATCTCTGCCTTATCTGCTTCCCGCCACCTTGACCCTTCTTTGAAGTCATCCCACTGACCGCTTACCTTGCTTAGTTGATGAATTCGCTAATTGGCAAACTTTTCGGTCAGTGAACCATGAGGTTCAAAAAACATAATATTTTCCAACAAAGTGCTCCCTTGCCTTGCTTTCCTTTTTCCTTATTCATCTTCATGTTGCCTCGCTCCTTAGTTGGCAAACCAGTGAATTGGCGAACCAGCGAACCAAAGGTTTGCCAAAGTAGAATTTTGCCGACTAAGGCAAAATACTTAGAATTTTTTTGGGATTTTTTTAAGGGGAACCTCCTTCCATTTAGGCTTTCTTAGATCATATTTCTTTGATGGAAGGAGGAATTTTTGGGCTATTTTGACCTAGGCAAAATATGACAACATTTTGGCAACTATGCAAGGGTGTTTGCCTACTAAACATAGGGATCCAATTAACCTTATATACAATTCATTGGGCACAAGGTCAAAAAGAGAAACTACAGCAACATGACTATACAGAACTAAAAACTACCTCCATAGAACACAACAAAACAAACAACAAGGCAAACAATATCCTAATGAGAATGTTGTCTATGCAAAAGCACTTAGAGGAGGGGAAACCTAAAACAAAAATAGACCTACTCTAAATATTTACAAGGATCCCAAGAACAAACTTAGAAGTATGACTTGAGATGAATCTCATTCACTAGGATTGGAACTAATTCACCAGTTAGCTTGGAGAGTTGAAAGACATTTGTTTTCTTACAACTGGTGATGATATATGGGCCACTCCATAAGGCATCAAATTTGGAATGCCTCCCAGCCTTAGCCCTGTCTTCATCCCACTTTAGCACTAAGTCCCCCTCTTGGAAGACTCTGTCAATTGATTTTCTATCAAAAATCCTCTTGACTTGATCTTGGTGGGCTTCAAGGGTCTTCATGGTGGCATCCCTTGCTTCTTCAAGCTCCATCAGCTCAACACACCTAACTGTCATAGCATCATTTTCCAGAAATTCCAGCTGTTGGGCTAGCTCAAAAGAAGGCAATTCAAGTGATAATGGAAGCCTTGCTTCCTTTTCATATACCAGCATGAAGGGTGAATTTCCAATCTACCTCTTAGGGGTAATTCTATCAGCCCAGAGATCTGTCTTCAACTTGGAATGCCAAGCTCTTTGATTATCATCCACTATTCTTTTGATGATCTTGATCAGGGTCTTATTGGTAGAGTTAGCCAGGCCATTCCCTTAAGGGTAGTAATTGGATGATGTCTTCAAGTAAATCCCATAGTTAAGTGCCCATTCAATGATTTTTGTGCCTACAAAGGCCTTGGCATTATCAGAGATAATGGTGAATGGAGCACCAAACCTGGCAACTATCCCCTCAAGGAAATCTAAAATGGAGGCCTCTGTGGCATCCTTCAATGCAACTACCTCTGTCCACCTTGTAAAATAATTAGTGGCTACTAAAATTCACTTGTGGCTAACACTAGAAGGTGGATTAATCATCCCAATGAAGTCCAAGCCCCATTGAGCAAATGGTTAACCAGTCTGAATTGGGTGTAGGGGAAGAGCAACCAACCTTTGTTTTCCTACAAATAATCCACATGTATTCTTTGTAGCTTCTTACCCATTTATGGGCATCTCTGAAGAAATTGGGCCAGTAACAACCAACCCTCAAAATTTTGACAATAGTTGTTCTTGGAGAATAATGGCCACCAGCAGGGCCATTATGAAATTCTTCTAGCACCTTAGAGGTCTGATCTTATGCAATGCATCTAATAAGAACTCCATTGATGTCTTTCCTAAACAAGACACCATCAAAAAGAACATAAGGGATAGATTGGAGCTTGAAATACCTCCTTTTGGCTTGATCCAGTCTGTCTAGGCACCTACATAAATGTAGAAATGTGACCATAGCATGGTACCAGTCAGTTGGAGTGTGGGAATCAGTTGATTGTGGCTACCCAAGGACACATACAATGTCATCTTTCTCTTCAAGGTCCACATCCATCTACTCACATAGGCCTTTGCCTCGTACCATCTTGGTGATGTTGATGTTTACATCATATTCCATTACTTTCATGGTCCACCTAGCCCTCTTTTCATTGATATCTCTACTCAAAAGGAATTCTTTCATGCTGAGATGGTTCACCATCAACTATATCTTATTGTTTGAAAGCATATGCCTAAACGTTTTGAGTGCTTTCACCCCAACAAACACTTTTTTTTCAACAAAATCATATTTTGAAGCTCATATTCTTTGAGCGGCTGGCTCAAGAAAGCAATTGGCTATTCTAATTTCTCTTCATTATGTTGTGTTAAAACCACTAATATGCCCTCTTTGCCTCCAAAGGCATAAATGATAAAATCCTTCTCATAGTTGGGATTTATCAGTGTTAGGGTTAGCGGGCAGAAGATATCAATTAAATACAAATAAAGATTAAACAGAGGAATGAAAATACATAGAAATAATAATAGCGAGAGACAAGTTTTAACGTGGTTCACCCAAACTCAGGCTACATCCACCAACAGAGAGTCCAATATTATTATCCAGTAAATCAAACCAATTACAACTAGCAATCCATGCAACTCAATACCGCTACAAATGCTACAGTACAATATCAACGGAAACCCTAACCCTTATCCATTTTTATCACGACTTGTTGATTACAAAATAGGGTTTTTTATGTCAGCCAATAGAAAAAAATAACTCCCAACACCTTTATAAAATAATAAAAACCGTGTGAGGTATCGCGACACAGAGCACGCAAGGGGTGCTGCCCCTTGACCCTGTCTTGGGGGCACTGCCCCCAAACCCCCGCAAGGGGTGCTACCCCTTGACCCCGTAGGAATTTGGTGGGAAAGCGCGCCGATAAAAGTGGGGTAAATTTAACCTTCGAGTCTGATTAGGCTCCATATAACAACAATCTCCCACTTGGAGACTAATTAGACTCCACACCATATCATCTCCCACTTGGAGACTGATCATAACACTGCTGACCCTATAGCTCCCACTGGAAATAAGCACCCTGGACTCTGTTCTATTTTTGTTGTTTTTAGTCTTGAAGACCAACTGAAGCTGAAGAGGAGCTCAGCTTCTCCCTTGTCACTGCCTTTGTAAACATATCCACTAGATTTTCATCTGTATGTATCTTTTTCAGCCTTAACTGTCCATCATCCAACACCGATCGAATGAAGTGATACCTCAACTATATGTGTTTGGTCTTTGAATGCAAGGTAGAATTATTTGCAAGATGTATGGCACTCTAGCTATCTGTAAACAAATAAATATTAGCATGTTGTTTGCCCAATTCTTCTATGAAAGATTGCAGCCATATCATCTCCTTTCTTGCCTCTGTTGCAGCTACATATTCTGCCTCTGTGGTGGATAAAGAAACCACCTTTTGCAACCTGGAAATCCAACTCACCATTGTCCCACCTAAAGTAAAGACATAACCTGTAGTACTCTGCCTAATATCAATATCCCCTACCAAATCTGAGTGTACATAGCCTGCTAAATCAATATTAGAGCCCCCAAAACATAAGTGTTTACTGGATGTACCTCTCAAATATCTGAGAATCCATTTACTGCATTCTAATGCTCCAATCTGGGATGACTCATATACCTGCTTATGACTCCTACACCATGTGCAATATCTGGTCTCATGCATACCATGGCATACATTAAACTTCCTACAGCTGAAGCATATGGTACCTTGGACATTTTTTCTTCCTCCTCTTGTGTCTTAGGACACATTTTCCTTAGTCAATTTCAAATGACTAGGCAAAGGTGTGCTGATAGCTTTTGCATTCTCCATATGGAATCTCTACAACACCTTTTCAACATAATCAGCCTGAGATAGAGTCAATTTTCTGTTCTTCCTATCTCTACAAATTTTCATACCAAGGATTTGTTTTGCTGCCCCAAAATCTTTCATAGCAAATTACTGTGCTAACTGTTGTTTTAACTCTCTTATGTGATCCATGTTAGACCCTGCTACAAGCATGTCATCAACATATAAACATAAAATAATGTAGCTATCATTATCTAAAATCTTACAATAAACACAATGGTCAGAATTACACTGACTGTAGCCTTGCTCAGCCATAAAACTATCCAATTTCAAATACCATTGTCGAGGTGTTTGTTTTAGGCCATACAAACTCTTCTACAATCTGCACACCAGTTTCTCCTTACCTTTGACCTCAAATCCTTGGGGCTATTCCATATATATCTCCTCCTCCAAATCACCATGGAGAAAGGCAGTTTTCACATCTAGTTGTTCCAAATGTAAATCTTCAGTACCCACAATACTTAAAACAGTATGAATAGAAGTCATCTTAACAACCAGAGAAAAAATCTCATCAAAATCAATGCCCTTTTTCTATGCAAATCCTTTTACAACTAACCTGACTTTAAATCTGTTCTTACCTCCAGCTTCATCTTTCAGCCTATAGACCCATTTGTTTGGTAAAGCCTTTTTACCTAAAGGCAACTTACATAATTCCCAAGTTTGATTTTTCAGCAAGGAGTCCATTTCTTCCATCATTGCAAGCTCCCACTAAACCTTTGTATCCACCTACATAGCTTCATCATACCCTTCTGGTTCACCAACATTTGTTAACAATCTAACATAGAATACAAAGAGGGAGAAAACCTTTCAGGGGGTCTACTTAGACTTGTTGACCATCTAACATTCACTGGAGTTTGTGGTATTTCTTGTTGCTGTTGCGGAGCATGAGGAACCACTGGAACATCACTATTTGGAGTATCATCTAGCACCACATAATCCTTTTCTTTCTTCTCATGCTGCTGCAACTGATCTTTGTACAACATCTTCTCATTGAATATAACATCCCTACTTCTCATAATTTTCTAATTTTTAAAATCCCAAAGCCTATAACCAAATTCATCAATGTCATATCTAATGAAAGTACATTTTTTTGATTTTGCATCCATCTTGGTTCTATTTTCAAAATCTATATGCACAAATGCTTCACATCTGAAGGTTTTGAGAAAATAATAACTCACCTTCTTACCTGTCCATGCTTCCTCTGGAATACCATAGCCCAAAGGAACTGAAGGACCTCTATTAATTAAATATACAGTAGTGTTGACAGCTTTTGCCCACATGTTTAAAGGCAGCCCAACATGCAATCTCATGGTCCTTGCACACTCCATTATTGTCCTATTCAGGTGCTCAGCCACTCCATTCTCATGTGGAGTCCCTAGAACCATTTTCTACCTATGGATTCCATTAAAGGAACAATAATCCTCAAATTCTTTGCTGCAATACCCACCACCATTATCAGATCTGAGACATTTTAATCTTTTACCCGTCTCATTCTCAACCAAGCTTCTCCATTTCTTAAATGTTTCAAATACATCAGATTTCTACCTAAGGAAAGAAATCCAAACCTTCCTAGTTGCATTGTCTATGAATGTAACATAATACCAAGAGCCACCAAGAGAAGATACCTGAGTCAGTCCCCATACATATGTATGCACAAGCTCCAACTTTTCATCTTTCTTTTGCTTCCCATCATTGAGAAAACTAACTCTCTTTTGTTTTTCATACACACAACTTTCATAGAAATCCATATTAATACATTTCAAACCTAGTAAAACTTTCTTATAATGAAGTACCTTCATACCTTTTTCACTCATATGCCCAAGTCTGTTATGCCACAGTGTTGTCTTAGAACCTGCAGTAACTGTTTCAGTCTCTTCCTGCGAACCTGCAACAACTGTTCCTGAACCTGTTTGGTTTTCTCTGCAACAACTAAAGTAGAAGGAATAGTATGACCTATACAAAGATATAAGGTGCCTACTTTCACACCTTTTTCTACTATTAAGGTACCTTTTGAAACCTTCAAATTTTTATCACTAAAAGTAACTATGCAACCTTCATCAACTAGCTGCTCTACTAAAATTAAATTCCTACTCAACCTTGGAACATGTCTTACCTCTTATAGTAGCCAATGGTTCCCATTCTACAACTTAATCTTGATTCTTCCCTTTCCAACAATCTGACAAGGTTCATTATCTCCCAAATAAACCAGCCCAAAATCCCCTTGTACATAATCAAGAAAATAACTTCTATGGCGCGTAGCATGAAATGAGGCCCCTAAATCTAAAACCCATGAATCATCAGCATTATCTAGGGAAAGAATCAAAGCATCATCTTTAGATTTATTACTTACCACATTTGCCTCCTTATTGCCTTCTTGTTTGTCTCATTCTTTATTCTTCCAAGACTAGCAATCTTTCTTTAGATGACTTGGTTTCCCATAGTATCAGCAATCCTTCTATCCTCTAGATTAGGATCTCTTGTCCTTTGATTTTCTTCGTGACTTCCCATGACCTCTAGAACCTTTTCCTCTCTCCTTTGATCTGCCCCTGCTTTCTGCATTCAAAACACTACCTGATGTGGACCCTCCTGAGCTTTTCCGTCGCATTTCCTCGCTAAGGATAACACCAACCATATCATCAAATTTCAAGGTGTTTGAACTAGAGACAAAGTTACTTGCATCCATTACCAAGCTATTCCAACTTTCTGGCAAAGAACATAAAACCAAGAGAGCCCTCACCTCTTCATCAAATTTCACTTTTATAGAAGTTAACTGACTGATAATCATATTAAACTCATTTAAATGATTTGTCATAGATCCACCTTCAATCATTTTCAGATTAAACAAACTCTTCATGAGAAATACCTTATTTGAGGCTGAGGGTTTTTCATACAATTTAGCCAAAGCTTTCAACAGTTCACTTGTCTTCACTTCTGTTATATTGAATGCCACAGATGGTGCCAGGCACAACCGAATGGTTCCCAGTGCCTTTATGTCTAGAAGTTCCCAATCCTCATTCATCATTCCTACCAGTTTCTTGGATACTCCTTCCAATGGACTCTATAAATCCTTCTGATAGAGGTAATCCTCCATCTGCATCTTCCATAATTGATAGTTCTACCCATTGAATTTATCTACCTTCAATTTACCCGCGTCTGCCATTGCTCCCACTTAACCGTGAGACTCCCACTCAACTGTGAGACCTTCCTGTAGACGATAATCAAACACAACCCGCTATGATACCACTTGTTAGGGTTAGCTGGTAGAAGATATCAATTAAATGCAAATAAAGATTAAACAAAGGAATGAAAATACACAAAAATAATAACAGCGAGAGACAAGTTTTTAACATGGTTCACCCAAACTCAGGATACATCCACCAACAGAGAGTCCAATATTATTATCCGGTATATCAAACCGATTACAACCAACAATCCAAGCAACTCAATACCGTTGCAAATGCTACAATACAATATCAATGAAAACCCTAACCCTTAACTATTTTTATCACAACTTTTGTTGATTACAAAATAGGGTTTTTTTTTTGTCGGCCAATAGAAAAAACAACTCCCGACACCTTTATAAAATAATAAAAATCATGTGAGGCTTCGGGGGCATTGCCCCCGAGCCCCCGCAAGGGCGCTGCCCCTCAACCCCGCCCTGTAACCTGACAGGGAGTGCGCCAAGGGTGTTGCCCCTTGACCTTGTCTTGGGGGCACTGCCCCTTGACCCCATAGGAATTTGGGGGGAAAGCGCGCCGATAAAAGTGGGGTAAATTTAACCTTCAAGTCTGATTAGGCTCCATGTAACAACAATTAGCATGGGATCATGTGCAATAGCTTGCTTGAGAGATTCCAAACAATCCCTACCTTCTTTTGAGCATGTGAAGGCAACGTTCTTCTTAAGCATGGCAATGAGGGGTTTTTCTATTGAAGCAAAATTAGGTATGAACCTCCTCACAAAATTAATCTTTCCCAGAAAACTTTGCAATCCCTTCTTGTGAATGGGAAGGGGAAGAGCTAGAATGGCACTGGTTCTTTCTAGATCAATAGGCAACCCTTCCTTTGAGACTATATGTCTCGGCAATTTGGCTTCTGGGACAACAAACACACATTTCTTTGGATTCAATGATATACCATACTCTCTACATCTTTCAAAGATTTTTCTCAAATGACCCAGGTGGTCAGCTGCATGTTTAGAATACACAGTCAAATCATTAAGATACACTAAAACAATATCATTGATTAGGCCTTTGAAGGCCAAATCCATTTCTCTTTGGAAGGTTGCCCCAACATTAGTCAACCCAAATGGTACTTTCTAATAAGCTAGAGTACCCCACTTGGTGGTAAAGGTTGTCTTGTACTAGTCTGATTCTTTTACAAGAATCTGGTTATAGCCTGAGTAGCCATCTAGGAGTGAAAAACTTTCAGCTCCTGCTACTGTTTGGAGGATTTACTCCATGGAAGCGAGTGGATAGTGGTCTTTGAGAGAGGCCTTGTTTAGGTATCTAAATTTCAAACATAATCTAATTTCTACATTTTTTTTCTAACTGGAACAAGGTTAGCTACCCAAGAGGAATGTTTAATTGGATAAATGATTTTGGCCTCTATGAGTTTGGATAGCTCTTTCCTCATTAATGGCTCTATTTTGGGGTTGGCATGCCTTTATTTTTTGTGGATAGGCTTTGCATTGGGATCTAGATCAATGGTATGTTGGATTAAACTGGGGTCAAAGTATTTCACATCCCTATAATCCCAAGTGATCAAATCATCAAATTCATTACAAAGTTCAACAAAACCTTTCCTTTCATCTTGATCACATACCTTAACATATTTTAGAAATCATCCTTGTGCAATCTCAACCTCTTCATGGTCTTCTTTCTTGACTTTCGTGTTCATTTTCTCCTTTTTAGGTTGATCATCAGCACCGATATGTTCTCTAAAGTGACCAATACCCTGGGAAACTTTTTGGTCTTTAGCTAGATCACTTGGTCACCATATGGCTCTTGCAATTTGGACTAATTTTTGGCAGCAAACTCTGCCTCAACTTGCAAGAAATTTACAATCTATTGGTCATTTTGAAATACTTGCCAGCTTGTCACATTGTTAGGCACAACAAGCCTCACAACAATCTTCACATGTTGATCTAAATTTTGTTTGACATTCTGAGGAATGTCAAACTGAGCACCAACTATAGCCAGTCTATCAACATACTTGTTTCTTTGTTTGGGCACTACATCAAAGTCTTCAATCAGGGCCTAGACTCTATGTTTATATGACATGAGAAAGTCATTCCTTGAAGCACTTTATGATTGGATTTGGTGAACAACAAGCTCATTGTAGCCAAATGCTTGTAAAACTTTTATTCCTCTCTTTTGTGCCAGCTATATACCCTAAATTAAGGCTTCATACTCAACCACATTGTTGGTACAACTGAACTGTAATCTGAAAGTAGAGAAATAACTTTCTTTCTAGGGTGAAATTAGTACAACCCCAACACCTGCTCCATTTTTGCTTCTAAAGCCATCAAAATATAACAGCCATACCCCGTTTGGATCTGATGTTGCCTTCTCAAGATTAGTGATGATGGTATCCTCTTCAAGGATACAATAAGCACCCAACCCTATGTCTTCTATCTATTTAGGAGTATCAAACTAAAAATAGTTTTCCCACTCATCAAGCAATATATCAGGGATGTCTTCCACAGGTGTTGTGGTTTCATGCATGTTGCTATTGTCATCCTCCTCTAGGTCATGGATTGTGCAGTTCATATTGCTAGGATTAGGAGAATAGGGCTCTACATGATCATTAGCAATAGTCTCAACCTCAATGGTCACTTTAGTGTCATATCTAGTTCTAAATAACATGTGGGACCAATTAGAAGACAAATACCCACCTATTTTGGTAGTGAAATCCCTGGATAGGCATATGCCAAAGTATGCAGGGAGATCAATAACTAAGATATCTTGTGAAATAGAGAAACCAAAGTATTCATGCAAGGTGAGCTTCAGGTCCTTAATCACACCTACTATTTTAATAGTAGTGTCATCGAGTTGCACTATCCCCTTATTCACAAGTTCATATTCAATGCCTAACTTATCAACTATATTTTTTAGGCATAACAGAAGTATCTGCCCTAGAATATATCATTAATTGTGCAACAATTTGTCACCAATGATTAGGGAAACATAGAATGGAGGAGGCTTACTAGTTTTGCTTGTGCTTGCCTCCTCCTTGGGTTGGCATAGGCTTGCTGGGACGATGACACTTTCTTTTACTGTCTCTACGACAGGTTGATTGAAGCTTGTCAAAGCTTCCTGCAGCAAATCCCTTTGTGATGGGATCAACAGAGCATCCCACATAGTAATGCTTAGGTTGGTCTTCTTCATTTGATTGACGATGTTGAAGGGAATTTGATTGATCTTCTGAGAAGTTTTAGCAACAACATAGTTGACCTTGGATCATTGACCGGCATGGGGCCGTTGTGTTGGTACTGAATTCGCTTACCCAACGGAATAATTTGCTTGGGCTGAAGGTACCTCTGCTACTGCAGTTTTGGTTGTGCTTGCTAAAAGCATATGAGATGTAGATGCATGAGGAGTCGAGGCATGAGCAGTTGTAGGGATCATTGCATCCTCAGTCACCCTTCGTTTGGCCCTGGTATTAAATGCTATGGAACCCATGCCCTGATTGACACCATAGAAATCATCCTGCGTCTAGTTCATCAAAGTAGAATTGTTTTACATTTGTTCCTGCCCTCCCACCATCTCTTGGTTGGGGCTGACTTGTTTCTCTAGAGGAACTGACTAGATTTGTACTATCAAAGCCTAACTCAAATAGCTACCTTGGCATAAATTTTGATCATGTGGTTGATTACAAGGGTAGCACCAATCATTATCCTAATAAAAATTATTTTGTATGGGCACCAGAGGTCTATATGTGCTTGCTACATTAGGATGGACAACATTTAGTGGTCTCATATAACTAGGTTGATTTTGTCTCTACACATTACCCTAGTATGGCAGCCTATTTTGGTGACAATTCTGATTGAATAGTTGATATGGCCTGCTAGATTGTACATTTTGTCTTCTTTCCAATATCAATTCATTATTCAATCTTCTTATTGTAGCATCCTTATCCTCTAATTGCTCAAATGAAGATGTAATAAGAGGAGTAGTAGGGTTGGTTGTCGTAAGAATTGGATCCACAATAGGCTAAATGACAAGAGCCTCTGGAAATAAGGGCATTGGTGGCCTCAAAGCAATCTTCCCAGCCTGAATTAGATAATTCTATGTCCTTATGGCTATGTCATATGTGTGGTAACATAGTTCCTCCCAGAGACTGAATCATGACAGCAATGTTAGGATTCAAAGATTTCAAATAATAAATAAGTGCAATATTTGGGGAGGGTTGTCCCATATCTTCTAGAATATGTAGTTGAAATCTACCATATATATATTCATGGGGGGCTCTCTTGATTGTAGCTAGCTGCTCCATCAGAGATAAATGATCACTCTTATCTTCAAAGTGTTGGCACAATCTAGTTCCCAAATCATCCCAATTATGAACAGAATCAGCTAGCAAACCTATATACCACTAAAGGGCTTTTCCTTTGAAGGAAGAAGACAGAATCCTCATGGCCACATTATCTATAGTGACATTATGGACATAACAGACACTAGCAATGTCCTAGATATGCTCAGCAAGGGTGGTGGAGTTTTCACCAGTGAAGAATGGAATTGCTTTTAGAGCTGAGGTGGGTCTATCATCATACTGGGCTAGGTCAAGAGGGCTTCCTCCATTGAAGGCAACAAAGGGAATGTTTCTAGCCATACTGGGGATATTTAAATTAATTTTGGGTATATGTTCTTTCTTGAATATCAAAACCTAACTAGAGGGGGTGTAGATTGGGTTCTTGAAGGAGATAGAACAACACTCCTATTTTCCCTCACAGAGGACCTAGATAGCCTACTTTTTCTTCTTGAATCAGTAAATGATAGTTCTATGAATTGAAAATTACCCCTAGAAGATCGAGTCTGCACTCTAGGCATGAAATGTTGAATTGATCTAAATACTGGACCAGTAGAGCCGCTAGATGCTTTGTTGAATTCTTCCATGGCAGCAAATAAACTAAGAACAACACCAAAATTCTTCGTTCAGCTCTTACTTAGAGAAGAGTGTCCCACTGGGCATGCCAAAAATTGTTATCACCTGAAATTGTACACTTTTATTGAAGCTTTGACAGTCTCAACAATTTCAGAGTAACATGGGATTGGCCTCAAGGTGTGGGACCTTGCAGTTGAGACCAAACATCCAGAGAAGGTTGGTTCCTCTTTATGAACTTAAGGTTTAGAGAGTGAAGCTAAATCTAATGTTGCTCACAAGGAAAAGGGGAAGAAAATACTAGAATTGAAAAAGGGTGATGCACCATATTTATAAATGTGTTTAACTGTGTCTGTATTAACACAACAATGACCTCAAAACTGTGACAAACTCACATAGACTCAAGTGAACTATCACAAAGTTTTGGGTAGAAAATTGAAACTACTAAAGGGATTGTTTTATCCATAATATTAGCATACAATCTTTAGATAAACATAGTATAAAGCTACAGAGAGAGGCAAAATGATAGTTTGTATTAATCATGAAGGCTAGAAAGCCATTACGACAGAAGAAGAATTAATAGCAGAGGGAATAGACACAAAATAATCAATTACACTCATTGGTGAACCATACTAGAAGACATTAAAGGCCTAGATTTAGGCACAATACATCAAATCCTATTGGTTCCTATAATTGCATCACAAGGCCTATGATCTGCAATAAACTCCTCCACCCACGTGATGACCCAGAAAAGAAGCTAACATTAGTTTCATCTTTCTTACATGTATATATAGCATTTGAATCACTGTGCAACAATAGGTGCTGAAATCCGGTCAACTACCTTTCCCAGGTGCCCATACTACATTGAATTTAACCTAGAAGAACTATCAGAACCTACAAATTTGGAATGGTGGCCATACTTTTGGCAGGCTTGCGATTCTACAAAAAAAATTTCCCACATGTAGGGGTGTTAAGAACATTAAAAGGGGAAGTTCTGAAATCCTTCCATGTACTCAAAAAGTCCATTTTGTCCCTTCTTGTACAATCACATTGAAGGATTTAACTGTTTCAACTACTTGATTCTGACTTTTTAGCAATATTTGTACTTTAGGTATTAAATCCCCTCTGCAACAACAGACAATGTGTCCTTCAAGCTTTTACAACACTTCAAAATATTTTAAATTTCTTTAAAATATTCTAAAGCATTACATTTCATTGATTTTCCCTTTTATGGCCTTTTTTATTTTGCCTTATCAGCAAAATCTCACTTTCTCGAACTGAGCTTTCCTCTGCCTTTTGCTTTTTGCTTCATTCGCCGAAAATCTCTTTTCTGCATATGAATTAATATAAAGCAAAAATGCATTTTCAATTATGACTATAATCATAATATTTTCTCTGACTAATTATTTGTCTTTACAAAAATAATGAAAATAAATACATTAGTTTAAAAATGGTGTGTGACAATTTCTCCCATAAACCACTCGATTATGTGTGCTTTCCCTAACCCTAACTTTGATATCCAACCCACACTTGTTCTCTTGGCGGTTCCTTCCAACCTAAACCTCCATATTGTCTATACTACAATGCCTAACCACACTCCTCTCCACTTTATTTAGAACCCCATCTCAAACCCTAGTATCCATCACCTCTCTACAATGACTAAAAATGGAGTAAGAAACATCCTTGAAGAGCCCAACATGGACTAGGAGGAGGTCAATAACTAATAACCTCATCAAAAAGTAGTAAAAGAGGTAAAGTGATCAAATTCCATCTTCGTGATGATATATTAGATGCTATTTAAAAATGCATGCAAAGAACTATATTCCCTTGTTTTATTTGGACATAACTAATAAGAAAATGGTGGATGATTAAATCCATTAGGGTATAGGGAAGGGATACATATCATGTACATTTGGTTCTGTAGAACACACCCAAGCTATGCTTCAATATGGCACTTGGGTGATTTGCAAGCATCTTATATATTTACAAGCCTAAGATTTTGATTTTCATCTTGAGGGTACCTCCAAATCCAAATACTCAATGTGGGTCAAATTACCCTATCTCAAACTTCCCTTCAAATACTTTATTAGAGACATAGCTATATAATTAGGTAGGGTTATATAGTGCAAAAGTAATACAAATGAATTTGCTAGCGTTGGTTTGTAATCTAGGTCCTATATTAAATTAGATCTTACATGAATACTTTCAAACACCATTAAGCTCTTTGGTCTTGGATTTGAGATTAATCAACCCAAAAACTACCTTAATAAACCAAATTCTTGTTATTTTGTTAAAAGGAAAGGAACCTCATCAGAGCTTACCCTATTCATAAACATAGTTCTAAACCTCCCCTTTTATTCATAATTTATAATAAATGCTTGTAAAAACTACTAATTCACCAATTCAAATTAATTTGATACTTGTTCAAGCTAATCAACAATCTTAGACGATAAATTGTTGAGCAATTTAGAAAAATTAAATTCAAAAGCAAAGAGAATTGAGCATAAAAACTCAAAAAAATATCCTAGAAGACCACAAGAAGTTGAAAAACAAGTTGGTAGAGGCAATTGTACATCTACCAAATATAATTATTAATCATACAAGAACAAGTAGAAAGGGTAGATACAACTTATAGTTTCTCTAATTGCTCACTATCAAGTCTCTAATGTCTCCTTGTTGGTGCCCAATTGTAACCAATTTAGTTTAAGTGCCATTTGTATAATTAACACCTAATTAATAGATAACTTGCACATCATTTTGTAACCATGCATGTGTTATATAGGGAATATGTATGTAATGTATTTATGAATGAGATGTATTTTGGGATTCATGCAATTCATAGATTATGTATGAATCTATAATAAGTCTACACAACACTAGGAGATAGACACCTAAATATACCCCTAATACTATAATGCTAAAGAGATTGTGATGAAGAAGTGAATATATAGGGATGTTAATGTTAGATCTATCTACGTTCTAGTATATCTATAAGTGTTATATGTGTGCATGTATAATTCTTGTATATCGATCATGAGTATGCTTAGGATCTACAAATAGTTGTTCCTAGAGAAAAATAGAGGGTCATGGACTCAACATACTTTAGGTGAGATGAAAGGATATGCTAGTGCATAAGTAGTATAAGTGCAAGTGAACATTGGTCCAACTACACAACTAGATTATGGCTAACATTTTGGTTCCCTTGTTGAGACCATCTCAAACTCTATGCAATGCTCAATAATCATGGTTTGGTAGATTCACTAGTGGAGATTAAAATTGTTGGTGGATGAAAAACCTAGACAAGTTCACATGATTGAAGATCCTAGCAAGAGATGAGATTAGATAGTGGTGTTACTAGCATCTTTTTTATGACCTTTATCAAGAATTCAAGGCAAAGCTATTGCAACTCTTCAATTGGTTATGTAGCTAAAACAAAGGAGATAGGAACATCAAGGTTAGATAGAATGGATCACTAACAAACTCATGCATCTTCAATGCTTGGATACTATTTAGATAAGAATTGTCAATACTTTTGTACAAGGAGCTATAAATAGTTGTGTTTTAGTTTGTGGTCTTAATATTTAGTTCAATTGATGATGCCTTGCAAAAGTTCCCCATGCTAGTTAGGAAGAAGCTATTACAATAAATAGCACTTTGGGTGAAGATGTTGGTAGACAAGCATGTCAAATCCCTTTCTGTACATTAGGATGTGTGATAAAGGGGTGACCAAATTATAAGGTATAATTGAGTGTAGGAATGGAAGAGAGTAGTTTGATTGTGATCTATTTGGGAAGCAACAATGGTGGATTAGAAAAATAGGAGTTACAACCATGACCATGTAGAAGGAGTGATCCACGATGGCACAATGTGCACTAGAGAGTCCACACATAGATAAAGGCATTGATAATAAAGATCATAGCCACAAATAGGAGAGGCTGCAATAAAATAATATACACCTACTTTCTAATGGGCAAGCATCATCAATAATTCATAATTAGAAGGAAGATGAGCCAACAATTGGCTTGACACCACTAACCATCATTGATTTGTTATCATTATAGGAACAACTAAAGGGTAAGTATAAAAGGAAGGAAATATAGAAGCATACAATTAAAAACCAATTTTAGAAAAATAGATAGGTTGAATAGTAAGGAATGGTTCATTTAGTAGTGGTAGAGCCCATGATGATAATGGTTAAAACATTTATGAGAGATCATAGAGATGCCCCTTATCACTATAAAGTCTACAAGATAGGATGGTGATCAAAAAATGTTATAGCCCCTGCACATAAAATCACTCTTTGTAGCTACATTGGGAGGACATGCATAGGATTAGTGCACAAAGTTCTATCTAGATGGTTTTAAGACTAATTTGACAAAAGTTAAAGAAGACTTCACCTAACAAGGTTAACTAGGTCAAAACCCTCTTCTATCTAACATTAGAAAACAAACTTAGCTTGGCTTCTGCCAAAGAAGGAGAGACAAACTAAAAGGGTTTTGTCCCTTTGTTGTATAGAGGAGTGTCAACCAAATCTAACCAATTAGCAAACTAGGGCAAAATATCAAACCCTAGTTGACAAAGATTTACTCATAATAGAATGTCAGAAACATATATCATAAATCTAACACCATAACAAGGATTAGACAAAAGAATAGAACCTAGATCTGGATTTAGGAACCCAAAGGACTAGGGCACTTGGGTGCCCTAGATCTTGATTAGGGTTTGGCAGAATGTGAAGCTTTCTGCATCTTCGCCCTTCTGTATTCCTACTTCCTGTAACTTGTTTTCTACAGATTCTTTTGGATCCTACCTACACACACACAAGAAGGAAAATGGTTGGGTGCTATTTAGGAGCTTGCCTAATTCAAGCTTTGTGAATGGTGTTTCCACCTTCACAATAGAAAAGATGAGAGATCAAAGAGTTCATTCCCTAGGAGGGTAGAGACAAATCTGAAGTAGAATGGAATGCTAGAACAAAGCATGAAGGAAATTGTTGCATATGTTATCAATGATGTCCAAAGAGTGGTTTTCATTAATGTTAGAGGAGTGATGATCAAAGGAGTAGTGATGATGAAAGATATAAGGGACCAGTATCATCTATACATAGTTGTATATATTCTGAAGTTTAGGGATAATTGTAAGTTGTCAAAATGTTTGAAGTGTTATCTTTACTAAGTTGTGTTGGTTTCATATGTTGTCTTTTGATGGTATGGGGTCATGATGGTTCGTGCTTGATGAAAAAAGTTGCAAAAAGTTTGAAGAAAATTGTCTAAGTAAATTTCTAGTTATGAAGGATGACATAGGTTTAGGAAAATGTACCGCATACCTCCGCAAATGAAGATATGAACCTATGGATTGGAAGTTAGCTAGAAATAGCTCTAAGGTATGTGTGGCTCAGTTTTGAGAACATAAGTACTACCACAAAGCATTCTAGAGTTAGCAGAGTGAAGATAGTGGTGATACACGGTTGTTACAGTCTCAAAGTTACAGACGAATGCTCTGCATTTCTCCACACTTGAAGATATGTCCTTACAACTTAGAGGATAGCTAGATATAGATAAGAGGTATGCTATACTCAACTTTCAAAGGATACAAAGTACCATAGTGTTTTCCATGGTCAACTAAGTAAGAACAAGTCTTACATTGTTGTTTAAGGTTATCATAGGGAGGACAAAAAGCCACAGCATTTCACCACACTTTGATGTTTGGCTTTTCTATTTGAAATATAAGTTTAGATAGTAAGTATGTATGCTCTATTCAGGTTTCAAGTGTTGTGGAGTACCACAAGTATGTTTTTTGAAAGTTCTATGTTGAGATGGTATAACCCTCGTGTAAGGGATACTAGTATCATTGTGTGATTTCTTGTGCTAGGAAGAAGAAGTATAAATCAGAAAGAGAGGTATATGAGAAGGGTTTATAGGTCATATAGTGTTAGTGGCTTGATCCACATGATGATATCTCACTTCTTCGGTGCCACATAGGGTCTAGAATTAAGGCATGAAAGGATAAGTGTTTGCGGAGCTAACTTGGTGTGTTTGTGTATTGTGTCGTGTGTGTGGAAGTGTGCACCAACAAGAAAGATTGGAAGAAGGTAAAATGGGTCTAGTTGATCACTTTGTATGAACTACACAATGAGATTTAATTCCTACATTACCGTAGATGATTTGGGAGCTAACATGTTAGGCCAGTTACAGATACGTTTCATCAAAGCTGACAAAGGTGAAGTTTAGAATACTTGTAGAGTATGTAAATGAAAGATCAAGATTGTTGTAAGGTGAGAAGTATGTATTTAATATCTTAATGTGTGAATAAGATCATTTCAGTGGTAGTATGATGATGAAGTGTGGAAAAGATCAATTTAGTTAAGGTTAATCTAGAAGTGATGTTGCGGAGGTATTTGAGCAAGTTGTGATGTTGTTGTGATAGAGCAGAGTTACTTGAAGGAATTTTGATAGTGAAGAGATTGGTATAGAGATTGTGTAGAGGTAAACGGTCAAGTAGATAGTAGTATATAGTTTGTAGAGATCAGTAGATGCCTAAGTTGAAGTAGTTGTATAATTTTGAGAAGTACCAACATAATTAGTTGAAGTGTTTTGGTACAGAGGTCGGAGCCTCATCTTGTAAGTGTTGTATCACTTCAGGGAGTTGTTGCTTCCTTTTGGTTGGAGCCCATAAAACTTTGTATCAAGAATTTGGAGCTTCCTTTGGGCTGATGCATGTAAAGTTCTTTGTAAATCTCTTTTTATTTGTGAGGTTGGATTTGGATAGAAGATCCAAGTAGCTTGCTCACTGTGGTTTTTTCCATCTTGGGTTTCCATGTAAATATGGTGTCATGTGATTGTGTGCTCTTTTGTTTCTCATTGTTTAAATACTAACATTTGATTGAAAGTTTTTAGAAGGAAAGAATTTGATTAAGTATTGATTCACCCCCCCTCTCAGTACTTTTTTGTGTTCAACAATTGGTATCAGAGCAAGGTTCCTTGATACAGTCTAACAGCTGAGGTAGATCGTGGATTAGAACACATGGAAAATGAAGTTCTGGTTAATGATAAGAACCCTGTGCAGGATGATGAAGATATGACAATCATTGATGAAGAAGAATGTGAAGTTGATCTTGAAGGAGAACTAATTTCTTCTCTAGAAGATTTGGAAGCAACAAGGAAAGAAAATGGAAAATATAAGGCTAAGCTTAAAGAATAAGAAGTAATTGATAACATTAAAGTTCAAATTAAAGAAGGTAAAAGAGTTGTAGATTACCTAAATGCTAAGCTCAATGTCAAATCAGATGAATGCTCCAAACTTGAAGAAGAAATTGCCCTTTTGAGAAAGGAACTGGAGAAAGCAAAGAATCATGAAGACAAGAGTCTAAAACTTAAGAAAAGCACAAATATCCTTGATGAGATAATCAACAATCAAAGACCACTTAAGAATAAAGGTGGTCTTGGATTTGAGAGAGGTCAGAATTCAAAAATAGATATACCTGAAGGCATGTATGAAATGAAAAAGGAAGAATCCTTCACTAAAGCCTCTAAAAAGAATGAAAATGAGGAACAAGAGTTGCATGATGACTTCATAAAGGTTAGTAATCTTAAGAAGGGTTTTAGGGGTCCTCCTCCTAGACAAGCTGCTACTTCTAGGTTCTCTCAACCCTTTTATGGTTACTATTACTCTTGCAATAAGTTTGGTCATAAGGCTATTGATTGTAGAACTAAGGCAAGAAGAAATGATTACATGAGCAAGAATTAATTTTTTCTCCAAAGTATGATGCTATGATCTCTCATTCCTTTTATGGTTATTGTTACTCGTGCAATAAGTTCGTTCATAGGGTTGTTGATTGTAGAACTAAAACAAGGAGAAATGGTTATATGAGTGTAAACTCATTTTTGCCTCCAAAATATAATGTTGTGTGCTACAAGTGCAACAATTTGGGCATAAAGCAAGATTTTACAAAAGTGGTTTTGTGGAACCACATATTCATCATAGGAAGATAGAGGAAACCCTGATCAAGCAAAAGAAGGAAATGAAAAAGATATGGAGAAGGAAACCAGAACAAGATTATGAGAAGGAAGAACTTGTGCTTCTACCTCATGTAGAAGACTTCATAGTCGATTAAGAAAAGGCATAGAGTCACAGGGAGCTAACCATTGCATATTCCTTTTAAAACCCCCTAAATGAATGTTTCTCCTACAAATGGAAGCAAGGCACTCAAATGATTCGACATGAAGTTGACAGAAGAGGATGTTAATAAAGCAAGACAATTTTAATACCCTAAATTTTTGGAATGAAAACATGAAATGCAAAGGAATGTTGAATGAAATAAAGTCTATGTGAATCTATAGAACTCATTGACAACAAATAACCTAACAGGAAAAAGGTGCAATAAATGTGAAAAGTTAGGGAAAAATGAAAGTTACTTAAGCTCCATTCATTCAATCCAAATTCATTTGTATCCAAAGCAAGTTGAAATCTTGAGCAGAGAAGAGCAGAAGTAAAAACCCTAGCATTCAGTGTGTTTGGTGAAATTGAGAGAAAAAGAGCAGAAGGTGAAACCCTAGCTACAAAGCACAAAGGTATTTTCAGAACTATTATTTCATAAAACCCTAGTTACAGAATACAAAGGAGATAAGGATGGTGACACCACAGTTGGTTGATCTTTCTAAGAAGATGGGGCCAAAGTACAAGAAATATCTGTACAAGGCTATGAAAGTGGACAAGGACGGGGTATTTTCCAACGTTCCTACAGATGTCATGTATACTAAGGATGTAAGGATATACATCCAATCTCCGCTAAATGAAATTGATCATATGAAGATTGAGGAGATAAGAGCTGCCCTCTTGGATGATGATAGTTACAAACTAGAGTATACAAATGTTGCAGCTAAAAGATGTTGCAAGTATGTGCTAACCGGTGTTATCATTGATGTCAACATGCTTGTGTTGTCATTAGTGTCAACTGTGTCTTCTAATATTGTTGATTGTTGCTTGATTGTTACTTGATTGAGCTATCATGTTAAAGTGATTTGAAGTCCTTATAGAAGTGTCCATGATCTTGGTATATTGCTCTTTTTGCTAAGTTTCCAAGTGCTTTTGAGAAAATTTGCTCTCTAGAGAAAATAGTGTGTTGCAGAGTATTCTGGCTTGCAGGATATTGTTTGAGGTTTTGCTCCACATTTCTTTTGTGTTGAAGAATAGAGTGTGAGATTTGGATATGTTTTAGATAAATATTTGAAGATGCTAAATCTAGAATTTGGTGCTTTGGATCACTATGTTGTAGAAGTTATGTTCACCAGTTTGAAGATTGTAATTGATAGATTTTTTGGGTTGTGCAAGGGTGTTTGGGAGAAAGTATTTTGCTTCGCATTTCTCTACAGAATGGTTTTAGGTGTTACAGTTCTAGACATATGTTTATAAGTTCCTTAGCTATATTTATTCCAAAGGATTTGTGATGTGATGCTTTGGAAAGCAAGTTATTGCGTAGCAGAGTTCAACAGTATTGTTTGTGAGCAGACAGTGAACCTTCTTCAGGTGAAAGGTGTTTCGGATGACTTTGTTGATTCTCAAGTGACTTAAGGTTGTTCATGGATGTCTCCAAATTATGTTGAAGGCTTGTGCTTGGTCTACAAGTTATGGTTGTGTTCTTGGAAGTGTGTGCCTAAAGATCCTAGTGTTAACACTAGTTCTAGCCAACCTAGTTGTTTACACTCTTTGCGGATGTGTTTTGTGGATTATGAAAGTGTGTTGAAATGCATGAAGATGTATTTAGGTCTGAACTAAGCTATGGAATGTTCTTCTTTAATCCCTTGGATTCACAAGATTATTTAGGTCCAGACCTAATTTGAATTGTGTATGTTTTCTAACCTTGGAGACTATTCCAAAGGTTGTAGACGTTGAATGGCATAAGACAACTGAGAGGGGGGGTGAATCTGTTGTATAAAAAATTTAACTTCTATAAACCACAATCAATTTCTCAATCACTTAACTTATTTCCTTATTTTATTAATAGCAGTAAACATGAATAGCAGAATCAAAAACTTGAACACATCAACATCACATGCACATGAACACCAAAATTTTTACGTGGAAAACTTTAAATAGGGAAAAAACATGGTGAGTGTTAGCTCATAATATATTAAGTAGGAACAATACCAAATTACAATAAAGGCTCACTACCCAAAAGAAGTGCTCACTGCAAGAAGGCTTACTACCTAGAGAAGGAAAGAAAGAAGGGTAGCTCACTGCCAATTTGAACTACTTAGATTGCATCTACTCATGCATGGATGTAGCTCCAATGAATGCTCAAAATACTATCTCAAAACTCTTCAACTTGACTACTCTGTTTCACTTTTCTGCCTTTACATTAGACAAGAACTCAGAGCTTCTTCTACTCTTTTCACCTGCTCTGCACTTTCACATATTCTACACATATACTATCGCACTTCACTTCTCAAGCATTGAATTCAATCTCATATTTATATCCGCAACAAACAAAAACTTCATACTAGGTCAGCCAGATAAGGTGTACCATGTAGTCATACATTATATACTCTGTCGGCCAAATTCATTCTCCAAAATCTATAGAGGACCCAAACAATACTTGAAACACCTTCTCCCATGTCGGCCTCAACTATTTCACCACTTAGAATTAAGTTTCAAACACCAAAAATTACCACACAGACATCATATTGTCATGTCGGCCTTATCCACAGACTATTCATTAGATTAGTTCAACTGTCAAACAACATCTTCCTGTTGCAAGTATGAGGATAACTAGTGTTGTCATTGATGTCAACATACTCATATTGCATTAGTAAGAAGGATTGGATGAGCTGTGTGATGAGGATATTGAGGAAATTAATCTCAATCAGGAACAGTGAAGAATAGTGATGACAGTAAGGTAAAAGTCCAAGATAAGATGAATATCAGAGGATGCAGTTTAATGGGTTTTCAGATATGAGTCTTGAGATGATCCAATAAAGTTTTCAGAGGTCCACATAAGGATCTGAAGAATTTATGATTGATCTAGTGGAACCGGTGCCGGCAGATGTTCAGTGGTGACAGAGTATCACAGTTTGGTCCGGTGAGCTCTGGAATTGCATTATCTCATTCTGCGGATTGGAAGCAGTGTTGAAGAAGTCCATGTGAAGTGACAACTAGATTTGTTCATGGTTTGGAGGTCTAAAAGCACCTTTTTCATTATGACAGTGATGACAGACTGTGTTCTTGAAGTTCCGGATGAAGAACAGAAGAATTCCAGTAAGCTGATAAAGTGCGGATGTTCTTGATGACTCAGGAAATATTTTGGTGATCTTTGGATCGTACACAATTCTTATTAGCAGTCCGCATTGAAGTTAAAGTTTGCATTTGAAGAATAACCACAAATATTGGTGTTCTTCTTGAAACTGGCCGACCGGATGTATTACACGTCTTGCGAATGATCTTGTAGGTGTTTGCCGACTTAGATGATTATTCCTAAGTCAATGCCTTGTATAAATAAGGGATTGTGAATTCATTTTGAAGTGTGTCCTAGGGTGATGAGGGTGGTATAGTGAAGAGAAGTATGAAAGGCAGAGCAGGAGTTTTTGGGCTTAAATGGAACTAATCCAGGCATGGTAAAGATGTCAATCTCCAGTTCAATTTTGTGATACTTGATTACTTTGTAGACAGTATGTCTCTTGTAGGCAGTGTGCCTCTTGTGAGCAGTGTGCTCAGGCAGTGAGCCCTAATTGGCATGTGCCATCTATTTTTCTTATTCTTCTAACAGAGAATAATCCTTGGGTTAATCACCCTGTGGTTTTTCCCTTGACCAGGTTTTCCACGTCAAAATCTTGGTGTCTCATGTGTTGATGTGTATCTACTCTGATGTTTATGCTTTATGCTTTGATGAATGATAAATTGCTATGCTATTGAATAACAAAGTGGATTTAAGTGTTTGAATTAAAAGCAAGTTTAGGATAACTGATTCACCCCCCCTCTCAGTTATCAACAATTGGTATCAGAGCCAAGTTCCTCTAAAAAGAGCTTAACCACTTGAGGAGATCCAGGATGTCATCATACAAGAAGGATAGTCTGAATTTTGATGGAACCAACTTCTCTCTTTGCAAAGGTTGCATGAAATGTCACTTGGAGTGTATGGGAAAGGCATACTTGTCAATGGTCACAAAAGCCTATGTACCTCCACAGGGTGGTCCAACAACTCTAAATGAAATCACAGATGTTGAAAATAATCTGCGGACCAAAGAGGCTCTTCTAAGTGCTTTAACTAACTCAAAACTCTCAAATGTTATTGACCTACCAACTGCCTATGAGATATGGGTCAAATTGGAACTTCTACATGAAGGAGATGAGTATGTTAAGAGTGCAAGGTTGCAGAGTCTCAAAGGGAATTTGAAAGACTGAAAATGAGAGATAATGAAAATATTACTACCTTTATGCCAAGAGTAAATGAGCTGGTGTGTGGAATTAGGAATGCTGGTGGAGTCTTGGATGAAAATGAGATTGTTGGCAAAATTCTCAGATCCCTTCATGCTGTCTATAAAATCAAGGTTGCTGCCATTGATGAATTCAGAGCCCATACAACTGTCACAAGAGACCAATTGGCTGGCAAACTGGCTACATTTGAAATGACCAAGTTTGGAGATGATCCCCCCAAGACTGAATCTGCATTCAAAGCCAGTGCATCTGTGAAAGGCAAACAAAGATTTGATCCAGGAGAAAACTCTTCAAGGAAGCTGTCATGGTATGATCAAGCAAGAAGAGACATGGAAGAGGAAGAAGCAAAAACAGCTCAACTTGAAGCCCTCATTGCAAAAAGACTGCCAAGAGGATCCGGTAAGTATGAAGGAAAATTACCCTTTAAGTGCTTCAACTACAATAAGATTGGTCATTTTGCCTCAAGATGTCCGGAAAGATCTACAAGGTCAAATTCTAATAGACAGAGGTTCCAAAAGAATTGTTATTATGTTCATGAAGAAGATGATAATGAAGGAGTAACAGATGATGAATCAGAAATAGGAAACAAATCTAGAAATGAATGGGTATTTATTGCCATCAAGGAAGAAGATCCAATGTCCTATGAATCTGTCAATCATAAGGTTGTAGAAAGAGCTTTGGCTGCCCAAGTTGAAGAAAAGGATGATTGGGTTATTGACAGTGGATGCTCTCACCATATGACAGGTGACAAGAACAAGTTCTTAGATTTGGAAAGGTATGAAGGAGGAATGGTAAAGTTTGGTGATAATTCTGCTGGCAGAATCAGAGGTAGGGGAACTATTTCTTTTGATGGAAAGAACAAAACCGGTAATGTACTGTATGTTGAAGGATTGAAGCACAATCTTCTCAGTGTTGGACAGTTGGTGGACAAAGGTTATGATCTCCGGTTCAAGAATGGAAGATGCAGGATCTTTGAAAGTTCTAGAACTGAGATTGCATCCGGTACTCAAAAAAAAGGTAATATCTGAAGAGGACTTGTGTCTCAAATTACTACTTGAACCTCTTAGTTGAACCTATGCATTGAACCACTTCGTTGAACCTCTTGTTTGAACCTCTTTGTTGAACCTTTCTAGAGTTCATTTGGTAGGTTCAATGAATTTTAGTTCAACTGTTCCTTGGTTCATTGGTTTGAGGATATGCGATGTTGGCATCGCTGTGACGAAGTACTATCGGCAGGACCGTGTTGAAGACCATTGGCATCGGTGAGACAAGGGCCGTCGGAATAAGCATCGAAGGTTTGTCCGATGCTGAGTGTCACCCCGATGGAATCATTCAACCGTCGGCAAGACAAGGCCTATCGGCCAAACTTTGTGGAGTTACTCCGATAGGAGTAGTCACTCTGACGAAGGTTACGGGTTGGTCGTCGGTGAGACAAGGCCTATCGGCCAAGCTATGTGGAGTTACTCCGATAGGAGTAGTCACTCCGACGAAGGTTACGGGTTGGTCATCAGCGAGACAAGGCCTATCGGCCAAGCTATGTGGAGTTACTCCGACAGGAGTAGTCACTCCGACGAAGGTTATGGGTTGGTCGTCGGCGAGACAAGGCCTATCGGCCAAACTCTGTAGAGTTACTCCGACAGGAGTAGTCACTCCGATGGCGTATGTCTATCGGCAAGAGAATACCCGTCGGCATAGCCTAAAGGTGTTGGGCCGATGTACTGCAGTCATTCCGATGGAGGTATCGGTGAGACAGAGCACTGTCGGAGTGGGAGCTAATTCTTGTGCCGATAGTGAAAGTTATTCCGATGGTACCATTGGTGATCGGGGAGACTATGCTCATTGGTGGAGGGTGAAGTCTATGGGCCGATGGTAGTTGTTATGCCGATGGGCTTGGAGGCTTGGTATTGTTGGCAACAAAATTGCCGACAATAGCCTTTGGTTCGTTGGCATTTATAAACTGCAAAGTCCTTTGCGACTTGGTACATGTGGGACTAAACGCCTCACTAAAATGTGAACCGTTGCGACGGTTAGATGGCAGCGACGTATGAGGAATTTGTTCTATCAGTTAGAGCAGAAGTGTGTAACAACTTTTGTTCTTGCAGACTGGAAATAGAATGATAAGTCTACAGGTGTCGTTGGTATTATGATGATGAGACTTGAATAAAGGTTCGTTCTGTAAATGTACAGAGAAGTGAACTGTGTATGAGGTCGAGAATCAAACACCAGAGCAAGAAGCTGAGTTCTTTATTGTAACTGTATATCTTACTGTAATAAAGATTGTTTTCTTGTGGTGGTGGGTTTTTACCCGTAAGGCTTTTCCCACGTAATACTGTGTGTCTGTGTTCTAAATATTGTCTATTTGGTTTCTCTCATGTACTTATCTGTGTTATTTAGTTTTTAAAAGTGACTTGTCTGCATCGTCCCCTTGGAATTAACATTAGGGAAGCTGTCTTCAGCACCTGTGCTTTCCTTACAATATCTTTCATCTAGTTGGTACTAATAAAAGTTGTCTATTTGTTCAAGTTGATCAGAGTTAGCTATGGCATAGAAGGATGTGTCATGTAAATTTTGATAACATCATCAAGATAAGCAATACTCAGGCTGTAAGAGATCTTCCAAAATTGGTAAAACCTACAAATAGTTTGTGCAAAGAATGTCAGCTAGGTAAACAGAGCATAATCTCATTCAAAAGCAAGGATCAGTCCTCTACCAGATTATTGGAATTAGTTCATACTAATCTATGTGGTCTAACAAGAATCAAGAGTATGCAAGGTGATAGATACTTCATGTTACTGATTAATGATCATTCTCAGATGATGTGGGTTACCTTTCTGAAAGAGAAATCAGAAGCTTTTGAGAAGTTCAAAATCTTCAAGGCTATGGTAGAGAATCAAACCGGATTAAAACTGAAATGTCTGAGGTCTGATAGAGGTGGTGAATTCACATCCGGTGAGTTCATAGATTTTTGTGAGAAGCATGGCATAAAGAGACAGTTGTCTGCTCCTAGGACTCCACAGCAGAATGGAGTAGTAGAGAGAAAGAACTGGACCATCCAGGAAGCATCCAGGACAATGATGATGGAAGCAAATGTTCCCCAGATGTTTTGGAGAGAAGCTATCAGCACTACAGTCTACACTCTCAACCGAGTTCAAATCAGAAGCAATACCGGTAAGACTCCTTATGAACTTTGGTTTGGCATCACTCCTACTGTGAGATATTTCAGAGTATTTGGTAGCAAATGTTACATTAAAAGAGATGAATCTCTAGGAAAGTTTGATGCTAGAAGTGATGAAGGAATTTTCTTGGGTTACTCCACTCAAAGCAAAGCATACCGGTGTTACAATAAGAGACTGAGAAAGATGATAGAAAGTACGAATGTGAAGGTTGATGAAGGAATTGAGAAGCCCTCAAGGTTTTATGAATATGATGAAGATGATCAGAATGGTACACTAGTTCAAGGAGCTTAATCCTCTTCTAAAAGTCAGATTCAGACTAATCCAGTAAATCAGGAAGAAGAGATAGGTCTGAATGAGCCTGATCAAGAAACAAAAGTGCAAGAAACTCCCAAAGTTCCAAGGTATGTAAGACTGAACCACTCTAAAGATTAGATTATAGGTGACAAAAGAAAAGGTGTGCAAACTAGAAGGACAATCGCTCAAAATTTAGATGAATATTGTCTGATTTCAAAGATTGAACCTAAGACAATAAATGAAGCCTGCAATGATGAAAACTGGACCAAAGCAATGGAGGGAGAGTTGAAGTAAATTGAAAAAAATCACACTTGGGATCTTGTTCCTAGACGTAGAGACAAGAATGTGATTGGAACCAAATGGGTCTTCCGGAACAAACTTAATGAAGTTGGTGAAGTAATCAGAAACAAAGCCAGATTGGTCTGCAAAGGCTACTCTCAAATAGAAGGAACTGATTTTGAAGAAACCTTTGCTCTGGTGGCAAGAATTGAAGCAGTCAGACTATTTCTTGCATTTGCTGACTTCAAAGACTTCAAGGTATATCAGATGGATGTCAAGTCTGCCTTCCTAAATGGTGATTTGGAAGAAGAAGTATACATTGAGCAACTGGATGGATTTCAATTGTCTGATCATGGTGATATGGTCTGCAAGTTGAAGAAAGCACTGTATGGATTGAAGCAAGCCCCAAGAGCTTGGTATGAAAGATTGGATAAGCATCTTGTGCATATTGGTTTCAACAAAGGTACTACTGACAGTAACTTATATTTTAAAATTGATCATGAAAGCATCTTGATTGTTGAAGTATTTGTTGATGATATCATCTTTGGAGGAAAAGATAGCATGTGTAAAACTTTTGCAAATCAAATGAAAAGTGAGTTTGAGATGTCTATGCTTGGTGAAATGAATTCTTCTTGGGTCTGCAAATTACTCGAACAAAGAAAGGGATCTTCATTTCTCAAACCAAATATGTGAAAGAATTGTTGAGGAAATTTGGAATGGAAGATTCAAAGCCAATGAATACTCCCATGGCAACCGGATGCAAGTTGAGCAAAGATGATGACTCTCCTAAGGTAGATTAGACAATGTACATATCAATGATTGGTGGATTATTGTATCTCACACAAACTAGACCAGATATTATGCAAGTTGTTGGTCTTGTGGCTAGATTCCAGGCTGATCCCAGAGAATCTCATGTCATGGCAATCAAGAGAATTTTTAGATATCTAAAAGGGACAGTGGAGTATGGTTTGTGGTATCCCAGAGATCATGATTTCTCTCTTCATGCATACACAGATGTAGATTGGGCAGGAGATGTGGATGACCGGAAGAGTACCAGTGGTGGAGCATTCTTTTTGGGAAAGAGACTGGTTTCTTGGCTAAGAAAGAAACAAGATGCAATATCTCTATCTACAACTGAAGCAGAATACATTGCAGCAGCAAGTAGTTGCACTCAAGTTTTATGGATGAAGTAGATGCTAAGAGATATTAAAGTAGAGTATGAGAAGCCTATCACAATTTTCTATGATAATTCAAGTGCAGTAAATATTTCTAAGAATCCGGTGTTGCATTCTAAGACTAAGTATATATCTATCAAGTTTCACTTTCTGAGAGAGCAAGTGAACAAGGATGAATTTAGATTGGAATTTGTGCCCTCAAAGGATCATATTGCAGATATCTTTACTAAACCTCTTCCTAAGGAATTTTTTGAGTATCTCCAAGAAAAGTTAGGGGTTGTTTCCCCTCCGGTGATGAACTAGGATGCACTGATGTGCATCAGTCCGGTGGATATCACAGTCGTATCTTGTGATCTGGATTGGTGATGGGGAGCTGCTACTCAGGGGGAGCAGCTGGTATGATTCTGATGTGTTAAAATTGCAAGTATGAGCCCTTTGCCATTGATGTCAAAGGGGGAGAGAAGACATGTGAAAAACAAGTGGTTGATGATCAAAGGGGGAGCAGTAAAGAAAGAGAAGACATGTGAAGAGTTGCTGCTAATAGGGGGAGCTGTGATAGAAAGGAGAAGTTCTTGTCTTGATGGTTTTTCACATCATATGTTGCCATCAATGACAAAGGGGGAGATTGTTGCAAGTATGAGGATAACCAGTGTTGTCATTGATGTCAACATACTCATATTGCATTAGTAAGAAGGATTGGATGAGCTATGTGCTGAGGATATTGAGGAAATTAATCTCAATCAGGAACAGTGATGACAGTAAGGTAAAAGTCCAAGATAAGATGAATATCATAGGATGCGATTTAATGGGTTTTCAGATATGAGTCTTGAGATGATCCAGTAAAGTTTTCAGAGGTCCACATAATGATCTGAAGAAGTTATGATTGATCTAGTAGAACCGGTGCCGACAAATGTTCAGTGGTGACAAAGTATCACAGTTTGGTCCGGTGAGCTCCGGAATTGCATTATCTCATTATGCAGATTGGAAGTAGTGTTGAAGAAGTCCATGTGAAGTGACAACTAGATTTGTTCATGGTTTGGAGGTCCAGAAGCACCTTTTTCATTATGACAGTGATGACAGACTGTGTTCTTGAAGTTTCGGATGAAGAACAGAATAATTCCAGTAAGCTGATAAAGTGCAGATGTTCTTGATGACTCAGGAAAGATTTTGGTGATCTTTGGATCGTACACAATTCTTATTAGCAGTCTGCATTGAAGTTAGAGTTTGCATTTGAAGAATAACCATGGATATTGGTGTTCTTCTATAAACTAGCCGACCAGATGTATTACACATCTTGCAAATGATCTTGTAGGTGTTTTCTGACTTAGATGATTATTCCTAAGTCGATGCCTTGTATAAATAAGGGATTGTGAATTCATTTTGAAGTGTGTCCTATGGTGATGAGGGTGGTATAGCGAAGTGAAGTGCGAAAGGTAGAGCAGGAGTTTTTGGGCTTAAATGGAACTGATCTAGGCATGGTAAAGATGTCAATCTCCAGTTCAAGTTTGTGATACTTGATTACTTTGTAGACAGTGTGTCTCTTATAGGCAGTGTGCCTCTTGTGAGCAGTGTGCTCAGGCAGTGAGCCCTAATTGGCATGTGCCATCTATTTTTCTTATTCTTCTAACAGAGAATAATCCTTGGGTTACTTACCCCGTGGTTTTTCCCTTGACCAGGTTTTCCACATCAAAATCTTGGTGTCTCATGTGTTGATGTGTATCTGCTCTGATGTTTATGCTTTATGCTTTCATGAATGATAAATTGCTATGCTATTGAATAACAAAGTGGATTTAAGTGTTTGAATTAAAAGCAAGTTTAGGATAACTGATTCACCCCCGCTCTCAGTTATCAACACTTCCACTACGGACCACAAGACTTGCGAATATCCATAATAGAGACTCTTCACATGTCATAGATCACACCTGCAAAACTGTGGAGAAAAATATTCTTCTATGGTAGAATGTGGACCACTGGAACACATGCCCTTTCATAGTCAAATTGTACCATATCAAGTAGTGATACTTGGATATTCCTAAATAACTCTCTGGTGGAGCTAAGAACTTCCAACTTTGGATTTGGATACTTCAAACAAGTGTTTTCAACACCTCGACTCCACATAGAAAGATATGTAATAGCAGAGGAATGTGGACCAAAATAGTTGAGTGTTCTATTATAATTTTCTCTTCTCACTGCACTGCCAGACTTAGACTTCTTGAGAATGAACTTCCGGTAGTCATCAAAGACTGAAATCTTGGACAATTGATCATCTGAGGATTGTGAACAACATACTTGATCCGCATGATATGATCTTCTACTGCAGACCAATGTCATCCATTATACTGTTTCTCTATCGCTATCTCCTATATAATGCTAACACTTAGCCAAAATAGCTAAGTTTTCTTCTCCGGATCAAAACACTGTTCCAATCTTGTTCCTTTGCTTGTTTCCATCAATGACAACATCTTCAGACATCATACACAAGTTTCCAATAGTAGAATGTGTTACGGACCTTGATGTATGTTCCAAGGTTGATGATTGATATAAATAAGTGTAAAGGAATCATGTGTAAGGGGTGAAGATGTGAAGATGAAGATGTGTGTGTTGTGAGGTAGCGAAGGTAATATGTGTTGTGCTTCATTGGAAGTGAAATTAGCAATGTGGTAGATGCTATCATATCAGTTCATGGTAGTGAGCCACCTCTTTTGGTAGTGAGCCACCTCTCTTGGTAGTGAGCCACCTCTCTTGGTAGTAAGCCTATTGTGGTGAGCATTTTTTAAATTTGGTATTGATACTACTATATATTGTGAGATAATCCTCCTTGTGGTTTCTCCCTTTTAGGGTTTTCCACGTAAAAATATGGTGTTCTCTTATGCATGGTGTTGATGTGATTAAGTTTCTATTATTTGTTTTTCATGTTTAATTTCATAACAGAATTAGGGTTTAAGTGAATTGATGTGGATGTGATTATGTTTGTGAAGGCTTAATGTTTTTTATACAACTTATTCACCCCCCCTCTCAGTTGTCTTGTGCATTCAACAATTGGTATCAGAGTGAGGTTCCTTAGAAGAAAGCCTAACAACTTAAGGTAGATCTAGGATGATGCACAAGAAGGATGTGTCTTTGCTTGTTTTATGAAAATGAGAATAGTAATCTATCTGATCTTTCTTGGATATGTTGTCTGGAACTCAATTGTAACTACACTCAAGATTGACAAACCTAAGAAGATTGTGGAAGTAGATCAAAAGATTGCTGATAATATGGAAGCTAACTTTGGGAAAAGGATAAAATTAGATACTGATATGCACAATATAAGTTGTCTCTCAAGTGTTTTAGGTGCGGGGAGATTGGTCATTATGCATCAAGATGTCCAAAGGGAATTTTGAGAAGTAAGAAAAAAAAAGTAGAATGTTGAAGAAAATCTACTATGATGTTGAAGACAATGAAGATAATAACTGCTTGCTCACTAACTCAAAGGATGACATTTGTGGTGCTAACCTTGAAGGATGTATGAAAGAAAATGATCTAGAGGTAAGTCCTGATAGTGAAGATACTTTTCAAGAAAATAATTACTGGGTTATTGACAGTAGTTGCTCAAATCATATGACCAGTGATAGAAGCAATTTTATCAATTTTGAGAAATGTGATGGAGGATTAGTTATATTTGGAGATAATTGTACTGCTAAGATATGTGGAAGAGGCTCAATCAGTCTCGATGGAAAACATCATACTGATGAAGTTCTTTATGTTAAAAGTTTAAGGCAAAATCTCTTGAGTGTTGGATAGTTGTGTAGCAAAGGATACAGTCTTATATTTTAGGACGATGGTTTTAAGATTAGAGAGAAGTCTAGAATTGTGATGGCTACTGGAAAGAGGACAGAAGGAAACCTTTACCATCTTAGAGAAGGTGAGAGCTATTGCTCTATGACTTAGATTAGTGAGATTTGGCTCTGGCATAGACGATTGTGTGACATCAATCTTGATAATCTGGTAAGGATAAGTTCTACTCAAGCTGTGAAAGATCTACTAGAGATTGCTAAACCTAACAGTATCATCTACAAGGAGTGTCAAAGTGGAATGCAAGCAAGAGGAAGTTTAAAAGATGAAGAAAAATCTTCTACCAGATTGTTGGAGTTGGTTCATACAAACCTTTGTGGTCCTACAAGAGTAAGGAGCTTCCATGATGATAGGTACTTTATGTTATTCATTGATGATTTTTCTAGAATGACTTGGGTCACTTTCCTCAGAGAAATATCAGAAGCCCTAGACAAGTTCAAGGCATTTAAAGCAATGATTGAGAATGAAATGGATATGAAGATTAAATGTTTGAAGTCTGACAGAGGAGGAGAGTTTACTTCTAATGAGTTTAATGTGTTCTATGAGAATTGCAGGATAAATAGGTTGTTATCTACTCTTAGAACTCCATAGAAGAATGGAGTGGTTGAAATAAAAAATAGGACTATTCAAGAAGCTGTAAGGACAATGATAAAGGAAGCAAATTTACCAAAAGTATTTTGGAGAGAAGCAATTCATAATGTTGTCTACATACAAAACAGAGTACAGGTGAAAGCAAATGATACAAGGACTCCCTATGAGCTATGGTATGGAAGGACTCCTACTACTAAATATTTCAAAATTTTCCTCCCAAAAGAAGGTGAGAGGTTCTACCATCTAAAAACCCTCTATTCTGAATTGATAAAAAATTTCTCAGTCGATAATGATCCTAAAATTAAGACACATTTAAATAAGGGAGAAGTCAAAGGGATAGTTAGGACCACCCTTTCTCAGCCATGGCAATCCTTAACCATGTGGCTAATGAAGTACTTCACCTGTGATGGACAATTTTCCCTAGAATTAGGGCCCATCATGAAAATGTTGATTTTCCTGAGACATGGCCATGCACATCCTGAGTACAACATAAATTTGCCATATTTCCTATATTCTACTGTCATAGCCTCAGTAGACAAATATCGGCAGGGGAAGGGTCCCATGAAGCATCATGGTCTCATACGATTAATTGTAAAACACCATTTTATCTCTAAAAGAGGAGGAGAGGCCTTATGGCAGACATTCCTTGATAACACACATAGGCCTAAGAAAAGGGAAAGAAAAAAAAAAAGAAGAGGCACCTTCCTCCACTCAAGAGACAGAAGAAGAGAGACTAGCTCCATCTACCTCTTCCCTAGCTACTGAAAAGAGGAAAAAGGGGAAGGAGATTCTGGCAGAATCATCTACTACACCTGAGTAGGTAGAATCCACACATGAAGAACAACCCCATAGAACACCTCACACAGCAAAAAGGAAGTTAACCTTGGCTAAGGAATCTACCCCAACAAGAAAAATGAGGGGTGCTATCACTATGGAGGAAAAAGTAGCAGAGGGGTCTGCCAAAACTCCAAAGCCTCAAAAACACAAGAAGAAGGTGAGTGAGAAAGAAGTAGCAAAGGAGTCTCTAGAAACTCCTAAATCGTACAAACTCGAAAAGAAGGAATCTACCAGTACTGACACTCCTCCCCTATTGAGAAGAAGCAGAAGGGGGAAGGTAACTGAGAAGAGCACTTCGGGGTTGATTGTTCCTCAAACTACCCCAGCTCTGGAGGTGACACATCGTGAGCCCCAAACCATCTCTTTATATTCATAAGAGGTTGCACCAACGCCAGAGTCAACCCAAAATAGATGCTCCGAGAAGTAAGAGGAAGAGGCAACCCACTCAAGAAGAAAGGGACATTGCACTCCTAGTTGAGGCTCTTGTTGGTTTTAGAACCTCCATGACCCCTCCTCAGGAGTAGGTTGGGCCATCACACACCATAAGGTCTGTAGTAGACAAAGACACAGAAGAACAGCAAGAGGCATAGATAGAGAGGGCTAAAGAACAAGAAGAATAGGATGATTTTAGAGAATAGGAGAACATTGGGGTCCCAGATGTAGATATGGCAGAGGGATTAGAGATAGGAAGTGACTCCCATCCCCCTAACTAAGAGGGCATTGAAATACCAATGGAGTAGCAATTGATGGAAGAGATTGACAATCGAAAAAGATTGTTGTGAGGAAAATAGTTGATCATCATAGACCTTAAAAGGGTCATTCATGAGAAGGAATCAGTTAAAGACCAATAGATCAGTGACCTGAAGAAGCAAGTGGAGGAAAAAGAAAAGGTCATTGAGACAAAAGAGGTTGAGATTAAGAAGGATGCAAAGATAACACAGAAGGATGTTCACACTTTTGATGTTATCAAGGCTAGGGATAACAACATCATCTTAATCTTAGCCATGATTGAAAAATTGTAGATTCAGGATTGGGAATTAACAAAGGCCAATAATAAAATTGATGATTAGGTAGAGCTAATTCAAGAATTGGTTGTTCCATCTTCTACTAAAGAACAGGGCACACAAACATATGTCTCTTTGAGGACTTTTCACTTGGACATCCCTAGAGCCCAGTTTAATTGGGAAAGAAGGTGCGGGAAGTTGGAAGGAACAACTATTATGGTGCAGCTACAGAGGGTAGTCACTATCATGACTAAAAAGTGAAGACCCTAGAAGAAAAAGTCATGACAGTGGCCACTCTCTCATCAGAAATCCTTTCTTGTAGACCCCCTAATGGCAACTATGCAATGTTCCTACAAGAACAGGTCCCCCAAAGGAAACTTTCATTAGTTCTCTCTGACTTGACTGAAAATATACAGGATGGGAATGACTTCCTCAGGATATATCTGTGGAGTACAGATGAAGAAAATAATTTCTTGTGTGAACTATATTTGCATAACTTCTTCATTGAAGAAAATGCATTCTTCATCAACCTTTTTGTAGGGGATTTCCAACTGAGAGAATTTATGTCATTAATGAAGAATCATCAGATATGGAATGAGAGTATGGAGGCTTACACAAAGAAGGCAATAGGCACTAGCTTGTTCCTCAGGAGAGAATGCCCAAATCCAATGGCCTTTGAAATTCATTTCAGGGTAGCAGTCTATGCTCCAAAAGCAAAAATTCGTCCATTGTACAAGCACCACCTACAAGATTGTGTCATTGAGTTTGGGTTATTCATGCATATCTCATCTTATCAAATTATAGAAATTTGTAAGAGATGAAATACCCTTACCCAAGATCAGAAAATGAGAGACATAGTATCCCCAGTCAACCTTAATTAGTTTATGAGAAAGGCAAGGGTTATATCAAAATTGATGGATAAATATAAGCAAGAGTGGATAGGGGATGATTCAGGCCACCCCTAATCATTGAGCCCTTGCCTATGTGGGATGAACAAATGGAAGATACTAAATTCCAAGAATGGGTGAAGCAAGTTAATCAATTTAGGGGGAATGGCAATACAAACTTCACAACTTGGACAATCTATGAAAAGGAGTACAACCTCACAAATAGGTTGTACAAGCTCAACAAATCTAGGTTGTGAGCAGTGTAGGAGGACTTATAAACCCTTAAGGTTGGGGGAAATGATGAGTGTTAGGTAGGACTCATCTAAACATGCCTTTTATTCCCTTTTTCTCATCTTTATACACTGCATGTCCTGGTAATTGCACTATAGGAACTGTGAAGTCTTGTTTTAATTGCGCTAATAAGAGATGAAATGCTAAAGATTATTGTTATGATGAGAAGATCTATGTTGAAATAAAACTAACAAAATTCTGTAGAATTATCTCTTTTTGGTTTCACATGTATCCATCACTCAGGTGGAAGACAATTTTGAGGAACTCCAGAGATGATCCTAATTATCTTCGAAGCTGAGCAGGAACGACACCACATAGCACTCCAATGATTTCCAACCTTGTTGGAGGATCTCTGAAGTTGATGCAGAAATACAGAGAAGATGGATGATCATGAAGACTTCCAAAGTTGTATCCTACCAAGTTTTGAAAGTGTCTCCAGAGCTACTAGCAACTACATAAAGCCTCTGGAGCTGCACAAGATCTTCGGAGCTGAATAGAGTCTCTAACGCCACTAATTACCAAAATCTCTGAAGCTTTTGAGAAGCTACAAGGTCCACATATCAAGGCTTGAGTGTCCCATAAGATAACTCCAATGGTCCATAGGGACATAATGCACTTTTATTTTTTTGCATGAGATTAGAGGATTTCACATTGTTTGCTATTTTGGGAAATTAAGTTTCTTTTTATCAAGACCTCGTGGCCTGTTATTGTTATAAGTCAAACTCCAAATTTAGTGATACCTTCAATGTCACTTAAGTCCTTTTTAAGATTTGCATGATTAAACTTTTGATAGACAGTTGCATGTTTTAGTTTTAAGAATAAGAGATATGTTATATCTCATGTTGAACTGACAGGAAAGTTAGTTAACTCCTAAAATATTATGTCACTCAGACTAATATATATGGATGTGGACAACAAAATAAGATTATTAGATTTTTAGAAGATGTTTATGTAATTTCATTTTTCAACAGAGATGTATATTTTTTACTACAATATACTTCATATAGACTTGATTAAAGGAAGCAGTGTTGTTATACTTTTGCTCTGAGTTCTTTGTTTAGCCTTCAGTTCTAAAGGTGTGGAGCAAGGGCCCACTCCCACCAGCATATTGGAGGCTAGCATTTTCTGCTTTATTATGTTATTGTAGTTTCATTAAGTATAGTTTTCCTATTTTCATGAGATAGATTAATTGTTGTTAAAAGCAATCTTGTTTCTATTTAATGAGTTTTTAAGATTTTATGTGAATTAGGTAGATCATTTTAGCAGATTATTGTTTCAATTCTTAGATCACGTTTTTCCTTTCATGCAAGTAATTAGAAGCATTAGTTTAATTAATTAAGGAAGTTCAATTTAGTAGATTAGTTAAGGACTATTGATTATCAGGTTTCTATTGCAAACAACCATGCACATAGCCTTGGATTTGATACAAAATATGATTAAATGCCACGGTACAATGACCATTGTTAGGATTTAGGGTTAGAGTTACAATCACAGTTAGAATTTGTTGTTATATGGAGTCTAATCATACTCGGAGGTTAAATTTTCCCCACTTTTATCAGCGTGGTTTCCCTCCAAATTATTTAACGGGGGTTTGGGGGCAGCGCCCCCAAGACGGGGTCAAGGGGCAATGCCCCCAAAACCTCAAATGACTTTTATTATTTTATAAAGGTGTCGGGAGTTATTTTCTATTGACCGACATAAAAAAAACCCTATTTTGTAACCGACATAAGTCTTGATAAAAATGGCTAAGGGTTAGGGTTTCTATTGATATTTTATTGTAGCATTTGCAGTGGTATTAAGTTGCAACGATTGTTGGTTGTAATCGGTTTGATTTTCTAGATAATAATATTGGACTCTCTATTGCTGGATGTAGCCCGAGTTTGGGTGAACCACATTAAAAATTGTCTCTCCCTGTTATTATTTCTATGTATTTTTCATTCCTCTGTTTCATCTTTATTTACATTTAATTGATATCTTCTGCATGTAATTCTTAACAGAATTAGGGTTACGATTCTGGTGTAAATTAGTGTTAGAATTAGGGTTAAAACTACTATTAGAATCAGGGTTGGGGTTAGAATTAGGGTTAGTATTGGCTTGAATGTTAGGGTTAGGGTTGGGGTTAGGGTTCAGGTTAGAATTAGGATTACAGTTATTATTGCAATTAGGTCTGGAATTAGGGTTACAACTATGGTTAGAATTAGGATTGGTGTTAGGGTTAGAATTAGGGATAGAATTAGATTTTCCCATTCTTTCACCCCACTTCTGAAATCCCCATTTTTTACTTCCCTGTCCCTCAGAAAGTATCCAAAACCTAGTCAAACCCCAATTACCCATCAGAGTTTTTGCCAAATCCAAATTTTCCTTTACTAAAAAAGTTTCCTTTTTTGTTTTTCTGCCCGATTCCAAAAAAAATAAAATAAAATAAATAAAATTCTCCTGGCTATGGTTGTCACCCGCACAGGAGAAAAAAACATGGAGGATGAACTTGCAGTCCTCAAGACCAAACTCCAAGATCTGGATGAAAAAGTTCTCGGCCTCAATCTTCAGCATTTAGCCATGAACAATATACGGTAGTCAGAGTCTTCTGCAGACACTGGGTTCTCTTCTTCCGGCAATTTTTGTGGGCCGAAGCTTGATTTTCCTCACTTCAATGGTGATGATCCGACTAGATGGATATACTGGGCAAAACAATATTTTAGTTTGCATAATACTTTTGATGTGAACAAAGTCCCACTTGCATCCTTTCATTTGGAACATGAAGCCCTTCAATGGTTTTGTTGGTACATCAAGGCTCATGAAGATCCCAAATGGACAGATTTTTGCAAACTCATTTTGCAACGATTTGGCCCTAGTTCTTTTGATGACTTCACAGGAGCACTCACTAAACTTCACCAAACAGGCACTGTGAGAGAATATCAGACAGAAGTTAAAAAACTAGCCAATCACCCAGAGGGATTGTCTAATGAATTCTTCAGGAGTTGTTTTATCAGTAGTCTGAAGGATGCAATCCGATCTGAGGTTAAAATGTTCCATCCTAGCACAATGATGGAAGCCCTAGGGTTGGCTAAGTTGGCGGAGGACAAGATCACAGCTCAACAGCGCTCCAAATCCAATTTTGTTCCATTCAGAAATATGGTTTCCCAAAGACCTCCAATCACGCCAACTCCTAGAACAACTCCTATCAAGCATTTGTCTGAAACAGAGATGTGGGCACATAGAGAAAAAGGGCTTTGTTATAATTGTGATGAGAAATTCACTCGGGTACATAGATGTGTTGAGCAAAATCTCTATCTCTTGGATGTGGATTCTCCACCTGCAACTGAAGTTTATGAAGATGCTCAGGATATAATAGATGATCAGGTTGAAATTCAGCAGCCACCTATTGACCCTACTTCTCAGGAAGACCACCCAGAGATCTCTCTCCATGCTTTAGCAGGAGTCACCACCCCACAAACCATGCGGGTCAAGGGTTACTTCAAGAAGCTCCCTCTTACAATACTCATTGATTCTGGTAGCACTCATAACTTCATTGACCCTTGGATCGCCAAACAGGTTGATTGTTTTGTCCATCCTTGCTCCAAATTTGAAGTCATGATTGCCAATGGGGGCACATTACCTTGCAAAGGGAAGTGTCGCAATGTACATATCTCTATTGGATATTATAAACTACGCTCTAACATGTTTGCCTTGCCCTTAGGCAGATGTGATGTGGTTTTGGGTGCTCAATGGTTATGCACACTTGGACCCATCTTATGGGATTTTGCTCAACTTTGGATGTAGTTTTCAGACAATGGGCAAAAACACACTGAAGGGCTTACAACTAGGATCTCTCAGCATCATAAGTTTACATCACATGGAAAAGCTTCTTAAGAAGAATTCACATGGTGTCATCGCTCAGCTCCATTCCATTCAGATGCAACCATCAACAGTCTCCACTACTCCTTCAGACCTACAATGAATTTTAGATAGGTATGCATGTGTCTTTGCCAAACCAGTGGGATTGCCACCTTCACAACTAGAAGACCACCATATTCAGCTCCTTCCTGGAAGCATTCCTCCCAACCTACCACTATCCATTTCACCAAAAGACAGAGATTAAGATGCTTGTTCGAGACTTACTAAAGAAAGGTATTATTCACCCTAGTACCAGTTCCTTTTCTTCACTAGTTGTTCTTGTCTGGAAAAAAGATGGGTCATGACGCCTCTACATTGACTTCCGAGCACTTAATCACATCACAATCAAGGATAAGTTTTTGATTCCTATTGTTGATGAGCTTCATGGTGCTCATTTTTTCTCCAAGTTGGATCTTCATTCTGGGTATCACCAAATTCGGGTTCATGAGGATGATATCCCTAAAATGTATTTCTGCATGCATGATGGCCACTAAGTTTTTGGTCATGCCCTTTGGTCTCACTAATGCTCCTTCAACATTCCAAGCATTGATGAATAAAATATTTTGGCCCTACCTGTGGAAATTCATTCTGGTCTTCTTTGATGATATCCTCATCTATAGTAAAACATGGGTTGAGCATCTCCAACATCTAGATCTCATACTGTAACTTCTCTCTAATCATCATCTCTATGCAAAACAGTCTAAATGTGTTTTTGGCTAGGAAGAAGTGGAGTATCTCGGGCATATTGTTTCATCCCAAGGGGTTCGAGTGGATCCTGCAAAAATAGATGCCACAAAATATTGGCCGCATCCTCAGACACTCAAGAGCCTCTGTGGTTTTTGGGACTAACTGGCTACTATTGCAAGTTTGTTAAGGATTACGAGAAGATTATGGCTCCATTAACAGCTATGTTGAAAAAGGATGCTTTTACATGGACACATGCTGCTGAGTGTGCATTTGAAAACCTGAAACAAGCTATGTGTACTACACCTATTCTAGCTATGCCAGATTTTTCCAAGACCTTCACTATTAAGAGTGATGCTTGCGGCAATGGACTTGGTGCTATTCTCCTTCAAGATGAACATCCCATTGTGTTCACCAACAAAGCCCTTTCTGGTAAGAATTTAGTACTCTCTACATATGAGAAGGAAATGATGGCTATTTTGCATGCAGTACAAAAGTGGTGGCCATACCTACTAGGGAATCATTTTTGCATCAAGATTGATCACCAGAGTCTAAATATTTCCTAGAACAACGGGTCTCCTCTCCAACACAACAAAAATGGGTTAGCAAACTCATGGGTTATGACTATGAGATCACTTACAAGAAGAGTAAGGACAATATTGTGGTGAATGCTCTTTCTCGCACATTTGATGACCAAGCTTCTCTTTCAGCTATTTCTATGCATGTTCCAAATTGGTTGGAATCTATCCAGTAGGGCTATGTCAATGACTCTTCATTATCTCAAAGCATCTAATAGTTGGCCAATAACCCTTCTGTTGTACTGCATTACTCTTGGGATGGTACTTCTCTGAGATACAAGGGTCACCTAGTGCTTCCCCAGAGCACAGATCTTCAACAGGCTGTCTTCTATGAACTCCATGCTTCTCCATCGACAAGGCACTCTGGGTTCCTCAAAACTTATGAGCGGGCATGGTGTAACTTCTTTTGGAAGGGAATGAAATGGGCAATTCAACAGATGGTGGTTGAATGTGATACCTGCCAATGCAACAAGGGTGAAACGACTGTCCTTCCTGGATTTCTCAAACCCTTGCCCATCCCTACACGGATTTGGAAAAATATTTCTATGGATTTCATTGAGGGGCTCCCTAAATCTAGAGGGAAGACAGTGATCTTGGTTGTGGTTGATTGCCTCTCCAAATATAGTCATTTTTGTGCCCTCAACCATCCCTATACCATCTCCTCAGTCACATAAATTTTCATGGACCAAATCTTCTGTCTTCATGGCATCCCTTCTTCCATTGTCTCAGATCGTGATGCAACTTTCACCCGTCATTTTTGGATAGAACTATTTCAACACACAGGCACCAAACTGAAGATGAGTCTGGGGTATCATCCACAAATAGATGGTCAGACTGAAATTATCAACAAATGTTTGGAAACTTATCTTCGTTGCTTCACCTCAGAACAATAGCATCAGTGGGCAAAGTGGCTCCCTCTCGCTGAATGGTGGTACAATACCTCCTACCACACTACATCTAAATGACTCCATATGAAGCAGTCTATGATTAGGCACTGCCAGTGCTCCTTCCATACACCCCCAGTAGTTCACCAGTTTAGGCAGTCGACACGATTCTCTGAACCCGAGATCAGATTCTTCGCATCTTGCAGGACAATCTTCACATGGCAAGAAATTGAATGAAACAACAAGCCAATCAACACCTTTCTAAGCGCACTTTTCAAGTAGGTGATATGGTTTTTCTTCATCTACAGCCATACAAGCAATCATCCTTGAAACTCAAAGAGCGTCATAAGCTAGCTCCAAAGTTCTATGGGCCATATAAGGTTCTTCAGAAGATTGGGTCAGTTACTTATAAATTGGAGCTTCCTCCTTCTTCCTGTGTTCATCCAGTATTTCATGTCTCTTATCTAAAGAAAGTTCTTGGAACCAACATCAGAGCACAAACTATTTTACTAGAACTGGATAATGAAGGATCCATCATTTTGGAGCTGGAGGTAATCCTCGACAGGCGCACTCATCATCTTCACTCTCGATCCATCACAGAGGTATTAATTCAGTGGCACAGAATGCAACCAAAGGATGCTACATGGGAACCACTCCTTCAGTTTCAACAACAATTTCCACATCTTAAGCCTTGAGGACAAAGCTTTTCTAAGAGGGAGGGGATGTTAGGAACTTGTGTTTAACCCTTCTCTTTACTTTGTTAGTATATTGTTGTTGGATGCATATGCTTTGTAAGTCATCCCATGAGTATATTGTATTATCCCACATTCATGGAAAGTAATAGTTGTTTGGATTAGACTTAGTATATAAGTACATGTTGAAGCCAATGAAGGCATCCATGAATTTATTGTATTGAGATTGCTCAAAGGAGGTTGCCCCCTCGAAGTAGCCTGCGATCAATAAATTCCTTTTGTGTTTCTGCTATTTATGTTATTTCATGCATTTTTCATTATATTGTTGCAGGAGGTTCCTCTCATTAGAGTTAGTGTTAGTATTGGCATGAATCTTAGGGTTGGGTTAGAATTATGTTTTGGTTAGAATCAAGATTGGAATTATACTTAGAATTATGGTTAGTATTAGGGATATAATTAGCGTTAGGGTTACAGTTAAATTTAGGGATATGATTAGATTTATGGTTATAATTACGATTAACGATAAAAATAGGGTTAGGATTAAGGATAAAATTAAGATTATCAATACAATTATAGTTAGAGATAGAATTAGGGTTTGGGTTAGAATTAGGGTTAAGTAGATCTGGGGGTAGAATTAGGGTTAGGGGTATAATTAGGGTTAGGGTTAGAATTAGGGTTATTGTTAGGGTTAGAATTATAGTTATAATTAGGGTTATAACCTTGACCTTAACTATATTCGTAAAGAAAACCCTAATTCTAATCTAACCTTGGTTCTAACCCTAACCCAAACCCTAATTGTAATTATAACCCTCAGTCTAACCTTAATTCTAATTCTAACCATAATCATATGATTACACTTAGCATTGATTTATAAGCCTAACCTTATATCTAACTAATCCTAAACCAATCCCTAAACAAAACCACAATTCTAAATCTAACCTTCATTAGAACCTTAAAAAATAATATATAATTATAATTATTATATATATTATATAATATAATATATAAATATAATTATTATATAATATATTATAATAATATATCTAACCTATATTATAATATTATATATAATTAATATATAATATATTATAATAATAAATCTAACCTATATTATAATATTATATTATATGATTATAATAATTATTCAGATATATAATATAGTTAGAATTAGGCTTGTTGCTCTGGATGCTACTAGCATACCTACATTTAAAAAATATATCTAAAGTACGCCGAGAGATATCCTTCTTGAGGCACCTATTTTTAATCAATAATCCTAACATTAGGTGCCTCGAGAAGGATATCTCTCGGCATACTTTAGATATATTTTTTAAACATAGGTATACTAGTTTTACATAATTAAATTATTTCTTTCTTGTGCAAGGTGTACAACACCCTTTTCCTAACATTATATGTTTTTATTGTTTTTGATCAAGTTATAATAATAATTTGTTTAAATTACATTTGATTATAGTATAAGAAATTATAAAATGTTTAAATTAATGATGGCACAAGATCAGAAGATCTCATGCACAATGACACGACTTCCAACAACACAGACACATTGCTCAAAATCTTTAAATGATTGTCAAATTAATCACAGATCAAAACCCAACTTGCAGAAATAATTATATAACCAGGTGCATAAATGATAGGAACTTCAATTCCAAAATGATAGGAAATTAACTAAGTTTCAGCACAGACTCAATATTCTGAATTAGAAATCAATCACAAAGCTTAATGCAAGAAATATGACAGGAGATACGAAACAAGAATCACCGAAAGTAATGGAAGAGAGATTTCTTTATTATTAGATATTATTGTCATTACAGAAATCAACTGGCTGCCCCACACCATCGGCCTCTCTTATACAAAGAATCAAGGAACCATGAACCAAAATCTAAATCTTTGTCTAATACTTTTGACCCTCTCAAAATTGTCATTCCTCTTCCTTTAATACCAGCCTCCTCTATTTCACAATGATTGGCCTTCTTCCCAGACCGTCAACCCCTTTCACTCAACCTCCTCTGATCAATAGACAATCGGCTTTTTCTTCTCAAGCCATCGACCTCTATGCTTCCCTTCAGCTCCGTTCCTTTCCGATCGGCCTTTTTTTCTTCCCTCTGGCCGCTCTCTCCCCTCTAATTTCCCCCCCTTATTTCTACATTCACATCCACTTTTATATTATTATCGTCCATTTTGTTCTTTGTTGCAAACACACAAAGAGGATTGTTACTATCGCTGCCATTGCAGGGAATAACTACCACGGACCCCCAACTATCCTTTACCACGTCGCCACCATCAAGACCGTCCACCACCTCCACGATCTACCGAGGATTCCAGAAATGGAATCGTAGAAGAGAAATGGCCAAGTACGCCATGGAGAACTTCATGCAATGAAGCATGATTGCGGAAGAGATAATGCATATTCTTTGTTTGTTGTTTCTAAATATAGTCAACCACCCCAAAGGGAATAAAGCATTCGCCAGCTGGGTCCCTTCTTCACTATGCACGATTGGAGGCTTTTAATTTCTTTCTAATTGGATATAACTCCTAGCCATGACCTCCCATAAAATAACAGACAATTAAATTCTCATAAACGGTCATCAGAAATAAATAAAACATATCCAGCAAGTTTAGTGACAGGAGCTACAGTCTACAGGCGACAGGAGCATCAGAATAGCAAAGTGACAGGAACTTGCAAACTGTAGGTGATAGGAGCTTCATGAAGAATTTAGTTTTTACAAAGAACAATAAAAACAACCAAAAGATGAAATGCCAAAATTTTAGGGCAAGATACTCCTGCATCAAACTCCCCCACTGAAAAGGATTCATGAGCTCCTACTCATGAGCTCTGTAATTGTTTATATCAGAACCTCTTCTTCCGCTTCTCCCAATTTTTCTTATGCTTGCTATTACTCTTCCTAAGCTTCTTCCTCTATAATTGTTTGTTGTTCACATTCTTGTCATAGATCTGTCTGTCGATTTCCTTATTCATTATAAATTGCCATGGCTCTATCTTATCACCACAGTTATCAAATTCAAACAAAACTTCATCCTCATCTTCAAAGATATCTCTGCCATTTTTATTTTTTGTCATAAGCTTCTTCACCAAGCCTACACTCTCTTCTTCAGAATATTCCTTCAAGCTAAACATTGTCTCTAAACTCATATGCTCTTTTGTAATTTCAGATTTCTTCTCCTCTCCATTATCATTGTCATCACAAACAATATTTCCTCCACCCTCAGACTCTAACTTACTTTGTTTACCATATTTCTTCAAATCCACTTCATGCCCTCGTTCCTTGTCTTCATGTCCTACAAACACCATAGAGTTAAGAAAATAACAATTCTCCAATGCATTCATCCAACCTGAGATCTCTTGCAAATTCTCATCTACATTCATTATTCTATGTGCTCTTCCATCCTTCCTCCTATTGTAAACCACAATATCATTCTCTTTTCCACTCATGCATATATAAGAAACAAATGCATTATAGAAAACATATCTTTCTTCATCCACATACTTCTTGCTTTCATATAGCTCCTGCTGTCTTCTAGACATTTTCTTTCTTTCAGCATATCTCACAAACTTGGACCCTATCTCACCCATGCTCAACCATTGAACATTACCTATCCTTACACTCTTCTTGATATCAATAATATCCTCTATCGCGGACCATGTGTCCTTATCTTTTTGTCCATCATTAGCAAAATCATTCTTCCCTATCAACCCATACTTGTTATAACTCATAATATTCTTATACGGATTTTCTACCCCATATGTCAAACCATCAACAATATAAAAAACAATACATTTTACCTCTTCTTGTAGTTCTATTTCCATATGCCACCTTGCATTCTTGATTATTTCAACAAACTTCTCCACTGCACTTCTTGTCTTTTCATCAGAACTTATTTTAACTGTTGTCCTCTCATAGGAATCCATATGTTCTGTTTGTAAGGCTTTAGCCCTTGCATCCTCAGCTTCATTGTCTGTTGTCTTTTCTTCAAATTCTGTATTGTCCTTCTTTTCTTTGCCCTCTACTGCCTCAGTTTCTTCTTCCTTATTCTCCCTATTTATTTCATAACCTTCTCTATTTTTATTTCACTCACAGTCAACCACATCTTATCCTCATACTTATAAATTTTAATCAAAGGCTCAAATTCATCAAAATCAAATTGGCTACCTCCTACCTTGAACATACCATGTTGCTTTTTCTCAGGCTCTTTAGTATGCTCTGGGGCATTATTCTCCTTTCCATTTTCTTCTATGGGCTTTATCATGTGTTCTTCTTCATTGGGTTCTTCAACATCTATACATCTCCTCTTTTCTTGCTTTGTCTACTTTTCCTGGTCAACTTCTTATGCTACTATTGCATGCTTTTCTTCCCATACTGACTTCTACATCTTCTTGTATTGTTGTCTTGCTGACCTTACACTTGGATTATCTTCTTGTCTTCTTTTTATCTCTACTATATCTTCCATCCTTGATGCCATTTTGCTGTCACACAGGTTAGCACAAACCATTCCTTCTCTTTGCACATCTACAACTAGTTTCTTTTGCCAATGTGGTATTATATACCCATGATCCACTATTTTATTCTTCTCATTTTTAACTTGGAGGTTTACATTTCTATTTTCTCTTGCACAAACAAAATCACTTAATTTTACCTCCTCATTGTTCTATTGTCCCAATCTTCTTACATGCTTGGCTTCAAGTTTTGTCATCTCTTTCTCGTCACAGGCTTTCTTCTTTTCTTGATCAGCCCTCTTTCCACCTTTAGGTACTACTACTACAAACTATCTTTTATCATCTATTGCTACAATTTGGCTTCTTTTGCTCTTATCTTCAACTCCATCAACAGGCTCTCTTTTTGCCCTTTCTTTCTTTGCCTCCAAAGGCTTGTTCTTAGTCTTCTTCACACCTATATTCACAACTTCAAACAAATCATCAGAAAATAAATCAAGAGACCAAGATGTCTCCTCGGGTGCCTCCATCATGGACACCTTCTTCTCTTCTTTTTATGGTGCTCCTTGCTGCACCTTTTCTTTCCTTCTTTTCTTACTTTTATCCAAGTCCTCTCCAATGAGAACTTTCTTCTTCTCTCCTTGTCTGCTTTCAATCACAAACTTATCAGGAAAATAAATCCTTTCCAAGATTTCCATTCTTCTCGAGATCTCTTCCAATCCCTCTCAATACTTTCTGCTTTCCACTTCATCCCAACATCTATCCCAAAATGTGATTATGATGGGTCTCTTTACACAAATGCCCATCCTTTCTCACTGTTGCAAATCTACAACTTTGCTCAAGTTTCAAGTGCAAACTACCTCTCCTTTGGCGATCTGTTTACACAACACTTTCCACAACTACCTTCTACCCAACAAGAAGATGTATCTCTCAAAACCCCCTCTACCCACTCTCTCTTAGTGGAGGAAGTTATACACCTTCTACCTAATTTATCTATGTTCGTGGATAGCAGTTACAAGCCCTTTTTCATGCTTGCAACAACAATAACTCTTTCTCAACATTCTCATACCTCATTCTTCAGCATTATTTTCACCATGCTAGTGATCTTTTGTCTCTGCAGCATTCATAGGATTGCAACACACATTCACGATACCCATCAAAATTAAGAACACATATAGTGCTCGTTGCGCAGTTCTTTTGGGATTCTAAACATCAACACACATACTGATTCTTTCTCCAAGCATTTCTTTGCAACTCTCCACTTTTCTTCCCAAACCTTTAACTGTGCTCTAATACCAATATGATGACACAAGATCAAAATATCTCATGCACAATGACACGACTTCCAACAACACAGACACATTGCTCAGAATCTTTAAATGATTGTCAAATTAATCACAGATCAAAACCCAACTTGCAGAAATAATTATACAACCAGGTGCATAAATGACAGGAACTTCAATTCCAAAATGACAAGAAATTAACTGAGTTTCAGCACAGACTCAATATTCTGAATTAGAAATCAATCACAAAGCTTAATGCAAGAAATATGACATGAGATATGAAACAAGAATCACCAGAAGTAATGGAAGAGATATTTCTTTATTATTAGATATTATTGTCATTACAAAAATCAACTGGCAGCCCCACATCATTGGCCTCTCTTATACAGAGAATTAGGGAACAATGAACCAAAATCTAAATCTTTGTCTAATACTTTTGACCCTCTAAAAATTGTCATTCCTCTTCCTTTAATACCAGCCTCCTCTATTTCACAATGATCCGCCTTCTTCCCAGACCGTCAACCCCTTTCACTTGACATCCTCTGATCAATAGACAATAAGCTTTTTCTTCTCAATCCATCGACCTCTATGCTTCCCTTCAACTCTGTTCCTTTCCAATCAGCCTAATTTTCTTCCCTCTAGTTGCTCTCTCCCCTCTAATTTTCCCCCCTTATTTCTGCATTCACATCTGCTTTTATATTATTATCGTCCATTTTGTTCTCTGATGCGAACACATAGAGAGGATTGTTACTATAGCTGTCATTACAAGGAATAACTGTTGTAGACCCCCAACTATCCTTTACCATGTCGCTGCCATCAAGACCGTCCACCACCTCCATGATCTGTCGAGGATTCCAGAAATGGAATCGCAAAAGAGAAATGCCTAAGCACGCCATGGAGAACTTCATGCAATGAAGCATGATCGCAGAAGAGATAATGTAGATTCTTTGTTTGTTGTTTCTAATTATAGTCGACCACCCCAAAGGGAATAAAGCATTTGCCAGCTGGTTCCCTTCTTCACTATGCATGATTGGAGGCTTTTAATTTCTTTCTAATTGGAGATAACTCCTAGCCACGACCTCCCATAAAATAACAGACAACTAAATTCTCAGAAACAGTCGTCAAAAATAAATAAAACTTAGCCAACAAGTTTGGCAACAGGAGCTACAGTCTACAGGCAACAGGAGCATCAAAATAACAAAGTGATAGGAACTTGCAAACTACATGTGACAGGAGCTTCACGAAGAATTTAGTTTTTATAAAGATAATAAGGAGAGTCCCCACCCAAAAAGCTAAAAAGAACAAAAAAAACAACCAAAAGATGAAATGCCAAAATTTAAGGACAAGATGCCCCTACATCAATTAATCATATTGAACTTACTACAAATATTTAAATAACTCTGGGAAAAATAGCATTACAATAAATGTATAGTTGATCGAAGTGTTGGTTGGATGGTAATCAAAGTTTACAAAATATGAATCATCGTGTTTATTAATTGGTCCTTCCCTGAAGACATTTGTCAGATATCCCTACAATGAACATATCAAGTTAGTAAAATATAAAGCATTTTGTTTTGTAATGTATCATTTTGAAATCATATGATATTGTATCTAATGAAATGATTCTTATTCAACTACTACATACAATGTAGAATTTAACTATCTATTTCATTTGTTATAATTGTCTCTTTTTTATGATAATGAAGTTGTCCTTGTACATACAGTATGTTCCCAATGTCACCTCAAGGTACTTGAATATTACCTCCAAAAGCAATGGACATGATTATTATTGGGCTTGATCTTATGCCTAGCAAAGTCTTTTCACACTTTCTTACACCTTTTGGTCCTAAGTCCCTACAAACTATTTGATAAAAAGATAAAAGAATTGAGATTTTATGTGGAGTGAGGACTTCACCAATAACATTCCAACATGTATCACATGCATCATTACAAAATATCCATTTACAAACCCAATTCGTTTGATATATGTGTTTGCCTCAAGGTGGCATCCTCTTATCCACTATTGCATGACTATCACTCTTGGATTGGAAAAGATTAGTCTATTGACCAATAAGAATCACTTGTGAGTGTCTTCCTTTCATCACCTTCTATAGGGAGAAAAGAGTTGCACATGACCTACTGTAGTAGTTGTATGGCGTAAGAGAATCGATTTGTGATGAGAATTCATCAAATCTTCATTTGAAATGATTGAATAGTCACAATTTTAATGCATGTTGATCCAATGGTTAGTGTAAGGCCTTTGTCTTATGGAGATTTAGAGATGCCACAAGTCATTAGGTCAAGAATCTCTTGACAATTAGACAACTAGCACTTCATATTGTATGAGCATAGACCAATAGCATAAAGTATGGGAAAAAAATGTAGGCCAATGATGTAACATCCCTCATTTTTTGTTTCTTTATGAGTCTATGATGTTCCAAATTCATGATAAAATTGGATAAGCTCTATTAACTTATGTTATGTGTGAAGTGTTGATTTAACACATTTTGTGTATAATGTGTGATTACAATACTAGAATAATTGTTTAAAGGTGATTATATGATTATATTGTTCCTAAAAGTACTACTAAGGTATGTGTGGAAAGATTATCTTCTACGACAGATATAGGTATCGAGGAAGGTGAACTAGGTCCTAGTGCTGAAGTGTCTTGAAATTATCCAATTATGTGAATAATTAAATAATAAATTAAATTAAATCATTAATTGGAAATAAATTAATTAGTGGATTGGGTAATTTATTTAAGTGTATAAAGGTAATTATATTTAATTGATAATCAATTCTTAAAGCTAATTGGAAAATAAAATAAATAAATAAAACAATAGTATTGTTTTAATTAATTATTTAATGTATAGATTTCAATTTATTAATTAATTATCTAGTTAGGTAATTATGATTTCTAATATTTTTAGAAACAGAAGTAAATGATTTGGCAAATCTAATTATTTTAATTTAAACTAATTGATTGTGTAAGTTCTTATTAGAAATAAATAATTATATTTATTTCGTAATTGGAAAAAGAAAATAATATAAAGATTTGTTATCTTTACTTGTAAATAGAAAAGTAATATTTAATTTATAATATTCTATTATTAGGAATGTGCACAATAGAAAAAGATTGTTTAATTGTGTTTTTTATTTAGTTAGAATAAAAGTAATATTATTAAATATTATATTCTTATTTTGGAGATTTCATGAGATAGGGTTGAGAAAAGAAATTGAAGAGTTATTAAAAGAAGAGAAATTAGTTTTGTTTTCATTCTTTTTTGTTATCAATTTGAGTATGCAATTTAGAAGAAAAATAGGTTATTGAAGCTTAAGGATTTGGAAGTGCTTTCTATGAAGAATTGAAGTATTGTTGTTGTTTGTAAATTATTTTTGAATGTTGGTGTAATTAAATATTTAATTACACTTTAATAAGTTTACTTAGGGTTTATTTTTAGTCTTAGGTTATTATTAGTCATATTAGGGTTTTATTTAACTTGCAAATATAAAAGCAAGTTGTCACATGTAATTCTCAATCCATTTTATTGATTCATCCAATACTGTGCAAATTATTCATCTTTGCTTTTTTCTCTTGTGGAAGGTAAATCTTAGGTTTTGCATGGTATCAGACCCAGGTTTGCAAGCCCCTTCTCAAATTTGGAGAAAAAATCAAGAAAGAGCCATTTGTTGGGTGTGTTTTTGTGTAAAACAGAGTATTCCATTAGATTCAGAGTAGCTGGAAAAAGTAGATTTATCTTTTGTTTGGCTAAATTTAGTCTCAAGAGGCCAGATCTGTGAAGGCTTCAACGAGTGCTTTTTTTGAGGGATCCAACCTGAGAGCTTTTGGAGAAGTTTCATGAAATCAGGCATGACTTTCTCATCCGAACTCCATTTTTCAAAAACAAAATAATTTTGGAAAGAGGACTCAGAAACCCTAGCTGGGTATCTCTTAGGTTTTATAGAAATGGCACAGATTTTGAGAAAAATATATCGCAATCTACATCTCTATTCTTAGCACTGCTTGTTTTTTTTGGGAGCAGTTTTGCAAAATTGGGTATAACTTTCTCATACAAACTCCATTTTTTGAAAATGAGATATTTCTGAAAAAGAGGACTCAGAAAACCTATCTGGGTATCTCTTAGTTTTTGCAGAAATGGCACGAATTTAGAGAAAAATAGATTGCAATCCGCGTCTCTATTTTTACCCTCTGCTTGTTTTTTTTTGCCCTTCAAACCCTAAAGGAGCAGTTTTGGTAAATCAGGCATATCTTGAGCATACGAAGACAGATTTTTGAAAATAAATAAGTGTTGGAAAGATGGTTCTGAGAACAATCTATTGGTGTAGGTATTTGTTTTCAAATTTTGTTTTTAGTGATAGGTATTGCTATTTGAATTCAAGGCATCTTTTTTGTCTTTTAAACTCTGTTCTTGTGCCCAAAATCTCTATTTTTTGAAAACGAATAGGCATTGGAAAGGTTTCAGTGATCTCTACATAGCCACCTATATAATTTTTTCAGATTCATACCCAAGTATATCTTAATCAGTTTGTCAATTTTATGGCTTCTGTTGGATATCCTAGACGTGCTGCCTCCTGGAAAGGTTCTGTTTGCTTTGATAGGCTTATGTTATCAGCATAAATCTATTTGCATGTTTTGATCTATAATCATCTAAGGAGATGGGATTATACCATCAACATAAATCTAATTACATATATTGTGGAAGTAATCAACATGAGAAAGAGATGTGTCCTCATTTCTCACATCATCTTTTTGAAATACTTGCTTCAATCGCTTCTCCTCCTGATGAGATCATTGCTCCACCATCACCTATTACTACTTCAAAGTTTAGTGTTGCATCATCATTGGCTTCTAGTGGTTCTGTGCAGCAAGTCAATATTAGTCTTCCTGATCCACCTCATTGGGATTCCTATCTTGCAGACATATCATCTCTATTTGTGGAGCCTCACATTGTTGATTTGGAGGACACATTTGAGGGTTTATCTCTCTTATTTGATGCTATCTCAGGTGGCTTTGCATCACCACCTTCATCTTCTATGTTTCCAAATGCAGTTCATATCATATCCTCTCCTAGTTCTTCTTCTCTGATTGGGCAAACAGTTTCTATTTTGGAGAAGACATATTTTCCCAATATGAGGTCACTTGAGTTGCATTCAAAGGCACACATTTCGATATGGATTCCCTATTCATCCAAGATGTGGGAATGGCTTCTACATTCACCAGTGGATCTGTTTCTTCTGAAAGGGAGAAATGTTGTTTATAAGTAGTGGATTGGATTTTGTCTTCAAGATCTCTTCATTGGATCTGGAGCTTCTTCTTGGAGGGGATTCATATTCTCTTTTCGCTCTCTCTTATGGGGGGCATTCATGATTGTACTCTTGTGATGGATTCAATTCTTGGGGGGTCTTTGTTTTAGTCCTTCCATCACATGTTCATGTACTTGTATTTTTCTCTTTTGGAGAGGAGTTTTCTCCCACTAGGTTTTTCTCCTTTTTCTACACCTTATGAGAGATTCTTGTTGATCATGGGTACCTAACAATGCCTTGTAGTCAGGACCCATTCTTGTATCAGTTGCATGGTTTTCATTTCTCCCTAAGTTGCACTTATGGGGGGTGTTGGTGTAATTAAATATTTAATTACACTTTAATAAGTTTACTTAGGGCTTATTTTTAGTCTTAGGTTAGTATTAAGTCATATTAGGGTTGTATTTAACTTGCAAATATAAAAGCAAGTTGTCATATGTAATTCCCAATCAATTTCATTAATTCATCCAGTATTGTGCAAATTATTCATCTTTGTTTTTTTCTCTTGTGGAAGGTAAATCTTAGGTTTTGTAGGTGATTTTTGTGGCTTGATTTAATTATCAACTTCAACATTGAATTCATCTTCATTGGTTACCGAATTGCTGCAAGGATTGAGGTAGGATTCTCATTATGGAAGGCTTTAATAAATATTTACTATGAATCTAATATTTTTATGAACATGAAGTTGTTTATTATCATATTATATTTAAAATAAGAAGAAGAAGAAAATTTGAATCAGAACAATTAGGTTTCACATTATTCAACCTAGAAAGAAACTAGTTGCAAGTTGAAAGCTAGGGTTGCTTGGGAAATAAGAAACCTAGTGAAATTTAAAAGAATCTTATAATTTATGAAATCCAAACTTAGATATGATTTTAGATTAGGAGGATTCAAATTATGTTTTTCATGATGTATCTTTTATTATTAAAACTCTATTTCAAAATGGTCTTTAAAAGAAGTTATAAAGTAGTAAAATTGTCATGAGGAGAAAATCAGTTTGTTGCATCTTGATTTTTGTTGTTGTTAAGGACTTGGATGACAAAGTCAAGCAAGTGGGGATTGATAGTCTCGGTGACTACAAAGACATGGTCAAGTTTTTGGCCAAGTTTGGGATGACTGACAGTCCTTAGTTTTTTTATTTTGGTTCTCTATTGTTTTTGGTTAGTCAGTTTTTGTCTACTATTGAAGTGCTATTAATGTACTGTGTCTAGCATGTTTAAGTCCTATTGCCCTAGGGGATATTTTGTATAGGGTTCTGGACACTCTTCTCCAGCTGAACTAATCAAAAACTTTTGTTTTAGGAACTGAGTTTCTCTAAAATTTCTATTGAAGATGCACAACCAAGTTTTTTAAGTCTTCACAATAATTCAGCCATACACCGTTTCTCAATTATGAGATATGTATGAATTAGTGACTATTTATCTGTGCTATTATTTTTAGAGTTATATTTTATTTATGATTATATTATATTTATAAAATTATATTAAATATAATTATTGTTAAAATATTTCTAGGTTTTGTATATCTCTGTGCTACCTTTCTAACACATTTTAAAAGAAAAAATGTATGGTTTTTTAATGGAAATTATTTTTATGCAATTTAGAAACAAATTGCTAGCATGAAAATAATGTTTGGTGTATGATCTCACAACATGGTTTGGTGAGTTTGCAATTTTTTTGAGTATGTTAAATTTTATTTTGTTGATACTATTTATGGGGGTGTGAGCATGAATGTTCGGAACTTATTCCCTATTCTACTCTTATACCTAAGATAGTGATCTTGTATTTGAGAGTCCTCTAATGGATTGGTGTATGATAGTTTTGATGTCATGATTGGAATGTTTAACTTCTAATGCTATTCATTTGATTTCCTAATTTAGTTTGGGTGGAGATAATTGTTATCACCCAGTTTTGCACCCTTGCATATAGTTGTGAAACCTCTGTAAACTGGAGTAACATGGGACTGATCTCTAAGTGTGGGACTTTGCTAAGTGAGATCAGACCTCCGGAGAAGGCCAGCTTCCTTGTCTAGCTATCACTTGAAACTACTGAATTTTGAGGGAAAAGGGAGAGAGAATGCTTGTAATGAAAAAGAATAAAAGCTTGAAAACATAAAAGGGTGATACACCAGATAGATTTAAAGAAACTTCCACAGAACTGAAGGATGCACAATACAATCAGAATATGGCAAGTAGGCATACACAGGTTAGATGACTCTAGCAAAGGTGAGAAGCAATATGATTGAGAGGAATTTAACATTCACAGACAAACCATATGCAGATTCACACAGAACCAGAAAAATCAGTAAAGAGGTAAAATTAACTTGCATATATTTGACAGAAAGGCACGGTTACAACATATGAAAACTCTGTTTGGAAACAGAAAAGCCTTAATGCCAAAAATTTTCTAACCTTATTTACAACATTTGAATGCATACTTATAGCATTCCAAAATTCCCAAGTCGGTTACAAAATTGCCCTAAGAGCTGTCATAGAAAAAGATCTCCATCGATGACTGTCCAGCTGCATCAGTTATGGCATTGAAATCTGGAACTGGGTGGATGGGGAGATTTTTGGAGTCTTGAATGCAAGCAGCTTACTCATCGATCTGTAGTAGAAAAGATGAAAATATCTGGAAGAGGAAGGTGGGAAGATATTTCTAACCATCAATGCGAGCTGCATCATCCTTGTGCAGCAATGAATGCCCCAAAAATATCTTTACCTGCTGAAAGTCGTCGCTAAAACGTCTAGTCGCACAAAATATGCAACTCTAGATTTGAATTTGAAAAAGTAACAAAACTCCTAAAAACCCTGCCAAATGAAAGAGGGGACCAAAATATGCCACTTTGCCTCTTGGAGCATGCCAAAATTTGCCAAAATGGAGGAGATACAGGTGGTCAAACTTTCGGTCAACTACCTGTATATATCGCTTTTGCATCTCTGTGTATATCGCTACATCTTGGCGCTTGAATCGACATTCAAAAACTCATCCTGCATCTCCTTCTACACGTACATGGAGCTTTGTATATCGGCCCCTGTACATCCCTTTGTATGTTCGAAATTGTATATACATACAATTTCCCCTTGTATATGCGGGCCCCACCATTTTGAAAATGCCTAGCATATAAATTTGTATCTGCTCCTTTGTATGTTGAATATACAAGCCGCGGACCTCAAAACACCACTGAGTTGTGTTTCATTGTTCTACCAGGTTCGACTTGCATATTTTCTACTTGTACATTTCTTTGTATATGCAAATATACAAACACCCATATATACAAGGCAGACTTCAAACTCTTATGTGCTGAAACTGATCCTTGATTCAAATCTACCTTGTATATGCAATGCATCATCGACTTGTATATCGCAATATACAAGCGCCATATACATACAAATCAGACCCCAACTGACCTTTAAGTATATTTGATTACCTGTCAGGTCCGGCTTGCATCTCCACTCTTTGTATTTTTTCTTGTATATCACAATATACAAATGGTCTCATACATACAAAACGGACCCGGAGCCTAAATGAGGTAGAAATGATATCCATTTGAAATCTGGCTTGCATATTTCATTTGTATCTTTGACTTGTATATCGCAATATACAAGCGACATATACATGCAAGCCACGGACTTAGCGTTGCATTCCGCCAAACTGTACCTATCTTGAAATCCGGCTTGTACATGCTCTTTTGTATGTCAAGACATACAAACACCTTTTATACAAGGCGGACTCGAGAACAATCATAGAATAGATTGAAACTTCTATTCGGGTCCGGATTGTATATGTTTCCTTGTATATCGGCTTGTATGTGCGAACATACAAGTCGATATACATTCCACTGTAGCATTTAAACCTTTGTATGTCAAATCCTTCTTGTATATGCGCAGGACCCACCATTTGTATCTCCCTTTGCGGCACTGTAGCAAATGCACATTTGTTTGTATATGTGGATATACAAATGCAAATATACAAACTCCCTTACATACAAACAGGGAATCTTTGATGGAATATACCCATGATGCATATCTTCATTTGTATATAGCTGATTGTATGTGCGAACATACAAAGCAATATACAAGCCTTTTTATGCATACAAGCGCGGGATATTCTGAGGAATCTTCAATGTATATTACCTTGTATATTTCAGCCTTTGTATTTTTGGCGAATGTACATCCACTGTAGCACATGTATGTCCGCCGGCCTTGTATCTTTTCACTGCATATTCCTTTGTATCTCCATTTGTATATCTAAATATACAAGCCCCTATATACATGCAGACTCGATATACATTTAGCGAATATTCTGAGAATCTGTGGAAGATTCCCTAAATGTATATGCATTTCCTTGGCCCGATATACATTCAAAAAATGTACATAACTCAAATTTTTTCATATTCTCTAAGGCCGATATGGATTTGCAAGCCCGCCAAATGTATATTTGAACTGTATGTTGACCAAAGCTTTGACCATCAATAACTTCTTTATTTGGCCGAATTTTAAGGTGATGTAAAAAGCAAACCTACCTATCTTTACAAGCTCTTTCCAATGGTAAGGTTTTTTAGGCAATTTGGCACTTTTCATTTTTAGGCAACATTTTCCAAAGGCTTTTCAAGGAAAATACCAAGTTGACTATTTGGCTCTGGTCAGAGGAAAAAATGGGTCAACAATTTGGCGACCTCTATGGGATGTTTGCCTGCTAAACAGTTAGATCAGTGGCCTATACATCTATTGGGCATAGAGTCACATAGAGACTAAAATATAGATATTTCTGACCTTAGCAAAACAAGATAGAAGCCTTGAAGAACACTTGGAAGGCCAAACCAAGACAAAATGTTGAAAGCAAACTCTTTCAACTATGCTAGACAACATTTAGGGAAAGCAAAAGCAAATCTAAATTAATGTGCAGTAACACTTATTGAAAGCATAGAGACCTAATTTACTGATTTACAAGGCACTCATACCTCAAAACACCTCTTTAGGTGTATCCCATTGACTAGGATAGGCAGATTTTGTCCATCCATATTTGATAACTGAAATGCATTGTGCTCCTTGCATTCAATAATGAGAAATGGACCACTCCACATGTCAAACTTGGAATGCTTTCCTGGTCTACTTTTTAATTCATCCCATTTAAGCACCATGTCACCCATTCTAAAGCTTCTGGGGGTGGCCTTCTGATCAAAATTTCTTTTGGTCTGTAGCTAATGATATTCCATAGTCTTCATAGCCTTGTCTCTGATTTCTTCAAGCTCCATAAGCTGAGCATGTCTGACAGCCATGGGATTCTCTTCTTCAAACATCTCCAGCTAGTTCATGATGTCCAGTGCTGGCAGTTCTATAGAGATAGGCAATCTTGCTTCCTTCCCATATACTAACATATATGGAGAATTTCCAATGGACCTCTTAGGAGTTATTATGTCTGCCCATAAGGCATACTTCAAATTAGTATGCTAGGTCCTCTAGTTTTCCTCCATTGATCTTTTAATAATCCTTATGAGATTTTTGTTGGTAGACTCAGCCAAACCATTACCCTTTGGGTAATAATTAGAAGAAGTATTCAAATAAATCCCATTTTTGACAGCCCAATTAGTTATCTTTAGGCCAACAAAGGCTAAAGCATTGTCAGAAATTATTGACTCAGGCACTCCAAATCTGGAAATCAAGTCACGATAAAAAATTTAAAACAACATTTTCATTTGATTCCTTTAGAGCTACTGCTTCAGTCCATCTTGTGAAAGAATCTGTAGCTGTAAGAATCCACTTGTGGCGTACACTTGATGGTGGATTAATAGGACCTATGAAGTCCATACCCCATCTCATGAAGGGTTGCTCTATTTGAATTGGCTGTAAAGGTAAGGCTGGCAGCCTTTCTTTTCCTGCAAAAACGGCACACTTTACACATTTCCTTGCCCATGCATGGGCATCCTTAAATAGGCTGGGCCAGTAATATCCAACTCTCATTATCTTCCAGGCAGTAGTCTTCAGGGCAAAATGACCCCCTGCTATTCCATCATGAAATTCATGTAGTATCTTGTCAATCTGATCTTTATCAATGCACCTTAACAATACACCATTAAAGTCCTTTCTGAAAAGGATGCCATTTATTAAAACATATGGAACCGATTGCAGCCTATAATATCTTCTGTTAGTTCTATCTAGACCTACTAGACATTTACCAATTTACAAAAATTTAGTCATATCAATAACCCAACCTGTGTTCGCTACTGCTGCATTATCTTGAGGTGCATCCTCAATGGTCAAAAGTGTCTCATCCTCCTTATTGGAACTAGTAGCGAGCTACTCGCTAAGTCCTCTGCCTCTGACAAGCTTGGTTACTTGGATATCCATGTCATATTCCATGACCTTGGTGATCCAATCGGCTCTTTTCTCATTTATATCTTTGCTCAACATGAACTCCTTCACGCTGGGATGAGCCACCATCAAATGTATCTTGTTATTAGAAACAAGATGCCAAAATTTCTTGAGGCTCCTTATCACTGCAAGGACGTGTTTCTCAACAAAGCTATACTTCTGTTCATATTCTTCCAGCCCCTGACTGAAAAAAGCAATTGGCTGCTCAAAGCCGCTACTCTGCTTCTGCACTAAAATCGCAGAGATTGTATCTAGGCCGCCATAAGCATATAGAATAAAATCTTTGGAAAAGTCAGGATGTACCAAAGTTGGTGCAACTAACAATGCTTCTTTTATAGACTCAAAATTGAGTCTAGCCTCTTTTGTCCAATTAAAGACTATATTCTTTTTCAACATGGATGTCAAAGGTTTCAAAAGGTTTGCAATATCAGGGATGAACCTTCGCAGAAAATTAATTCTGCCAATAAAACTTTGTAATCCCTTCTTATGACTTGGTAAAGGCAGCTCCAAAATGGCCCTTACTCTTTCAGCATCAATAGTAATGCCTTCTTTTGAGACAACATGCCCTAACAGCTTGCCTTCATGGATAGCAAAAATACATTTGTTTGGATTAAGGGATATCCCAAACTCTCAGCATCTTTCAAAAACTTGCCTTAAGTGGAATAAATGCTCAGATGCATTCTTTGAAAAAATTGTTATATCATCTAAGTACACCAGCACCAGTTTGTATAGCAAACCCTTGAATGCCATATCCATGGCTCTTTGAAAGGTTGAGCCAGCGTTAGAGAGACCAAAAGGCATCCTCCTGTAGGCCATGGTGCCCCACTTGGTAGTGAAAGCAGTTTTGAACTAATCCTCCTCCTTAACTAACACCTGATTGTAACCAGAAAATCTGTCAAGCAAAGAAAATCTCTCCGAGCCAGCCACTACTTGTAAAATCTGCTCCATTGATGGAAGTGGGTAGTGGTCTTTTAGGGAGGCTCTGTTTAGGTCCCTGAAATCAACGTACAGCCTAATTTCTCCATTCTTCTTCCTCACAGGGACAAGGTTTGAGACCCAAGAAGTATGCTTGATGGGAAAAATGATCTTTCCCTCAATTAGCTTAGTCAATTCTTTACTCATCAGGGGCTCTAGCTTTGGATTTAGGGTCCTCTGTCTCTGCCTTATAGGCTTTGCACCTAGTTCCAATTCTATGGTGTGCTGGGCAATATGAGGATCAAATCCCTTTAGTTCTGAATAATTGTAAGCAAATACCTCCTTAAATTCCTGACAAAGAGCAATAAAAGCTCTCCTGTCCTTAGCTGAACAGATTTTACCTATTTTGATGAGTTTTCCCTTAAAAATTTCTAACTCCTCATAATGTTCTTTTATTTGCATACCGGTCTTAGTCTTCTTCATCTAATCATCGGTGCCAAAAATAGACTCCAAAGTCACCAATCCCTTGGGCAGCTTGTTTGTCTTCAGCTGAATAATCTAATCATTGCCATACTGTTGTTTGAGTTTATCCTGATTCATCATGGAAAACTCATCTTCCTCTAACAAGAATCTCAGAATCTGTTCATCACTTTCAAAGATCTGCCAATGAACATTATTGTCGGAGATAGAGGGTCTATCAACTATTTTTACATGAGGCTATATTTTCTCCTTTTGAATGTCACTAGGGATGTCAAATTGTGCCCCAATTGTAGCCAATCTATCAACATGGGAGTTTTGATTTCTTGGAATGGAAATCAGATTAAAAGCATCAAACTCCTTAATCATGTTCCATACCCTATGCTTATAGCACTTCAAGGTATCATTTTTGGTAAGTTGCAGTCCTCTTACTTGATTTACAATTAGTTCACTGTCCCCAAATACTTGCAAACAGCCAATTTTCTTCCTTCTTGCCCATTGCAATCCCTGGATTAGCCCCTCATATTCAGCAGTGTTATTGGTACATGTAAAGGCAAAACGGAAAGAAGAAAAATATTTTTCACCCTGTGGGGATACAAGCATTGCACCACCACCGGATCCATTTCTGCTCCTAGAGCCATCAAAAAACATTTTCCATACTTCTCCTTGTTGCTCTGTCTATTGTTCTGCATCTTTTACCATACTTGGAATTGTTGCCTCAGGCTCATGGAGTATATAGACCTCCATACCATTTTCTTGAATATGTGCTTCAGGATCATCTACAACATCTTCTGAGGACCATTCCCTTAATAACATTTCTGGTATACTCTCAGCTTGTAACTCTTGAGCTGCCACAAGTTCAGGATCATTAGAAATAATGTGATTTGCATTAACCACACTTGGTGTATAGGGCTCTATGTGATGATTTGAAAGCAATTCAGATCTTAGGGTCACCTTAGTGCCATATCTGGTCCTAAAAAACATATGGGACCAGTCAGGGGATAGGTATCCTCCTATTTTGGTTGTGAATTCTCTTGATAGGCACATGGCAAAATAGGGAGGCAAATCAATAATGAAGACCTCTTGGAAGATGGAAACATTGGGACAGGTATGTAGAGTAAGACCTAGGTCTTTTATTACACCCATAGTACTAACAGTTGTGCCATCTAATTGGAGTACACCCTTCTTAAGAGGCTGGTACTTGAGCCCTAATTGGTCTGCAATTTGTTTAGGCATCACAGAGCTGCTTGCTCCACTATCCACCATGCAATTATGAACTAATTTATCTCCAATTATCAATGATATATAGAATGGGAGTGGCTTAGTACTTTTGTTAGGCTGTTTGTTGTCATCCTCAGAGGAATTAGTAAGGACAGCCCTATTTGGGTCAACAGTTGTATCTTTGGACACCTTCAAATCAGACAAGACAGATTGCAATATGTCTTTTTAGCCCAGGATGGCTAAAGAATCCCACATGGACATTGTCACATTCATCTTTTTCATATTTTTAATAATATTGAAAGGTGGAATGGCACTCACCTTCTGATTTGATTTTGTAGCAGCGGCGTCTGGTTGCAAATGAGGCATCTCCCTTGCTTTTGCTAGGTCATTTCTTTGTAGATTATGGGGAATTTGGGGTGCAGGAACATCAACAGATGCTTTTCCTTTATTTTCTGCTTGTTCTACCTCATAACCACTTTTCTTTGCTCTTGTATTTGCTGCAACTAAGGTGTTATCGTTGTTTATGCCACAAAATTCACCTTCCTGCCAGTTCATGAAAGCAGAATCACTCTGAGGTTGTTCCTGTTGTTGCATAGCCCCATCATTTGGTGTACTTGGCTGTGAGGCTGACACATTTTACACCATTAAAGCCTGATTTATGACTCCATTTAAGCAGGTTGCTTGACTGTGTGGCTGATTGCATGGGTAGCACCACTCATATTTAGCAGCTAGGTTGTTCTGAGCAAGGACAAGGTCCCTTACGGTGTTAATAGGTGCTGGATTATAAGGCAGAAAAGGCCTTTGATTTACATTATGTCTGGCACCTTGATAGTTGCTTTGATAAGGCAGCCTATTAGCTTGATACGGCTAATTTTGGCCTTGAAATGGTTGATTATGCCCCTGGCTAGATTGTTGATAAGGCTGAAAGGGCCTCTGGGACTGTTGCTTCTTTATGTTTACCAGTTCATTTCCAAAAGTTTGAAGGATACCCTCAATCTTTTGTTGATTGTTTTTAATCTCCTTCAACTCTTGAGATGAACTAGGGGCAGCAGGTTCAAAATTGGCACTATTAGGTAATGCTGCGATAGTAGGCACAGGGGGGAAACATGGAATTGGCAAAAGGCATAGAAGCCTGAATCTCAGGAAAGATAGACACTAGTGGTCTGGGTGCTATTTTTCTGGCCTGAATGAGATTATTCTCTGCCCTAATTGCTAATTCATAAGCATCTGGTAAACTATTACCTCCTAGTGATTGAATCATTACTGAAATATCACTATTTAGAGCTTTCAAAAAATATAGAAATGCATATTCAGCTGGAGGTCTTACCATGGTAGGGATTCTGTCCCATGTCTTTTGAAATCTAAAGTTAAAATCCATCATTTGCTCCTGAGGAGCTCTCTTTATAGTGGTCATCTGTTCAACCAATGATAGATTATCTGATTTGTCTTGAAATTGTCTATTTAATTTCTCTACTAGATCATCCCAAGTTGTAATAGTTTGCACTGGTAGACTCCTGAACCATTGTAATGCCTTCCCCTTGAAAGAGGCAACCAGCAATTTGATGGCTACATTCTCCTAAGTGACATGATGAACCCCACACAGAGATGTTATGTCTCTAATGTGCTCGATCAGAGTAGTCTGATTTTCCCCTGTGAAATAGGGTAGATTCTTCAAAGATGCCATTGGTATCACATCATTCACCGTTAGATTCAAAGGACTCCCCCCATCAAAAGTTACAAATGGCTAATTTCTTCCCATCTGAAGAGCTGTAGATAGATTCGCTTGAGTTATTGCGGGTACTACAGAAGCAACTGGTCTGAAACCTGGTGGAGTTGACTGTACTCTTTTGGAAACTGGAGTCCTTGTTGCTGCTCTGCTCTATCTTCTGGGTGGAGAGAGCTACAAATATTTGAATGAGCCTAAACTCGAACTCCTAGTTGCTATCTTTCTCATAAAACATGTATCAGCAAAACTGGTATGTTTGTCTTTCCTCAGTTTGAGTCGCCAGATGTATAAATTTTAACCTCTTAAAGGTATGTAATTACTGGTTGCACATCAAAACCAGCAATAATGGCTATTAATTTGATTGTTACTCTGACTTCTTGAGTCCCACCGGGCGTGCCAAAGTTGTTATCACCCAGTTTTGCACCCTTGCATACAGTTGTGAAACCTCTGTAAACTGGAGTAACATGGGACTGATCTCTAAGTGTGGGACTTTGCTAAGTGAGATCAAACCTCCAGAGAAGGTCGGCTTCCTTGTCTAGCTATCACTTGAAACTACTAAATTTTGAGGGAAAAGGGAGAGAGAATGCTTGTAATGAAAATGAATAAAATCTTGAAAACATAAAAGGGTGATACACCAGACAGATTTAAAGAAACTTCCACATAACTAAAGGATGCACAATACAATCAGAATATGGCAAGTAGGCATACACAGGTTAGATGACTCTAGCAGAGGTGAGAAGCAATATGATTGAGAGGAATTTAACATTCACAGACAAACCATATGCAAATTCACACAAAACCAGAAAAATCAGTAAAGAGGTAAAATTAACTTGCATATATTTGACAGAAAGGCACGATTACAACATATGAAAACTCTGTTTGGAAATAGAAAAGCCTTAATGCCAAAAAATTTCCAACCTTATTTACAACATTTGAATGCATACTTATAACATTCCAAAATTCCCAAGTCGATTAAAAAATTGCCCTAAGAGCTGTCATAGAAAAAGATCTCCATCGATGACTGTCTAGCTGCATCAGTTATGGCATTGAAATCTAGAAGTGGGCGGATGGGGAGATTTTTGGAGTCTTGAATGCAAGCAGCTTACTCATCGATCTGTAGTAGAAAAGATGAAAAGATCTGGAAGAGGAAGGTGGGAAGATATTTCTGACCATCAATGTGAGCTGCATCATCATTGTGCAGCAATGAATGCCCCAAAAATATCTTTATCTGCTGAAAGTCGTCGCTAAAATGTCCAGTCGCCCAAAATATGCAACTCTAGATTTGAATTTGAAAAAGTAACAAAACTCCTAAAAACCCTGCCAAATGAAAGAGGGGACCAAAATATGCCACTTTGCCTCTTGGAGCATGTCAAAATTCACCAAAATGGAGGAGATACAGGCAATCAAACTTTCGGTCAACTGCCTGTATATATCGCTTTTGCATCTCTGTGTATATCGCTACATCTTGGCACCTGAATCGGCATTCAAAAACTCATCCTGCATCTCCTTCTACACATACATGGCACTTTGCATATCGGCCCCTGTACATCCCTTTGTATGTTCGAAATTGTATATACATACAATTTCCCCTTGTATATGCGAGCCCCACCATTTTGAAAATGCCTAGCATATAACTTTGTATCTGTTCCTTTCAATGTCAAATATACAAGCCGTGGACCTTAAAACACCACTGAGTTGTGTTTCATTGTTCTGCCAGGTCCAACTTGCATATTTTCTACTTGTACATTTCTTTGTATATGCAAATATACAAACACCCATATATACAAGGCGGACTCCAAACTCTTATGTGCCAAAACTGATCCTTGATTCAAATCCGCCTTGTATATGCAATGCATCATCGACTTGTATATCGCAATATACAAGCACCATATACATACAAATCGGACCCCAACTGACCTTTAAGTATATTTGATTACCTGTCGGGTCTAGCTTGCATCTCCACTCTTTGTATATTTTCTTGTATATCGCAATATACAAATGGCCTCATACATACAAAATGGACCCAGAGCTTGAATGAGGCAGAAATGATATCCATTTGAAATCCGACTTGCATATTTCATTTGTATCTTTGACTTGTATATCGCAATATACAAGCGACATATACATGCAAGCCACAGACTTAGCGCTGCATTCCGCCAAACTGTACCTGTCTTGAAATCCGGCTTGTACATGCTCTTTTGTATGTCAAGACATACAAACACCTTTTATACAAGGCGGACCCAAGAACAACCATAGAATAGATCGAAACTTCTATTCGGGTCTGGATTGTATATGTTTCCTTGTATATCGGCTTGTATGTGCGAACATACAAGTCGATATACATTCTTGTTGGATCTAGGGCATACAACTGAGAGGGGGGGGGTGAATCAGTTGTATAGAACTTGTTCTCTTTCAAACACTTAATTCTCTGTTGTTAGTTAGCAGCATATCAAATAATCATTCATGGAAGCACAATACATAAACACAAGAGCAGATAAGCATCAACACATTGAACACCAAGATTTTGACGTGGAAAACCCGGTTAAGGGAAAAACCACGGGGTGATTAACCCAAGAATTATTCTCTGTTAGAAGAATAAGGAAAAATGAATGGCACATGCCAATAAGGGCTCACTGCCCGAGCACACTGCTCACAAAGAGGCCCACTGCCTACAAGGAGACACACTGTCTACAAAGTGATAAAAATCACAGTCTTGAACTGGAGAATGACATCTCTACTATGTCCGGATCAGTTCCAATTAAGCCCAACAATCTCTGCTCTGCCTTTCGCACCTTTCTTCGCTATATCCTGCTCATCCACACACCACACACTGAAATGAATTCACAAATCATTATTTATACAAGACATCGACTTAGGAACAAGCATCTAAGTCGGCAAATAACCATAGGAGTATCCGCAAGATGAATAACACATCCGGTCGGCTATCACAAGAACATTCGCAGGATGAACAACTCATCCGGTCGGCTAAACAGAGCAATAACTTCATCCGGAAGAATAACTTCAATTCCGGGCTCTACCATCAATGCGGACCAACAACACAACCTAAACATGATTCAAGAACCTTCACAAGTCTGTCTGAATGTCCGGATACATCCGCACTTCCTCTGCTTACTGGGATCTCTTGTCTTCCTCATCCGGAACTTCAAGAACACAGTCTGTCGCCACTGTCATAATGCAGGAGGTACTTCCGGACCTCCAAATCACACACAAATCAGGATGACACATCACAAGGACATCTCAAACACTCCTTCCAATCCGCAGATTATGATAATACAATTCCGGACCTCACCGGACCTTTTTGTGATCCTCTGTCACCTCCGGATACTTGCCGGACCCGGTTCTATACCGGCAGCCATAACTCCTTCAGATCTTCATGCGGACCTCTGAAATCTTAACTGTAGCATCTCAAGATTCATATCTACTAACCCTTTAATCCGCATCCTCCGGTTCTCATCCTATACAGTATATTTACCTTCTTCTCATCACTGTTCTTCACTGTTCCTGACTGAGGCTAATTTTCTCAATATCCTCAGCACAAAGCTCATCAAATCCTTCTTGTCAGTGCAGTATGAGTATGTTGACATCAATGACAACACTGGCTCACCTCATACTTGCCAACAATCTCCCCCTTTGTCATTGATGGCAACATATGATGTGAAAAACCATTAAGACAAGAACTTCTCTTTTCTGTCACAGCTCCCCCTATCAACAACAACTCTTCACATGTCTTCCTTTGCTGCTCCCCCTTTGATCATCAACCACTTGTTTTTCACATGTCTTCTCTCCCCCTTTGACATCAATGGCAAAGGGCTCATACTTGCAACTCTCATGCATCAGAATAATACCAGCTGCTCCCCCTTAGTTGCAGCTCCCCATTAGTCCGGATCACAAGATATGACTGTGATTGCCACCGGACTGATGCACATCAGTGCATCTTAGTTCATCACCGGAGGGGCCATGACCCCTAACTTCTCCCGGAGATATTCAAAAGAGTCCTTGGGAAGAGGTTTTGTAAAGATATCTGCAATCTGATCCTTGGAGGGAACATACTCCAATCTGACTTCTTCCTTGTTTACTTGTTCTCTCAAAAAGTGAAATTTGATAGATATGTGCTTAGTCTTAGAATGCAATACCGGATTCTTGGAAATATTAATTGCACTTGAATTATCACAGAAAATTGTAATAGGCTTCTCATATTCAACTTTGATGTCTCTTAGCATCTGCTTCATCCACAAGATTTGAGTGCAACTACCTGCTGCTGCAATGTATTCTGCTTCAATTGTAGACAGAGATATTGCATCTTGTTTCTTGCTTAGCCAAGAAACCAATCTCTTCCCCAAAAAGAATGCTCCACCACTAGTGCTCTTCCGGTCATCCACATCTCCTGCCCAATCTGCATCTGTGTAAGCATGAAGAGAGAAATCCGGATCTCTAGGATACCATAGACCATACTCAACTGTCCCTTTCAAGTATCTAAAAATTCTTTTGATTGCCATAACATGAGATTCTCTAGGATCAGCCTGGAATCTTGCCACAAGACCAACAGCTTGCATTATATCTGGTCTAGTTTGAGTGAGATACAACAATCCACCAATCATTGATCTATACTTTGTCTGATCTGCCTTTGGAGAATCATCATCTTTGCTTAACTTACATCCGGTTGCCATAGGAGTGTTCATAGGCTTTGAGTCTTCCATACCAAATTTTTTTAACAATTCTTTCACATATTTGGTCTGAGAGATGAAGATCCCTTCTTTTGTTTGAGTAATTTGCAGACCCAAGAAGAAATTCATTTCACCAAGCATAGACATTTCAAACTCACTTTTCATCTGATTTGCAAAAGTTTTACACATACTATCTCTTCCTCCAAAAATGATATCATCCACAAACACTTCAACAATCAGAATGTTTTCATGATCAATTTTGAAATATAAGTTGCTGTCAGCAGTACCTTTGTTGAATCCAATCTGCACAAGATGCTTATCCAACCTTTCATACCATGCTCTTGGGGCTTGCTTCAATCCATACAAAGCTTTCTTCAACTTGCAGACCATATCATTATTATCAGACAATTGAAATCCATCCGGTTGTTCAATGTAGACTTCTTCTTCCAGATCACCATTTAGGAAGGCAGACTTGACATCCATCTGATATACCTTGAAATCTTTGAAGGCAGCAAATGCAAGAAGTAATCTGACTGCTTCAATTCTTGCTACCGGAGCAAAAGTCTCTTCAAAGTCAATTCCTTCTATTTGAGAGTAGCCTTTGCAGACCAATCTAGCTTTGTTTCTGATTACTTCACCAGCTTCATTTAGTTTGTTCCGGAAGACCCACTTGGTTCCAATTACATTCCTGTCTCTAGGTCTGGGAACAAGATCCCAAGTATGATTTTTCTCAATTTGCATCAGTTCATCTTCCATTGCTTTGGTCTAATTTTCATCATTGCAGGCTTCATTTATTGTTTTAGGTTCAATCTTTGAAATCAGACAACATTCATTCTGATCTTGAGCAATATTCCTTCTAGTTTGTACACCTTTGCTTTTGTCACCTATGATCTGATCTTCAGAGTGATTCAGTTTTACATACCTTGGAATTTTGGGAGTATCCAGTACTGCTGTTTCTTGATCAGGCTCATTCAAACCTAACTCTTCTTCCTGATTTACCGGATCAGGCTGACTCTGTTTCACCGGAGAGGATTGAGTTCCTTGAGCACTATCTTGGTCATCTTCATCAAATTCATAAAATCTTGAAGGCTTCTCAATTCCTTCATCAACCTTTACCTTGGTACTTTCTATCATCTTCCTCAATCTCTTATTGTAACACCGGTATGCTTTGCTTTGAGTGGAGTAGCCCAAGAAAATTCCTTCATCACTTCTAGCATCAAACTTTCCTAGATCTTCATCTCTTTTAATATAACACTTGCTACCAAATACCCTGAAATATTTCACAGTAGGAGTGATGCCAAACCAAAGTTCATAGGGGGTCTTACCGGTGTTGTTTCTGATTTGAACTCGATTGAGAGTGTAGACTGCAGTGCTGATAGCTTCTTTCCAAAACATTTGAGGAACATTTGCTTCCAACATCATTGTCCTAGCAGCTTCCTGGATGGTCCGGTTCTTTCTCTCAACTACTCCATTCTGCTGTGGAGTCTTAGGAGCAGACAACTGTCTCCTTATACCCTGTTTCTCACAAAAGTCAATGAATTCACCAGATGTAAATTCACCACCTCTATCAGACCTTAGACACTTTAGTTTCAATCCGGTTTGATTCTCCACCATAGCTTTGAAGATTTTGAACTTCTCAAAAGCTTCTGATTTTTCTTTTAGAAAGGTAACCCACATCATCCGGGAATGATCATCAATTAACAACATGAAATATCTATCACCTTGCAGACTCTTGATTCTTGTCGGACCACATAGATCAGTATGTACTAATTCCAACAATCCGGTAGAAGACTGATCTTTGCTTTTAAAAGAGACTCTGCTTTGTTTGCCTAACTGACATTCTTTACACACACTGTTTGTAGGTTTTATCAACTTTGGAAGATCTCTCACAGCCTGAGTATTGCTTATTTTGATGATGTTATCAAAATTTACATGACACATTCTTCTATGCCATAACCAACTCTGATCAATTTGAACAAACAAACAACTTTTATTTGAACCAACCAGATGAAAGATGTTACCTCTTGTCTGAGTACCGGATGCAATTTCAGTTCCGGAGCTTGTAAAGATTCTGCATTTTCCATTCTTGAACCGGAGATCATAGCCTTTGTCCACTAACTGACCAACACTGAGAAGATTGTGCTTCAATCCTTCAACATATAGTACATTACCTATTTTGCTCTTACCATCAAAGGAAATAGTTCCCCTACCTCTGATTCTGCCAGCAGAATTGTCACCAAACTTTACCATTCCTCCTTCATATCTTTCCAAGTCTAAGAACTTATTCTTGTCACCAGTCATATGGTGAGAGCATCCACTGTCAATAACCCAATCATCCTTTTCTTCCACTTGAGCAGCCAAGGCTTTTTCAACAACTTTGTGATTGACAGATTCAGAGAGCAAGGAATCTTCTTCCTTGATGGCTATAAACACCCACTCATTTCCGGATTTGCTTCCTGGATCTGATTCATCATCTGTTACTCCTTCATTGTCATCTTCTTCATGAACATAATAGCAATTCTTTTGAAACCTTTGTCTGTGAGTATTAGATCTTGCAGATCTCTCCGGACATCTTGAGGCAAAATGACCAATCTTATTGCAGTTAAAACACTTAAAGGGTAGTTTTCCTTCATACTTACCGGATCCTCTTGGCAGTCTCTTTGCAATGAGGGCTTCAAGTTGAGCTGTTTCTGCTTCTTCTTCTTCCATGTCTCTTCTTGCTTGATCATACCATGACATTTTCCTTGATGAGTTTTCACCCGGATCAAATCTCTGTTTGCCTTTCACATAGGCACTGGCTTTGAAAGCAGATTCAGTCTTGGGAGGATCATCTCCAAACTCGGTCATTTCAAATGCAGCTAGTTTGCCAGCCAGTTGTTCTCTTGTGACTGTTGTGTGGGCTCTGAATTCATCAATGGCAGCAACTTTGATTTTGTAGGCAGCAGGAAGGGATCTTAGGATTTTGCAGACAATCTCATTTTCATCTAGAGTTCCACCAGCATTTCTGATTCCACATACCAACTCATTTACTCTTGGCATAAAGGTAGTAATGTTTTCATCATCTCTCATTTTCAATCTTTCAAATTTCCCTTTCAGACTTTGCAACCTTGCACTTTTGACAAACTCATCTCCTTCATACAGAAGTTCCAGTTTAGTTAGGATCTCATATGCAGTTGGTAGGTCAATGACATTCGAGAGATCTGAGTCATTCAATGCGCTTAGAAGAGCTTCCTTGGTCCGCAGATTGTTTTCAGCTTCTGTGGTTTCATCTGGAGTTGTCGGACCACCTTGTGGGGGTATATATGGTTTTTAAATCATAGCCAAGTATGCTTTTCCCATACATTCCAAATGACACTTCATGCGACCTTTCCAGAGAGTGAAGTTGGTTCCATCGAACTTCGGACTATCCTTCTTGTATGACGACATCCTGGATCACCTCAAGCGGTTAAGCTCCTATCAGAGGAACTTAGCTCTGATACCAATTGTTGGATCTAGGGCATACAACTGAGAGGGGGGGGGTGAATCAGTTGTATAGAACTTGTTCTCTTTCAAACACTTAATTCTCTGTTGTTAGTTAGCAGCATATCAAATAATCATTCATGGAAGCACAATACATAAACACAAGAGCAGATAAGCATCAACACATTGAACACCAAGATTTTGACGTGGAAAACCTGGTTAAGGGAAAAACCACGGGGTGATTAACCCAAGAATTATTCTCTGTTAGAAGAATAAGGAAAAATGAATGGCACATGCCAATAAGGGCTCACTGCCCGAGCACACTGCTCACAAAGAGGCCCACTGCCTACAAGGAGACACACTGTCTACAAAGTGATAAAAATCACAGTCTTGAACTGGAGAATGACATCTCTACTATGTCTGGATCAGTTCCAATTAAGCCCAACAATCTCTGCTCTGCCTTTCGCACCTTTCTTCGCTATATCCTGCTCATCCACACACCACACACTGAAATGAATTCACAAATCATTATTTATACAAGACATCGACTTAGGAACAAGCATCTAAGTCGGCAAATAACCATAGGAGTATCCGCAAGATGAATAACACATCCGGTCGGCTATCACAAGAACATTCGCAGGATGAACAACTCATCCGGTCGGCTAAACAGAGCAATAACTTCATCCGGAAGAATAACTTCAATTCCGGGCTCTACCATCAATGCGGACCAACAACACAACCTAAACATGATTCAAGAACCTTCACAAGTCTGTCTGAATGTCCGGATACATCCGCACTTCCTCTGCTTACTGGGATCTCTTGTCTTCCTCATCCGGAACTTCAAGAACACAGTCTGTCGCCACTGTCATAATGCAGGAGGTACTTCCGGACCTCCAAATCACACACAAATCAGGATGACACATCACAAGGACATCTCAAACACTCCTTCCAATCCGCAGATTATGATAATACAATTCCGGACCTCACCGGACCTTTTTGTGATCCTCTGTCACCTCCGGATACTTGCCGGACCCGGTTCTATACCGGCAGCCATAACTCCTTCAGATCTTCATGCGGACCTCTGAAATCTTAACTGTAGCATCTCAAGATTCATATCTACTAACCCTTTAATCCGCATCCTCCGGTTCTCATCCTATACAGTATATTTACCTTCTTCTCATCACTGTTCTTCACTGTTCCTGACTGAGGCTAATTTTCTCAATATCCTCAGCACAAAGCTCATCAAATCCTTCTTGTCAGTGCAGTATGAGTATGTTGACATCAATGACAACACTGGCTCACCTCATACTTGCCAACAATTCTACTGTAGCATTTAAACCTTTGTATGTTGAATCCTTCTTGTATATGCGTGGGACCCACCATTTGTATCTCCCTTTGCAGCACTGTAGCAAATGCACATTTGTTTGTATATACGGATATACAAACGCAAATATACAAACTCCCTTACATACAAACAGGGACTCTTTGATGGAATATACCCACGATGCATATCTTCATTTGTATATAGCCGATTGTATGTGCAAACATACAAAGCAATAAACAAGCCTTTTTATGCATACAAGCCTTTTTATGCATACAAGCGCGGGATATTCTGAGGAATCTTCAATGTATATTACCTTGTATATTTCAGCCTTCGTATTTTTGGCGAATGTACATCCACTGTAGCACATGTATGTCCGCTGACCTTGTATCTTTTCACTGCATATTCCTTTGTATCTCCATTTGTATATCTAAATATACAAGCCCCTATATACATGCAGACCCGATATACATTTAGCAAATATTCCAAGAATCTGCAAAAGATTCCCTAAATGTATATGCATTTCCTTGGCCCAATATACATTCAGAAAATGTATATAACTTAGTTTTTTTCATATTCTCTAAGGCCGATATGGATTTGCAAGCCCGCCAAATGTATATTTGAACTGTATGTTGACCAAAGCTTTGACCATCAATAACTTCTTTATTTGGCCAAATTTTAGGGTGATGTAAAAAGCAAACCTACCTATCTTTTCAAGCTCTTTCCAATGGTAAGGTTTTTTAGGCAATTTGGCACTTTTCATTTTTAGGCAACATTTTCCAAAGGCTTTTCAAGGAAAATACCAGGTTGACTATTTAGCTCTGGTCAGAGGAAAAAATGGGTCAACAATAATCTCTTTATTGGGATAGTTTTACTATGTTGTACACTCTTGAATTAGGTGTTATACCTATTATGTTATGTGGTGGGTGAGTGTAGGATCATGATGGGCCAAACAATACCTCTAGCTGGCAATGAAAATACTAAAAAATAGACTTAATCAAGTTCATGTGAAAATTTGAATGGACTATCTACACAATTTGAAAAATATGTAAGAACAAACTTTGTAGAGAATTGAATCTAGTTTATGGGCTACTATTTTTTTTTTAAAAACTAAATTTACTTGGTGAAAAATGCATATTTCAATGAACAACTATTAAATTTTTCATAAAAATAAATAAAATAAAAAGTGCGTGTCATTCCAGCCAACCTAAGTATGAACAAAAAAATGTTTTTTTTAATCTTTCAAAATAAGTAAAGGACTCATTCCCAGATGTGACGCATATTTTTTTGAAATTTTTTTCCAAGAAAACAATTAGTTATGATTTTTTTACTGACTTTTTTTTAAAACTAAAAAGTAATTTTCCAACCAACCTAACTTCAACAAAAAAAATTGGAAATCAATGTTTTTAAATCTATGCCATAAAAGAATAGAGTGTGACACATCTTTCGGATTTGAAAAACATGAAACGGTTTGAAAGTTATGGATGTTTTTCAATCAATGTGTCCATCAGGATTTCAGACACACTCTATATAAAAAATTATTAATAATTATTTAATAATATGATAATCAAGCAAATCTTATATTTTTAGAAAGTTGACAATTTCTTCAATAAACCCTTTTCATTTTATCAAATTTGAATTAAAAAAATTGTCAGCACGGAGTGTGAAGTTAGAAGAAGAGGTTGAAACCTATAAAACATGTTAGAGTTGAGAGAAAGTCAACTATGACAGTCCCAAGCCTCAATCTAAGGCATTCCTAAAGCATAATGGATATCCGTTACTAACAACTATTCATTAATAACTGATATCTATTACTAACAACTATTCATTAATAACAGATATCTATTTTGTAGAGCCAGGATACGGATATCCATTCCTAGGAAATGGATATATGTTCCTAGAAAATGGATATCCGTTTATGAAAGCCAAATTTTACATCAAGTCCTACTCTCTCTCTCTCTCTCTCTCTCTCTCTCTCTCTCTATATATATATATATATATATATATATATACACACACACACACACACACACACACACACTACGAGCTCTCTTTCTCTATTCTTCTTTCTTTGTCAATCTCCCTCTCTTTATCTCTCTATTTTTTATCTTTTTGTGCATCTTTCTCTTTACTCACACCATAATATGCGTGTTCACTTCTCAATATATGTTAACCATAGCACAAGCACTTAGTATGTTCACTCGAGATGACACCCTATGACAACTCATGTAACTTGTCTACTTTTCTAAAAAACATATATAGATACAATCCTAGAGTCACCACTGAACTCTTATCACATTCTCACAAATGTATTTTCATCTATGAAGTTAGAACTATTGCCTTCCTAAGGCTATGGAAATCCATAAACACGTTCCATGGAAAGTTGTTCCTTCAACTTAGTTGCTCCTTCTATGGGAACAATCTAGAGACCACAATCCTCCAATGTATCTCCTTCTTTGGGTATCACTTCTAAAGTTCCTAATCCTTAATGAAGATCACATCCTCTTCTTTCAACCACACATAAGTCCTTTGGTTTTGTTCATTGCCTTATTTCTTATTGAACCTTGAGCCTTATAATCTAAACCCTATTAGGTCATTATTCTCTTGAGCATCATTTATCGACTCAAAAAAACATTTTCAAATTTTGCACATCAACATCAAACCAATATCATTCCTTAATCAATGACACTCCATTCATGGCATCTCACTCTCCAACTATTCATAGTCGATTATCTAGCCACAACTCTATTGTTCCATGGAACAATCACTTGTTTCTTATAGGGAAACCATTCCTCCTCTTTACCTAATGTTGGTTGTGTCACAAAAAATCTATAAGCAGAAAATATGTCATTATTCCCTTCAATCTACATCTTCTTCTTATGGCCATTTTTTGGTACCTCTCTTGCCTTCCTACCCTTACTATTCCATCCTTTTATGGGTCTATGTCCATTGTGTGTTGACCACAACCTCATAGATTTTATTTTTTATTGGTTCATACATCTTTTATCCACATATTTCCCATGCTATAGTCTTTTATCCTTTCAAGTGTCATCATAGACTATGTCAATATCCTCTAATCTAGAATTTCTAGTCCATCTACACCTTAGTGAAATTTCTCTTCTTTCTTATACTTGGCCTCTTCCACAAAGTATCATGATGCATTCCTTGATATGTATATTGTACATGATATTCTATATGATCCCTATAAAAATTTCATAGTTTGCACTAGTGCCTTTGCCACTTGAAATCTCTAGTGTGCCATCAACACCCTTGGCAATGTCTCTAATAGTCATATGGAATGGTGTTCTTCTTCTAGATCCATCCTCTGGACTTTTAGATCGCACCAAGCTACTACCATAATATGCATGTTCACTCCTCACTTTATATGTTAACCATGGCACAATAACTTAGTATCTTCACTCGAGATGACACCCTATGACAACTCATGTAACTTCTCTACTTTTTTGAAAAGCATATATCTACAATCCTAGAGTCACCACTCAACTCTTATCACATTCTCACAAATGTGTTTTCAACTATGAAGTTAGAACTATTGCCTTCCTAAGTCTATGGCAATCCATAGACACATTCCATGGAAATTTGTTCCTTCAACTTAGTTGCCCTTCTATGGGAACAATCTAGAGATCACAATCTTCCAATGTATCTCCTTATTTAGGTATCACTTCTAAAGTTCATAATCCTTAATGAAGATCACATCCTCTTCTTTCAACCACACATAAGTCCTTTGGTTTTGTTCACCACCTTATTTCTTATTGATCCTTAAGCGTTATAATCTAAACCCTAGTAGGCCATTATTCTAAAGAGCATCATTGATCTACTCAAAAAATCATTTTCAAATTTTCCACATCAACATCAAACCAATATCTTACCTTAATCAATGACACTCCATTCATGGCATCTCACTCTCCAACTATTCAGAGTCAATTATCTAGAGCCACAACTCCATTATTTCTTATAGGGAAATTATTCCTCCTCTTTACCTAATGTTAGTTGTGTCACCAAAAATCACCTTACTCTTTGGCACCTCTTTCTACTAAATGCCCTTATTGAAAATGGATTTCTAATCCATGTGAACTCCCATTTTCTTTACTAAGTGATTAATTCAAAGGGCCATGCCTCCTAATGACTTCAGATCAACTCCTCCTTTCTCATCCTTTTTTTTTCTAGTTTCTCTAAAGTTTACTCTAGCAATTATAACTCTACCTTTGGCAATCAGTCCTTTGGTCCTCATCTTGTTGACAAGGCCCACCAAGTTACTTCTCAATTTAGATCTCTCTCACTTCTTATACTTTGCCTCAATTTAATAACATAGGAAAAATGGATATCTATTTTCTAGAGTGGATATCTGTTTTGTAGAACGGATATCTATTACCTAGATATCTATTGCCCAAAGAATTAGGCTTTGGATAACAGATATCTATTTTGGGAACAAATATCCATTTTTTAAAATGGATATCCACTTTGAAAACGGATATCCATTATCTAAAATCCAAAAAAAGGCAAAAACAATATTGTTGGGCTCGACAATGGCGCCCACAGACCCTTTGTTGTCAAGAAACCCATGATCTCTACCTATTATGTCAAAAAACACTTCTATACACTTTTAGCCACATAATTTTCTTGTTTCAATCATTAGGGTGATATTTTGTTCCCCTAATGGAGAGAAATAATTGTCGTAAAGCAAAAAGGAGGAAAGTTACATTGGAGGAAATTGAAGCAATTAGGGAAAAGGATATAGAGCAAGGAAGAGGATTGGAAGACTGAGTTTGGTGAATGATCATCAAAGTGAAGCTTCTTTTTTACCATCTAATGACATGCAAATTGAAGGTGTTAATGTTGAATATAATGAAATGTTAGATAAGAATGAAATTGACCATCATATTGCAAATGAAAATGTTGCAAAATGTTATGAAACACCTATTGATAAGAGAAATATCAAGGAAGAAGAAAAACATAGACATTTTCTTGAAGATTGTGGATATGAACCTCATGATGTTGAATTTGCACTCCATAATCCATTTGTTGATAAAATTGATGAGGTTGATAACATGGATGAAACAATGAAAATCAATGTATCTCCAAATTACATAAGAAGAGAGGATGTTTGTCAAGAAGAGAATGAGCATGATGAAATTGTAAAACATCCAAGAACCCCAAAATGGTTAATTGAAATTGATGAGAACATAATGGAAAAACTTGAAGGTGAGAGGTCGTCATGAACGGTTCGGTTGTGGGCTTCAAAAAATTTCAATGAATACTTTGAGAATAAAACATTAACTGAACAATGCCAACTTTTTGTGCAATTACTAAAGATGTACAAAATGAGACATTTACTAAAGAAATTAAAGATTCGAGTAAACAAAGTGTCTGATCGGAATAAAATTATTGTTAGAAGCCTTTTCAATGCACTCAATTCTATTGGAAAGACTAGCAAGGAGAAAGATAAAAGAGCTAATCTTAGAGTAATAACAACCTCAATAGTGAGAAAACAATTAAGAAAGGCTTGATTAATGAGGCAAACTTGTGTTGACTTAAACTTGAATCATAGAAACATTGTCAAAAGCACTAGCATTAAGATCAAGACTAGATAGTCCTCTTGGAAATGATACTTGGGCTTTCAATGGTAGGCTTCCATGGTTTGATAAGAAGCTAATCAATAGCACAAAGTGTCAAACTCCATTATTAACCAATACATTGATGCAGAGAGGGCATGCACACAACTCAATGAACCAATAAATCCTATATCAAGCAACCTAATGGCTATAATGTGTTACATTTAGATTGTCAAACCAGGGAATTATGTTCTTCTTGGATGGTGCCCATACTATGTGTATAGTCAAGGATTCCTAAATTGTAATAGATGTGCATAGAAACAAACTATGGAAAAAGAAACAAATTCTACTTTGCAAGGAATAACAATTACTACAAGTAGGTAATGTTGTTAAGAAATAATCAATGCTTTATTCAATTGGAAAAATAGTCTATGTAACTCAAAACAGAGAAACAATCTATACACTAAGTTGGTGATCACCTTAAACCAACAATACAGATCAACAATATTAACTAATCCACATAAACATAAACTAACAATATGAACTAATCACATAAACATAAACTAACAACATGAACTAATCAAAATAAACATATAAGAGAATTACAGTTACCTCAAGTGGCCCTTGTTTGAGTGACTGTAATCTCAACAGAATCTAAAATAGATCACTTTTGTATCAACAAATCATTGACTGAATCCAAATCTGTGTTCTTATTGAATGTTGAAAATGCAATACAATAATAACTTGAAAATACAATCTCTTTCTAACCTCTCCTTGTCGTATACAAAAGCTAACATATATATAGACAAGATCCGAGTTTCCTAATTAAATAAAACTTCTAAGAAACTTATTCTATACACGTCCATTCTCCCACAAACATAGGGAGAAGATATTGTTATTATTTTAATCAAACTAGAAATAGGAAACTAATGACCACAAAGATAATCAAACATCACAGTCCCATTATGACTCTTCTTAGTCATCATGAAGACAGTCATAAATGAAAACATAACATAAACCATGATCTGAGATTCCTTTGTCATTCATGACTGCGTCAACTATTGAAGGTAAAATCATCAAGGAGTGGGGGTTATGGTTAACTCATGCCCACTCAATTCAAAATCCTTTTCCTTTGGCTGCAGGTAACTGCATTGTTCGTTGTAGATGAAAACACCTCCTTTGTTGCGGGCTGACAGGTAGTCTCCATCATATGTAACCGAATGCTTGCTGCATAGGGGTTAGTCACCATATAATATTTATACATCACAAACTACTAAAATTAACAGAAATTACTATCACATCTTCTGAACAATCATTAATCCACACATAGTCATCACCAACATATCATGTACTATTCTTAATGCTTTCATTGTTTTAAAGATAATTATAAGCATAGACAATGTATGGAAAAGCCTAGGAATGTCTTTAAAAGGTATGAACTAAAGCAAGAGAAATAGAACAAATTACAACCTCATCACAAAGGATGAAATTGAATGATTTTGGCACACTAACTCTAGGGTATCACCGAATGTAAAAGATGTTTTAAAGTTAAGAATTGGTGATAAAGAATACACACCACATCCTAAACATTACTTGGAATGTAGCTAAACAACATTGTACAAACAATATTGTGAAACAAACCCAAGTATGACAATCTCATATAGAGCATTTGAATCTTATAAGTCATTTTATTGTGTTCCTCTTAAAATTCATAATACATGTTGCAAATACCATGTAGAGTTTTCTATGTATCATGAATTATTATGCAATATTCATTCTACTTTGCACAGTAACGAAATGTTACAGGAGTGTCATCCAATTTAGCTACCAAAGTTAGCTAGATACTTATTGGGTTTATTTCTATGTATTATAGATGATGGATGCATTTTCTACAAGAATGATTGTTTAAATGAAAAGTGTTTACAATGTGGTGGGTTATCAAAGTTTATATCATGTATTCATGAGGGCAGTGAGCATGATTTTGGAAAGCAAATGGTTGAGAAAAAGAGATATGAGATAGTGATATACAATTTGAAAAGTGGAGGTGAAGGTTCTAGATGTGAGTTGATTGCAAGAGAGGTAAGTATTGCTGATTTTATTGTTGATTTTAAGAAAAAACTTTTTTACAAGTATGCTAGACAGAGCCACAAGTCTCGATGGTTAGATCAACAATTTAGGATGTGTAAAGACTTTTTCCCGATTGGAACTATTGTCTCTATAGTTGATTTTGCAGAAAACTACACGTTGCAACCACAAAATGAAGTGTAATCCCAGTACTACAATTCTATTCAATTTCACATCACATATAGACATGCCCCTAAGAGTACATAAGAGAATAGGAAGATTGTTATAGAATACCATTTTTACATGAGTGATGATTGATCTCATTCATCAGAGTATGTGCAATATTATTTTCAAAAAAATTATGGGTTCTTGCAAGAAAAAGATATTAGAATGGATCAACATCTCATTTGGTCAGATAATTGCACTGGTCAATTCAAGAATGCTCATATGTTCTATTGTTTGAGTAGAATGCATGTAGAGAAGGGTATACCTCATATTTGGAATTTTTTTAAGATCAGCATGGAAAAGGGGAACATGAAGGAGTGGGTGCATGCATGAAGAGAGCTCTTTTTAAAGAACAACTAAAGATTAGAGGTGGTGCTATACTCAATGATGTAGATTCTATTATTAAGTGGTGTAACTATGCATTGTCACAAGGAGTGGCTCTTGATTCAGAAGTGTGCAGGTTCTTTTGGTTGGTTGATGAGGGGATAGTGAGAAAGAAATTGGATTGTCATAGCATTAATGAATCATCAAATATTCATCCATTTCAAAGCTCAAATGCAAGTGCATGCACTATTTGGACATGAGAATTAGTTTGTTTTTGTCAGAGTTGTATTAAATGTGATTGGGATAATTGTGAGTCAAGTGAGTGGGTAGATGCATGGATTCCATGATATTTAACCCCTTTATCTCAAGGTCATTCATCTTTACTCAATGACATGCAAAGCTCATTTGACTATGAACATCTTTTAGACCTTGTACAACCAGGTTGTGTTTATGCAGGTGTTGCACCATATGGAAATAAAGAGAGATCAGACTATTGGTTGGCACGATGTGTACAAGGAAAACAAAATCTAACACAACCTATGACAAATGATGATGGGATCACATATCCTATAGGATCAATTTTTATTGTTGGGACTTGGTTGCGAATATATATGATTAGAAAGAATGGCATCCCTACATTTGAAGACTTTGAGAAGCACAAAACCATATTCATGTATTCACATCCTGTTGTAGCAACAAATGTTAAGTTACTAAAGCATCATGTAAAACCAAAAACAAAACAACTATGGGCAATTAGTAAAGCTGATCATGAAGCAATATTGGATACTCTGAAGGTAAGAGATGACCCCTTAGGTACACTTGACTAGCATGTAAACTTCCAGATGGGACAGATATGACAATTTTTATCTTAGTGTTCTTGTTTTTCTATTTTTTATAATTGTTTTATTAAAAATCTTGTTTCTTTAACTATAATGCATGCTTTTGTCTATATAGGACTGTGAATGAGGTTATCTTGCATGGCATCATAGATGTGAGATACAATTTTTAGTGTGCATTTGTGTTTCTCAATATTTTGCTTTCTAGCTTTTTGTACATACTTATTTCTAAATTAAAGAGATTATTTTTTATTTTAAGATTGTTGTCAAACTTGAATGCACCCTCGAGAGGTTACTTGAATAGCTCTCTTTCTAGTTAACAAGCATGGAAACACTTCAAGGTCTGTGGGTTACCTTATAGGTGAAGTGAATCTCCAGAGTGGGTTGGTTCCCATGATGTGTTAACCTAAACTAACTATACTATTGTTGTTTTACTAGGAAAGAGTTAGAGAGACATGAAATGAAGGCTAAAGACCTATGGAGGTGAAGCACCACAAACTAAATGACCTATGTTTGTTGTTTTCACACATAACTCTTCAATAAAATCATTGGTTCTTGCACAACCTTGAGTTTTCATACTCTATGCATCAATGTTTTGTGAGGAGACCACTTAGTTATCATTACTTAGAAGGAAAAAATGGATTTTTTCACAACCAAACAACTAGTTTCAGTATTTTACAACTCACAACTTGCACAAGATTTATGTTTTCTACCTAGAGGTGTTTAAATGAGACAAATTTCTTAGGTTTCTTGGACAAACTCAGAAAAATACATCCATCATTTACTTAACACACAGTAGGACAGCATCATATGAAGGAAAAAATCCATATATTATTGAGAAAAATAGGTGTTATAACATCAACAGTAAGTGTGAACTAAACTTTTATTGCTCTAAAATATAGTATGAAATAGTTTTTTAGTATATAGACTAATAAAAATCTGAGTTACAATGCTTTTTTGCCTCTATATCTAGCAAAAAATGAAAGAACTACCTTCTAACTCTATTCTAGGTTCACTATATCTCATCCTTAGCATAGCTTCTTAGGACATGGCATCCTCTGTAGATGGTCTAGGCCTCAGTATCCTCTTGGCTGACATTGCTTACCTTTGCCCTCTATAATGGTAGCAAGTCTCTTTCTCCTCTTGAACCACCAATCACTGGTGTTCCTACATTCATGTAAGTGTGCAGGTCCTTTTGCCAAATTTTGTACAATAGTGAATCTCCCTCCATCTTGGACAGCATATTAAAACCTTACATAGATCATTGTTCCTTGTAGCTCTTACAACCTTCATGCACTCTTTCATGGTTTGACAGAGACCTTCACATAACTATTATAGATCTTATAACTCTACAATGTTCTTTCAAAACTAATATTCTAGGCCTTTTCATATCTCTTACATGGCACTGTATCTTGTTCTCCAAGCTGCTCCTTGACCATTTGCTATTGTATCTTGCCAAATGCAGTCATTTCCATCTATTGTCATTGCCACGAGGTCTCATTATCTACATTGTGGCTTTGTGTTCCCATTCATCTATTCTTCACAAGAAACATATATGACTGTCTAAAACTCTAGGCGTGACAGTCTTGATAGTATTTCACCTTCACTAACATAGATTAGAGTTCATTTAACACGGACTCATAATGTGATAGGGGTTAGAAATGAAGGTGCAGACAAACTGATATTAGATAGACTTTGAAGACTACCTTTTATAGTTCTTTTAAACCTTGTGTAGATCTATATGCTTTTCTTAAGAAACTATCCAGCTGCTTTTGTGGCCCTTCAACCTAATATTGCTCAACATATAGCATGTCTTTCATGGTATCTCTACTCATATAGCATGTCTTTGTCTTGATGTCTTCATATTGTCTTGCAAAACTCTATATAAGACTGTTTACACCTCTATTCACATGTATTTTGTCTTTGCAAGATGTAGATCATTGCATCTTTGTAAGCTACCATCACTATTTTCTACTCATTGTTATATGCAATATCCTTATGATGTCAAGACATGACTATATCAAGGTTTGATATGACTATAACAGTCATGTTGTATTCATACAACTTGTGAGTAAGGCAATGATGGACTTTTAAGACCTTAGATCTATGTTAGATCATGATAGAGATCTTTGTATGCATGATCATTAATGTGAGTCATGAGACCAATTAAATAAGAGAGGGTAGGCTCTTCTTCTTCTTCTTTAGACTCTAATAAACCTAGGAGGGTACATTCCTTAGAGGTCCTTGCTAGGACAATTAAAGAGAAATACAATAATATAAGAAACTATTGCAACCATACTCTATTGTATATATATTATAAAGTTTATTTTGCTTGACAAATTTTAATATATAAATGCAGGTGTTTTGGAGAATAGAGTTATAGTATTCAAAGGATTGAGATCAGTGGTTAAAGTATTTAGCTTTCATTTTGGAGACATTTGATATAATTCCTAAGGTGACATATAAGATAGAATTCTAGACTTAGTGTATCTTAATCTTCCATCAAACTTCTTATTACAAATTATTTTATGTTAGTTGCAGTTGATAGTGTTTACTTTGCTTAACATTTTTTTAACGCATAAATGCATGTGTTTTTCACACAGGGTTGGAGTACTTAGATCTATTTATGCAGTTGGAAACAACATTTTGTGTATTCTACCTAGATCATGACTATGTTATGAGTATGACTCGAGGTTATGATGGAAATACATCCACCATTGTTGAGTTAATAGTAGGTTAAAGTTTATTTTTCTTAACAAATTTTAATATATAAATGTAGGTGTTTTGGAGAATAGAGCTATTGTGCATTCAAGGGACTGAGATTAGTGGTTAAAGAATTTAGCTTTCATTTTGGAGACATTCGATATAATTCCTAAGGTGACATATAAGATAAATTCTAAACTTAGTGTTTCTTAATCTTTCATCAAACTTCTTATAACAAATATTAAGTTAGTTGTAGTTTATGGTGTTTACTTTTCTTAACAATTTTTTAACTTATAAATGCAGGTGTTTTGGCTATTAAAGATATTGTATTCAAGGGATTGAGATCAGTGGTTAAAGCATTTAGCTTCCATCATGGAACATCGTAAAATGTCCCCCTAGGACTTTTACCTCCTAAGTTTAGCTCTCGAGTCCCTTGTTTTGCATTTAGCATGTTCATTTTACTCCCGATGGAAAATCCCTAAAAACCCATGTTAAATGGGACCTAGGGGACAGTGATAAACTTGACCTTTCCTTGAAAATGGGGCCAAGGGCTTGGGCACCCACACCCTAGTCTTGCCCTATTTGGCGGGGTCCCAAATTTTAAATGTCAATTATGGGACCGTTAGAAGTGTTTGTTGCCGACATCTCAAGTTTGAATTATGAAATTAGAACAAGAACATGTTTTGTTGCATATATAAGCATGCTTAGGCTTTCATTTGTAAATTAGAAGATGATTAGGAACTTTTGGTGCACTTATGATTTTAGAGCATTCAAAGTATTCATTGTTGCAGAGCAGACTTGTCTTGTTATTGTGTGTGTTATGCAGATTTAGCTTCATCTTCTCATGATGTGAAGGATTTTCATCTACATGTGAGCTACACCTCCAAGGTGATATCTATTTGTATTTTCAATCATTTATCAATTGGTTTTTGCCTCTATCCAGCAGGGATACGCACTTTCTATCTGACAATGGTGTTTGGAAGACTTGAATGTCCTTTCGGGGCTTGATTAAGGAAAGCTCCTAGACACCACAACCCCCAACCCCCTTTTCTATAATTGCAGGTAATAGATGTTGAAGCAGAAGGAAGTGGAGTTATAGGAGGCTATGAGAGAGTTTGGAGATCCCATATCTGAAGGAAAATGTAGGACCTGGACTTGGGTGCCCGCTCTGAAGCCCTCCAGATCTCTGAAGTAGAAAACCTTTGTGACAGTGGTGATTAGTTGCAAACAAATTCTGGAAGTCCCTGAAGAAATTGCCACCTTGGGCTTGGGCGCTCACTCCTTAGCCCCCAACTTTTCCGCATCCAGAATTCTGAAGTCTAGTATGTATCTACTCTAAATATAACATCTCTTTCTACGAGCATTTGTCAAGATTCATCCATTTGTTTACGATCTTGTGAAATTAGGGTTTTAAGCATAATTAGGCTTTAATTAATCAATTAATCAGCAAATTCCAAGTTTCCTCTTCGTTCCAAGTGACACTAAATATGTAGTAGATCCCTCTTGCAAAAGTCATGGCTTGACTCAGTTTATGTCCTTGAATGTAAGGTGTGAAAGGAGGATTTAACTCAAACACTCATTGAAATTGAAAACCCCTCTTTTTACACTAAACATGTATATTTTTTACATTTTAGATTTTTAACTGGCTTTGTCATATCCTATGAGGAGATTATGACCATAATATCATCATGCTACTATGTGTTTTAATGACAAAGGTTCCATATTACAAATCCTCGTAGTGTTTCTTCACATTTCGTGCTAAGAATTGATAACCATTTCATGTGATTTTAGTAGCACACTCTTTAAGGTGTGTTTTTTCATTTTGTTTTATGCTAAATTTGATGGTGAGGGTTTTATGTTAATATTTTGTTTTGATTGCAAGAAAAGAAAAGGGTTATGTTAATATCTTAGACATGATACTTGTACAAATGACCTAGTTGTAGTAAGACAATATTAATGTGCATATATAGGAGTTTTGACCTTTATTAGTTTATATATGTAGTGATTTGATGTCATGAATAATTTAACAATAAACTAGTATATCTCTTCAAATAAGTCCTAAAAACCTCTTAAAATCAGTCCCAAAACCTCTTGAAATCCTTGAAGCTCTTTAAACTTTTGCAACTCCTTTCCTATTCAAATGTTGCATTCAATCTATGGGAAGGTATCATAGGTCTCCCCCTATGAAAACTAGGGTCTTTGCAAAAATATGTGAAATATGGGTATCTACCTTATCATTGTAGAACAAACTCACAAAACAAACACCAAGGTAATAGATTCAATTCATATGACCAATCATATGCATAGAGTTGAGGGCCAGTAGGAGTCAATAAATTTTAGAGCAGTAAAAGAAGACTAATAAGGTGCAAATTTATAATATGAGAAAATGAATAGTTTTATGAACAAAGTGGACAAATACAAGGAGTAACAACATTTCAATTATTACAATGGCCAACCCCCATAGAATCACATCAACATAAATAGGGTGGTCCATCATACTATCCATTATAATCTTATAAATTAATGACACGTATCTTAGGCCCAAAATATCAACATAATAGTGTTGGCAAGAGACACATTGTGGCATCATGAGTGTTGTCATTGATGGCAACAAAGTTCATCCCACACGTCCGCAAGACATGGTGTGTCTATACAGGAAGTTAGATTGTAGAGTAACTCGGTTTGGTGACCAAGAACAGAGTATGCAGCAAGGTCCGACAATCAGGTCCGAATCTCTTAGAGGAAGTATCTATGTAAAGTACAGACTTGGGGAAGTCAAGAGGAGTACCTTGACTGATAGATTCTAGGGATTGAACCTCCAGTGATGAAAGAGTGAATAGATATAAGCACCTAAGTATTGGGTTCCTGTTTGGCAAAGTAGACTGAGGAAGAACTGACCGGCAGAGCATCAGACCTTGATCCGGATGAGATATTGATGGTGATTGATGCAGAGGAAACGCAACAGAAGCTTACAAATAGGATGGAAAAGCCATTAATCCACTATGATGTAGAGGCATCCACACTAAAACCTTGACATACCGCATGTATGTCTACAACCCATCATCATCATCATATTTTCTCTTGCCGACCGATATCCTCCTGCAGACAAACCTTTGACCTTTCGTCTGTCAGCAGCATCATCATATCCGGCTATCGGCAGCATCATCATATTCGGCGAGCGCAAACATCCTCCTGATGTTCACTGTTCATCTTACCGCCAGACGCTTTCTGCAGCATCATGATGTTCAACATCATGTTCATCAGCAGGATATAAAATATCCGGTTCCTCCCATATATCCTGATGACGACAACTTCATGCACCCTTCCTCTGATGCTTACGTCACCCCGATAAATGACTACTTAAAACATCATGTTCATCAGCAGGATATAAAATATCCGGTTCCTCCCATATATCCTGATGACGACAACTTCATGCACCCTTCCTCTGATGCTTACGTCACCCCGATAACTGACTACTTAAACAACAGCATCAGGATATGACTTATCCGGTCAAATGAAACATCCTAATGATGATACTCAACTTTATACTGATGACGAATATTCTGCCGAATATCCTCCTCCCGATCCACTTATCTCCCCGATGCCTTACGCCTATGCCAAAACACTTAGGGTCAGCAGGATAAACCTTTATCGGGTGATATTTCGGAATGTCCTGATGACGATTATCCTGATGACGATGACGTCATATGCAATTCCTTCAATATCCTGCTGTCGGCCAAACTTAACATTATCGGTCCGCGATAATTTTATCAACCCGATCGACTAACTTATGCCGATATACTCTTCCTCGGCAACACCTGATGATGATCACCCTGAAACGCATTCACCTTATGCAAACAATTGCATCATGCTCACCTCCATCTACTCGGATGACGCCCGAAGTAACTGCAGGATATACACAGAAATATCCTGATGATGCCGTTGTGACGAATTTCCAACCTTAGCGAATTTTGATCCGCCGAACCTCCTGAGGTGACCCAATCTGCTTTCAGGGCAATCTTCCAGACTCGAACTATCAGCACGACCTAGCACATACCCATGCTAGGGTTCTCAACACATCTCGACTGCGATCCTGCAAACATACATGTGAACAAACAGAAAATGCAAACTAAATCCTAAACTATTGTACATAGCCATTCCACCGATTCGACGAATCAACCGGTGGAATGGATCAGCGAATCCATGAAACCACCAGAACAGCCACACGATTAAACAATGGAATTCAATAGAGAATGAACACAAACAGGATCTCTTTATTGATTTCAAAAGATGCAAGTACAATACTTAGTCTCTCTCTCTGCCTCACTCTCTGCAACCTAGCTCCTCAATCTGTATCTCTATCTCAATCTGTCCTAAGACCAACCGATCCTACTGCATAAATAGGAACTGCTTGCGAGTACTACCACTCGATTCCCAGCGGCTGGGAGCTTCCAAGCGGCTGGGAGGATCCAACTGAACTAACAAACTATATAGCTGTTATCAGCTGTCATAACAAACTACCTAAAAATAGAAAAGCACAGTCAACTTGGACCTTATTACATGCATTGGTCTTATAAGACCTTCTTGGAAACATTAACAAGACCTATAACAAACTAACTACCTCATGGAGGCCAGCTGTCAGGTAGGTGCTCCTGCACCATACTCCCCAACAGAAAAGAACTCATGTCCCATGAGTTAGGATGTGGAAGTCCTCCACCTTTACACTTTGTCATGTCAGTGTTCTGACCTGTTCCAGCTTTGTCCTCTGCTGGCTCTCGGCTGCTCCAAGACTTCTGAACTGTAACTTGCTTTCTTGCAAGTAAATCCTCATGCCTGTCAATGTAGGCCCTTCTCTCACATACCTTGTGTTTGTCAGGTTGTCTGACCAGAACCTCTGTCTGAATTGCCTCTTGAACTTCTGCAATGTTCAACTCTGTCTTTCTTTCAACCTTTATAGGACAAACAATAGTCCCAACTATGACAACATCCTTGTCACCCCTCTCAACTGGTGGTTGTTTGTAAACCTGTTTCTGAACCTGCTGCTGACCTCTGTCAGTCAAAACTGAAACTGTCTTCAAACTGTTGTCCTTAACAACTTCTTTCCCTGCAATGTCCTCAACTGCCTGTATGCCTGCTCCTATAGGCTTCTGCACAAATTCCTTCCTTCCCACTAAAATGATTTTTGCTACCTTCTGTGCTGCAACATCTTCCTGCAATGGCATCAACATAATAGTTTTCCCATCTTTCTTGATGGTGTAGGTATTAGCATACCCATCATACAGTACCCTTCTATCAAATTGCCATGGTCTACCCAACAGTAGGTGACAACATTCCATGGGCAAAATGTCACACAAAACTCTATCATGATATGCTCCAATCTGAAAATCCACATATGCCTGTTCATATACAAAAAGTGATTGACTATCACTCACCCAAGATGCCTTGTAAGGGTGATGGTGTGGAATCCTTTCCAAATTTAGTTTATCCACCATTTCCTGAGATACCATGTTGTCTGTTGAACCAGTATCAATGACAACCTTACATACTTTACCTTTGCTCTTGCATGTGGTCTTGAAAAGAGCTCTTCTTTGCATCATATCCTTTGATGTCTGCAAACTAGTTCTCCTTAGCATCAATGCTTCTCCCTCCTCAGGATACCCATAATTGTCAGGAACTCTATCTTGATAAGTGTTTAAACTTGGCACACTTTGCTCTACTTTCTCTTCTTGCACAAGTTGTACTCTCTTGTCATTCGTCCTATCATCTCTGGATGATGAACCCTTGTTTTCTGGACATTTGAAAAATGGATGACCAAACTCACCACAGGTGTAACACTTTCCTGAAAATGTAGTAGAACCTCTACCACCTCCAAATCTGCCTCTATTACCTTTCCATCCACCTCTGAAATCAGACTGTCCTTGTCCTTTACTAGTGTCTTCTTGACCCTCATTGGTTTGCCTTGTTGTAGGGGCTGATCCTCTTCCCCTCATATTGTTTCCTCTTCCTCTCATGGACTTATCTTGTCTTCTATTCACCTTTTCTTCAATCCTGATTGCCATTTGATAACAATCTTCCACATTCTTAGGGTTAGCTAAAACTAACTCATCCTGTATGTTCAATCTCAAGCCAGCCAAGTACCTAGCTACCTTTTCTACCTCATTCTCATGATGACCAGATCTCATACTCAATTTATAAAACTCCTCAGTATATGCCTTCACATCCATTTCCTTCTGCCTTAAAAATTGCAGCTTCTTAAACATCTGAATCTCATAATCCCTGGGCAAGAATTTACCTTTGATCCTTGCTACCATTTTATCCCATGAAGTGATCTTTGACTTTCCTTGTTTCATTCTCTCGGATTGTACATAATCCCACCATACCAAAGCATGGCCTCCTAACTTGGTCTTTGCAATCTTTACCTTCTGATCCTCAGCAACATCTTCACATTCAAAGTGATTATCAAGTGCAGAAATCCAATCCAGTAACTCATCTTCATTCAAACTTCCATTATACTTGGAAACATCAACCTTTACCTTAGGTTTACCACTCTGCACTGCCTTTAACAGTTTTGCAAATCTCTGGTCTTCAGCATCCAGACCTTCAGCTACCTCTTCATACTCTTCAACAGCATCTTCATCTTCTTCTGACTCACTGTCTTCCACTTCCCTCTTTTTGTTCTTTTCCAGGGCTACAAGCCTGGCTTGAAGTGCTTCAGCAAGCTCCTTCATCTTCCTCATCTCTCTGGCATGTTTTTCCTTCATCTCCTGCAATTCCCTTGCAGTACCATTACCTTTCGGAGGCATTTTGTCAACCTCTCACTCCTCTACCTCTGTCTTTTCAGTGACAGAATCAACACACAACAACCCAGACCTTTTGCTGAGCTCTGATACCACTATGATGCAGAGGCATCCACACTAAAACCTTGACATACCGCATGTATGTCTACAACCCATCATCATCATCATATTTTCTCTTGCCGACCGATATCCTCCTGCAGACAAACCTTCGACCTTTCGTCTGTCAGCAGCATCATCATATCCGGCTATCGGCAGCATCATCATATTCGGCGAGCGCAAACATCCTCCTGATGTTCACTGTTCATCTTACCGCCAGACGCTTTCTGTAGCATCATGATGTTCAACATCATGTTCATCAGCAGGATATAAAATATCCGGTTCCTCCCATATATCCTGATGACGACAACTTCATGCACCCTTCCTCTGATGCTTACGTCACCCGATATCTAACTACTTAAACAACAGCATCAGGATATGACTTATCCGGTCAAATGAAACATCCTGATGATGATACTCAACTTTATACTGATGACAAATATTCTGCCGAATATCCTCTTCCCGATCCACTTATCTCCCCGATGCCTTACGCCTATGCCAAAACACATAGGGTCAGCAGGATAAACCTTTATCGGGTGATATTTCGAAATGTCCTGATGACGATTATCCTGATGACGATGACGTCATATGCAGTTCCTTCAATATCCTGCTGTCGGCCAAACTTAACATTATCGGTCCGCGATAATTTTATCAACCCGATCGACTAACTTATGCCGATATACTCTTCCTCGGCAACACCTGATGATGATCACCCCGAAACGCATTCACCTTATGCAAACAATTGCATCATGCTCACCTCCATCTACTCGGATGACGCCTGAAGTAACTGCAGGATATACACAGAAATATCCTGATGATGCTGTTGTGACGAATTTCCAACCTTAGCGAATTTCGATCCGCCGAACCTCCTGAGGTGACCCGATCTGCTTTCAGGGTGATCTTCCAGACTCGAACTATCAGCACGACCTAGCACATACCCATGCTAGGGTTCTCAACACTTCTCGACTGTGATCCTGCAAACATACATGTGAACAAACAGAAAATGCAAACTAAATCCTAAACTATTGTACATAGCCATTCCACCGATTCGACGAATCAACCGGTGGAATGGATCAGCGAATCCATGAAACCACCAGAACAGCCACACGATTAAACAATGGAATTCAATAGAGAATGAACACAAACAGGATCTCTTTATTGATATCAAAAGATGCAAGTACAATACTCAGTCTCTCTCTCTGCCTCACTCTCTGCAACCTAGCTCCTCAATCTGTATCTCTATCTCAATATGTCCTAAGACCAACCGATCCTACTGCATAAATAGGAACTGCTTGCGAGTACTACCACTCGATTCCTAGCGGCTGGGAGGATCCAACTGAACTAACAAACTATACAGCTATTATCAGCTGTCATAACAAACTACCTAAAAATAGAAAAGCACGGTCAACTTGGACCTTATTACATGCATTGGTCTTATAAGACCTTCTTGGAAACATTAACAAGACCTATAACAAACTAACTGCCTCATGGAGGCCAGCTGTCAGGTAGGTGCTCCTGCACCAGTGATCATGCTTACTGAGGTATCATTCATGATTGTTCGACATGATTGATGACTTTTATGATCATCTCTTTGATACGCATCACTTGATAAGTAAGGATTCAGCTGACAGACCAAGAGTTTGGGAAAATAATAAGTATTCTGGATGCCGACTAGAAAGTGGATGAAATCCTTGGTGCGGATATATATACCAGATTGATTTAGGTATGAAGGTGTGTGTTGTGTGTTGAGGTGTGTGAAGAAAAGCAGAAGAGCAATGTGGAAGCAGTAAGGCAGGCTCGATATGTGATAGGACAACAACACCAAAGAAGAGAAAGAATGAAGTGCAGTAGATCAGTTTACTGAGCCTAACCAGAACTGAACTCAAGCATATGTGGATGCTTCTCATTAGTTCAAGTATCTTGTTACTCTCTTTATAACTTGTAGACAGTGAGTCTCTTGTAGGCAGTGAGCCTCTTGTGAGTAGTGTGCTCGGGCAGTGAGCCCTAATTGGCAAGTGCCATTCTGTATTTCTATTCTTCTAATAGAGAATACATTCTTGGGTTAGTCACCCCATGGTTTTTCCCTTAACGAGGTTTTCCACATCAAAATCATTGTGTTATGTGTATTGACTTTGTTTCTATTTTCATGATTATGGATGCTTATTTGCTTTGATATTGCACTAGTTGTTAAAGAAGAATAGAAAGTCAAATTAATTAAGATAACTGATTCACCCCCCCTCTCAGTTATCAACAATTGGTATTAGAGCCAAGTTCCTCCAAATAGAGCCTAACAACTTGAGGAAGATCTGGGAATCCAAATGGACGTGTATGGTATGAGAGAACAACTTCAGTCTACCCTAGATGATCTTGAGCAATCTAACTCTAAAGTCAATGAATTGAAGGAAAGACTCAAACAAGCTGATGATTTCATAAATGAACTAAAAGGGAAACTGAGTCTCTCTATGAAAAAGAGAAAGGATCTACTTCGGCAATTGGCAAGTCAAGATGAAGCAAATGATACAAATGAAGAGCTGAAGGAGAAAACTAAGTTATGTGAAAAGTTATCAAAAGAGGTCATTATGGTAAGACATGAAATGGAATCAGGAGTTATGAAATTCACCCAAGAAATTGAAGAGAAAAGAAAAACTGAAGATGATCTAAGACAATCTCTCAAGGAGAAATCAGAAGACTTCCACAAAATGGATAGAACAATTAGGCATCTAGAATCTGATCTTGAAAAAGCTAGAGATAATGAAGAACAACTTGAGAATTAGATTGACACTCTTAAAAGGGATCTTCAAACAACAAATGAATACAAAGTGAAATTCAAGATAAGCTCTGCTCAACTTGAAGTTCTTCTTCAAAGCCAAAAGAGGGTAGATGACAACCAAGGCTTGGGGTATGAAAAAGGTGAAAGCTCCAGATCTAGTCAGAAGAACTCCAGATCAGAAAATCCAAGAAATAGGCCTAAAAGACCTCCGGTAAGGCAACCAAATGCTCAAAGATATCCCTCCTTCAATGGATACTACCACAATTGCAATAACTTTGGTCATAAAGCAAATCAGTGCAGAAGAAGAATGAATCAGACTAATTCATCCTTCTCTGGACAATGCTTTAATTGCAAAAGGTATGGTCACAAAACTCATGAATGCAGAAATATGCAAATGAACAATTCATTCAATGGTAGATGTTTTGCATGTAATAGAATGGGACATATGGCCAATCAGTGTAGGTCAAGACGATATCAGTTAAATATGCAAAGAAATGTTGTTTGCTATAATTGCAATAGATCCGGTCATATTGCCAAATTCTACAGAAGAATCAGGACAAAAAGGGTCCGGTGCATCATAATCAAAACCAAAACAAAGGAAAAGGAAAAGTGAATGCGGATGAAATTCAAAGAGAGATGAACAAGATATGGGTGAAGAGAAGTACAAAAAATGATGGGGATGGATCTGTACCAGAATCTGGTGCTGATATTCCTTCCAGAAACTAAATAGATGAGCTTTGGCTTAGGGGGGTAACAAAAGAAAAATATTTTCCCCAGCCAGTCAATAGGTCCCTGAAAGTGGCACATGAAAGGTTGCGGATCAAAGGGTTCTTAGAGAAATATCTAAACAAGCCATGATAAAGATATGGAAGATCCGCAAGAAGATTTGAAAAGATTAATCTTCCAAAATTGATCCGGTCCAATAATCATCCGGTAAGAACAGGATTTTCACAGTTAGATCCGGTATGATTCGAACTTGAGGTATCTTGATCTACGAATAAATGGAATGATTGTGAAAGGTAGATAGATTGCTAATATCCACCGAGAATAACTTTAAGTGCATCTTAGTGATCCGGAAAAATCTCTCAAGACAAGGAGAACAAAGCAACCAAAATAACTTAAGGTATGCATTTATTGCAAACGAAATTAGGGTTTACGGAGAAATAAAAGGATTATTTTATTCATCATTTGTACATTTGCATTCAAGAAAAAGAGAAAAGGAGCTCTATAAACAAATTGTCTCAAGCCTCTCGAAGATCAACCGCAGAAGTCAATTCTTCCACTAATCTGATTCAGCTCATACCGTGAAACCTAGAAGCATAAAAGGTATTTTCCGTTCTTGAATATCTCTTCGTAAATCTTCTTGAAAATGGCTACTCTAAATGTTGTGAAAATTACTGATAGGCCGCACCCCAAATTTAAGAAGCATCCCTACAAATCTCTAGAAGAGGATCCCGCAGGTGCATTTTCTAGCATTCCGCATGGTATTTTGCATGTAGAAGATGTTAGGGTTTACATTCATGTGAATATTGAAGAATTTGGGGAATCCAAGTGAAGGGATATCTATCACAATCAGTTAATAGATGATGCTTTTGAACTCAAACAGCAGTACAAGGCTATCTGGGACAAACACTTTGGACATTGCATCCATTTCCCATGTTTTGCAGAAGATGAATGGGTTTGATATGTTTTGAGCAGAGTGCATGACAACTTCATGTGGTTGAATAAGCCATTTAAGATCACAAAGGATGCCATTAGGGCAGTGACCGGATTGCACTCATCCGGCGAGTTACCTACTCTCAAATCAGTCAAAAACCAAACTGTGAGTGAGGCCACCAAATCCAAATTTGATAAAAGAGCAATGACAATTGAGGATATCACAGATCCAGATATCAAGTTTGCCACCATGATAATAGGCTACAAGATATATCGCTCCAACAAAGAGAATTCTGTATCCGGAACAGCAATTTACACTGCTTATGAAATGTTAAGAAAGAATGTTGACTATGGCCTTTGTGAGCTCCTTCTGAACTAACTTTTGGAGAACTTGCAGAAGATAAAGAAGGGTAAGAAGAATTCCTTAAAATACGGTGGCTTGATACTCTGTCTATTTTTCTATTACATGAATGAGCTACCCAGATCTAATGGTTGGATGTGGCAAAATAACAGACCAATAGCCATACAAATCAGGGATTATTTGCATGGAATAGGTGATGCCAAGGCACAGAATATAGCACTATGGGGCTACTTCAAAAAATTTCAGAGTATGATGCAAGCAAGAGAGAGAATTCCCCAATCTCTAGTTGAAAAGTATAAGGATACAGTATGCTTTATGGTAGAAACTAATCAATGCCTAATGGAGGCAGTAGAGCCAAGGATAGTCTGGATCATGCTAATGGGGTATGAAGTAGATGAGAAAATTGTAGAGCTACATATTCAACACATGCTTAGTCAACCCAAGGATCCTAAGGCAGAAAGGTTTGGTACCTACCAAGAGCTAAGTGTAAAAGTTCATGTTGAACTTAGACAGCCTGAGATCAAGAGAAAAGTAAGAAGGGAAGTAGAAGATTTTGCCAAGAGGCATGGAATTTCAAAAGAGGCACTTGATGCCAACAGAGAAAAGATGGAAAGGGCAGAGAAAGAAAAGGAAGAAGCAGGAAAAGAAAGTGCTCTGGTAGAAGCCCCCTCCCAGACCAGATCCTCTAAGAGCTCTGCACCTGCCACAGCTAAGAGCTCAAAGGCATCAAAACTGGAAGCAAAATCATCCGGTAAAAGAGAAAAGAGAACAAAGACAAAGGCTACAAGATCATACACAAACCTCAAGGATGATGAAGAGACAAAGATAGATGAGAAAGTAAAGAAAATGAATAAGAAGAAGAAAACAACCCCTCCACCGATCAAGACAAAGAAGAGAAGGCAAAGGAATTTGTTGAAAATCCTACTCTCTGCATTGATGATATCATCAAATCAGTTACTGTGGATGGGAACTTACAACCAATGGTTGAATTTTATGATGAATATAATGAAACTAATCAGAAGATATTGCAAGATGCCACAGTCAGGTATTTAAACATCTATAACAAAGCATTCATTGAAATTATATCTCTAATTCCCAAAAGCTTAGAGAAGGAACTTGAAATAAGGAAGAACAATGCCCAAGCAAAAGATCTAGAAATCCGGGAGTAGATTGCTATTCAGCTCTATCCATCCATTACCCCTAAACAAATGAATATTATCTTCAAGGACTGCAAGGACGAGTTCTAGAGCAAAGCTAGAATGAATCAGCTTATGCTTGGTGAAACTGACAAAGTGGAAAAAGAAACAGAAGATATTCTATGGAATGCTTTTAAAAGATTTAATCTTCCTATTATAGAGGACTTGATGAAACCTCTGCCATGGATGACAAAGAAGAATCTACTGAGACAGTAGCAGAAGAGGCAAAGGAGACTAGTGAAGAGAAAGCTAAGGACTTAGATTCCTTTGTTCCGGAAGAGGAAGTCCAAAAAGAAGTAAATATCTCTCATCTGGATTCCCCTGCAGACTCTAGATCTAAAGGAGAAGAAAGATTAGAGGAGAAAACCAGTCAAGGAGAAGAAGTAAAAGAAAAAGAAAAAGGCCAAATAGAAAAGACTCCAGGAGACAGTTCTGAGACTGCAGAAGGGAAGAAGACTCTGTCTCTGACAAGAGACACTGCAGAAACTGTCAAAGATTTCTTGACCAAAGAGATGATGGAATTTGATGAACCAGAACTGCTTCAAGGACCATTCAATTTTGATTCCCTCTCTCCGGTTCAAACCATGAAGCTAGCATCCTTCACTCAAGCAAAGGCAAAAGAAAAACTTCTAAAGTCTCACATGGAAAACTGTGAGCTCATAGAAACTGCATCCGATGTATTGGAGAAGATCATACCATCCTTTCAAAAGGATCCCTCAGCCTCCTCATCCGGTAACTTAAAATCTCTTGTCAAATCAATTAGTACACATTTTAATTCTTTAGAGAAGTCAGCTGAAGATAAAGTCTGACAAGAATTTTTGGGAAAGAGATTCTCTGAGGCGTAGGGTCTAATATCAAATGATAGGAGAGTTATGGATATTGGGATAAAGAGCTTAGAAAATGCTCTCAAAGATGGTGGAGATATATATAAATTTTGTTTATCCTGGCCTAAAGTGACCAAGGATATTGAGAAGAAAGCAAAAGATCAAGAGGATAAACTGTTAAGTTTATCTCAAGGTTTTGATCCTCTCTCCTCTTCCATAGTAAATCAAGAGTGTCAGACTATTGCAGTCATAAATGAAATAAAGAAGCTTGACAAGGAGAAGAAAAATAGAATAAACAGGTTAAGTGAACTTAGAGGGATAATTATCCCTAAGTTAGAGGCCATGCATGAGGCCCTAACCGATGCCCAGACCACAGCCCGGACCAGTGATCCGACAGATCTAAAGAGGGCAAAAGCTTTTGCATTCCTGTTGAGTTGTCACATCTCAATTTTAGACAGGATGAAGAAGATTTGGGTGACAGAAGTGGTAGAGTTGAAGACCACCTTTGCAGATATAGTTGAGTATATGTAAGTATAGCATGTATATATACTTATACGGCTAAGTATAGATTGTTTTTGGGAAATTTTGGTGTGCAGACCCTACCCTTTGCCATTGATGTCAAAGGGGGAGTGAGGAGCAGTGAAAAATGTGGAGCATAGCTAAGGGGGAGCTCCGAAAAAAATGTACATTAGAACAAAGCATCAGCCAAGGTGGAGTGTAGTATAACACTTAGTCATTTTTCACTAAGTGTTGCCATCAATGCCAAAGGGGGAGATTGCTGGCAAGAGACACATTGTGGCATCATGAGTGTTGTCATTGATGGCAACAAAGTTCATCCCACACATCCGCAGGACATGGTGTGTCTATACCAGAAGTTAGATTGTAGAGTAACTCAGTCTGGTGACCAAGAACAGAGTATGCAGCAAGGTCCAACAATCAGGTCCGGATCTCTCAGAGGAAGTATCTATGTAAAGTGCAGACTTGGGGAAGTCAAGAGGAGTACCTTGACTGATAGATTCCAGGGATTGAGCCTCCGATGATGAAAGAGTGAATATATATAAGCACATAAGTATTAGGTTCCTATTTGGCAGAGTAGACTGAGGAAGAACTGACTGGCAGAGCATCAGACCTTGATCCAGATGAGATATTGATGGTGATCAAGCTTACTGAGGTATCATTCATGATTGGCCGACATGATTGATGACTTCTATGATCATCTCTTTGATACGCATCACTTGATAAGCAAGGATTCAGCCGATAGACCAAGAGTTTGGGAAAATAATAAGTATTCTGGATGCCGACTAGAAAGTGGATGAAATCCTTGGTGCGGATATATATACCAGATTGATTTCGGTATGAAGGTGTGTGTTGTGTGTTGAGGTGTGTGAAGAAAAGTAGAAGAGCAGTGTGGAAGCAATAAGGTAGGCCCGGTATGTGACAGGACAGCAGCACGAAAGAAGAGAAAGAATGAAGTGCAGTAGATCAGTGTACTGAGCCTAACCAGAACTGAACTCCAGCATATGTGGATGCTTCTCATCAGTTCAAGTATCTTGTTACTCTCTTTATAACTTGTAGATAGTGAGTCTCTTGTAGGTAATGAGCCTCTTGTGAGCAGTGTGCTCGGGCAGTGAGCCCTAATTGGCAAGTGCCATTCTGTATTTCTATTCTTCTAATAGAGAATACATTCTTGGGTTAGTCACCCCGTGGTTTTTCCCTTAACAGGGTTTTCCATGTCAAAATCATTGTGTTATGTGTATTGACTTTGTTTCTGCTTTCATGATTATGGATGCTTATTTGCTTTGATGATGCACTAGTTGTTAAAGAAGAATAGAAAGTCAAATTAATTAAGATAACTGATTCACCCCCCCTCTCAGTTATCAACAAATAGGAGTTTGCCAAAAGTTTATATTTCAACATACCTTGCTTGTACTATCTTTTCTATTTATAGTCTGAGAAATAAGGGGAAGAGATGAGAGAAAGAGGAGTGGGAAGCTACTACCATTAACATAAAATCAATTTAGAAGTGTGATTTAGGGAGCAAACAAATATGCAATGCAAATGCAATTATTTAGTCATCGTAAATTGTAATCTCCACATAAGTTTAGACTAGCCACAAACTTATAAAAGGACAATGTACAAAATATTTGTTTTTTAAAATAAAGAATTGATATAACTTACTTGGTGAAAACTCTTTATAACCCTACAATACTATTTTAAGAACAGATATTACAACAACATTTAATATTATTTTTCTATTGTAAACTAATGTAATTGAATTACATTTATACTTCAATTTTCTATGCTGATGTTGTGTAAATTATTCACTATCATTATGGTATCGTGCATTGTAAAGTAACAAAATTTTGAGGGAAATAACTCATCAAACCTAACACTTTCAGTTGAGAATAAATTTATTTAGCTTTCCACTCCTCTCAAGTTGTCGAACTTGAATCTCTAGCTTTGCCATATATGCCTCTAACTAACATATTATAAGTTATGCATTAAAAGGTTGGTTAACCTATATGTTTTTCAAGATTCATTGAATATAATCTTGGAGAAATACAACCATCAAATTTATACCATGATTACTGATTTTTATATATAGATAAATTAAATTGAAAGTTAATCCCAAGGTCTACAATAATAGATTTGATGTCTTCCCTTTCAAGTTTATTGTATTTTATTTTGAATGTTTTTTCATCATACCTGTTAAGTGGCATGGGAAAATAATGTTAAAATGAAGGGGATCAAGAATCCAACATTGTGTAAGTGGTTGAGGATTTAATTGGTAACAAAGAAACCTAGAAAAAATATATATTCCACAAGGTTAACTATAGAACTAATGTCTTTGTTACTTGTTTGAATCCTAAACCAAAGAAGAAGTGGTGAAAGAACTTTTTGTTTGTTTACTCCAAGAAATAAGAATGAATCTATAACATCATCCTATAAAATGAAATAACAATTTCAACTGCCATGTACATCAAATTTTGAATGTAAATTAACTTATAGTATTACAAGAAGATAGTAGCAAGAATGTTGGGAATTAAGGTGTCTCAACCTTTGCGAATTCCTAATGTTGTATTTATTTATCCCATGTTGAGTTGGCCTAGTCAGCACCTTGTGTATATGCAGGAGGATAAATTTTGGTGACTTTGGCAGCCGCGGTTTCCTCCTTGAATAATTAACAGGGGTTTGGGGGCATCTTTGGGCAGTCAAGGGAGGTTATGACGTGTAAGAGGAATATGATATTTTTAGTCAGTGTATGACAGATTCTCTGACAGCTGTAAGGTGCGTAAGAGCATCTGTCGTAACCTATCTTAGGACTAGGCGCCCACTTTGGGATGGGATGTTGGACAAGTGTCCTTAGGCGTGGGTTTTGGGGCATGAGTCCAAGATGGACGCCCATCTCTAGAAGGTTCCATATTTGCCTTGTAAACTCTATATAAACAGGTGCTTGGATGGGAGATAGATAACTTTGGTACAAGTACTATTATGCTGCCGGAATATCTCCAGATTCGACATTTAAAGACTCCTGAAAGGTCATTGGCTCTGAAATTGTATTGTAATCTGTTATTGTTTACTGTAATACATTTGAGCTGTGTTTTGGAGTGTGGGTTTTTTCACCCATAAGGGTTTTCCCCACGTATATCTTGTCTCTCTCTCTTTGTCTTCTTTCTGGTTCTTGTGTTTTGCTACAATATCTCATGTTAATGGTTTAACATTGCTGTAATAGTTAGGATAAAGTTGAATTTGCATAGACCTCTCCTCATTAGATTAGTGTAGGAAGCATTTTCCGCACACCTAGCTTCCTTTCAGTTGGTATCAGAGCTTGATCACCTTTGGTCCTAGTTGTAGGGTAGGGGTTTTTTGAGCTAATCTTAGGTTGAGTGGGAGTCTATGCAGAGCATTCTGTATCTTATTGCAACAAGGAGATGGCAAGCACATCAGGAAGGTTTGAAGTAGAGAAGTTCAACGGTAGTAATTTTGAGCTATGGAAGCTCAAGATGGAAGACATGTTAGTTGACCGAGACCTTTGGGAAAGTGTGAACGGAACTAAACTAGCTGCAATGTCACAAGCTGACTAGGATCTCAAGGATCGGAAGGCTAAGGGTCTCATAAGACTTAGTCTTGCCGATTCCGTGTTGTTAAATGTCCATGAGGAGGCTACTGCAACACTCCTTTGGAAGAAGTTGGGGGATGTGTATCAAGCCAAATCCCTTGTCAATAAACTTTTCTTGAGAAAGAAGTTGTACTCTCTTCGAATGGAGGACGGAGGATCCGTGGCTGAGCATATGAATGCCTTTAACATGTTGGTTGCACAATTGACATCTATCGGTGTAAAGATGGAGGAGGAGGATCGGTGTATGACCCTGCTTTGTTCTCTGTCGGACTCATGGGATCATCTTGTCATGGCAATCAGAAGCACCACATCCACATTCAAAATGGAAGAGGTGGTCTCTTCACTGTTATCTGAAGAGATGCGGAGAAAGTCTTCTGAGGCAGCCAAAGAAGCCCTTGTAGTTCGTGGAAGACCCAAGGAGAAAGGGAAGAAGAAGGACAAGAAAGCTAAGAAGGGTAGATCCAAATCCCATGGGAGATCCAAATCTCCTGGAAAGTCCAAGGCTCTTTCTTGGAACTATGGCAAGACTGGGCATTTCTGAAAGGAATGCAAAGAGGAGAAGAAGAAAAAGAAGAAAGCTCCTAATTCAGATTCTGACAATCACAAGATGACGATGATGCCTTCATCACAGCGCTGGCAACCCATGCATCTAATGATGTGTGGCTAATTGACTCTGGTGCATCATTCCACATGACCTCGCATCGAGAGTGGTTCACTAAGTATGAGGAGTTCGATGGTGGAAAGGTGTATTTGGGTGACGACTCTCATCTGAAGATCGTTGGTCATGGAAGAGTCTCTATCCGATTCCCTGATGGTCGAGTGAAGGGGATCACTGGGGTTATGCACATCCCTGGCTTAGCACGGAACCTGTCTGTAAGTATGTTGAATGATGCAGGTGTGCAGGTTGTCTTTTCGAAAGACGGATGCAAGATGACTAGAGGATCTATGGTGCTTGCTAAGGGTACTTGGAGAGGTACTCTGTTTTAGCTGGAAGCATGCATTGCACAATGCAATAGTTCTTTTGACTCAAGGAAGAGGGCAGCAGTCACTTCATCCCCACCATCTGAACGAGCAGTGAAGAAATCTGTAGTTTCTAATCTTGATGGTTGTAATCGTGCATTGGAAGTTAAACTCCCTACAGAAAAGACAATCTTATGGCATAAGAGATTTGGCCACATTGGTGAGAAGGGTCTGTGTACCCTGAAAAATAAGAACCTCATTGAGGGGTTACATGATTGTAATCTTGAGTTTGACTTTTGCGAACATTGCATTTATGGAAAACAAAACCGTGTTCAGATTTACTCGAGTTCTCATAAGTCTTCTGGTGTGTTGGACCTCATTCATTCTGATGTGTTTGGTCATATTAATGTTCCTTCGTTATCAAAATCTGTATACTTTGTATCTTTTATAGATGATTACAGTAGAAGGACATGGATTTATTTTCTCAGAAGCAAATCTAAAGTCTATAGCAAGTTTAAGGAGTTTAAATCCTTTGCTGAAAATTAGACTGGTAAAAAGATTAAATGTTTGAGAACTGACAACGGTGGTGAGTTCTGTTCTATAGAATTCGATAAGTATTGCAAGGAACTTAGGATTGAAAGACATAAGACAACTCCATACACACCGCAGCAAAATGGAGTTGCAGAGAGGATGAACATGACACTGATGGAGAAGGCTAGGAGTATGCTTAGTGGAGCTAGTCTAGAACAAAAGTTTTGGGCTAAAGCTGTTGCCACTGCTTGCTATCTAGTAAACAGATCTCCTACATCAGCTCTTGTTGGAAAGACACCCATGGAGGTGTGGTCTGGTAGAAAGCCTTCAGTAAGGCATCTTCGTGTTTTTGGTTGTGAGGCATATGCACATGTGCCTAAGGAGAAGCGGTCAAAGTTGGAGAACAAAGTTGTTAAGTGTATCTTCATCGGCTATTCTGTTGGTGTGAAAGGATACAAGCTTTGGGATCCCATGGCTGAAAAAGTGTTGTATAGCAGAAGTGTCATCTTTAGAAATAAGAATGAATCTATAACATCATCCTATAAGATGAAATAACAATTTCAACTGCCATGTACATCAAATTTTGAATGTAAATTAACTTATAGTATTACAAGAAGATAGTAGCAAGAAAAGGCATGGCCCTCTCTTTTAGAAGTGAAGTTAAAATCCTAAATAAAATACCAAAAACAACAAAGTCTAACAATAAAAAACTAGCCACACACTAATTTTGGGAAAAAAAAAAAAAACTTTCTTAGGTTTTAGTCAAATTAATTAAGAAAAAAATTGTCAAAGAAAAGAGACAATACATAAAACATGCTAAAATTTTAGAAATCTTATTGCCCCAACATGACACAATGTACACTTAAGTAGAAATTTTTAATATTCAAATCATCTTCTAAAAATTAAAAAACATTCTATATAAACTTGTTGACATTGATTCTTTCTTTCAATATATTTTTGTGGTAGGACAGTCTTTTAGCCATATTCCAAACTTGTATACATTAAGCACAAAAGCAAACTAAAATCAAAATAGAGCAAAATTATTGTTGTGTTGCAGAAAAAAAATTGTCTTAACTGATTCAAATAATTCTTCTATGAGATCACTCTACTTAAATATCATTCAATTTAATAGTCAAACAGTCAAATAATAATTAGCCGATAGGCTTTTATAGGTGAACATTATAGTGCTCAGAATTGTCTCACGCCATAAAAAAAAAATTCATGCCGAAAAATTTTCTAAACTCTCTGTTGTTCCTATCAACGTATTCCTTGAACCTCCTATAGGTGCAAGTGCTAAAACTTCATCCATACTAGAAAAGGATATAATTTTTTATTAGCCAACATCAAGAACAACTGTACGGAAAAGTGTACATCCACTCCATCTCTTGAGAATGAATCTACACCTTATCTCAGAGAAGGGATACTTTCTTGCATTTTCCAAAGAGGTCAGCAATCCTTGACACCTGATTTTCCATGATATGGATCGACATGAAATCTGAAACGCCTGCAACCTGCAATTTTTGTCGCTTAAACACAAAATTCTATCTTTAGTCAATGCTCCATTATTATTTTGTTTCCTTGGACATTGTCACAACTTCACATGTAGGCATTATAATCGTTGAAAATGTAAAAACCTCCCATTTAACAACTTGGTAGAATGTTTATGACTCGTTTTCTTTGGTTCCACCATGCCTACTTTACTTGAAGACAAGCCTTCAACGGATCTGACAGGTCAGACAGGTAACAAGGATAAGGATAAGAAGCCCATGGTTCTACAAATGAGGAGTAGCTGTCTTTATTACAAGTTGCTTGCAGTAGTCATCCAACATAACTCACGGACTATTAGTAGTCTTACAAATCAAGGATAGTTTGACTAATTTTCAAATATGTTAGTAATGGCAGGGACAAGTATGGGCTGGTGCATTTGTTCATAGATTCAAATGTCTCTATGATTAATTTCTTTTTGTTATTGGTATTTTTAGGTTGGTGACAATAGCAAACAGAGAAAACTAACTAAAAGTTCAAAATGAATGTGTTGTAAAGGAAAAAACAGTCATTTTCTCTTTGAAAATATATAAAATGGACGTGACTCTATCAGAAAATTATTTACTGTTATGATATATATTATATTTTATGGAATACAAAAAAATAAAAAATTTGTATTATTTTTTTCAAAAATCTTTAAATCGAATAGAGGTAAAATTACACAAATGTCTATCAAACTTGTTTCTAAATGATCAAAATTGAAGTTCAATTTCAAGAGGGATGTTCTTAAACCACACTCAGTATAATAATCAAAGGTAAATTTTGGCCAATAAAAGTAGGACAACCACTTTTTGGTGGGGATGAGGTATAAAATTGCTATTGATTGTTTTGAATGTTGAAGAGTGTGATATTTAAGTAGAATGTTCCAAAAAAAATTACAAATTTACTAAACTTCCAAACGTTGACTAAAAAATATGATTGGCTACAATGATTACCAATCAACAAAAAATTACTGGCATGGTGTGGTGAGAATACTTTCAGGCAAAAATTTTGAAATTTGGCATACCTCTTTCCATCTTTTAAGGCTTCACACATATATTAATGAGATGCACTAATCACATTGAAAATTTAAGTTTCGAGATTGTTAAGTGAGTATTTCTCAAAAATAAAATGATTTTTAAAAACTGATTTTATCATTAAAGTTGAAATTTTTTTATCAGATTTTGTATATTGTAGTAGATCTACAATTTTTTCTTGTGATAGATAATATGAAATAATGTATACATTAATGCAATATGTATTGAATGATAGGAAACTAAATTTTATTGAAGTCTAGGGAAACATTGAATATGTGATTTTTTGTTATGTTTACATCAACGTTTCAATGAATCTGTATTACACGTTTGTTGAATACCCCACCTCACCACAGTAATGTCATTTCAATTAGACAAGAATTATTAATAGATTTGAAATTTTAGGATACCAAATTTATTGTAAAGATTTAACCTTCAATAAAAACAAAAGTAATGAAAAAACTTAGATATTATTGATGTTTGCAACAACAAAAAAATTAATGAAAAATACTTTTACAATAAAATATAAAAGTGTCTTTTCATTTAATATAGACCAATTGTATATATGTTGTTTTTGATTATGGTAAGCACTTTTGATCGGAGATTTGAACCGAAGATACAAAAGAAGGGTCACACCCTTTACAAAGAACCAAAAGAAAACCAACAACGTCCAACAAACGTCAAGGAAAGATATAGTGCACAAAGCAATGGGACCAAAATACAACACAAGCTAAAATGCCCCACACATAGGGAGAAAAATAAAACGTAGGGTGGAACTTCCACTAAAGAACAGGACCACCCATTTAAGGTGATTTGAATCCAAAAAATTTCAAAGAACTTTGTTTCAATATGGCATCCCTAAACTTAACCAATTCAAGCCCCTTACTAACACAATTAACAAATTGAAGAGCAAAAGTCGAATTGAGAGGATCCCAGGAATTCTTATCAAAGGAAGCCACTTTACAATTTTCCTTGTTGGAGGACAAACATTGAGGACCAAAGGAAGGGTCATGGACCACACCTACTTTTGAATATTTACTCTTCTCTTCCAAAGAGATAGCACTAGGAGTCTATGAGTTAGTCTTGTCCACAAGAGGACTAAATGACACCAATCCCCTTAGAGGTGATGATAGCATCATCATGAGGGGGAAAAGGATCTTGTTAATCCTTATTTTTCATATGAACATTCCTTCTTTTTGAAGCTCCACATGTAGTAGAAGCATGGCTTGACTTGTGACATTTTAGACACAAGACAAGGGACTCCTCATACATGATCTGCTACACCCAACCACCAAGTTTCAACAATAAAGTGATTGAAGAGGGTCTAGTGCCTTGAGAATAGTAACACTGACCTAAAATCTAGCATATAGAAACACTCCTTAGATCTAGCCACCTCATTGATCATAATGAGATTACCTAAAGAGAAAGCAATAGCTTTCCACACAACCCCATCCTAGCATTCCATGGTAAACCATGGAGTCTGACCCAAACAGGGACTCTTCTCATGCAAACTTTGTCCAGATCTAATCCTGGTTGCCAACTCTTAAGGAATTGGTAGGATTTTCCAAGGAAGGTCACATACCACCCTTCAAAGTCTAGAAATAATCTTCATAGAGAGAAAATGAAATGAGGAAAAATCCCTTCAATAGAACAGAAATCTCTAGCGCATCACTAATCTTCCATTTTCACCTAACCCAATCTTTGAATTTGTCCACATTGGGCCTAGCCCCCAAGAACTTACCTACCAAGGCATTAGCCAACTTGGAGAATGATCTATCTGTTATATGTGAAAATGAAGATAGGTTGAAATGTAGTTAAAATATTTTCAATCAAACCCTACTTTCAAAAATAAAATTCAAGGACAACAATCGAGCTGAGTCACTACAGATGGAGAGGACTTAGCTACAAGTTGATGTCACTTAGAAATGATATGGAAAGATAAATTAGATTGATAGATTTCTCAACCCTAGATTCAATAAGCCTCAAACCCTAATTGTAATGAAATCGGGTATAGATGAATAAAATACGACAGATAATCACACAATCAGGCACTAAATACAGATTAGAAACATACCAGGATTTAGATTTTTAGAGACAAAACCTTCGGGGACAAGGGGGTAGGTGCCCTAGTCCAACAAGGCAACTTTTATATAGATCTAGAACAGTGGAATGTGTAAGATTGTAACTTGTTTCAGAGTTTCTAGTGTTTTGGGTAGGAAATGGGATGATGGGGTTTGTTGTTTTGGTGTGAATCCTCTTTTCCACAAAACATTCCAAGGGCTTTTCAACCAAGTGCTTCTCCTATCAAGAGGAGAGTCGGCTATCATATTTGAGTTGCCACTTGGTTTTCTGCTAGGAAGTTCAGATGTGATCACACAAGTTTGACAATTAATGTTTTTATGCCCTTAAAACCCTAATTTAGGCAAAACAATAATCAAATATATGAATTATGATAAATGCTATAAGAAATAGACAGAGGGTAGAGAACCTTAACTCACTATTTTTCACAGATGGAAAAGGGAAAATTTTGGGACAACAGTAATGGCGCCCTAGTCCAATGTGCCACTTTTTCCACATAGTCCCGATCTCCTTCTGGCACTGATCTCTACTATGTCTTTTGTTTCCCGTGACTAGAAAATGGAGGACAAGGTTGATGGCACCCTTGTCCTGAAAAGTTGAATAGTGTCCACTTCTTTTTAGATCTAGAATCTCCAATGTCTGTCTTCCTACTCTGTAACTCCACTTCCTCCAGATCTGACACATGTAACCTACAATCACAAGGAGTGTAGGAGGGGGTTGTGGTGTTTAGAGGCTTGCCTCAGTCAAGCCCCAGAGAGACATTCAAGTCTTCTGAACACCATTGTCAGAGAGAGTGCGTGCCCTTAGGAGGCAGAGGCAAAAACTAAATGATAATGATTGATAAAGCACAATAAATGATACCTTGATGATGAAGCTCTCATGGAAGGAAGAAGCCCTTCAATGCCATGAGGAGAAGATGTAATCCAACCTGCAAACAAACACAATAACAATGCTATGCTTTGCAACACAATGATAATCACAAGTATGCCAGTAGCTCACAATCATAAAACTTGATAATGATCTTCTAGTTTCTAAATGATAACCTAATCATGCTTATTTATGCAACCACTAAGATTCCCACCAAGAATTTCATATTTGAAACTTATGATATTGGCCTAGAGACCAAATATCAGTCACAAAACTGACATTTAAAATTAGGGCAGACCCAAAATAGGGCTGGACTAGGGCACTAGCATCCTTGTACACCCCCTGTCCTTGCTCAAAACTCATTAAAGTGTAGCCTCCTAGGTTCTATTTGCCACAAGACCCATGGGTTTTCTCATCGGGAGTCTGGTTTAACATGCAAAATGCTCTAAATGCAAATCTAAAGACCTAGGAGCTAAACCTTTAGGAAAAGGCCCCCAAGGGTGCATTTTTCCAACATAACATTTAGCCCCCACTTTAATGTATGCATTAAACGCAAGGCCAATACATGCATTAAAGTAGGTCAACTAACACAGCAAACACACCAAGCACGAAGAAGACATGCCAAACACATTGAAGATAATGACAAAAACACAAAAGACGAAGAAGACAGTTACAGGCACACAAAACACGGAGAATACATGATTGAAGACACACAGAGCACAAAGAATACAATGGATGCAGTGATTATTTTCTTTTTGATTTTCCCATATGAAATGCATAATGCAAGTACAAGGAAAGTAAACAAACAAATCCCAAAAGAGTGTAGAGGAGCTCATCGCCACCGGTCTTGCACTTTTTGAGAACAGACATGCCAAACAAAATCCCAAGGTGTAGAGGAGTTGTTCACCACTGGTCTTGCACCTTGAGAACAAACACGCCAAACAAATCCCAAAGTGTAGAGAAGCTCATCGCCACCGGTCTTGCACTTTGAGAACAAGCAAGCCATACACACACATGCTGAAGACATGGCAAACAAGTGATGGAGTGTTACTATTGCTAGGTTCATCACCATCTCAAGCACATTACATGCACACACCGACAATTGGGCTTTGCCACAACAACTGCCGAAAACATGCTTAAGGGTTGAGTTAGTCACATAACTGCTCCCCGCCTCACGATGAGGACTTTTGAAAATGACAAGATAATTCAATCTCTCTAAGAAATACACCATCCATGCCTCGCGATGAGGGCTTAAGAAATAGGATATGCTCGATATCCTGCCTCCGCAGAGGGCTTAAATGATTAATTGATTTTTAGATTGTTTAAACACATTTTACTATGATCTAAAGCAGACAGCTTACCTTATATATGCCCTCACCTTAAGGTGGCTAATATTATGTACTGATATCAAGCACATTAAGGTAGGAAGAAAACACATAAGGGAACACGAGCTCTTGCAAGGCCCATGCCCCCTATAGGTGACATGTACTTTACAATCACCAAATGTTCCCACAAACACATCCCTGCAAGAAAAGTGTTAATGCCCCAATAACCATGATGAACAACAATGCAATGATCAACTACATGAAAAAGCCAAGCAAGGTGATATTCATGATAAACAGAGTGCACAGAGCAGTAGTATTGTTAAAGTGTTGTTAGAAAGATAAGATAACATCGACATCAACATCAAGATAGAGAAATCACGGAGTGATTCCACTAGCCAAGCATTGGATAATTTGTTACAACCTCGTCGTCATATAGGAACTAAGTCCATTTTTTGATTGCTCTCGAAAGAGACACTAGGTCCACATCAGTATTATGTTTTTTCTTCATCCTCTCACTAGATGGAAACACTAGAGGAAGGTAAACAATAAATTAGAGAGGAGAAAAAGTATCATAGGGATAGTCATGTAGGAGGGTGCCCCCAATTCACCAATCACAACGCTGTGTTTGTAAGACACAACACACAACAATGAAATCAGAGGAGAGGAGATATAGAAGAAGGATGATACAAATAGAATCTAAGCTCACAACAAAGGCAGTCTCCTAGTATCCTTGACCTTACAAGAGATTCAAGGGTCATCCTAGGAGGCCTAAAAACACATAACACATCACAGAGGAAGCACATCACGAAGAGATAAAGGGTTAGAGATACTTACCTGTAGAGAGGCCCATGCTAGAAGTCATCATTGAGGAGGTCATCATCATCCTCCCAATCTTGAATGCTAGATGAAAGTGGTGTGTAAGATACCAAAGCCCAACTGTTGTTCTTGTTTTCATCTTGTTCATCTTTAAGCTCTTCTTGATTCTCAATGTTAGGTTGAATGTTCTCTTGTTCATTTGTAATCCGTTGGGCATAAGCCTGCCTTCTCCTCCTCCTTTCTTTTTCTATTCTATTCCTTCTTGTCTTGTTGCTTATCTTATCATGTTGTTCTATTGTTTGAACAGGAGAGGAGAAAGCACCATGTTCAAATCTCATTGGTCTAGGTGGGATATTTTATTGTCGATGAAAGCCTCCTGATCCATTTAAGGATGACAGTGGAGGAACTTTGGCATAGATGTCATCTCTTTGTGGATGTGGTGGGTCATGAGACCTTTCCTTATCCACATTTCTCTTGTCAAAAATTTCATCAAATCCATAATAATCTTATTTTATGATTGTGTCTTGTTCTTCTCTTATTGGATGCAAAGGAGACCTAGCCACTCTAGCTAGCTGTTTTGCTTTGTATTTTCTATATTCTATGAAAGTTATATCTCTTCGTGGCTCAGGATCTATCTCAAGTTGTGGAAAAAAGTAATCAAGAATAAAGTTCTTGTCCTTATTCGGAGGTTAGTAATCATTAAGACGGATAGTACGGATCTCTCCACATAAGGGAAACTTTAAACATTTGCACATAGTGGAAGGAACAACATTCATAGCTTTAAGCCAAGGATGTCCAAGTTTTACATGGAAGAAGTCAGATAAGGGGATTATGTCAAATGACTGATCCATAACTTTATTATAGACTGAGACTATTAGAATTATCTTGCCAATCAGTTTCATGAAAGCTCAATTATGTGTTTTAATTCTCAAATCCGATGGTTCATAATATTCTTGTGCCATTTCATGTTTAAGGAGGAAATCTTCCATGACCACATTTGTCATGCAATTAGGATCTATGAGTGTTCCATGCACAAGTTGTTCCATTATCTTTACTGTGATACAAAGAGGCCCTTCGGTATTTACCATTTCTTTGTCATGAGGTGTGAATGTTATTTCAAGCTCAGGGACTCTTCTTTTTAAATGAGGCCTAGGAACAAACCTAGCATTATTATTATATTGATAAGTCATTTGTAATTTTTCAAAAGAGTGTCAAATCATATTTCCAAGATCTTCCAAAACTTATGCAACAAAATGCAAAAGTGATGTCAAAATATGCTCTAAAATGCTTGATTTTTTCAACTTTTTTCAATGCAAACAACTGAAAGAAGAGGTGTTATAAATATTTTAAAAAGTGACAGAAAATTATATGCCTGAAAATAGTCCACTAATGCAAGAACATATTTCACAACACGCTTTTCAAGAAACTCTAGAAAGTCAATAAGCCAAAACCTAGTGAAAATAGGCCAAAATATGCCATTTTTCACCAAATCTTAATGCAAAAGGCTAGGGCAGAGAGTTCTGTAAGGAAAATTATGATTAAAAGCAACTTATAACAGTACTAACAGCCACCTAATGCCAAAAAATCTATTTACAACATGCCTATAGTGCCTCTCTAGACCAAACCCTAGTGCAAAGATAGCCAAAATGTGTCGATTTTTACAAAATTTGAATGCAAAGGCTCAAAATAAAGGGTGTTGTAAGGAAATTGAGAAGGGGTAGCAAATTATAAGGCTAATAAAATCCAATTAGTGCAATAAAATTCCTTACAACACACTTGGAGTGCAAACCTAGGAAGACGATAGGCTCAAATCTAGTGAAAAATGTAAATTTTTAAACCCTAGGCATGAAATTTCACAAGGATGCCACTATGGTGCAACACTACAATCAGATATCAGACCTAACAAGTGTTTTGAAAAGGTAGTAAAATCTGAAACAAGATTTTGACTACAACCCTAGCTCATGCAAAACTAGGTTTTCATGAAAAATGCAAAATTTCAAGCAAATTTTGACAAATCAAGCATGCAAATAAAATGCAAATGAATTGTAAATGATGAGTTTCTTTATTTTGTATCAGATATAATGTAAATTACAGAAATTAATTCAAATTTCACAAAAATGCAAGCTTAATATGCCAATTTTTGTAAATTTTCCAATTTTTTCAATTTTTTTTATATTTTTTTCAAATGCAATATTGAAAATAATGAATTGAATGATGATGAATTTTAGATCTGATGTAAAAATAAGATAATTAATTAAATTCAATTGAATTAATGCAAACTATGTCAAAAATCAAACCCTATAATGCAATTTTTTTCAATTTTTCCAAATATATCAATATTTTTGTAAGTTTTCAAATGCAATAGAAGGAATGAATGCAAATTTGTCAAACAACACTTAGCAAGGTGCCAAAAAATTCCAAACATGGGTTCACCAAAATGTTTTGGGTAGGAAATGGGATGATGGGGTTTGTTGTTTTAGTTTGAATCCTCTTTTCCACAAAACATTCCAAGGGCTTTTCAACCAAGTGCTTCTCCTATCAAGAAGAGAGTCAACTATCAAATTTGAGTTGCCACTTGGTTTTCTATTGGGAAGTTCAGATGTGATCACACAAGTTTTCTAATTAATGCTTTTATGCCCTTCAAACCCTAATTTAAGTAAAACAGTAATCAAATCTACGAATTACAACAAATGCTATAGGAAATAGACAGAGGGCAGAGAACCTTAACTCACTATTTTTTGCAGATAGAAAATGGAAAAATCTGAGACAACAGTGATGGCACCCTAGTCCAATGTGCCACTTTTTCTGCACAATCTTGATCTCCTTCCAGCACTGATCTCTACCATGTCTTCTGTTTCCTATGACCAGAAAATGGAGGACAAGGTGGATGGCACCCTTGTCCCAAAAAGTTGAATAGTATCTGCTTCTTTTTAGATCCGGAATCTCTAATGTCTACCTTCCTACTTTGTAACTTCACTTCCTTCAGATCTGACACCTGTAACCTGCAATCACAAGGAGTGTGGGAGGGGGTTGTGGTGTTTAGAGGCTTGCCTCAGTCAAGCCCTGGAGAGACATTCAAGTCTTCCGAACACCATTGTCAGAGAGAATGTGTATCCTTGGGAGGCAGAGGCAAAAACCAAATGATAATGATTGATAAAGCACAATAAATGATACCTTTATGATGAAGCTCTCATGGAAGAAAGAAGCCCTTCAATGCCATGAGGAGAAGATGTAATCCAACCTACAAACAAACACAATAATAATGCTATGCTATGCAACACAATGATAATCATGAGTATGCCAGTAGCTCACAATCATAAAACTTGCTAATGATTTTCTGTTTCTAAATGATAACCTAATCATGCTTATATATGCAACCACTAAGATTCCCACCAAGAATTTCATATTTGAAACTTATGATGTTGGCCTGGAGACCAAATAACAGTCACAAAACTAACATTTCAAATTAGGGTAGACCCAAAATAGGGCTCGACTAGGGTACTAGCACCCTTGTCCACCCCCTGTCCTTTCTCAAAATTCATTAAAGTGCAGCCCCCCTAGGTCCTATTTGCCACAAGACCCATGTGTTTTCTCATCAGGAGTCTGGTTTAACATGTAAAATGCTCTAAATGCAAATCTAAAGACCTGGGAGCTAAACCTTTAGGGAAAAGCCCCCAAGGGTGTATTTTTCTAACATAACATCTAGAAATGCCAGTTGGGAGGACTACAAGATGGTTGCCCTAGTCCAGTAGGGTTAATTCTCTGCACTTTATTCTCATATCCTAAATCTCAATCCTCTGCTCTACTTCTCTACAACTCCACTTCGACAAATCCCACACTTGTAACTTGCAATCACAAAGAGAGGGGTTTGGGGGTTGTGGTGTTTAGGAGCTTGCCTCAATCAAGCTCTAGAATTGCATTCAAGCCTTCCAACACCATTGTTAGACAGAGTGTGTGTCCTTGGAGGATAGAGGCCCAAATCAAATGATGAAATAGATTGATTAAAACACAAATAGATGTCACCTTGGAGGTGAAGCCCTCACGAAGATGAAGATCTTTTACACCATGAGGAGATGCATTGATGAAGCTAAATCTGCAACAAACAAACATAATAACAACACAATGAATGCTTTGAAATCCCTTAGCTCAATATCACAAGTTTGCATTATCCATCTAGGTGTAAAATGAAGTCATAAACTCACTTATATATGCATTCCTGCTAACTTTCATAATTTAAATTGAAAAGGCTGACATCCTAAAATTTAGGTCCTAGCAAAATAGACCTAGACTAGGGCACGGGAGCCCAAGTCCATGACATGGTTTTAAGTCATGATTAAGCATTAAAGTGGACCCCTAAGTCCCATTTGACATGGGTTTTAGGGGAATTTGCTCTGAGATAAGTTTTAAGCCTGCATAATGAAATTAAGGGGACCTAAGAGGTAAAAAGTCCTAAGGAAACTTTTATGACATAACATTTAGCCCCCACTTTAATATATGTATGATCATACGATCCATACATGCATTAAAGTATGGTCGAAAACACATCAAACACACTAGGCATATGAAGCTAAGGCATACCCAAAGGTTGGAGGACTATTTCTAACCCCAAATATCATACATACATTAAAGTACGGTCAAAAACACATCAAACACACCAGGCACATGAAGTTAAGATATACCCAAAGGTTGGAGGACTATTTCTAGCCCCCAATCTTAGGTAAGCACTAGAAAACACAAGACACAATGAAGATAGTAAGAAGCACATAAAACACGAAGAATACAGTGGAAGCACATAATACACAATGAAGACATGAGAGCATTCATGCAATACACGAAGAATACATCGATATAACATTAAACATAAATCCTAAACTAAGGGGTAGAGGGGGCTCATCACCACTCACCTTTAGACTGCCAAAAACATGCAAAACAAAGACCCAAATGTGGAGGGGGCTCATTGCCACGTGCCTTTAGATCACACTCGGGGAAGACATGCCAAACAAAGACTTGAATGTGGAGGGGGCTCATTGCCACGCACCTTTAGACCACACTCGAGGGAAGACACATCAAACACACAAGGAAAACACATGGAATACACGAGTGCCACATAGTATGCCATAGACACACTATACGTCTTATACACGACAAACACGAGTGATGGAAGGAGCTTATTGCTAAGTCCCACCATCTAAAACATGCCAAACACACCTAACGGTTGAGCTACACTACCACAATTGCTAAAGACACACTTAAGGGAGGATCACTCAAGATCCAACCCCGCCTCTGCAAAGGACTTTGTATAAAAGGATGTGCACTAGCTCAAGAGATACACCATCTCGCCTTCTGTAGAAGGGCTTTCAAAATGCAACCCCACCCGCATCATGGAGATGCCTTATAGTGAAAAGGAAGCATGTTCTCAAAGTATACAACCTCACTTGCACCACGGAGATGCCTTATAGTGAAAAGGAGGTATATGCAATAGATCAATGTATGAAAACATGCTTTGTTAGTGCAAAATAATCTAGCAGATACCATTATATATGCCCCCACCTTAAGGTGGTTGATTTTGCATACTGGTATCAAGAACATTAAGGTAGAGTGAAAACACACAAAGGAACAAGAGGTCTCACAAAGCCCATGCCACCAGAGGTGACATGTGCCACGATCGTCGAATGTTCCCACAAACACATTCATAAGATATGCTAAGATAACAAGATGGTTAGAAAATCTTACTCTAAGATAACAACCATATCACATTATGAAATCTATGCATGTATTATATCAATCAAAGAAACCAAGGCTACACTGAGGGGTTCAGATCTGAGTATAGCTGTTGGGCTTATACTGTAGGTATCTCAGGACTGGGTGTAACAACAAGGTGAGATACAAAGCCATCCAAAGTGCACGAAGCAGCCATATTGCAAAGGTTTGTTAGAAGATATAAGACAACAAGATACGTCACATGGAGTGATTCTACTAGTCAAGCATCAGATATATATATATATATATATATATATATATATATCAACCCCATCTTCATATATGGACTAGGTCCATTTTTGCTTACTTGCTGAAGGGACACATAGTCCATACCAGTATTTGTTTGTTTTCGTCATCCATCGACTAGGTAGAACCACTGAAGAAGGTAAACAACAAAATGAGAGAGGAGAAACAAGTGCCTTAGGAACACCATGTAGGAGGATGCCCCCAAGACATCAACTGCAACGCTATGCCCCTAAGGCACAACACACAATAATAAAATATAGGAGAGGAAAGATAGAAGAATGATGAAACAAATAGAAGAATGGTTACAACAAAGGTGGTCTCCTTTTATCCTTGACCTTACAAGAGTATCAAGGGTCATCCAAAGAGACCTAAACAACATCTAACACAACATGGGGGAACACAACACAATGCTAACAACATATATATCTAGGAGGAGCCCACCCTTGAGAGCATATAGAATAGGTGCTACATTGAGTGTGGCTAAAAGAGGGAGAAATGCTTACCTAATTCAATGGGATATTTGCTGGAAGACAACCCTTGTCTATCAACCTAGGATGTATCTTCTTTAGTTTTGGTCTTGTTGATATTGTATTAACATTAAATTTAGGGTGACGATAGGCTTTGGTGGGCTTTAGAGGACGGTATCCAATACCGATTGTATAATTAATTCCATCCACTTGTAAAGGTACTCTGATTCCTTGTTGATTTACACCACAACCATTGCCTACATAGTCACAATTTTTGTACAAAATTTGAAATCTGTGACCATAGAGAGAGTCCATTTCTTTAGAAGATGGTGAGGCCTCATAGGTCTCATAATCTATAGTATAAGTAAGAGTATTGTCTTTTTTTTCTACCAAGGAGACTTTGGGTCTCATAGGTGTTTCTAAAGATTGCTTGGATGAGATCAATGCGACCTTTGATGTGTCAGGATTAGAGTTATTAAGTTTATATTCCCCCGTAAAAGGAGTAAAATCTAATGAACCCTAATCATCATCAAAAAGTGCACTTGATGGTTTAGATTCTTGCACAACATTATCTGTGACAAGAGGTATTGATGAATCAACTCGCAAGTTGTTTAGACTCTTATGATTGTTAACTTGTTTTTATGTTTCAATATGTAAACAATTATTTGATTCAAGATCAGCCTCAATGGTGTGTAGCTTGTTTTCATAAATAAACTTTATTAATCGATGAAAGGTAGATGAAATCGTCCCCATGGCATGGATCCACGGTCTACCAGGAATCATATTGTATGAAAGCAAACTAGGCATGACATGAAAAATGGTAGATAAGATCACGGGTCCAACCCTTATAGGTAAAGCTATGGTACCTAGGGATTGTCTACCAACATTATCAAAGCCACGAATGCTAATCCTATCTGGTTTGATTAAAGAAGTGTCGATCTTGATTTTGCATAGTAAGTCCATGCCACAAACATTAAGAGTCAATCCATTGTCAATCATAACTCACTATATCAACTTTTTATTTATTGTGACAAATATTATAAGTACATAATTTTCATTTTGAACTTCAATTGATGGTAATTCATGTGATTGAAATAGAATATCTATTTTTGTCGCATGCACACAATCTAACAAAGTTGCTACATCATTTGGCTTAACAGCACGTGGTACAATCACCTTTTTTAAAGCTTCTTGGAGCATTTTGTGGTATGTTGGTGATGTTTGTATTAAATCCCAAAGAGAGATCTTAGTTGGAGTAGCGTGAAGCTATTCAACAAGGTCATATTCTTGACCACCTTTATGTGTAAGACGAGGTGGTTGAGGGAGCATAGGTTGAGAAGATGGAAGCGAGACAAGCACATGTGGTGCTTGCTTACTTTGCTTGTTATTATGGATGTTGTAGGTGTGAGCAATCATATTGTAATGTGGTTGTTGTGACACATTTTGAACACCTTGATTTCTTTGAGTGATTTGTCTTGCATAGTTTAGAATGTAATCCAAGGGCCAAAGTGGTTTTTGATCACCTTGAACTGTAATCACCAGTTTTAAGCAAGAAGGTGCATTAGGTGCCCCTCGCACAATCATATTATGAATATTACATGTTTCTAATAACCCCTTAGTGGGTGGAAGAAACCTATTAAAGCTAATTGAATTAACATTGCTTTGATTTTGATTAAGCTCAACATTTATTCCTATAGAATTTAATGTGAGGGACCTTTCTTTATCCACCAATGCTTCATCTTTTAAAGGGAAAGCATTGGAACAAAAAGAAAAGGAATTGTTGATGGTTTGATCTTTAGGGACGTCCAATGGAATAGAACTTGCAACCATAGGAGAGCTACCTAAGGTATTTGCATCCTTAGAGATATCCAAGGTTCTTGAACATTCATCCAAAGGAGGAAAATCAAAGGTCTTCACTTCCTTAGGGATTTCCAAGGTGTTTGAACATTCAACTAGAGGAGGAATAGGATAACTCATGGAATCATCATCATCATCATATATTTTAGATATTAGTTTCAAAGCATTAAGAGAAGAAGAACTTTCGCACTAATCTTTCTCAAGAGTATTCACGAAAATTTACTCGGTTAGATCTTCTAATTATGAAGGGTATGTATTTATGAGAGTTATGAAGTTGTCAAAATCAGATACATAATCAAGGATTTCAAATCAAGAGCATTTAAATATATCCTTATGATACATAGCTTATATATAAGTGAGAACATGAGGATTCATATTATGGACTTTGTCAAAAATTTCAAAGTCTTTGATATATGCATGTAATGATACCAAAGAGCAATGAGATGAATATGTCATAATCGAATGTCTTGGAATAGCAATGCACAATAAGATCTTTTCATTTATCAAATACAATTAATTGAGAAACTTTTGTACACCACAACACTAGTTTGAGAAAACAATGATTTTGAAGCTTGTTAACAAGAGAAAAAACACACTAGTGTCCTTATAAATGGAGTGTTTAAGATGTAAAAGTGCTGTACAAAAGGTAGTATAGATCAATTTTAAGATTTCTTGTAAATAAATATTAGAGAGAAGTTAAATTGCCTATGTTGAAATACACATTGTGTAATTACAAACATGTGAAAATTTTAAAGTAAAGTATGAAATGATGCAAAATTTTCAAATGAGCCATGAAAGTATGCTTCAAATATTTGCTAGATCTGATTTGAAAGATGTTTATGATAGCATCAAAATCTGAAATAAGATTTTGACTACAAACCCTAGCTTTTATAATTACTAGGTTATATAAAAAAATGTAACTTTTTAAGAAAAACCCTAGCAAATGAGATCTTCAAATGCAAGATGTGATATGATGCAATGATGAATAACTATAATAAATAATAGATCTGATGCAAATATCAGAAAATTAAATCTTTTTTATGATATGCAACACAAAATATGCAAACTATGCCTTAATGTAATCCTAGAATGCTTGTTTTTTTCCAAAAATTTTCCAATGAATGCAAAATCTTTCAATGCAAGTTGATAAATATGATATAAATGAATGCAAGGACTGATTACAACAATTAGTAAGATGTAAGTTCAATAAAAAATGGGTTCACCAAAATGTTATATGTGAAAATGAAGATAGGTTGAAATGTAGTTAAGATAGATTCAATCAAACCCTCCTTTCACAAATAACATTCAAGGACAACAATCGAGCTGAGTCACTACAGATGGAGAGGACTTAGCTATAGGTTGATGTCACTTAGGAATGATATGGAAAGATAGATTAGATTAGATTGATAGATTTGTCTGTAACATTGGAAAATGTCCCCTTGGGGGCTTTTCCCTCCTAAGGTTTAGCTCCCAGGTCTTTAGTATGCACTTAGGACATTTTAGTTCATATTTTGGCATCCCGATGGAATGAGACCTGGGTTTCATGGCAAATTAGACCTAGGTGGACCCCTTGAGTTGTACCCTACCCAAAATAGGGGGGAGTACTTGGGCGCCCGCGCCCTAGTCCTGCCCTATTTTGGGGCAGCTCTAATTTCTGGTTTCAGTTTATGACTGTTATTAGGTCCCTTTGCCGACACATTTCAAATATCTTGGTAGGAGTGCTTGTAGTTGCATATATAAGCATGTTTAGGAATTCATTTGTAAACTATATTTCAATTATATGATCATTGTGAACTTTAGGCATTCTCAAGGTGATTGAAGGCTTTCTATTATGTTGCAAGAGCAGACTTATATGTTTTGTGTGTTGATATTTACAGATTTGAGCATCAATCTCCTCATGGCATGAAGAGCATCTTCCTCCATGAGAGCTTCACTACAAGGTGACATATCATTGTATTTTTTTATCATTGATTCCTTTGGTTTTTGCCTCTGCCTCACAAGGACACACACTCTTTTATCTGACAACGGTGTTCAGAGACTTAAGTGTCCTTTGGGGTTTAACTGAGGCAAGCCTCTAAACACCACAATCCCTAAACCAAGTCTTGTGTTTGCAGGTTATAGGTGTCGCATCTGAAAAAAGTGGAGTTGCAGGAAGGATTGGCAAGCATTAAGGATTCAAGATCTGAAGAAAAGTCAAACAAAGGAACACTTCTAGGACTAGGGCACCCGCAACAATGTCCTTCGCAGACAAATCTTGGGAAATAGAAGTTACAAGGCTAATCAGTGTCAAAAGGAGGTCCAGATTCCTTGAAAAAGTAGGTACTTTGGACTTGGGCACCCGCACCTTAGTCCCTGATTATTTTGCCTCAAAACCCTGAAAACAGGTATTTTGTGATTTTCCATTTTACTCTCGTCTGCAAGAGCTTTTTCCATTATTCGTCAATTTGTTGTCGTATTTGCATAATTAGGGTTTTAATGGTTAATTGGACATATTAGAAGGAAAAATTGATAATTAATTCCCTAATCCAAGTTTCCCTACATCTGCAAGTGACCTAGGGTATGATAGTGCTCGTCACTCGACCCTAGATCCTTCAATGTATAGTGGAGAGGTGGATTTAAACATCTAAACATTAAAACATTGACAAATCCAATTTTCCACTAAACATTGTCAAACCCTCGATTCAATAAGCTTCAAACCCTAATTGTAATGAAATTGGGTACAGACAAACAAAATACAACAGATGATTGCACAAGTAGGCACTAAATACAAATTAGAAACATACTAGGATTCAGATTCTCAGAGGTGGAAACTTCAGGGACAAGGGGGCAGGCACCCTAGTCCAACAGGGCAACTTTTCTGTAGATTTAGAATAGTGGAATGTGTAAGAAGTTGCAACCTGCTTTACAGTTTCTGGAAATGCTAGTCGGGAGGACTACAAGGCAAGTGCCCTAGTCTAGTAGGGTTGATTCTTTGCACTTTCTTCTCAGATCTCGAATCTCTATCCTCTACTCTACTTCTTTGCAACTCCACTTCATCAAATCCCATACCTGTAACTTGCAATCACAAAGAGAGGGGTTTGGGGTTGTGGTGTTTAGAAGCTTGCCTTAGTCAAGCCTTAGAATGGCATTCAAGCCTTCCAACACCGTTGTTAGATAGAGTGTGTGTCCTTGGAGGACAAAGGCCCAAATCAAATGATGAAATAGATTGATTGAAACACAAATAGATGTCACCTTGGAGGTGAAGCCCTCACAAAGATGAAGATCTTTTACACCATGAGGAGATGGATTGATGAAGTCAAATCTACAACAAACAAACACAATAACAACACAATTTTGCTCTGCAATGCAATGAATGCTTTGAAATCCGTTAGCTCAATATCACAAGTTCACATTATCCATACGTGTAAAATGAAGTCATAAACTCACTTATATATGCATTCCCACTAACTTTCATAATTTTAATTGAAAAGGCCGACATAGGGAAACCTTTTTAAAGGTCCTATGCCAACATCCTAAAATTTAGGCACCAGAAAAATAGGCCTGGACTAGGGCGCAGGCGCCCATGTCCAAGGCATGATTTTAAGTCATGATTAAGCATTAAGTGGACCCCTAATTCTCATTTGACATGGGTTTCGGGGGAATTTGCTCTAGGATAAGTTTTAAGCATGCATAATGAAATTAAGGGGACCTAGGAGCTAAACTAGGAGGTAAAAAGTCCTAGGGAAACTTTTCATGACATAACACTATCGATAACAGAATCAGGAATGTTAAGCCTCCAACCCTAACTCACTTCCAAAGACTAAGTAGGGCAATGAGAAGAACCTCTCTTGACCATATCAATCCAGGATGGTAGAGGGGGGAAGAAACCCCTAGCATAGCCCTAGAAATGATTAAAATAACTCATCCATTATATTGTCCTTAGATATATTATCACCCAAACAATCAACTAGAGACTCAGACAGACCATTAAAACAACCGTCTAAAACCCCTAAAATAGACCCCATCACAAGCGATGAGGTGTCGTCCAAGGAACACATAGGTTGCAAGGGTTCCTCCTTTGAACCCTTATCTTACAAACTAGTAGGAGACCTCCACACATCTTGAGGTGTGACCACCATTGCATAGCTTCGCATCCCATTTTCATGGCGAGGGCACAAATTTACAATGGTGGATCCCAGTTGTTCTAAAGCCACCCCACTCGAAGAACATACTTTAGTTGTTGGAGAGGAGAGGAAGGCCTTTCTTAGCACGTTGTAGAGCCCAGAAGCCCCAAAAATCAGTGATGACACAAAAACCTTCTCTGAAAATGTCTTCTTCAACTACAATATAGTTCGCTACACCTCCAACCATAGCTCCATAAGGGTTTCCTTTGCATCCTCATCGAATGGAAGATGCCACTCATCTGGAATAGAAGCATCATCCCCATATCCCTCATCATCATCTCCTTCCAGGTCGAAACTACTCCCACCCTACAAGAAATTTGAAAACTCGCCTCTGGTCCCTTTCTCTCTCATAAGATTTGTATTGTTAAAAACGTTTGTTATTCAAACCATCTTGCAACTATTTGTTGAAAAAAATATTGTTGTTATTTTTCACAATATTAATATTTTAAAATTTTAAAGAAAAAAATATAATTGACTTAATGACTTTAATTATAAATTAGATCAACTATTATAAAATCCTTACTATTGCATGAAGAGAGGCCTAACCTATAGCAAAAGGGAGAAGCATCTCATGTGGTGACAAGAAAAGAATAGTTGAAAAAAAACTATTTAGAACGAGCCTTTAATTTTTAAATAACTCTAAAACTATATTGATTTTATTTACATTATTTACTTTTATTTTAATAGCTATTTTTATATTTTCCTCCCGATAAGGGGACGGGCACAGTAACTTGTAATGATGATGATTAAGGTATGAGAAAGTGTTATAATGTTGAGGTGAGATGCCAACGGAGATAAGTTCGGATACGTGTGTGGTCATTTATTAAGATGAATGATGTGGTCATATTAAGAAATGAAACGTGGTTTGTTTCCTTTAATTCAATGTAAAGCGTGTCCTCTGCTCAAAGTCTGTGTTGACAAGCTAGTAAGTTTTGAGAGGTGGATGGTAATGGCGGCCTCCATAGGGAAACGTAACAACAGTGATGCCTACATCAAGGAGAGTAAGGAGAATGGAAAGAATGTGGTAGGGTTGTCCAGGAGGTATAAGAGGAGAGTCTCGAGTGAAGAGGCGATTATGGAGTTCATCAATTTCATAGACATGGAGATATAAAGCCCTAATCTACGAAGATGGATGAAAAAAATATGGGAGGTCTCCAAGGAGCTAGATGGAAAACTAGAGGTGGGGCTTCGAACTACAATGGCAAAGTATCTTCTAGACCCGGGGCATACTCAAGGGTGATGGAAGGCTTTTGATGCAGTGCAAGCTCTATCCAGTGCCTCAATTATGTATGTTGATGCTTCTTCATATCTGCTGCATGATGACATGGGTGATGTGGTTTCTCAAGCATATGTATATCACGATTGCATCATGGCACACCTGCATGCAGTCAAAAAGTCACAAATTTGTTTGCAATTCGCTGTGGAGACGATTGCAAGGAAGATGTAGATTGAGTTGTCTGTCGATGACATCCCTACATTCTCAAGGTTCTATGAGTCGGAGGGAGGCAATCAAGAGGAAGAATCACCGAGAGGCGAAGAAGATTAAGAAAAGTATGTTAATTTTTGTATATTTTGTAAGTCTGGTAAAAGGGCCTACATAATTTTCCCTGTTCCAAGGTCGGATAGTAGTAGTAGTTTTTTGTTTAGCGAAGGGTAGTGGAAAGGTAGATATAGTGGCTTCAGTTGTTTTTAGGTGGGTTGTTTTTTAACAATTCTCTGATAAGATTGAAAGACAGACTCTAGACTAGGCTCAATTTTGGTGGATCTTGGTCCCTAAAACTAGGTTATTTTAACAAAAAAATAGCTATTTTTATTGTATTTACTTCACAATTATTTTATTTTACTTTAGAACTAGATTTAACTAAACAATGTAAATATATTAAAATAATTCTTGTAGTTCTAAAGTAAAATAAACTAATTGTTTTGAATAAGATAATTGGGAAGGGCCCGAACCCATACAAAAAAGCCAAAAAGGTGAATAGGAAGAGTCTTACAAGGAGTAAAACAAAGCACAGACCCTACAGGACAAGAAACAGCCAATTACATGTACACAGAGCCAGCACAAAATAGAAAGACCAACACAGGACCAGTAGAAGGGACCCTACTGTTCTGGAAGAATCTTCAGGCCATTGATGGCCTGCCACGCCCTGTTAAGGAACTCCAGCTTGTTCTTAAAGGTAGCCTCCTGCACACTACCATCTTCGCCATCAATATTCCCCATGTCCATATATTTCCCTTTGATTTTATTACTCTTCGCTCTAGTTCTATTGGTTGGCCCCATTATATTAGGTTATTGATTGGTGTTTCCAGTGGTGAGAGTACCAGAATTACCTCCCTTACCTACTTTTCTTTTTCCATCTCAACCTAGAAAATGTAAAGAGTGGTAGTAGAATTTTTGATAGTCTCCTTACTAAAATCTATTATCTCCTCCATGTTCTTCTTGATGACTTCCTAGTTATTCTTAATCTTTATCATTTCTTCCTCCATACTTTTCCATCTTTCAAAAATTTTGGCTAAATTTTTCACCTCCTACCACAGTTCATCAATAACATTCACATTAGGCCATTCAGAGGTCTCCAATTGGGTGACAATCTCCAGGTGCTAAATCTTCTTTTTAGTGTGGTACATCTGGGCTAGCTACCATTTTAGGACTTGATTTTGCAAATCCATTGCCTTGTACAGAGTTATCACCTTTTCATCCAGCTGATTGCAAGAATTACACTTACTCACATCTTGTTAGGGACTTTTTTAACCAGTAGGGGGACTGCTGGGAGAGGGAGTAGTCAGTTTACTTTTGGAAGGGATGAATTCATCCCCATAGGTGGGTCGAGACTAGGAAGGAGCATCCTACAAATTCCCTAGAACCTTACTCTTACCTTTGTCTTTATGTTTGTGAGGTTCAGGGGTCAAGTCACCTTGAATAGGGGAATCCTCAAGGGAATCACTAAAATACACCTTCTGAAGTTTCTTTCCAGCCAAGGGTAGGATGGGAAGCTGGATAGGATCCTCAACAAGAGTAGGGTATGCCGAGGATGAGGGTTTAGATAATTTGGGTTTCTTGGAGGGTTGCAGCTTGGAAGGAGGGTGCTCCACAAGAGAAGGATTATAAAAACAAGGTCTGAAAGCTAGGGCTAGAGTGAGGGTCAGTTCAAACTTATAGATGGAGTAGATAAGCCCCCAATGAAGCGGTAGGGTTTTCTCTCCATTCAACACCTTTTGGACCGACTCTTCCAACGAAGTGAAAATCCAATAAGGAAAATTTAAGGTAGCGTTTGAACGAAAATGGTTCAACAAAGGAAAGAGATAGGCATGAGATCTTTTATAACATCCTTCTAGGGTAACATACCTCATCAGGACTTCATCAACCCTCTTCCATATGCTCAGGAGGTTGTCTCTGCTATACCCATTCTACAGTCTATTGATCTTTTCGCCCTATTGAAGAAACTTTTGCATGCCTTCCTGATAGTGCCCTTTAAATTTATAGGGAGTTGAGTCCCTTCCTTTTTGAGCTTGGCGACCTCTGCAATCAACTCCTTTGTCACCCTAAACAAAATGCCTCTTATATACACCACACCTGCTTTCCAGGAAGCTAAAAATTCATAGGACACGAGGGTATCAAACCCATTCATAGCTTCACAATACGAGGTGAAGTGCCCCCTCTCCAACACTCCCCACAATTCAGTGTCATTCTTGAATTTCTCATAGTTAGTCATCTCTGTTTGAATCAAATCTCCGCCCATGGTGGAATTCCCAGTCTCCACAGAGCAATAATCAATGGCTTCAATGATGAAAGAATGGAATGGCGACAATTTAGTCCAGATACGGGTAATGTGAGTTTTGATCCATACCTTGTCATTATTATCTTTTCTCCAGCAAGTTCTCTTGTCCATGTGAGGCTTCCTCTCAGGGACAGAAATGTTCATAACTTTATATGGGTTTAAACTCTTCATTTTTAATGATAGAGGCTATATGTCTCAGGAGGTTCTTCCCATCTATCCAAGAGACAATGTTTTCGGAAGTGGAGCCTAGGTTTGCAAGGGCATTCGCTTGCCCATTGCCCTCCCTAAATATGTGTTGGATAGAAACCTTGTCAATTTTTTTCAAATGATTTCTTCTTATATCAATAATGTCTCTATAGGCCCAGCTGGGGGTAGCCTTAGACACTAGCTTGTTCAGGATGTTTTTAGAGTCCCCTTCTATGACCAGGTTCTTGATCCCTTTATCAATAGCCATTTTGATACCTTGAAGAGCAGCACTAGCCTCCGTGAAATTACATGTATGAATTCCTATGTTCTCAGCTTAGGTGCCAATAACTTGTCCCTTGTTGTCCCTTAATAAACCATCCCCTCCCTCCTGGCCTAGGTTACCCTTGGAGGCACCATCAAAGTTTAATTTAAACCATCCAGTGTTATGGGGACTAGTGGGTGATCTTTCTAGCTGCTCTCTTTTCATGGTCAACTTTCCTAAGTCTGTCAAGAAGCCTCCAATTTTTGGCTATCTTGATTTCCATCTCTGTGGGGTTGAGGTTAGGATTTTTAAGTTCAGCCACTTTGACATTCTCTATGATGCTAAGCTTTATGGACTCAAATAACACCTTCCAAGGTTTATTTTCCTCTCTAAACACCATGTTGTTCCTTTCCCTCTAGAGACTCCAATGTACATAAAGTAAAGTTTGCCACCATAGTTCCAAGACTAGAGGGTGTTTAAAAGGTGAGACCCAGCTGCCTGTGATTTCTCTCACCTTTCTTTGCCAAACCCAGGAAAGAAAGAAATTGCTCATTACTTTCTATCTAATCGTCCATGCACAACTACAATGGAACTGCAAGTGGTCTATGCCTTCCTCTGACATTTCACACAAGAGACATATGTTTTCCATCTAAAATCCCCATTTTTGAATATTATCTATAGTCAGGATTTTGTAGTGATTCATAGTAAACTAGAAAAAGTTAATTTTAGGGATGGACTTGTTGCCCCAAATGTGCTTCCAATTAAAGTTGTCGTTGTAGGAAGTATCCAACATAGTGAAACTAGTTTTGACAGTGTAGTTTCCCAAGTGAGCACCTTTCCAAACAATCTTGTCCTCCACAAATTTTCTATGGAATCTATGATTCTGAAGACACTTTAACAAAGTAGCAGTCGTAGTATCTAAGGGGTATACAAACCAGGACTGGGAGATATTCTAGACTGTCTGACCACCTTCTATTTTCTAGTAATTGCTGACATAATTGCCCAAACTTCTCTGAATTTCATCTTTAATAGCTGAGCAGATGGGTGAAAACTTAAAGGCAGCGAGGAGACCTAAGATTCTTCCCAAAATCTGACCTTCACCCCCATTCCAACCTACCATTGGAGACCCAAAGAGAGGATGGATTTAGATTTGACAATATTATTCCATATGGTGGATCTAGAGGGCATTTGTTGGTTATGAATGAGAGAAATACCTTCTCTACCATTTAAGTATTTAGCCTTCATGATTCTTGTCTACTCACTGCTAGAAGAGATGAGTCTCCAACCCACCTTGGCCAGCAGGGCTTTATTCAAGGTGGAGATTTTCCTGACACCTAGACCTCCCTTGTTTTAGGGGTGCAAACAACATCCCAAGCCATTGGGGACATTCCTTGTTTTTCCTCTATGCCACTCCAGAGGAAACACCTTTGAATTTGCTCAATTTTATTGGTGATGGTCTTGGGTACTTTAAACAGAGATAAAAGATAAACAGGAGTACTCTGGAGTAAAGCTTTGAGAAGCTGGAGTTTACCCGCATGGCTCAAGAGGACACCTTTCCAAGCCAAAGGTTTTTTCTGCATCTTTTCAATCAGAGTGTTCCAAGAGGTCTTGGGGAGTTTTCCATGTGACATAGGCATTCCCAGATAGGTCTCTGGAAGCTATTTTATTTTGTAATTGAGAGAATAGCAATCAGATTTTGAAGGTTGGTAGGACTATTATAGAAGAAAATCCCACTTTTTTCCAAATTGATCTGTTGCCCTGAAACATAATCAAAGTTGTTGAGAATTGTTTTCCATTCAACAACTTCCTCCACAGTGGTTTTTCCAAAGAGAATGGTGTCATCAACGAATTGTTGATGAGAGGAGGGGTGAAAGGTGGTGGCAGGTCTGAATCTTTTCAACTTACCTTTCAGAACATAGTCCTCTATGGTTCTTCCCAAAACCTTTGCCATGACAATGAATAGGTAGGGAGAGAGAGGGTCTCCTTACCTCAACCCCATCGAAGCTTTGAAATGCCCTTGAGGAGTACCATTGACCAGGACCGAGAAAGTAGAAGTGGAAAAACAATTTCTCATCATGCTGAGAGTTTTCTCTTGGAACCCAAACCTGGAAAGGACTTTGGATAATAATTGCCATGAGACCTTGTCATAATCCTTAGATATATCCAATTTTAAGACCATGCTCTCCATATTGCTTTTGATCATAGAATATTTCATGCACGGTGATGATAGCATCAATGATTTGCCTTCCAAGAACAAATCCATTTTGATTGAAATGGATGATTTTTCCCAATAAAGGATGGATTTTTAAGACAAGCGTCTTTAAAAAGATTTTATAGAGCGTATTGCATAGGCTGATGGGGTGAAAATTAGACATTTTATTAGCTCCCACCCTCTTCAGGATGAGGACAATGAAAGTATTATTTATCTCCTTCAAGACTTTACCTCTCCGAAAGAACTCTTTAGCAACAACAGTGATGTCCTTCTTAATAATATCCTAGTAGACTTGAAAGAAGACAGGGGGAAACCCGTCAAGCCCAGGAGATTCGTAGGGGTCAAGTGAGAAAACAACACCTTTCACCTCCTCCTTAGTGACCCCTTTCTCCAGGTCAGAATTATCATCCTAAGAAAGGGGGTTGGGAATGACCTCCATCATCTAATTAAGAACCCTGTCATCATCAAGCAGCAAAAGAGCATCTGAATTTAATAAATTTTCAAAGTATCTTGTTGCTTCTTCCTAAATTTGCTTTTCCTCTTCAATCGTGTTTCCATTATCAAGGGCTAGTTTTGTAATTTTGTTTCTTTTTTAATGCTTCATAGCAAATTGCTAGAAGAATTTGCTATTCTTGTCTCCTTCTTTGAGCCATTGTATTCTAGACCTTTGCTTCCAATAAATTTCTTCCTTCTCTATGATATTGTGTAGCTCACTAAGGAGAATTTTCTCTTGAGCACAATTGTCCTTAGTGTTCTTTCCCAAGTCCATTTCTTCTTGTATCCTCTTTAGCTATGTCTTGATATCTAGCTTCTGAGTAAATATATTGCTGAAAGAATTTTTGTTCCAAATTTTTAGGTTATGTTTCACAAATTTGAGTTTATGCACAACCCTGAACATATCAGAACCATCAAATTTCTGATTCCACCATCTAGCAATCAGATGTAACAGATCAGGGTGGTGAGTCCACATCGCCTCATATCTGAAAGGATAACATATTTTTTTGACAGCCAGGTTCCAATTGAGGATTAAAGGGGTATAATTCGATCCAAATCTCAGTTGATTAGTAAGTTTACAATTGGCAAAAACGTCCCAGTTAGCTGAGATCAGGAACTTGTCCAGCTTTACCTGAATAAGTTTGTTTCCCTCTCTTTTATTAGGCTGGGTAAATTTAAATCCCTCCAGCTCAACATCAATGAGGCCTCCTTGGTGGAGAAAATTGTCCAAATCGATCATGTTGTCTGAGAAATCAGTAGAACCTCCCATTTTATCAGAAAGGTAGAGGGGAGAGTTGAGATATCCTGCCACCATCCAATTGTTTCTGGCATAGGAGTTCTTGGATAATAGGAGTATTTCTAATCACTCTCTATGTTGAACTAGATTATTGGGAGCGTATAAGTTAGACAACACCCATTCAATTTTACTGCTCTTATTGATGAACCTGATATTGAGGAAATTTTTGTTTCTAGAGATAAGAGAACCATCTAGATCCAAAGGTTTCCACATTTTTGCCACCCCTCCCGAAGCTCCCTCAACCTTCTTAGTTATAAATTTAGAAAAAGGCCAAATGTATTTACTAACTTTTTTGAACTCTTCTGAAGTCATCTTTGTTTCTTGCAAAAGTAGGATATCTGGTCGCAAGTTCTTAATGAAGTTTTTTAGCACATGTTGCTTATGGAAGTTGTTTAGCCCCCTCACATTCCAAGAAATGATAATCATTTCTTACTTCTTCTAGAGCTCACTTACTCCAGAGTCTTATGTCTTCCATTGGCCAGATCTCTGGCAGTGTCTCTTTGTCTAGTTTCCCTCAAAGACTTCTTTCCTAGTTTGGAGTCTCTGTCAACATTCGTCATTCTCATATTTCCTTTCTCTGACTAGGGGGAGCAATTCCCTCTCTTTATAGATGAAGGGGTTTTCAGGATGGATCCAGCTACCCTCTCTTGTTTAGTGGGCCTTAGAACATCCTGTCCCTTTACAAGGTTGCCTTCTAGTGCCAAAGAGGTAGAGGCAAGGATTAGCTCTAGCACGTCTTCCTACTAACTCTTGAACTGAACACCTGTTCTTCATTCCTTACACCCTCCACCTGAGGGGGTTGTGAGATCCCCTAGGGCATGAGATCCATAGTAGCCAACTGGTCCTCACCCAACTTAGGGCATTGAACTTCCTCTAAAGGGGGGTCGATAACTGGGGGAAGACCAGTATCAAGAGGAACCAAAGAAACGACAGGGGTGACCTGGTCCTATGCTGGTTCTACCAAAACTCCCTAGGCTTCAGCCTGACCTTTATCATTTTAGATTGGTCCCTTCCTGGATTTAGGAGACTTCGGACAGACATTAACCAAGTGGCCTATAGTAGAGCAATTTTGGCAGTACAGAGTTGCATTCTTGTAAACTATTTCTTAAGTCCATTCTCCATACTTGGAGTCGAGAATAATGGAGGTGGGAAGAACTTTATGGGTTTCAATACTAACACAGAACCAGGCAAAAAAAAATCTGCTACATTTTTTCATCACATTATCCAGGGCTAAGAAGTGACCAAAAGAGTTGGCGATAACTATGAAAACTTCATCATCCTAAAACTCTAAGGGGAGTCTTGGGAGTCTCACCCAAGTGGGGGCCAAGGCCAACAAAGCCATCTTCAGGTTGAGGCCAGGGCACCATTTATAGAGTGCTATGCTTTGCTTTCCCAAGAATCACAATCCTTGGGTAAGAATGCACAAACAATCTTCTGCTTGTGAGAAGAAGAAGTTGAATAGTTCTTTAGGCAGAGCGGAGATAGAAATGTTGCCTTGTATGGCCCATTTTCTCACAACCCATTTTCTCAACATCTTTATGTTTGACCTTTTGCCAAAGACTTTACCAATCAGAACAGTTTCCATTTTGGCCACTGCCCTGGTCAGAGTGAGGTTTTTGATTTTGAGACGAACACCTTCCTTAGAGTGAACAACATCCATGCCATCATTGATTTTAGGGACCTGACGACTTGTGAAAAGTGCTTTCCAGGCAGGCGACTCACCCGAGGAATGAACAGAGGTAAACTTGTCCCTGTTGAATCCTTTCAAAACAGAGGCCCCACAAAGCTAGCCAACCTTAATATTCAAATGATCAAAGCTAGGGATAGTACAAACCTCTAGCGTCATATCTCCAGTAGATCTAGGGATTCCCTGTGCACTTGCTCCATCTCTAGGGTTTTCCCGCCCGTCTGTCGATGCTCCCTTTTTTTATTTGTTAAAATATAAAATAAAATAATTGTTAAGTAAATAAAATAACTCTTAATTAAAGAAAATAACTTAAGATGGAAATCTCTCAAGATTTTTTAGATAGATGTATTCCAAATTGTCTATTTATTAATTAATTGAAATTCAAAATATAACAATTTTAATTAATTAATAAATATGCTAGATAGACGTTGCCATGTATTTAAGATATGTATATTAGTAATATCTATAGTTGTAATAAAGGGAGAAGAAAAACTATTTAAAACCATCATTTATTTTTTAAATATTAAAACATCAAAATTTTAAATATATATTATTGTCTATAAATAAGACTATTAAAAATTAATATATAAGTATATAATATTTATTATAATTTTGAAAATAAAAACAAAACAAAAAAATTACTAAACTAATCAATGGTAAGTTATTTGAAAATAAAATTAAAAATTATATATAAAAATAAAACAAATATATTAATTAAAAAGTAACTTTTCAATTCAAAACAATATAAATAAAATAATTCTTAAATAAAATTAAAATTTATGTATCCATTTATATGTAATAAATAAAATAATTACATCGAGAGGTTGTGTGCTCTGAAACATGACTCAAGTACAATGTGAATGAGTTAGCTCCGATATCACACATGAACCACCTCTTTGCAATGGGTGACCTCCAAGTCACTCTTGCTCTCGTGGAAAAAGTCAGTCGAGTGGAGGAATAACCTGGGGTTGGTTCTATTTTTGTGGAAGTAGAATGTCGCAGAGGGCGATTGGCTAGTCTATGGTTTGAGTATGTATTTGTGTTTGACGAATGTGTTCTATGGCGGTTGTAGTGGAGATAACTATATGACCCGAAGGGTTACTAGTTCTAAGTCTCATGTTGGGGTTTCTCACATTCCAATGCCTAGTCCTAAGACTATTTTGCTTGTTGATTTCCCTAAGGCATTGTAATCTATTCTCGTTTGCTTGAATGACTTATTGAATGTTATTTCTTTGTTGAATGTTTTTAAGAGCATGTTCTTGCTCTTCAATTGTTTTTATTGTGTGTTGAGGTCTAGGGTGTATTTCCTCTATCTCTTCGAGAATAGACTTAACCCAATCTTCCCTAATCCTTGGGCACATCGAATGCTTGAACCAGAGAGAGAGAAAGAGTTATGTTAACCTAGGTTTGACTAGGTTTTGATTTTGACTTTGTGTGTACCTCGTGATGTTATCGAGGGTTTAGTTCTTTAGATTTCTTAATGTTTTTTGTATTTTTCTTATGTATGCAACTACTATGAATGCAAAGCAATTTTTTTGTTCTTTTTCCAATTTGAATAAAAAAAGTTGTCTAATTAACTAGAAAAGGAAATATGAATGCAACTATATGAATTTTCTCAAATGCAATCTAATCCTATGTTTTTGTGTTTTGTGGTTCAATTTTTTAATCTAATCTATGAATTTGAGAATTACAAAAAATGAAATATAATCTATGAATTGAAGAAAATTAAATCTAAGTAATACTAATTAAATCAAAATAAATCCTATCAAGGAAAGAGTAACACAAAGATTGATTTCCCTAAGAGAAAGAGTGTGATCTAATTAACTATTTGAAAACATGAAAAACCTGGTATCACTTTGGCACATGAGCTTGGAGTATCCTCAAAAGTCCTTTTGTGGCAACCTCCTCTCCTTTATAGTAGCAAGGACATCCTCTCGTCAAGAAGGATGGAGAAGCAATTGATTTGAATATAGATTGAGCTATGAAAGCTATGATGAAACAATTCAAGCTATTGAAGCTATGAGAGCACTATGGCTTGGGGTTTTTGAAAGCAATTGGCGAGCATGATGATGCTATGAAGCCTTTGAGGCTTGGGCAACTAAACTAAGAAAATTAAAAGGCTCACAAAGTCCTACGAAGAGCATAAGCATGCTATGGAGAGCAAAGGCAAGGTTGGAACGAGTATGCAACAATGAATTTGCCTCCCACAATGCATATAGGAGGGGATATTTATAGCTTGGAGAGACTCATGAATGGTGAAGTTGATTGGTGAGTTAACTCCCTTGATTGGAGAGTTAACATAATTGATTGAAGAGTGAACTAGGTTGATTAGGGAGTGAACATGCCTTGAAAGCTTATCACTGGAGGAGGAATGGAGTTAACATGAGATATATGGAGAGATAATAATTTCTCAGTGGGAGCTAACAATAGAGTGATTGGGAGTGGAGAATGAGTTAGAGATAGACTATGCTTAGTTAGGGTCGAAGAGCCACGCAAACTGGATAAAAAATGGAGCTAATTTGGGCCAGAATTGAAGAGAAAAATGCATGTTAAAACATGACTGGGTTGCCCAGTTTGCCAGGGTAGGTCACCCACGAGAGATTTAGAAGCCAAACTGGGTGACCCATAAGGAATGGGTTCTGCAAGTGGTCTCATGGGCTGAGATTGGACCTAGGGGCTAAAGATAACTTCAAGACCTGAAAACAAGTTATTGGGTTGAAAGAGAGTTGGTTGCCTAGTTCACCAGGGAAAATCACCCTTGGGAGATCCACTTTAGTGGTTGGATAGATCCCTTGGGAGATCTGAAAACCAAAGGGGGTGACCCAAAATTGAGGAAATGGGTATTGAAATTGATGGTTGGAGGTGGTTTGGGAGGTCAATTGGAGGCCTCTAGAGGGTTGAAATGGTTGAGAGGGGCTTAGGAAAAGTTAATTTCCCATCTTGTGATGTTGGTAGGTGAGGATGAGAGAAAATATCAAGGTAAAATAACAATACCAAATGCACAAAAACACAAGATATGCCTTGATGAATCTCCCTCACTCCTTGATAAGGTGGAGATCGTTGCACCCAAACACTCTAGCTTTACCCAATGTTGAATGTAAAATGTGGATTGCTCCTTATTCTTCAACACAATATGATGAGGATAGGATGATAGATTTTACTAAGGATAGAGATTTGGATATGGATGTGTAGAGGAGCTAGAAGGATTTTGGCATTATGATGGCATGATGAGAAGCTTTGATAGAAATTTGGGCATAGTTTTGATGCAAGAAGAAGTTATTAAAATGGCTTAGATGAGGGCTCTATTTATAGATTTTTGGTAAAAGGATGGAGGGTGAGGATTGAAAGTTTAGGTCAATGACTAGGAATGCTTGAGGATTAGGGTTTGGATTTGAGTTGTAGTCTTGTGACAAGTGGTTTGATAAAAGAGATCAAAGGCTAAGATTTGGTCGATAAGATTGGATGGCTCCCATTATTTGTGAATTTTAAATTCACATGGGGAAGGGTGAGGAATGAATAAAAAATTCATTTCCATGGGAGAGTGTGAGGATGGGAATAAAAGTGAATTTTTAATTCAAATGGGGAAGAGTTCCATTAATGGAGACTAGGACAAGTTAGATGGAGGGGATAAAATATGAATTTTTAATTCACATGAGGAAGAGTTTCATTAATGGAGACTACGACAAGTTAGAATAAAAAATTACCTTATGTGGAATAAAAGTTAATTTTTTATTTGTGAGGTGTGGGAATGAGTGTTAAGTGAGGTTTGACCAAGCTAATCAAGAGGATTAGCTTAATTAATATGGCTAGAGAAAAATAGTAAATGGGTTAATAGAGGGTTAAAATTAATTAAATAAGGGTTTATTTAATTAATTTAGGTCTAGGGGTCATGTAGGCTAGGGTAGCTAATTAAATAATTGCTATTTAATCAACTAGGCTAGGTTTAGGTTGATTAGCAGGCTTGATTAATCAGATAAGTATGATTTATCTAATTAATTGGGTTTAATGAGATGAAGAAATTAACCAAATAAATATTGAGAATATTTATTTAATCAATGAGGACATAGTTATAAGGTATAGTGATAAATTAAATGAATTAATTGATCACAAAGGATGGATAAATGGCTAAGGGTAGAATGATTAGGGCTAAATTAATTAAATAAAATGAATTTATTTAATTAATTGGAAGGGATAGTTAGAGATGTGAAGATGTAAAAGGGTGGTTGAAAGGTTAAGACATTTTTAGGTGTCTACATTTGCCCCTCTTTCAAATGGTGTTGTGGCTAAGTCACATTATTTCAAAGAAGTTTAAAATATAGAGTTGGATTGGATAGAAAAAAGGTTTTGGTTTAGAAAAATAGGGTAAGGTTTAGGGATAATTGGTAAGGGCGATGCCCCCTCGAGAGGACAGGCAGGTTGCAAGAACACCGGTGTGCTCTCGAAATGGATGGAACGGATTGATTGAAGTGATTTGGAGGATAAGGGGTGAGATGAAAGATTGATGATTTAGGTAGATTGGTTGATGGATGATTATTGTGCTGAAAATGATTTAGAGCAATCCTAGGTTTGTTATAGCAAAGTGGATATTTTCACCAACGTATAGACGACTAGAGTGATGATGTTTATCCAACATTTGCATGGACTAGACACGCAAACAAAGGGATGATCCCATGCATGCCCAAGATAGTACAACCTTGTCCAAACGAGGGAAGGGGACTCATAGCATAAGTCCTTAATACACAAAAGGTGTGATGAACCTTAGATGCACAACGAGATCAATATGCTAAAACTGACCCTACGATCCACAAGATATGAATACCAGCTTGGAGTAATGAGACCAATCCTCAAGCACAACATACAAAAGCAAGACTATGCCCCATTCTAGATGTTTTCTCCACATACCATGATATAGTGATATCAAGGTAGCTTTGATGTGATCTTTGAATAGGACAAACGATAAAATCAAGAACCAAAAGACCAATGAACCAAACAAATAGCCATTGTATCTCTTGCCAAGATGGATGATGATAGGATGATGGATTCTACCTATTGTAGGAATGATATATCTTAAGGTAGGAATCGATTGATGATTGGATCATGCCCATTGTAGGAATGATATATCCTAGGGCATGGTTTTGATGTTAATGTTGTAAGATTGGCACAAGATATGATGGTTGCATGTTGTGGTTGATGTTGATTTGATAGTTGGTGATTTTTGTTATGGGACGATTATTTTTTATAGGTGTTGCTATGCTTTGGATATTGCATTTGGATCTAGTGTAAGCTCAGGGGTAGGGACCATCTAAGTGGGTTGGATGGGTGCATCTTATGTACCTGAGTACTGAAAACTTTCTTCGTATTCCAGACTTCCTACATACCATGTATCCACAGGATCAAGGCACATTAAGATGCGGGTGGTAATGATATGTAGTTCTGATTTGTGATGATGATGTGGGATGATTGATTGGTGATAAGGTGTTTAGGTTGGTGATGAGATGTTGATGGAACGATGTTGATTTTGGGATGGATATTTTTGGAATTTTTAGATATTTTGATTTTTTTGGATTTTTGGATTTTTGGATAGGGAATGGTTTTATTATGATGGTTGCATTGGATTGTATTTGGATAGCCTAAGTGCTAGATACCAATGACTAGGAAACACCAAGTCTATAGGTGAAGGTGGATAAAGTGATAGGATTAGATTGGATTGGCAATGAAAGGATAATGGATCGGATATTCGAGATAGATGAATAGAAAATGGAGATAAGGGATAGGATGGGGGTACATGATAGATGGATGGAAATGTTTAGGATGATTTCCAAAGGCTATGTAGCAAGGAATCATATGCCCCATTTGCATGATGGGCTTATGTTTGGATGGATGAACTTTGTAGTAGATGGATTGATGGAGGATATGCTTGGAAAGGGACGTATGCCGAGGGGTGTCCAAAGCATGTTTTTGATATTTTGCCCCTTGTCTTTATCAAGATCTAAGGAGGGAGATGGTAAAAGAAAGATATAATTGATAGGATGGATGAAGATGGCAAATTGGAATATGATAGGATAAGGATAAGATAGTGTATACGATATGATAGGATAATGATAGATGATGGATAAGATATGCAAGAGGTTATTATGGATGTGGATGATTTTGCCCCCAAGTGTAGGGTACAAATGGATGAGGAAAGGGATTATGCATGACACCCACAAGGGGTTTTCATCATGGTACTTGTCCAAGGTGCCACAAGGAGTGGTTTTCACCATTGGACAGATTTTTTCTCTTTACTTTTTTTTTTATTTTTTGCTTTTTGGAATGGAATGGGGACTTCTAGCATCCGTTTCCATAGCAAGTGGAAGATGGTCCCATGTTGGATAGTATTATGGATGACGATTGCAAGGATGTTGGTGTTACCTAGATTTCACTACAAGCTCAATCAGGTAGAGCTTTCCAGTTTTAAAAGAGGAAAAGGTACATATACTTCTGCTGTGTTAAAACCATGCACATTTGATACAATCAAGATAAAACTATATTGTTGCATTCAGATGTATTTCAAGAAATTGTACAAATCGTTTAAAGATCAGGAATTTGTATTAAAAAATAAGTGGATAAGTTCTCACACAAGCCGTGAGACTAACTGTTTTAATGCAAAAAGAAAAGACAAACTATACATTTATACATAAACTGAAAAACTGAATATACATATGAGATAGGGTGACTCGTCATTGCCTGAATGACAAGCCTCCATGTTGTTAGGACAGTAAAAATTTTAAAATTTTACTGTTTTCTCACTCCATCATGTTTGAACATAATCCTAAAAATATCCCAAAATCATAATAAGAATTTTTCACAAGGTGTCTATGGATGAGCAGTGTTAAATTATATCAAGGCCAATCTATCGGCAAGATGTTGTGTTGTTTACACCGATACATAAGGGATCATTTGGAAATAACCATCGGCATGAGAATAGAGATCGGAAAGAGATTTATAGAAGTCGCCGATGGAATAAGTGATACCGATGACTTTACATCGGCAAGAAAAGCGAGTGGTCATACCGATCGGTATGACAAACAACTATCGGATGACCCTTTAAAAGTTGCCCCGACGGTATATATCATACCGATAAAGTATTTCAGCAAGAGTCTCACCGAACATCCTGCGGAGGTAATGAAGCAAACGACCATCGGCAAGAAGTATACTATCGAGATAAGATACAAGGAAGTTTCTGATACTAAATGTCTTGGCGATAAAGGAGCTTTCGGCAAGACTCACAGTGATACTATCTGTCGGGATGACTCAACATATTGGAACAAGGGAATTAGGTCTCGCCGATTCACAAGTCACAGCGATCAAAAGGTATCGGTGATACTTTGACATACTCTGCCCGATAAAGAATATGAAAGAACCATCGGTGAGATGAGTCGGATCGGGTTATCTTTTGAAAGCTATCCCGATAGTATGTTTCACTCTGATGGGTATGCTCTATCGACAAGACATTCAAATAGTCATTCCGATCTAAAGTAATATGACTATCGGTAGGACAACAAGAGTCAGGGAAACATAATTATGTTATCCCGATAGTATTAATCATCCCGATAAACAAATCATATCGGTAAGACTCATTACATCGGAGTGAAATCTAAATCATATGGCGATGAAGGAAGTCATGCCGATGGTCGCGCCCACTTGAAGATATGACATTTCATAGCGTCGGGAATACAAGTAAGGGGTCACGCCAATTGATTGTTTGAGCCATAAAAATATTAAGGTCGCCCAGACATTTCAAAATTCACGCCGATAAGAGGAGTTATGGCGATGTGACATTTCACAGCGATGAACATTCAATTGATCAGATGATTAAATACAAACGGCTACGAAATTTCTATGATCATTATAGTTGCAAAAAACCGTCTGAGAAGAGAATACAGAAGAACTCTTAAGGCGAAAGCAGAGGATTCCAATTCCAGCCACCAAACAATAGGTACATATATCAAACCACTGTATAGCCTGTGTTTAAATTCTCTGCCAAAGTTTTAAAATGGAAACCCCGGGGAAGGGAAAAGGCAGAAAGTTACAAGGGGAAACCAGTAAGCCCAAAAAACAAAAAACTGAACAAACCCCTGAGGAGAAAGTAAGAGAAAGAAAACTGAACCAGGACCTAATTGACCAATTGCCTGGGTCAACTCCCAAGGCCAGAAGGTCTGCCCAACTCAGGGCAGAAGTGGAGAAATTAGAGGATAAACACAAACGCCTGGGAGATATCTGGACTCCAATTCAGGGATATGAACTTTTCAGATTCCACTACAATAGAAGGTTTAGGAATGCTCCTGTGTCAAACCCATGGCACATGAATTTAGGAAAACTGGTTGTACCCAATGTATTCCTGAATGTGGAACTCCTTCAGTTACTTGCCAGACATTATAATTCAAACCTGAGAGCCATCTGCAACCCACAGGGAGAACCAATTGTGCATTTGTCAAAAAATGCTATTTGTGAGGTGTTTGATTTAGATGATTTATGCATTGTCCCTATCATTTATGAAGATCTGGATAAGGAGTATAGGAGGATGGACACAACTTACAATGGATGGAGGTTACCCATTCATAAGCCCAGGGTTGAAGGAGAAGTGATACCCTTAACTGAAAATGATGGCCCTCCCTTTCATGTGGCCATATTTGAACCATATATACAATATACCTATTACTCTGTGGGCCAAATCCTGGGTTCAGAGGTTCCTGAGTTCATGACTATTCCTCTGATGGTCATAGCCTCTGACATTCAGTGTCATAATGCAAGGCAATTTGATTATGCTTCCTATATTGCTAATAGAATGGACTCTGGTCTATCTGCAATAAAAAACAGTGCTCCAACATGCTCTTTTGAGCATTACTCAATGCTTATGCACATGGTGTTATATTATGGCCAGGAGGTAGGGTTGTGGCCAAATGAGTTTCAAGTTGTTGCTGCAGATAAGAAAGGGGAAAAGATACCTGTACAACTGTGGACCAGAATTTGGGAAAGTAGATATGCCCATTCCAGCTATGCTCAATTTGAAGAGCATTGTGTAAAAGTACTGTATAGGTATTTTAATCACCCCTGTGAATATTCAATTTCAACTGAGATAAAAAGATTCCTCAGACCAAAAGATTTTGGTGGCCCCCATACTGTCACTCATAATTGGGGAGACTGGTATTGTTTTGAGGATGCTACTATGATCAGAGTTTATGGTTTTGAAGATGCTCCATTCATATTGCCCAAGACTGTCCCTGACAGACTTCATATCTGGAAATAATCAGACAAATGCATTGTTCAAATGTGATGCATTTGAGTTCACATGACAAACAATCATTTATGCCCAGTACTTTATGTTTTGGAGATTTTACTGTAGTTTCTAAAGAAGGTTACAATCTTATTCTGGATAAATTAATGCATTATAACATGAAGACTGCTGAGATGAGAAAAGGATTTGACCCTGAAGGCTTTATTGATTCTGCAAGAAGAAAATAGAACCTCAGTGGATACATGCACATACATTATCCACATGATGATGTCATTAGAAATTTAGAAGAAGCAGAAGTCGAATTGGTGGTAGAAAAATATAACAGGGATTTGGATGAAAAGAAAAAGCAGTTAGCAGCAGTTGAGGTTGTATCCTCTGAGGATGAAGAACTGACAGGACAAGAACAACCACCAGATGAAAAGGTAGAGATGTCCAAGAGGAAAATGCAACAATATCAGCCTCCTGTCGTACTACATGATGAGGAGGGGTCTGCTGATGAGGATCCACGCCAGACAGCCTATGATTCTTTCATTGCAGATGATAAATTTATTCAATCAAAAGAATTTAAATTATTTTTATATAAATACAAAGGGAAAGAAATCAGAGAGTCAGTAGATGATGTCTCTGCTGATAATGAAAAACAACTATTAGACACACTGAAGGAAACAGTAGATAAAGAAATGCAAGACATGACACCTAGCAAGGGTAGACAGTTACTTAAGGATGCAGGGGTCATGATTTTTCCTGGTTTGGATTTAAATTCTGCTCTGGTTTTTGACAGTTTTCTAAATAACACAGATGATAAGTATAAACTTACTCCAGAAGGAGTTAATGAAGTATATATGGGAACAAGGTATAATAATGATGAAAATTCCCTGATGATATGGGCGTTATACCCTCCCCACAAGAAGACAGCCATCATTGATACTGAAAAGACTTTTGGCCACGTGATGACTTTGAAAGCAGGGGAAACTGACCCTATAATTACAGCAGACATTGTATCAATGTTGCCAAATTGAATAAAGCACAAGCTCAAATGTTGATCAAAGAAAGGGATGCATACAAATTGAATTGTGAAAGACTGACAAAAGAAAATGATTATTTGAAGGATGCTGTTAAAAGTACTTTTGGCCTGTCCACAAAAAGAATAACTCAAGGTGAGAGCTCACAGGGCATTCAAGTGTTATCCCCTGATCAGGCAACCCAAATTCAAATGGATGCATTTGTTACAATACTGCAGAGCAGGTATGCAAACATGGTGCGATGGTTAAACCAGTTTTTAGATAACTTCTCAGAGAATCATAAAGCAGTTCAAGAACATGAAAGACTTGAAAAGAGAATACGAGAAAAATTGACTGAGATACAAAATAGAAGTACTGCTGATAGTATAGATATCTCTAATGCAAAAGCATTTCTCAAACAGCATCAAAATTACTATGACAAACTTAAAGCTGATGCTAAGGAAGGAAATGATGCCTCAAATGCAGGAGTGCCCAGGATATTTAAAGACAATGGAGAGGTGAAGAGCAAGGAAGAATGGATCATGGATTGTCAAAGTATATTACACAAAGCCACAGGAGCTCTGAAAGACAAAGCCTCTACGTCTAAAGAAGTCTGCAAACAATTGGAGAGCATGATTACGCTTGACATAATTACCAGAAGTGTTGTTCACCTTACTGATTCTCATCGTGAGCAGGATTACTTGGATTACTTGGCAAAAGTCTACTTGTGGCTAAATAGAGCCTAATCATAACTATGTTATAATTAATGTTTGTTAAAGTTCCCAAAAGACTTATTGAAGAGTTATGACTCTTCATAGAAATATCTATATAAGTCCAAACAATCAATGCTGAGAGGGCATCAGCGGTAGAATATATTGAGATATATCATATATACAATGTTTCAAAATGACTATATTGCATATTTTATTTGAAGAAGAAGTTTGAAGTTCTTTGATTCAGTGGTTCTGCTTTGGGATCAGTTGTTTGTTAAGATTATTCAGTTGTGTGGCTGTCTCCATTTCTACATTTCCTTGATATTCAGATTAAACATATCAAGTATATATTTGATCTGTCAATACACATTTGCTGTATCTGTGTGATTAAACAGGTTGGTATCCATTTGAGGAATTAAACCCTTCTGATTTAATTACAGTAGCCTGGAAGTATTAAGCTTGGATTACTAAGTAGGGCCATATAATTAGATTGCCATTCTGTCTCCAGTAAATATTATCTGTTAATCTTGTCTATTCATTTCGCTTGGTTCCTTCAAGTAAGGATTAAAGTACCTTCTGGTGAATTATAAGATATCTGATTTTATTTGGTTGGATTATCAAGAAGAGTCTGTCAGTCATTTACTTGCACGTTTATACAAGCTATAAACTAAAACTGTGCCAAACAACTAGAATCATTACCATTAGGAAACCATTAGTCCTGGTCCTTCAAACTGACTCTATTACCCAACAAGGCACTAGTCTTATTTTTAAAACCTTTTACCTTGATATTGCTTATACAATTCTTACTAATCACTCATTAGACATTAAACCTAAAATCAGTCAGCAAGCATTTCATCTATCCTACATCTTGTGCCATTGTAGATAGATTTAGTTAGTCCACGCATTCACATTCACTCTGCTTTAATTTTCCAAGGTTTACCCACCTAGGTGTAGCAAGACCTAAAGTGAAGGAAATCATCTAACCTTAAAGTTTGATTTCATCAAGTTAGTTCAGAAACGTTGCCAATCTAAACATAGAGCTTGGCATCCCCTTAGGATTGGCAACCTGCATTTCTGAGACCTAACACATGTCACGTCTCCTATCTTGTTTGGCGTATCCTGCATCCAGCAGTTGTCTCCTTGCTATGCCATCATCTGCATAAAAGTTTGAAAACTGATGTTAGAGCAATGGCGAGGCATCATACATCATATGAAATCATTTATAAACGTATAATTTGTGTTTTTAGATACAGTAAACCAGTTAACGTCACAAAATCTTTTGAGACGACAAAGCATATCGACTGAAAGCATGCATTTATTTTCTAACAAGTTTGCTTCATGTGCAGATACAAATGTAAGTATGTTTCTGGTTAATTCATCAGTTACGTTATGAGTGGAGGAAATGTGGCTCCCACAAGGGTTGAGCCCAGCTCATAAACCTTTACAGAACATTTCAGAAGCAATGAACAAATGCAAAAAGCACCAGAAAATAGAAACAAATCACAACTATCAAGAGGTTTGACACATGGTAGGACAGCAAATAATTGACAATAAAAGCCAACAGTCAAAACAAGACAGCAAGGCATGACGAGCAGCAATTATGTAATATGATAGAACAACAATCATATGGTAAGAAGGAGCAGCAACATCCAACAAAAGGGACAATCATATGGATGCCACAAGCATACAATTCCAAGAGTTTTAACATGTCAAAACACAAAATAGTATCCTATACAGCTGATGCTACATCAAAAATGACAGTCATGACCCTACAGATGGTTATACACACAAAGCAGTCAAATGACTGCATACATACAAATACAGTCAATTTCTAGAAAGAGTAGCAGTGTTTTAAAAGGCTCATCAGACATGGAAGCAAGGAAGAGCAGTAGCAATATTACTGATTTATTCTACTCCAACCACCAAAAAAGATAAGTTTTGTTCTCCTCATCACTCTGATAAATGCAAAGTGGAACTCTTGATACACTAACAAGTCTTGGAGCTGTCATCTGACAGAAAGAAGGAAACTTTACATGGAAACAGTGATTGAGGGTTTCATTGGAACATCAAGTCAAAACCAAGTCGACATACCTTGTGAAAGATTTTGTCACAGTTATGAAGAAAACAATAAGTCATAAAGTTGCATGGGTTTGTCAAGCAAAACAGAAGCTCATAAAAGATATGCTTAAAGATGGGGACAGCATGAAGAATAAAAGGTTTGTAGTGCCTATTTTAACATGAACAACGGTACAGATTTTGAACAATAGTGGGAAAATGAAGATCATTCAAGTGTTTTATCAAAACTGAAGCTTGTTCACAGTCAAAAACAACAAAATATGAAGGAAAAGTAAGTTTTTAAAACTCATTTTAAGAATTACTACTCAGAAAAAAAATCCAATAGTACCTTCTAACAGTAAGTGGGTGAAGAGAAATGCAAAATTTTGTTCAAATACAAATGAACAGAACCCCTGACAGAGAAACAATGGAAAATACGGATTTGTTACAGCTAATAAAGAAAATGGAATGAACAAATTTTCATTTGTTGCAAGTTTGAGGGGCTCATTTTGTCATCCGCTGTTAAGCACAATAACAGCCCAAAAGATGCATGAAGGGTAACGATGCAAATTGGTGACTGGAGTTATTCTATAGCATTGTGTGGAGAAGATGCTGATGGTATAGTTTTTTGAAACAGCAAAGGCCTACTTTTGTGGGCTGGTAGATATTTCATGTGCTGCTAAATCTGTGGCTTCGAACACATCACTGCCCTCAAATTCTATAGAAAATGGATTGAATTCAATGGAGAATGTTGAAAAGAAGCAAGTTTCAGATAATAGCTCTAAATGCGACAGTCTTGCAAAAAGCCCAAGTGTTGTTTCAGAGATGAGTTTGATTGCAAAGGTAATACATAAAAACCCTTCTTTAAGAAGTTGGCTGGCATCTAGGTTTAACAGGTTTTGTAAATTTGTTACAGTTCTGATTCAAAAAGAAGCACAACAGGAAACTGTATCATCAAATGTTCAAATTGTGCCTGCTAACAGTGAATAAAACTAGAAAAATGCAAATATTTGTCATGTTCAGATGCCACCGGAGTTCAAACAGCCCAAAAGATGTAGATATACAGAAAAATGAAGGTCTTTTTGTAGTTTTGGTAGCGATTTGCAAAGAAAAATGCAGTTTTCTTTTCAAGTTTGAACAGCAAACAAGAACATACAGGAGTTTTAACTCATTTCAAAACCAAATCCTTAAAAATACTCATAGCATGTCCAAATCGTGGCCCTGGCAGCGAAGATGCTACTAAAAACTCAAAAAATGGAGAAAACGTTTTGAAGGATTTACCTTTGTGTCTGCCAAATGCTGTAGATATTTCTTCATTCAACCTCTCAACACAGCCAACAACAATAATGGAGGGTTGGCCACACAAGAAACAATGAAAAATCCATTACTACACAGTCAAATCGCAGCCCAAATCGGCCCCAAATCAACTGAAATGGAGTTAAAACATCAAAAAATGCAACATACCTTACATTTTGCTAAAGAATGGAGGAAAGATCAGCTCAAAACAACCCAGTTTCCTGACTTTTTTTCACCTTCAAAACCTCACAGTGGCCGAGTTCCAACAGTAGGTCAAATGAAAACAATGAAAAGTGTTTTTAGGTCTTCCTCTTTAGGGTTCGATGGCAACCTTTACATTGTGTTTTTTGTCTTTTTTTGAGACATTATTTCCATCCATATAGTGATGGGAAGGGTTTCATTTTGTTAAAACTTAACAAGTGATGAGGGGGTCGTGGCATTTTATGCCTTTTTCTTCTTATTTAAACACAAAAAACAACCAAGTCAAATATGCCTTTTTCTTTTTCTTCTTATTTCCATAGAAATTACAAGGTTGAGGGTATCATGTAAGACTTGGTGTATGTTAGGAGATATAAGGTGGTAAATACCTTTTTCTTACCAAGTCAAAATGTATTATAAAAAAGACAATGGGTCGAGTGTCTATTTTGGCTAAGGCAATGTCGGCTAGGAGATATAAGGTGGGTAAGTGATGTATTTAAGACTTGGTGTTGGGAGATATAAGGTGGTGAAAGTTTGTTTTGCAACATCGGCACCGACCAGTATTTTGGGTAGTGAGCATGCAAAGATTGTGATTTGTTGGGTTGTGTAGAGGATCCTGATTATTGCTGGTTCTGTAGTGTGTCGTTTTCTATGTATTTGCTGATGATCGTTTGGTGCATCACCTTAGACAGTAGGTTTCTTTTTATGCAAGCCTTCTTACCCTTTTCTCTGCAAAGTCTTAGTCTAGGTAGTTTAGGTGGAGTACCAAGAGGAAGCCAGCCTTCTCCGGAGGTTCTTTCCGTCATAGGCCACCCATAGACCTAGGAAAGATCCCATGTTTCTCCAGATTATCGAGTTTCACAACTCGGTGAGGGTGCAAATCTGAGAGACAATAGTTGGTAGATAGGAGAAGATGGATGGATGGTGGATAGTGGATTATGAGGTGGATTATGTAAGGTTTATGCAAAAGCATGGACCATAGGGACGATGGGTAAGATATGTAGGATAGTGGATGAAAGATGGAGAGATGGGGGTATGTGGGAATGTATTAGAATGGAGAGGAACCAAGACCAATGGTTGCACACACCATGATATATTTGGAAGCTTGTATTTTGGATGTGGGGTGGGTAGTAATGGGAATCAAGATAGGGGATTTTTGGATGGTCGAATTGGGGATTTAGGGACCCAAATGGAGTTAGGATTTGTGGGATTTTTAGATGGGAAGTGAGATGTTTGGGATTTTGGAGTAGATTGGGAGGTGGATGCCTTATTATCTTTGTGTTTGGGGACCCACACCATTTTTGTTTTTAATTTTTCTTTGGATGGTGTGGGTTTTGATAGCCTTTTGGATTTTTCATTTTGCTTGGATGGGAAAGCTTCTTTAAGTTATGTATATTTTTTTCTTTATGTAAGGATGCATCCAAATTTTTATTTTTGAATCCCATGGGTGTTTTGGTAGCTTCTAGTTTGGATGATGTGTGCTTTTGTTGGTCTTGCTTGGGGATTTTAGGGGATTTATGGGTGGAGGGGTTAAAAGTGGATTTATGGATAAATGGATGAGGGGATTTGAGGATAGGAATATTAGGAGTTGGGAGGATGGGAGGATAAGTGGATTTAATTTTAGGAGTTGGAAGTATGGGAGGATAAGAGGGTTTAATAGGGATATTTGGAGTTGGAAGTAGTGGAGGTAAATTTGATAGAGGAAGATGGATGGTCACATCCTTTTGCAAATGATATGACGATGGAGGGGGAATGGCAACATATGATTTGGGGATGTGATAAGATGCACTAGATTTGGGATTGGATGAGTGGGTTTGGAGGGTGTGTGGGTGGTACCAACATGTTTAGATTGTTTGCCTTGGGATGTATAGCCAAGGCCATGCGAGGATGGATGTAATGTGGTGTGGATGGGCTCCAAGATGCCTTGTTCATGAAGGCCTAAGCATTTGCCTTGATAGTTCATATGTTGGAGCATGCGACATTCAATGGGATGTTTAGTGCTTTGGAAACAAGACACGAGTCCAATATTTGTTGGAGAAGAATAGGTGGTGGATGGAAGTTGTTCACCTCCTACAAGGGAGTCACCACGGATGAAGGTGCTTTGTCCAAGTGGATAGGAGGATGGATTTGGGATGGATTGGTAGATGGTGTGGGAGGATCAACGGGGGTTGTTGTGATAGAAGTGATAGGGTTGATGTGGATAGGGTGATCATTAGATGGGAGGGGATTAGGGATGGGATAGTTAGATCTTGATTAGGATGAGGGGTTGATACTTCAACATGCTTTGGATTTGACTCTTGACATAGCTCATGTGTTTGCATGGAAGTGGAAGTGACTTGGATGGGTGTGGTAGGTTCTTGACTTATGGGTTCTTGAACATGGCTACATGATGGTTCTTGACTTATGATAGGAGATTGTTCAAGAGGTTTGGTGGGTGTTGGATTGCATGGGGGTGTTTGATTCCTTGCTAATAACCAATGGATGACAGTCTTCATGAGTGTATGGGTTGAAGAGCAATATAATGGATGGATAATAAGGGTGGATGGTGTAGGATTAGGATTAGGATTGGATGGGTGGGTGATGGGATTAGGTAGTGGTGGTTCTTGGATGGGCTCAAGGATAAGCATTGGATTGGATGTTGGTGTTGGAGGGGTGGGGGAGTTGGGGGACTCCATAGCTTTGCTTTTTCTTAGGAGAAAATCCCTCAAGGATTCATTGGATGTTGTGGGCTTAGGATTTGGAAGGTTTGTTAGTGGATTAAATTGTAAATTAGATGGTGGATGGGTGATAGGGATTGATGGATTGTGAGGTACATAGGATGATGGATTAAGATTGATAAGGTTGGAGGGATATTGTGGTGGATAGATTGGAGGATGGGGATTAGAGAATGGGGGATTCACATGGGGAAATGGTTGTTGATGTAAGCTTTGAATTTCGGCCATGAGGTGCGCTAGATTGGTATTCCTTTGATCAAAGGTAGCATGACAAAGGTTGGGGGATGGGTAAGTTGGAGGTATTGATTGGTTGGATAGGTATGATGGCATGGATGTATAAGGGGATGAAGATTGATATGAGGTTGAAGGTTGATATGATGAAGGTTGATATGGGGTTGAAGGTTGATATAAGGTTGATGGGGTGGATACATAGGATGAAGGTTCGTATGATGAAGGTTGATATGATGAAGATGGGGTAAAGGCTTGGGATTCTCCAATGATGAGGTGTGCTAAGGGAATATCTCTAATGATGTTTTTGCATTTCTCCTTAGTGATAGGATCAAAATCCTCATAGGCATATTTAAGTCTTTGTAAATGTTGCATTGCCACATAAGGATCCATGTTGAAAGGATATGAGATGATGGAGGATAATGGATGATTGTGATGTTGGGGATCAAATTTCAAGACCTTAGGATGATTTATTTTAATTTTGATTTGATGTATGGTTGATGATTCTCTATGCTTAAGGTAGACTAATGACCCTTAAGAAATAGAGTTGATTGGGTTGATTTGATTGGATGACTTACTTAAGATAGAATAATGATCTCAAGCAAGTTTGGATAAAGGTTGATAATGATCAACTAAAGTCTTGATTTTTGATTGGGTTGATTTAGATTTGGATTTTGATAATGACGTTGGGGGATTTTGATAATGATTGGGATTTTGGATGAAAGGATTGATGGAGGATGAAGGAGACTAAGTCCTTAACCAAGGTTTGATTTGCAAAAGGATGATTTGTTGATTAAGGATTAGGGATTGGGATATTTGATTGGAGATAGATTTTGGATGTTTGATGATGTTGGGGATGATGTTAATTTTGGATGGGATTTGGATTATGGTTTAGAAGATTTGGATTAATGCTTGGATGATGTTTTGGAGATTGATTTTGGATGAAGGTTAATTGATGTTTGGATGAAATTGATCAAATGGATGAAGGAATAGGATTAAGATGATGATAATGAATTGGATTGAGGATGATGAGGATGATTAGGATGGTTGGGATGAAAGAGGTATGATGGGATGAGTGATTAGGAGGATAATATGGGATTAAGCTCAAAGATGGGGATTAATTAAGCTCAAATGATGGGATTTGATAAATGGAGGGGGTGGTTTAGTGGTGTTGGGAGGAAAGCCTGACCCAACGTTAGTAGGGTGTGGAGGGCTGGATGCGACCCCCTATTGACAGGGGTTCGGGGGCATAGCCCCTGACTGGAATTTTTTTGAAAAATGGGCTTATAAAATTGATGTTTTTGATGGAAATTTTGATTTTTGGACGCGGAGGAAAATTGCGCTAAAATAGATGAAGGCACTAAAAGAAAGGGAAATGGCATTAAAAGATAAATAGATGGCGCTAACAGGTGAACGGATGGCGCTAAACAAAGGACTGAAGGTGCTGAAACAAAGGGAAATGGCACTAAAATATGAACAGATGGCTCTACAAGATGAACAGATGGCGCCAAACAGAGGACTGAAGATGCTAAAATAGTGGAAGAAGGCACTAAAAGACTGTGAAGTTTTAAAAATTGTTGGATTGATGGATGAATTTGATTTTTCTTGGCTCAAAGATTCTTGGCAAGAGATAATGCAAGCAAGAAGACACAATGGCTAACTTCAATGCTTAATCTACCTAAGGTCAATGGTGAATGGCAGCTTGTTAAGCCCACAACATGGAATCTTCGTCAACTCAAGTATAGGGACACCTAGAGTGGGTGTGTATACTTTTGTCTTTCTGACAGAGGACAGGTAGGGGCCTCCTGGAATGGAAGGATGACCTAATCACCCTCTCCCTGAAAAGCTACACATAGCTTATGCTAAGCTGGGGATTTCTGTCTCATCTCAAGGGAGCCTTCTGGTGAGAATCTAGAGAGGATTACGTGTCCTCTTGCCTTGAACAAATTGCCACAAGGTCAAAAAGGGGTGGGCTTCTAATCTAAAGGTTTTTAGTGGGGGATATTTGGGGGACCGACATGTTACAAGTGTCTAGCAAGACACTTAAGGCATTAACTAGTCATACTAGGAGTCCCATATACACAAGGTATGCCTCCATTCAAACTAGCATTGAACGGTAAGCGCTAGTACTAGTTAGGCTTGGCTTTTGCCTTATCCTTTTTTATATAGAAAACTGAATGAAAGTACTAATTAGGGTCTGGTGGTACCTGCCTAGGTCTAGGGTTTTGAGTCGAGTCTGAGAGCATTTATTTTTGTTTCTCTTAAACCCTAGGTTCCACGGTCACTTCTACTTTATGTTTTAATTTGTCTTTAATCTCCTAGTATGGGTTACCGGTAACTTAAGTCACAACCTTGAGTCACATAAGTCATCGAGTAATCAGCCCCATCCACCTAGTATTACCATCTCTAGCCCGCTGAGTCAAAAAGTCTAAGTATTCAGTCTTGTAAGGCCAGAGATGCCACATGGTCAAATATCACAAGCCTGCACAATATCAAAGGTGATGTCATACTTCTTCCATGGGGCCGCAAAATGGAGACACCTATTAGATATGTCAGGGCTTACAGCCATTTAATCAAGGATTTAGAAATGATGAAAGTAGCGCTGCCAGGTGTCAGGATGAAATGTAAGTTGCAGGCAGCGAAGGATCTAATGGTAGCGCATGGTCGCATAGGAATCTTGTTAGGCAGGAAGATTTAGTGTGAAGCCGCGAGATTGTGACATGTGGCTATTCCCCAAAGGAAAAGGTAAAGGCATATGTAAGAAAGTTTATGTGGGAGCATTATCACACTCGTGCAGAGCAAAAAGGTGATGGCCCATTTCTCACTACGCTGATGTGAAATGGTGCCACGTGTCCACATCAGACAAAAAAGCGAAGAAGTTAGCAGGAAAAGTGCGTCCTACTTGGAATGATTTCATTGCCTACTAATTTTTCAACAAAAGGGCCTATATTTTCAAATCTGGCAGGCAATCTGTGACCGCCAATTTCACAAAAGGAAGCATGAATCAACAACTAATATTTGAACTTCCTGTAGAGAATGTTGGGAGGCACCCTGTGACATGAATTGCAGTAAAAGCTAAGGTGACACGTATTAATGCTATAGGCCCTAAATTGCAAACTTCTTAAAAGGAAAAAAGAAGGGGTTTTTCTTGCCATTTTCACAAACACGAAAGAGCTCTTGTGCATAGCAAGCATCCAAGCGAGGAGAGCAAAGGATTTCAAGTCTCTGCACATAAACCAATAAGTTTATTCTGCGTCTGCTGGGTCCATTTGAATTCAAATTTGTTGTTGGTTGAAGTAGAGTATTATTGAACTGAAAAACCCTAGTTCAATAAAAAATCATTTGAAACAATGAGTCAAACAAACCAACCTTCCACATCAAAATGGAGTTTGGATGAGGACCTTATGGTCCAACTCCCCGGGTCATCAAGGCAACTTGCAAATGTACATGGTCATGGCGGGCCCAATGACAAACTTTTGGATCTCTATGATGATTGTCGAGATGCTAAATTGCTAGTACCCGCATGGATTCTATTCAGACACTGGTATGATAGAAGGGAGTATAAGGCCCCAGTCTGCAATGCATGGAATTTAGACCTTGCAAAGTTGATATGCCCAAATGTGTTTCTGAACCCAGATTTTGTGAGGGCAATAGCATAAGATCGGCCCAAGATCAACATGAAAAGGATAAGGAGAACTTAGACAAAATGATTAAGTTGTGGCTACCGAGAACATGGGAAGTAAGAAATTTGCATATGTATTCAAGGTTTGCCCCAGATGTCCCACCTGAAATAAAATTAACTCTTGACATGCTGCTAATATTGGAGGAGGTGGTAACCTTCCAATTAAAATTAGATAAAATTTTGAAAGAAAAAAGACAAGTCATGGAGGAGATGGATAAGAGGATAATGCCAAGTATTTTAACAGATGATGGGCAAGTCAAAGGTATAGATAAGTGGAAAGGTGATTTTGAAAATTTGGTTGACCAGTTGGCATCCTCGAGTCATGTAGAGGGAGACTCTAATTTAAGTATTTTGAATTCTACATTGGACAAGCTATACACTTTGGAATTGAATTTAAAAACATTTTGCAAAGAATCTAGAATTCTATTGGATGCAAAATATACAAGGCATAATGGCAAAATAGCAAAATTAATTCCATTTCAGTGGCCTACATAGTGGTTGTATACAGCTTGGATGGAGAAGTATGTCCTAGCCAAATGAAGATTACATCATATGAAAGGATGATACAATTTCCAATTGATTTTGTAGTCTCCAAGAATTTATATTTTGTCTTTTTCTCTTTCATGTATATTGTAACTTGAAAATGCTTCCCAATGCCTATGGGCGGTGGCTTGTAAGAAGAAGATTCATGTAACCGACATAATGTAATGAATTTGAGTAGTACGTTCTTATGTCTATAAAAGAACTGGTAGTTTGAATTTCTAAGTTTGTTGGAGATTTGGAAAAAAAATTATAATGAAAATATAGAGCAATTCTGGAGGTTGGCCCAATTTTTGAGTTGTGAGTTCATTTCTTTGCAATGTTGAATATATGTTTTTTATGAGCATTTTATCAGTTTCAAATTGATCTTATATGAGTAATGCTATTAGCATTTGTTTCTATTAATTGTCTCCTATGTTATCTACATTTCTCTTTTGAACAAAGATACTAAGCGTTTCTAAGTTCTTGGATACACATGTGTTGTATTACATGCATGGTTTTCTGCTTTTGATCAAGGATTAGATTAAAATACTTTGAATCAGATATGGGGAGGTGTGTGTGATAACAAGGATATTTGTAAGAAGAGTTAATAGGAATACCCATTCTTGGATGGTTTTCTGTAAGGCAAGGAACATTTAATATCCTCTGAATCTGTGTTTGAGATGCTCATGGGAACAAGTTTGCATCTATAGGAAATTGACTCCAAACCCTAGGATTGGCACTGATCAGGGTTGGGCTTATCTTCACAAAATGCCCACAATCAGACAATCACACTCACAATAAAAAGCAAAAAAAAATCAAAATCAACTTGTTAGTTTGTAGGAGTAGGATTTTAGTTTCATGTTTTGTGAGCCATCTGGTGAATAAAGTTCCAAAGCTAGCCACTTTGATTCATATCATACAGTTTTGGTTTGCATATAGGAGAACATATCTGCTTAAATATCAATATCCAGTTAAAGTCAGGGATTATCATAGTGGTATTGAATAAGGGAACACCCCCTAGGTCCTGTAGAGCCTAAAGTGCAGAGGAGAATAGGTAACTGTCTCCTGTTCATTGGCCACTGACCTAAGAATCCTGAGTATGAGAGTTGGCTACTTTTTAGGGAAACTCAGACCATCAGTTGGGAACACCAACAGATTGGTGACTCCGCTGGGGATTAATTAAAAAGAACCTAGGATTTAACTAGAATTCCCATTTGTGGGTGGCGAATCTAAACATATCTCCCAGCCAGTAGTATCATAATTTGCAAGCAAGGAAGAAAGTCCCAACAAAACCCCTTGTTCCAAGAACTACCAAAAATGGTGTATAAGAAAAAGACAAACAATCAGTCTAGCCAAGAAGGGTCTCCAAACCATTAAAGTAATGGCAATATGCAGAATGAATTTAGGTCCTCTGAACAACAACCTTTTTTCAGCTACAGAAGCCAGCATTCAGAAGATTTATGACAAACAACAGAGTGATAGACTCAGGATAGGATTTGATACTTTTCAAGAGCATCCTTTTTTGGATCCACCTAACATATTTAAAGATGTAGAGTCTCCAAGGGACACATATAACCCTAGACCATCCTCTTCAATGCCAAAAGAGGAGTTATCTAAAGAAATTAAGAACCTTAGGGCTGAACTTGACTACTTGCAAGCTTTAAAAATAAGAGATGAAATGAAACAAAAGGTTGAGGCCCTGAGAACCGCCCATCAGAGTGTAATTCCCACTCTAAATAATGCAAATATGGTAGGGAATAGGTAGGCTAATGAGGTTCAAAATTAGCAGAATAATCAAAACATACTTGGGAGTAATCAAGGGCTTGACCAACATGTGAATCAGAATCCACAAAATAATCAAAGGTAAAATGCACATAATAACAGAGTACCTCAGAATAATGTGAGAAATCAAAATGCACATGCTCATGATAATGTAAATAGGAATGCTAATGCAAACCAAAACCAGAATGTAAACCAAAATTAGAATGTATTTGGCAGGAAGCCCATGCAGGTGGAAAGGTATAGGCAATTGGATTTTACTAGCATTCTTGGGTACCCTAATCCCATTGACAATGATATCAGGACTGAATTGCCTAAATTTTTAGGTAACAATGCAGTGTCAGGTGAGGATCATTTAAAAGCTTTCCTTAATTTGATGGATAATTTTGAAGTAGAACATGAGGATGTTTTTATGAAGCTATTTATGCAGTCTTTGGTAGAAGAAGCTAGAGAATGGTACAAGAACTTGCCTGATGAGAGTATTGCAACATGGGATGATTTCATGAGAATTTTCAGAGAATACTGTGGAGGTAAAATTGACCCTAGTTTTATAATAAACAAATTTACCAGTATAGCTAAGGGGTCGAATGAACCAATTTATGATTTCAATGCTAGATTTACTAGGGTACTGAACAAGCTTCCACCCCACATGAGACCAAATGAACCCATGTGCATGGTCTTGTACACTAATGCCTTTGATGCCAAAATAGCTTATGAATTGAGAGATAAAAGTCTAGCTACTTTGAGAGATGCTTTCAGAATTGCTACTAACGTTGAGAATAATAGGAAAGCATCTGGAAAGGGTAATAGGAGGGATGATGTGAGAATCCTGTAGAATCCAAATAATAGAACTCAAAATACTCAGAGTAGTGCTTCCACATCTAAGGATAAGCTAGATAAATTGACAAATGCTTTCAAGGACTTGATCTATAAGCTTTCAAGAACAGAAAAAAGGATTAGGCCCTAAAAGGCAGAATTATCAGAGACCAGAGAAGAGACCACTACTGCATGATATGCCATACAATACAAATTGGCATAATGGAAAGCCCATATTGAACAACAATAATAATCAGAAATCTCATAACAACAAAGAAACTCCTGATCCCCTGAAGAAGAATGTCAATGTTGTTGAGGATGCTCCCTGGTGCATAGTGTGTCAAATGCCTCACTCACAATCTCAGTGCACGATTGTCCAGTCTCTTTATAATGATTGCAATGAATGTAATGAATCCCATTATGTTGAAGATGATAGTGTTAATATGTTTTTTGCTAGTGGAGGTTACTCTTCTTCTGATGAAGTTGATGCAGATTCTGATGCGGTTCAAAGGAGGTATCATAAGGAGCAAATTTGTTAGCAATTTTTCTCAGATGAGGAAGATGAAGATCAGCATGTTTATGCTCAAGATACACACATTTCAAATGTGAATATGAGGAGACCTTCTAATGAGGAGATAAGAGCCTTGACAGCTATTGCAGTTGCACAAGTTAAGGGTAATTATAATCTCAGGAGCAGAGCTCAAGCTGGTAACTTTGGTCAGCCTGGAAGTATATTTGTGAAACAACCCTAGAATAACTCAAAAGGATCTGAGTCACAGAAGAAGTAGAACCATGACACTAGAAAAGATTCTAAGGAAAAACCAGGTTATAACATAAGGAGTTCAGATAATAAGGTATATCAGAATGAAGATAAAGGTAAGAATTCTAGTGGGGTGAGTAGTAATCAAAATGCTACAGGTGTTGGGATAAGGTGCCATTAACTTTGTAAATCCCAATATTGTATTTATTCCATTTATTATTTGTAATTTGTAATTACCCATAAGGGATGTACAAGTTTCACCGACACTGGTAAAAATGATTTACTGTCCACAGTAATTATGGAGTTACTGTACGGTAAGTCCCGGAGTTACCAGTGGTAGTTACGAGATGCCATTTACTATGGTAAATGGTAATTGGTCAAAGTGGGGTGCACATGTGGAGGAATAATCTATTTTTAGTGTTATGATGCACGTCATAGATGCTATAAGAAGGTGTAAGAGATTCTATGACACTAATAATAGCATATGATGCATCATAAGATGATGTAAGTGGCTATTTTTGGCCCCAAGGCATTCAAGCTTGCGTGGGCACTTTTTCCCAAGTGTAGGATGCATGTATGACAACATTTATGACCCCGTAAGAGCCTATTCTTGGCCATGGACGCCCAAGGTTGTGTTGTTGACTCTTGACAAGTGTTATGGGCTTGTAAGAAGTCATTTAATGTCTTGAGGTTGTGTAAATTCTATATAAACCATAGCATAGTAGATGAGAAATATATAACAGTTTACAGGTACCCAGGTTCTGCCAGAGTGAAGGTTAGAGGACAGAGGAAGTGAATGTATTTGTAATCTCCTTTTGTGAAGATAATACAACTTGGCCTCTTTTCTTGGTGGAGTTTTTTACCCGCAAGGGTTTTCTCCACGTTAAACACTTGTGTTATGTGCTTCATTCTGCTTCTAGTATATTTATGTGTTTATGTTTTGTTACAATCTCCATTAATAACACACAGTTAAAGTTTGCTAAAACTTATCTCGAATCAGATTTCCATTGAAGTAGTGTTGCTTTCATTTCTAACAACAGGAACTAAAGTTGCACATACTCAGGAGAAAAATAGAAATGTGGGGCAAAGTACAACTGTTATACAAAATTATGTCCCATTTGACATTGCTCAAGCATTATCCCAAATGAAGGTTTCTGTCCCATTGCTTGAAATGCTGAAGATTGAAGAATATAGAAACAAGGCATTGTCTTTGATTTCAACGATACCTGACTAGGTAAATCGAGTTGCTAAGGATCAGGGAAAGGCTCAAGAAAAGGAGACTGAAGAAGAAGAAATTATAGAAGTGTATCTAGGAACTACTCTGACAAAATGTCCATCCTAGATAGAGCCACTTTATGTGTACCTCATTATCAATTGGAAAATAATAAGAAATTATATGCTTGATTCAGGAGCCTCCACAAATATCATGTGTTTGGTTGTCATGCAACAAGCTGGATTGAAGATAGATAAGGCATGTGGTAAGTGCTTTGCCATGGATGCTAGAGAAGTACCAGTCATTGGAATTATGAAAGATGTAGACTTCATGCTTGCTGCTTATCCTGAGAAGACCTACACTATGAATGTGATTGTGGTTGATATCAAGCCACAATATGGGATGCTACTGTCAAGAAGATGGGCATCACTGATTGGAGGGGGCATGCAATTGGACCTATCATATGCCATGATTCCTATGAATGGCAGAGATGTCAAACTGGACAGAGAAGAAAGAGCACCTGACATGGTTGAGGAGCTTGAACAAGATGAATAGGTTTGCTTTGTTGATACTAATCTTGAGAATTTTCAAGTGTTGTCCTGTGATCAAAATACAAACAAAAAAGAACCCATTGATGCTAAATTGAAAAGATTGAAAGATCAAAGGGGGCTCTAGTCCATGTACTTTGATGGTGCATGCTCTAAGGAAGGCTCTAGTGCTAGAGTAGTTTTTCTCTCTCCAACTAGTAAGATATTTAAGTTCTCTTTTCTTCTGAAGTTTGGATGTACCAATAATATTGCAAAGTATGAAGCTCTCCTGCTAGGATTGAATGTTGCAATAAAACATGGGATTAAGCTTCTAAAAGTATTGGGGGATTCAAAACTCGTTGTCTCTCAGGTGAGAGGTAAATATGCTTCCAAAAATAAAAGGTTGAAACAATATAAACATGCAGTGTGGGATTGTATAGATTTGTTTGATGCATTCTCAATAAATTGGGTAGAAAGGTCAAAAAATATTTTGGCAGATTTCCTGACTAATGGTGCAATCAGGCCAGATGATATTACACTGGCAAATAGTGCACAGGTTGAGGTCAAGGTCAGACCTACAGTCCCAGACAATATTTGTAGTTGGCAGGTTTTTGAGGATGACAAGGACCTATTGAGATTCTTGCATTGCATAGAAGAGTATGAAAGTTAGGAGATAGACTTTCAAAACTTTGTGGAAGTTGTGGATGGGAAAGAAACTCTTTTTGGAAAGGAAGTAATACAACTCAAGACCAACAAAATTCCAAGACTGTTAGTGGCTTTAGAAAGAACATTTGATAGTAGGGATCAATTTGTAGCTAAGACATCTTCCATAAATAAGGAGGATTTGGAAGAAATAAATTTTGGGACACATAATGCCCCAAAGAAAGTATATATTGGAAAGCAACTAAAGCCACATATCAAGGCAATGTTGATAGCATTGTTAAGAAAGTATAAACATGTTTTTGCTTGGTCATATGAAGACTTGAAGGCCTATAGAGAGGACTTATTTTAGCATGAAATCCCTTTGACTCGTGGAGCTAAGCCATTCAAACAGAGGCAGAGACCTATTAATCCTACTTTAGTCCAAAAATGCAAGAACTCATGAAGTTGAGGGATGCTAGAATCATCAAACCCATAAGGCACTCCACTTGGGTGTCAAATCTAGTCCCAGTTAGAAAAAATAATGGAGATATCAGGTTGTGTGTAGATTTTAGGAATCCCAATATATCATCTTTGAAAGACAACTACCCACTCCCTAACATGGAAGCTATGCTACAAAAGGTGACAGGGTGTGAGCTTTTATCTATGATGAATGGATTCTCTGGATATAACCAGGTGAAAGTTAAAGAATCTGAACAATATAAGACTGCTTTCACCACTCCGTGGGGAACTTATGTATATGTGAGAATGCCATTTGGTTTAACAAATGCAAGTGCAACTTTTCAGAGAGAAATGGATGTTGCCTTTACAGGATTAATTGATTCCATATTGGTTGTATACCAGGATGATCTGACTACCTATTCAAAGAAGGAGGAACAACATTGCATGCATTTGGAATAGATTTTCATCAGAGCATTGGAGTATGGTATCTTATTGAATCCAAAGAAGTGTGACTTTGGAGTGACTGAAGGAAAACTTTTGGGGCTTATAGTATCCAAGGATGGGGTTAGAATTAATCCAGAGAGGGTGGCTACAATTGACAAGATTCAAATGCCCAAGACAGTGAAAGGTATTCAGTCATTCTTTGGGCAAATCAATTTTGTCAGAAGATTCATTCCCAATTTTGCAGAAATCACTAAGACAATATCAAAGATGATGAAGAAGAGTGAGACTGTGACATGGGGAGAAGAAGCAGTTAAGTCATTTCAAGACATAAAGGAAGACATCAAAACTACTCCTGTTCTTAAATCTCCTGACTTTAGTAAGCCTTTTCAATTATTTTCTTTTGCTTATTTCCATACAATTGTTGCATGTTTGCTACAGAAGAATGATGAGGGATTTGAACAACCAATCGCTTTCTTTAACAAATCTTTGCAAGCTGCAGAGTTGAAATATGATATAATGGAGAAGTAGGCTTATGCTTTGGTCAGGGCAGTAAAAAATTTTAGGCCTTGTTTAGTTGGAGCTCAAATTGTAGCTTATGTTCCTCATTCTGCAGTCATAGATGTATTCACACAACAAGAGGTAACTGGAAGGAGATGTAGGTGGATCAATAAGATTCAAGAATTTAACATAGATATCCAAATCACCAAACTGGTAAGAGGATAAGGTTTGGCTAAACTGATGGCAGAATCAAACCTAGAATCCTGTCAAGTCAATGTGGTTGAGGATCAAGTGTGCAGTGTGCAACAATCTGACTGATACAAAGACATTGTTCAATACAAGTGCAAACTATGAATTGCCCAGCTCATTTTAATGACAATCATAAAAGGACTTTGAAGCTACAAGCAATAAAGTATGTCATTGTTCAGGGTGAATTGTATTGGAGAAATCCTAATGGTGTATTACTGAGATGTGTAGATCAGGATCAAGCTGAAAAGATACTCAGTGACATGCATAATGGAGTATGTGGAGGACACTATATGGCCAAAACAACTACACAAAAGATTCTGAGGTCGGGATACTGGTGGCCAACACTTTTCTCTAATGTACATAAAATGGTAAGAACTTGTGATTTATGTCAGAGATTTTTAGGAAAGCTGAAGTTGTTGGTACATTGCCCCTAAAAACTGTGACAGTGGATGCTCCATTGCAACAATGGGTAATAGACTTCATTGGAGAGATAGCAGAGAAATCAAGTGGTGGACACAATTGGATACTTGTTGCCACTGATTATTTTACCAAATGGAATGAATCTATCCCAACAAAGAAGGCTACAAGCAGAGTGGTAATAGATTTTATTTTTGAGCACATAATGATCAGATTTGGGGTACCAGTTATTGGAACTGGAAATTTCCAGTCAATTTTTTTTTAGAAAATGATTACCTTATATGCACTTCAAGATTATTTTACCCAATTGAGTGCAAAATTTCTAGAATGCATGTGTAAGATTGCTGGTTCAGTTCTAATGTAGAGGTAAATATTGTCAAGCAATTCAATGATACATGAAAGATCATTTTTGTGTATACTTTCTTGCTCAGTCGATGTGTGTCATACAACTCACGAAGTATATAATAACTGTATGCATTGTCATTTAAAAATCAAGTCTATGTCAGGGAAGGTATGTTGAGTTTGGGGCCTCCCTGTACCGAACAATTGTATAGAAACTACCTTTATGAGAACATCTAATTATTTGGCATTCATTGTGTTAATTTCTATTACTATTGTCATTTTATATGTTATCACAATTTAGTAGTGTAAAATCAATAGCAAACATTTCGGTGCCATTACCTTCGTAAACTGGGTCATCAAAAGGTGATTGAAAGGAAACATCAGTCAATACTTATTGATGAAGACATTAAAATGATGGCAAAATAAATGGGATGACCAATCAACGAAGTAGTGAATACAAATCAGGAATGTGAGATGGATTTTGAAAGGAACTTAAAATATTTGTGGGACCTCTTTGCACGAGAGCATGTTCGTGAAGAAGCTAAAAGGAATCAAGTGTCACAAGACATGATTTAGAATAATTGGGCGGTAATTGAAGACATTGATACAGTGCTTGATCGCTATCTTGACTGCTTGCTTGTTGTTATATCATATTGCAAGATCTTTGGGCCAAATTAGACCATAAAGCACAATTACAACAAATCCTTTAATGGTACAAAGAAAATAGTCATTTTGAAGAAGCCCTAAAATTTATTGTCGTATGTAAACACCCATATTGACTGTTATGAACCAAAAAGTTAAAACAAAAAGAATCTGCAATTTTGATCATAAAATTGCACTTGTGAACGTGTACACCGTACGCTTTCATCCCCACGTCACGACAGACCTCACAAAAGGTTTGTTAGCCTGCAAAAATAGTAAAGCTCTGACAATGGGGAAGAAAAAAGTGTCAAACATCCCCTATTTTTGGTGACACAGGCCAAAAGTTGCAGTGGTTGTTGAGGTAAGACTGCAAGCATATCGAGGGTTTAAACTCAATCTTTCATTCACATTATTTCAAATTCTCTTAAGGTAAGCTCCGATGTAATTATGATATGCAAGACGCACAAAGTTAATGCATTTTATAAGTTATTTATCACATTTTTGCATCGAAGGGGACGCTTTTAGATATTTTTTAGGGCCAAATGACATGTTTGTGTTATTTGAACATGAATTTTAAATATGGAGCCTATAAGATAAAAATTTCTATGCATTAGGGTTGCCGAAAATATTTTTGAGTTAGTGCCTATTTAAGCTCAAGGATGGCCAATGGCTCTGAAGGGACGGGACTTGATTGGACTTGCTGAGACTGGGTCTGGAAAGACACTGGCATATCTTCTGCCTGCCATTGTTCATGTTAATGCACAACCTATCTTAGCTCCTGGAGATGGTCCTATTGTATTGGTCCTAGCTCCTACTCGGGAGCTTGCTGTTCAGATTCAGAATGAGGCAACCAAGTTTGGGACATCTTCAAAAATAAAAAATACATGCATATATGGAGGGGCTCCAAAAGGCCCACAAATTTGAGATCTTCAAAACGGGGTTGAGATAGTCGTTGCAACACCGGGTCGATTGATTGATATGCTGGAACAACAATATACAGACCTGTGAAGAGTGACATATCTTGTATTAGATGAAGCTGATCGAATGCTAGACATGGGTTTTGAACCACAAATCAGGAAAATTGTATCTCAAATTCGGCCAGATCGACAGACGTTATACTGGAGTGCCACTTGGCCTAAGGAAGTAGAACAACTTGCCAGGCAATCTCTACATAATGCTTATAAGGTAACTATAGGATCACAAGATCTCAAAGCAAACCATTCAATTGATCAAATCGTGGAAATTGTTTCTGAGCATGAGAAGAAATCATGGATGGTAGCCGTCTGCTTATTTTCTTGGAAACTAAAAAAGGCTGCGATCAAGTTACAAGACAACTGCGTATGGATGGATGGCCGGCACTCTCTATCCATGGAGATAAAAGTCAAGCTGAAAGAGATTGGGTATCGGCCATTGCTGGCATGACATATGTTGCGAATACACACAATGAAGTTCAACTATTATGGATACTCAAAAGGGTCCATTAACATATGCACAGCTTCAGATGCATGTTTCTGATGGCATCCTTCAGAAAAATAGCAGTGCTTACAGGAAAAGTGATGATACATGGGTTCCAATTTCCCATGAGGTTTCTGCAATGCCTAATTCTTTAGAGAAGGCCATAGTTGTAGATTCCCCATGCCAACCTTCTGGAACTGCCAGTCCAGCTTGCAAAGATCCAGAGCAACATGAGCTTCAAGGTTGCATCCCAAACCAGGCCGATTTTCATGCCCTGTATCTCTAGTTTGTGGGATATGCACGAGGCAAGTTGCATGAACACGTTATGAAGTCTTATAGAAGTAGGGACTTTGCAGCAGCTATTGGGGTAGTGTTGGATGCCTGGTTAAACCCAAAACAATCAAAAAATTCCAAGGACGCACGCATTGCAAGCCTTTTAATATCACGACCTTCGTCAGTGACTGATAGTGCAGCTAATAAGGACAATGGTTTTAACTTGCAAAACTTAGAAGGAAAGCTGGACAGGAATTTAAAAAGCACAACTACTTCTCAACATAGCAACAATCACAATTTTTCTCGTTCAGGCTTATCTTTGTTGGAATCTGAAAAAGGGAGCATCCATAGCAGATTTGAAAGTGACTTGGCTGATAGTCACAGTCATGGTAAAAGTCAAGATACTTGCAAAAGGCGTCGGTTGCAGGTTATTCAAGAAAGTGACAAGCGGAATAGTGCCAGAAGTGAGTTGCAGGTAGATTTTGATGTTGATAAATCATGTGGAGATTTGGATCAAGAAGCAACTAGTAATCTTGAAGACATTAGCAATACACAAACTAGTGTGCATTTGAAGATGACTTGGTTAATGTATTTGATGTGGCATACGCAAGACAATTAACTAAAGACACTAACAATTCTCTTTCTAAATCTTTTGACATGGAAGGGCCAAGAACAGCAAGGGTTCTTATTTGTGCTCAGTCTAACGTAGCTGTTGATGAATTAGTATCAAGATTATGCAAATATGGACTCTACGACATCAACGGTAAAATGTTTAAACCATACATAGTAAGAGTGGAGAATGTAAAAATAGTATACCCGGACTCACCTCCTGTTTTCATTGAGACGTTAGTTAAACAGCGTTTAGGTGAGAAAAAGCAGAATGAAGCTGATTCTCAGAATGATGAGGCACATAAATGTACTACAATGCTTAGAGCTAAGCTTGAGAAGCCAGTGGATAAAATACGGGTATACGAAGCCCAACGCTCTCGTCTGCAAGATGAACAATCAAGATGATGGAACATACAAAGATGCTGATGATGTATCTAAGTCAGAGGTGGAATTGAAGGCAAGATTGAATATTTTGTACAACAGAAAATATGACAGAAGAACAGTTCTGGTGACAGATGAGATTCGAGATAAATTTGCAAAATTAAATTCAGTTTTGGCCACAAAAATTTTATTCAGTATTAAGCACAAAGGTAAAATTCAGATTCGTTAAAAAGTTATAAATTACAAATAGATAATCCAAATCATAATATTCCAACCACCATGTTTAATTTTATTTTCATATGCTCAGAGGTGAAACATCTTTTGGAAAATTTAACCAGGAAAGATTTTTAATATTTTCATCCTAAAAGAGGGATTAATTCAATAGGTAACTATTTTACCTAGAAAATATTTTTGGAAGAACATATAAAGATTGGTAAATATTTTCGCCGAGGAGCTGTAATTATTTTCACTCGAGTGAATTTTGTCCAAACCAAAAGTGAAAAATATGCAAGTAAATATAAAGAAATGAAGTAGAAACTAATAAAGCATGGGATTAAAATATTTGATTATCAAACATGAAGATTAATTTAAATATTTAATTTGGCAAAAAACAACCAATTACATATTCTATTTTGCCAAAGTTTTTTCTGAAATTATTGGAGCCATAGGAAGGCAAAGAGAAATAATTATTATTATTTTCACAATAGGAAGGCTATTGACAAACCCTAATCAAGGGTGATTATTCTCACAACAAATATGAAAATGTACATAAATGTGAAAATAAAAATTGAGGCCAAAGAAGATAATTATTTTATTTTCTTCACGGTGATACTATATTGAAAATTTTATTTTCTGCCAAAGGCATTCAACATAAATAGAAGACATACGGGATTTCTATGGACAGGAGAAAACCCTAAATACTCGTTAATGATAAAATATACAACAATACCGCACGCCACAGGTCCAAGGCTCACTTCAATGCAAATTATATGTCATATATTGCTTATCTAATGAATATTTTGTTTTCTATGCAGAATTTTGGTCATGTTGAAGCAGTTTTCGATCGGCGGTTAAATGAAGCGGCTCGGGAAGATTAAAAATTAATCTTCAGCCTGAGATGATCATTTAGTCTTTTAAATCGAGTTATTTAAATTTATGTAGTCAATAATGTCAGTTTTCATGGTTGGTTCAACCAATTATTAACCGTCATGAATGTTGTAACGGGTCTGAGGCTTGTTGCATCTCTTTAAATAGAGATCCCAGGACCCGGAATAGAGAGTTAGAAATTAGGTTAGAAATTAGGTTAGAAATAGGGATTTTCACAAGAGAACAATTGAAATACTTTAGGATTAAATTAGGTTAGATTTTATTCAATCTGATGCAAATTTTATCCTTCTGTGCAATGTCGTTCTGAGAAAGATTATGGTGCGTGATATGTTTTGAGGCAACGTTGTTGAGGATTCAAATTCGAAATACACTGTGACGGTATCATCTGTTTGTTGTTTTTAATTCAATCAATTTAATTATCTCCATTTCATTCATTTTCTGATTATTCAATTTGAATATGTTAAGGATATGTTCAAATTGTCTGATTACATTTGCTAATTTAGTATAGTTGATTTGATTGGTTTCTCAAGTAGAATTAAATCCTTTCTCATCAATTATAGTAATCTTAGAATGTTGAATGGATTATTAAGTACGATTAATTGATTAGGGTTATTAATTTGTCTCCAGAGTTGATCTAATTTGTCAATTTGCAAATTTAAATTGGTTCTTTCCGGAAAGATTAAAATCCTTTTTGATATTTTGCATTTGATTCAATTATGTCCTTTGGATTATTAAGAATGAGTTAATAATTTCTTCCTTGCACGTTTGTACAAGTTGCAAACTGTTGTATGTGCCAATCAGATCGAGTTATTACCTGATACAAGTTATTTGTTGTTGATATCCTGACTCCGTTGCCCAACCAGACAAAGCACCAGTCTAACTATTGATTCATCTTATAATTAAAATCTTTACATTGTTTTATTGTTATAGTTTAGATTCATTTCATGTTTTCTGTTATTTATTTCTGTTAAAATTCAGACTAAATCATTTGTTTTCTTTAGAATTTAGTTTACAATATCTTATTTGATTTACAAGCATGCCAGTGTAATCAGATAAACTAGCAGCAAACCAACATCGATTTAATCATACAACCTGCTTTGAAAATCAAAGGTTCACCCGCCTAGGTTGTAGCAGGACCTAAAGCGCAGGGAGAAGTTGATCGTTAAGATCAAACTCCAGTCATTGGTTCAAAAACGTTGTGGATTTGACCACAGGGCTTGGCATCCCCTTAGAACCCACAACCTGCATTTTTGAGACCCAACACCAGTAAAGTTAGTAACAGATAATGCCATGTGTTTCAGATCAGAGGAATTTGTAGACTTCTGCAATGAATATGGTATTAGCCTATCATATGCCACACCATATCACCCTCAAGGTAATGGCCAAGATGAGTCCAGCAACAAAAGCCTGATGAAGATAATCAAGAGAGTCATTGACAAGAATAAGAAGGAGAAGGCATGGGATTCAAAGCTGAAATTAGCATTGTGGGCTAACAGGGTAATAGTAAAAAAGGCCACTAGTAAATCTCCCTTTGAATTAGTGTATGGCCTGTAAGCAAAGCTGCTAGTGAACAATCTCTTGCCAGTTTATAAATTCATATAGGAGAATGATGATAATATTGAAGATCCAATAACAGAAAGGGTGAACCAGTTGGTTGCATTAGATGAGGCAAGGAGAGAAGCCCAGATAACCAATGTAAAGAGGCAGTGGAAAGTAAAGTACTTGTTTGATAAAAGGGCTTTAGAGAGAAAGTTTCAAGTGAATGACAGGGTTCTCATGTGGAATGCTAGGAGTTAGGACAAGGGCAAACATGGCAAGTTTGAACCTCTCTGGGTTGGCCCATACATCATAAGCAACACTCATGGGGAAGATTCTTATTTTCTCCAAGCCTTAGATGGCAACATTTAGAAGTTGCCTATGCAGGGATAATTCTTGAAACCCTACTTTTCATAAGTAGGTTATCTTATGTGCACAGTAAGTTGTATAAATGTGTATATAGTGTAAATTTTTGTATAGTCATCTATTGTTTTTTGTGTCTGTGTTGGTCTTGGTCTACTCCCGGAGTCTATCTGGTCCTCGCTACAATCCAGTGAATTGCACATCCCTAGTTAGAGCCAATGGTGGTACATGCCTAGGTCTAGGGTTTTGAGTCAAGTCTGAAAGCATTTTTTTTGTTTCTCTTAAACCCTAGGTTCCACAGTCACTTCTACTTTATGCTTTAATTTGTCTTTGACCGCCTAGTATGGGTTACCGGTAACTTAAGTCACAACCTTGAGTCACATAAGTCATCAAGTAACCAGCCCCGTCCACCTAGTATTACCGTCTCTAGCCCGTTGAGTCAAAAAGTCTAAGTATTTAGTCCTGTAAGGGCGGAGATGCCACATGGCCAAATATCGCAGCCCTGCACAGTATCAAAGGTGATGTCATACTTCTTCTGTGGGGACATGAAATGGAGACACATGTCAGATATGTCAGGGCTTACAGCCATTTAATCGAGGATTCATAAATGACGAAAGTGGCGCTGCTAGTTGTCAAGATGAAATGTAAGCTGCAAGCGACAAAGGATCTAATGATAGCGCATGGTCGCATAGGAATCTTGTCAGGTGGGAAGATTCAGTGCAAAGCTGCGAGATTGCGACACGTGGCTATTCCCCAAAGGAAAAGGCATATGTAAGAAAGTCTACGTGGGAGTATCATCACACTCGCACAGAGCAAAAAGGTGACGGCCCATTTCTCACTGTGCTACTGCAAAATGGCACCACATGTCCACATCGAATAAAAAAGCGAAGAAGTCAGTAATAAAAGTGCGTCCTACTTGGAATGATTTCATTGGCTACTAATTTTTCAACAAAAGGGCCTAGATTTTCAAATCTAGCAGGCAATCTGTGACCGTCGATTTCACAGAAGGAAGCGTGAATCAATGGCTAATATTTGAACTTCCTATAGAGAACATTGGGAGGCACCCTGCGACATGAATTGTAGTAAAAGCTGAGGTGACGTGCATTAATGCTACAAGCCCTAAATTGCAAACTTCTTAAAGGAAAAAAGAAGGGGTTTTTCTTGCCATTTTCACAAACACGAAAGAGCTCTTGTGCGTAGCAAGCATCCAAGCGAGAAGAGCAAAGGATTTCAAGTCTCTGCACATAAACCAATAAGTTTATTCTACATCTGTTGCGTCCATTTGAATTCAGAGTTGTTGGTTGAAGTAGAGTATTATTGAACTGAAAAAACCCTAGTTTAGTAAAAAATCATTTGGAACAATGAGTCAAACAAACCAACCTTCCACATCAAAACGAAGTTTGGATGAGGACCTTATGGACTAACTCCCCAGGTCATCAAGGTGACCTACAAATGTGCATGGTCCTAGAGGGCCCAATGACAAACTTTTGGATCTCTGTGATGATTTTCGGGATGCTAAATTGCCAGTACCTGCATGGATTCTATTTAGACACTAGTATGATATAAGGGAGTATAAGGCCCCAGTCTGCAATGCATGGAATTTAGACCTTGCAAACTTGATATGCCCAAATGTGTTTCTGAACCCAGATTTTGTGAGGGCAGTAGCATAACATCGGCCTAGGATCAACATGAAAAGGATAAGGAGAACATAGACAAAATGATTAAGTTGTGGCTACTGAGAACATGGGAAGTAAGAAATTTGCACATGTGTTCAAGGTTTGCCCTAGATGTCCCACTTGAAATAAAATTAACTCTTGACATGCTGCTAATATTGGAGGAGGTGGTAACCTCCCAATTAAAATTAGATAAAGTTTTGAAAGAAAAAAGACGAGTCATGGAGGAGATGGATAAGAGGATAATACCAAGTATTTTAACAGATGATGGGCAGGTCAAAGGTATAGATAAGTGGAAAGGTGATTTTGAAAATCTGGTTGACCGGTTGGCATCCTCGAGTCATGTAGAGGGAGACTCTAATTTAAGTATTTTGAAAATCTACATTGGACAAGCTATACACTTTGGAATTGAATTTAGAAACATTTTGCAAAGAATCTAGAATTCTATTGGATGCAAAAAATATAGGGCATAATGACAAAATAGAAAAATTAATTTCATTTCAGTGGCCTACAGAGCGGTTGTATACAGCTTGGATGGAGAAGTATGTCGTAGCCGAATGAAGATTAAATCATATGAAAGGACGATACATTTTCCAATTGATTTTGTAGTCTCCAAGAAAATTTATATTTTGTCCTTTTATCTTTCATGTATATTGTAACTTGAAAATGCTTCTCAATGCCTATGGGCAGTGGCTTGTAAAAGAAGATTCATGTAACCAACATAATGTAATGAATTTGAGTACTACATTCTTATGTCTATAAAATAACTGGTAGTACAATTTTGTAAGTTTGTTAGAGATTTGGGAAATTTTTGGTAATGAAAATACAGAGCAATTCTGGAGGTTGGCCTAATTTCTGAGTTGTGAGTTCATTTCTTTGCAATGTTGAATATATGTTTTTTATGAGCATTTTATCAGTTTTAGATTGAGCTTATATGAGTAATGCTATTAGCATGTGTTTCTATTAATTGTCTCCTGTGTTATCTACATTTCTCTTTTGAACAAAGATACTAAGGGTTTCTAAGTTCTTGGATACACATTTGTTGTATTGCATGCCTAGTTTTCTGCTTTTGATCAAGGATTAGATTAAAATGCTTTGAATTAGATATAGGGAGGATATTTGTAACAAGAGTTAATAGGAATACCCATTCTTGGATGGTTTTCTATAAGGCATGGAACATTTAATATCCTCTGAATCTGTGTGTTTGAGATGCTCATGGGAACAAGTTTGCATATGTAGGAAATTAACTCCAAACCCTAGGATTGGCACCGATCAGGATTGGGTTTATTTTCACAAAATGCCCACAATCAGACAATCACACTCACATTAAAAAGCAAAAAAAAATCAAAATCAACTTGTTAGTTTGTAGGAGTAGGATTTTAGTTTCATGTTCTCTAAGCCATCTAGTGAATAAAGTTCCAAAGCTAGCCACTTTGATTCAGATCATACAGTTTTGGTTTACATATAGGAGAACATATCTACTTCAATATCAATATCCATTTGAAGTTAGGGATTATCATAGTGGTATTGAATAAGGGAACACCCCCTAGGTCCTGTAGAGCCTAAAGTGCAGAAGAGAACATGTAACTATCTCCTGTTTGTTGGCCACTTACCTGAGAATCCTGAGTATGAGAGTTGGCTAGTTTTTAGGGAAACTCAAACTATCAGTTGGGAACACCAACAGGGTCATCCCTTGGGGTGAGTACCTCTTTTCCAACCAAGGCAAACCCTTCTCTTGAAAAATGAAAAAGAAGAGAGTAGGATAATTTCTCTTCACCCAAGATCCTTATGAAGGCGAGGGGAGAGGATACTTTTATTCTACCCTTTGGGATCTATTTGACAATAATGTGCAAGTGCACCAAACACACCAAACAAATCTATGTTCTTTTTATGCACCAAAATGAAGTGTTCCTAGATTTGAGCAAACAAGGTTTATTTTAGGTGCACCAAATCAAAATGTTTTCTAGTCTAACACATGCAACCACACATAAAAAGAGGCGATCTTGCAAGAAAGATTGTCAGTAGTTTGATTTTTAATCTTTGACAAACGTTCTTTTTCCCTGCAAAATGTGTTAGTAATCTGCACAGACCCCAAAAAGTTGTTATGACAATAGCCCCAAAACAGAGATAAATGGCGCCAAAATAGAAGATGGTGCCAAAAATTTGGAAAAATGGTGCCAAAACAAAGGATGGCGCCAAAATAGAAGATGACGCTAAAAAATTAGAAGATAGCGCCAAAGTAGAAGATGGCGTCAAAGTATGGATGGATAGCGCTATTTTACGGTTTTACTTGTCTTTACCTTGTTGTTTCCTAGTTCAAATGGCATCGAACCAGAGGATGGTGTCAAACTATGTATATGGCAGTAAAATGAAATAGTTTCCCTAAAACTTGCGTAAACAAGGTGTTAGCTTCAAACAAACAAGTCAAAAGGATTAGCATGCCTTCCTTTTCTTGTCAACAACCGCCAAGGATCAAATGTAATTCAGAAAATAGGCGTTATGAAGTAAAATGATTGTATGTTTAGTCTAAAAGCCACTTCAAACATTTCTAGAGAAATTTTGACATTATGACCCCCTCTATCTATGATTTTTCTATTAAAACGGAGAGCAAAATACCCAAAAAATCCACTAAAAACCCTAAAAATGCAATAAAAATTTGTTATGAGCCTAAGAAAAGTCTAAGGGTGTCGTTGAAGAATGGCACAAAAACATAGGGAAGTGCCACCACGAATCTGAGAAATGGCACCAATCCACAAACAGATAGCGCCAAACCGAGAGGTTTTAGCGCTAGAACCCTACCAAATAAGTTTTTCTTGCAAAATCTCAAGCAAACAAGGTTAGATAGGGACCATGGAGTCCCACCGGGCGTGCCAAATGAAGATGAGAGAAAAGATCAAGGTAAAATAGCAATACCAAATGCACAAAAACACAAGATATGCCTTAATGAATCTCCCTCACTCCTTGATAAGGTGGAGAGCGTTGCACCCAAACACTCTAGCTTTACCCAATGTTGAATGTAGAATGTAGATTGCTCCTTGTTCTTAAACACAATATGATGAGGATAGCATGATAGATTTGACTAAGGATAGAGATTTGGATATGGATGTGATGAGGAGCTAGAAGGATTTTGGCATTATGATGGCATGATGAGAAGATTTGATAGAAATTTGGGCATAGTTTTGATGCAAGAAGAAGTTATTAAAATGGCTTAGATGAGGGCTCTATTTATAGATTTTTGGTAAAAGGATGGAGGGTGAGGATTGAAAGTTTAGATCAATGGCTAGGAATGCTTGAGTATTAGGGTTTGGATTGAAGTTGTAGTCTTGTGACAAGTGTCACAGGAGGGTTGGATAAGAGAAATCAAAGGCTAAGATTTGGTCAATAAGATTGGATAGCTCCCATTATTTGTGAATTTTAAATTCACATGGGGAAGGGTGAGGAATGAATAAAAAATTCATTTCCATGGGAGAGTGTGAGGATGGGAATAAAAGTGAATTTTTAATTCACATGGGGAAGAGTTCCATTCATGGGGAAGAGTTCTATTAATGGAGACTAGGACAAGTTAGAATAAAAAATTACCTTATGTGGAATAAAAGTTAATTTTTTATTTGTGAGGTGTGGGAATGAGTGTTAAGCAAGCTTTGACCAAGCTAATCAAGAGGATTAGCTTAATTAATATGGTTGGAGAAAATTAGTAAATAGGTTAATGGAGGGTTAAAATTAATTAAATAAAGGTTTATTTAATTAATTTAGGTCTAGGGGTCATGTGGGCTAGGGTAGCTAATTAAATAATTACTATTTAATCAACTAGGCTAGGTTTAGGTTGATTAGTAGGCTTGATTAATTAGATAAGTATGATTTATCTAATTAATTGGGTTTAATGAGACAAAGAAATTAACCAAATAAATATTGAGAATTTTTATTTAATCAATGAGGACATAGTTATAAGGTATAGTGATAAATTAAATGAATTAATTGATCACAAAGGATGGATAAATGGATAAGGGTAGAATGATTAGGGCTAAATTAATTAAATAAAATAAATTTATTTAATTAATTGGAAGTGATAGTTAGTGATGTGAAGATGTAAAAGCGTGGTTGAAGGGTTAAGACATTTTTACGTGTCTACAGTAGGTCAGGTTGACAGGGTTAGAAAGTGACAAAAATAAATTATTGACATGGGATAATTGGTGAAGATGTATGACCCTAGAAGGTTGGTTAGGAGACATGGGAGATATAAACAAAGTGAAGAACTTTTATCCACGTGCCATCAAGAAGAATACTGCTAAGAGGTCATATTTGCATACTTACGTGTACGTGTTTAGGACTACAACTCATCATTGGATTACCATGTAGGTGCATACATTTTTTTTAGTGCTTACAGAGGCGTAAACTATAGTGGCAAAAAGGGGTGGAGTGTAATGGCATGAGCATGTTAACAAAAATAATTTTAAAAAATAATTAAATAATTGACATATTAAAATAATAATCATAAAACATTAAAAAATTATAGTCAACAAGCAGAACATTAATTACGCTGAGAGGCATTATACAATGGCATTAAGGGGATGACTACTACATATACATAAAAATAAAATAGAGCCAACATATATTTTTATAAAAATTATAAATTAAGTGCTTTAAATTAACTAGTATAGATATCTTAAATAAATCTATCTAAAAAATTGTGAGAGATCAATTTGAAGTTATTTTATTTACTTTGAGTTATTCTTTTTTATCAGTAAATGACAGTCTAGGGGACCACTCCCTTTGTTTAAATATCCAAAATAAAATAAAATAAAGTGCATCAGACCCATAAATAGGGGTGCATCATAATTTGACTCTAAGACTAAAATTTCCTACCCGTACAAGACTGAAAAATCATTATGGCTATTTTTCCCTTAGTTCTAGCTATCCCATTTTATCATGGGATCACAAAGTCATTAGAAGAAAGCCATTTGATAGTTGTCTACCCATTTTATCATGGGAGTGCAAAGTCATTAGAAAATTTGACAATTTTGCCTTCTTCCCTCGCTTGACAAGGGTCCAGTCATTTGTAAGATCCTTACATGGATCTTCTATGCCTGAATTTTGGTTAATCTCCTACAAGGGTGGATTTATGCTACTGGAAACCTAATGGCTTTCTCTAATTCAACAGCAACATTAACTTTCTTTACACCACTAGAAGTCAGAGTGGCCTTCTCTGAATCTGTCGAAGCTTTAATGCCATTGAGAACCTTGCTAGTCATCACCAAACTGTTTGCTATAGTAGGCTCCTCCATTTTAGATTTATTGCTTGGAGAAGACACCACCTTTTGAGATAGTGTTGAGGCTTTGATAGCTAACTTTGACTTGTTGGGCAAATTAGATTTTGCTAGGGCATCAGCATTAACACAAACCTATGTTAAGGAAAAATATACTAATGACGAAGTTTTTCCCCTTTCCACCAGGTAGCCTACTTTCGTGAATCAATAGAATTTGTTAAAAAAGAAGATTTTGAACATTCCTCTACTTTATGTCTTGTAGTATAATAGTGTCTGCACTTGAAATCAATCCCTTCATAGTCTATCATTTGAGTCCAAAACTTGGAACCAACTTTGATTTTAACCTCTACGAGAAGGGGATGAGAAAGATCCATTTCCACAAGGATTCGTGCATATGTGATGGAGTGTAAAGTGAAGGAGGTATGATCTTTTGAAGATCTTAGACTTGAAATGTATTTCCCAATGGAGTTACTGATGGAGTGTAAACACAAAGAGCCCCAAAAATGTAGAGGTAGATTTGGAAGCCACACCCAAACTGGGGTGAGAGAGAAGGTTTCAGTAAATGGATTGAAATCTAGAAACCAAGGCTTCATTCCTAGATATGACTTATTCTGGATCAAAGGACCCTTTTGTAGTAGTTTTTCTCTATCCTCAAGGAGTTCACAGGTGACATAAAATAAACCCTTGTCGCAAGGACCAATGCAAAGTTCTCCCTCCAGTAAGGGTTGACAATGCTTTAATATCCATTTGTTCAAATCTACCAGGCTTGGCCAAAAATTGTGGAAATGGCAGATTAGAGAATGAATTTTGTGGAGTTCCTCCTAACCAAGATCAACCATGGGAGAGTATTTGCTAGGGATCCATGTTTGTGTTTTGCCTTGACCGATCATGTGGCCTGATTCATCCAACCCCATTGCCTCCAAACTGGCATTCATGCCCTTCTCGGCTTTGCCAAATCACGAGCATGTTAAAGCATTTTTGAAAGAGTTGGGCTTTGAATAATGCCATGTGCATTGTGCTTCAGTTGTACCCTTAAAGTCACATCCACCATTTCTAGAGAGTCTCAAGTCACCGTCACCAAGAGGGATTTCCTGTGTGGATGAACAAAGGGGGCGACTTAGGGTTTCGGCAATATTACCGAAATTTGAGAGCTGCATTGTTATTTTTAGCAATTGTATATTTACTTTGAGTTATTTTATTTTACATTACAACTATTTTATTTACTATATACATTAATTTTTTTGAAAAAAAACTCTTTTTATCTTGTAATTAATTTTTGTTACACAAACCAATCAATAATTTTTTTTATATGTTTATATTATGTTTTCTTAAAATAAAGATTCAAATTTTTTAAACAAAAATATTAAAAAAAATTATCTACAATTTAATTACTAATTGATTTAGGAGAAATAATTCTATTGGCTACTTATTGAAGGTCTTATTCTCCCTTATCTTCCTTAAATGTCTCCTCTAGTCCCCCTATATTCTCTCCATCATTCCCTATTTTATGGCAAAATTATTCTATATTTATCTCCACTTACACATTTAATATTCCTTATTTTATGAGAAAATTTAACATTCCTTATTTTATGAGAAAATTTTATGAACCAATTACATATTATAATTTATATTTCTTACAATAAATATTTATTTCTTAATTTGTTGCATGTAATAACTCTATTCCAAGCTTTTATAGAAGCTTCTATTTATTTCTGCAGGAATGCAATGAGGAGGGTTCACATAGCTAGGACTTCATTTCTTGGGTTTTATAGAAGATTTTATGTTAAGGATGAATTAGACTTGAATATTTGTTATATAATAAAATATGTTAAATTTTATGTGAATCATGAAATGTATAGATAGTATATTTGCAACAAAGTTTATTTTTTAACATGTATATAACTTAATTGAATTTTGTTTAAAACTAATTATAATAATGTTAGGGAACTCAAACATCCTCCAAATTAATTATCAAATAGTTATTATCAATTTTATATCTCACTCACATTAAAAGTGATAAATAGTTGTCCTATTTTTAATACCTAAAAAGTTAGGAGATAGAACAAGAGATATAGAGAGAGAAAAGATAGAGATATATAGGGGAGAAAGAGGCAAGAGAGATAATTAGAGCAAAAAAATATTAGGGTTAAATTTACAATTAGGGTTATAATTAGGGCTAAAATAAGGGTTGAAATTATGGTTAGGAATAGAATCTTGTGAACACAGAGACAAAGATAAAGAGACAGAGAGGGAGGGAGGGAGAAAGTGTGATATAGATAGATAGAAAGAGGAGAGAGAGATAATTAGGGCAAATATATATAACCAACAATTAGGGTTAGGATTAGAAATAAAATTAGGATTAATGATAAAATAAGGGTTATTGATAGAATTAGAGTATATTTAAAATATATATCATTTGAGGTGCCTATTTTTTAATCAACAAATAGGCACCTCGAGGATATCTCAAAGCGTACTTTAGATATATTTTTTAAATATAAGAATACTAGTTATAGTTTAATTATAAAATTTTATGCTCATGCCATTACACTCCACCCCTTGCACTACCATTGTAGAATGAGAATGTCTCTCTCGGCATTAAAAATATATATAACCGATATAGTTTTGTAAAATCAATGCACATAAAAATAAAGTTGACATAAATTAAATAATGTATATAAATACAAAAACATAAATCAAAAATATCAAATTAAATACAAAATGAGCAAAGTAGATTGTAGAAGTTAATTGAAACAATAAGGGCATTATATTTTATAGATTTAACAATACAGTCATGAATTTTTTCTTTTATTTTCTACACAATGAAGTTTAATTAATTTAACTCCATTAATAAAGTATAGTGTCATAAAATAATATTTTATTACTATAATTTATTATGGTTTTATCTTTTAAGATTTCTAGCATTAATAATATTATTAGAGCATATTTTATTATTAGAGCACTATATTTGATTAATGTAGATATATTAAAAAGATAAAATATTAGAAAACAAATACAATGCCATAATAAAATATAGTGCTCTTTATCTTTTAAGATTTCCAATGCATTAATATAATCAAAAGGTTATTAATACTATATTTTATTATTATAGCACTATATTTTATTCATGCAGGTATCTTAAAAGATAAAATATGAGAAAACAAATACAACGCCACATTAATAAAATAGTGTTGTAAAATGAAATAATGAGAAGATTACTCATTGCTAAAATAACTACCAAAACAAATACAATTGTGTTTTATATTTTATTTTAACTTTTTCAGCATTAATAAAATATAATGTCATAATAATATAGTGCTATAATAGTGGGCGGATGGGCGAGCGACCATCCACATAGAAGGAGTGGATGGTCGGGGGATCTGCCTTGCCAGCTACATATCCTCGATGGACACCAAGGAATTAGGGGAAGTAGCTGAGGTGGTAGTATGTGTGGGGACCTCTCTTTAATTTTGCAAGTTGGCATTCGATGAGGAGCAGAGTAACACATGAGGGGGAGCATTTAATAATTATAGGAAATGAGTTTGGTTGATGGGACTATAGCCCGTCTGCCAAGAAGTGTTCATTACTTGGCAATTCGTGTGAAGGTAGCTTAACATAGAAGGCATTCATTGAATCCTCCTTAGTGAAGATTATCTATTTCTTCTCCTGGTCTCTCTCGTCATCTATTCCTTTTGTCTGCACGAAGAAAATGGCGAGGAAGACGCAGCTCGTGGTGAAGGTGGCAACAGAAGGGGTCGTGAGTCTCAGATTGGACACTCCAATCCTTTTGGAGGGGTCAGTGCAGCAGTTGGCTTTTCGAGGAGTTATCTTTGATCTTTGGTTAAAGAGGGTTCTTCGTGTCCATGATGATCTGGTTCTGGTTGCAGTGAAAGTCATTTTGGGGAGGAAATTTGTGGAAGAAGGGGAGTTTTTTAGGGTGGGCTCTACTCTTGCTTCAAGGTTTCTCACTTCTATCTTGGACGCTGGTATCCCAAAGCCCAAGGCAGAAACTCTGGTAAGGAAATTGTTCAAGGAGAGCTTGATAGTTAATCTGAAGGAAACTATGGTTGAGGCTTCCTTAGGGCTTGGGATACCTCGTCCCAGTGACTTTCACCTCCTCCAAAGTGCAAACGAAGTGGTTATGTTCTATCCCTTTCCGCTGGATTTGAAGGGATTTGCGCTAATTGCTCACAGGGAGCAGGTTGAGGCAAGGGTACATTTCCTTCAGAAGAGACTGCACCTAGAGTTGTTCGTTGGAGGCTTTGAGTGGGTGAAGAATTTCTACACGCTAGCGTCTGGTTTGGGGTTTATGTGAATTGGTGGTTTCAGTTTTAGTTTTGCTCTCTCCTGGTTAAATATAATGCTTCTCTTTCTCTATATGTATAGCGTTTGACATAGCTTTATTTTTGTCTATAGAAAGTTGTATTGTTAATATATGTAAAGTTGGTCCAGGTATGGCTGGTAGAAATCTGAGGTTGATAGGGGAGTATAGGAATGGGGGATCTGCATGTTGCATCTGCTGAGCAGAAGACTATAAATTTTTGTTTGAAATCAATATAATCTATTCATTACACATCAAAAAAAAATAGTGCTATAATATATAAGCAAAGGTAAACAAAGTAAATTAAGATAGTGGACAAATATGAAATAAAAGGAGATGAAACCCTGGAGATCAATTTAACAATGAAGCATGAATAAAGAAAAGGAAATTAATGTGATATAGGATAAATAATCATAAAATAGAGTAAATGTAAAAATATTTTATTAGGGAACATTATTATTTTATTTTATTTTATTTTTTTGATATATATACCCTGGTTAGGGACCAAGGACCCATAAAAAATAGGGTCATGCCCGCTAGTTTTTAACTTTAGAAAAAAACAGAGAGAAACAACATGTCCAAGAACATCTAAAATAGTCTTAAGGAGTGGGGCAAATTACCACGGCCCTCACTCCGAACTAGTCTTAAACATAAACAGAAAACAAAAAGATTAAACAACATCGCAACCTCCTAAAGCCAATCTACTTATCTTTGACTCCTTCCAGCTCGACAATGCCTTCTTTGTCATAGGCACACATGTAGAGCGGCCTAGCCTACACAGGAACAAGAACCTCCAGTTTTTTTGCCACACCTTCAACCATCCTTCTAGTGTCTAGGACATTCTGCAGGATATCATGCAAGTGCCCTATGATTGATTCATAATTCTCCCCCACCTGTTGGGAAGCCTCAACTAAATCCTCATGTATTAGAATTGACGTCGCTGCAACCGATAGCATGTTCGCCACCGCTATAGACTGGGTGGCACCAAATACATTCCAATGCCCTCTGGAAGTCCCTGGGTCCAGTAGTAAGTGTGCCATGGCTTCCCTAACATTAACACCTTCCTTACCGTCCACTTCCTTCGCAACCTTCAGCAATCTGAACAACCACTCCTGCAGAATTGGATTCCTTATTTCTTTTTTGATATTCTTAACAAACCCCTCCATGGTAACCTCTGTCGAGATCTTCTGTATCCTTTTCCGCAGAGTATACTTTCTCTTCATGCGCCCACCTAAGGATTTATTCAAAACATAGCAGGGGATTTGCCTTCACGGAGGAGCAGAAGGTCGCTTCCCCTTACCCCTAGAACCCGAGCCTTCAGCCTCACCTCCCTCCATCTCAAACTAACAGTCGCACAAACTAAAACCAGAAATGATATGAAATCTGGGAGAAATCTAAGAACTAAAAGGCATATTGCCTTTTGAAACACGCCACCTCGGGTAGTAATTGGAGGACTACCAGCTATCCTCTCACACATGCCAAAGCCTACCCGCCACCTTACTTAATAATGACTGATTAATGAGCTATCCCATTATCAGGAGATTATTACTATATTTTATTAATGTTGGAAATCTTAAAAGATAAAATACTAAAAAAATAGTAAGTGGAAAAAATAATTGTAAACTCTACAAGAAAATAAAACAATGGAGGGTGAATAGGGAAAAGGAAATTAATGTGATAGGATGAACAAGAGATATCCTTCTTTAGGCGCCTATTTTTAAATTAATTTGTTAAAATGAAGAATGTTTGGGATGCAAAAACTAAACTAAGGTTTTGGAAATAGTTTTTCAACTCTTCTTAATAAATCAACTAAAGAACCAACTTATACACAAATATTTTCATTTCTATATGTATTTGTAAATAGTTTTTCAAGTGGTAAAAGAAAATAGGCTAAGTGTTTAAGATATTTATGCTAGGTTAAATTTAGTTTAAAATGAAATTTTAATTATGTTTAAACTAAAATTTAATAATTTTAAATATAAAATTAAAATTAGATTAAATATAATTTGAAGTTAACTTAAATTAATTTATTTAAGATTTAGTAAGAAATAAATTAAAAAATCTAAAGAGGATTGTACAAAAATCTTTATTTCTCATAAATTAAAATTAAAATAAAATTATAAAAACGTAGTGAAATCATAAACAATGAAAGGCGTGAAACACTTGAATATAAACTAAAATTATGTAAATCCTTGTAATAACTAAACGAAATTTTATATTTTAATAAGTAAACAGAACTTTAAGTCAATGAGATCTAAAACAAATTTTAGTGAATGAAAATTTAAAATAATCTTATAGCTATATATTTTTTGGGTATTGATGTTGTCTTGAGATGTTGTTGGAGTGTAGTCAATTACTTTAAAAAAAAAATACTAATTGGTGTATGAGAAAGAATTTGTGGCACGTTTACATAATATTTAAACATAGTTAATGACTATGTTCGTTTGATTTTGCTTTGTCCAAATGATGTTTAACATTTTCAAGATATATCTTATGGAGTATTAGGAGGGAAATATATGTGATAAATTAACATTGTGATTGATATATTTTGTGATAATTTTGTAAGATGTCTTGCCCAAGGTTAAATTTTGAAAATGAAGAGCAATGAAGAGAACATCAAAGAGAATATGTCTGAAATTATATGAGACAACAATGTGAATAAATGATAAATGCACGAAGAGAGGAAGTAATAGAACGTCAAAATCAAAATGATAGAGAAAGACATGTTAAAATGTAGGGTAGATATGACAGTTGAAGATATCGAAGCAAAAATGAGACAACACACAAATGAGATGATAACACATCATGTACGAACATCTCAAGAAGAGCAATATATATTAAGAAGAAGGTTAGAAAGAGATATGTGTTTAGATCAATTTAGTGAGATAGAAAGACAACAACTAGAAGCATGTGACTGTGAACTAGTTCAAAGACATTGGCAATCTCATGGGAATGCTAAGATTAATTCTGAAGGGATGAATTCTATTGCAATAGATCGTGTGCTACAAATGCCAAAGAATATAGTTCAGGTTGCACAATAAATGTTGATACTCAAAATCATGTAGAAAATAGTAGTTCAAAAGAGGGGTTAACATCTCAACCAAGAAGATAAAGATGACTGCAAAGAATACAAAATGAAAGAGATCAAGGTACGCTTAATCATAATAGAAATATTGAGATTGATTTGAAAACTTTACAAATGATATTTTGACATGGACTAGATAAACTTATTGCATTGAGCATGTGTTATATTTGTAAAGAAAGTTACCCTATAATGAAGGTTGTTTGAATACTTGAAGGCCCTATTTGTAATAGATGTTGACAAGAGAAGCATGAACATCAATTTTCAGCATTAAACAACATGGATCCTAGTCCAGAACCACCAAAACTTGCAAAATTAACACAAGTTGAAGAAATGTTGATAGCACATGTCAACCCAATACTTCAAGTCACACATGCAACTGTGAAAAATCTATTGCAGCTACTGATTATTAATTTCCTATCTTATGAGATTATTTGGCTGCCGAAAATCAATTAATTTATAGCAAATATTAAATAATAACACAGCTGCAACTTCACGAAAAATCACGGAGACAGAAAAATAAATGAACACAATATTTTGGACAAATTGTCCCTAGAAAAACCCCGAAGGGAAAACCAGTACTGCAGATGAGGAATTTATTAAATCAAATCAAGAGATACATAGACTGCTTGCCTCTTCCTGGCAGAGCTTCGGCAATGATCTCCTCCAAAAATTCTTCTCCCAATTTATCCTGCAAAAATTCCACTGCTGCTGTATCCAACGCTATCACTACGTCCTTGCTCTCACTGCAAATTAATTTGCTATTACTGCAAATTTATTTATTTGCTATCGCTGTAAATACTTTTCGGATCTATCTTCTCCAAATGCCCATTGATCCTCTTTTATAATCCCCTCATTGAAAACCAATGGCCATGATTTAATCTAAATCAATGGCTAGGATTAATTAGACTCTAGCGAACCCTAATATCTAGAAATCTCTCGAGAAATCAATTTTCTAGGTATAGAGAAAAATATTCCGGCTGTGTTTCTAGCCTCATAATCACCACCCGAGACTAGAACACCTGTCCAAGCTACATTTAAAATTAACAGCAACTGGAGGTCAATATAAATATAAATGGCATACCATAAGTTTTCCACAGGAAGTAAAAGAAATAGATAACATTTTGCCACATTGAATGAAAGATTTACAAATTATTATTGTTTGAATGAAGGATCAATGAGGAATAAATTATAATTTTATAGTCAATAGAGAAAGGTTATACAAAGCACTTAAATACAAAATAAAACATGACAAGTTCTATAAAGATGTTCAAATTAATGAAAATGCTCTTAGTGAACTTACATCCAATTCAGATGAAAACATTTTTGACCAATTGAACTTTATTCATATAGAGTTCGATTCTGATGCAAATGAATATGTATTTGTGGGTCCAATGATGGCGATGGATAAAAGAAACATTATTGATCACATGAAATCAATGGTCTCACCAAATGTCCCAAGAGAGATGAAACTAATCCATGCATGGGTAAATAATCCTAATGTAGATCTCAGATCACTAATTGATTGGCCAGGAATTGGAGCATACCCAGTGAATGAGTATCTCACTGTTGATATATCTTTCCCAACACTATTTCCAGATGGACGATGTGATTGGTTGGAACCATGAATAAGGAGAGTTCATCTACATGAATTTGTTAAACATTTGTTTCGATATTGAGATCACCATTTTGGATGACACCCACGATTTAGCTATTACATGATGAATATGATTATGAGGCATCATGCACAAAATTCATTTGCTATGTTTGTCAAAAGGAGTTTTCAAGACATGTCAATCACAATTAATGAGTTACGAGAGAATATGGAAAACATCCCCCACTCACATCTAGCTAACCATTTGATGCACTTTGGTACAAAAATAAGGGGTATAAGGTCTTATTGGGAAAAATATTGAGCTGAATTAACTAACCTCTTCCATCAAATTGGGACGCCAACAATTTTCTTCACTTTGAGTGCAACAAATATGTATTGGTTGGATTTGCATGCACTAATGCCAGGAACACAACCAACTAATCCACAAGAAGAAAAAAATGGTGATGACAAAATATTATTGACTACTTGCATATTGTGGCATATTACATGCACCTACGATGTACAATGCTTCAAAAGGAGATACTACAAAAGGGAATGAAAGTAAAAGATTATTGTTCTAGATATGAATGGTAGCATATAGGTTCATCACATGTGCATGGATTCATATGGTTAGAGGGGGCACTGAACATAGACAACCTTGATTGGATAAATGATCATGAAAGACAAAATGCTCATAAATATTTTGATTCTATTATTCATGCATGGAATCCACAAGGAGATCCAAATCAACGAAACATACATGTATGATAGTAATTCTCAATTATATATTCAAAATACATTATATGTAAAAGGTTGTTATTTTAACTAATAAAGTATGTTATATTATCAATGATAGGTCCTACAAAATTTTACACAACATCCATGTCTTTGAAATACACAACAACTAAGTTAGATAAACTTGGAACATGACTGTGAAGAGTTACTCAATTATGTTGAACATAATACAATTTGTAAAGGGGGTGCTTGCCTATGTAAAAAAAGGGAGAAGGATGGCTTGTATGTAAGGTGTTCATACATTCAAATATTTTGTACCAAGAAATAATTAAAATATCTATATAAACTAACAAGTTACCTTTTGTTTGTAGGTACAATGCACCATGGCCATTGCATCTAGACGGATCAAAATTATTTGAAGACCTAGCCACAAGAGATAAAATATACAAACCTACTAGAAATGATGATCAAGTAAATACACATAATCGTAACATACTTCAATTATGAAGAGAAAATGTAGATTGACAACCAATTCTTTCAAGACACATGTTGTAATGGATTATATTGCAAAGTATGTAGCAAAAGTTCAAAAGAGTTCAAAAATATAGCATCAAATGTTAATGCAACTTACAAACATTGAAAACCTAGATGAATTAGCATCAAGAGTATATAGGAGACTTTTAATAGAAACCCTCATTGAAAGAGACATTGGAGCACAAGAAACATGTCATATGTTATTGGAGTTACCATTGGTAGAAAGTAGTAGAGTATTTGTCACATTAAATATTTCAAGAGAGGTGTTTAAGCCAATAACAAAAAATGAAGAATATTCAATGATGAAACTCACCTAAACCATTTCGTTGAAGGATATTTGGATATACCATATGCAATGGAAAGTGTTTCACTTATAGATGGAACTAGATATTGGACATATAATCCCAAGCAAAAAGGAGATAACAAATTGGAGGCAAGGAATATGTCAACTATTGTGTAGTGTTTCCAAGATTTACCACCATACTTGTGCGTCAATCAAAAACTGGGTTGACTTTTGTTGGTCAGAGTTATGTGTTACAAGTCATTTCACAATATACAAAGAGATATCAGACTTGATGATACTACAATTCATCAAATTGGGAGTCACTCAATTATAATCCATGGCATTTGGAATGGAATATTATTTTAGATGAAACTGAAAATCATAATGATTTTGAAGATGACGATGTTTTACTTATTGATCAAAATATAATTAAACATGAGTGGGATATCATCTCAAGACTACATCGTGGGCAAATCATGGATGTAACAAAAATAGATATATTGGGTAGAAGATATTTTGATAGACAAACTCTATGGAGTACTGAATATTGAGGTGAAGATTCCACAAATAAAGCAGTAGAGAATGACTTACTAATACCTGATGATATAATATCAAATATATTGTATGGAACCTTAGGTGCTAAGGAAAAAAACACTTGATATTATCATGTCACATTATTATCAAGATCAAAATGTCATACCACTATGCATGATAATTCAAGGAACAACTAGAATAAGTAAATTATATCTAATTCATGCAATTTATCAAGCTTTTCAAGATCATCAACACCACAATGTTGTCCTCTATTATTACTAGCATCAACTAGAGTTGCAGCTTTTGACATTGGTGCATCGACAATCCATTCAACACTAAGAATCCCACTTATAGATTTCGGTGAATTAGAAGGAACAAGACTCAGAAGTTTCCAAGAAGAAATCCAACATAGAAAATACATATTGATTGATGAAATGAGCTTTATTGGACAAAATTTGCTACAAAATATTGATTCAAGACTATGCCAAGCATTTCCTAAAAAAAAACTTGAGTTTTAGAGGAAGATTAATCATTTTGGTAGGAGATTTGGGACAACTGCTTCCTATTAGTGACAAACCACCATATGATAGTAATGTATGTACAAAATTACTATGGGAAGAATTTAAGATAGTTGTTACTTTGAATAAGGTATTCAGACAGAAAGGTGAAGGGGTAAAAGTTCAAACCTGTGTCACACTTTTGGCCAAATAAATAGTTTCTACAGAAATGATTGTAAGCTAGAGAAAATCAAGGCATAAATCACAAACATGAAAGCATCAAACCCTAACTAAACAATGGAGTACAAGATAACATAGAAATCAAAGCATGAAAGCAAACTAAATCAAATCCCTATGCTAATCTTGGCTCTCCTCCATTGCCCTTCTCCATTTCGCATAGGAATGGAAAATATCAAAGATTGTTGTTGTTGGAAAAATGTTGGTTGCTCATTTCAGCAGCATAACACTAGATGGAAGATGAATGAGAATGGAGATCAAGAATCATTTCGACAACATCATGTTACTTGAAAATGGATCCCCCAAACGGCTTGGGTGAGGCTTGATTTATAGGAGATGAGTGATTTGAATTGATGGCTAGGGTTGAAAGTTGATTTGAACGATGTGGATGGTTGAGATTGAATAGGTTTTCCCTCCACAAGGAGTTGTAGTTATGTGACAAGTGTGCGGATAAGAATAGGGTTGACCAAATTTAAAAACATTTTATTTAAATTAGTTGGACATGTGAAAATCATTAAATAAAAAATGTAGTATGGGACATGTGTTAGAATGAGGTTGAAGGTGAGGACTAATTCAAATATTTTATTTAAATTAGTTGCAAAATGGGAGAGGGCTAATTTAAATAAATATTTTATTTATTTAAATTAAAGAGGAAAGATGAGAAATTAATTAAATAGATAGGATTTATTTAATTAATTGGCTAGTGGGATAAGTGGGATTAGGATGAGAAATTAATTAAATAAATATGCTAATGTAAGGGATCTAGGATAAAATGCCATAAGATGTCTTACTTAATGTATCGACAAGGTGATGTTGTAAGACAAACAATTTTAAGTGTCTACATTTTGCCCCTTTTTGAGTTGATGTTGCGACTAAGAAAAGTAACATCATTTCAAAGAAGATAAGGTGTGGATAGAGGAAAAGGATGGGGATATAAGGATAGGATGATGATGCCCCCTCGAGAGGATAGGCGGGTTGGAAGAACATGGGTATGCTCTCGAAATGAAATGAAATGATAAAGGATCATGGATAAGAAAATAGAGGATGCAAGATAAAGGATGGAATAAAGAGATGAATGATACATTATGCTGCCATGAAGTGAGCAATCATAAAGTTTGATATAGCACTAGACATTATGCACCAAGGTATAAGGACCAGGGTGACGATCTGTCTTGTGCACCCAACGTAATACAACCTTGTCTAACGCATGAGGAAGAAAACTTAGAGCACTGAAGTCCTAATGCACAAAAGGTTTGGTATGCCCTTAGATGCAAAGAATAATGCAAAAAGTCATTCCAACATACACAAGATATGAATATTAGCTAGAATGATACAGATTTTCAATACAAATGCAAGATAAAAATGATAACACACGCAAGCAAGCAAGTAAGCATGCACAAATGATACAAAAACCAACAAGGTATTGCCCCTGTCAATTTATAAACCAATTATTAATTGATTGATTGATAGTGTTTGGTTTTATAAAAGGAAACATGTCGTATAAGATGCCTGGTCTGGTTTCAATGATGCAACCACCTGTATAAGACAAATGATATGATTGATTGATACTAGTGTTGTGGCCATGTGAATCAACACCAGGATTTGATTAATTGATTAGTTGATTGATTGATTTGGTTTACGTCAAGATTAGGATCAAGACCATTGATGTGATTGGATAATTTGACAAGATTGATTGACTTGATTGGTATGAATTAAGGATGATTTGCATTTAAGTTTATTGGATTGGATTGGTTTGATGATTTGAATAGATTTGATTTGAGTGATTGATTTAATGAATTGGATTGACTTGATTTGAATTGATTTAAAGAATTGGGTATCATTGATTTGAAGAATTAATTTGAAGAGTTGGATTGATTTGATGATTTGATGAATTGATTGATGATGAATTGATTTGATTGATTGATTGGAAGAATTGGTTTGATGGATTTGATTTGATAGATTTTGATGGATGAATTGAATTGATGACTTGGTGGATTGATTTGATTAATTTGGAATGAAGTGATTTGAAGAATTGAATTGAGTTGATTGATTGATTTTGATGAATTGATTTGATTTGGTGAGGATTGATTTGATTGAACAATGTGGACGGTTGAGATTGAATAGGGTTTCCCTCCATAAGGAGTTGTAGTCATGTGACAAGTATGCGGATAAGAATATGGCTGACCTAATTTAAATAACATTTTATTTAAATTAGTTGGACATGTGAAAAACATTAAATAAAAAATGTAGTACAGGACATGTGTTAGAATGAGGTTGAAGGTGAGAACTAATTCAAATATTTTATTTAAATTAGCTAGAAAATGGGAGAGGGCTAATTTAAATAAATATTTTATTTATTTAAATTAGAGGAAAGGTGGGAAATTAATTAAATAAATAGGATTTATTTAATTAATTGGCTAGTGGGATTAGGATGGGAAATTAATTAAACAAATATGATTTATTTAATTAATTGGCTAATGAAAGGGATCTAGGACAAAATGCCATAAGATGTCTTACTTAATGTATCAATAAGGTGATGTTGTAAGACAGAAAAATTTGCGTCTACAACGATTTCTCTCTAAACAATTTCGGGACAAGTTACAGTTTCACCCAAAACCACCCAGCACCAACGTGGCATTACATGGCATAAATAGTTTCGCCCGAAACCTTTTTGCTCAAATTTTAAAAAATATAAAAGCCAATTTCAAATTTCAAATGGCTATTTATTTACATAGAAAGTTTTGACCGAGAAATATATATGAAAATCTAAAAATACCCTTTGGTAGATGTTAGAACTTAGAAATATATTTTTTATATTTTTTTATTAGTTCTATTAGGATTTTTTTTTAATTTATTGCAAGTAGGTTATTATAATCAAACATGTAGTTGATTAGAAATTAAAAATAAATAGGTAAAATATATTTAATTTTTTTGAAAAATATACGGTGCACTAGAAGAGAGAATCTTCTCCAAGAGGGAATTTTTTTAATTTAAAATAAATAAAAAATTATACAAAAGTTGGCATCCCATGAAAACCATAACATTATGATTAAATTTGACTTTGAAAAATAATTATTCATCATAAATTAAAATTTTGTTTCCATGCACTAGATATTTGAGTTGTCTAATTAGGAAAAAAAATTAAGGAGAAAATTTTAATTTTTCTATATTTTTCTTGACGTCACTTTTTTCAAAAAAATCTAGCAATTAAAATTCATCTATTAAATTCCTTAAAAAATTTCCAAGCAATTTTGAAAATTTTTAAAAAATTATAAACATAAACTACATTAAAATTTCTACATTTCATTAGTTTATGTCATTTTAAAATTCAAAACATACATATGATTTTTTCATCGTTTAAGTTGGAAAAATATATTTGTTTTGGTCGTTTCTTTTATAAAAGTGTGACATAGTTTTGAACTTTTACCCAAAGGTGAGGACCAACAAAGGTTTCGCCAACTACTCACAAATATTAGAGATGCACATCCAATAATTGATAATTGAAATTATTGATGACATGAATGGATGTTGCATTATATCCGACAGTTAGGGAAGAGTTTGATAATAATATTCATCTATTTGCGACAAACAATAATGTACATAACTATAACAGAAGAAAATTGTATTCATTGAGAAGACGGATAGCCCTTAGCATTGCAACCAAAGAAGGGAGTACTAATCCATCAGGAGATCAGAATGATGAATTAGATGTCAAATTATTAATTGTTAAGGATGCAAGAGTCATGTTAACCTCTAATTTATGGATAGAAGTGGATCTTGTAAATGGATCTTTTTTTTGATTCGTAATGATAATATTTTATATTGAATTGAAATTGGAAAAATACATTTACTAATGCCATGACATAGTTTGTTGTTCAAGACTACTGAGATCCACCAAATACCTACTTGACACTATTCAGATTTTCTATTCGTAACCACACAGGGTCTATCTTGTATTACTAATTTTTAAAGCCTATATGCATTCAAGCTTTCATGAACAAAATGAAGCCTATAGATTGATCAAAAAGTAACTACAACAAAATGAAGATCCCTAAAACCTTGTCATTCTTACTCCTTGTCAAAATCCATCAACTGCAGTTCAAAAGCATTCACCCATTGAAACCTTGCCTCCTCTACCAATCCGAGCATCTTCTTGATGAAATCAACAACAATTTGTGCCTGTTCCTTCAAAGCTACGAGCTCAAAGCCTCTAATGTCCAGAATGAATGGATTCAGTTGAACAACCTCCCCCGGGTCGCTGAGAAGAGCCATGTCCTTAGGTCTTGGTATGCCCACACCTAGAGACGCCGCTTGCAGAGTGGTCTCCAATTCACCCAGAAGCTTTGGAATGAAAAGCCCCTTCATTAAAGTTTCTGCCTCTGTCTTTGGGATACTCAATTCCAAGATCATCACCAGTAGTCTCGAAGGAATATCCGAATCAACTCTATATCTCTCATCGTCCACCATGAATTTTTTTCCCAGGATCATCCTCACCACTCCAACCATTAAAGGGTTCGAGCGTCGAAGAATTCTTTGCAAATGGAGCTCCGTGATCTGGCCTAAGAAGGCCATTTGTCTCTTTCTACTCACCAACCTTACTGGCGTATCCATACCTCCGCAACGAACGACCTCTGCAAAGTAAACTACAACGAAGCGGGAAGGCATAGATGAAGCCGCTCTACCAAAGTAGCTCGTGAAAAAGAACTCTGCAAACAACTATACTTCTTAGCTCGTTTATGAAGTCGATTCTTGCCAAATAAGTTTCTCAAAATTGGACTTTTAACATTAAGTCTCATCATTCATTTCGAATGCCATCAACTCTCCCCACAATCATGAGACAACCCCCTCTATCTGACAACTCCGTCATCCTCTGCCAGGTGTCATTGAAAGCTTCCTCACTCGAAGCTACCACCTCAGCCTTGCCACCCGAGAAAGGATAGCAAGGCGCCCGCCCTACCACCCGCGTCTTATAAATGGATCTTTAGGATACATTCAAAATATCATATACAAACTTGAAAGTGGCCCACCAGATCCGCCAACATATGTCATGGTCGAATTTGACAATTACTTTGGAATTCCATTTGAAGATGCACCTCCAAATTTAATTCTAATGTCACCAATACAAAGGGGACGCACATGTCAGTTGCCTTTACGATCAGCTTGGGCACTAACAATCCACAAATCACAAGGATTGACTCTTTCCAAAGAAACAATTGATATAGTACTAAGAGACATTTGTCGCTATATCACGTGTTAAGTCATTGGATTGACTCAAAATCTCGCCACCATTTTCATATGACCATTATGAAAAAATGAAAACAAGGAAGCAACTCTCAAAAGGAAAGATGAGGAAGAGAGGCTCAAATCTTCAGAAATACAATAATTTTATGTAATGCATACATTGTCAGATATAATTCTTCTATAAAACTCTTATACTCCTTAAATATCATTGACATTATATTACTCGATAAATATGAAATGTCTCATTAATTATCTTTTAATGTGTTGTATAATGCACATTTGAATGATTATGAAATGCTTCAATATTGTTCAATAAATATAATTTATATTATACATTTCAATGAATATGATAGGCTTCCTTATTTACAAAGGATAATAATACTTTATACAAACACAAGAAAAAGATGCTAAATTAACATTTTACATCCCGCATTGTGAATGCTACTAGCATATATATCTTAAATACATCTATTTAAAAGATGCCACGAGATATCAATCTCGAGGCCTTGTGGCATCTTTTAGACAGATGTATTTAAGATATATAGGCACCTCAAGATTGATATCTCCTAACGTTTTTTAAACAGATGTATTTAAGATATCTAGGGGAAAAGACCCAATAGGTGAGATAGTTCCAATGATTCAGACAATATATGTGCATTTAAGGCCTAATATTTTTAAAACATTAGTACTAGTAGTTGTGACTTTAAAGTTGTTAGTGTTACTATAAGTACTAATAATTGAATGAAATGTGCCCTTTAGATTTAAAAAGCAATCAATCATGTGATGCCACATCAGCCCACCAACAAAACATGACTTAACGCACACCTATTGGTCCACCCTTTTTTGGGGGGGAACTATTTGACACCTCAACAAAAAGCATGTTGATGTAGCATCATAGTTGATGATGTGACCCTGAAACCTTAGTTATAAGCCGGGGCCTTCCCAAGTAAGCCACTGTAAAAATTTTGGAGTGATTCCAAATTGCCAGATATGATTTTGAGAGGCGTGAAGTTAGGGTGCTGGAGTAGTGGATCCTCTCCCCTATGCTAGTTCTAAAATAAAATAAATAAAGTAGTTTGAAATTGATATTTTTGTCTTTTTTTAGATACATATATGGAAGATATTTATACAAGTTAAGATTCTAAGTACGATTGTACCTTAGAATATTTCAATTTTGCCTGTTCCTTTAATTGTTTCGGCGGCCGAGGAATTTCTTCCCCGGAATTTAAATATGATTTTGACTGGGCTTAGCAAGACAACATGACATGCAAATATACAGCCCAGGATTTCATTCCTGCATCGTTCATATCACTTGTCACACAAAGTATGGTTACTGCAATCACACTGGGTGTGTTTGTCTTGTTACTCGTGCTCACTGCTTCCTCCGAAACGAATGGCATCTCAGTTCTACAGAATTACTCCACAGATCTCATGGATGCTGCCAAGAATGATATTGAATGGTTGAAGTCAATAAGGAGAAGAATTCATGAGTACCCAGAACTCATGTTTGAGGAATATAACACAAGTGCCCTTATCCGAAGTGAGCTGGATAGAATTGGGGTGTCATATAATTGGCCATTTGCAAAGACTGGTGTGGTGGCCCAGATTGGTTCTGGATTGCCTCCTGTTGTTGCTGTCAGAGCTGACATGGATGCTCTGCCTCTGCAAGTATACATACACATCTATGCTTACATATTTTCAAAACAATGCCAACTATGTTTATATTTTGTAATGTGTTAGTTATTTCTAATGTTTGTTGAGGGGCTTTTGATGTGTATGAAGGAGCAAGTGGAGTGGAAGCACAAAAGCAAAATCGCAGGGAGAATGCACGCATGTGGGCATGACGCACATGTGACAATGCTTCTTGGGGCTGCCAAATTGCTGCACCATCGGAAGGATAAGCTCAAGGTTGGTCCATACTCTGAGTTCTGAAAATTTAATGTCAGTTTGTATAAATTATTGGGTTATTGTGATAGAACAGTTGCAAACTTGCAAGGAACCTGACCTGAGCTTTCTGTTTTGAATTTTGTATTGCAAGCCAATCAGTTTCTACTTGCCAGGAATTTTTGAACATTATACATGTTTTTTTATTCTGCTTCTCTGTATTTGCTAGTTGAAAGCTAGACTTATTTTTTAAGCGTGACTTTGATGGAATGGATTCCCTAGTCGTGGCAGCTTGGTAGAAGTAGACTTCTAGTATAGGTGTACACTTAACATGTTGTAATCGTTAAAGATGTGATATTTCCACAGTCCATCATAGTGCATATGAAAGCTTATGGATTAAAACTGTGTAGGAATTTATTTGCATCAACGTTTCAGATTACACTCTGTGATCCATAACTTTTTTTTGGCTATCTTCATCCTAACGACGGATCGCAGAGTATGATCAGAAACATTGATGCAAATAAACTACTACACAGTTTTAATCCAGAAACTTTTGTATACATGTTATAATCAGTTTAAGAGCAACGATGTAGATATCTGTGTAACCTGGTTGTATCCATTAAAAAAGAAGCCCGTCCTTTCCTTTAGTGAATGTGCATGATTTGCAAATCTCAATTTATTTCTTAAAATCTAGAACTCTTTATACCCATATAGTTCCTTGACCCTAAACCTCAGCATCTCCATCCTGTTTTTTGTTTCTTGCAAAAGAAGCTGTAAATGGAGACAGTCTTCCATTGGATTGGGGATCTGTATTGCTTAGCACTGCATAAGAATAGATCACCATTTTACCTGAAAACCATTAGATCTAACACATTTTGTCCCCATAAGTCTAGAGGACAAGCATGGAAATATTTAGGTATCCAGTTGGGTTAGAAGAGCTCCGTGTTCTTCTGGTTACATTTAAATTGGGACTGCAAGGGGACCTACTTTTACTCGGCACATGCCATATCTACAAGAGAATTGCGTCATGTACTTTACCGTTGAATAAAGAACTCTCATAACTTTATCGGCACATATAGGCTTGCTTTAGAAATGACATTAGTTTGTTATCCTAACTTTAGGAATTGAAACCTGGAAGTGCCAGCCCTGGAGAGCATACACGTTTCAGAGAAGGGAGATTTGCAGGAGACATCTCTCTATTGAAGTGGAGGTCTCATATACAAAATAGCAAAACAAAACAGAAATTAAATAAATAAATGTAATACCGTCAACCATAAAATATCAAAAGACCTCATCCAAGCTATCTCTCTTCATTCAAACAAAGAAGTTTGCAGAAAATTCAAAGAGCATGCAGAACTCGTCAGCAGAAATTTGACAAAAAGGAGCTTGATTTTTAAAAAATTGCAGGTTTTGGGGGCATCGTTTTGCAAGTAAAATTATGACAGTTCAAGAGGAAAACCTCATTTTCACTTTTATGATTCAAATGTTTATGACATTTCATTTTACCTTCTAAATTTGTAAAATCTACATGTGCAGATGTGTATCAGACATACACCATGCCCACCTACCCAATTCTTATTCTGAGTATCAATATTGTTCCCTAGAATTTTGATTTAGAATATAATCTAACAAGGAAGTGGCCCCATGAAATTTGCAATATTGTTCCCTTGCAGATTAAGAATGAGCAGGTTAGTGGTTGAGCAGCTCAATTGATCACTCAAGGATTTATACATTTGGTTTCATTGGTATTTTTATAATTACTATGGATTTTATGGTGTATTATTTTCCACCACCTTGTTTTCAAATGCTTCCTATGTCAGATGACTAGATCAAGATTCTATGCATTCATATTTGTTATAGAAGTCAGGCCTGTTATGTATTGTAACCATGGCTGATTTTCAAGGATCTGAGACCCAAATGTTGTATGTACAGGATGACAATTTGTGGACAATTTATTAGTTCTTATTTTCCATGTTTTCATTACTGTGCTCTTGTTCTTAATCTATTGAAGATCGCAGATACATTTAAAGTAGGTGAGCAATGCATAGGATTTTACCATGAGCCAGCTGCATACTCGCATGGGAAGGTTGCTAATTAAATTAGTGATCACTTTTCTTCTGATGCTCTGAAATTTGAATATGTTGTGAATGGCTTTGGCATTTGTAACTGGCTTCGAGTAAATGTGATAGAGGGTACTTCTGCATTCATGAGATGTCCTAAACTAAATACATACAGAAATCAAACCCAGAAAGGCTCTAACAACAGAAATTTTTTAATATTATCTTATGAAACACATACATTGAAAAGAGAGCAACTAATCTAATACAGCTCACTGGGAATGCCCAGCATACAGATCTGAACTCTGAAACATCCCTATAACATTGTGGTATGCAAACTGATCATCCTGCTGTTGCTGGATTCTCTATGTGATCCTGCTATTGTTCTGCACCATGTATCACTCCTGGCTCCTATCATTCTGCAACATGTATGACCTAAGGGTTTTCGTCCCTAAGAGGACCAGGTTCACACCTGAAGGGTTTCCTCCTCAAGCACTAAGCAGGCTGCTGTAGCAGCATCACTTCCCTGAAGCTGAAGTTGAGTTTTGTTTTGTAATTTTCAAAAGATGTCCTCTCTTTTGCCTTAAGTGCTGTTTAATAAGGCTGCAGTCCCATGGAGGGGGGCTTCCTAAAATATCTCAGCAGGTGCTACTGAGAATTTTTAAGAGCTTTCACAAGCAGGCGGTCCCATGGATTTTGTAATAATGAGCAAGCTTAAAACTTTAAGCTCCAAAATTTTAGGAAGCTGGTGGTCTCATGATTATTTTTTAGCAACAAGGAATGTTAAATCTACAACTATATAGGTAAATCTAAAAAATTATTGACAGGAATTTAAAAAATTATAGATGAATGACATCTAACAGCAAAATTTTAGGAATCGGGTGGAGGAAACTTTCAGCCCCACCCAAAGACACCCCCTTAAAATCTAAAATCTGAAAAGTGCAGGCTCCTATTTTCTTGCACAAGATTCTAATTTATTGAAATAACCCTTGTACACTTTCAGATCAATTAAGGAATTTGCTAATTGAAAAACAATTTTATCAGCACATCAAATCTTCAGTGGACAGTCAAAGTAGGGTTTGCAAAATGTAGAAATCTCAATTTCAGTTTACTTGAATTGATAACAAATCTGAGCTTGATATGTATATATTGTAGACTTCAACACACAGTCAATAATGTTCAGATAGTTCAATTACAATCTGCATACTAGGAAAAAGTCTGGACCAGTTTACAAATAAATGAGTGTACTCATAGTACCAGCGCACAGACCAAACGTTAGGTTGATAGCACAGCGGTTGGCAGGTCCCCGTGTAAACATAGTGATTTGTAAACAAATATGTGATGATTACATTACTTGCTTGCAATATGCTCTGCTGTAGAATGAAATTGCTGGAATCTAGGTGCTACCCAGGTGATGAAAAGCACATGAAGACTCCCTTAAGATGTTCTACAGTCGGTATTACAGATTGGAAGACCCTGTGCTATGTTTGGAATGGAATCCAGCGCCAATGTAAGTCGCTCTTGTGTCATAGACACTAGATTGCTCCTTCCCTGGGTATTGCGTGATAGCTATGGTCGTGTCTAGGTTGTGTTTGTAGCACCACTGAGCTTAAGACGATATGAGCCATGGCAAGCAAGAGATATTCAACACTAAGTGTTTGACCTAGCGATCCCAACTAGGTTGTGAGCCGCTATCCAGCACACAAAGAACTTGCTCGCCCACACAATTCGATGCGCTCAGACCACAAAATGACTTTGACACAACAACAAATGAATTATTTTCCTCACTCAACTGGTATGTGCTGTGGTGAACCTGAAACAATAAATTATGCAAATTCAACACTATGCAAGATCCATAGTAGGAAAATGCTCAATAGAACAAGTGAGGGTTTCGTCCCACCTATTCGAGTTTTGCCTTGAGGTTTTCGTCCCAAGAGCAAGTCATTATGCAAAATGCAAGTTCATAGCAAAAATTAGATGATCTTGAAATGAAATCATAATTCTTCTTTATACCTATCGAGCCAAAGGATGCTAGGGCCCAAAGATGGCGCCAAATTCAAATATAAAATGTTTTATATTATTGTTATTATATAGTTATATTATTAGTTTAGTGTTTAAAAACACTTTTATTTAAAATATTAAAATCACTCCTCTTGAACAGAGGGGACATGACAATCCTCCCACCCCAAATATGTTTGTCCTCAAGCAATTTCAAATTTGGATGATCAAATATTTCTGCTCCTTCCCATGTCGCATCCTCAAGAGGCAATTTTTTCCATTTCACCAAATATTTTGGAATGACCTTATTCCTGAGTTTCTTCTCTCTCATATCTATGATTGCTTCTGGCTCCAAGATTAATTTTCCTTCGTCATCAAGTGGAGGCAACTCCAAACAAGGAGTGATATGCTGTCCTAGCACCTTCTTGAGGTGAGATACATGGAAAACATTATGTATTATGTTATTAGCTAATAACCTAAGTTGCCGGTTCTGGTACGAGAACGGGTTCGGGAACGGGGTTCTGGTACACCGGTACGGCAAATTTTTTTCTGTGGGTACGGCTGGGTACGGCTGTACTATATATATATATATTTATTTATTTATATAGTATAACTGTATATACCAAAAAAATTAAAAAATATATAGAATTGAACATACATAATATATTTGAATCTTGATTGATAATTTAGATGACCAATGAACAATGAAACATTGAAAGTCATTACAAATACTCAGTAGTAAGTACTGTATTACAAAATTTGAAATTTCAAAATAGTAAAATACTATAAGTCTATAAGTCTATAATCAAGATTTAAAAGTCAATCTTTCGCTCTTCAATCTTCATCAAAAGGATCTAGATCTAAGTCATCATCATTGGTTGGTTGCAAATCGTTTGAAACACCAACATATGGAGTGCCACTCACACTATGTACATCATGTAGAAAATTCTCCTCATCATCTACAGTGATTGTAGCAAGCTCTGCAATAGATGCATCCAAGTTGGCACGCTCAGGGGTTATATCCCAATTCTTCGCTGCCCCGTCCTTGTACTCAACTTGCTTATGTGATAGAAGACGCAAGTTGGAGTGGACATAGACCAAGTCTTCTGCTTTTTTAGCAGCCAATCGATTACGCTTCACTGAGTGGATATAGGAGTATGTACTCCAATTCCGTTCAGCCGAAGAAGAACTTGCAACCTATTCAAATTTCAAATTAGAGCTCTAGTCAATACAACTTTAAAATGCAAAAAATGGTAAGTACTATAATGTCCCCTTTAAGAAGATCCTTATTTTCCACCCTGCACATGAGAATTACTTCTTAAAGGAAACATTAGTAATAGATAAGATCAATAAATCATATTAAAATAATCAAATAAATAAATTATTTAATTATTCAGTGGATTCATACTTAGGGTTGTTATTATATGTTAATTTTATTTATTTTCAAACCCTAGTGGAGATGGGGTACTATCTCTTGTTAGGTTGCATGAATCATCCTCTACAGGTAGTGCCTTTGTATGATGTAACACATGCCCATTCCACCTTAGGTCTTACTAAGTGCCTTTGTATGATGTAACATATGCCCATTCCACCGCAGGTCTTACTTATTTCCCTTGTATGATGTAGCATAGTCCATTCCACCGCAGGTCTTATCCATTGCCTAAGTATGATGTAACATGGTCCATTCCACTGTCGGTCTTATCTACCTTTCGATGTATTAATGCTACTTCTTCCTAACAAGTCTACCTCCAATCTCTCAATGTGTTCTATGATCTTATATCATGGGTTTGTTTCTAAGGACCTTGCCTTCATTATATAAATCAAGTATGATTACTCTTTATTGGGGCTTTATCCTAATGATGATGGATTCTCTAAGTATTTATAATCATGTTATTCATAGATGTTTAAGCTATCTATATCATGTTAGTTATTCGCTCCACCTTGACTATAACATGCTATCATATCATCTATACATATTTATATTTATAATTATAATAATATTTAATCACTAATATCGATATTTGTTAATAATAATTATTTATAATATTGCTTTCTTATATTACTCAATTTATTACTTAAATCTATATTTTAATATCATTCATATTATAATCCATTTAATTAATATCATTCCGTATAAAAAAATAATGAAATAACTTATAGATATTAATTTATTTATTTCTTTGGGAATATAGGTGTAGCATACTTATCTTATTTTCCCCAGCAATTAATCATGTCTGTAATTCAAACTCATCAATTATTAATTTTATATCTGCTTGCTTCATTGTATTTTGTTGTGTTTTTTTTGCTTCCTCCACTCTCTACGTTTATATTTTCCTAAATGGTCAATGACTATACCTTTTCACAAAGGTCATGTCTTTTTATAATATAATTGCTGTTCATTTTAATTAGCTGCCAATTGTATTTACAATAGTTTGCAAGGCTATTAGTTTGCATAATATAAGGTGATCACTAATTTTTAGCCCCTTTTTTATAAATATATTAGTTGTTGCTGCCTTGACGGATTGTCTTAAAGGCAATCTAATATATTATATAATGTATGATTTATATTCATTTTAATTATATTATAATCATAATAATAATTAATATTAATATTAATATTAACATTTATATTTATTATCATATATTATTATTATTATTATTATATAATATGCTATTTTAATATTTATATTTATATTTGTATTGGTTATTTATAAATATAATATATCGGTTAATATTTAAAATATTTATAGATAATATCATATAATATTATATATTTATTAATGGACTATGGCCGGGACATTTAACATTACATTTTAAATATTTAATTTAAACAATGTCTTAATATGGGGACATGACAGCCCTCCCCACTCAAGATTGCTTGTCCTCAAGCAATCACAATTAGGATGCTTTTAGGATCCTAAATCAAATTTATGACGAAAGAATACTTAAAAGATTAGACAAAAGTATAGGTAATTATAATAATAAATTTAATATTGAAGTATACATAAAATGTTAAAATGGTAATAATAAATTTAATATTAAAATATATAATACTTTTTTTATTTTTTTATTTTTTATTTAACTATTTTTCACAGGATGGCGAGATGACTGCTCTGATACCACTGTAATGTCCTCTTTAAGAAGATCCTTATTTTCCACCTTGCACATGAGAATTACTTCTTAAAGGAAACATTAGTAATAGATAAGATCAATAAATCATATTAAAATAATCAAATAAATAAATTATTTAATTATTCAATCTACAGGTAGTGCCTTTGTATGATGTAACACATGCCCATTCCACCTTAGGTCTTACTAAGTGCCTTTGTATGATGTAACATATGCCCATTCCACCGCAGGTCTTACTTATTACCCTTGTATGATGTAGCATAGTCCATTCCACCGTAGGTCTTATCCATTGCCTAAGTATGATGTAACATGGTCCATTCCATCGCCGGTCTTATCTACCTTTCGATGTATTAATGCTACTTCTTCCTAACAAGTCTACCTCCAATCTCTCAATGTGTTCTATGATCTTATATCATGGGTTTGTTTCTAAGGACCTTGCCTTCATTATATAAATCAAGTATGATTACTCTTTATTGGGGCTTAATCCCTGATGATGGATTCTCTAAGCATTTATAATCATGTTATTCATAGATGTTTAAGCTATCTATATCATGTTAGTTATTCGCTCCACCTTGACTATAACATGCTATCATATCATCTATACATATTTATATTTATAATTATAATAATATTTAATCACTAATATTGATATTTGTTAATAATATATTATTTATAATATTGCTTTCTTATATTACTCATTTTATTACTTAAATCTATATTTTAATATCATTCATATTATAATCCCTTTAATTAATATCATTCCGTATAAAAAAATAATGAAATAACTTATAGATATTAATTTATTTATTTCTTTGGGAATATAGGTGTAGCATACTTATCTTATTTTCCCCAGCAATTAATCATGTCTATAATTCAAACTCATAAATTATTAATTTTATATCTGCTTGCTTCATTGTATTTTGTTGTGTTTTTTTGCTTCCTCCACTCTCTACGTTTATATTTTCCTAAATGGTCAATGACTATACCTTTTCACAAAGGTCATGTCTTTTTATAATATAATTGCTGTTCATTTTAATTAGCTGCCAGTTGTATTTACACTAGTTTGCAAGGCTATTAGTTTGCATAATATAATGTGATCGCTAATTTTTAGCCCTTTTTTTATAAATATATTAGTTGTTGCTGCCTTGACGGATTGTCTTAAAAGCAATCTAATATATTATATAATGTATGATTTATATTCATTTTTATTATATTATAATCATAATAATAATTAATATTAATATTAATATTAATATTAACATTAATATTAACATTTATATTTATTATCATATATTATTATTATTATTATTATATAATATGCTATTTTAATATTTATATTTATATTTGTATTGGTTATTTATAAATATAATATATCGGTTAATATTTAAAATATTTATAGATAATATCATATAATATTATATATTTATAATATTATATATTTATTAATGGACTATGGCCGGGACATTTAACATGACATTTTAAATATTTAATTTAAACAATGTCTTAATATGGGGACATGACAAGTACTAAGAATGTTAAAATAAAACATGCTTACTTGTGATAGAATTTTGATTGCAAGAGGCTGGAGCAAAACATAATCTTGCCCATGGAGGTACCACCATGTATGTGCATCTTCCTTGTAAATGTCTGCAATAGCACACAAACTATGCTCTCGTCTTTGTATGAACTTGCCAAACTCTTTCCTAACACTATTCACCATTTCTGGATCGGAGTAGATTCTTCGAAATGCTTTCATGCAGCCGGAAGCAACTTCTCTATCTCTATATGTTGCGGTTCTCCCCGGCAAAGCAAGTATCTCAGTACTATAATATTTGGGAGACAAGGCATATGCAAGGAGGTGCAAGGGTGTGTTCATCTTGTCCCAACGGTCATCAATGATTTTTTTGACACTTAGGAAAAATGTTTCATTGGGCTCATTGTCCTTTTGTGTTATTATGCTCTTTATTTTTTCTACCATGGAGTCAATGCCATCATAGATTTCCCCCAAACATGGCTGATCTGTATCAGCAAACCTAAGCATACTCATGATAGGCTCTATGAAACTCAAAACATATTGCACACGTTCCCAGAACTCATCAGCCAGGATCGATGACTTCACCTTTTGAGCCCTCTCTGAATTAGCTGTCTTCCATATACTCCATTGGTGGCTAGTGACCATGGAGCCTAATGCCTCTTTCACCTTCACAAGTCATCTCAAAACGATTGTGTGTGATGCAAATCGGGTCTCAGCAACCTAATGTTATGTAAAAAAACAAGTTAATAACGCATTAAAAATTAAAATCTAAATCAAGAATCTAAATCAATGAATCATGCAACTCAAGTAAATAAAAATATGGCATAAATTAAAATTAAAATAAACTAAATTTACCTTCAACAACTCCAAATGCGAGAAAGACCTGAAGATGCCTTGTGACATATGATGGTTTGTCACAAACATTTGAATCTCCTCACCCTCATTGTATGTATTTTTCACCCAATCTACTTGAGTGCCAATTGCTTGCATCACCAAATTAAGGGAGTGTATGGTACATGGTGTCCAAAATATGTGTGAGTATCTTTCCTCAACCAAAGCACTTGTTGCCCTACAATTTTTTGCATTGTCTGTAATGACTTGGACAACATTATCAACACCCACCATCTCTATGGACTCAATGAGGATTTTGGAAATAAATTGTGCATCCTTGATTTCCCCCTCACAATCAATCGACTTCAAAAACATTGCCCCTTTGGGGGACACAGCAATAACATTTATTAAAGGTCGGTTTTTGCAATCTTTCCATCCATCAGAAACAATGGACACTCCTGTTTCAATCCATGAATCTCTAATTGGTTTTAGTGATTTCTCTACATAACTTTTTTCTTTTGCCAATAAGGTGGTTCGCACCTTTTCATAACCAGGACCTGTGTAATCAGAAGGTGCATTACTAATTGCTACCACCTTTTCCTGCCAATATGGTGATCTCACCAAGTTGAAAGGAAGACCATTGGCATAAATGTAAAGTGCAATTTTTTCATCTACAATATCTCTCATTTCATTTTGAAATGCCTTTGCCAATGGACCTCTTTTGCAGGAAGAAGAGAGTTCATCATCTTGGATTACCTCCAAGTCCAAGAAAGGATGTTGTGGCCTGGAACAAGGAGCTTCTGTAGGTGGATTCATTGATGTTTTCTTTGTTAAAGGATGAGCTCTTGATTTTGCTCTTGCACTCTTTTCATCAGCTTCTTCTTGTTCTTTAATGTATGCCATAATTTGTGCTTTTGGCAACCCCCTCTTGTTTGGCCCTTCACATATTTTTATTCCTTTTCCACTTATGGCACATAAGTGAGCTTTTAATTGAGTATATGAGCTCTTAAATGTGACTTTGCACTCATTACAAACCCAAACAAAAGCCCCACCTCTTGCTAGTTGTTCAATCATGTTGACATGTCTCCAAAGAGGAGATCCTTGATCATATTTAAATTGTTTACTCTTCTCAAGACCCACCGAACTTGAACTAGTAGGCGTAGCCATTTCACTTTCAAATAGATTGCTGCTTAAGAAATTACAAAATTTAAATTAAAATAATAAAAATTAAAATATAATAAAAATATTCCAATCCTACACACTAATAAAACACCTAAACATTCAAGAGAAACAATAAAATAGGTTTAAAAAATGTTCAAACTTGTTTTTTTTTTTTTTTAAAAGTTGAAATTTTTGAAAAAAATTTGAAAAAATTTAAAAATCCATAAAAAACTTGAACAAATTCAACAAAAACTAGAAAAAATAGGTTAAACTACTTACCTTAGATCAATAGATGACCTTTGTGCAAGCTACAATCCTTCCTTGGTGCTTTGCAATCGATTCTGGATTCCCTCCACAATGCAAAAATGAACAAAATGTGAAAAACTCTTGTGAAATGGAGGAGTTGTTGCAAAAATAAGAAGTGAATAGGGGCATTTTTGTTATATTGACCTTTTTAGGGTTTTAGTTTTTGTTTTTTTTATTAACAAATGAGTTTTAAAAACGTTTTTTAAAAATTTTTAACACTAAAAACATGTTTTTTCGCTCGCGGGAGCAGGTGGGAGTGGGCAGGGAGCGCCCCGCCCGCCCCGAGTTCTCTGTGGCGAACCCATAGAGAACCCGGGCAAGTGGGGCGCTCCCTGCCCGCTCCCGTCGCCGCTCCCGCTCCCGTCCGGTCCGGTACCCGCCCCCTGCAATGAAGAACCCAGTAACGCGAACCCACAGAGAACCCGGGGCAGGCGGGGCGCTCCCTACCCGCTCCTGTCGCCGCTCCCGCTCCCGTCCGGTCTGGTACCCGCCCCCTGCAATGAAGAACCCGGTAACATAGCTAATAACTCCAGCTCATATGCCACCTCTCCCACCTTCTGTGTGATCTTGTAGGGCCCATAGAATCTAGGTTTAAGCTTCTCTACACCACTTCCCTTAAGGGAAGATTGCCTATACGGCTACAACCTTAGGAAAACCAAGTCTCCAACCTCAAATGTCCTCTCCAAACTGTGGCAATCAACATACATCTTTTGTTGATTTTGAGCCTGTTGTAGGTTCTCTTTGAGTGCATTCAAAATATCCATACTTTGTTGTACCAAATCTCTAGCTCTAGGAACTCTGCTATCTGAAAGAACCAAATCTGCAAATGATAAAGCCTCATAACCATATAGTGCTTTGAAAGGAGTCATGCCTATTGACATGTGATGAGTGGAATTGTAGCAATACTTCCCAAGATGTAACCACTTGATCCATGTGGTTTGCTGCGCTATAACATAATTCCTCAAATATACTTCAAGCCATTTATTCATAATCTCCGTTTGTCCATCCGTTAGAGGGTGATAGCTAGTGCTTGGAGTCAACTCTATGCCCGTCAACTGAAAAAGTTCTTGCCAAAACAAACTGATGAACCTATTGTCCCTATCACTCACAATGTTTCTAGGCAGCCCATGTAATCTAAACACCTCTCTAAAGAACAAATCAACCACTTGTGGAGCTCTATACTCGGAAGATATGGCATAAAAGTGAGCAAACTTGGTGAGTCTATCCACAACCACAAAGATACAATCCTTACCTTGCACTTTCGGGAGACCCATGATAAAATCCATCGAAATGCTCTCCCATTTCTGATTTGGGATGGGTAAGGGCTGCAACAAACCAGTTGGAAATGTCTATTCTACCTTGTTTTGTTGGCAAGTCAAACACTCTCTAACATGTTTCAAAACATCCCCCTTGAGGCCTTTCCAATAAAATCTCTCTCTCACTTGTTTATATGTCTTGTAGTATCCCTGATGACCAGCCAAAGGAGTGTCATGATATGCTCTCAAAATCGTCTCTTTCATTTTCGATCTTGGGACAAGGTATACTTGGTCCTTATAGAGAATGATCTTCTCAACCACCTTGTACCTGGCATCTTGCAACTTGCCCTCCAAGATATCAATAGAAAATGTATCCTTGGCATACTCTACTAATATAGAAGCTCTCCAATCAACAGAAATATCAGTCATAGAACATAAATAAGGCCTCCTAGATAAAGCATCAGCCACCACATTATTATTTCCCTTAACATAATATCAAAATCATAAGCCTGCAGCTTACTTACCCACTGTTGTTGCCTATCATTCAAATCTTTTTGATTGAGGAAGAACTTCAAACTATTATGATCCGTCTTCACCACAAATCTCCCACAAACCAAATATTGTCTAAACTTAGCCAAACCATGCATGATGGCTAGCATCTCCTTGTCATAAATAGAGAAACTCCTCTCTGACTCCTTGAGCTTCCAGATCTCAAATGCTATAGGGTGCTTGTTATGCATCAATATTGCTCCTATACCCCCTCCTGAAGCATCACACTCTAAAACAAATGGAAGTGAGAAATTAGGAATAGCCAACACAGGACACGAACTCATTACCTCCTTGAGCTTGTCAAAAGCTCTTTGTGCCTCCTCACTCCAAGAGAACGTTCCCTTCCTAGTCAAATTCATCAATGGGGTAGCCAACTGTGAAAACTCTTTGACAAACCTCCTGTAATAGCTGCAAAGTCCCAAAAACCCTCTCAAGTGTGATAAAGTCCTGGATCGAGGCTGATTAATTTTACCAACACTCCATTGTTGATTCATCCCTTTTAGGATTTGAGCTATCTCTGCCATAGAGTCTCTCATAGATGATTGAAATTCTTTGTTTTCCCTAATAATCTCCTATATACTTTCCTCATTCTTGTCTCCCACGGTTGCCTCTTTCTTCTTCTCTCTTTGTTGGTACCTGATTTCCCTATCACTCAAGTGCATGAATTTGCATTACAACAGTCCCACGGGCGGACAAGAAAAGTGGCTCTGATACTACTGAAATAACCCTTGTATACTTTCAGATCAATTAAGGAATTTGCTAATTGAAAAACAATTTTATCAGCACATCAAATCTTCAGTGGATAGTCAAAGTAGGGTTTGCAAAATGTAGAAATCTCAATTTCAATTTACTTGAATTGATAACAAATCTGAGCTTGATATGTATATATTGTAGACTTCAACACACAGTCAATAATGTTTAGATAGTTCAATTACAATCTACAGAATAGGAATAAATTTGGACCAGTTTATAAATAAATGAGTGTACTCACAGTACCGGCACACAGACCAAATGTTAGGTTGATAGCACAGAATGATGTCTTGGTTCGCAGGTCAGCATGTAAACGATAGTGATTTGTAAACAAATATGTGATGATCACATTACTCGCTTGTAGTATGCTCTGCTGTAGAATGAAGTCGCTAGAATCCAGGTGCTACTGAAGTGATGAAAAGCACATGAAGACTCCCTTAAGATGCCCAACAGTTGGGATTACAGATCGGAAGAACCTATGTTGTGTGTGGAATGGAATCCCACGCCAATGTAAGTTGCTCTTGTGTCACAGACACCAGATCGCTTGTTCGCTGGGTATCGCTTGATAGCTATGGTCGTGTTTAGATTGTGTTTTGCAGAACCACTGAGCTTAAGGAAATATGAGCCTTGACAAGCAAGTGATATTCAACGCTGAGTGTTTTGACCCAACGATCCCAACTAGGTTGTGAGCCACTATCCAGCACACAAATAACTTGCTCACCCACACAATTGGATGCACTCAGACCACAAAATGGCTTCGACATGGCAGCAAATGGATTATTTTCCTCACTCCAATGGTATGTGCTGTGGCGAACCTGAAACAATAAATTATGCAAATTCAGCATCGTGCAAGATCCAGAGTCGGAAAATGCTCAATAGAACAAGCGAGGGTTTCGTCCCACCTATTCGGGTTTTGCCTTCAGGTTTTCGTCCCAAGAGCAAGTCACTAAGCAAAATGCAAGTTCATAGCAAAAATCGGAGGATCTTGAAATGAAATCAGAATTCTTCTTTATACCTGTCAAGCCAAAGGACGCCAAGACCCAAAGATGGCACCAAATTCAAATATAAAATATTTTATATTGTTATTATAATAATATAATTATAGTATTAGTTTAGTGTTTAAAAACACTTTGATTAAATTTAAAATATTAAAATCACTCCTCTTGAGCGAAGGGGACATGACATTTATCCTGTAGCATAGTTTTCTTCTTCTCATGGGACCCCTTTCTCCACAAAAATAGTTCCTGCATGGGACCCCTTCTTAACCAAGCTCCCAGCAATCCCCAATCATAGGAAGTCAGTCCACAAATGGTGGCAACTAACTGACAATCAATTAACTCAAATGCAGGCAGCTAACTGAACAACAACTCCCTCTAATTGCGGGTGTTAACTGACTGGTACAGACAGGTGGGAGACCAATACCCAAACAGCCTCCTTGTTTTATGGAGTAACCTCTTAACTGACTTTACTCTAACTGCTGACAGACTTAGTTGTTTTATTTTGACTGAAAGATTCAGTCCTTTTATTCTAACTGTAGAGAGAGCACTCACTCAGTGCTGCGGGTTTAAAGGGGACATTATAATTCAAGTTTCAGGCAATGAACTGCACACTTTATGCTCCAAATGTGATGCAAGGGTTTCCATAAAAAATGTTCAGGTTGCCTTGATGCTCTACATGTTTATAGATTGGACCATGCTAATGCATTCAATATGTTCTCAAGGGGAGCTTTCCTATCACCTGAACATATTGTAGGAAAGAATACATAACAAGGATTGAAACAGTAAAGGCCATGCAAGCTAATAGAAAATACTTTCAGCATTCCATAACTGTCAAGTTTTCTATAGAAAACGAATCTGCAGAAAAATCTATGCTCAATGTAATATTTAGAAAGAAGTTGGAGTTGTCATTATATGGTGTTTGTGTGGCCATGCTTATGTTATTGGATAAAGTTTTACGAATAAATTCTTGGAATAGATAACCCTGCAACACAATAATCATGATGCATAGCTGTTCATGAATTTTGGTATGCTATTTTGCATTGTAACTATTTTTGTTATTAAATTCCAACACAACTTTTACTATGCTTAATTGTGGCACTGACTATTGTGCAACATTGAAGGGCACTGTGAGACTTTTGTTCCAACCAGCAGAAGAAAGGGGAGCAGGTGCTGCTATGATGATCAGGGATGGTGCTCTTAGAGATGCTGAAGCTATTTTTGGCATGCATATTTCAAATTCACTACAAACTGGCACCATTGCCTCAAGGCCAGGACCAGTATATGCTGCTACTGCAATATTTCAGGCAACCATTGATGGTAAAGGTGGGCATGCAGCATTTCCACATATGAATGTGGATCCAGTTGTTGCAGCATCTTTTGCTGTTCTGAGTCTGCAAGAGCTGGTTTCTCGAGAAATGGATCCTCTTGATAGCCATGTATGTACCTCTATTGTAGTTGACTTGTTTTACTTTTTGTTAAGCAAGAAATCAAACTCAGGAGGTAAAGCAGGGGAAGCCTTAAAAAGCCAATGCTTGTTTGTCCAGTGTGTGGATTTGCAATTTTGTTTGTTAATCACCTTTCAGATGGCCATTTTTATGCATTTTTTCATTTGGTACAAGCATAAAAATAAACAATTTGCTTGCTATAAATGGAATAAAAATTTGGCAATCTGAATATTAACTCTTTGAATGTTTGTGCTCTCATAGAAGTTGCATGTGAAATTAGACTGTTCAACACTTTTCCAGGCTTGTAAATCTACTGATATGAGGAACACTATGCTAAAGGACCATTCAAAGCCTTGATGACACTCATAAAATCCTTAAATTGTCATTGTAATCAGAAAGGCTTGTGATGAATGGTTACCTAAGTCTTATGATCATGCACTCAATATTTACTAAGAAAGCACCTGATCAAATACAGTTACACATTTAAGCTTGAATAACTTTGAGGTTCACCTCTTTTTTAACAGAGATCGACTCTTTTGTAGAATAAAAATTAAATATCAATGCAATTTGAATATTTAGCCTACACTAAAATCTGAGATGCATGAAGTGTCATTTTGACTATTTGTAATTGATTTGTACATCTGCCTTAAGCAAATTTCACTTTTATGTAATTTGCAGACTAAGTGATAATTTGAAAGGATGTTACATTCAAGAGTGCATATTGACATTTTAAATATCCGATTTTGTTATACTTATTAGTGAGAGTGTTCAAGAATCCCTTAAAACAGATGCATCAATATTCATTACCTTTGACATCCCACATGCTGGGAGGATATTCCTAAACACCCTTCAATATATGGAGGCAGTCAAACCATTGATTGTAAGTTAGGAAAAAAAATCAAACTTTTCAAAATAAAATGTCAAAAAAATGAAGTATCAGCTTTTTCTAAATGTTAAATTAAAAATACTATGCAAAAGCATACTATAATTTTTTATGTGTTGTGAAATTTGTGACCCTTGCAGTTAAGCGTGTATATATGCTTCCCAGGTAGAATTGTTGTAGCTTTGGTCCAAACTCATGGACCAAAAAATTCTTTAGGTTCATGATGTAGGAGAATCTAGGTGAATACGCAATCCCACATCGCACAAAAAAAAAAATCCTGTATTGTTTTTGTTTCTCGTCATGTTTTGTTGTGTTGGTTGTGATTCTGAGGTGTTGGTGGTGTTGTCACGGTTGATGGCGATCATGCGTTGCATTCTCACTATGTCGTTTTTGGTTCAGCTTGGTTGATTTCAGTTCACTTTTGATTGTTGCGACCATTTTGGCGGTGTCATTGGTCACTTGTTGCCATTGATCATTCTTTTGTTCTACGGGCTCAGTTGAGCATAGTGATGAGTTGCGACTTGTAATAACCACCTTGTTGATGATTGTTTTTAGACAGGTCAACAACAGAGTAAAAGCACTAAGTTTCCCACTCTCTCTTGAATAAAGCCTCTCGAATGCTAAACTGTGTGATCAATCAAGACATCTCCAAGGTTCCTTTTCTTATGATTCGCAGTGGATTAACTCAATGACTTGATGTGATTTTGCTGATGAACACAAAGGGACTTACACAATTGTTCTAACAACTTGATTTGTTTCACTTACTGAAGGCGAATATTTAGAATATCTAAACACTACAACCCCTTAGCGTATGATATAGAAATAATGTTCTTCAGTTCTAATTCCTAATGATGATGAATAAAAAAAAGTGCAAGAGGTAAAGGTTCAGGATACTACTCTAATCCTAGATGCAAGAGATGATTATTGATCAGGTGGAATCAACCAACTTTGTTTCGCCAAGTTGAAACAACTACACAAGGTTGATGCAATCTTCTAAGGGTGGTACAAGATATTCAAATCACTTATGTTCATGAAAGTTCAACAACATAAACAATCAAAGTTAAGCTCACTTTTGTTCAAACCAACCATACACTGCAACTTGCAAGCCACAAATCACAAATGGTTTGAACATATGGATTCCACCAAGAAACAATAATAATTTCTTTCACCAACTAACATAACACTTAAAAGAAAACTTAATCTAATTTAACATTTGCTTGAAGAAATCAGAAACCATGCAACACTTAGAAACATATATAGAATCACCCAACAATGAGTCTTATATTATTTTAAAAGAGCTCTTGCAACAATTTTCAGAGTCTTCCACCTTACAAATGAGAGCAAAAGGAGTCCTTATATAGGCCTCAAGAATATATGAATGGCCAAGATCGATTGGCAAAGCCAATGGACCAGATTAGGCCACCTAAGCAGGTGGTTACAACAAACTCCTATTTTTAGCATATGAAAGAGAGAACAAAGGCACGTTTCCCAAGAAGATAAGGATGACAAATCAATAGCCTATGAGGAATCTCCATGTGAGTAACCATCACTAGTGTTATGGAATTCAATGAATCTGGATACCACTTGTTTGATATCATCAAAAGGTACACTTGGCGTATTCCTAGTGGTTCCTTCAGCTTCGAGCACATCAGCTGCATAAAGGCCAAGTGTCTTCTCCCAATCGGTCATTCTAGCCTTGTTGGCGCCAAGGTGGATAGCAAGTGAAAATATGCTATCAAGCTTATCATCAGAAACATCATCTTCTTGAAAGTAGAAGGCTTGGACTTGTTATTTCATACTATCAATAGTCATCTCTCCAAAGGGATTGCATATCTTCATCAAGGATGCATGTATTCCATCTTGGATTCTTTGAATCACACTTCTTACTCTTGACATATTTGTTTCAACTCTATCAAGTAGCTGTCCTTTATTGCGAAAGCAATAGTACCAAGAAGAGAAATCATATGTTACTCTTTCCTCAATCATCTCAGCATGTATCAACTCATCAACTGAAGTTTCCATCAAACTCTTCAAATGTGGCATATATTGTTCTTTGATAGCCTTAAACTCAGCACATGCTATCAACAATGCAAGCACTCTTTCCTTGAGATCAGCAACTTTACCATATACTTGCATAATATCTTCAAGATGCCCATATGTTGTCTCCCTTGACCTCTTCATCCAATCCTTCAACTTATGAGATGAAGATCTCAACCCCTCAAGATGTACAACTGTTTCTGGAGGAAGAATGGGTGGAGGTGTAGAAACTCTTTCCTGCTGACGGATAGGATGTACTAGGTGTTGAATATACTGTTCCAATGCTTGACACCTTTGCTTAGCCTTAATCCTGCCTTCTGTTTCTTGTCTTATGATAGCTCAAGCATTATCAATTGAATCTTGAAGTTCTTCTACTTGTGCCCCAATCAACGGACCCAAATCAATTGTGTTGACATCGTAATCTTCAGGTACAATATCTTCTATATTCTTCTCAACTCTTGGAACAACTACATGTATCATCCTTACACCAGCTTCATCTTTTGTTATCTTTGAAAGAGTAGTTGCTTTCTTCTTTGGTTTTTCAGTAGACATATCTAGAAGCAACTCTTCAACTGGAATAGTGGTGCAAGAGCACCTCGAGACCTAAGAATCAGGAGGATTCCTTGCATTTTTTGTTCTGTCCAAAGAGTCATGTTTGTAAGGCCTTAGTGCCATATTGAATCTTAGTTGGTCAAGTAACGACATAACATTGAGTCTGTATACGTGTCATTAAATATTGTAATCGAACTGAATGAGTGTAACTGAATGGCAGAAGTGGTTGTAGGGCGATTCGCCTTCCATCATATGTAATTGCCAACATGAGTCTATATAGTCGGTCTATGTTCGTTAAGAAGAGAGTGAAAAAACGAACAGAGAGAGAGGGAGAATCAATTTGTATGTATATTCTTAGAGGAATAAGAAATTATGTTTTGTCATGTATATCTGAGTAAGGCTCTATTGCACGGAATGTAGATCGGAAGCATTCCACTAGTTGAGATTTCTCCGAAATCAGTGGAATGACTTCCTTAAGAGTAGATCATTTTCCATTCTGTTGAGTTTTTGTTGTTTCTGTGTGAGTTGTTCGGTTGCAAAGTTGCAGAGATTGTCATCGGTGTAATACATCCCTCGGGGAAACATTTGGGAAGTCATACCGATCAATGGTGTTATACCGATAGTAGGTGCATCGGTGAAGAACTGGACAATGATTCTTCTTCAGCTTCATATTTGTCTTCAGTGTTAGCCTCATCAATGATTTCAGTATCATGTGGACTTGAAGGTACCTCTTCAAATGGAGTATCTGGGACTGCATCTTCAACAACATGCACAACTATATCCTGATTCATTGGAATATCTCCTGGTTGCCTAGATGAAGGAATTTTGATGCTTACCCTCTTCTTCTTCTTACTTGATTCTCCTTGTGTAGATTCAAGTTGTTTTCTTTTCTTTGCTTGGCTTGAATCCCTTTCATTATCCTTGCTTCGTGAATCTCTGCCAGGTGCACTATGCTGTACTTGTTCAACTTCTCCCATCTTGGTGTAAGTGAGCCTCTTTCCTTCATCTATCAGTGCTTGTACTTGCTCTTTTGCATGCTCCTTAGTGATAGCAATGATGGTTTCTATCAACTCTTCATCATATACTCTTTCTCTATCAGCCCAATCAATAGTATATGGCAGATTCTGTACCTTATTGTATTTATCACCCGAAAGAGTCCTATCATCATCTAGCTGATTAGGAATCCTCAATACTTTTGTAGCTCTTACCAAATCCCATTTCAATCTTGAACATTTCTGCATCCGTATATCATCATCATCAATAGCATTTGCCCAATGATCTTCAAGTAGCTCTACATGCTGGTAGGTAGGATATGATTGCTTGATAGCTCCATGTGGGTCGAAGTTCTCCCTCCTTGAATCATGAAGATGTAAATGATATGCTTGAAGCTCAATCTCTGAATGCTTGGCTGCTTGAAGTGATGGACATGAATAATATCTCCCAAGCTTGAGAGGGAATTGAACCCCGGCCTTCTTTCTTGTCCTTTGCATCTTATGGAACTCTAACAACTGTCTCGATACTTCCAACAGTACCATCCTATTAGTAGGATACCTTGGCAATCTATATGGAAAGGATGTGAAGCCCTAAATTCTGATATAAGTGAACTTATCATATTGAATATAGTATCTTCCATATTGCTCAATGAAGTTCCTAGCAGCACCTGTCAATCTCCTATGTAACTCTCCTCGCAACTTTCTTACTATATACATGGCAAATGCATCATTAAATCTCTTATAATGATTGATGTTCTTCAAATGGAGCTGTGTATAGCATTGATGTGATAGGATTTGGCCAGATTTTATGCCTACTTCTCCTTTAGATGTCAAGCCCTTACAAACCACATTCCTTGCCAGTATGTAGACAAGATAGGAAGTCATGAAGGACTTTGACTCATTGAAATTTTCAAATTGCTCATCAAGGCAATGACTTATAAGCCCAGCCCAATCAATCATCTTATTCTTTGTAAAAACATGATCAAAGTATGTATACATCCATCCTTCAAAAGTCAATGATTGAGGCCTACCTGTTACTTTATTCAAGAACATGATGATGTAACTTATCTCTTTCTTGAAATCTGCCTTGTGGAACTTCGGATCTTCAGAGTTGTATATCTTGATTGAAGGATCTATCATCCACTTCTTCCTTACTTCTTGCATGTACTGCTTGGAATTGCCCTCAAAGGTATGTTGTGCAGTTGTAGGACAACTGAGCACTGTCTTCCGGTTCGGGATGTTGAAGATCTCCTGAATAGCTTCTCTTTGCAAGTAAGCTAGGACAGTCCCATCTTTAGCCACAATTTGCCTTCTTTCTTTATCGTAATGTTGAATGCATTCTAACACCAATTCAGTGCTAGGCAGGGCAGATGGGAAATATGCTGCTTGTATGATTCCACTCTTCACAATGGCCTTGATATTTTCATCCTTTGTAATGGCGAGCAAGAAGTCCTTCATTTCTTCTAAGTTGATGTGTCCCATGTTGGTGCCTCCCACATTCTTCCAATGAGTCTCGAGTTTGGAATCGGGTATGGTTGACTTGGCATCCATCTTGATCATCACTTGATGCTCATTCGCTATCATGCCCATCTACCTACAAGACAACACCTCTAGATTTTTACATGATGAAGCTATGAAAATCTGAAAATTTGGATGAGCAAAAGGCAGTTCAATGAATTAAAAAACAGCTGAAACATAACTTTCAACAATTTTCAGACCTAGAATAAAGCTAATTTCTGCAGAAAATGATGAAAAACAGCTTAAAATGATAAAAATCAGACTTTCAAAAGTGCAGATCTGCTATGGAAATCGCTGCCTTCTCCTCTTCTAAATTTGCTCCTTGAATGAATTGCAAAGTGAATGATGTTTAAATGAAGAGGGCGCTTGAGTTTATATAGTCAATCCACCTTGAAAGATGAGCTGGTTGGCTGGGTAAGGTCGGCCAACTTCAGGGATTAAATACAATTTTTTGAAATTTTAAAAATTGAAACCATTTAGGCGCCAAAATTGAGGTAAGGAGGCAATGAAATGCGCCTTGTTTTGTGATGCATGTCTCTAGGTGCTGAATTAAAGTGAAAAAGGCATGAATGGGCGCCTTGTTTGAAGAAGGATCCTTACTTCACTTTCATACACTCAAACACCTTTATGGTTCAATGGAAATGTTATGAGTTTTTAAACTTCTCCAAGTTGCATGGTGGAATGCCGTTTTATAGTAGGCGCCTATACTCACTTCTTCTTCCTTGGCGTTAAAAATGCGCAGAATTACAAGAAATGGTGCTTTGTCTTGTTGTCTATCCTTAGGCATTACAATGATCTTAAGTCTCTTTCAGCCAAGGCATTGATGTTTAGGATACTCTCACTCCAAGGTGACTTCAAAATTCAAAATTCTCAACCTCCTTATCCCTAGGCACATATTGAGGTTATTTTAAACATTGATTAGCGCCTAGGCTTCTTCTCAACTTATTATTTTACCTTCCTTATCATCAGATCATTGTAACTGTTCTCTAACACCTCCCCAAAGTCTAACACCTCCAAGACTTATCATTTCAAACTGATTTCCCCTTAGGCGCCCACTTGAATTTGTACATATGACCATATGCGCCTTGGCTCATGATGCTTGAGATCCATGGAGAATCACTTTCAAGGTTTCATTTTAACTTGCTGAGGTTCAAATAGAGGTATCTTAATCCTTACTCCTTCAACTTGCTTGATGTATACCTCTTTGATCCTAGGCGTTCATACTCACTTCAGCAATCAACCTTCCTCCTAGGCGCCAAAATTGACTAAAACAGCAAGGAATAGCGCCTAACTCTTAGATGATTTCTTCCTCCATTTAAGGCGCAGTTTGGTGATGATTAGGAGGTGATGAGGCGCCTAAACTCTAAGTTTACTTCTTGAGATTTTAATGCCACATTCCATCAAGGCGCTCTTTCACCAACAATGAACCATGCTCTACACTCAAGGTGCTCAAGATGATCAAACTGGCAAGAAATAGCGCCTTAGCTCATAATGGAGTTCCTCTATTTCCATGTGTTCAATTCATGATAATTGTTTTCAAAGACTTTCAAACTGATTGATAACTTGTTTTTTTTTTATATTAAACTCTTTCCTCCACTCCTCCATTCTAGGCGCTTATATAGGGTTGTTTTGGGTTGAATTGGCGCCTAAGGAAGATGAAGTTCCCTTTCACTCACCTTATCCCTCTTCTACTGTAGTTGATCTCAAAAGACATCATCTTCAACACTTGTAATTGTGAGTTGGTTTCATCTAAGGCGCTCAAGATGATCAATTTTGAAGGCATAGGGTGCCTTGATATAATGAATGTAATCTCCAATTTGAGACGCACATTTGAGGTGAAAATGGGTTGCAAAGTGCGCCTAGACTTGAAGACAATCTTCATGTTAGGAATTGCTTTCAAACCAATGTATTGATGCTTAGAGGGCTTCTTGTTTCAAGTTAATGTCAAATTTCATGACCTCAAGCCTTCCTTTTGCAAGGCGCACATTTGTAATCCTCCAGATGTTGAAATGCACCCTGCAATAGGTGAGTATTTACTTAACTTTTAATGATTCAAACTATTGCACATACTCAAGAAAGAGCCTTGGCACTCAAACTTCTTCAAATTTCATGGAGTTAAGCTTGTTTAACCTTAGGCGCAGTTTTGGTCTTCAACAAGTGACAATGAGCGCCTTATGTCCATGAGACACTTTGACTAGCTCTAGGCACATTTAAGAGCTCAAACAAATGTGAACTAGCGCCTAATATTGTCTTGTTCAAAAGGCTCTAAAGTTGATTGATTCGTGATTTCCTCCTAGGCGCTTTAAGATGTCCAAAACTTGAAGAAATGGCGCCTAAGTTTTTGATATATTATTGACAAGTTTTATGCTGCCTCATCTTTCACATTCATGCTTCTCACATTCAAGGCGCTCAAGATGATCAAAAATGCAAGAAATGGCGCCTTGCATCTTGGTGTGATAGAAATTACATAGGACTTCAACTTCATATTTCACTAAGGCACTCTTCTAGTTGGCAATCCAATCAAGGCATGTTGTTTGAAGACTCTCTTACTCCAAGGTGATTTCAAAAAACTTTAAGGTTCTTGCTTTCTATCTCCTAGGCACCCAAAATGTACTCCTCAATGGCAAAAGTGTGCCTAATCTCCAAGATATCCAATCCCCTTCCAAGGTGCCAATATGAGGTTGTGTTGATGAGAAAATGCATCTTAGCCTAGAAATGACATGAGAGGTTGGATTTAGGCAATTAGAATCATCTTAAAGTCCTAACTCAGGGCGCCCATTGTCCACTAGTTAAATCTCTTTCCTTCTTAAGGCGCATGTTTGGGGTGGTACATATGACAATTGGTGCCTAGTCTATACTTAACCATTTTCTTTGTAGATCCTCTCTCATTGAAGCACATTGAGTTCAAAGACATTCTCACACAGGATCCTCTCAGTTTTGACCTAAGGAAGGCTCTATACTGCATTTGCAAGCTTATTAGCTGACTAACTCTGAGATAAAACAAACAACTAACCTAAAACAACTAATCCTATGAAGAAAACTGGGGGTTCCCATTCGCAATGGGGCGATGTGTGATTAGGTCACAACATCTGGCAACTCCACTGAAGAAATGTTCCTGAACATTTCATAAATAAGAACTCAATCCCCACCACTTAGAACTGTCAGATCATTCTCCTCAACTTATTAACCAGTCAAGGACGGACTTGGAAAAGAATCATAGATTGGATCAAGACACCGTATCTCCTTAGGTGTGATTAAGGATAGATTTCAATTAAAACAGTTTCTCAAGTGTTCGGAAGATAAACAAAAATCAAGCTTCAACATTTCTGTGTACACCCACACACTAGACCAAATAAACAAACTACATGATCATAAAATCAAAACCAATTGCCAACACGACCATCCATATTCCAAAAACCAAGTGTGTGCGAATGCGTTCATTCCCATCCTTTAGTAGCTAAGATCATCTAAGCTTCTTTACATTAGGCTACATGATTAATACACACCTCATGAACTACCTGGACATTGCCCCGTTGCCAGCGAGCGTCTATAGCCCTGACGGGTTTGTCTCGCAATTCCACTCGAGCAGAGCCCCACTGTCGGTCAGGCATCCATAGCCCCGGTAGAGATTACACGATTATCCATCTAACTGAGTTATAGTGTGTGATTTGTGATTTTGCATTTCTTTGCTTCATTCTTTGATATTCTATTTCTATTAAGCTTAAATGTGATAGAGTACAATGCAGTACCGCTACCCCTGCAACACATGCTTTTTGACAGCACGAGTTACGTTGATAACTTAGCTAGCGGGTGTGGACTTGTGATGGCAGCAAAGGTGGACCTTTAGATTTTTCACTTAATGTAAGTTCATAGAGACTCCTTTAGATACTTCAGGATTTTTTAAAGTGTGTAAGGTATAAGATCTCAAAATACTTCAAGTAATACTAGACAATTGACTTATCCCCCATGAACAAGCAGTCCTGCTATTTGACACTAGCGATGGAATCCACAGGAAATCCATCAGTCATGACCCATGTTTCTCAAAAGAAGACATAAGAATTCATAAAATTTAGATTTGGCATTTTGAAATATTATGATCAGAAAATAATAGTGTCAAGACACAATAGATGATTAGTGTCCAAGCTAAGTCCAAAATTCAACTTGTCAATAAACTGAAAAACAATGATCCTTCAACTCTAAGAATTTCATGAATAAATATTTAAGAAATAAACTAACATATCTCGGCGAAATCATACCAAATGTTTGGTAAGATGCATCGCTCCTGCATAAATTAAGAACCGCAAAGACAACTAACCTAAATCAAACCAAAGCAACTATACTACTGAAAAGCAGGAAAGGCTTGAGTCAAATGACGTCAAGACAAGCAAATCTAATCTAAGAAAACAAAAACAACAGGAAGGAAACCTATTCTAACTATGTACAAGTAAGTCCCACATGGAACTCATGGCTGGAAGTAATGTTTCAGAAACTGCCCATTGACAGGCAGTGGAATGTCTCCTCCAGTCAATGTTTTCAGCTTAAAAGCATTCTCCCCCAAGATCTCAACAATTTGATAGGGACCTTTCTAGAGATAGTCAAACTTATCATGGTCTCCTCATCTCTCATGTGCTTTATCCCCCAAGATCTCAACAATTTGATAGGGACCTTTCTAGAGATAGTCAAACTTATCATGGTCTCCTCGTCTCTCATGTGCTTTATCCCAGTATAACACCAAATTAGAAATCTTGAATGACTTCACCCTCGCTTGGCGATCAAACCAACGCTTTACTACCCCTTGATGTTTCATGAATTTGTCCAGGGCTATATCGCACTTTTCCTCCAGATGCAACAGTTGCGACAGCCTGGTTTGCACTCTTTCATCCTCTAGATATTCTTGCATGAACTGCAATGTTGGAATTCTCAGTTGAATAGGGAAGATGGGGTCTTGGCCGTAACCTAAGTGGTATGGAGAAGTACCTAGAGAAGACTTGACACGGGTTCTATCTGCCCAAAGAGCAAACTTCAGTTGAGCGTGCCAATCTCTCGGATTCTTGTCTAACAACTTCTTGATTGAAAAGAGTTTTGTTTGTAGAATTAGCTAAACCATTACCTTGTGGATGATAATTTGATGAAAATTTCAAAGTAATCCCGTACTCAAAGGCCCAATTTGAAAACTTAAATGATGAAAAAGCGGAACCATTATCACAAACAAGAGCATTAGGACAACCAAACCTAGTGATGATGTTATCTTCTAAAAATTTAATTACCACATCTGTAGTGCAAAGCTTTAAAGCGTGGGCTTCCGACCATCTGGTACAGTAATCGGTTGTGGTTAGAATATACTTGTGTTGCGCAGAAGAAGGTGGGTTGATCATACCAATAAAGTCGAGTCCCCACTTAGCAAAAGGTCTAACTTCGATGACGGGCTGCAAAGGCATGGCCGGATTCTTTTCTCTTGAAGCTGCTACTTGACAGGTGTGACAAGTCTTGATATGCTGATGAGCATCCTGAAATAAAGTAGGCCAATAATAACCTGCTCTTAGTATTTGATGTGCTGTTGCCAATTCTCCGCCATGACAAGTTCCAAATTTATCATGAAATTGCTTCATGATCTGTTTAGCTTCACTTCTGTCGACACATCTTAAATAAATTCCCTCATGGTTCTATCAGAACAAAACTGACCCTTGCAATATGAAACGTCGGCTTTTGTACCTTAGTGCTCTTCTCTGTGTTGAACTCATATAATTTGGGCATTTTTGAGATAGCAAATAATATACAATATCATCATACCATTCATCTGGGGATACCGCCTCAAGTACATATGCCTGTTGCACTAGTCCTGATCCTTCAACTGCTATAGTTTGTGTAAGCGCTTGTCCTCGTACTAGCTTCATTGGCTGAATTTCAATATCATATTCTTGAATAGTGGCGACCCACTTGCCTTTTCTCTTGCCCAACTCATTTTGCATTAACCGCGTCTTAACAACAGCATCTGGGACTATTGCATATACCCTGCTCCTCAAGATATAGTGTCTAAATTTCTTTATTGCCTTTACCAAAGCATATGCTTGTTTTTCAATGCCAGGATACCTTAACTCTGCATCCTTAAAAGGAGCACTCATGAATGCGATGGGGTGTTCATCCTTACCTTCTATTCTTTGAGTTAAAATTCCTGCACAAGTGTGATCTGATGCAAAAGAATATAGATAAAAGGGTTTCATATAATCAAGACTAATAAGTATAGGAGCACTAGCGATTGCTTGCTTTATTTCCTCAAATGCTCTTTTCGCCTGTGGAGTCCACTCTATCTTTGCATCCTTTTTCAACATGTCATTCAGGGGCTTGACTATTTCTGCGAGCCCAGTGATAAATTTCCTTACAAAATTGATTTTGACAAAGAAAGACTTTAGCTCCTTCTTACTTGCAGGCATGTTGACCCTTTTGATAGCTTCTACTCGATCAAGGTTGATAGAGATTCCGTGTTCTGATATAACATGACCCAGAAACTTTCCCTCAGTCACCCCGAAAATGCATTTCTTCGGATTCAAGGAGATACCATATGTTCTACAAGCCTCAAAAACTTTCCTTAAGTGATCCACATGATCTGTTCTTATTTTTGAAAACACTGTGAGGTCATCCATTTAAATGATGATGCATTTTCCAATTATGTCCCTAAAAGCAATGTCCATGGCTCTTTGAAAAGTCACTCCTGCATTGATCAAACCAAAAGGCATTCTTCTTTATGCATGTCCCCACTTGGTGGTGAAAGCAGTCTTCAATCAATCTTCCTCTTCAACCATAACTTGGTTATATCCTGAATATCCATCCAAAAAGGACATCATCTGTGATCCATTTACTATCTGGATTACTTCATCTAGCGAAGGCAAAGGATAGTTATCCTTTTCTAATGCTTGATTGAGATTTCTGAAGTCCACACACAATCTTATTTCACCGTTTTTCTTTCTGACTGGGACTAAGTTGGCGACCCACGTCGAGTGTCTTATTGGAAAGATTATTTTTGCTTGCAGCAACTTCCTTACTTCTTGATAGATGAGGGGTTCTAACAAAGGATTCACTGGTCTTTGTCTTTGCCGAAATGGTCTACTTCCAGGTTTTAGAGGGATGGTATGTGTAATAATAGATGTATCATATGTTTTCAAATCTTCATATCCCCAAGCAATGACATCCTGAAACTCCTTCATGCTATTGATGATACTTTTTCTTTCTTCGGGTGTACAAACCTTCCCTATGAAGACATTCTTTATATCCTACTCTGTTCCCAAATTAACTGCATCACATTTGTTTCCGTCCTCATTGCGATATTGAAGAGTGCTTAGCTTGTCTAAATCAAAAAGCCTCTCTAATTCTATCATGCCTTTTGGAATAGTATTGTTTTTTAAATTCATGATCCCATCTGGATCAAACTCAGGTTATGCTTCACTTTCATCAATGACTTGGGCAGTGAATTTTCTTGAATTCATTAAGAAGTCTAGTATGTGCTTATCATCTTCAAAAACCTGAAAATTTGTAACATTATCTGGCACCGAAGGTACTGACATCAACTCAACTGTAAATTTCTTTAATCCTTCCATGGCTAAAGGCTCGAGGGAACTTGCAGCTTGAGCTAATGCATTGCCAACTTGATTCTTTGACTTGTAGATTGACTTAATGTTGAATGCATCGAAGTCTTCAATGAGATCCCACACCCGATTTCTATACTTTTTCAACCTCTTAGCATGGCATGCATACTGCTTTTTGACTTGCCTAATGACTATTTCTGCCTGATGACTATTTCTGAATCCCCGAATACATGTAAAATCTTGGCCTTCTTTTTGATGGCGAGGAGCAGTCCATGCACCAAAGCTTCATATTCGGCGACGTTGTTTGTGCAAGGAAACTGCAATCTTAATGCTGATAAATATGCTTCTCCAACTGAACTGATCAATTCAAAGCCCGCTCCAGATCCCTGTTTGGATTTGGATCCATCAAATCTTAATGTCCATACTTGCTCAATTTCTTGCTTTGAACTTTGCGCATTGCTATTGTTGTTTTCTTCACCTGCTTCCTGAGTAATTTCTTCTGTTGTAACTGTTGAATTTGGTCCTTCCACAAAGACCTCATTTGAAACAGGTTCTTCTATCTCCAATATTCTTGGAATCTCCAAGCCCATCGCCTCCGGAATCCTTTTCCGAACTTGTTCTAGAGCTACTCCACACATTGCACAGGAAAATTCGGAATGGAAGGCGTTATGGATTCGACACCAATTCGGCAGCAATAAATCTTGAACACACGCATGACTTCCTAATTCCACGCCTTGCTTCACATGCTTCATAACAAAATCTGAAAGTTCTCAAACATTCCTTCACTTTCCTCATCTGATGTCGTATCATGATCACTCTCTATAAGTCCTCCTATTGGATTGTGAAGCATCAAAACTTCTTCAACCTTAGGCTTATAAACACCAAGATTTGTCTCTACAAAGAGAATTTCATTATCTTCGCCATACTCGGTGATCATTAGCTTCAGCCGTGGGGTGCTATCTATTCTGATTTGATTTGGCAGCCCCTTCCATGATAGCCACATGTGTGAGAAATCAGTAGAAACATATCCATTCAACTTCCTTAACCAATCTCTACTTAATAACATTCCGTATCCTTCAGGTATATCAACCATTGAAATATCAATATAATGTTGAATCCTTCGATCTGTTGCCAATTGCATATGAATGTTGTGCAATTCTCCTACAACTGGAACTTTAGTCTTATCCAATTGGGTAACCCTTTTGGAAGTATGTTTAGGGATCAGACTGAGTTTCTTGCAAACATCCAGTGGAATAACATTACTCGAAGCTCCTGAATCCATTAAACAGTTATGCACCAATTTGCCAAACATTCGTATTGACAACAAGAATGGGGGTTGTTCATCTTTCCATTGATAGAAAACCACTGACTTCCTTTTGGGAACACTATATCTTGAATCGTTTATCGATTCAGGATTATCTTGTGAAGGTTGACCTTTTGTTATATTGTTGCTTTCTGCAAATTCTTTCTTCACTTCAACTTGTTTATGGTTAGCCATGCTAGGTGAATCGTGCACGACATAAACTACATTTGTTTGTCCTTGCGGATGAGGAGGTCCTGATTGAACTATGTTTGTATTCTGAACCACATTTGCTCAAGGTGCACTGGAAACAAATGGATTTGATGATCCCGAAGCAGATTGCACATCTTGATTTTGAATTCCACCCTTTACAGCAATATCATTGAAACTTCCCAAGAAGGTGTCTCTGATCTCATGCACTCTCATTAGTTCTGTCAATGGCAAACTGATCTTCACCCTTTTAAGTTCTTCAATTACACATTGACTTAACCTTCTCAAATCACTTTTAGGAGCTTCCTTTGAAGGATCAACCCTTGGGATAGTGCTTGGCTGTTGAGCATCTCGCGATGGAGTAACTCTCTGGGCTGCATCTCTTTGTCTATATTCCGGCGAATCCCTTGGATAACTCGGATTATTGCTTGCATTCGGATTTGGCGGAGTCTGAAGATTATTTGGAGGAGTTGATGTAGTGAATGAATATGTACGGCAGCTTCAGGAAGGATGGTATGGTACAGCTGGAGTAAAAACTTCAAAACTCTCCAATATAAAGATGAAAACACATTCAAATCAATTGCTAAATCAAACTACACCAAAAACCTTCAAAACACATCAAAAGCAAAGGACTCCATGAATGCAACAGGTGATCTTCTGAGTGAAACTCACTCCTAGCTGACTAGGGTAGATGTTTCACTACCGAAACCAGCAATCTGTTTGAGGTTAAACAACCCCAAATTGCTCTGCTCAACAACACAAGCTCATAAGAGATGAAGAATAACTTTTTTTCTATGCATAGCGAGCCCCAAATGAGTGAATGGACCCAATATATATTCTTCAGATAAGATGGAACACTCCAGGCTAAAAATAAATAATATTCCATCCTTTAATTTGAATGCCCGCTCAATAATAAATATACTCCTTAATTTGGACGCCACAACAAGGGTCCCACCAGAGACAAGCGCTCACTTTGACAAGGAGTATAACTTTTAAAAAGCATAAGTCATCAAATAATTAAATATAAAGTGTCATATGACAACTTACATTAATCTTTTTAAAAGAAGCATTTCCCTTAATTAACCTAGTTAGCCTTTGGGAAAGAAGAATTAAGGCTAATGGTCTTCATGAACTGATGGAAAGGGGACATTACAGTCCTCCCTCCCCAAAATTGCTTGCCCTCAAGCAACTGCAACTCAGGATGTTGTAGAACATGTTCATTCTCCCAAGTAGCATCCTCCAACGGTAGGTTCTTCCACTTGATCAAATGCTCACTAATAGTCCTCTTCCTAACTGTTCTTTCTCTGAACTCCAACACCCTTTCCAGAATCAACACAAGGTAGCCCTCCTCATCCAATGGGGGCAATTCAAAAGAGGCTACCACATTATGTCCTAGAGCTTTCTTGAGGCGTGACACATGAAAAACATTGTGAACCTTACTATTCACAGGAAGTTCCAGCTCATAAGCCACTTCACCAATTCTCCTCTTGACCTTGAAAGGTCCATAGAAACGTGGCTTCAAATTTTCTGCTCCATTCTTTTTGAGAGTGGACCGTCGGTAAGGCTGCAATCTCAAATAAACCATGTCTCCCACCTCAAAGGTGCTCTCAACACGATGTTGATCTGCATAAAATTTCTACTAGTTTTGAGCATGCAAGAGATTGTCTTTCAGAGTCTTCATGATATCTTGACTTTGCTATAGCAAGTCTTTGGCCTGGGGCACTCTACACTCATCAAAAATTAGATCAACAAAACTAGGTGCATTATAACCATAGATATCCATGAATGGAGACATTTTAATAGACATGTGATAAGAAGAATTATAGCAATATTCTCCCAAATGAAGCCAATGAACCCAAGCCAACTGCTGTCCTGAAACATAGTTTCTCAAATATCCTTCCACCCACTTATTTACAATCTCAGTCTGCCCATCAATTTGTGGGTGATAACTAGTGCTCGGAGTGAGCTCAATCCCACTCAAACGAAACAACTCTTGCCAAAATAAGCTTAGAAACTTGTTGTCCCGATCACTAACTATGTTTCGAGGCAACCCATGCAATCTGAACACTTCCCTGAAAAACAGTTCAGCCACTTGGGCTGCTCTAAAATCCGAACTGATTGCAAAAAAATGAGCAAATTTTGTCAATCTGTCTACAACATAAATAGAGTCTCTACCTTGAACCTTGGGCAGCCCGGTAATGAAGTCCATCGAAATGCTTTCCCATTTCTGAGTGGGAATGAGCAAAGGTTGCAGCAAACCAGTAGGGTAAGTATGCTCGTTTTTATTCTATTGACACACCAAACACTCTTTAACATGGTTCACGACATCACTTTTTAACCCTTTCCATGAGAATCTCTCATGGATCTGCTTGTAAGTCTTATAGAATCCTTGGTGACTTTTCTTTCACCTTAGAATTTGCCACTAAAAAAATACGTTTGTAAAAAATCAAACCATTGATTACCTTGTACTTATCTTCAGATGTGACACCATCAATGATACTTGTAGCCAAGGGATCCTTCACATATTCAGCAAGAATTTGATCTTTCCAATCTGTTGTTATCTCAACAATGGATGTGAGATGAGGTCTTCTCAAAAGTGCATCAGCCACAATATTTTTCTTCCCTTTCATGTAGACTATATCAAAATCATAGGCTTGAAGTTTGCTTACCCAATGCTACTACCTTTCACTCAAATTCTTTTGATTTAGGAAATATTTAAGACTATTATGATTAGTCTTAACTATGAACTTGCCTCCCACCGGGTATTGACCGAACTTGATTAATGCATGCATGATTGCAAGCATTTCTTTGTCATAAATTAACTTTTCTCACCACCACGCAACTTCCTACTTTCAAAAGCAATTGGATGCTTTTGTTGTATCAGGACAACCCCTATACCTTCCCCTGAAGCATCACATTCAAATTCAAAGGGCTTGGTAAAATCTGGAAGTGCTAACACAGGACAATTGCTCATGATTTTCTTGAAATTTTTGAAAGATTTCTGCGTTGATTCAGACCAAGAGAATGCTCCCTTTTTAGTAAGATCAGTAAGAGGAGCTACCAATTGAGAAAAGCCCTTCACAAAACGTTTGTAGAAGCTGCATAGACCAAAAAAACCCTTCAAATGAGTAAGAGTTTTTGGTGGTGGCCACTCAATGATAGCATGAATCTTTTCTTGGTCAACTCTAACCCCATCCGCATTGATCACATGACCAAGATATAAGATTTCAGTCATGCCAAATTCACACTTAGACTCCTTGGCAAACAAAGAACTTGCCTCAAGGATTCCCAACACCTCATCTAAATGACGCAAGTGCTCTTCCCAAGTTTTACTGTAGATAAGGATGTCGTCAAAGAACACCAACAAGAACATGCGGAGCTGCACACTGAAAATCTGATTCATGCATGATTGAAATGTTGCAGGAGCATTGGTTAGGCCAAAAGGCATAACCAGAAATTCAAAATGCCCAAAGTGGCATCTAAATGCAGTTTTCTCCACATCCGATTCACGCATGTCAATTTGATAATAACCTGATCTTAAGTCTATTTTGGAAAAATAGACTGCTCCATGTAACTCATCAATGAGCTTATCTATCCTGGGTATTGGATATCGGTTTTTGATAGTACGTTTGTTGAGATCGTGGTAGTCTATGCATAATCGCATAGTCTCATCCTTCTTCTTCACTAGCACAACTAAGGATGCAAAAGGACTCTTACTTGGGCAGATGAACCCCATATCAAGTAACTCCCTGATGGCCTTTACAATCTCATCTTTGAAACGCTTTGGATGTCTGTAGGGAGCAGTCATAACAGGTTTACCAAAGGAACTATCAAGGAAATCAGAGTGGTTACCAAGGAAACTCAGGAAATCAAGGATATAATCAAGGTTTTCGAGGGAACAATCAAGGTTTTCAAAGGCAAAATTGAACATGGAACACAACGCCTAATAATGGAAGTGTGCCTTCACCCTTGGATAATCCACCAACTTCTGAGAATAAGCCAGCCGATAAAGTATTCTTGGTGGAAGCAACATTGTCAACACGGTGCATGTTGCACAATACAAACCAACATTCTGAGCTACAATGTCCTGAATTCAAGATAGCAGCTGATATATTTCAAAAGGAAATGCACGGTTCACAAGCACCAGAGAATCCTCCGGTTACTGGGTATGAGATTGTACCAACGACGAGATATGATCAAGCTTTAATTATTGAAGATTTCATATTTCTGCCTATGATGGAATATGACAGGATAGAGTACAATGGAAGGTTTCCACCAGCTTCTGCGAATGGACTTGTTGAAGACTCATGCTACTATCCCCCATTCAATAATGGTTTCCAAGCTGAGACAACAGGTGAAGTGCAAGCATTTCAACAATCATCAGGAAATGCACCTCAAAGGGTCTACCAACGAAACTATCGAGCACACGATCCCATGACTACATCAATCCCTCCAAATAATCTCCAAACTCTGCCTAATCCGAATGCAAGCAATAATCCAAGTTATCCAAAGGATTCGCCGGAATACAGACAGAGGGATCAGCCCAGAGAGTCATTCCATTGCGAGATGCTCCGCCGCAAAACACTGCTCCAAGGGTTGTTCCTCCCAGAAAAGAAGCTCCTAAAGATGCTTTGAAGAGGCTAAGTCAATGCGTAGTAGAAGATCTCAAGAAAGTAAAGATAAGTTTGCCATTGACAGAGTTGATGAGAGTATCTGAAATGAGAGAAGCCTTCTTGGGGAGTTTCAATGATACTATTGTAAAGAGTGGAACTCAGAATGTGCAAGTTGCTTCAGGTTCATCAAATCCATCCACGTCCAGTGCACCTCAAACAAACGTTGTTCAGAATACAAATATAGTCCAATCAGTACCTCCTCATCCGCAAGAGAAAACGAATGCAATTTATGTGGCACAAGATTCATCTAACATTGTCAAAGATAAATAGGTTGAGAGAAAGGAGGAACCTGCAGAAAACAACAATACAGTAAAGGGTCAAGATCTCAAGGGAGATCTAGAAGTAGCGAATAATTCAAATTACAATGCTCCAAAGAAGAAATTAGTGGTTTTTTACCAAGGGAAAGATGAACAACCACCATTTCTTTTGTTAGTTCGAATATTTGGAAAGCTTTTGCATAACTGTCTAATGGATTCAGGAGCATCAAGTAATGTCATGCCACTAGGTGTTTGCAAGAAATTAGGTCTGGTTCCAAAATAGACTTCCAAGAAGGTTATGCAATTGGATAAAACCGAAGTTCCAGTTGTAGGAGAATTACATAACATCCACATGCAGTTGGCAGCCGATCCCAGGATTCAGCATTATATTGATATTTCAGTTGTAGACATTCCTAAAGGATATGGAATGCTATTGAGTAGAGATTGGTTAAGGAAATTGAATGGATATGTTTCTACTAACTTCTCACACATGTGGTTGTCATGGAAAGGATTGTCGAATCAGATTAGAATTGATAGCACTCCGCGGCTGAAGCTAATGATCACCGAGTATGGAGAAGATAACGAAATCCTTTTTGTAGAGACAGATCTCGATGTTTATAAGCCCAAAGTTGAAGAAGTTTTAATGTTGCACAACCCAACAGAAGGTCTTATAGAAAGTGATCATGACGCTGCATCAAATGAAGAAAGTGAAGGCATGTTCGAGAATTTTTGGAATTTCATTTTGAAACATGTGAAGCAGGGTGTAGAACTAGGAAGTCACGCCAGAATTCAAGATTTACTATTACCCAATTGATGTAGAATTCATAATGCATTCCATTCTGAATTTTCTTGTGCAATGTGCGAAGTAGCTTTGGAGCAAGTTCGAAAGAAGATTCCAGAAGCAATGGGCTTAGAAATCCCAAAAATATCAAATCTAGAGGAACCTGTTCCAAGTGAAGTCTTCATGGAAGAAACAAGTTCATCAGTTCCAGTAGAGGAGGTTACTCAAGAAGCATGCGAGGAAAAGAAAGATGATAATAGACAAAGTTCAAAGCAAGAAGCTGGTTAAGTATGGACATTAAGGTTTGATGGATCCAAATCCAAGCAAGGATTCGGAGCTGGCTTTGAATTGATTAGTCCAGTTGGAGAGGCTTATTTGTCAACGTTAAGGTTGCAGTTCCCTAGTACAAATAATGTTGCAGAGTATGACGCTTTGGTACATGGATTGCTTCTCGCTATTAAGAAGAAAGCAAAGATCCTGCATGTTTTTGGGGATTCAGAAGTAGTTATCAGACAAATTAGAAAACAATATGTATGCCACGATAAAAGATTAAAGAAGTATAGGAACAAAGTGTGGGACCTCATCGAAGATTTTGATGCTTTCAACATTTAGTCAATTTACAGGTCAAAAAATCAGGTTGCAAATGCATTAGCTCAAGCAGTAGGTTCTCTCGAGCCCTTGGCAATGGAAGGTTTAAAGAAGTTCATGGTCAAGTTAACATCAGTACCTTCAGTGCCAGATAACATCACAAATTTCCAGGTATTTGAGGATGACAAGCATATACTGGACTTCCTAACAAATTCAGGGATTTTCACTGCACAAATTATTGATAAGGTGAATGTCATGTCCCCGTTTTCGGCTTGATCATCAAGTGAAGAATGGATTAGCCTAGTCCTCATTCCCGGAGGCTAATTCTAAACAATAAGGGAATGAAGTGGTTTTTGACTAACTCTGTTTTATTATTTTGCAGGATCTAAGTCAGAAACCAAAGAGGCCAAATAAGCTGGAGGTTGTCTAGGCGCCCATTTCAAATCATACTTCCTAGATGAGCGCCTAGCATAGAAACACCATATTTTTGAAGCACCTCAAACATATCAACTAGGGCGCTCTGGGGGGAATGAATGTTCTGATCTTCAAAGTGACTCCAACTCTTCAAAATCTTCAAGAAGATGATTGAGTAGACACTAGGCGCACTTTTTCATCCAAACTGACTTCAACATGCGCCTAGGCATTTCTGGGCGCCAAACATATATCATTTCATCTCAAAAATGCGCCTCATGGATCAAATGGACTCCAAACCCTCCAAGTCATTTAGGCGCTAATAGGCATGATGTTTTGGACTTACCTCAATGCCTCCGGAAGTGAACATTTGCATGGAAATAAGCCATTCAAGGGAGGGCGCCAATTCACCTCTCCAAAGACACCCAGATGCGCCTAAGAAACTTGTTCCAAATAAGTGCGCCTAGATGAAATTGAAGACCCAGACAAGGTATAGATACTCTGAAGAAGGCGCTAGTTGAAAGGAGCATCAATAAGGAATGATTACAAGTGTTTGAGAGTTTGAATAAAGTGGAACATCTTCACAAAGGTGCTAGGCGCAAATACCAGTTGAAACTTCCTCAAATGTGCGCCTAAGGTGGGAGCAAGTCCTCAAGTCCAAACTAGATACAAGGCGCTCCATCAGGAGGTGAGATGATGATCATTTAAAGTCAAGTTGCTCTCAAGGATCTTTGAAAGGATGAGAAGTTATGATCAAGGCGACAGAACCTCTGTGAATCCTCCAAAGCTGGCGCCCAGTCAGAAGGACACCAGTAGCAAGGCGCAATATCATCTCAAGTTGGCACTTGGTCTTGAAAGCTATGCAGTTGCAATGTCATTTTGGCACCTAGAGTCTAGTTGAGCGCCTTAAGGAGATTGGATAAGTTGAGTATCAAGAGTCTCTTCTGGATCTCGCTAACATCATTTAGAAGATCTTTCCAGGATAGGCGCAATCTCATGATATCACCACCTCAAATTGGCACCTAGATCTCATGATGCATGAAAACAACGCCTAGACTCCAGAAAACTCATTTGGGCGCCTAATCTTGAATCAAAAGTGTTTGAAAAACATATGGAATCTCCAGACTACACTAGGCGCATCTCCATGCCTCTACACCTTCAGATTGGCGCCTAGCATTTAAACACTTTCTTAATGGTTTGGTTGTGGCGCCTAACATTGAAGACATTCTAGAGCATCTATAAACTCTAAGTTTGGCAAGGCGCAACTTCAGGAGGAGATCACCTCAACTTGGCGCCCAAGTCAGAAGAACCTTGAAATTGCGCCTAAGTAAGTTTGGGTGTCAATTCCCATCTTTCCAACCTCCAGATGGCGTCCAAACTGATTTAAGGGCATATGGAGTCATCAAACCCCACCAGGCGCTTATCCATGTCTCTGCCACCTCAAGGAAGCGCCCAGCTTAGGATGGCGCCTATTCTGGTCTCCACTCCCTCCAGTTGGCGCCTAGTCAGAGGATAAGGTAGTTGTAACTACCTAAGCTTTCATTGGTCGACAGGGTGTCTTCGGGATCCGTGTCAAGGTCTTTGGATGAGTTTGCCAACTCAGAATGAGTCATCAGTTGGAATATTCCCTTGGATATGCTTCTTGGGAAACGTGCCTTGGTTCCTCTTTGTGCATTGAAAAATGTGCCTTCATTGCCTTTGGAAGGCCTATAAAAGGAGGAGCTCTCTCATTCATTTGGCATCTATTCATTTTGACAAATTTCTCTCTGCAAAGCTATTTAGCTTGTGATCTTGAGGCCTGCGAGCTTCAAGTGTTGGGGTGATGCTCCCTCAACTAACAAGGTGATGCTCCCTTGTGATAGTGTGAGGTGTTGACATTCAGTTGACATCATTGAGTTTGATTGAGTTGATCAAGTGTAGACGCCATTGTAAACATCAAGGCTTCAAGGCCTTTCTTTGTATTTCCATTGAATAAGTTGTAACTTCATGCTATTGAAAGCATTATCCATGTAACAAGACATTGCAAGTTGATTGAATCAAGTAACAAGACAAGTACCCAACTCCAAGGTTGATTCTTTCAAGTAGTTATCTTTGATGTTTATCTTTATGTTGTTGAAGTAGTTGATGAATTGATAGCAAGTAGAATTGTTTAAGGAAAATTTTTCGTAGGACTAGTTGGGTATTTTACAGTAAAGTAGGAGCTAAGTTTGATCCTGATGGGATTATGAATTTGAAGAACAACACCATCCCGAAGGGAATGATAGAACTTGAAAGACTTTTTGATTCAGACAAACTCAGTGCTCTTCAATATCACAACGAAGATGGAAATAAATGTGACGCAGTCAACTTGAGAACAGAACAAGATGTAAAGAATGTCTTCATAGGGAAGGTCTGTACACCAGAAGAAAGAGAAAATATAATCAAGAGTATGAAGGAATTTCAAGATGTGATTGCATGGGGATATGAAGACCTCAAGACATATGACACTTCCATTATCACACATACTATTCCCCTCAAACTCGGAAGTAAACCATTTCGGCAAAGACAAAGGCCAGTGAATCCTTTATTAGAGCCTCTTATCTATTAGGAAGTGAAGAAGTTGCTGCAGGCAAAGATAATCTTTCCAATAAGACACTCAACGTGGGTCGCCAACTTAGTCCCTGTCAGGAAGAAGAATGGCGAGATAAGATTGTGCGTAGACTTCAAGAATCTCAATCGAGCATCAGAAAAGGATAACTATCCATTGCCTTCATTAGATGAAGTACTCCAAATAGTAAATGGATCTCAGATGATGTCATTTTTGGACGGATATCCAAGGTGCAATCAAGTTATGGTTGAAGAAGAAGATCGATTGAAGATAGTTTTTATTACCAAATGGGGAACATATGCATACAAGAGAATGCCCTTTGGCTTGATTAATGCAGGAGCTACTTTTCAAAGAGCCATGGGCATTGCTTTAAAAGATATAGTGGGAAAATGCATCATCATTTACATGGATGATCTCACTGTATTTTCAAAGAAGAGAACTGACCACGTGGAACACTTGAGAAAAGTTTTCGAAGCATGCAGAAGATATGGTATCTCTCTTAATCCGAAGAAATGCATTTTTGGGGTGACCGAAGGGAAGCTTTTAGGCCATGTTATTTCAGAACAAGGAATTTCCATCGATCCTGATCGAGTGGAAGCTATCAAAAGAGTCAGTATACTTGCAAGCAAGAAGGAATTAAAATCTTTCTTTGGAAAGATCAATTTTGTGAGAAAATTTATCACTAGATTTGCGGAAATTGTTAAGCCCCTGAATGACATGTTGAAGAAAGATGTGAAGATGGATTGGACTCCATAGGCGAAGAGAGCATTTGAAGAAATAAAGCAAGCAATTCCCAGTGCACTTGTACTCATCAGTCCGGATTACACAAAGCCTTTCTACTTGTATTCTTTCGCATCGGATCATACTTGTGCAGGGATTTTAACTCAGAAAACAGAAGAAAAGGATGAGCATCCCATCGCATTCATGAGTGCTCCTTTTAAAGATGCAGAATTAAGGTATCCTTGTTGAAAAGCAAGCATATGCTTTGGTGAAGGTGATTAAAAAATTTAGACATTATATCTTGAGGAGCAAGGTCTATGCAATAGTTCCAGATGCCGTTGTCAAAACCTTGTTGATGCAAAACGAGTTGGGCGAGAGAAGAGGCAAGTGGGTCACCATCATACAAGAATATGATATTGAAATTCAGCCAATGAAGTTAGTGTGAGGACAAGCGCTCATGCAAACAATAGTTGTTGAAGGCCCAGGGCTAGTGCAACAAGCATATGTGCTCGAAGAGGTATCACCGGATGAGTGGTATGACGATATTGTATACTATTTGCTAACCCAAAGGTGTCCAGGCCATATGAATTCAACACAGAGAAAAGCCCTGAGATATAAGAATCAACGTTTTATGCTGCAAGGATCAGTCTTGTTCCGACAAAACCACGAAGGAATCTATTTGAGATGTGTCGAAAGAAATGAAGCTAAACAGATAATGGAGCAATTTCATGATAAATTCGGAACTTGTCACGGAGGTGGATTAGCAATAGCTCATCAAATCCTGAGGGCAGGATACTATTGGCCTACTTTGTTTCAGGATGCTCATCAGCACATCAAGACTTGTCATACCTATCAAGTAGCAGCTTCGAGAGAGAGAAATTCTGCAATGCCCTTGCATCATGTCATTGAAGTAAGACCTTTCGCCAAATGGGGACTAGACTTTATTAGTATGATCAATCCACCTTCCTCTGTGCAACACAGGTATATTCTAACCGCAGCTGACTATTGTACTAGATGGTCAGAAGCTCATGCTTTGAAGTTTGCACTACTGATGTGGTAATCAAATTTTTTGAGGATAACATTATTACCAGGTTTGGTTGTCCTAATGCCCTTGTTTGTGACAATGGTCCTGCTTTTTTGTCTTTAAAATTTTCAAATTGGGCCTTTGAATATGGAATAACTTTGAAATTTTCATCAAATTATTATCCACAAGATAATGGTTTGGCCGAGTCGACAAACAAGAATCTTTTGAATGCAATCAAGAAATTGTTGGATAAGAACCCGAGAGATTGGCACACTCAACTGAAGTTTGCTCTTTGGGTCGACAGAACCCGTGTTAAGTCCTCTCTAGGTACTTCTCCCTACCATTTAGTTTACGGCCAAGACCCCATCTTCCCAATACAACTGAGGATCCCAACTTTGCAATTCATGCAAGAATATTTAGATGAAGATGAAAGAGTGCAAACAAGGCTTTCACAATTGTTGCATCTAGAAGAAAAGCGAGACATAGCTTTGGATAAATTTATGAAACACCAAGGAGTGGTGAAACGTTGGTTCGATCGCCAAGCAAAGGTAAAATCGTTCAGGATATCTAATTTGGTCTTGTACAGGGACAAAGCAAATGAAAGATGAGGAGACCATGATAAATTTGACTATCTCTGGAAAGGTCCCTATCAAATTGCCGAAATTTTGGGAGAAAATGCATTTAAACTGAAGACATTGACTGGGGAAGACATTCCATTGCCCGTCAACGGGCAATTTCTGAAGCACTATTTCCAACCGTGAGTTCCTTGCAGGACTTACTTGTATATACAGTTAGAGTAGGTTTGCCTTTCTGTTGTTTTTCGTTTTCTAGATTAGATTTGCTTGCCTTGACGTCATTTGACTCAAGCCTTTCCTATTTTCAGTAGTTTGGTTTGTTCTAGTCTAGTTTGCTTTGGTTAGTCGTCCTTGGGGATCCTGATTTGCAAAGGAGTGATGAATCTTACACACATTTGGTATGATTTCACTAAGTTATGTTAGCTCATTTCTTAAATATTCATTCATGAAATTCTTAGAGTTGGAGGATCATTTTTCTTTTAGTTTATTGGCAAGTTAAATTTTGGACTTGACTCGGAAACTAATCATATATTGTGTCCTAACACTATTATTTTCTGATTATAATGTTTTAAAATGCTAAATTTAAATTTTATGAATTCTTATGTTTTCCTTTGAGAAACTTGGGTCATGATTGATGGATTTCCCATGGATCCCATCACTAGTGTCAGATAGCATGACTGCTTGCTCTTGGGAGATAAGTCAGTTGTTCAGTATCGCTTGAAGTATTTTGAGGTTTTATATCTTACATATCTTAATGATTCCAAAGTTTCTAGGAAAGTCTTTGTGAGCCTGGATCTAGTGAAAATCTTAAGGTAGTTCATGTTTCCGCTCCGCTCCATAATAAGCATTTTGCATACCTCTATTCATTTCACTCCGCTCACAACCTCACTTGAAATCCATAAAGCCTTCATCCACTTTGTCTTTTCGTCCAATAATGAATTCGAGTCTGAAGTCCAAATCTTATGCACAGTCCAGTTATCAAGGTACCTATGAGTCCTTTAGGGACAATCTTTTGGAGTTCATTCATGTCAATATCCATTCATGTGACCTTAGTCATTACATAGAAAGCAAGGTCAAGATGTTCATATTTCCATTCGTTCAGCACAAATCCATTCTTTTCAATTATCTACCCATTTCATATGTATCCACTCCACCTTCGTTACCATGTAAAGCCTAAAAGCATATGGCCACACACATCTCTGCCATCCATCTTACTTCCATTTTTCCTACTCTTATCACCATATCCCTTTATCCATTTCCCCGTTTCTTAATCATGGTCAATGAATGTAAGTGTCGTCTAAATGAGAAGCTTGCAATCCATCCGCCCATCCCATATTTCCACGAAATAAATATTTGGATGCCTTTACCCATGAAATGAAGAAATTCCTGAGAATCCTATAGATCTTTATGCCTCAGAACACAAATGCCAGAAATCCAAGCAAAGCATATTCAAAGGCTATGTCATTCCATATTTCCAAGAGAAAAGGCAAAAAGTTTGGGTATTTAAGTCTTAAGAAGCCAAATCCAAAGCGGCTTCCGTATCCGAAGAATCCATTTCCATTCACCTCATCCCATTGCATTTCCATTCTATTCCATCTACGTTACTTCATCCCATGAAATAAAAATTTATTAAAAAAAAATTCTAAGTCCATGTGGGTTATGAAGTTACTGCTTCATACATTTACTAGCCATCACTCTCGTTCTCTCATTCACCTCCCTTCCACTTGCAAGCTTCGAAGTTTAGGTCGATATGAACAAACGTTGATTTATGGTTTCATTCCATTCATTTCACTATATACCACCTGTTTCCACTACCTTTCCCGTCATTCATTTGGTCTATGTTTTTGGTGCAGGAGCACCTATTCCAAGGTGGCCTCCATGAGGCATTTGAATCATGTTTTGTTTAGAAAATCGTGTTTTGGGTTGTAATAAGGTCTATTTGACCAATGCATGTAATTTCAGTTTGTATCTAGGTTCATTTTGTAAACGTTTGTCAAATTGTTAGTAGTAAGACGGTTGGACTCCCAGCCACTTGGAGACGGTTAGTTTTTCTCCCAGCCACTTGGAATCATTGGCCGATAGAGTAAATCTCGCCGAAGAAAGTCAGTTATCGGCGTAAGTCGGACGATAGAGAGACTTTAGAAAGTCGTCCCGACAGTGACTGTCTGGCCGATGAAAACGTTTCGGCGGTTCGTTTGTTAGTTTTTGCCAACTGTGGCTAAGTTGGGATCCGATCTTTGGTATTCGTTGTGCGCTCCCCATCATATTGGTATCAGAGCTAGCGAAAGCTCTGGGCGGAGGTGTTGTGTATTTTGATTTCTGTCACTGAGAAGGCAGATGAAGAGTTGCTCGTGCCATCTAGTTGCAAGGAGGAACAAGATTTCTGTCAAGACCATTCACCAATAGAGATTTGGCTGGAAGAGGGTGCAGAGTGAGGCCATTGCGAGAGAGAGTGGTAGTGCATCTCCAAGATCTACTGTTGGATGAGAGGATGGGTCTGTGAAGCAGCGTGTAGGATGGACAGCTGATTGAGCATTGTGTTGTAATCGAATTGAGGATTTGCAGAAGTGTTGGCGTTGTCTGTGAATGTTTATGTCAGACAGAGAAAGCGAAGGAGAGGCTAGCAATATGCCTCCAAAGGGGATGACCACCGAAGTGGTCAAGAAATTTCAAGAGATGGAAGAGATGATCAAAACTGGAGTCAGGGAAGCACTCCAGACAGAATTGAAGGCAATGAAGATAGGCAAAAGGATAGAGGAAGATTCAGATGAAGAAGAGAAAGTGGAAGCAGAAGAGGAACAAGAAGAGGCAAAGATACCGGCTGAACAAAAGCAATTCCTAGAAGCCATTAAGGCTATTGGCGAGGACTCTTCAGAGGTTCGGAAATATATTCCCATGTTCAGTGGAAAGATAATGTTGATGAAGTTATGGAGTGGATTGAGGCTCTGAACAACTACTTCGAATACAAGGAAGTTCCTAAAAGTAAGAGGGTTAAGTTTGCAAAAACTAAACTCAAAGGTGCTGCCCTTACATGGTGGAATTACACCCAAGGAGAAAGGGTAAAGAATGGGAAAAGTATGATATCTTCGTGGAGCAGAATGCTGGAGAAGATCAAGTCCCAGTTCCTTCCATCTAACTACGAGGTGCAGATTTACAGGAAAATGCAAAACCTTAAACAAAAAGATATGGATGTGGCTACTTACACCGAGGAGTTTCACAAATACACTCTTCGTTGTGGGTACATGGAGGATGAAAAAGCCAAAGTAGCAAGGTATTTAAATGGTCTGAGGATCAATATTCAAGATGAGATAAGTTTATTTACCCCTAAAACCGTGGAAAAATGCTTTCAAGTAGCATTAAGAGCTTAAGAGAAGCTGAAGAGGAAAGGTGAGCAGCAGAGTAGAGGAAGAGGTGACAAAAATTTTAGAGGTAGTTTTGGAGGCAGAAGTCCTAACCAGAGGCCTAGTGGTGAGTCTAGCCAAGAAGAGCAAGTTGGAGACTCAAGTAGCAGAGGAGGCTACCGAGGAAGAAGGCCAAATGAAAGAAGTGGGACAAATGGATCAAACAGAGGATCCAAGTTCTCCAATATGAGATGCTATAACTGTAATCAGATAGGGCACCCGACTTATAAGTGTCCAGACAAGGCCTCAACTTCTCATGGTAATGAGAGAAGAACCACATTGACTCAAGAGGATGCAGGGAGTGTGACATCTCCTGAAGTGAATTTGACATCAGAAGTGGGAGAAAATCTGATGATCAAGAGGACGTTGCTCAAAGCACCAATGAAGACTAAACCATCACAAAGGAGAGCTCTTTTCAGGATCAATTGCAAAAGCAAAGGTAAAATATGCAAGGTAGTCATAGATTCTGGTTCAACAGATAATATGGTGTCTAGGGAAATGGTGGATAAATTGAACATAGAAAGGATTCCTCATCAAACTCCTTACAGAGCATCTTGGGTAAGTGAAAGTCAATCACTTTTGGTAAGTGAACAGGCATATGTTGATTTTTATATTGGAGAATATAAGGAGAGAATTTTATGTGACATTTTGCCCATGGAGTGTTGTCACCTACTTTTAGGTAGGCCATGGCAATTTGATAGGTAAGCATTGTATGATGGATATACTAACACATACACCATCAAGAAGGATGGCAAGACTTTTGTGATGACACCATTGCAGGAGGATACTGAAGCAAAGAAGGCAGCCAAGATTATTTTGGTGGGTAAGAAAGAGTTTGTGAAGATCAATGAAGAAGAGACAAGGACAATTGAGGATACCTCAAGGAGTGGGGTTGTCAAAGATCACAGTTTGAAGGTGATTTCAGTTTTGAATGATGGAGATCAGATGGTAATGTCTGAAATGGATCAGCAGAAGATCAAAGAGCAGGTCTACAAGCAGCCACAAGTTGATTGGAAAGAAGATGTTGTCATAGTAGGGACTATTGTTTGTCCTCTAGAGCCAACAAGAGTTGGAAGGAAAACAAATTCTACTATAGCAGCAATACAAGCAACATCAAACAAGGTTTTGAATGCAGGTATTCAGGCAAAGATGACAGTAAAGAAAAATGATGAGCAAAGTCTGGGTTTGGTTGCAAGCACTCACTCATGGCAAGGTGTGAGTGGAGCCTACAATGCTAGGCATAAGTTTTTGATTCCATGGAAGCAAGTTGCAGTCCAGAGATCGTGGGAAAGGCATGATGCAGCAAAGGATATAGGTGGTGCAAGACACGGACTCAACTCACGGGACATGAGTTCTTTTCTAGGTGGGGTGTATGGTGTAGGAGCACCTATCCCAAGCTGGCCTCCATGAGGCATTTGAATCATGTTTTGTTTAGAAAATCGTGTTTTGGGTTGTGATTAGGTCTATTTGACCAATGCATGTAATTTCAGTTTGTATCTAGGTTCATTTTGTAAGTCCCAAGGGACTTAGGTCACGTTTGTCAAATTGTTAGTAGTAAGACAGTTGGACTCCCAGCCGCTTGGAGACGTTTAGTTTTTCTCCCAGCCGCTTGGAATCAGTCTCCCAGCCGCTTGGAATCATTGGCCGACAAAGTAAATCTCGTCGAAGAAAGTCAGTTATCAGCATAAGTCGGACGACGGAGAGACTTTAGAAAGTCATCCCGACAGTGACTGTCCGGCCGATGGAAATGTTTCGACGGTTCGTTTGTTAGTTTTTGCCAACTATGGCTAAGTTGGGATATGATCTTTGGTATTCGATGTGCGCTCCCCATCAGTTTTGGATATACTTTTCATTTACTTGTTTTATATAATCCACATCATAGTCCACTTTTTTCGTATCACTTTGTCATTTCCTACCAACATCAGTAAGTATAATAACTTGACATGGTTTGGTATGGACCATCGTGTTGTCTGCAGAATCAGACTCTGGAGTTCTCTCTATTCATTACCATGGTAAAAACCTGGCAAACAGGCGCCATGTGTAATTGTTGTCCTATTTCAAAAAAAGAAAAATGAAAAATAAAAAATAGTAAAGAGAAATTTTTCGTCCACAGGTGAAAACCACCTTTGGTGGCACCTTGGATAAGTACCATGATGAAAACTTGGCAAACAGGCATCATGCGTAGAGGCACATTGTTTCATTTCATTTCATACCCATTTCCAGTGTCATCCCCATTCCATCATATTGTTTACATGCCATTGCATACTATCATTGCCATTTCATTCGTATATATGTGTCCTTCATTCATCCGCTTTCCATGAATTTACCTAGCTTGAGACAAGTGAGCTTAGATGATCCTAGTTTCTAAGGGATGGAAATGAACGCAAGTGTACGCACTTGGATCCTTGAAATATGGATAGTCGCGCTGGCAATTGGTTTCAATTCTTTGATCATGTAGTCGTGTTTATGTGATCTAGTGTGTGGGTGTACATGGCAATGTTGAAACCTGAATTTTGTTTATCCTTGGAACACTTAAGAAACTGTTTTAATTGAAACCTATCTTTAATCACACATTAGGAGATGTAGGGTCTTGATCCAATTTATGATTCTTTTCCTTTTGAGTCCGTCTTTTAACTGGTTGATAGGTTGGAGAAGATGATTTGAAAAATCTGAGTTGGGATTGAATCCTTATTTTTTACATGTTCAGGAACATTTCTCCAGTGGAGTCGCCAAATGTTTTGACCTAATCACACATTGCCCCATTGCAAATGGGGACCCCCCAGTTTTCTTCATAGGTTAGTTGTTTTAGGGTTAGTCGCTTGTGTTATCTCGGAGCTAATCAGTGAGCTTGCAAATATAGTTTGGAGTATTCCTTAAGTCACCAATGTAAGAGCTTGCATTTTTCCATCCACTGAGTGCACATGATGGGTTTCATTGGGAGTATGAGTTGACAACTTGGTGAATAAGGATAACCTGAGTAAAATGCGCCTCCATCAAAACTAGTCTTAAATCACTCTAAGTCAAGGTGCCCTGTATGAAAGTGATGTTTTGATCCTTGAAATGCCTTGAACAGTAAGAAAATGGCTAAGTAATCTAGGCACAGATCTCCATCTGTTCAACCTCTAAAGTGCACCTAGACCTAAGTGGGAGAGAAATATCATTCAAAGACCCAATCTTGCGCCTAGGACTAGTAAAGGAAAAGACATCATGTAGGGGTTCAATATTGCGCCTAAGGGAGAATTTGAAGTGTTTTTACTTGGAAAATTTCGAAAGCCAACCAGAGAATTAAGGCAGAAATCCACTCCTAAACAATCAATAAAGTGCGCCCAAGGTAAGAACATGTGGAGTCATCATTAACAATGGCAAGTTGGTGTTAGGAAACGTTTTGAGGGTTGAAACTTAGTCAAGAAATCAACTAAGGAGTGAAGGCACATTTCATCACTTGTTGGATCACTAAAGTGCGCCTAGAGTTAGTCAAAGTGCCTCAAGGAAAACTAGGCGCTCATTTTCACTTATAGAAGCTCACTTTTGCGCCTAAGATAGGACTAGGCTTGAATGCAAGGAAACAAGGCGCCCTTTGTCACTCCTGGAACATCAATCTTGCGCCTAGGAGGAAATATGCTTAATTTTATGAGTATTGAAGTATCAAGGCTTCTCTTTAAGTCTCCACACAACTTGAAACCACGAAAGAAGAAGAGATCATTCATTCATACTAGGGCGCAAATCTCCGTCTTAACCATCACAAAGTGCGCCTTGCAATGAGAGAAGCTTGGAACCCAAAATTTGATTACCTCAAGACAAGAACTCCCTTAGGACTCTTCTAAGTACTTAGGCATTTGATCGGAATCTTTAAAAACTTGATGAAATCACCTATGAAGACAAGGCGCTGATTTCCACTTGCAGATGTCAAGATGTGCGCCTATCACAAAGTGCGCCTAAGGTTGATGGAAGAAAAACAACATTTAGGGACTCCAAATTTGCGCCCAAAGGTGAAGCTTGAATCATTTTTGACTTAGTGAATTTTGAAACATCCAAGAGTACCTAGGCGCATTTTTTGACTTGTTCAACCTCAAATTTGCGCCTTGCAAAGAGGAAGCTAGAAACTATGAAGATGGATGTCTCCTTGAAGTAGTAAGTCCCTTGGACGCTTGTGCATTGAATTGAAACCATTAGGTTACCAAAAGAATAGCCAAAGTGACTTAGGCGCACATTCCAACTCCTAGAGACTCATTTTTGCGCCCAACATTGAAGGAGGTTTTTTGAAATTTGAAAATTCCAAAAAAATATAAAATAAATGCCAAATTGGCCGACCTAATTGGGCTGACCAGCTCATTAACCCGTGCAAAAGCTTATATATACATGAGCGCCCACCTCATTTGTATCATCATTAATCACAAAATCAGCTTTGGAGCGAATTTGAGAGAAGAGGAGCAGCAAGTTACAGCAGGTCTACAAATTTAGGTTCTGATTTTTATCATTTGCAGCAAGAAATCTATGTTCTCTATAACAGATTGCCTTAGGTTTTATTCTGAAATTGCTAGAAAGGTATGTTTTCAGCTGATAAATTCCATAAATCTGCCTTTATTTGCCTGATTTTCATGTTTTCATGGCTTTATTATGCAAGGGATCTGTTCTATAAGGTTGACTTATCATGGAGTTTATTGAATTCACTAATGGATACATGTTGATCTTGTAGGTAAATGGGTATGACTGCGAGGGAGCGTCAAGTGTTGATCAAGATGGATGCTAAGTCAACCCTGCTGGAGTCCAAGATCGAGACACATTGGAAGAATATAGGAGATACAAACATGGGACATGTCAACATGGAGGAGATTAAGAACTTCTTGCTCGCACCAACAAGGAATGAGAACATCAAGGCTATTGTCAAGAGTGGAATCATCCAAGCAGCCTGTTTCCCACCTGTTTTGCCATGCATGGTGTTAGTATTGGAATGTACTAAGCGCTATAATGGTGAAGAAAGGTAAATTGTAGCAAAGGATAGAACTATTCTAGCTTACTTGCAAAGGGAAGCTATTCAAGAGGTCTTCAACATCCCAAATCAAAAGACAGTGTTCATTTGTCCCACAACCGCACAAAAGACATTTGAGGCCAAGCCCAAGCAATATATACAAGAAGTAAAGAAGAAGTGGATGGTGGATCCGGCAACGAAGATATATAATCCTGAGGATCCAAAATATCATAAAGCCGATTTCAAGCAAGAGATAAGCTACTTTATCATGTTCTTGAACAGAGTAACAGGTAGACCTCAATCATCAACTTTTGAAGGATGGGTGTATACATATTTTGATCATGTTTTCACGAAGAATAGGATGATTGATTGGGCCGGAGTTATAAGTCATTGCCTTGATGAACAATTTGAAAATTTCGTCGAGTCCAATTCCTTCTACATGAGTTCTTATCTTGTCTATATATTGGCGAGAAATGTGGTCTACAAGGGATTGACTTGTGAAGGAGAAGTTGGCACTTGGCACTAAGTCCAATCAAGTCCTATCACACCAATGCCATACACAACTTCATCTCAAGAACATCAATCATTACAAAAGGTTCAATGATGCATTTGCCATTTGCGAGGAGAGTTGCAAAAGAGATTGACAAATGTTGCTATGGCCTTCATTGAAGAGTATGGACGCTACTATATTCAATATGAGAAGTTCACTTACATAAGGATTCAAAGTTTCACATCCTATCCATATAGATTGCCAAGGTATCCCACCAATAGGATGGTGATGTTGGAGGTGTCAAGACAACTACTAGAATTCCATAAGTTGCAAAAGGCAAGGAAGAAGGCCGGACTACAATTTCCTTTAAAACTTGGGAAATATTATTCATGTCCATCACTGCAGGCAGCTGAACATTCTGAGATTGAGCTTCAAGCATACCATCTGCACCTCCATGATTCACGAAAGGAAAACTTTGATCCACATGGAGCAATCAAACAAGCATATCCTACTTATCAACATGTGGAGCTATTCAAAGATCATTGGGCAAATGCACTTGATGATGTTGATATAAGAATGCAAAAGTGTTCAAGACTAAAATGGGATTTGGTAAGAGCTACGAAGGTGTTGAGGATACCGGATCAGCTTAATGATGATAAGACTCTTTCGGAGGATGAGTATAACAAAGTGTGAGATCTGCCATATATAATTGATTGGTCGGAAAGAGAAAGAGCTTATGATAAAGAGTTGATAGAGCCAATCATTGCCATCACTAAGGAGCGTGCGAAGGATCAAGTGCAAGCATTAATAGATGAAGGAAAGAGGCTCACATTCAGGAAGATGGGAGAAGTTGAGGAACAAGTACTACACAATGCACCTGATAGAGATTCGCAAAGTGGACATAGGCCTAAAGAGAATGAAAGAGATTCAAGTCAAGCAAGGAAAAGGAAACGACTTGAGTATAGACAAGGGGAGTCAAGCCAAAAGAAGAAGATAAGTGTTGAGATTGCTTTATCTAGACAGCCAGGAGGTATTCCAAAGGACAATCACATAATCTCGCACGAAGATGAAGATGAAGGCCAAGACATTCCATTTGAAGAGGTACCTTCAAGGTCACATGATACTGAAGTGATTGATGATGGCAATACTAATAATCAAGAGGAAGCTGAAGAAGAAGCATTGCCCATACAAGGGAACCAACTGCAAAGACAAAAGGACCTTTCATCATTGCCGGAATGGTTGCAAGAAAGGATTAAGGAAAGTTGTGTAGAAGAATATCAGCTCATTCCAATTGAAGAGGTGCTTGTAGATATGTCCACAGAAAAGCAAAAGAAGAAAGCAACAACTCTCTCCAAAATAACAAGGGATGAAACCGGTAAGAGGAAGGTTTATGTAGCTCTCCCAAGAACTGAGAAGAATGTAGAAGACATTGTACCCGAGGATTATGAGATCAACACAATTGATTTGGGTCCTTTGACTAGAGCACAAGTGGAGGAAGAGCCTTAAGATTCAGTCACTAATGCTAGAGTAGTGATAAGGCAAGAAACAAAAGGAAGGATAAAGGCTAAGCAAAGGTGTCGAGCCTTGGAACAATACATTCAACATCTAATGCATCCCATCCCTCAGTAGGAAAGAATTTCTACACCTCCATCTATTCTTCCTCCCGAGACAGTTGTACACCTCGAGGAATTGAGATCATCTTCTCATAGGTTAAGAGATTGGATGAAAAGATCAAGAGAGACAACATATGTGCATCTTGAAGATATCATGCAAGTATATGATAAGGTCAATGAACTCAAGGAGAGAGTACTTGCATTGTTGATGGCTTGCGCTAAGTTTAGAGTCATCAAAGAGCAATACATGCCACATTTGAAGAGTTTGATGGGAACTCCAATTGATGAATTGATACATGTTGAGATAGTTGAAGAGGGAACAACACATGACTTCTCCTCCTGGTACTTTTGTTTTCGCAACAAAGGGCAGCTACTTGATAGAGTTGAAGTGGATATGTCAAGGGTGAGAAGCGTCATCCAAAGGATACAAGATAGTGTACATGCCTCATTGATGAAAATATGTAATCCTTTTGGAGAGATGACCATTGAGCGCATGAAGGAACAAGTCAAAGCATTCTATTTTCAAGAAGATGATATTTCTGATGAGAGACTTGACAGCATGTTCTCACTTGCCATCCACCTTGGCGCCAACAAGGCTCGAATGACCGATTGGGAGAAGACACTTATATAGTTGATGTACTTGAGGCAGAAGGAACCATTAGGAATACGCCAAGTGTACCTCTTGATGATGTCAAGCAAGTAGTGTCCAAGTACATTGCACTTCACAGTAGCAGTAAGGGCACCTCACATGGAGATTCTTCATAGATTCTTATCTTCTTGAAAAATGTGCCTTCATTGCCTTTTTTATGTACCAAAAATAGTAATTTGCTAAGTTGTCGGTTCTGGTGCGGGTGCGCGTTCGGGTTCACGGGTACGGTTCGCGGGTTCGGCCAAAAATTTTTTGGGGGGTTGGGTTCGTTTTTTTATATATATATAAATATATGTATATGCAAAAAAATTAAGCATAGAAGCAAGAATTAAGTGTAGAAATGCAAGAAGAACACCACATAGCATCATATAATATAATAATCAACAAAACCACCATCAACTTGAATATCATGAAACATAAAACTCGAACTTCAAGTTAATAACAAGATTCAAAATAATAATATCATGTTCAACAATCAATTTTCATTGTTTCAATGTCAAATGACAAATGTCAATCATCATATGGATTTGCTAAATCCTCCACATCATCATCATCATCTTGGACATTAGCAGGATCATTTGAAGAACCACAACTAACACCACCGCCACTCGCTGAAAAAGTGTGCTCGCTCTTTGATCCCTCAAGTGCAACATGTTGGGATTGGGAAGTAGAAGCATCCATGTCAATTTGCTCTGGCTCCACATCCCACAACTTTGATTCCCCTTACTTATAGTCTTGCTTTTTGTGCGAAAGGAGGCGCAAGTTGGAATGCACATACACTAAATTCTCCGCCTTTTTGGGATGCAATCGGTTGCACTTGATCGAGTGGATAAAAGAGTACGTGCTCCAATTCCTCTCAGATGCAGAGGAACTAGCAACCTATGAAGACAATGGAGAGCTTTTGTGTTTTGGAATGAAAGAAATGAGTTGAAATGGCAAAAGGATTGTGTTTATAATGTCTTTTTAGGGTTTCATTTGCTTTTTAGAATGAATAAAAAATTATAAAAATGAGTTTTAAGTGAAAAAAAAATTTAAAAAAATGAGTTTAGGCATGGGTGCGTTCCGGGTGCGCCGCGGGTACTGCATTTTCAGTTCAGGTGCGAACCCGGACAACCTAGGTGCGGCTGAGACGCACCCGCACCAGCACCCAGGGGCCAAGCAGGCGAACCCTGCAACATAGGTAATTTGTTGTAACTAATTGCCGATGTGGCATGATCTAGACCATTGGCTTTGCCAATTGATCCTAGCCTTTCATGTATTTTTAAAGGCTATATAAGCACCTCATTTGCTCTCATTTGAAAAAGAGAGAGAGAAACTCTGAAAAATTGTTGCAAGAACTCTTTGAGATAATACAAGACTCATTGATTTGGTGACATTGTTTATGTTTCAAAGTGATGCATGGTTTCCAACTCCTCAAGCATAGATTAAGCTAGAATAAGTTTTATTTTCAAATGTTATGTTAGTTGATAGAAGTAATCATTATTGTTTCGTGGTGAAATCCTTATGTTCATACCATTTGTAATTTGTGGCTTGCAAGTTGTAGTGTATGGTTTGACTGAACAAAGTGAGCTTAACTTCAATTGTTTGTGTTTGTTGAATTTTCATGAACGCAAGTGATTTGAACATCTTATATTACCTTAGAAGATTGCATCAACTTTGTGTAGTTGTTTAATTTGGCGAAACAAAACTGGTTGATTTCACCTGATCGATAATCATTTCTTGCATTTAGGATTAGAATAGTTTCTCTAAACCTTACATCTTTTGCACTTTTTTTTATCAATCGTTGTTAGGAATTAGGATCAAGAACGTCATTGCAAAATCATACGCTATAAGTTACAGTACTTAGAAATTCCAAGTGTCTTCCTCTTGCAAGTGAAACAAGTAAGTTGTCAGAACAATTGTGTAAGTCCCCTTGTGATTACTAGCAAGATCACATCAAATCATTGAGTTCATCCACTGCAAATCAAGAACAAGGAACCTTGAAGTTATCTCATTGGATCACATAGCTTAGCCTTTGAGAGACTTTATCCAAGAGTGAATAGGATACTTAGTGTTTTATTGTATTGTTGTGTTGTCCAAAAAACATCATCAACACGGTTGAAGGGGTCTAGCAGCGGATCCAACCGGTGTTCTGGATATCCTAACACTATCATTTCTAGCACCATTGCTCTGGGAGCTATTGGCTTCTATATTAAGTCTTGGACCATGAAATAAATTATGATCCATCTTGTTCATAAATCTGGTCATCATATCAAACATTTGATCAAACTTCTTCTCTATCCTGTCACCCGAGCTATGAGACGAGCAATTTTCCTTATCTTTCTTTGCCATGACTGCTTTTTCTTTAACAAAGCTCTTTGTCCCACAAGCTGATTTCAACTTTCTCTCTTCTCTCTGCTGATATCTTCTTTCTCTGGCACTAGTTTGTTGCATGCAGGGTTAGAAGTTCACATAGGCTGGTAGGAGACCAGCTCTAATACCACTGTAATAACCACCCTAGTTTTTTTTTTAAAGTATACTAGCTGATTGACATAAATTTCTATCTGCTGTTCACAAAATCAGAAATATACAATACTCACAAATTATCAAATTGTACAAGGAAGGATGTTTACTATTGCTTGAATGCTGGTAGAAGATCATAGGCCCATTGATAAGCTATCCAATACACTGAAACAAGCCTGAACTGTTTGTAATCTTGTTGTTCCCACTGCAATATACTCAGAAATCCAATAAACAACTGCCCATCACTTCACTCAGATCTGTACCTTGCTAGTACTGCAAGTACAGCACCCAGAAATCCCTCAAAATGTTCATAACTCCACAGATTTACCACTACACCTCAACAAACCTTTTGCCCAACTTAAAGTCAACCCAGACGCTCACTTTGGAAGCATATTTCATCCCAAAAAGGTTGCGCTTGACTCTTCAAAGGCTCACGTTTCCTTCAGTGGATGGTACGACTGGTACCAAGGTGTATGGCCTTCCCAAACATAGTGAATCTTCAATGAAAGACTTCAATTTTGTAAGTGACTTGGTCGCCCAGTGGTGCATTCATGACCAGGGAACCTTATCAGGCAACCCAATCACGCAGCTCAACATCACAACAGAAACATAAACTCATAAACACAAATCTGAAACTATTTTATTAACATTAAAAATATCAGCAATTGCAAACATATTGGCCTTCTAGGCCTCAGCTTCACGCTTTACAATGCAATCCCCAATTGATTATGTGCTTACAGCACCAAATTGCCTCCCAATGAATACAAAGATCGCCCCAAATCCACGATCATCCCACACTCTATTCTGCAAGGAATTCCCCCCTCCCTCTTCTGCGAGGAAAATCCTCCTGAGGAATCTCCCTCCTCCCGAATCTGCTCCGAGAAATCTTTCTAAGACATCTCCCCTATGAGAAATCTACCACACAAGAATGATGATCGCCTTTTATTCTTCCTAAGTGGAAGTTGAAACAGTTAAGGAGTTATTTAGTTAGGAAACTGAATAATCAGGTATCCCAATGGCCATTTTGTCGTTTCAAATTACTGGAATAGATCACTAAAGTTGTCGTGGGATTACTGAAATAATCGCTCTTTATTAAAATCCCTCATCTGTAATCCATTGGTCAACAGATTCTCCATGAGCTATGGGATTCTTCCTTTATATCTCCTTTTCAGCAACAATTGTCGCTTTAAGCCTTTTGCCATCGGCAAATTATAATTTCCTCGAACCTTGGAGTCTTTTATCGGCGGAACCAAACTTTACAAAACTTACACGTTATCGGCAAATGTTCGGTTTGCCGAACCTCAATGATAAAGCCTATCGGCAAATGTCTGCTTTCCCAAACTTTTAGCACATTCCTTCATTATCGGCAAAGTGACAATTTCTCGAACCAATTCCTTGTTCTTTACTCACCATGCCCTTTGTCAGTAAAACATGCCTTTTTTCAAACCATTGTCGGCATATCGGTAAATCTTAAAAGCCACAAACTTGTTCGCAAACAAGAAAGTTTGCTGATACAAAGTCTTAGGCCATTTAGCCCTTTTATCGGCAAAACTTATCTTCCACGAACTCTTTGTCGGCTTATCGGCAACTTTAGGAAAGCGCGAACTGTCGAGTCTTATACATTTCCTCTCTATCGGCAAATTGACCATTCCACGAACTTCGGAGTCAAGCCTCACGAACTTAGAGTATTTATCTTCTTCTTTATCGCCTATCGGCGAATTCAATAAACTTCGAACTAAAGAATTTGTCTTCAATTTGGTAAACCTTGTCAGCGAAATGAACCATCGGCTAACTTACGATTTTTTGAACTTGAGAAATTGCCGATTGAGTTCTAAAATGCGAAACTTCGCCAATAATGGATTCCTTCAACGTTGAGAGACAAAGTGAACTTGTATGTAGGCCTGTCTGCGAATCAGAAAAGGGCAGAACCGGCGAACTTGCTGGTTTGAAAATTGCCAAAATCTCCAACTGGCTATAACTTAACCAAATTTCATCCAATCTTCACCAAAATTTAACTGCAGAGACCCATTTGGCTCTTCTATAAGTTGGTCTCCTTAACTTGCCCAATTTGAGACTGAAAATCTCCCAAAAGCAAACTGCCAAAACCAACACAAAAACAAACAAAAATAGAACTGAAACAAAACCTGAAATATTTTTTTTTTTGGTGATGCTAATTGCTTGTGGACTCGGATGCTCCTGCATCACCTAGGGTAGGTAGTAATTACCAAGGCACTTTTTCTCCATTCTAGAAAGCATCCTCATTAGGGCAAATGAATATGTACGGTACAGCTGAAGTAAAAACTTCAAAACTCTCCAATATAAAGATGAAAACACATCCAAATCAATTGCTAAATCACACTACACCAAAAACCTTCAAAACACATCAAAAGCAAAGGACTCCATGAATGCACCAGGTGATCTTCTGAGTGAAAATCACTCCCAGCTGACTAGAGTAGATGTTTCACTACCAAAACCAGCAATTTGTTTGAGGCTAAACAACCCCAAATTGCTTTGCTCAACAACACAAGCTCATAAGAGATGAAGAATATTTTTTCTTCCATGCATAGCGAGCCCCAAATGAGCGAATGGACCCAATATATATTCTTCAGATGAGATGGAACGCTCCAAGCTAAAAATAAATAATATTCCATCCTTTAATATGAATGCCCACTCAATAATAAATATACTCCTTAATTTGGACGCCACAACAAGGAGGGTCCCACCAGAGACAAGCGCTCACTTTGACAAGGAGTATTACTTTTAAAAAGCATAAGTCATCAAATAATTAAATATAAAGTGAGTCATATGACAACTTACATTAATCTTTTTAAAAGAAGCATTTCCCTTAATTAACCCAGTTAGCCTTCGGGAAAGAAGAATTAAGGCTAACGGTCTTCATGAAGATTACTGATGGAAAGGGGACATTACACAATCCTTCCGAGGGAAGCAAAGCACTAGTTGTTGTTTGTTTACAAATTGTCGCGAAAGAGGTGTCGCAACTAAACAAATTTGCAAGGGTCACAGAGTAATTTAATTGTTGGCAAACAAAACTAAATTTGTCTTGCCATTGGCCGATTGCATGAAGCAGAAGGAGGCTCAGCTAAGTCTTTTTCTCTGTCTCTGTTTAGAGTGTCAAACTCTATAATAGGTGAAGATATTTGTCCACGTTGAAGCCAAAATACACATTCAATTTTATGAAATATATTTCAGCGGCTTGGATTGGAAAAGCCACGATTTGGGCGACTTGCAAACTGTGGCATTCATATATGTGATTTTATTATAAGATCAAAAGACCTTTCAATGTGTGGAAAGCAACTTTTTTTTGGCAGCAATTTGGGAAATCTAATGAAAGATTAAATTCTCAATGCAAACAATAGCTCTGGGCGTCGCTTCATATGCTAAGGGCAACCCATTTGTTTGACTTCCTCATGTTTGTGTAATATAAAAGATCAACAAAAAGATAGATGGGGGTTTGGCCTGCCAACAGAAGAGAAAGGAAGAACAGATAACTGCTTGAACAACAAGTCGATTGGGGAAAGAAGTTGCTGCTCAAGAAGAATGAAAAGAGTGAGTAGAGATTGATGAGTCCTCTACTAAGAAGAGGACTCAATACATTCAGAAGTTTGCTACCACAGGCAAGGGAATGAAAATGAACAGAGTTTCATTACAAACAGAAAAGAGATGCTAGGAATAAAGGCGTAGAACAGCAATAAGAGCAGGTTGAAGACCAAATACACAGAGGAGGTAGAAATAAGGCAATTTGATCAGCAAACTGAAGCAGAGCAGTACAGAAGAGAGTACTGGAGTGGCTGAGAGGAAAGGAATTTGTGAAATCTCTGTATATAAACTTCTGTGCACAATAATAAAAGACTGCCAACCATTTGTTTGATAAAATGTGTGTTCATTTCTCTGTTTTGCCTATGTCAATAATTCCTGGTTATCAGTAGTGATATTTGTAAGAAATTTAAACCATTGTTGATTCATAGCTGCTAGTATCGGCTGTCTAGGAAGACCCCTGAACTAGGCTGCATTAGTTCAGGATAAGTTTTTGAATGATTTTCAAGTCATAATATTTGATTCTCACACTATAGAAGGAAACTTGGAAGACATCAATGTCAAATACCAGAATAGGGGAAAAGTAAAAATCATTCTACCAACACAAAATGTAATGATAAATGATTTTATCCAACAAGCTATGGAGCAGCGAGCAGATCTCCATCCCACATCTCAGACAAACTACGCATAAGGAAATCAGGATAATGATCAAGAAATAACATCGTCAATTTGATAATCAACATAACAAAGTTGAAGAACCATTTGAAGAAGATCAACAAAAAACAATGAAATATAAAAATAAAGCAGAGAGATAAACTAAGCAAAAGCTGTGAGGTCTGGCAAACATAGGTTCCCAACCAATTTTCTAAAAAAAGGAAAATCAATACCAAGGAATTATGAGGAGCTACACAATGCATGGGATTTAGCATCAAGGTCAATCTGGACTTTCTCACCCCAGAAAGGACAATTTGGTTTTTTATCTTGTTATGCCAGAAAAAGATTGGTATGAAACAATTTTTCTTGTTGGGGAGACCTTTGGAGTAAGGAAATATGACAATGGCACTTGTGGAGAGAATAAAATCATGCCAAAAGATAAAGTGATGCAGACAAACATGTGTTCCAGGATCTCTGTGAAGTGATTCCTGAATGCTACTTTTTCAAGCTTGAAATTCAAAGCTTAGCATCTTACTGAGGAGACTGGAAATAGAGTAAATAGATATCTTTTTATAATTATGACAAATTTTATATGATAGAGCAAGACAGAAAATCTCTATTGCGCTTTAAAACTAAAGATGGGGAGTTCTGTAAACCTAAACTTAAAGAAAGATAGCAAAATAGAGGCCAGACTCTTTGAATTGAGAAGTTCTTCAAACTCAACGTTTCAGGGTAGTTAGTACATTACCTAACTATGTTGTTCAAAAAATGGATAGGTAAGGCTGGCGTATCTAATTCTTTGTGTTTGATAGAGTAGATTCTTCAGCTAAGACCTTTTGAGCTTGGTTGCGGGCACAGTTCAACTAGTTATTAAGCTATTTACCATTCATCTTGACACTCTCTTAGGGGAAACTCGGATGAACTTTGGTTTGTACAAAGAGTTATGGCATATAGCAAGGCTGTCTAAGATCAATTTCCCTTGGAAAAATGGATATTATGCAAATCAAAGCCACTTTCAGAATGATGTTGCCTCTATCTCATGGAGAAAAGGCTGATATGTTAGTCTTTATTTGCCTTCATTATGGGTGGTTGGACCTTGTTCCACTAGGGGTTGGACCTTGTTCCATTAGGGGTCATCATCAAGGGGAGAATATCCTTTCTATGCCTCTACCCAAAATGGTGCATTAATTCCATCTTCTATCTGCACGAGGTTTTTCCAATTTATGATTCTAACCCTATTCCGCATATGATCCCATATAGATGTGCACTGGAATTATTGTTGTTCAATAAGATTGTCGCTTTTAGATATTTGGAAGATAGTATTTTTACGGTTTACCTATGGTTGGTCATTGTTCTCCATATTAGTTTGCCTGCTTGTACTTAGTAATTTCAAGTCTTCTTATATTGGTTCCTCCATTGTTGATTGGTAATGCCACTTCTCCCCAAGACAAAAAACGGGACTTCATCCTTTCTCAAGGGCCTTGTGAATTGAAGATATGTTTGAGGTTTCATTATATGGACCAGTCTTATTCAATGAATTTCTCTGTGATTGCTGGCATAATTCAATCCAAAGTAGGGCTTCTGCCATAATTATAAATAAAACAATAAAGTATATTCCTGCCTTATATTTCAAAAGAAGTGGATTGTTGTTGGAGATGTGTTGGCAAATATTGAATAAGTTGCAGTGGATATGAGGTCCTTATACTTTTAACTCACTTGTGTAGAAAACATAGGCAGGAATTTTGTTGTGAAAACTGCATCTTATATTTCAGCAAGGAGGATAAGAGTTAGATCAGTTCGCATGAGAACTACATAGAAAGTCCAAAGCTTGATTCTATGAAAGCTAAGAGACTAACATTTAAGCCTTTTCTCCAGGAGACAGAGTCATCATCCTTTTGAAAGATGTGCATAATATTTGGTTTTCCAAAGGAAATTGATAGTAGAAAACCTTACTGTACCCCATAACTCTTTGCACATGACAGAATTCATTTAAATTTCCCCTAAGAGAAGATGGCATTTAGTTGTCAATTCCACTCTACAAGCAGCTGCCTAGCAAAGAGGGAACTAGCTGTATCCTATGCTGTAATCCCAAACCTAGTCATAATCAATAGCAACAGTAACTAGCCCATCGACTTCTACAAACAAAGAACTCGAGCAATGGATAGAGTAATTTAGGGTAATTGAATGCAATAAAAGGCTCACACCTTACAAATCACCTGTCATTTATCTTGATAAAAACAAACGGGCAGTCCTGACTCCTCACCATGAAGAAATCCAATAGACACGACATTTATAAGCCTGACTACTGCTATAGTTGGCAGGAACACTAGTCAAAGGATTTACCAGGGAGTGCCTGAGGAACATAGACAGGAGGCGTTCAAGAGGCTTCTTACCAACTCTCAAATACTCAACAACCCTACTGTACCTTCTGCTCTTCACTGTTTTCTTTTACTTGCCACATTCTCACTCAAACAAAGAAATCATAGAGCGGGATTCAACAATTAACTTAATTATAAGAATGCGTGCACCTTATTGAGAGAATTCACGGCATTCAAATTCAGGGAGCTGCCAGGCACTTCCTCAGAACTGCCATGGCCAATGTTACAAATTGAATTATTTTGCTGGGATATGTTTTGGTTGTGCCAAAATAGGCCATAGACTAATAATAAAATCCTTTCTTCTTTGTTGGTAGACAGAGAAATTACGTACTTAGGTATCTTGTTTGTAATTATTTTGGGCCCACTGTTTATTCTACAAAAATTATCAAACATATAAAAAGTTCTCAACAGATAAATATGAATTCTACAAAAGATGTCAAACACATAGCATCCTTTCCTTGTAAAAGTTTCCATTAGAATTTACAACTGTTAGTACTGTAAGGTTGTCTCTGTAATTTTAAATTCTAGCTACTTGCTGCTTACCATATAGAGTGAATACTTTCACGCAGCAGATAGTAGAACAGCTCAAGTGGACTGGAAAAATCTCAAATTTACTCACTGCTTTTTTAACATACACAAAAATGAAACCTTCCTGGAAAAGAAGAATACGCATCTAAAATGGAAAAATCTGATCTAGCCAGAAAGAGAATGCCTCGTCACAAATTCAGAATCATCGTTCTTACTGATACAATTTGTTTCTTACAATGAAGGTGGTCTCAGTAGGATTTATTGAAGGTGGGAATGCACACAATGTTATTCCAAACCAAGTCAGGTTTGGAGGCACTCTGCGAAGCCTGACAACTGAAGGGATCCTTTATCTTAGGGAAAGGGTTAAAGAAGTGAGTTTATCTTGTAACCCTCAAATTTATGCTTCTAAATTTCTTGTTGTTTATCACTTGCAATTCGCATTAGAAAAAGTGATTCATGATTAGAATTGATTGCAGCCGTGGGAATAAAATCTTGATAATGTGAATGAAATGTGTAGATTATTGAAAGTCAAGCTTCGGTCCACAGATGCAATGCATCTGTAGATTTTTTAGAGGAACACGATCCAATATATCCAGCTACAATAAATGATGAATCATTGCACAATCACATCATAGCTGTTGGAGAAATTTTACTTGGTCCAGAAGATGTAAAGCTTGCAAATCAGCTAATGGCGGGTGAAGATTTTTCTTTCTATCAACAGATTATACCAGGTGCAATGTTTTCCATTGGCATTAGAAATGAAGAGGTTGGCTCTATTCATTCACCTCATTCTCCATTTTTCTTTTTGGATGAAGATGTGCTTCCCATAGGAGCAGCCCTACATACTGCACTTGTAGATATGTACTTGAAGCAGCGTGAGGAAGAGAGAAATGTCTGAACTGTCAAGGACAACATGATAAAAGACAAGCCAAGATTGCCTTGGTTTTGTATCATTATAAATTCTGAATTTATTTAGCTTCCTCTTTCAAAAGAGCTGTAAGTTGTGGTTTAATGGCTCATGGTAGAGACTGCAAAATTAGGTTTTCTGTGAAAATTAAATTACATAATGAGTGAAATGAAGAATCACAGTACCTAGTTACTTCTTTCTTCATGATTGTAGAACTTGATTATTAGTTTATACTATCCAATTTGCACATGTGAAATCTCCAAACAAATGTGGATATGGAGTGGTCATTATTTACAGAAATTTTGAGTTCAACACAAAGTGTCTTTATTGTACATTTTTCGGAAGGTACAATTGAGACCATATCTCCCAAGGTAGTACAAGCTGAATGTCACATATTTGGGCTGTGCATGCAAGTTAGCTGACTACTTGAGAATTCAATCAGTAACCACTCTTTCAGTATTGCTATCAGTGATCACCAGATCAATTCTACTGTCTAATTCACTTCATATGCACTTTGATTGGAGCATATGATGAAATTTGTATGTATGAAATAGGCTATGCATTAACATAAAAAAAAACTGTGATTTTCAACATTTTTGGAATGGTCCTTCACTCAAGATGCAAGGATTATAATTGAATGACTACAAATTTCTTCTTTTTTGCATCATCATCGAGTCCAATATCTCTTTGTATTACAAAATGACTTGTAAAGTAATAACTTTAACAAATAAGAATCAACCATTTACGTGATTCATGTGTAGGGATGGTCACAAACCTTGGACATACTCTCACAATAGTTGACATACTCCTCGCCTCCCATTTGCTATCTCTTTTTTCCTTGGATTATATATGCAAAATCTAGCTAACTTAATAAGTGAAATGCTTTCCATAGAAAAAAGTGTTCTTGTATCCATCAATGAAAGATTTTGCATGTTCATCAGGGTCATCTTCATATTTTTTAGGTATCGATTTGAACACCTCACACCAAACATTCAAATTGACAAATACTCTACCATTCTCTACTAGTGGAAGCTCTAACAACATGTGACATGTTTCTTGTGCCCCAATGTCTCTTTCACCAATTGTTTCATTTAGAAGTCTCCTATATCCTCTTGATGCTAATTCATTGGGGTTTTCAATGTGTATAAGCTACATCAACATTTGATGATAAATTTTAGAACTCCTCTACTTTTACTACATACTTGACAATGTAGTTGAGTACAACATGTTTAAAAAGAATGGGTTGCCAATCTATATTTTCTATCCACAGTTATAGTATGTAGTGATTGTGTGTATTTACTCTATCATCATTTCTTGCAAGATCAAACTTTTTATCTCATGTCTTTGAGTCCTCATATAATTTCAATCCCTCAAGATTCTTTGACTAAGGTGCATTGTACCTATAAGCAATATTAACCCAATTGTTATATAATAGAATAATTAATAACTATAAGAAATATTGAAATATAAATTAATTCTTGACATGTTTTAAATAGATGTAATTAAGATATGTATACTAGTAATTGTTATCAACTAGGATTGCACCCGTGATGCAAAGCTGGAAAGCTAAGTGAAATGCTTTCCGTAGAAAAAAATGTTCTTGTATCCATCAATGAAAGATTTTGCATGTTCATCAGGGTCATCTTCATATTTTTTAGCTATTGATTTGAACACCTCACACCAAACATTCAAATTGACAAATACTCTACTGTTTTCTACTAGTGGAAGCTCTAACAACATGTGGACATGTTTCTTGTGCCCCAATGTCTCTTTCACCAATTGTTTCATTTAGAAGTCTCCTCTATGCTCTTGATGCTAATTCATTGGGGTTTTCAATGTGTATAAGCTACATCAACATTTGATGATAAATTTTAGAACTCTTCTCTACTTTTACTACATACTTGACAATGTAGTTGAGTACAACATGTTTAAAAAGAATGGGTTGCCAATCTATATTTTCTATCCACGGTTATAGTATGTAGTGATTGTGTGTATTTACTCTATCATCATTTCTTGCAAGATCAAACTTTTTATCTCATGTCTTTGAGTCCTCATATAATTTCAATCCCTCAAGATTCATTGACTAAGGTGCATTGTACCTATAAGCAATATTAACCCAATTGTTATATAATAGAATAATTAATAACTATAAGAAATATTGATATACAAATTAATTCTTGACATATTTTAAATAGATGTAATTAAGATATCTATACTAGTAATTGTTATCAACTAGGATTGCACCCGTGATGCAAAGTTGGAAAGCTCAGCAATCCTGTGTAACATAGGAATACCTTCAGGTTGTGGGTACCCTATGATAAAGGTAAACCTCCAGATTATGGGTTGGTTCCCTTCTGATTTTTTAGTGAATTAATGATTTTGTAGGAAAAGGGATAGAAGGCTCTCTAATGGATGTACTAAAACTGAATTGAAATGGGTGGTGATGCACCTAAATGATAGTGTGATATGCAAGTTGATCACAACTGATTTCAATAAATTGGTTCATACAAAATAGATTGATAGATTTCCTCACATAAATATTTCACAGAAAAGCATATGTCTACATAAACTGTAACCTGTGATTGAGACTGAGTTCTGTATACATGCATATGTTATAATAAGACAACGTATTTAGAGGTTTGTAGAGAAACACAATAAATCCTTTATTAATCACTAAAACAAAGCAAGATACCTGAATCTGGTAAGATAAACACTTGATTTTTACTGAAAACTTGAAGGAATCTTAGCATAAATGACAAAAATGATAACCTGTAACATGTTGCACTATATAAATCTGTAAAATGAGTTACAAAACACTCTTTTTCTCTCTGTAATGCACAAGAGATCAAAAGGCAAGAATTGAGAAAAACATAAGTTCTTTCTCCTATATACAAAAGATGACTCCAATGAGTTAGATTGGGTTAACTAAAGTCAACTCAACTCAAAAATATCTCCATGAATCTCTCTCACGAGCAAAGATGAAAAGCCCCAAAAAGAGGGATCAAAACTGATGTAATTTGAGCAAAAATAGGCTCAAACTCACTGTCACAATCAGTTTGACCAAAGTTGACCTCGAAATCACATGAGATAATTGAAAATCAGGACCAAACTCTCCAGTTCAACTCCTCTCCTCTAACTTTGCATGATCTTAGGACAAATCAAACTTATTCAAACAAGAGTTAAAAGTAGACACCTATGTCTTACCTTAATAGGTGCCGTATGATATTTAGTTATGCATTATAATCCAAATATTAAGGTAATTTATGAATGTCTACCTTTAATATTTGTTTACATAGTTTGCTTTACCCTAAGCTCATGCAAAATAGCAATAATTTCGGCTTCACAAGGGTTTATTCACCACTAAGGCATGCAAATATGTGGGCACATTTCACATTCACCACATTTCCACTAAGTAAAAGTTTTGACCCCGGCCTAGGGGAATAATACTTGTTTGATTTTTTTTGGAAATGAAATGACAAAAGTCATTATGAGGTCAGACACACTTAGGGTTTGCTTTTCTTTGACATGCAAAAAATAATGATTTTGCCCTAACTCGGGCTCATTTGACTTTCACATTCTTGTTGGCTCTGCTCTCTGTGCCGCCACCATGAGGGTTTGCTTGGGCTTTTGGAGGTGGTTTTCAAGCTATCTGCTCTTTCACATGCTTCTATAAGTAATAGCTTCTCATTTTCTGAGTTCTTTTGAACAAAAAATGGCATAAAAAGCCTCTGCATTGGCTGATCTCTATATGAAGCTTCTCTTTTCAAATATGGCAGAACAGTGAGTTTCTCTGTGAATGAAATGGTGAAATTTCTTTGTAATTTCTATCCTTCAAATGCTTTGTGTGTAAGAAACTCGGGCCTTGTAAGCAATGCTCTTCATTCTGCAAATGAAAGGAAGAAAATAGATGTCTTCTACCATTTTTAAAACATGTTTTTTCTGTGTTTTCCATATTTTGAAGAAATGCTTTGATACAACTATGAAAGGAAAGAAGCTTTTGTTGTTGCTTCTTGGAAAAGAATAAAAAAATTTATTATTTGCATTCTCCTTAGGGTTTGCAGGTCGTGGCTCCTTTATGTAGCTATCTTTCAAACTCAAGACACCACTGTTGCATGCCTTCATTTCTCTCATGGTGGTCTGTATTATGCATGGCTTATCATAGAGTTGTGTTCTCTACTTTCAAGACTTCCCTTGCTGTCTATATTGGTAGAGTAGATCTTATTGTCTAACATAACCTTCAAATATGTCATTCTCATCCTACATACTTGATACATTTCCTTTGTTCTTACAGCTACTGACCTTCAAGGGGTCCCTGTAGTAGATTCCATGTTCACTCGTGTTTAAGACAATTTAAGTTTTCAAGTTACCTTTTATCACTTCTCACTGCGATATCTCAGGTGAGTGCTACGATCTGTCAAATGATTGTTGTACCTCCTTGTGACAGTCTTTGTGATAACTCCTTATGTGACTACCATTCTTTGTCAGGTATCATTGACTACCTTTTTGATGAACTATGCATGCCTTTTTGATGAACTATGCATATATTTGCCATGGTAAAAGATGACTGTCTTCTTCATTTGACACTCTTATGACTATTATTTGCAATTGTAGCAGCTTATGCTGATCATATTATCACTTGGAACATCATGATGTTGACTGCCTGTTCGTGATTAGAGGCTTACTGTGTATGATTTGCTTATGATGAAAGGCAAGATACTGCTTCTTGTAATGGCTTATCTTAATCAGTTGTCTTGGCTATGTATCATGCGTTGTTCCTATATCATATACATACTTGTTTCTTTCTTGTTTGTGTATATTGTGGTTACACCTCCATGATGACTTTACTTGTATGCTTTTCATGATTGTCCTTCATACAATGGAATGACTGTTTCATCTCCAAAATGACTGTAGCTCCTTGGAATGTTTGTTGTTGTTCTATTAAATGGTGTTCATAATGACAAAGTAGGCATTTATTGTCAATTTGACTGTGTCCAAGATGACTGTGGCCATTGTCTATATCCTTGTAGATCATACAAACCCATGCACTGTGTGTTCACTTGATGGCATTAGTGTGTCTCTACATGATGTTTGGACAATAAAGAAACCTGGCTTCGTACTTTGTCATTATGAATGGTATTTATGATTGTTCTCCTTCATTAGTTGTCCATGGTGTAAGACTCATCCTTCACAAGTCTACAATACCGTAAATCTAGTGTGCACTACTTATTCACCATGACAGTCTTGTGGAATGGCCTTCCTCTGTAGACTATGCAACCTTTTGATTCAAATGTACTCACTGATGAATGATATGCCTTTCTCTTTGCTTGATTGTCCTATCCCTTGATGTGATTGTATTCTATCACTGTCATGATTGTTGTCTATGACTGTTCTGTAAGCATAAAATGCATATCAAATGTATTTACATATCTTGACTGTTATGATCATGTTCTGTTGGCTCTGGTAATTGTCTTATCCCTTGATGGCATTATGAGTTCTTCTCTGCTACCTCTTGTGTATTAATGCCTACAATAAATGTTTTCACTACTCCTTTGTAGATTGTGCAACCTTTATGATGATTGTACTGTACTATTTCATGGCCTTGGTTGCACTTTTGAATTATAGACTCCTTGGTTGTAGTATCTTTGTATCATGATTGTAAAAATGCAAGATCCAAAGTAAGATGATCTGGATGCCAAGGGCATGCCCATTGCGTGGAGCCTCATTGGTACCTTTGATACTTGTTCAAGGAGGAGTTTTATTAGTATTCTTTAGCACTTTTTCCTTTCTTACAGCGTCACAAAAGTTCAATGCCACTTGGAGTCAACAAACAGATATTCTCCTAAGAATTAAACGTACCAATGAGGCTCCACAAAAGGAACATCCTTACCATGGATAAGTATTGCTATGTTTTGACATGCATGTTGACTGTGACTATGAATCCTTTCAATTTATTAAGGAGAGGACAACAATGTTGGGCTCAACCCTTGTGAGAGCCACATTTCCTCCACATGTTGTATCTTTTACATGTTATCATTTATTACCTATTCCTGCACATTCAACAAACATGTTAGAACATAAAACATACCTTGAGTTTAAAACTCATCTTGATGATTTGACTTTCATTTGATGATCTGATTTTGGCTTTTCTTGTATACATCTGGTAATGGCTCAACTGATTTAATGCATCATAGATGTAGGTTATATGTCTGTTGATGAAACATATGATGAGATTTCATGTCCCAAGCTCCAACCAAATTTTCAATCATCTGCAGGTATATCTAAAGATCAGGAACTAGAGGAGTTGAAGATAAGAGGACCAACACCAAAATTAGTCATTGAGGCAATGAAGGATATGATCTCTTTCCATATGCTTTTCCCTTATTTTACCTTCAAATGTATAGTTTTCTTTCCATGTTGTATTAGCTCAGTTTAGTCATTCCCACGGCTTGTGTGGGACATTGTAAGCATTCTTTTCATCTCAATGTATGAAATAGCAACATTGTATACATTTTTCATTACAAAATGAATGAAAGACAACAATATCATGCAATTTGTGTAATTTCTTTATGTTGCAAAACATTGCATAATAAAAACTGAATTCTATTTGAAAGCATTCACATGCAAATGGTTAAGCTTTAGAGAAATTTGTTAGAGTACCTTTCACCTTTGAAGTAATCAGTTGTTTCAGCTCTACCAAATTGAGTTGTAAGTGAAATTTTGGTAATAGTAATGTTAATTATGCTGAAGGCATTCCCTTACTCAAATGGACAACCTACATTTTCCTATAGATGGTTCATGCTATCTGAAAGGGATGCAAGATGATTGAAACATTATTGGTTGTTGGATTTCGGCTATATTTTGCTCGCCATTTTCCCCTTTCTGCTTATTTCCGGCCATAAAAGCGTTGCCAGAGCTAACATTGTGCTCGTTCATCATGTTTTTTATTTGCATAATTTAGAAGGGTTCTCTGGTCTGGATTTATCCCAAGAGAATTTTTATGCCGAGAGGCATTCTACAATCACAGCAGGGGTGGAGTTGAAGAGCTAAAAAATTCTAAGATTCCCTATAATTTTATAAGATTCCAATCTAAACAATAAAAAAAATTATATGCATGAGATTATTAAGATAGAGGATCATAATGAAACGCCATAATAAATACACCACTACACCACTCTCAAAGATGTTTTTGCTATTTTAAAGCAAAATGCAAATATTCTACCTGCGAGTAATTTATAAATGCCAAGAATATGAAATTAAGAAATATATTTAATGGGAAATGAAATGTACCTGAGTAATTTATAAAAAATAAAAAAATAAAAACCAAAAACCATAAAAGAAATTGGAAGACATATACACTAATATAATTTTTCGTGTGCAAACTCCTCATAGGTCAATGTTTGATTTATTTGCCACTTTTCCCAAATATATAGTTTTTGCTCACTTTACATCCACCTCTTTTATTTAACATGTTTCAAATCTTTAAAATTTTATTGATTTTAATTTTGTTCTTTTATTTAACCTACCGATGGCCCTGTAAGTTACCATTTTAAAGGGGTGTAAATATAACTTTTACACATATAATATATCTATTATTAAATAATTAGCCATAAAAAAAGACAATAATTATATATAAGTATGTATTATACATTATAATTCCTAGACATATTTTAAATCTCATTACAAATAAAATTAACTAAAAATTATAGTAATACAATATATATATATATATATATATATATATATATATATATATATATATATATATATATATATATATATATATATAGTACAGATTGTAATTCTTATATATAATTATTAATAATGTATACTTTGTAAAATACAATATATAATAATAGGAATAATTACAATATAGATTTAATACTTAAAATAAATATATAAATCCATATTGAAATTACACCTATTATTTTTTTGGATTGAGAATCTAGCACTAATATTATATTCAAAATAAATAGGGAGTTACATAAAAGTGGTTAAGAAGACCACTTCAAAATACAACTAGCTGGCTCTTCAATCCAAAAAATAAGTATTAATCTTAACTGGTTCGGATTTAGCCTTCAAAGACTCAACTAATACTAGTATTCTGAAAATACATGGAGCATATAATGTTACCATTCGATTACATTTTATGTATTTCTATGAAACCTCTTTATGAAATCCTGGATCCTTGCCCATCGCTATTAGAATCCTCCATTTCAAATGGATCTTGGTATTCATCAGCCCATAGGTCCTCATTAACAATAGGTTCTTGTACCATTGGAACTTCTTCTAGATTCTGCTCTGCCTCCATATCACCATCTTTTAGTCCTGCATCATGTTTTGCTTCCCAGTATTGATAAAAATATCCTTGACTATCATCCAGCTCGGTTCCACATTTGGAAACCTCGGTACTAACCTTCCTCGGCTTTACACCTGAGTCAATATGCCAAGGGGTCTCTATCCCAGATATGGCACCAATTATCACTGCCTTCATATTCATCCATGCTTGGAATAGCACCTAGTTTCGGAGAAGCCCTTAGGTGATCGACTGGCACATTGAAGTTATGACTGGAAATTTTCCAAATCTTACCTAATTCATTTTCCTTTATCTCCTTTTTCTTCAACTTGTTGTATACATCTTGAAAATCTGTATATGAATTATAGAACCTGTGGTCAAGTTTTCTTGAGTTGAACACACAAAAATCAGTTTCCTTTATATCTTCTTTGTAGAACATAGTTCCTATCTCCATCAACTGTTTGAACTTGTCCAAGGAAATTTCCATAGTATCTGTTACCTATTCAAAAAAATATGATGAAATGAGATTCACAAGAATCTCAGTGGGATCCCTCTTCTTGCCTAGAAATCTTTCTTCATTCCTTCTTTTCCATAAAAACCAAAGAATTTCAATTGACAAAATTAGCCAAAAGGAGTTAGCTTTAACATTCAGACCATTAATGAAACCACAAACAATTTCTAATCTAATTTCAGGGACAGATGTAGACCAATGACTAATATTTCCCGTGAAAAAGGCCCAAAGTATTTTTTCATATTGACAGTCCAAAAAAATATGGGACACTGACTCAGGTTTATTACAAACTGAACAGATTATAGATTCAAGACCAAGGTTCATTTTATTTAAAAACAGTAGCCATCTATAGCAAGATTTTTTAGGTTCTAGATTTTTGGACCAAATGCATTTAAAGGTTCTATTTAAGAGTTTACTATCCAGAGTGCTTCCCCATGTGGAGCTAATATGTAGAGAGATGTCAGTATTTTTTGTAAGCATTTTATACATCAACTGCAGTTTCATATTGCACAATAAAGTTCCATCCTCCCACATCAAATTATCAATATTTTGTTTATCAATTATGGAAACTTTCGAGCTGAGTCTATTGAACAAGTCTTTGTTGAGGATTGAGAAAATTCTGGAGTGGATTCCATCCAATAAAAATTGATGTTTTATTGTTTCCCAACTTTTAGGCACCCCCTCATCAAATAGGTCACCTAGATTATTCAGACCTTTCTCACTACACTTTTTGGTTGGACACCCTTGTGTTAAGGCAAGAAATTTGCTATTATGTTTAACATTCCACCAGATTGATCTTTGATCCCAAATAGAACACTTTTCCCAATTAATAGCCTCTTTCCCTTGTATGAAGGGCTTAGTATGTTCCCATGCTTGCCAAATGCTATGAAAGACAACAGATCCCTTCGGTTTAGACTTGAAGTCTCCAAACAGAGCATCATAGAAAAAGATCTTATCCCAACATTTTTTATTTATTGGTACAGCATTTTCAATATTATTTCTAACCAAGATTTTCCATGGTTCATTTCCATATAGAGAGTTGAAAATCCATTTTGCAGCTAGAGCTATACCTTGGAGTCTCAAGTCTTTGAGTCCCAATCCTCCCGTATCCTTACTCACACAGCACTACTCCCATTTAACCAGGTGTTTTTTAGCCTTTCCTTTCCCATTGACCACAAAAAATCCCTGATTAATTTATGAATAACATTAAATTGATATTTTGCAAAAAGCCACATGGATGAATAGAAGATAGAGTATGCAGAAAGAATTTTTTGGCAAACTTGGGTCCTACCTGCAAGGGAGAGGTGCATTCTACTCCAATTCCTCAATTTCTTTTCTATTTTAGCAAAGAGCCAATCCCACATTTGCTTAAGAGAAGGGAAAATGGCAAAGGGGATACTCAAAAAATGAACTTGTTTCATGGCCCCCCCACTGCCATTTTCCATCATCCAACCAATCTGGTTTTGTGTTAAGCCAAGTTAGAAGTATTTATTTGGAGCAATAAATCTTTAAGCCTGATGCTAAACAGAAAGTATCCAGTCTTCTCTCTAAGTTATCAAATTCAGTTTTGGATATTTTGGGGAAGAGTGCAGTGTCATCTGCAAATTGGACATTCAACACTCTATCTCCATCTTAATATATATTAAATTACCTCAGATGCAATAATGAACAATGCCGAGGCCAGAGGACATCCTTTCCTGATGGACCTACCCATCAAAAATGGGGCTGACAGAACACCATTGACTTCCACTTGTGCCAAAGCATCCACAAACAACATCTCCACCATTTTACAGAAGAAAAAATTACACCTATTATTTTATATGATATGTATGATATATATTGTATAACAAATATTGTATAGTAAATATTCAATATACATTATTTATAATTTCATATTTATATATAGTTAAACTTAACTAATCATAGATATTTATATTAAATATTAATATGTGCTTAATATAATATTTTTTTATCTAACATACTAATAATATATTCTAATAATATATTTACTCTATATATAAATTCATAATATAATATGGTATTATATTATATTATATTATTATTTTATAATTATTATATTGTAGTATATTATAATATAATTATATTATATTTATGTATATAAAATATTTTATAGTAAATATTCAATATATAAATGGTGTTTATATATATTAAATATTAAGATATTCAATAGAATATTTCCCTCTATTAGTATAAATATAAATTCAATATAAAGAGATGAATTTACATTATATTTTTAATATAACTAGTTGTGCAATGAATGATTGTGGAAAGAAGCAATCAATATTTTTCATATGGAAAATTTTAAAGTATAATTTTTTTTATATTCCATTGGTAAGTGCAATAAATAGGGGGTGTATTTGTAAGAGTAGTAAAGTGGTTTCCTTTTTTTTGTTTTTTGTTTTCGGTCCATTTTGATTTATTGATTCTCACTCATAATTTGAACATTGAAAGCATGTAATGATGTGTGTTGTTTTGCATTAGAAATGAAATGTAGTAAAATAAACATGTATGTACATGGTTGTAAGTAATTTTGGTTGTGAATAAAAGGAGAGAGCTTCGTAGCTCAATTAACAAATAGGTGTATAAATGATAGACCATTTTTTATCTTTATTTTTGTCTGTCAACCGTTTGCACTTAAATTATTTTTAATCGCTCTTCTTGCTTTCTTAGTGCAACAAATGGACTATGCTACATGCGTGCATATCTTTGGAATGTGAAGCTCAGGAATATTCAAAGGCTTTCAAGGTTGCGCACTCTTGATATTGTTGTGAATGTTAGCCTTTGGCGATCAATGTTGTCGATGTCAATTGTTGCCCTTTGAAGTGTTAGACCCTATGATTTATGTATTGTTAAGGCCCAAGCCATTTTTAGAGGAATTTGACAGTGACCTCCATGATTTATTGGGACAATTGGCATTTTTTTTATTGTTGTGATCCCAAGGTGGGCCTATGTAATGCTTGAATTATACCACAACAAATAATGGAAGGTCTAGGGTTTATGTCCATCTCGATATTCAATTCTTTGAACCTGACACAATGCACCATTTACGAGGCCTACTTCCACCCACAAATTAGAACATAGCATAACTTGTTGGCCAATGCACAAGAGAATGTTTGCTTCGAGTTGTTCATCATCTAGATTTTGGCATGATGTCCCGTTAAGTTGCTTTGCAGTGGATCTTGTAATGGGCATTGACAAATTTTGGAGCATACGTTTATTATGCAGTGAAACTAAATCATTTGTTGCAAATAAATGTAGGGTTGATTTGTGTGGCAAATAAGATAAGTTAAATATTACAAAATGCATTTATGTTAGTACCAAAAGTAGGTATAAAACAAAGGACTAAAAGTGTAGGTTATGCACATTTATCCATTATATTTTCCCCTGCTAAAACATTCAAATCATGCATGTCAAATTAAGATATGCACTTGTAGAGCAACATACTATATGCATGCACGCATAGGTCATTGTGCTTGCAAAACAAATTAATGGCACAAAAATATATGATCATAAACATTGCATGTTTACTTCAAGTGTGAAATATAGTCTTTAAGAAAACTATTTTGGAAGCTCAAATATATCATTGCAAGCAAACCTAGACAATATCAAATAAGGCAATCAAAAGGTAAAGTTTGTAAATGCTACTTTCTATTACACTATTTTTTTCCTCAAAAAAGTAAATAGAAACCAAATTGTAGGATATAACATTCACATACAAATTTAACAAATAATGTGTTTAACTTCCACATGATAATTTTTTTAAGCCATTTATAATGCTCGTAATATCAAATAAAATGGAATGCAAATAATATGCTTAACTTCCACATGATAAAAAAGAGAAAGGTAAAAAGCACACACATGCCCTAGTTAAGCAAAGCCAAGAGTCTAACTGTCTTTAGGACCATCTTCTGCCCTGGAGCCTTTCCTTTACCCCAGATCTATCTTGTTGGCCATCTTTGATCTAAGTCTAGAAGGTACTAATAAAATTTGTTACTTGTCTGAGTTGAAAGTTTGTCAAAGTGTTTTGTCTAGATAAGGATCAGTGTCTAACCTTTTGCAAAGCCCAAAATCAAGAACATTCTATCTCCTCCCCGCTCCCACTTGAGTCCTTAATCCTCCCTATACCAAGTGAACTCGCAATCCCCTGAGTCAAAAATCTTGTTTAAGAGCATTCACATTGTTTATTCCATTTGCATACATCATGTTACAAAGAGAAAATTGAAAGCAATAATGCATGTCAGAACATCATGGCATTCATAAAACTTAGAACATAGTACTTTGCATTTCATATTTCTGAATCACATCCAAACACATTGCATCTCATTCATATCATTAAAAGACAAAAACAAATTACATCATCCATGTGTGATCATCATAGGTATGCATTCTCATAAGAAAAATAAAAGCTCTAACCAACCATATGCATAAGAGAGAAAGTGAAGTACAATATGTTGACTGAAGCTACATATAAATCTCAACCAATTAGGTCTCATAATAATAAGTGTAAAATAATGTCTAAGCATAAGTCACTCCTCCAACAAGTCAAAGCGAAAAATTGTGCACTCAAGCATACAAGTCTCCCATGCAAGGGAGCAAGGGTATAAATCTCTTCAATAAACATAGGTCTTTCAAAATCCTCAAGGTGTCAAGTCAAACCTTCACAAAATCTTTAGAAAAACCGTAAAAATTAGAAATTTGAAAAAACCTAAAAATTTGTAAAAGCCTCAATAATTCCCTAAAAATTGAATATGTTCTTCAAAATCTATAATAAAAGGAGAATTCGTTCTTCTCTCTAGCTTAGCATATGTTTTATTTCCATAGTGCTCTTGTACCGTCATTTTGTATGCTTTCATTCTTGTAGGTCCCCTCAGTGAAGTAGGGTGACTTAGGTACACATATGACTCACAAATCAACGGTATGTTTCCTCATTTCAATTACAATATTTAATATCATTAATGTCAAACTAATAATTGTTATTTTAGGTATGTAATTGTGGGATAACGATAATAGGTAAGGCCTAGTTCAAGAACAGTACCTACCTTTCATGTAGACTACCATTCATGAGGGGGCATTTATATGTAAGCACAAAAAAAGCACATGAGCCTACATGGTAATCCGATGATGAGTTGTAGTCCCAGTCACGTACATGTAAGCATGAATATATACATACCTCTTAGTAGCATTCTTCTTGGCGACACGTGGATTGAATTTCTTCACCTTGTTTGTGTCTCCCTAGTCCCCTAGCTAACCTCCTAAGGTCTTGTGTCTTCACCATTCACCCTTTGTTGACAAGGCATTTTGTCAATTTCTAACCTTGTCGATTTAACCTACTGACATTGCAAGATGGGAAATACACTTCCCCTAAGCCCCTTTCATCCATTTCAACCTGTTAGAGGCCTCTAATTGACCTCCCAAATCATTCCCCATCATCAATTTTGTCTTCCTATTCTTCTTTTCTGGGTCACCCCCTATTATTTCTAGATCTCCCCCGAGAGGCCCTGGATCTCTCTTGGGTGACCTGCCTTGTCACAAAGGGTGACCCACTTTCCACATGATTTCAATAAAAAACTAATAGAACCATCGAGTAGCACTCAAAAAATTATGTGATTTAAGAAAATGACACCCAAAAAGGAGTTCATAAGTGCTCGAACAAGCTCTCAAAAGTTCCATATAACCTATTCAAAACATTATTTTTGGGTCACCCCTTGTCACCTCTGGATCTCCTCTAGGTGACTCTGGATCTCCCCTAAGTGACTTCCCCTATCACAAGTGGTGATCCAGTCATGTTTAAGCACACGAGTTTCTCTTTAGTTTAGGGCGAAATTTGCTCCAAATTGAGCCCTGATTGCATGAGTCACCTTCCCGAACTGATCATCAACTTATTTTGACTAATTCAAGACTCCCAATCACTCTATTTTAAGTCACAAATCAATTCTTCTTATCTCCCCATCAATCTCATGCTAACTCCATTTTCTCTTCTATGAAAGGCTATCAAAGTCTGTTCACTCCCAATCAAACCCAATTCACTGTCTAATCAAGCTTGTTGACTCTTCAATCAAATCAGTTAACTCTCCAATCACTTCCACCCCTTTATGAGCCTCTCCAACCTATAAATACCCCTCACCTGTTCATTATTTCTCAGGTTGGAGAATGCTCTTGTAACAAACCAACTGGTCCACTAAATAATTCCCTTATCTAAATTCATCTAGCACTTATGCATAATTTTTTTTAAAATTTAATATTGATATTAAAAAAACATAGTCATACATTATAATGCATCCATGTAATATATTTAATATCATTGACCAAAACTTTTTCCATAAAATATACATCACATTTAATTTCATGAATTATACATTTCCTTAATGAATAAAAGATCCTATCTTTCAGATAGCATATCATAGTATTTCAAATTTACAAATGAATATCATCATTATTTCTATTAGACAACCATCTGATTACAATAGAATATCAATCAATCATGTCTAACTCTATCAACTCAAGACTTCAGCAATTGATCTGCTGTGAGGGAGAGCATCACCCAAGTGATTTTCCACTCAACCACGAAGCTTTCGCTTCCCCAGTATTCTTCAAACTAGATGAACCTGACTTGTCACGAGAAAAGCATATAACAATGTTCCTTCTAGAACCACACCATCTAAGAACTAGTGATGTGCTTTTACATGCAATCAATTATACAACTAAAGAATACTTCAAACTGAGTATAATATTTTGATTGAAATGTAATCCAAGACATAGTGATTCGATAATGCATGTAGTCAATGAATTAATTTGGCCAAAGATTCATATATAAAACATAATCCATATTAGATATATGTGTCGATCTATCACAAACACCTCTTTCTCAATCTTGTCAATAGAGTTTTCATATGTTTTCTATTCTGACTTTCTACGTCTTCTTTCACTCAAGTGATGACTTCACTATAAGCAAACAAAAGTACATATAAATGTGTATTGTAGAAAAATAGATGATCATAAATCTGAAACTCTTCGAATACAGTTCTTTTCAACATACTTTTAAACACAAAGAACACATTTCTACATTATGTTATCTCCACATAGCCTATATAGTTTTAATTTTGTTATACCAACTAAGACATAAAGGAGTCATACATAACTATATTTCCCAAGAGATATACTTATTCACTTTTTAAACAAATCAAAGACCTCAATCATATTATTACAACTTATACATCTAACAATAAATGTATAACTATCTTTTCTACATTTGCAGTTCTATGTATAGTTGTATAATATTTAACTTCATGCTCTAATACAGTAAGTGATACAGAGATTTTACTCATAATTTAAAACTACATAAACAACCATTTAATAAATTGTTACCTCATAGAAACAAAGATTCCTCACAACATTAAACTATTCTTTTGTAAATATATTTAGTATTTTAACTATGTTTACTAGTGTTTTGTCAAAGTCTATGTCACGTCGTTGTAGTCATTGATAGAGTTTTCTTTGGTTGACTATTGTTTTTCACATCTGATTTGATACTGTGGTCTTCAATGAAACAAAGATTTCTAAATTGTATGACAGTCGTGCAAAGACAAGACATCATGATACTTTAAGAGGCACCAAAACATGTTATTCGATCCCTTTGGAATCGACCAAGCATGCTGACTTGTCCCTTATTGGTTTGACCCAATATGTTGGGCCGATTCCCTCTATGGGAATCGTCATTCCTACAGACCCTATGCGGTCTTAAAACAACAACAATTCATCTTTTCAATAAGGAAGATTTTCCAAATAGACTTTAATCCTTGTCGGTTATTTTTTTCAATGGTGAAAACAAAGTACAAATAGTTTTCAATGGCATTCAAAGCCATACTAACCCTATAGTTTCATACTACTATTTTTCAAATGAAGAAATCATAATACAAACAATTTTCAATGGCATTCAAAGCCATATGAACCCTATGGTTTCTTACTGTTGTTTTTCAAATGAAGAAATCATAATACAAACAGTTTTCAATGACATTCACACTATGTTTAACCATGGCAAGTGGTTTATACTAGAATTTAGAAAACTTAAAACAAAACCCTACCACTGTTTAAAACAATGCATCATTTAAAAACTAATTCAATTCATATAGAGCAAGAAATCCTTCATATACAACAATCTTTCACAATCAATAATATTTCATATTCTATGCCCAATAAATCACTAAGACATACCAATTTTTGTCAACACAAATATTGCAGATGCGGAGATTGAAATTCTTCCCAGTTGAGTCGCTTCTATTCCACTTCTTTTTGCTCTTCAAAGTTCCTTTTTCCCTATTCTTTGTCACCCTTTTTTTCTCTCCCAGACTCAATACATTTTACTCCCTTTAACTCTTACCAATTTTCCCCCAATTTCTGGCGTACCAAACTAAGTTTGCATGTCCTTGAAAACTGCATTCAAGAGTCCTCTGCCCTTAATCTAGTTGGAGTTGAAGTTTTAATTAATTCACTTCACTTTGAGTGGCAGTTTGGAGCCGCCACTCCCTTGTTCTATTAATGCAGTCCACTACATGGGCTTGATCTTCTCTTTATTACCATGCAACTAGTGATTCAAAAATGAATCGGCATGATATTCACAAGAATTAAAATTACAATATTATTTATCATAAGAACTGAAATAATAATATTATCATTAATATTAATAGTGATAATATTAAATAACTTAACTTATGTTATTTAATATTATCGTTATTAATATTATTAATAATCATTCTCATAAAAAGATAATCAAATAGATTTATCATTTGATATTATCGACTATTATTATTATTTAATAATAATAATATTTGTTAATATCGACTATTAATGATATCATCCCTATTAACATCTCTTGTGTTAATAGTGATGGTATTATTAACATCGATAGTCAAGGTAATCATCATACATCAAGGAAAGCACAAATCAACATATAGATCCTTAAGAAGACAAATATGACTATTTAAAACACTTATAAATTGTATACTACATGAGTGTGTGTAGTTCTCATATATCATGGTTCCACTATAATCCTATCCCGATCTGCAATTCTCTTTCTGGTGATACTCTCCCTCAACTTCAGGAGGGCACCTTGTACTCCTGCATACACCTCACATCAGATAAAGGTAGTTAGTCTAAATCTTGTTAATCCAAACGAGATTAAAACGTCAAATTTAAACATAATTTTTCATGGACAAATTAATATTCAAATACCTCTATGACATTTATCATACACATTCATTCTCATGTGAACAAAACATGGCATCATAAAGTTTAGTCAAATTCTAATCATGAAAACATAATTAATCTATTTCCTTTGCAGTCTTGCATCATTAAACATGAAAAATAATTTAAACAATAACATGTTTTAATTGTCCACAAAAATGGGGTGTGAAAGCTCTTCTCATCTTTGCAAGCTTTTTCACAGGCCTTTGAGCCTCTTAGTTCATTTTTTTAGTTTTCATTTTAGCAAAGTTTCAAACCTTTCCCTTGGGAGGCAAATTCATTGTTGCATCGATTTGAAAAGCTTTGCTTTTGCTTTCCATTAGCATCTTGATGCTCATTGCAGGACTCATGTGCCATTTGTTTTATGTTTAGGATAGTTTGCCAAGCTTTCAAAAGCTTCATATAGCATTGTTATTCTCTCAATTTACTCTCAAGCCATAGCCATTGTGCTCACATAGTGCTTTCATGGCATTCATAGCTCTCCAAGCTCTCTCAATTTCAATTTTAGTTTTCAAAGCTCAAGCCATTTCAAATCAGTTGCTCTCTTTGTCCCTGTCGCCAAGAGGAGTTCCCCGTTGCTGCATAGGAGAAAGAGGTTGCCACACAAGGACTTCTGAGGATACACCAGGCTCATGCACTGGATTCATGATAGGTTCTTTAAAGCTTTCATAGTAATTAGATAATCAAATTGCTCTTGAGGAAAGTGATACTTTGTTGCTTTACTCTTGATGGATTATGCATTATTAGTATAGTTTCCTTTCATAGCATTATATTAGTTCGTATTTGCTTTAATAGATTAAATTCCCTTATTGCACTAGATTAATTGTTATTTGCTTTTGTTAGAATAGGATTCCAAAATTGATTTCAAAAACAACAAAAACATAGTTAGGTTTGCATTAGAAAAATCATTTTATGTTTGCATTCATATTTTAATTCTTAGTAATTAAGTCATCTTATCATATCAAAAAAGAACAAAAACATTTCTTTGCATACATAAAAAACCCAAAACATTAGAAAAGAGAATTTATCAAAACAAAGTGAGTACACAAATCCCTCGATTTCATCATGAGGTCAACTTGAAAATACAATTGAAAACTTCTTGATACCATCACAAGATCAACAATCAAGTGAAGCCATAGAAAACTTTTGATCATGCCACAAAGTCAAGGTTAAGCAAAAAGTCAACTCTTGGTCAACTCTAGTCAACTCTCTCTCATCTAAGCATACAAATGTGCCCATAAGTTAGAGGTGAGTGGGTTAGGGCAATCCTTTGAGGAAATAGATTTGATACATCCTAGACAACAAACACCTCAAATGGTAGAAGAGCACGAACATGCTCTTAGGATCATCCAAAATGCAAAAATCATACGCCAAGTCATACTAGAATGCGACAACTACATAGAATGCCTAAGAGTCATCAACGAACAAAACTGACACCCATCTAGGCATTGGAACTTAAGGAATCCAAACAAGAGATCGACAACTAGTGACCCTTTGGGTCATAGGGTTATCTCCACCATCATAGTCCTAGAAGAACAAACATCAACACATATTAGGCCCCAAGACTGGCCAATTGCTCTCTGCAACCTTTTGCTTCCACAAGAATAGAACCACCCCCGGGTTACGCCTCCATTCGATTGACTTTGGCCATGAGAGAAAGAGTGACTTGGGGGTTGCCTATAGCAAGGAGAGGGTTCATTTGTTGTATCGAGGCTGACTCATTCGTGTTTGTGCTTGAGTCACATTTCAAGGTGGACAAGAATTGCACATATTGAGAAATCACACTTGATTACAAACATCAAAGATGCCCCGATGGAAACATCACCACCTGACCAATCACCACTGTTATTACTAACACCAACTGGTGTCGCAACTTTCAACATCCATGCTTCCACTATACATTCTTCCCTCTGAATTCCAATCAAAGAAATTAACCCTTTACAAGGACACACACTAGCAACTTCCCAAGAGAGCATGCAATTCATTCACTACATCCTAATTGATGAAATGAGCTTCATTGGTCCAAGATTGCTAGAATGCATTGACATCAGATTGGATGAAGCATTTCCCAATAATAAATTCAAATTCCATTTAGTCCCTGTTCAATCATCCTCTTCGATGATTTAGGACAACTACCTCTAGTCAAGGATTTTCCAATGTATGTTGGATCATCATATGGATTGACACTCCGATGAAGCTTCAACACAGTTATTACATTAAACAAGATTTTCTGCCAAATCGAAGAAAGCTCAATGGAGATTGCTTTCCATGCACTTCTTTCAAATATAAGAAATGCAAAGCCAACACTTGAAGATTGGAACTACTAATGTCACATTCTAATTCTTCCCTCAGCTCTACTCGACAAGCATCTTTCCTTTCCTCGATACATTTATTTGCAACAAATGATTTGGTCTCAATACATAATAAGTCCATGCTACAATCATTAACAATGCCCATTGCAAGATCTAATCTAGAAAAACTTACAGAGACATCATGCCCAAATCTAGAGAATGAGCAACTTGATGCAAAGATCCTCTTATGCATTAGTCAACAAGTCATACTAAGTTCTAATTTGTGGGTGGAAGCAACCCTTGTAAATGGTGTACTAGGACAAGTCAAAGCAATTGTATAAAAAAATGACTGGAAACCCCCGACCTTCCCTTATTTGTTGTAGTGCAATTCAATAAATATATAAGCCCACCTTGGGATCACACCAACCCCAAAAATGTCCCCATCACCCCCCTTAATCGTGGTGGCTGTTGACAAATTCCTTTAAAGATGGCATGGGCTTTAACAATCCACAAATCACAGGGTCTAACACTAGACAAGGCAACAATAGATATCGGCAACATCAATTGCCAAGGACTCACATTCACAACTATATTAAGAGTCTGTAGCCTTGCAAATCTTCAAATCTATCCACGCTTCACATTCCAAAGACATGCATGCATGCAACATAGTCCACACGTTGCATTGAGAAAGAAAGAAGAGAACCACTTAACAACACCACGACCATAAAAGTTTGCAATTTAAATATGTATTTTACTGTTCACTATGAAACATTACTCTCTTATTTACAAGAATGTAATTTCCCATATATCTATTCCTCTTTATTTCACTCCATTTCTATATTAATGCAAGACAACTATATCAAGTTGCAAGTTTCTTTTTTATGCTCCATTGTTCTACAAATTTAACTTCCATAACTTTCTTTATACAAACATGTAACAAATGTAATTGCTATCAATATGACTCTAACAATTAGTGTAAATACAATTACTATTATCATTTATGGTGTACCCATTGCACGCTAATGTGCGATTGCTAGTAATAGAAATATTTACATATTATAATGATATAGATGATATGACGAAGGCTACAAGCTAATCATCTTTATGAGTAAGGATGTTAGAAATATTTACATATTTTAATGATAAAGATGATATGACAAAGGCCACAAGCTAATCATCTTTATGAGTAAGGATGTTGGAAATTATTGTGAGTTAATGGTAAATCTTGATGTATATTGTTCCTCTAGAAGAAAATAATTTGCTTGGGTGATATCTTTTTGCCAAGTATATGATAAATACATAAATTAAAGCTATACAAATAATTGTAGAAATTAATTTGATTGGTTGATATCTTTTAACCAAGTATATAATAAAAACACAAACTAAAGATGTACAAATAATCCACTTCTTTCAAAATCACCAAGGCACACATCTTCTTAATGTGTTAATTCACCTTACAATAAGCAAGATTCGGTTCTCTTGGTAATCTCTTTTTATGAGTCATTCAACTTCACTAGGAGATCAAAGAAGATCAAAGTAGAAAACATTTTGGTTATCTTTTCATGAGTCATTCAACTTCACTAGGAGATCAAAGAAGATCAAAGTAGAAAACATTTTGGTTATCTTTTCATGAGTCATTCAACTTCACTAGGAGACCAAAGTAGACCAACATTTTAGAATTATTAAAAAAAAAGTGATTGGACAGGAAAGGATGAAGAAATGAAATTTGCCAAAAAAAAATAAGTGATTGGACAGGAAGATGAAGAAAAATGGAAATCGACTTCTGGCTGAGGACTCCAAAGAGAATCGCACTGGCGGCTTTTCTGTTGAGTGCAGGATTTGGCTGTACTGCAGTGGGCATTCATCTGTCGTACAAACACATCGCCCCCCAGCAGGAACGTATTAAGAAGAGCAGCGACTTCGTCAGGGAGCGCCTCAAGGCACGCCGCTCTGGCTACTAAGAAGCCCACCACGCTTCAATTCCTTCCATACCATTATTATCTGGGAAATGTCCATCATACAAGCCATGTCTGGGAACGAAATCGAAATGGCAGCGGAGTCTCCTACATCCAGGACTATCAGAGCCACTGTCGTTCAAGCTTCTACTGTTTTCTACGACACTCCTGCCACTCTTGGTATGTTAGATTGCTTGCTTTGCCCCTCAATTTGTTTTTTTTCCCTAAATAAGGTAGTTGCTCGTTTCACAGCCTATGCAGAGGGCAAGAGAAGTGAAATATTCAAATTTGTACCTCTTTGGGTTTGATCCTTTCAGACAGCTTGTGCTATCAAGCTTTCGCAATTCCCTCTAAGCCTGCAGTATTTAGTTAATTTGCCTTGACCTAATGGGAAAGGCTTTTGTACTGCAAAATGGAAGTATCAGGTTCAAATCTGTAGAGGGTAAGGTTGAATGCCACTTTTGAATGATTAGGGTAAATGGAAAACAACTTTTTTGAGGGCAGGTCTGAACATTTATAGTGGATGAACAATCCTTTTGTAGAATATTTGCCCAATAAAGTACCAAATATTAAATTGGTGTCTTGCTTAAGCCTAACACAAAAAACAACTGCTTTTTATCTTTTCGCTTTTTATTATGTTAAGTTTTAACATTGCAATGACCTCGGATTTAAAAAATAAAGTTATTCTGAGAACACCGTACGATACCTTTCTGTGTTTTTTAATTTTTATTTAATAGGTGTACTTGTCCATTTGCCTTGCTGAAGCACTGGAGACTGAAACTCACCAGGTCCTATTTATTGGATGTACCAAGCCGCTAGGTTGGATTTGATATTTTACTTTACTTTAATACTATATTTTTGTCTTTGGAAACTAAACATGGGGTTTGATTAGGGAAGCCTCAATGCTTTGCCAATTTGAGCTCATTCTATTTGACAAACTCTGTCAATTTAATCTATTTTGTATGGATGTTATTTGCTAAGTTATATGGCTAAAATGGGTCTCTATTCTGGAAGTTTTTGTTTGGGTTTTTAGTTTTTCAAATTCATTTGCCCAAACGCTAGTTTATAATGCACAGAGCTGTGAAAGATAACAAGCTATTCTGTTTGACTCTGTGATAATAAACTACACGCTATAGAACACGTTGTTAGTAAGTGGCACTGTGCATAATTTTTTTTTCCTGGGTAAATTGGTTACATCCATCCCACCTATTATTTTCTAGTGCAGGCAATGTGTTGTTAAGCTTAGATCAGCATGCAACTTAGGAGCCATGGAATTAAGCTAGACCACCATTCACTTAAAAAGATAGAATGAGAAGTTTCTATTTTGGAGAAAATTGCTTGGAGCTAGCACCCAAGTCTCGTCTAATGCAGAAGCCATGTCCAATGGGTTTCTATACTGCCAAGATGTATCAGGAAATTGAACCTAGCTTTATCCAGCTATGGTGTGCATCATGGCGGCTGTTTTTACACAGAAAGCATGTCCAGTGGAGTTTGGACCTGGCTTATCTTCATGGCAACTATCTCTCAAACATGGCCTGCTGGATGCCATATTGCATACTTAATTAAGAGTATTCATGAGAAATTGAAACGTCAAATAAACGTGTTTATACTGGTGGTAACTTAGTTTTCTCTGTTAAGATTCTCAACCTCGCAGCTGTTAAATGAAACCGAGCAAACAGAAACGATCCTTATTAGGAATCAAAACCAGCAGCAAGTACCAACAAACAACTCATGAAATGAACAATGAATGAGAAGAAGAGGGTTGGGAAAAAATACATAAGAATTGCTTATTTTAATCTGTTTATAAATATTGGTGCATATTATACCCTGCCTGCATCTCTGTTTACATAAGGTGGGTTTATTTATTTCATCACTTACCTCTTTTCCTGTAACAGAGTTCTGTGCTAAACTTCTAAAATATTTCAAGGCTGCTCGGGTCTCATAGTTAGCTAACTACTTAACAGTTGCCAGTGTCAACACCTTCATATCTTCACAAGTACAACAACTGGAGTTGTGACAGTTAGGTTGTCACATGGATTGCTACGTGGTTCTAAAATATTTGAAGGCTGTTGGGATCTCATATCAAGCTAACTTCTTGACAGTTGCAGTCATCGATATTTGCATTTGTTTACAACTACAACTACTGTAGTTGTGACCATAGTTACAAGACTTGGACTTGCCTCGGACTAGGCACGCTGATTTTTGACCCAGACTCGGACTCCGCACCTAGACTCGGCGCAGACTCAACAAATTGAAAAACACATGAAGTACAAAGATTTTTAAGGATTTAAAACTTGTTTCATGCACCCTTTAATAAATAAACCTTAATGACACAATAAACTAATCAAATAGAAGCAACTTTTATCACATACACAAGTATACATCGATCACATAAGTATAAACACAAATTTTAGTTGAAGGAAATAACACATTTAGATATATAAATATTGTCAAATGTATACAAAACTCATGGAATATGAAATCCACGGCATCAAAAGTTCAAAACAAATATCAAAACAAAAACTTTAAGTCTATGGCTTAGAGGAGCCTGCATCACTTAGCCCAACATCACGGCAAGTCCTGCGTGGGTGTCTAAGATAGGTCTTGGATGATGATGCAGCCATGATATCTGTCTGTGTCTCAGTAACACTCACACCAACAGCCAAGGTGTCTACTCGTTCTCTATCCTCCTCCTCTACCATGGCTACTTCCTGCAATGTCCCCATTTTTTGGGGTTCCCTTTAGTGTAGTTGGCACTAACCTTGTGGATGTGTGTCAACATTATCAGAGGAGTTACTTGATGATTCCAATGAGCTCAGGTGGTTTGGAGGACTCATGTGCCACTTTTCGGGGTGATTTTTGGCGTTTGGTGTGCTCTCCAAGAATCTTGAAGAGGGTGTCTATTTATAGTAAGTCGCCCGATTGGCTCCGCCTATCATTATCCTTCATCGGGATCACTCTAGTGCAATCCGTTTTTTATTCCAATGCATTTCGTCAGTTTCCGCAAAAATGGGTGTATTAATGGCTTTATTTTAATTATTTTACTAAGGTCGCTAAATATTATTTAAAATATTTTAAAAGCACCATAGTGTTATAGCTCATCGGAATCGGGATGAAATGTTTTAAATCGTGGATGCATAAAACAAGGACCTTGCATGTCAAATTATCATTATTTTAATTAACAGGTCGTTTTTGAAGCTAAAATGGAGTTCTAATTAAAAAGTGAATTTTAAAATATAAGCTTTTGGAGAGTTATGCGGAAAAAGTATATAAAGGCATTTGAGGGGCTCATTTGGATTATGAAGTTTATTCTATTTCTCTGATTGAAAACCTTGTAGTTCTGGAGATCAAACTTGGTTCATCTCAGCCTTCTTGAGGATGAAAACCCTCTTGGAGATGATCAACCCCGGTGGTGAGAGACTCTCCCAGGTTGATTGTTGGTAGTTTCACATAGAGGCTACACATTGTTCTTCATTGCATATCGGAGGTTTAGTGCTGGAGCTGTGAGAGATATTCTACAGGTTTTGGTATTTGTTTGCAGGGCATCGATTTTATATTCTATGAGATTTGTTAAAGCAAATACAAAATATTGTGGAGTTTTTGATAGGGTTCCAAACCCCATTATTAGCATTGGTTTTCTGCTAGGGTTTATACCCTAAGTGTTGATTAATATCATTGCTGGGTGCTCACAAAACATTCTTTGATAGCTATTAAAGCAATCGTGAGTCTGGTATGAGATAATCGCCTCCCTCTAAGGCATGCGATCCATCAAAAGTAGTAAATAAAGCTCTTCAAAGAGTGACGTGGAGCCACTAAACATGGTAGTGCTGCCCTTTGAGGAAATATGAAATGATTTGAAAGGTTGCGTGAGACCAAAAGGGGTTGATTGATATTATGGGAGTTTATTGCTGTTTAGAAGGGTGACATGGAGCAAATTTTAGGAGCTGCAACATTTATGGAGAGTTCATTGCAGGTGTGAAACTCAGCTACAACAGCAAGCTCTTTATGACAACATTCTGATAAAGTTACAGCAGTATGTATGTTTGTTGACAACAAAATATCATTGTGGGTTTTGATCTTTGGCCTTGCAACTCTGTTGTTGAAGACTGATTTGTATAGGAGCAAGCTAACTCATTGAAAATCAATACAATCCGTTGGAGTTAAGGTCAGATTGAGTTTTCATTGTTATTTCAATTTCATGCAAAGTGTTTGCTGTATTGTCTATTAAATTTATTATGCATTGTTGAGTTGTTCCTTGAGCAATATTTCTTTCAATCTGCATATTGAATGATTCCAAACAAAAAACACATTGAAACTGTAATGAAATAAAATAGAATGATATATTATTTACAAAAGAGCAACACTCTTAAATAGAGTTACAGAGGATGTTTCTAAATATACAAATTATAGATGTTTCTAAAATAGATTAAAGATAATTTAAACATCAGAATAGAAACAATCTATTATTTAGATGACCATTAATATAAACTATCTAGTTTTATTTTAATACCCCCCTTAATGGTCAATCTATCAACTACACCAAGATGCCCCCTAAATGTGACAAGATCTACAGGTCGCTTGACCATAAATACAAACGCAGATTGAGGGCACAGAACTCGAGATAGAGTCAAGAACCCTGGCACAATTCCTGAGATAGAAAAACCCGAGCACGGATTTTAAGGCACAAATCCCGAGGAATCCGAAAAATCAAAATGGCCGCTTGCCGAAAACAAATGTTGAGCATTGATCCTTGGTCTTCATGTGACCGAACGCTAAAACTTTGAGCGCTAGGTATGGGTGCTTCTAACAAAGCCGCAGAAGACACACAGCAAGCTAGAAATTGCGACCATAGAAGCGGTTGAAACGAACGCCGAATTTAGACATCCACCGAAAATGCAAACGCTGCTGATAATAGAGATTCAAATGGCAACCACGCCAAATCAAATCGCTTCCAAAGTTGTTGAGAAAACGCCAAAGTTGATCTTTGCTTGATCTGAACAGAAAGCCGAAACTAACTCTGCAAAGACCGCTGAAGAATCAAGAACCGCTGGCCATTGAACTTCTGATTGCCTTCCAACACGATGTTGGACCAGGACGCCATCTTTCACGTTTTTTGAGGCACGAAAAAATGGATTACAAACCGAGATTGAAAAAACAAGCTTGAAACCCTATCATGGATTTCGAGGCACAAATCCCAAGAGTACGGAAAACACAACAAAAAACCCGAACACGGATTTCAAGGCACAAGTCCTGAAATTACGGGAAACATGGGCTCAAAAAACCCGAACACAGATTTCGAGGCACAAATCCCGAGATTGAAACCTTGCAAACAATGAACCCTAAACTGCCAAACGGAAAACTTGCCAAAAGACGCCTTCAACCGCGATCAAAAGACAAAGACGTTTGCACAAGTCATGGACAGAGGCCGGGTTCTGTTCCAAGACAGAGGGCGATCATTGGAAGGCGAAAAAAAACAAAGAGCCAGATCACATAGAAGGTATGCCGTCTGTACGATGTACGGAAAAAACAGAAGGTGCCAAAAAAATTTCAAAAAGAAACTTTTCCCGCTCGCCTTGGGCTCTGATGTCATGTCCCGATATTAAGGCATTGTTTAAATTAAAGATTTAAACATCATGATATATGATTGCTTTCTTGAAATTTGGTCAATTCAAATGATAAATACGTAGATATAAAATAAATAATATTGTTCTACAAATATTTTGTATTTATAAATAATAAACATAAATATAAATATTATTAATTTAGATATTATTATAATTATAATAATAATATAATATAATATTATTAAATATAATATATATTATATAATATAAATATAAACATAAGTATTAATATTATTATAATCATCATTATATAATAATACCATAAATATATAAGATTTAATTAATAATATTAAATAGTTAAATATAAATAAAGTTAAACCTCTAAATATTAGATAAGGCAGCCCGTATCATATTTTCAAAGAATCCTATATGGCATGCAAGAAGCATATGATCACTAAGGATATTAAGAAAATGGACATTAAAGACAACGAATCTGCCTTATACAACAAGTAGTATTAAAATAGCAAACAGCGATTATTATATGAACAGCGATGAGTATATTATATGCAGCGATGAGGCATAGAAAGGCTGCAATTATCACCATTACAAGTATAATATGATCTGTTTATTAAAGAGGCAACTAAATATCTGGGGAATGCAGCGATCCATAGATAAAGACAGACAATTGTTAAGTTTAAGATGTATGATTAATAGGAGTTATGTCTTTTCCAAACAGCCACACACTTTTGGAAAGGCATCTCTTTGAAAGATATAAAGAGAGACTGAAAAACACATTACAAGGAGAGGACAAACACATCAATCAAGGAAAAGGAACAGATATATATTTATGATTAGAAGAAGAAGGAATAGGGAATATATATCAACAGATGTACAGAGATGAATATGCAGATTGGAAAGGAGGAAGATATAGGAGAGTCTAATATATATATTACTGTCATACGGAGATAGGAAAATAAGATGCATTAAGAAGGCTTTCAAGCGGATTTAAAAACAAGAATTAATATCGGGTTTGGATATAAATGTAGTAAATAATGACAATTGTATATAATGGAAAGATTATCATTAGACATGTATATATATATATATATATATATATATATATATATATATATATATATATCATTATGAAACTTGCTATATATATATATTAAGTAATGGTATGTTCATCTCATTGCCTATTTACTTCTATTGCTTGCAACTCTAGGGTAGGTTGGTTTTGTTAGGGAAAGGCGGAGTAATTCCATCCCGATGGGATTGGAGATGGTTTAGCGCGCCCTAGACAAGGTTTGTTAGGGAGAGGTGGAGTAATCCCATCCCAATTACATTGGAGAAGGTTTAGCGCGCCCTAGACAAGTAATTCCCCATCCATGGTTGAGGATTAGAAGGGAAATAAGATTGAGATGTGAACATAGTTAAGTTAATACTTAGTTACTTCTATTTCTTCTAACTTCAGGGTAGGTTGGTTTTGTTAGGGAGAGGCGAAGTAATTCCATCCTGATGGGATTCGAGATGGTTTAGTGCGCCCTAGACAAGTAATTCTCTATCCAAGGTTGAGGATTAGAAGAGAAATGAGATTGAGATGTGAACATAGTGATTATTTGGTATGTTGAAATATATTTCTATTGCTTGCAACCCTAGGGTAGGTGGTTTGTTAGGGAGAGGCGGAGTAATTCCATCCTGATGGGATTGGAGATGGTTTAGGGCGCCCTAAACAAGGTTTGTTAGGAAGAGGCGGAGTAATCCCATCCCAATTACATTGGAGAAGGTTTAGCGCACCCTAGACAAGTAATTCCCCATCCAAGGTTGACGATTAGAAATGAAGTAAGGATTAAGATTTGAACATAGTCGAGACTGAATTGTGTTATGAATTGAACAGAATATTATCTTAATTTATTGATCTTTAATATCTCTAATGTCCCTTTCTAGTGATATGATTGTATGCAAGTAAAGAAATCAAGATAATATCTTGAGAGAGAGTCTCTATATGCCAAGGAGTTGAAGTGTGAATTTGGCATGACCAAGCTCCTCTACTTGGGTCACATCATCAGTGCCGACGGTGTTAGAGTAGACCCTGAGAAGATCAGGGCAATCATTGATTGGCCACCACCCACGAATCTCTCACAACTCAAGGGATTCTTCGGGTTATGTGGGTTCTACTACAGGTTCGTCAAGGGGTTTTCATAGAGTGCGGCACCTCTGACAAACTTGACGAAGAAGGGGGCATTTGCTTGGTTAGATGAGGCACAACAGTGTTTTGACAGGTTTAAGCAAATCATGAGTTCTTGCCCTGTTTTGGCCATTCCAGATTTCACCAAGCCGTTCGAGCTTGAGTGTGATGCCTCAGGAGAAGGCATAGGAGCTGTTTTGATGGAGGACAAGCACTCGATTGCTTTTGAGAGCAGGAAACTCCAGGGCGCTGAGCAAGGTTACAACATATATGATAAGGAAATGTTAGCCATAATGCATGCCTTGGCTAAATTCAGGCAGTATCTAGTGGGCAGTAAATTCGTGGTTAAGACAGATCACAACAACCTTAAACATTTCCTGAATCAACATGGCCTCAACGACAAACATCAAAAGTGGGTGAGCAAATTGCAAGCCTACGACTTTGACATAGTTTATGTCAAAGGGAAGAAGAATGTGGTAGCTGATGCACTCTCTCGGAGACCTCACTTGTGTTCCTTAGGTGAGATTATAGCTGATTGGCGAGAGTGGATATTAGCGAAATATGCTAAGGACAAGTGGGCCACAGGGATCATTGATGGTACCACTCAGGATGACAGATACACAGTTGTGAATGACTTGATCATTTATAAGCTGTGTTCCACGAGGATGCGTCCCCTGCCCTAAGACCGCCGTCCCCGTCCCCTTGTCCCCGTTGCCGTCCCCAAAATCAAACATACATTTTATAATGTTTAGAGAAAAAACTCACAACTGGCAATGAAATATTGTCATTATTTTGCTGTCATGATTAAATTGTTGTTATACTGCTGTCATGATTAAATTGCTGTTACATTGCTGTCATGATTAAATTTTATTGCTGTTATACTACTGTCATGATTAAAGTTACTACCATTATATTGCTATCATGACTAATTTTATTGCTGTTATGCTATTGTTAATATTTATTGTTGTTATTCAGCTTATAGTCTTATACTGTTGTCCATTAACTTGTAGAAATTTGAGTCTCTCTCTCTCTCTCTCTCTCTCTCTCTCTCTCTCTCTATATATATATATATATATATATATATATAGAAAATTTTGTATATATTGCCCCCCCCCCCGTCGTCCCTAGAAAATGGTCCTTGGACTGTCGTCCCCGAAACGCGTCCCCTGCCGTCCCCCCGTCCCTGTCCCTGAAACACCGTGGAACATTGTTTATAAGGGAAGAATCTTCTTGGTACTTGGATCAAATATGAAGAAGGTAATGAGAACCTTTCATGATGCACCTACAGTTGGTCCCCTGGGTTATTTCAAGACATACAGGTAGATTCGGGAGAGGTTCACATGGAAAGGGCTCAAATCAGATGTATTGCAGTATGTCCGTGAGTGCCCCACTTGCCAGCAGAACAAATAGGAACATTCCTTTCCAGTTGGTTTATTGCAGCCCCTACCCATTCCTAACCAGAAATGGGAATGCATTTCTATGAATTTTATCATAGGTTTGCCCAAAGCCCAAGGCAGGGACTGTATTTTTGTGGTAGTTGATAAGTTGACGAAATTTGCACATTTCTTTGCAATTTCAGCCACATTCACAGCAGCACAGATTGTAGATTTGTTTTTCATAGAGGTATTCAGATTGCATGGCCTACCCAAGAGTATAGTCAGTGATAGAGATAGTAAGTTCATGAGTCACTTCTGGCAGGAGCTATTCAGGTTGAGTGGACAAAGCTCACTCCCAGCACTAGTTACCATCCACAAACTGATGGGTAGACAGAGATAGTTAACAAGTGGGTGGAAGGATACCTTCGAAACTACATTGCAGGGCAACAAAAGGCATGGGTCAAGTGGCTACATCTGGGAGAGTGTTGCTATAATACCACCTACCACATGTCTATTCAGATGTCACCTTTCATGGCGCTTTACGAATATGAGGCTCCCAATTTCCTGGACTTGCTTTTTGGGGATTGTAGAGTACCAAAGGCCAGGGACCTATTGCAGGAGAGTCAAGACATCATGAGGTCCTTGAAGGAGAATATCCAAAAGGCTCAGAACCAACAGCAGCAATATGCAGATCAGCATAGAGTTCAGAGGTCTTTTGAGGCAAGTGACACAGTTTATTTGATGCTGCAGCTGTATAGACAATTCACTCTCAAGAAGAGGGGCAGAAAAGCTCAAGCCACGATATTATGGGCCTTTCAGGGTATCCAAGAGAATAGGACTAGTGGCTTATGAGTTGGAGTTACTGGCAGGTAGCAAAGTGCATAATGTGTTCCACGTATCTCGCCTCAAAAAGGCATTGGGACACAATGTGATACCTTCCACTGAGTTACCCCCTTTGGATGAGGAGGGTAAGTTGATTCTCATCCTTGAGGCTATCATTGACACCAGAGAGCGCACATTACGGAAGAGGGTTATCAGGGAGTATTTAGTTAAGTGGAAGAATTTGTTGGTGGAGCATGCAACTTGGGAGAATGAGCAGATTCTACAACATCCAGAGTTGAAATTGCTTGTGGGCAAGCAATTTTGGGGAGGGCGGACTATAATGTCCCCTTCCTAAGCCAGTACTTGATCGTCAGGCTAGTCTACTATACGGGTTCTCGTAGACTAGTGAGTGTGGTTAGGGGACCCACGGTGACGTGGCTCAGCCCAACTCAGACAACATTTTGGAGTGTTGAGATGGATTCCTTGTGGCGGGGAGTTGCTAGTTGGCCTTTTCTAGAGTGAGTTTGGGCCATTTGGCCAAACTTACTATTTTTAGCAGGGGCTCTCAGGACACCGAGTGAGTCGGTGCAATGGTCAGGAAACATGTTGACATTTCATTGGCCAGTTCAACGGTACTACGGAGGCCAGATGTGACCGTTTGAATTGATATTTTAATAATCGACATTGTTAAGTTAAATTAAATATATAACTTAACATGTTTATTATTATATAGTGACTTTATAATATAATAGTACTTTATGAAATATTTAAAGTTTATAAAAGTCACTTTGTTTTGGGTGCCCAAGCATGAGGAATAAAAAGAAAAGTTAAAATATTCATATTTCTCAAAGGGAGGCATTGGGGGAAAAGGGAAGAAGCCTAATAGAGAAAAAGGCACTTCATTTTCATTATTCATTTTTGGCAAAAATTCTCTAAGTCTGAGCTTTGCTTTGAGCAAGGGTTTCGAACCAGCTTCATTGGAGACGAAAACCTCCATTGATAAGAGCATCTGTGGGGTTGAAAGACACTCCCAGGGTGTTTATTGGAGTGGCTTCATCCAAGGTTCACCATTTAGGCTTCATTGCAAGTGATAAATTGTCGCGATGGTGTTTTCATTGATATATCTTTCGGGGTTTGACACTATAACTCCAAGGACAGATTGAGGAGCAGATTGCAAGTGTTTGCTGTGGATTTTGAGTGTATTTGTGGGACCATTCTTCTCATAATCTGACCGTACATGTACTTGCTAGGCTGTACAGCATAAAGGAATGAACCATGTATTTGGCATGAATATTGTTATGTCTTTCATCACTGTTTGGGCGTGAGGCATTGGCAGACCTGTCTAAGCATTTCCAGCAAGGTTTTAAGGAGTTTTGGCTTCAACATATTGCTGACCCTGATTGTAGCAGACCGTACCAGCTCCTTTGGGGACGTGGGTTCGTTGTCTTCACGTCAGCTAGATTCTGTATACCTTTGTGGCCATTGTATGGACACCATAACTGTTGTAAACTGCTGTCATGTACACACTGTGACTGTATCAGCCTGTTCCTTGTAAAAATTTGAGGGAGAATCAAGTGTCTAGCTGCTGTTGCAGTGTTATCAGACTTTGCGTCTTTGGACAGCGAATTGGGTATGTGTAATATGCTATGTTTTTGACATTTCTCCACATGGGTATTGCCTATTAATGATATTTAATACATTTTCATCCAATATTATCATTTGGGTATTCCTATTTCTTTGTATTTTCGAAAATATATGTATGCATGTGTGTTATGTCAAATGCAAAAAAACCAAAAACGCACCAGGGGACAACTAAACATCATAAAACACAAAAGGTGTGGGATATTACAACTTTAGGCTACGTGTTCAATTTGGGTTTCAGTTGTGTTACTTGGGTCTTGCAAGAAGCAAAAGGCCATTTCAATATCTACTACTAAGGGTGAGTATCAAGGAGTTATTAATGCAGCACATGAGGTTGTGTATATTTGGCAGTTATTGATGGAGTTGGGTCTTCTACATGGGTTGCCATCTATTCTTTACCATGATACTTGCAGTGCTATTTCTGTTGCTCATAATTGAGTTGAGTGTAAGCAAAATAAGCATTTTGAGGTCCCTAGGTACAATATTTGGCATTGCATTCAGGAGCGGATGTTGAATTTACAATTTGTGTGCACTAGATTAGATTGCAAACATCTTCATAAAGCCACTTGTTGAAGCTAACTTTACTAGATTGAAAGAATTTCTCAAGTTATTGGGAGTTGTCATAGGGGGGATGGCAAGTAAATGCCTTCTACCAGGGGAATCTCAATGAGTTATGCCACCTTCCTCTAGAGCCTCCAAGTAGTGTTTTAAGGGGGGGTGCTAGAGTTGATAAAATAAAAATTCTCTTATCAATCCCATTGTATTTCCTATAATTATGAGGGATATCATTTGGATTAATGTCTGTGTAATAGGCCTTTGGGTAGACAAGTCACTCTAAATGTTATTAAGATTAGGTGTTTAAATGAAGGGCTTTGTCCCACTTATATCCGTCAATTGTATCACATTCACTCTTTTTAAATTTATTGAGTATATTGTGTTCTGGGGTCCCCAAGGGAATCCACCTAATATAGCTAGTGTTCTTTATATGGTCTCTAGAAAGTATGTGCATATTTATTTTTTGTCAATCATGGGATCTTGCACTAATATACATTTTTGAATATAACTTTATTTATTTTTATGATTTACATGACTCAAAAATGTTGTTTTTTGTCTCCCCATTTTATAAAATTCATTCTTTGTTTTGGTTTTTACTGCCTTTCATCCATGGTTGAGGTTTTCTTGTATATGGGAATGGTAGTCAATGACTTACAAATCTTGTGACATTGTTTGTAATGGAAGAAGGAGACTTGTGTCCCCTAACCATGGGTACTCATTTGTGGGAAGGGACATTGTCTTGTGGCTTGCAAATTTCATTGGAACTTTGCCCATGCCCCTTTGAAGTCCCACAAAAAAGGGACTTAAGACAACTTCGTAGTTTTCCAACACATGTCCAATTTAAATGGGATTTCAAGGAAACTTCCAAATATCTTTTAAGGGAAAACTCATGTGATGTTCCTAACTCGAATTTCCACAAGAGACTTCACAAAATATCAATGCACCACAAGATAGAGAATGGATCATGAAATAAAATATGATATTTGTATTGCTTTCAAATGAAGATCAAATACATATAGAGCAAGATATCAGACACAAATCAGAATAATCATGAGATTCAATAGATAATTCAGTGATAGATGTCTCCACAAGGGGTTCGCTGCCCTCAAGAGCGGTTCGCTGCCCTCCTTGACTGGTTCGCTTCCCTAATTGGCAGTCCTTAAACCCTTCGCTGCCCTCAAGAATGCCTCTAGGTGAAGTCGCTGGTCTTTGGGAAGAGTTCGCTGCCCTCTTAGACTGATTCGCTGCCCTCTAGAATACTTCAGAAGTGGTTCGCTGCTCCTCTTGCCCTTATAATTGCTGCTGTAACTCCTAACTCAGGCCTGACTTGCTTCTCCTTAAACAGATCTGCAAGAATTAGCTTGGATCAGTTGAATGGGGTCATCTCCATTCAAGGTTGAGGGGTCATCTCCTCAATGCATGACAAAGAATCGAAATTCTCAGCCAGTGTAGTGGAAAACATACCAAGAACATGTCGATGCTTGATGCAAATGGCAGCTCCAAAACTTGTTTATATAGGGGCATATGTTCTAGATTTATCTTGCTTCTAGAGAAGTCCAAGGGTGGCGCTCAAGTGTCTAGAGAGGGTTGGCCCTCATAACCTCCAATTCATCATTGTTTCGGTGCCAATTTCTTCTTTTTTTGAAATACATCACTACTCCCAAGGAGGTCGGCCCTTAGGCAAGTCGGCCAAGTGTGATATGTCTTCAATACAAAATGCATAGGAATGAGTCCAAGTTGGCCACCATAAAGTAGATGTGTATTTGAGCAAGGAAAAACACATGGAAATGAGCCAGAATCATCATCAAGTCAGCCTCAGAGATGTCCAAAGTGAAATGCAGTGCTTGGCAAACTAGAAAATGGAAAAGAAATGTCAGTATCATTCCCTTAGCACCATGTTAGCCTACCGGAATGGATGATAGGCTAACCCAAAAGTCCCCTGATGGCTTACTCCGGAAATGGGGACATGACAACTCATCCCTATAATCAAGGGGTGCATCTCTCTTGTGAAGGGGCATTTCAAAGAGCCAATTTTTTCAAAACCTAGACATCATTAATATATGTAAACAGTATTCAATTTCTTCCTCTTCTTGAATAGGATGCTTGAGGTGCAGCAACCTTTGAAAAGTATGGTTGTGAGAAATGAGAGTCGAGGTCTGATGAGGAAGATGATGAAGATTCAGTTTATCAATGATGATTGGTGGGCAGATTGTAGATATTTAGTGTCATGTATTGCCTTCTTTGCCAAGGTGATCTATTCTGCAGAAATAGATACTCCTACTCGTAGATAAATATATGACACATTTGATAGCATGTCAGACTAGATGAGGGTTATGATCACAAGAGAGTTCACATAAAAGAGTTATACGACAGGAAGATTAGACCTATCATTCAGCCTAGGTGGAACCATATGTGTGCATCCTTGCATATAAAAAGACTATGCATTGAAACCTAAATGGTATGTGGATGGGCATGAGAGAGTAGCTTCCATTGACGGCGAGAGTTAAAACAAGGTTTCTATGATGCTATTGAAATGTACACTAGAAAGAGGCAATGCAGCTTCCAGAGTAGGTTCTTAAGTTTGCAAGACTTATTTGCTCTATTGACAATCCGAAATTAGCTAAAGATAGAGCGCATTTGACACAAAGGAACCTAATTGGGTGGTAGAAGTTGCTTGGTGAATTTAACCAAGAACTTAGACTGCTTGTTATTTGGTTGCTCTCTTTAACCACTAGTTCCTTCGCAGCTTAGAAGAAAGATGCATGGTGAAAAATTGTAGAACTTAGACAGCTTGTTATTTGGTTGCACTCTCCAACTGCTAGTTCCTTCACAGCTTAGAAGAAAGATCCATAGCAAAAAAAAATGCAGACAACTTGTTATTTTGTTGCCCTCTTAATTTGGTAGTTTCTTTGTAGCTGAGAAAAACTGGTCCACTTAGATTGGTCCATTCTATCAAGGGAATCAAATTATCTCGACCAGAGTGGGAAATCTTGTTGGAGTTCACAATGCCTTGCATTATTTCCACCAACCTTCCACATGTTGAGATATTGATCTTGAGGATGCTAAACGAGTTGATAAAGAGAAGAGCATAGATCTTCAGCAGGGATTAGTTAAGGAAAACCTTTGAACAAGTAGAGCACTACGAGAGTAACGATAATAGTGTCATGTTTGATGTTGAGCCTTGATGGAACTTTGGAGCACATGGAAGTTGAGGCTGACCAATATCAATAGCATAGACAGAAGCCATGAGCCGTGATCCAAACTTGTTCCATACTTTTCTTTTTGTTGTTGGTAGGACTTTTACTTTTCTAGTATTTACTATTTAAATTGTAGAACAACATATAATACATGATATCAGTTTTCAGACTTCACACTTCAGTTTATTGTTTCATGTTTTAATTGATGAGCACACAATGATACTGAGGGGGGGGGGGGGGGTGAATCAGTATCAAACAATCTTTTACTTTTCAATACTTAATCAATCACAATAAATCACACATGTAAGATCTAGCAATTATGAACATAGAGAGAACACACGATTTTACGTGGAAACCTTTGCGAGAGAAAACCACAGCAAAATATTGCTTATATATATTGATTCTTCTTCTGTAGGCACCAACCTCTTACAATTCTTCTTATGTGAGCACCAACCCACTGGAGACAGCAATCCCCGTTTGTAGAGTCTATAGGCACCAACCTTCACAACTGAGCACCAACTCAGTAAGAGACACCAATCTCTAGGCACCAACCTACGAATTCTTCAATGGTTGATATCGTTCTCCTTTACTCACAATCTGATCACTACTTCTGATTCTGTATGATGTAATTCTTTCTTTTTCAAATCAGGTTCACACAAATATACTTTCTTCCCTCACAAATCTGATGACACACTTTCTTCCCTCACAAATTTGATCCAAATCATGCACAACTTCCTTAGACAGAACTGATCATAATCATGGTAACATCTTCATATGCATTTCTGCTCATATCATCATACTCTAATCTCTTAGCAATCTGCTCTTAGTCTTCTCATATATTCTTCACATATATTTTCATTTATCCTTCATACATGGGCTGCATATCCTCTTAAAATAAATCTGAATTACTCTTCATTTTCTGCCCCTTTATCTCTTCTAGATCTGCTCTTAAACTTAGAAATAATTCATTGATTGCTTTCCTTCTAAGCACTCCTTCTTCCCTTCTTTATAACCTCTCAAGAGAGGCGTCCTTAATGAATAGCTATGTCTTTTTCTAAAGAAGACAACCTTTAATTAAATGCCACCTCTTCACCACTTAATAACATCTCTTCATGGTGATCGCTGCCCTTTACTAATTCTTATTTCCTTAAAACAAATCACTGCCCTTTAAATTCCAATCGCTCCTCTCTAAAAGAAATCACATCCCTTTGTTATTGATCACTGCCCTTTCAAAATCGTATCTTCTTTTAATCGCACCACTTGTGTTTGAAATCGCACATCTTCATATTTAATCGCTCCATTTATTTATTACACATTACTAAGTCTTTGTCTTTAAATATGGGGTGCTTCATGTAAAGGGAGGTCGGCTATTATTGTTATTTATCTAAACTTTTATCTGATATAAACTTGGTTGGCCACTTCTAAATCATATTCGTTGCTTATTCTTTTTCCTTTAATCGCACGTCTTCTAAATAATTTTGTCTTATATCTATAAGTGCTGCCTTATGGAGGGAGTTGGCCACCTTAGACACTTAATCGACCATTCTAAGGAAGTCTCTTAACATTTAATACATATGCATTTTGATCATTGATTGTCTTATATGGAGCACTTCTTGATTTGTCTTATTCCCTTTCTTATTTTGTTTAAATCTTTAATTTAAACAAATACATATCTCTAAGCCGGCCTTCCAATTTCACAATCTCTCCAACGGGAATGTCCAAATATCTCTAAGTCGGCTTTTCACTTTCACAATCTCTCCAACAAGAATGTATAACGGGCAATTCTTAACATCAATTACTCCTTGCATACAATGATGTTAATGACAACATGTGTATGTACCTTTGACATCAATGACAACATTTGCAACAATCTCCACAACAGCCTCTTTGACATCAATGACGACCTTGGGCACCTTTGACATCAATGATTTCCAACATTAATTTTATTTTTTTAGTGTCAGAAATGTCTAATTTCAATATTATATGACGGTTAACTGTATTTTAGTTTTTATTTAATTTTGAACCAACAAATGATGTTCTAAGAAGCTGGGCTCGGCCCCTACACCTACTTACTCAGACCAGGTTTGCACCAGGCCCGATCCTGGGCTGGTAGGTGAATTCGAATGGCTCAGATACACCCCGCTGATGGTGCCCTTCCTGTATACATTTAGGGTTTGTCTGAGGCCCAACTAATGATGAGATTAAGAAGCTAGAAGAGCGTTTAAGGCATTTACTATTTTTAATCTTATGATAACATATGGTGAGTTTTCTTTCTATGTTGGACTGATTGTTTATTTATCAATGGTGAATGTAAAATTCTTATATTTTCTATGGCTTCCTTCCTCTCTTCCATCTCTCTCTTCTCTGAAGTCCCCTCTAGGTTTTCCAGAAATCTGTTGGTCAGGTCCCCATGTTCTGGAAACTTCATTTATTGTTGATTAGTTGCTTTGTTGTGTGCTGCAATCCTCTGCACAATTTCCATAAGAAAAATTTCATTTGATTTTCAATTTTGTTCTGTACTTCTAGAACAATATCTTCATGGCATCATATTATAAATTGAATAGTTTATTTGAATATGTGCCTTTAGATGCGACTATTGCTAGGAATGGGTTTGGATGGTTGCAATGATTTTTTTAATTGCTTCAAGTGGCATTGCTATTTTACAAAGTGAACAGAATAATTTCAATAGTTGGCAATTATGGTTTAGTTTCTTGAGTTTTTATCAGATGAAATAAAACAATAAAACTGTAAACATTTATATTGTTTAGATAGTTATGTATATATTATAAAGTTTGTCTGCAAATGTGGGATTTGGAAATCTCACATGTTCCATATATTTTCTCCAAACTGTCTCCTACATTCGGTTTATATTTATTGACTCCTTTTATTATTGTTAATCTTGAGGGCAGATAAAGCAGAAAGATTGATAGCAGAAGGAGCTGCTTATGGGTCTCAATTGCTTGTGTTTCCCGAAGCCTTTATTGGAGGCTATCCTAGAGGTTCAAGTTTTGGAGTTATAATTGGCAATCGCTCTTCGAAGGGCCGGGAGGAGTTTCGGAAATATCATGCTTCTGCTATTGATGTACCAGGTACATATTTTGTATCCTACTTTTGCTTAATGAGGAAATATTTTGGCTAATGCATGCATCACCTCTGTGGTTAAGTGTTCCATATGTTGTGCAAAGTGAACTTTCAATTGCGTAAATAGTTACATTTCATATACTTCGTATTGTCTTTTTAAAATGTAGATGCTATAAATCTGGGGAAGTCATGGACTGCCTGTAATCAATTTGAGGAGAGATAGTATTCAACTGCTGTCTGTCCACCCACCACTTGAATGTGTAACTGAGTGCAAAACCTGTAATTTCCTGCTTGATAGTCAGGACTCAAGACTGAATCATCAAAATTCTTCATCTTCTTACACTGCCTTATCAAGACTGTGATGAACTGTGCTCAGCAATGGTGTATCTCTTATTCAATTTAATGGTTTTGCAGATTTACATGTTAAAGTTTCCCTTTCCAGAACTGGTTATATTCAGTGTAAAAATATTAGTTTTGTTGACTCAATTGCTATCACAAGTGTTCGATACAATTTGGGTGGGCCTGATGGTGAAGGTGCACTCCATACTGGAGGTCACATGTTAAAGTCTGGAGGGGGATAGGGTTGTACACCTTAATGAACAATATATAAGGTAAATGGAAAAAACAATCCCCTTGGGGAATGCTTGCATAAGGGGGTCTTATACACCAATTTGGTGTCTCACTTGGCGGTGACCTAAAAAGGTACCTTTACATTTACCTCTTACAATTGCTCTCTCATCATCCCTACTGTAATTTTTCTACTTACTCAGAACTGCTTGACCATTCATCTGCAGTGGACTTTGTCATCCGGGAGTTGTTTGTCACAGAATATACCATTTGTAGTCTTCCCATTAAAAGAACAAAACTTGGATAATTCAAGTTTACTTCAGATGCACTAATTTATGGTTCAAAATATTTATAATTTTTCCAATCAAGTTTGGTGATTTAAGGTTCAAGTCCCATCTACGTACCCTAATTTTATAGGTAACCAGCTTCTTGTATCTTGATAATAGAATCGGGCTAACAGAAACTATTTGTGCTTGTATATCATTACCGAGGATGTATGGCACTCTAGGATTAGTTCTGAATGACAGATAGCTTATCAAAATGCATGATATTGTAGCATTACCTTTTAAAACTCTGCCCAGGAAAAGTGTTTATACTTTATGGTTTAACTTTATCTATGTGTTCCAAATGAAGAGTTTTAGCTGCATTGACATTTAAATTTTACTTTGAGGTTGTCTTTTAAGATAAATATCATTGAAAAATGCATAGCTGGCCACTCGACATCTCTTTCATACACTTGTACTTTATTATGCACCTCTTGGTATTTCATTGTGTGAACTTGTAATTGGAAACTGTTTCGTGTAGAATCCATATTTCATAATGCCTTCATTATGAACACCCTGGTAATATCAAATGATTTCATATTTGTTCTTTTGTGTACTGCCCAATCATAACATGAAATTTTATGGAATTGAAATTAAAACTTTGTGGCATTATACATAATGAAGAGAAATATAGCTTCTGCTTAGAAAGCTTTCATACTTTTGTTGTATTACCATGTTTTCCTATAATCCTTTAACTCCATGTTCAACAATGCTTGAACTTTTCCCACGCTGTTTCCCGCCAACTTTAGCAACGGAGTGTTGACTGATCCACAGACAGAGATTTATCTATGGCATGAGATGCAATTGCACAAGGAACAATCGTGGATACATCATACAACATCCATTCATTATACAGGTTTATAATACTCTACACAGTGAATCCATCACAAGTACCCATCTTTCATTCTTGGCGATTCACAAAAACCCATAGTTTTTGAGTAGTGATTCACAAGAGCCCATCTCTCATGAGCTTCAATAATTCTTGACAGTCATTGCATCAGGGATATTCATAGGAGTGGAGGTGGGATTGTAACTTGTGAAAGGAAGATTCAATCACCACTCCTAAGACTTCCACCTAGTAATCATGACTTCTTGGGAGGTCATCCATCCCAATATATTCCCATTCAAGCATGTTTAACCATGGAGTTTTACCCAAATCAACCCTGTTTGGTTTGCTACCCAATTTGCAAAATCATTAGCAAGTAAAGTGCTTTATGACCCATTCATTTTGAAACTACATAGCTCTTACATATTATTCATATGAGAATTTTACACAGTTCAACTGAAGAATTGTTCTATTCTCTGCATGTTTGTGTGAAATAAAACAAGAAAATGGAAGTAAGCTGTCTTTTTCAGTTCTTTGTAGTTGGAGAAACATAATAATTATTCTAACAGTAATATAATTATTATAGGGTTTTAATACAATTTGAGCTTCAATAGAGAAACATAGCAAAATATTATTGAATAGTCATTATCTGCTAGCTCTGTCACCGGGTTTTGCAAAATTCCCCCCTGGTACCCGTTTGGTCTGGTTTTGGTCCCGGTTCGAGGCTGGGACAGCTTGGGGTTCACGCAAGGTTTGCCTGGGGCACCCATGGGTCCCACACAGGCCGCACCCAAGAGGACCCACACAAAACAATAAAACACATCAAAACTTAAATTTTTTTAAAACAAAAAAGCATTTGACAACCCTAATTTTTCCATAAAATGATTTTTATTGCCGTAAAAACAAGGAAAATTTTAGTATATCAGAGGGGATTTGCTAGTGTTAATGAGTTTTAAAGATAATAAAGTACATCTAAAATTTAAAAGAAATGCATGAAAATACTTGTTTAAGACTTTAGCACATTAAACTCAACATCGTTAATATATATTTACATCCAAAATTATGAATATTAACATAATGGAACAAATAACATCTTTTAGAGAATTTAATCAGATTAACTCCAACTCACATATATATATATATAATTCCGAATATCTTTTAATATCAATAAGTTCAATGCTTATTTGAATCAAATATCTTGGAATGGCCACTCTCACCCCAAGAGGATTTCAGTGGTCTTGTCCCTCATAGCTATGACACACTCCTGGAGGAACCTGTGTAAGAACATAGCATGTGCTTATGCACTGTGCCTACACACCACAAACCCTAGCTAGAACAGTCTCAAGTGTACTCTATACCTTGAGTTGGACACACTCTGTACGTCCCACTCCTATGCCCATAGCCCGCCAAACCACTTTCTTCCTTGAGTGAATTCCATAAACACACACATATGCTTTGACATTCATTCCATAGGTTTATATATCAATTCAAAGGGTAGCAATCAACCATAACACCCTTTAATAAATATTTAATTACATTCATGCACACCCTTTACAAAGGGTTTTACATGTTTTCCCAAATGATAAAGGAAATTATAATGTTTAAAGGCTTATTTCACGTTTTTACCCCTTTTAACTTAAAGTTTATCTTCTTTTTCATCTCCTTTCTATACATTTAATTCATTTTTCTTTTTTCTTTTTAATTATTTACAAAGAGACTTCTTATGAATAATCATATTAATGGGGAAAAAGTTCCATAACATTTACTATATGTTTCTTATTCAAGAAATGTTGTAGAAGTATTTTTAAAAGTTTTTGAGGTGTGTCAACATCTAAATTCTATAGAACATTTCCAGTCCTGGTAACAGTTTTCAGAAGTTCTATAGAATCTAGATCTTGACTGTGTTGTAGGATTCATGCTGAAAGATGGTCTGATGTAAGGAACACCAAGGTAGTTGTATATATATATAGAACAGTGAAGAACTATTGTAGGCGAGCCTGATTGCTTGGGTTTCTTTCTGAACATACATGTTTAGATTATTTTAGTATTTACACATGAATATCACAGGACATGTTCAAAGTATGAAGCTATCACTGAAGACTTCTTATAGACCAAGTCAGTGTTATGCTATTGTCCAAAAATAACAGTGGTAGTAACAATGCAAAGAGTAACAATTGCTATTTAAGCCTCTAGGCTTGGTGAGGAGCTTGTCAAGCTCATTAATATATATTCCAAGCAATATGGCAGATGGTGGAGATTCTCACTCGATGTCAACAATCCTGTGAATGTGGCCTATGTGCCTTAAGATATATCCACCAAACAACTCTCTCATAAATTATCATCACCAAAGTGAAAATCTCCTTGGTTGAGAGATATTTTTCACAATCTAATAAAGATATTATGGATTGACTACTTCACTTCCTCCACTCTCTTCTGAAATTGATTAGATAAATCCCCTTATTGAAGGTTGATGTTCCAAATGTAAAAGCCTTGACAACTATTTATAGCTTTTAAATGCTTCTATTTCGAGATAGCTTGCCTATTTGTAGTTTATTTTTGTCGTTCTTAAATGAATTCTTGGCCAATGAATGTTTAGTCTATCTTTGATAAAGATGCCGATTCCAAGTCTATTATAGCTTACGTAGCTCGAGTCTTGATAACACTTGAAGCCTGCTTGTGCTTTTGCATAAAAATTCTTTAGGTTGAACCATCCTGTAGATTAATGCATCAGTTATGTAGCAAATAATGCTTGCTAAAGTATGACAAACTGGTGGTTTTGTAGTTATTTTGTATTTGTTAATATCTAGACATGGAAGGGATTGATAATTTGGAATGACCATGCTAGGGTAAAGCCATGTGAATCAGGTAGGTTGAAAATGTCAATGTGAGTTTCAAGCGTGTAAGGGCTATGTTTGAGGAATTCATCTCTCGAGTTCATGACATTTCTTCTTTACCAGATTTGAGTTCAGAAATTGAGAAATGTATTGACAAACCATTGGACATATAACAATTGTTATCTGCATTTTGCCATGGTTGGAGCTTGGTTGAGAATGTTGTCTAGGAAGCATTGCAAGTGAACTAGGCATGGAAGAGAAATGGAATATGCCCTTCTTGGAAGGTGGTTGTGCTAAAAGATTTTTTCTTGAAATCTAAGCGTCTTAATAATGGCTTTAACCTTTATGACTTTTCCAGGGTTTCCCTATTTTAGTTACTTTTTACCTAAGTTACCAAATCGCTAAAAAATTGGGCCGATACTAGGTATGAAACAACCCAAAATCGGAATTTGCACCAAATCATTGCGGAATTAGGCAAAGTTTAGAACTTTTGTGCCTGAATTGTTAAGAGTTGATGCTAATCAAACTTGGGCAATTTTGAGGCTTACGTGGCATTTCCAAGTAGATTCCAATGTAATTCCAAAGTTGGGCGGCTTTTCCCAAGAATTTTGTTGAATTCTTGATCTTGGAAAACCTTAAACATCGTTCTTTATTCTCGAAATAACCCTAAATGTTATTCTTATTCAAACAAAAAAGCTCGAATGTCTTTGACTACACTCAATTTGAATCATAGTTCCATGGAGTTTCCTGATGGGGGGACCAAGGGCCTAAGTTTGGGGACGATGAGGGGACAACTTGGGGACAACAATGGGGGGTTGGTGCAAATACATATAGTACTTGAAAAATTAGTTATAAAAAGATGTATAAGGAATAAGTATAAGAATTACAAATGAAACTTTAGCACACTAAGTAAGCTACTAAGTAACTAAAGAGTAAACACATTGCAATGATTGCTATGAACATTAATAATGAAAAAACCAAATTTATATTATAATTATATTCAAAATTTCATAATGACAATTCATGATTACAATGTTCAAAACAAAATACAAATGAGTCAATGACTAATGGCTTGATGCCTCTAATCATCCCCAAAGTTCTTACCAAACTCCTCATCACCGGAATTGCTGGACTCCACAAGCTCAAGCTCCTCCAAACCAATACCAACCAGCCCTGTTTGTTTAGCAATTGGGTTGCTGGACTCTCCTTTTTCATAAGTGTGTTGTGGTCAATGAGATGCAAGGCACTATGTACAACCACAAGCTCCTTTGCCATCCTAGAGGTAAGCTTGTTCCTCTTAATGGAGTGCATGAAGCTACAAGTAGACCAATTCCTCTCAGTAGTAGAACTAGAATCTTGGGACAACAAACGAATGGCTAGAGTGGTAGTCAAAGAAGTAGACCCATGCATAGTCCACCACAAAATTGGGTCCTCTTGTGCCATAATTTCCCTATCTATCTTGGCCTCCTCTGAATATACCCTAAGAGGCAAATTTTGTCCACTCAATATGAATGATGATGGCATCTGTAGAATCATACATTTTATCAATAGCCTTCATGAACCTTGCCTTCACCTCAGCATCTTGTATAGGTGTAACTTTGTCAGGCCTTTACACATACCACTTTGGGTTCAGTGCATAGGCAACCATGTGCAAGGGAGTGTTGAGCTTCTCCCATCTGTGATGAATGATTGGGTGAATATGTTTGGTGTAGAATTGCAATGTGGGGTCTTTCTGTTGTACATTAGCCATTATTTGGTCAAGCATAGTATCAATGCACTCATACACCTCTCCAAAAGTAGGTGCATTAGCATCCCCATATCTAATCACTCTAAAGACTGGAGTAATGATGGAAACAATATATTTTGCATCAACCCAAAAAACATCACTCTTCACTACCTCCTTCACCCTCTTCCCCTGCTCTGTCTTAAACTTAGGCCACCAATTCCATTCTGATGTCATAACCATTAGTTGCAATGCCTCTTGCAACTCAAGCATCCTCTCCAAGAGAATGGAGTATGATGCATATCTAGTCTCTACAAGTTTCAAGAATTCCTTGGAGAAGGTCCCGAAGAGTGCATGTGAAGTGTGGTGGTTGTAGATAAACATCTGCACATCTCTAGCATCACTAACGATCGTTTTGATCCAACTGATTTTTTCTATGCCTTTAAGTGCATTATTCATGGCATGCACACAACAAGGAGTCAACCAAATATGTCGTTAGGCTGCCTCAATTAACTTTCCTGAAGCTTTGCACACATGGGCTGCATCTATCACTACTTGCACCACATTCTATGGCCCAACCTCCTCTATAGCATCTTTAAGGATCTGGAACTAAAAATCAGCATCCTTGCAATGCCTTGAACAATCAACAGTCCTAAGGAAATAAGGGCCCTTTGTACTTGTAACCATGATATTGATGAGTGGATGATGCCTAATGTTCGTCCACCCATCCATGACTATGATGCATCTGCTTGTGACTCCGGTATCCGTCATTTTCTCCATTAAAATGTTAATATTGGAATAGTTCTTATCCAAGATTGTTGTCCTCAATTTAGTCTCCCCTTGGAGCACTTATGATAGTCCCACCCTTATTATCTTTATCATAGCCTCCTTATAATAAGGAGAGTGAGCCACATGGAATGGAATGCCATTGGCAAAGATTCATCTGCTTCATTCTTCACTTTGTAATGTCCTTTTTTTGGTCCATTCCAAGATTCTTGGAGAATTTCATCATTCATGGAGAATGCCAATTTTCTATGGACGGAAGTTATATACTGCAGTACATACCATAAGTTAGGCGAACTTATATACTGCAATACATACCATAAGTTGGGCAAACTCATATTTCAATACAAACCATAAGTTGGGCGAAGTTATATACTGCAGTACATACCGTAAGTTAATAATTTAACTTAAGTTGCCAAAAGTAATTTTATTTTATTTAGGCAATTTAAGTTTTATTATTTAAAGGTTTTTAACAGAAGACAAAAAGTGACTTTATAAAGTGTCGCTAGGCATGGAGGTGCAAAAAACAAGTTAAAAGGACACTTTGTTATTATTAACTTTGAGGTGATAAATAATTTTATATTCCCTTGAAAAGTTATAAAAGAGGTTTTGTCTCTAGAAAATGGTTACCTACTCATTTTATCAATTTTATTTCCCAAGGATTAACGTGAGCTCCTTCTTCTTTCCCGAGGACAGAAACCCTCTGGATTGGTAAAGCTTCGAGGACGAAAACCCTCTTGTTCTACTTGGTGATTTCATATAGAAATCACAGTTGTGATGAATTAATGAAGGCATTTTCAATTGTAGTTGATTTTGCAGATTTTTGGGTTTTAGTTGTGGTTTGTGGTTTTCAGTATTTTGGGTTTGTGTAATTTTGGGGTTTTGGTGCGGTTTTTAGTTTGTTGGTTTGGAGTGAGATTTCTAGATTACAAAATATTACTGTGTTCCAGATTTCTGTATTGTGAGTTTATGTAGTGTGGTGTGAGTTTCCAGATTTTTGGTGTGAGATGTTATCAACATCCAATTAATTGATTTGAGTGTGTGTGTGTGTTATAAAAAGGTTGAGGTGAAATCCTCAAATATAATTTATTGTGGCCATTCCTAAGCTAGCTGTACCACATAAGTGGAAGAGCATACATTTGAAAGTTGCTAATGTTTGCCTTAAAATAAAAGCTGCCACAAACTTTTTGGGAGCTTGATTTATTAATTACAACTGCCGTACAACCTTTTTTAAGGATTTTGGTGTAATGTCCCTTATAGGAACAATACTAATTTTAACCTAAAAATTCAAATATTGTAATGTCCCTTATCTGTGGATGCCTTGAATCTGTCTTAGTTCTCAATTTCCAAACAAACAAGTGGGTTAGAAGATGTCCTGCGAAACAAATTAGAAAATACTTACAATAATATTTCTCACAATCAAGTTAACATGATTAACAAACTCATAATGACATTATTAATCCAACTAAACCTAACCATCTAGGAGACTCAACCATAAGAGAGTGGAGTGTGACTTCGATGGGGGGTCCCAGATCCTCTACCCTAGGCCCAAGAGCGGATATACCATCCCCCTTGGCCTCATGTGGCCCATGCCATCCATATGAGGTGGTCTACCTAGTGAGGTATTCATTAACCCGTTCCCCCTCGTCTTGTCATTTCCTTTCTCTTTCTCTATGATTGGTTCCTTTGAATTTGCATGTCTATGATAGGAGAATGAGATCACAAAAGGGTGCCCCGGAAGCCATCTCTTCTAAGCCCAAGGGCAGTACCCTTTGTACCCCCTTGGCACCTTTGGGATTATCCAATCCCCCCTTGGGTGGCGTACCTAGAAGAGTGCCCCATCGCCGTACCCCTCTTGCCACACACTCTTCTATCATAGTAACCATAACACTCATACAAAATTCCATATTAACACATTAGTTCCAAACATATATACAAAATTATGAAAGATCTTATATCAGTTTACATGCACATTGAATAATTAAAACAATAATAAATAAGTCGCATTGTTATACATGTATTACTAAAAGACTCCTATCAAGATTGCTGCTATTTACTAAAGTATACCCTTAACTGATCGCTGTCTTTTATGTTTGACTGCTGCAGATTGGAAGACTCAGAACTGATGTATATATTCTTTCTCATCTGCATATTAAAAAGCACATATTATTCCTTGCTTAAGGTCTGCTTCACAAACCAGAAATATAAGTCATTCTTATACTCAGAAATATATTCTTATGTGCAGATCTGTAATGTGTTTTTCATCTTTTTAATCTCCTCTATATTCAAGTAATATTTATAGCTTGCCCTCCATCTCATATCACAAATGATATTATATACCTCTATATCTCTATGAAGAGATGTATCCTTTTCTAAAGGTGACGTCCTTTTAAAAAGACATGACTATTCTTAGATCTTAATCGTTGCCCTTTTAGAACTGATCGCTCCTTTTGAAAACTAATTTATAATCCCTTTAGTCTTTTACTTAAACACTGCCTTCTCATAATTGTTTCCTTCTCACTAATATAATGTGATCGCTGCCTTGTTTTTTATTTAAACGTTGCCCTTGCAAATACTGATCGTGGATTGTTTATTATAAAGAGCACTTACCATTTAATACACACATGAAATTAACTTCAATAAGGTGGCGCCAGTGATAGAGGGAGTCGGCTCTTATAAATTAAATAAACACTTAACTATTATCTTTGAACACTCATGAATCGGCCAAGATGCTTGAGCAGCGATCAAAGGAAAGTTATTGGTCTTATTCTTAATTTAATCGCTGCACCTTTATAATATTAATTGGTATTTACTAACCTTCCGTTTGTCTTTGTTTATTAATCGCATCTCTCTATGAATCGGACTGGTCTTCCTTATACTTGCAAATATATTTATTTGTTTTATAATATTATATTATAATGATCATAATGATAATAATATTTAATTTAATATTATTTATCAAATAATATATATTAAATTTATATATTTATTAAATATTAATACATATGTAATTATTTCAAGAAGCACTCTTTATCATTCAAATTGAATATGGAAGGGATACGACAAACACCACTTTTCAAGAAAGCAACTTCACTGTCTTATCATGATATTTAAATTTTTAATTTAAACAATGCCTTAACATTGGGACATCACAGTCCACCCTACCCAAGATTGCTTGTCCTCAAGCAATTACAACTAGGATCCCTCTAAAGCCATTAGGAACTTAAATCAATGTCTTTGAAGAATTTGTTTTTAGTATTCTTGTCTCAATTCAACTGCCAATGTTAGCATCTCTAAGATATGAGTGCAATTTGTTGTCTCGTTCTTTTGGTTTATGCACTTGTATTTCCCAATATCTCTCAACAACAAGAGTTGGTAACTAGTGGTGTTTGCAACTTAAGACAAGTTTTCTCTCATTCTCAAAGCGAAGAACCCAAAAGACATCTTGATCTTTGATCACGAGATTCGGTCTTGTACTTGTCATCTTGTTGTTTTACTTTTTTTGGTATCTTTCGATAAGTTTCCAACATTTCTCTTAAGATCTTTTCTCCCAATTTGTAGGTTCCTAAAGAAATTTAGTTGTAAAATTGTTGTTTTGGCTTTTTTAAGTGATTGACCATCCTAGGTCAAGAAGATACCTCAGTGTACCTCAAAGTTTGGAAGTTAGATAATCTTAATCCATCTTTTTGAGATAACTAGTGGTGGCTATGTGTAGATTTTCATTTGAGAATTGGAAGTTGATGTATATTGTTAGGTTGAACTATGTTGAGTGGTTATGATTTATTGCTTGATTTATTTCCTTCACAAGGAAATGATTCCCCTTTTTTTCATTATTACCTAAGTAAATTTAGTGCTTCTCAACCCAAGAAGGGTCTTGACCAATAAGGCTTTGATAGATTTTGCATTTTCCTAATTTTTAAGCATAAAGTAATCTTAAACACACATGGAGTAAACTTCTTGCGGAAACATTATACATGAAGCATACGTATAAATACACGCGTTACACGAAGCATGCATAAAGCATGAAGCATACACATACAAAATATATAAATACATCTGAAACATGAAGAGTACACATAACACACGTGATACATGTAATACACAAAGTTTACACATAAATACACTTAATACACGGAGTAGGAAGCATACATGTAATACACAGAATATGAAGCATACACGTAAATACAAAGTAAACGCACGTAATACATGAAGCATGAAGTATACACATAAATGCTCGTAAGTCACGAAGTATAAGTCAAAGAGTATACACTTGAATACACGCAAGTCATGAAGTATACAGTCGAATACACATAAGTCACAAAGTATACACTTGAATACACATAAGTCACAAGGTGTACACTTGAATACACATAAGCCATAAAGTATACACTTGAATACATTTGGATACACATAAGTCACAAGGTATACACTTGAATACACATAAGCCACAAATCATACACTTGAATATATGTAAGGCACAAGGTATATGCCAATACATGTAAGACATAAGCATACACAGGATGGCAGGAAAGATGCTCTGATACCACTTGTAATGTCCCTTATAGGAACAATACTAATTTTTCCCTAAAAATTCAAATACTGTAATGTCCCTTATCTGTGGATGCCTTGAATCTATCTTAGTTCTCAATTTCCAAACAAACAAGTGGGTTAAAAGATGTCCTGCAAAACAAATTAGAAAATACTTACAATAATATTTCTCACAATCAAGTTAACATGATTAACAAACTCATAATGGCATTATTAATCCAACTAAACCTAACTATCTAGGAGACTCAACCATAAGAGAGTGGAGGAGTGTGACTTTGATGGGGTGTCTCAGATCCTCTACCCTAGGCCCAAGAGTGGATATACCATCCCCCTTGGCCTCATGTGGCCCATGCCATCCATATGAGGTGGTCTACTTAGTGAGATATCCGTTATCCCATTCCCCCTCGTTTTGTCATTTCCTTTCCCTTTCTCTATGATTGGTTCCTTTGAATTTGCATGTCTATTATAGGAGAATGAGATCACAAAAGGGTGCCCCGGAAGCCATCTCTTCTAAGCCCAAGGGCAGTACCCTTTGTACCCCCTTGGCCCCTTTGGGATTATCCAATCCCCCCCTTGGGGTGGTGTACCTAGGAGAGTGCCCCATCGCCGTGCCCCTCTTGCCCCACATTCCTTCTATCATAGTAACCATAACACTCATACAAAATTCCATATTAACACATTAGTTCCAAACATATATACAAAATTATGAAAAATCTTATCAGTTTACATGCACATTGAATAATTAAAACAATAATAAATAAGTCTCTTTGTTATACATGTATTACTAAAAGACTCATACCAAGATTGCTGCTATTTACTAAAGTATACCCTTAACTGATCGCTGTCTTTTATGTTTGACTGCTGCAGATTGGAAGACTCAGAACTAATGTATATATTCCTTTTCATCTGCATATTAAAAATCAGAAATTATTTCTTGCTTAAGGTCTGCTTCACAAACCAGAAATATAAGTCATTCTTATACTTAGAAATATATTCTTATGTGCAGATCTGTAATTTGTTTTTCATCTTTTTAATCTCCTCTATATTCAAGTAATATTTATAGCTTGCCCTCCATCTCATGTCACAAATGATATTATATACCTCTATATCTCTATGAAGAGATGTATCCTTTTCTAAAGGTGATGTCCTTTTAAAAAGACATGACTATTCTTAGATCTTAATCGTTGCCCTTTTAGAACTGATCACTCCTTTTGAAAACTAATTTATAATCCCTTTAGTCTTTTACTTAAACACTGCCTTCTACATGCACATGATCGCTGCCTTCTCATAATTGTTTCCTTCTCACTAATATAATGTGATCGCTGCCTTGTCTTTTATTTAAACGTTGCCCTTGCAAATACTGATCGTGGATTGTTTATTATAAGGAGTGCTTACCAGTTCATACACACATGAAATTAACTTCAATAAGGTGGCACCAGTGATAGAGGGAGTCGGCTCTTATAAATTAAATAAACACTTGCTTTTATCTTTGAACACTCATGAGTCGGCCAACATGCTTGAGCAGTGATCAAAAGAAAGTTATTGGTCTTATTCTTAGTTTAATTGCTGCACCTTTATAATAGTAATTGGTATTTACAAGCCTTCCATTTGTCTTTGTTTATTAATCATATCTCTCTATGAATCAGACTGGTCTTCCTTATACTTGCAAATATATCTATTTGTTTTATAATATTATATTATAATGATCATAATGATAATACTATTTAATAAGTTTGCGAGTGCTTCTGGATTCCACTGTGTATGTTTTTGATTCAACGTTTCGGATCATACTCAATGATCCATCATCAGGAAGAGGAGTATTGATGGATCATTGAGTATGATCCGAAACGTTGAATCAAAAACATACACAGTGGAATCCAGAAGCACTCACAAACTTATTATCATGGACTGTGGAAAACTCATGCCATCTAATAACATTTAATTTAATATTATATTTATATTATTAATATTTATATTTATTTTTATATAATATAATAATATATCTTTAAATAAATATATTATATATTATATTTATATAATAATATTATTTATTAAATAATATATATTAATTTTATATATTTATTAAATATTAATACATACGTAATTATTTCGAGAAGCACTCTTTATCATTCCAATTGAATATGGAAGGGACACGACAAACACCACTTTTCAAGAAAGCAACTTCACCGTCTTATCATGATATTTAAATCTTTAATTTAAACATTGCCTTAACATTGGGATATCACATTTGGTGGGTTGAAAAAAAAGGAGCCGTACATTATTAAGAAGATATAAAGTGGTCATAGCAGCTGCAAAACATTTGGTGGGACCCTTAATTTATTTGGAGTCGTTGCACCCTTTTTGGAAGGGAAAATACCTTGTCATATGTGAGTTGTACCACCTTGCGACTGTTCCTAATGTGGTTGAGCTATATTAACAGCTCAATATCAGATTTTTTTTAATTAACATTCAAAGTCAAACAACAACAAATAAGCTTGTGGAAAATTATATAAATCAGCAGTTTGGGTTGGAATTATCAGCAGTTTATCAGATTTTTAGTCCTGCTACAATACTTGATCATCACTCAATTTTATAAGCTCACTCCAGGTATTTATTTTGTGTGTTCTTAGTTTGTATTTTGATGAAATGTCTACTTTCGGCATGTTGGATAATTGTTTGAAATAATTCTTGGATTTGGTAAAAATTGCTTATCTTTCATCATTGTAATAGTTTGGAAGGCTTGCTGCTAGAAGTTTGATTTCAAGCACATCATTGTAAGATCTTGGTCGGTTCATCGTTGGATCCAATTATATTTGTATTAAGGTCTTGGATAGTTCACCGCTAGACCCATTGCTTTTTATTATCTGCCAATTCGATGTGTATCAAAATCAGGTGAATTAGTGCGCCATTTTGGCATTGACGCAATTCCGCTTGTATTCATTTAATTTGGCTTGATCAAGATTTGCATTTATCATCAACCAGTTTGGTTTGATTGATTCTATGGTTTGCTTATATTGTAAGTTGGTCGACTTGCCGCCAACATCTTTCAATTAATTCCATTGTCTTCGTTCTAATCTTTGTATACTCTCACCTTGCCTACATCGAGAACTTAGTGATCAGAAAGAGTTAGAATTTGAGTGATCACAAAAATTTTAGTGGATTTGAGCTAACGATTCTGCAAGGGACATTACAATGGTATCAGAGATGGTGGTCTTGCTAGTCTGTTGGAAGCTAACACCTTGTTGCAGATCTTCAGTTGCATGACATCACATTTGGTGGGCTGAAAAAAAAGGAGCCGTACATTATTAAGAAGATATAAAGTGGTTGTAGCAGCTGCAAAACATTTGGTGGGACCCTTAATTTATTTGGAGTCGTCGCACCCTTTTTGGAAGGGAAAATACCTTGTCATATGTGAGTTGTACCACCTTGCGACTGTTCCTTATGTGGTTCAGCTATATTAACAGCTCTGTCAGCTCAATATCAGATTTTTTTAATTAACATTCAAAGTCAAACAACAACAAATAAGCTTGTGGAAAATTATATAAATCAGCAGTTTGGGTTGGAATTATCAGCAATTTATCAGATTTTTAGTCCTGCTACAATACTTGATCATCACTCAATTTTATCAGCTCACTCTGGGTATTTATTTTGTGTGTTTTTAGTTTGTATTACAACTGTTTGACGAAATGTCTACTTTCAGCATGTTGGATAATTGTTTGAAATAATTCTTGGATTTGGTAAAAATTGCTTATCTTTCATCATTGTAATAGTTTGGAAGGTTTGCTGCTAGAAGTTTGATTTCAAGCACATCATTGTAAGATCCTGGTTGGTTCATCGTTGGATCCAATTATATTTGTATTAAGGTCTTGGATAGTTCACCGCTAGAGCCATTGCTTTTTATTATCCGCCAATTCGACATGTATCAAAATTGGGTGAATTAGTTGGCCATTTTGGCATTGACGCAATTCCGCTTGTATTCAACCAATTTGGCTTGATCGAGATTTGCATTTATCATCAACCAGTTTGGTTTGATTGATTCTATGGTTCGCTTATATTGTAAGTCGGTCGACTTGCCGCCAACATCTTTCTGTTAATTCCACTGTCCTCATTCTAATCTTTGTATACTCTCACCTTGCCTACATCGAGAACTTAGTGATCAGAAAGAGTTAGAATTCGAGTGATCACAAAAATTTTAGTGGATTTGAGCTAACGATTCTGCAAGGGACATTACAATGGTATCAGAGATGGTGGTCTTTCTAGTCTATTGGAAGCTAACACCTTGTTGCAGATCTTCAGTTGTATGACAGAGTTTTAGTAGTGTATAACAATGTTCGACAATGCATGTCAGTGTTCAGTGGTTGCATGCCAGTATGGAAAATAGAGAAATTAAGTCTTTTTGAGAATGTTTGTCAGTGATGTTACGAACTCTGCAAGGTATGAAGAGTTGCTTAATCCGATTAAGCAGAAGTACAAAAGAGCTGAAGAAAAAAGATCACTAGCAAATATTCAATTAGAGATCAGTTCTATTCCAAATCTTCTTTAAAGTCAAGATTTTTACAAAAAGAAGAGCAACGTGAGATTGGAGAGCAAAGTCAATTGGTAGATGACATCATATCCAGTCACAAAAGGTATAAAAGTCTTGATCTTGATGTTCAAAAACATATCTCTTTCTCAAATTTTTGCAATTTGAAAATGAGACATCCATCAAGAAGATTTCAACAGAACCAACCTCACAAGGATCTCTAAAACTGTAGTAGAAAACTAGTTCAGCAGAAGAAAGAACGATTAAAACCAAAGCCTCAATAATCCATCCAAAGAGTTACAACACTTGAGTAGTCAATGCCTAGAAACAAATTTCATCGTAAAGCATCTCCTTCTAGCCTACAGAAAAAGAGCTCTCCTATGACGAGAGAAAAAGATGATAGCAGAAATGAACTTAGAAGATAAAAACTTTGCTTCTCACGCAAAGAATCTTGAGAATCAAGCCATAAATGTTGGAGTGGAGAAGAAGTGAAATCAGATGAAGAACCCGAGTTTCAAAAGGAAAATGATTATTTGGCTTCTAACAAGTGTGATTTCTTGCAGAATATTGATGACATAAGAGGAGAAAATGTGACGGTAGAGCATTAGAAGAAAGAAAAATCAGATTTGCAAGAGATTGAAAGGAAGCGAATCTTGGAGGATTCCACCATGGGTGGAAGAAATGAAATTTAATGAAAAAGAAAATATTTTATTGACTTTAAAGTTTGCAGATCAACAAAAGAACAATCTAAATGTAGTCAAAGAAAGCCTCACTTGTTGAATGCACAATTGAGAAAAATGTTCATGTTCAATACACACCCATCAATATTCTCCAATAATTGATGATTTGTAGGATATTTGTCAAAATGAAGGCGCTGCTTTGCAACAACAAAGGAAGACCAACACTCTGAAAATTTTTGTAATTTCAAATTCGAAAATCAAATAGCTCACGGGGCGAAGTTCCAGGACAACCCATTTTTTGAGATGGATGCAAAGATATCTTATGATAACCCACTTTTTGAGGTGGAGTCTCGGGATGACCTTGTTGAGAGGCATGCACATGAGAAAAATGCCTCACTCGATACTAACGATGGTTTTGAGCTTGTTGAAATTTTCAAATCAGCAACTAATGATAAACATTTGGTTCATTTTGGTGATGACAATTCAGAATACGAGCAGTTTTCAAATTCAATAAACATGTAAGATTGATTTACAAAAAGACTGTTGAGGAGCATGCACTTGAGTACAATGTCAGTTTTCAGCTTGTTGAAATTTTCAGACGCACAATTAATGGTAAATAGTTTGACAATATCCATGATTATTGCTCAAGGTATGATAGTTGTGGTTTTAGTAGAGGTTTAATGCTTCATATTAAATCTTTACAAATTGGCCGTCATCATGGAAAGCATTATAAGAATGGTGATAAAGTTCAAATATGTTTACACATAAGAGTGTGAGACCTGGGTGTTTTATTGAGACATTTGATGTCAAGAAAAAAGGGCTGTCCTCTATTCAAGATCAACGGTTTGCTAGATAGAACAACAACAATTTTCTCTTATTGTATTGATCTTGATTTAGTTTTATCTCTTAACATTGGTATGATAACTTCCATTTGTCATAAGCTGAATCATTGTGGAAGAGAATTGCTTAACAACATTAAAGAGGATAGAAAATTTGCAGCTTGTTGTATCAGAGTTGTGCAATAAAAGCATGGTGAAGAGTTTTTGAGATTGATTTGGGATCTTGGTATTTGCAGAGGGGTTCAGTTGGAAGGAGTTGGAAGGTTGAGTTAGCATTGCTTGAGGACAAGCAATTTTGGGAGGGAGGATTTGTAATGTCTCTTTTCTGGTCCATTCCAACATTATTGGAAAGCTTCAAGATTCTTGGAGAATTCCATAATTTATGTAGAATGCCAATTTTTTGTGGACGAAAGTTATATACTACAATACATACCATAAGTTGGGTGAACTTATATACTGCAGTACATACTATAAGTTGGGCAAAGTTATATACTGCAGTACATACCGTAAGTTAATAATTTAACTTAAGTTGCCAAAAGTAACTTTATTTTTTTTAAGCAATTTATATTATTAAAAGGTGTTTTTAACAAAAGACAAAAAGTGACTATAAAGTGTCGCTAGGCATGTGTAATGTTCCCTATCCAGAGGAGTGTTAGCCTATACTTGGTTCCCGTAGGCTAACTATGGTGGTTAGGGAACTCTAGCAGTTTGTTTGGCAGTTTTCGGTTACTTTGGTGGGAACTTACTATTTTTAGTAAGTTAGGGTTTCTTCTATTTCTGGAAAGTCAGGGTTGGAGGCAAAGTGTCTCGTCGATACCTTTCCAACGGTCTCAAGATCATGTAATACGGAGTTCATTTGCCCTCTCATATTAAAGTCCGTAATTTGATATTGTTTATTAATACGGGGACTTTATTATATTTACATGGTGACTTAGGAAAAAAGTGGAATAAATGCAAAATTAAGTCACTTGGACTTGAGCGTTGAGGGAAGAGGAATAAAGTTAATAAAATGAAATATTTTCTCTCTAACCTATGGTTTTATTTCATGAGGAAATATAAAAGGCAAAAATGAAGCTTTCCATTCATTTACGACATCATATTTTCTCATGTTTTTGCTCTGCAACTTTGAGGGTTTGGAGAACTTCTTCCAGCCATGGCATTTGATGACAAAAACCACCATTTGTAACAACGATTCGAGGGTGTGAAAGATCATCTGAGGTTTCTAGAGGACAGCCATACTCAGTCGTTGTGATTGAGCTTTCATTTCATACAGTTTGGAGTTCGTGGGTTGCTGCGGAGGGTTATTCACGGTGATATCTTCAGTCTTTTGGCTTTGTAATTTCAGAGGGATATTGGAGAAAACATTGCAAGAGATTGCAAGCTTTTAAGAGCATATTTAGTGTGACTTTTCTCTCATAGCCTGGCCGTACCTGCCCTTTGATAGGCCGTACCATTTGAGGGTTTTGTGAAGGTGTTTGAAGTTCATTTGGCATTGAAATCTGCACTAATCAGGGTGTCCAACATATCAGACCATTGAGCAGGGATTTCCAAGGGTTTTTTGAAGTGTGGTGATCACTTGTTTGTTGTCCCAGTTCTGCCAGGCCGTACCAGCCAGCATAGCTTCCCACATGGGACTTAGAATGTCATTGAGAGGCCTACATAAGGGTCTGATCTTGCCTTGAATGTACTGAAAATTGCTGGTCTGAGGTTATGAATCTGATTTTGGCAATGTTCGAAGGTGTTTACTCTTCATAGCTAGCTGTACCTTCATTTTTCAGACCCGTACCTTTATGGCAGCATGATGGGTATGTGAAATACTTCACATTCTGGCAATATAATTTTCTGGGTATTTGTTGCTTAGATATTAAGGGTTATTATCTCAACTGGGTACTTGTTATTTTGTCAAAATTCTGAGTATTTTTGGAGATATAGAAATTTGGAATTTTTCAGCAGTATATGCATATTTCATATTTCCATTATTTGCAAAAATATATACATGCATGTTGTGTATGTGATGGACCCAACATCAAAACGCAAGCAGGGATCAACTTAACCACAGAAAACTCTTCAGAGAGTGATTGAAAAATAACCCAGATCAGAAAACTCACAACACTAAAACTTATAAGGGGGTGGGTTATTTCAGCATGGGGGTGCAAAAAGTGAGTTAAAATGACACTTCATTATTATTCTAACTTTGAGGGGATAAATAGAATAAAAGAATATAAAATAATATTATATTCCCTCGAAAAGTTATAAAAGGACGTTTTGTCTCCAAAAAAGGTTTACCTACTCATTTTATTAATTTCATTTCCCAAGGATGAACGTGAGTTTTTTCTTATTTCTGGAGGATAGAAACCCTCCGGATTGGTGAAGCTTTGAGGATGAAAACCCTCCTAGTTTTCCTCATTTGGGATTTGAGGACAAAAATCCTCGTCCTACTTGGTGATTTCATATAGAAATCACAGTTGTGTTGAAGGAATAAAGGCATTTTCAATCGCAGTTGATTTTGCAGATTTTCGGGTTTCAGTTGTGGTTTGTGGTTTTTAGTATTTTGGGTTTGTGTAATTTTGGGGTTTTGGTGTGGTTTTTAGTTTGCTGGTTTGGAGTGAGATTTCCAGAAAATAAAAAAATTACAAAATATTACTGTGTGTTCCAGATCTCTGTATTATGAGTTTATGCAGTGTGGTGTGAGTTTCCAGATTTTTGGTGTGAAATGTTATCCGCATCCAATTAATTAATTTTTGAATATATATATGATTCTTATATTTGTTTTGTATGGACCTACCCAGGATGTACCCAGCCCCACTCCAAAAAATTGCTGTACCGGCATACCGTACACGTATTGTACTCATTTCCCGCTTCGACTGCTTCAACAACTTAGCTTTTCACTTGTTGGAGTTAAACACTCGTGTTATCGTAGTGTAATGTCCCCTTTTAGGATATCCTTGATCTCTTAACCTGCACACAATAATAACTACTAGAAAGGGACATTAGCAATATTAAAGATCAATTTAGTAATGAAATCAATACATCATAATCATAATCAATTACAATGAACAAGAATATAACATTATGGGAGAGAGCATATATTCAATTGTATTTCTTCATACTTTAATATACTTGATACGTTTTTTGCCACATGATATACTTTGGGAATTGTGATCGTCGTGCCCAGTTGTTAATCTAACCTAATCGTCAATCCTAGCGGAGGATAGATATATACTTGTTAAGGCGTTGGATAAAAATGCTCCACTGCCATAGGCCCAAGGGTTTCATGCTCGCTTGACATACCTCACCACTTGGCTCAAAAGACTTCATGCTCGCCTGACATACTTCACCATTTGAGAGTCACCTACCATGTAAGACTAATTAATAATAGACCGGTACTATTCTCCACTGCCATAGGCCCAAGGGTTTCATGCTCGCTCGGCATACTTCACCACTTGGCTCAAGGGCTTCATGCTCGCCCGGCATACTTCACCACTTGAGAGTCGTCACCTACTGTGCGAGAATCAATTATTAATAAACTCGCCCTTCCTTAACTACTCAACCGTCCTCATAGGGCAATAGATAAGATTAATGACACGGCAAGACACACAACGTCCCTCGTATATCATGGGCAAGACTAAGTATCGTTATATATATATAAGTTAGAAATATCATACCAATTTGTAGATTTGCTCTCCTTAGGGATGTACAAGTGATCTTGTGGGTCACTAAGATGATGATTGCCTTGATTCCTTACAAGGCTGCTATTAAATCAGATATCCTTATGCAAGGATGTTCCTTATAGGAACTATTGTAATTGAGAGTATTTCTACCACTTATGGATAGATATTCATATGGCAGTTTGCCTATATATATTAAATCTGATATGTATATTAATTCTGCCTTGCTCTTGTAATGGCTAATATACCATTTGAATGCTGAATGTTGTGAATAAATGTTCTTTGATGCTTAAAGGAATAGATAGGCCCAAGGATTTCATGCTCGCTTGACATACCTCACCACTTGGCTCAAAAGACTTCATGCTCGCCTGACATACTTCACCATTTGAGAGTCACCTACCATGTAAGACTAATTAATAATAGACCGGTACTATTCTCCACTGCCATAGGCCCAAGGGTTTCATGCTCGCCCGGCATACTTCACCACTTGAGAGTCGTCACCTACTGTGCGAGAATCAATTATTAATAAACTCGCACTTCCTTAACTACTCAACCGTCCTCATAGGGCAATAGATAAGATTAATGACACGGCAAGACACACAACGTCCCTCGTATATCATGGGCAAGACTAAGTATCGTTATATATATATAAGTTAGAAATATCATACCAATTTGTAGATTTGCTCTCCTTAGGGATGTACAAGTGATCTTGTGGGTCACTAAGATGATGATTGCCTTGATTCCTTACAAGGCTGCTATTAAATCAGATATCCTTATGCAAGGATGTTCCTTATAGGAACTATTGTAATTGAGAGTATTTCTACCACTTATGGATAGATATTCATATGGCAGTTTGCCTATATATATTAAATCTGATATGTATATTAATTCTGCCTTGCTCTTGTAATGGCTAATATACCATTTGAATGCTGAATGTTGTGAATAAATGTTCTTTGATGCTTAAAGGAATAGATATGATTGAATGACGCTGGATGCCAATTGCTTTCCCATCCATCTATTATTTATATCCTTTTATATCTTTCAAATGGTATGACCTTTGGTCAATGGTCATAACCTTCCTTAAGGGATACGTTGTCTCATTAACATTACTTGTTTATCTTTTAAACCTCGTTCGCTGCCAATTAGTATGAATGTTTTCCTTAATAGTTTCGCTGTCCATTAATTCATAATCGTGCTTTGTTTATACTTTGTTCTTTATATTAATATTAATGTAAGTTGCCTATGCTTTCGTTGATCCTCTTATTTGATCACTGCACCTTTTATAGGGGTTGTTGTATGAATCACAGCTTTCAATATTAGTCTTATATGATATATTTGTCATTATAATTACGCTGAGAGGCATTATACAGTCACAGCGGGGTGGGGATGAGAGTACTCATTTTTTCTGCCTAAATTTATAAGGAAAAAAATTAAAATACCAAAAAGGAAATAAAAAATAAAACTTAAGAAAATCAAAGAAAAAAACTAAAAAGAAATTTAAACGGTTGAAGGAAAAAAAGCTAAATCACAAAAACTAGAGAACTAAAAAAGAAATTGGAAAAAATAAAAAATAAAAACCAAAAAAGAAATTGCAAGAGAAAATCAAAGAAACTATGGAAAAAAGATATACCTCGGCGTATTTTAGATATATTTTTTTAAATATAAATATACTAGTTATACTCTATAATATTATTATTATTATTTATATTTTATAATTATATATTATATTATTATATAATAATAATAATAACATTTAATATTTATATTTATATAATATATCTTGTCAATTATCTAAATAATATATTATATATTGTATTAGAATATTTATAATATTTAATCTATAACAATTAATAATTAATTTGTAATATTTTATTTAGGTATAGTTTATGTAAATATATTCAATTTATGATTTTTGGATAAATTCGATTGTCATTCATATCTTTAATTTGATTGAATAATATATAATCGATTCAATTGTGAATTATCAATATAGGGACATGACACGTAGCTTCTTATACTTCAGTCTCATGGACTCATTTTGGTCATATGTGGACATCAATACAATTCTTTTCTTCATTATTTCATTTTTGAAAGAAACACTGCCTTCTTTCCCTTGAGAAGGCAAGGTTCAGGGCTATTTTGATCTTGGAGGGATGTTAGCAAATAACACAGATGATAAGTCTGTGAAGGCTTTTCAATTACCATCAATTAAAGAATTGCAAGGGTATTGACCAAAAAACTTCAGTTGAATACCTATTAGTGGCGAGCAATATAATCACTTCCTTCTAATGCATTGAAGGACTGGATTGAAAGAAGAAAAAACAACACAGAATAAAATTAGACATTATGTGCAGAAGTTAGATACTTTAAATGATTCCATTCTTTAGGAAGCCACTCGTGAAAGGTGGGAGAGGCTTGATAAACTAAGCTTAATTTGCACCTATTATTGTTTTGGAGTTTGTTTGTAGAGAACTTCAATATTTTCTTACATCTGTTCATTTTGAGAATGGAATGTTTTATTGTTTTTTGTCTGTTGACCTATTATTGTCAGAGTGTTTTGTCCTAGATAACTTCTTTGAAGCCAATATTGAAAACAGACATATTAGAAAGGTTATGTGATCTTGATGTTTTTTTTTTCTGAACTAATAATTTTATGATACACAGGTCCTGAGGTGGAGAGGATAGCAGCTGCAGCTGGGAAGTATAAAGTTCATGTAGTAATGGGTGTGATAGAGCGAGCGGGTTTCACTCTCTACTGCACAGTTCTTTTCTTTGATTCTCAAGGACAATTCCTAGGGAAGCACCGTAAACTAATGCCAACAGCTTTGGAGCGTGTTATCTGGGGATTTGGTGATGGATCTACCTTACCTGTATACGATACAACAGTAGGGCGTATAGGTGCACTCATATGCTGGGAAAACCGAATGCCTCTTTTGAGAACAGCTATGTATGCCAAGGGTAAAAACTCATCTACGTTTCCTGCAATTCTGAATGTTAACGTAATGTATATAATTTTCATGACTGCTGAGTTTCACTTGCAATTGTGAAAATTTGAATTGAAAAAGAGGAACTCTATATTATGAGAGAAAATCATCATTGATAATGTCAGATTATGATTCTGTTACTCCAGGGAACCAAATCAAAAACTTCAATCTAGCTAGAAGTTCAATCCACACATGATGCATGTTATATATAGCTTTAAACTGGTAACCAAAATTTCAAGATTTTTCAGCTCCTACTGATTCTTGTAATTATGGCAGACAGCCCAATGGTCTTTTTCCTAAATCTGTAGATTAATTTATTGTACAGTAATAATTATTTGACATCTCCTGCTTATTTGTTCCATTGAATATAGCTGATAAATTTAAGGGCTATCAAGTTTGTATGTCATTGCTGGTCCCCATGGACTATCCTGCTAGAAGTAGGCCTACTATCATATGATTTGTTTTTAATGATTGTATAATTTGATGACATGGATAGCAAATGTATACTAGGTGAATGAATTTTTATTTGTTCCATGGGGACAAATCCCCTGCCATTTCGGGGATATGGGGATGGGAACAGAATGTTTCCCCAGCATTCCTCCTTTTCTCTATTTCTCTTCTCGTCTTCTCCAAGACATTTCAGCACCTCATGTAGCGATGCCATGGATGTGTCATTTTTTTTCAAAATTTGGGGACATCATGGCAGCTGTTCAAGAGTAGAAATCTTCACCTTTTCTGACACTGACTTTTCAGATCTGCAACAACACTGTTTTTTCATAAGTGATTCTCGAGTAGCAAGAGTTGATATCCAAATTTGACACCCAACTTCACCAAATCGGAGATTCTATTGATTATTTTTTCATAGAAGATATTGTACTAAGAATTCCATTCTGCTCATAGTAGCATTACACTCGAAATTTTTTAAAAACACCTGTGATTCACCTTGAGTAATCATGACCCACTGCATTTGTTGTGCCGTTTACCGAGCCTTTAAAAAATGGTTCTGAATTTTTTTTGTATATGTTTCTTTTGGTTCATTTAGAAACAAAAATTCAGAGCAAAGGCAGATTTAACATTTTTTGTACAGGGTTAGGGTATTTTAAATTTTCTTTAAATTAAACAATAAATAGATCTCTTTTAAAAGTTAATTTTTAAATCTAAACCATAATGAGGGATCTTCTTTTAGTTTATGCTCTAATAAGGGTTTAGGTAAAAAAGATAGGGCTGCCCCTAAAATAGTAGGTCATGTTTCTGAAAAGAGCACAGTTACATTGAGTTTTTTGGGGGGGGGGTGTATCAGTGTAGTACAATCCAACACTTTATACAACAATCTTAAAAACTCTTCAAAGCAAATAATGAGAATGAACACCAAGCAAAACATGCACACATAACACCAAGATCTACGTGGAAACCCTACGAGGGAAAAAGCCACTGAGAGTTGCTTGAGTCTACTACTCAAATCCAACCTCAAAAGAAAGATGGTTACAATTGTTTTAGAAGCACCCACTTCCAGGTACAACCACACCCCATACACTGTTTTCAGGACACCAACCCCAAGGTACAATGCACACCTGATCAATAATGAACTTTTACCAATCCGAATGAGGCACCCACCCCAATCAACAAAACTAAGACACCTATCTCCTAAGATTTTACAAATTCATGTGCAAAGGAATGATTCTATACAATCTGATTTGCACCAATTAAAATCATTTAATACCCTCTGTAAAAATACTTCATTGAAATACAGTCTCCACTACACTCTTCATACCTGATCTTCTGCTATCAATGCTTAATGCCATCAAAAACCTGCTCTTATCTCTCTCACTGCCTCTGTCATTCAGATCATGTCTCATTCATTATACTCTGCACCTTTGATTAGAAAAAATCTTCACAAGAAAGCTTCTCTGTTCATCTCTGTTTTTAAAAACACTGCATAACAAGAGTCTTTGTTTTATCTTCTATTCACTCTGTAATTTCTTCACACATATATTCATGAAATTATTTCTTTTAACTCCCTGCACACTAAACTTTTCATTCCACACTACTAAGAACCCCGAGCACTTGCTATTTTGGAGTTTTTATCCCTCATATCATTGGGAGAGAAGAAAGCAGTTATAAAACTACCTTAAACTGCTCATACACAGAGAGACTTCTAAATGGCCGTCAATTTCATTTGTAGGAGAATAGCTGTTGGCTTTTGAAGGGAGTTTAAATAACAGCCTTAGATTTAGTGTTTCACACCCACCTAAAAATGAATGAAGACCTTTGATAGAAACTTGCTGCCCAAAACAAATGGGTTACCTGACAGAGCCGGTTGCCCTAGGAAAGGGGCCGGTCAAAAGTATGAATAGAAACCCTTTATATTATGACTTAAGTGATATGTGACCTATAATAACAGGTCAACTAGGAATTAAGAGAAAAGTGCATGACGCCTATACAACTTATAGTATAGGGTTTAAACTATTACTTATGATTTCAAATATAAAACCCTCACTAGTTTGTAGGATTTGAACCTACAGAAAAATACAAAACCCAACTGCCATTGAAGAAGTTTTGACATAACATGAAATCCTACAACTTGTTGCAGGTAGTGTCTTAAAAAAATGAGATAACATGACACTTAGGGTTTAAAACAAAGGGAATGTAGGTATACAAGGTAGCACTTTTCACAAGACAAAACCTTAACTTTTTATGAATTGCATCATCACTTTGACATTCCAATCTAACTGAGAGCATGTAGAATTCAACTCTTCTGCTGGAACAAACCTTGCAATCTTGTATGAAGCACTTGCATACCTTGTAACATCATCATAATGAACAACATAGAGAATCATGAGAGCCATTGATCAACACCATCAACATTGTGCTGCCAAAACATCAAGTCACCACCATATGATCCTGATCCTGATCATGAAGGCATCCTGAAGTGAAGCATCCATATCATGAAACAACCATATCATGTAGCACCTTTTGACATCTTAACTTGCATCTCAATGTAATGACATCTGACTTCCATTAGCACACCTGACTTACACCTGACAAGCCTCATGGCATCATGATGGCACCACGAGATGATCACAACTCAAGTCAACTCACCTGGAGCATGCTTCACAATCCAACCACCATCTTCAATGACAAACCCTTCAAATCAAGAACATGAACATCATAACATCCACCATCTTCAATTACAAACCCTTCAAATCAAGAACATGAACATCATAACATAAGGCATCCTTAGGTGAACAATAACATCCTGACATGATGAACAATGACATCATGATGAACAATGACATCCTGACACTTAAGCATTGAAGCATGGCATGATCACCATGACATGAAGCAACATCAAACCACTTTTGACATCAATGACAAACCAATGACATCCAACAGTTTCATAAACAGCCTACTGTTTTAGGTCCAGTCATATGAGAAGTTCAATAAACCCTCTTGGGTGAAAGTAAAATAGACTTTTCAAAAGTCCTATGCAATTTTCTTATAACGTATAACATCTATTTTTTATGCACTATATTTCACATGAAATAACAAAATCAGTTTTTTTTCTATTTTTACAGTTAATACGTTGTTATTTTCCAATTATTTGCCAAGTTTTTCCCATTTAAAACCTGAGTAATCAAATTCTATTTATACTTTTAGAATGGTATGTCGATGCCATGTAAATGAAATGCTACCATAGCATTTTCGAGTCCTTAGTTTTTGGAAGAACCCTTGCATTGGGTGTAAAGAAGCATAGACAACAAAATACAAGTACATATATAAATATATTTTTCGACAGAAAAAGCATGAAGAAAGAAAGGAGGACAAACTAATTCATAAATAAAACTTCCTTGGCTGTAAGTTTTACCTGTTGTGTGGGATCAAATAAATCACTTTCATCTCCATCATTGCTTTCTTGAGATCTTGAATGACTGACAGTGAGGATGTACATTTACACCTTCAGAAGTTGTCCAAGATATTGGCTTTATGATTTTAATTTTTTTTCAAAATTTGATGTTTGAATGGATACCCCTTACATCTCTCAAGGATTTTATCTGGCTTTCTAGACATGCAATTGCAGCAAAGATTCTTTGATTATTTTCATGTTAGGCAACTGAAAAGCTATAAAATTTCTATTGCTTTTCAATATATATATTAATATATATAATTTGCCGACCTGTGCCCCATTCCCCAGCTGTCCCCAAAATCTGGAAACTTTTTGGCCATATTGGAAACACATCCCCTTACTCAAGAAAGTGGGAGAAACATAGGAAGTTTTCATAGTTTGTCAAAAACATTTATGCAAATAGAGAGCTGTGGGACTCTAGGAGCATTAAGAAGAATCCACTGGCGAAATATCAGTGAAAGAAGACAAGTTCTGTTCACTTGGTAGATGCTTGTGAGTGAACATAGCTGCAAAATAAATCTTTTTATTTTTTAGAATTCCTCAACAGCAGTGTTTGCAGTTTGGACGATATCCTTGAACTGAGTTTAGTATTTCAATGCCGTAAAAATGTCTTATGAAGACAAGAATTACCATGCTTATCCAAAAATATATTTGTTTAGAACAAATGGAAATTCCATCAAGGATCATATCGCTTCATTAAATTGAAGGAACAAGGTGCAAGGAAAAAGACAATCATTTTATGTGGATACCCATTAATCATGCAAAATAGTAAATACACAAGGCTTATGCAGATATGTTGAATTTGATTGTAGTTTTTTAACCAGTGAACTCATTTGAATTGCAGGCACTGCAACGATGCTTGTGAATAAGTAGATAAGACACATGCAGTTTCTTCAGTGGAGGAAACAGCTACTATTCACTGCTACTTTTGAGCCCATGAAGCAAGTCCTGTTTCTAGGCCAAAAGTGCATCCTTCTGTTGATTTCCTATAATCTGTTGAACCTGCCCAATCAGCATCTGTAAATGCTAAAGCAACAAGCTGAGAATGATCACGTCAATCATACTAAATACCAAACTTTCTTGTACCCTGTACATATCTCAGAGTTCAATTTGCTGCTCTCCAATGATCCATATTCAGTTCACTCATGATTCATGAACCTTGAAATATGAAATATAGCGGACAACAAAACTGAGATCAGGCTTAATGGCTGAATATAGAGCACATTGCCCACTAACTTCCAGAAAAAGCAACTTATTGGCCTTTCATGATTCGCTATTGGCTGATAACTTCAAACCAGCTTCCATAGGAGTATATACATGCTTACAGTCATCTATATGGAATTCCTCCAACAAATGTTTGGCATACTTCATTTGATTCAGTTTGTGGGTGAATTCTACGTTGTAAGAAAATTATTCACAGAACAAAGAAAAGTATTCATGATGCAAGAAAGCACAAACATTAGTAGATGGTATGCATGTTCACTTAAATTCAAATAATGGAAACCATTAACAGTGGGATATGTTGTTTGCTGTTTTCCCGTAAGTTCTATTGTATTATGTTCCATTGTACACAACTTTTCAAGTTTGAACCATCAGAAATTACATAAAAGAATACTTTCATTTTGTACAGTTAAGGTGTTGGGTATTACTTATGTAATTTGTTGATGAAGACATCCTATTTGAGTTTCTGTAATATGTCCACTTATCTTGCTGACCCTACAGGTGGGTATGTTTTCATGCAGGGATAGAAATCTACTGTGCACCTACTGCAGATTCAAGGGAATTGTGGCAAGCATCAATGGCTCATATAGCTGCTGAAGGTGGGTGCTTCGTGCTCTCATCTAATCAATTCTGCAGAAGAAAGGACTATCCTCCTCCACCAGACTATATCTTTGGAGGAATAGAAGAGGAACCTTCTCCAGAGAGTGTTGTATGTGCAGGTGGCAGTGTTATTATTTCTCCATCGGGTACTGTCTTGGCAGGGCCCAATTTTGAAGGCGAGGCTCTAATTTCTGCAGATCTTGGTAAAACTCTTACTTAAGTCTATTTCTCAATAGTCAATACAAAATACTTTAGAGCCAAATCTCTTCTATATAGTTTCCCGACCATGTTGCTACAATGGTATACTATTCTAGTATAAAATACAAGGAAACAAATATCTGCTGGTTAAAGAAATGTTCACTGACGGGTCTTTGTTTTCTTTGGTCCAGATTTTGGTGAAATAGTGCGAGCAAAATTTGATTTCGATGTGGTTGGTCACTATGCACGACCAGAAGTGTTGAGACTGACAGTAAATGACCGCCCATTTGACCCTGTTGCATTTTCTTCAGGAACAGTAGCACTGGATAAAAAGGATGCCAATAATGTGCAACTTTAATTTATCCACAAATAATGTTACTGGAAAGAACTCCGCTATTAATATAGCTTTAATATGTTTAGATTCTTATGGTTATACCTCAAACAAAATAGTATCACTCGAAAAATACTTGGAAGTTGGAACTTTTATGCTGGCCTACGGTAAATTAAATGCTAGAGGAGTCATTTCTCTAAACATGCTCCTTTGTACATAGATACTGTCTGAATGGAGTGGAGATGTGCTTTACATTTCTGCCAATAGCTCTTCAAAGTTCAAACAGTTCTAGGATAACTACATGGAAGAGTCATTTCTCTGTATGAGCTGTAATTACCATTTGTGTTACACTACTCCACAGAGCTTTCCATCCTTTCATCTCCAGTAAATATTAATCTCAATTATGTCCAATCTTGTAAATTTTCTTCTAGATGCTTCTCTCAGTTTTCTTATTTTGTATGCTTGGATTCTACACTTCTATCTTTTTTTTCTCTGATCATTAAAGTTTGATCACTGGGTACCACGCCCTTTTCTCTAAAAATCAACATAGAATATAAACATAATGGTTGCCAACCTTGAAAATGTGGAGCCTATTCTAATTACAACAGATCCAAAAATACCCCTCCAAGATTAGGAATCATTTTTACACATCATATTCCTTCCTATTAACTTAACCTGACAGCAACAGATAGCAAATAGACAACAAACCAAAAAAAACACTAATATCTGAGGCAGAGATCAGCATAACAGTAACATCTTCTAAGCACTCTCTGTGGCACTTCCTCTGTCACCTGGGGATTTGTAGCCACCTCTCTAAGGAGCCTTGAGAAGGAGAAACTTAGAAAGTGTATGGCATGCACAATGTTTTTGATCTTCACAAATCTGGCCTCTGTGAGCCATCCTCTGCTGTTGTTCAGTGCAAGCCAAAAAGTCTCTAAGGAGTCTCCAACCAGGCCGACCCTGTCTTCGTGCATCAATTCTACAACTTGAACTGAAGATGCCATTTCATCCATACTGAAAAGACCACCCATGGCTTCCTCCCTGTTACTTACATCATATGAATCGATAAACTCCAACGTTTTCAGACGATAAGCAATCTGTGCATAGCAACCAGCAATTCTTCTCCCATAATCTTCCTTATTGCACTTTTGATGAGTGGAGATCTGATGCAAATTACTGACTTGAGATGGTCTTGATCAAGCTGCCCAGGGCAACAAACCTTTAATTTTCTGCATGGCATGGAGATTCATTTTCTAAGGGGCTTATCTCTTAGCAAAGGGAGAGGAGAGTGACTACAATAATTTGCACTCAAGGGAATTTCAGAAACATGAAAATCCCAGCTTCCACAGCCTGTCATTTATAATACTCTTGCCTGTTTCCCTCTTTGAGAGACTCAAAGAGACAAAGGAGATCTTATAGGATCATTCCACTTGTCTTCATCCAATGGCGTAGCTTCAAATCTGAGATGGGGAATGAACTCTGCACATCCTTCCAGCTCACTCAAATGTCTCTTCTCCTCCAGACTCCAGTACTCTCCTTGATTTTTTTCTCTGCCTACCAACTGTAGACTCATGCCACTAGTTTGGAAAAACACCTATGTCCAAGCATCTTACTTATCCCATGTCCTGTCTCTGCAAGACTCCTAAATAGATCTAGGGTTTTTAGCGCACTCTCACTCATGCCACCTTTCTAGATTTTTAACACATTCTCGTATGATTTTCCAAAAACATCCCACCCATCCCAAGACTCGGGAATCACTCAAAATTAAATTGTTGTTGTGGTCGAAGGCAAAATTTGCCAACAAAATCCCAATGATTATTTGCTTCTCTGTAGCAGTGAGTTATTGAAGATTTTTCCATAGTGTCTAATAATGGCCATACCTTTAGTAGAATGTTGTTTATTCTCCATCTGGGTGAGTATCTCCTTTTGACCACGTTAACAATAATCATTGAGTCTTCAATCTCAATACTTGAGCTTTAGGTGATTGCACATTTGCAACCCTAGCATCAATGCTTGTGCTTTGGCTTCATTGTTGGTTCCCATAGTTAATTTTTTAGATGCAACCCACACTAATTTCCTAAATTCATCCTGGATTATACAACTAGCCCTTGAAGCATCTGGATTTCCCCTTGATGCCCTGTTGAAGTTTAACTTCAAGAACCCCTAGTTGGGTTACCTCCAAATGATTGTTGATCAATCAATGCTGTCAGACCCATCTCCAAAAGCCCCTTGATTGGGAGCACTTTCAGTACAGTCCATGTTTTCAGCATGTCACTATCCCAGGCAAAAAATACTCTGTTTTTACAAGACTGTTCATTCACCCTTGCGACTATCATTTCCCTGATGGCAACCTCCAATCTAGCAAAGAAGGATTCCTTTGGAAGAAAGTTGTCAGTGAAAGTTCTCCTATTTCTTTCAATCCAGATATTCCAAGTCACCAACAAAGGCCCAATTATCCATATGCATGAAAAACATTTTTTTTTGAATTAGAGGCCAATTCTTAAATAAATCAAGCAAGGAGGCAGGGAGGGCCCCTGACCAATCCAGCCTTGCACACGCACACAACCACTGCTAACACTTCGCAGCAAAAGAGCATTCTGCAAAAAGATGGTCTACAGTCTCCTCTACTTTCAAGCAGAAGGGTCATTCTTACCTAGCTGCTTCAATCTCTCACCTGTCAAAATTCTGTTGTGGAGAGCTGTCCATGCAAACGCAGAGGCATGCCTTGTTCCAACATTTGACTACCGGCCAATCTACCATGGGGGTTGGATTCATAGCAGCATTGTATCCCAACTTAACTGAATACTGTCCTGATTTGGCACAACTTCACTTCAATGTATTTTCACTGGTTCCAATGAAAACTTTCCTTCCCTGCAATTTTGGATTTGGGTATCTAGAATTCTATATCCATTCAACTCCTTCCATTTCCACGTTTCTAGTTTGTTCTAAACAGTGCAATACAAATATTCCCTTACATTAAAACCCCAAATCAATGAGAGGATGTCCCTGTGCTTCCTCCAAGTCCACCCAATATGCCAGAGGAGGGAAGCCATTCAACAAATCTTCCCAAAAATGTGCTTTCTGACTCTTGAATTTCCCAAGAAAGGTGCCCCGTTATCTACTTTGCATCAAAAAGTTCCAAATGTGTGAGCCTCATGGTTGATTTGCCATAGTCAAAACACTAGAAAGATCCTCTAAATCCAAGTATTTTTTCTGTAATATTTTGCACCATTTGGCCTCTGTTTGATGAACATGCCCTAGACCAATTTTGCCCCTAGAGCCCTATGTTGAGGGTTCATATGCCTTAAACCTGCCCCACCACTGTCCTTAGGAGTGCAGTCTTTTTCCCATGCTATCAAAGGAAGCTTTTTCTTCTCCAAGGAGCCTTTCCACAAAAACCTCTTCATCTGTGATTCTAGCTGCGTAATTGCTTTCATTGGCATTTTCATACATGATATCAGAAAAAATTGGAATGGCTGAAATCACTATTTTCCTATGTTCCATGGTGTTTCAAGGACTGGGACGGGGGGATGGTAGGGGACGCGTTTCGGGGACGGTAGTCCGAGGACCATTTTTTGGGGACGGCAGGGGGACGACAATATATATGAATTTTTCATATATATATATATATTTGCTAAATAAGTGCTACCAGTGGGGGTAGCTCCCTTTATATTATATCGAAAATAGTTAAAAAACCTGCCAAGATGGCAGTAAGGAGTTGTATAAGCATAGCTAGAAACTAATTATTCCACAGCACTCTAAGGCCTTCCACAAGCTCCACAGCCCTCTCAACCTGTGCTGGTGAGAAGAGATCCCCGTAGTTGCTGACCAAATAGGAGAACGTCTCCCTGTTGTTGCGCTTAATGCCATCCCCCAGATCCTCCATTTCATCAAGATCTTCGTTCGAATCCCCAGCTTTTTCCATCGCCCATATTTGGCAAGTGCAGTCCACCTCAATTTCCATTGCAAGCAAAAGCCCATTGATGGGCTATGTTTGGGTAAAAATAGCAGCCTTCTATCACCAAGTACGCAGCCACAGAGACAGTAGGGATTCGAATCCTGATTAAATCTTACCAATCGTCCTAATAAAGATATGGGCTCTCAATCGTATGGGAAATTTGGCCATAAATCACAAGTTTTTGAGACTATCAATTGATCCTTCTGTACGCATGCCTGGTTGGCAAGATAATCTGCAGCTTTGTTTCCCTCTCAATATAAGTGACTGATAGAAAAGTAGTCGAGTTTATCCAGACTTTCCCAAATATCTTCTGCTAAATACTTGAGTTTCCAACTGTATATTGTCTTTGATTTGATAGCATTAATACATATAAGGGAGTCGCCTTCTATTAGGATGTCCTTGATGCCTTGTTCTTCGCAGAATTTCAGACCATGCAAGAGAGCTGTGAAATCGGCTTTGTTGTTAGTACCATATGGTAGTTTCATAGACAGAGCCCAAAGGATTTCTCCTTATGAATTACGGATGGTGATCCCCGCACCAGATAGTCCCGGGTTGCCCCACGAGGCCCCATCAAAATTGAGCTTTAATCTACCGGGCGGGGGAGCCAACCACTTGATCGCTGCTCTTTTTTGTCTCTTTTCTGTAACACTCTGTTGATTGTAGCACTGACAAGGAATAATAATTCCATCCCACGCTCTTTGCATATCCCCGTCCCATTTCTCAAATGGTGTTAGGGATATATATATATATACAGAGAGAGAGAGAGAGAGAGAGAGAGAGAGAGATTTCTACAAGTTAATGGACAGCAATATAAGACTATAAGCTGAGTAACAACAATAAATATTAACAACAGCATAACAACAATAAAATTAGTCATGATAGCAATATAATGGCAGTAATTTTAATCATGACAACAATATAACAGTAATTTTAATCATGACAGCAATAAAACAGCAATATTTCATTGCCAGTTTTGAATTTTTTTCTCTAAACATTATAAAATGTATGTTTGAGTTTGGGGACGGCAACGGGGACACGGGGACGGGAACGGGGGGACGGGGACGGGGACGGGGGTCTCAGAGCAGGGGACGCGTCCCCGTGGAACACAGCTATTTTCAACCTCAAAATTCTCCCGGGCAACAAGAGCCATTAACCCTTCCAAGAATGGACTTCCTATTTGCAGCTGTCAACGAGTTTATTCCAAATAGATGATTTCCCAGCTCCTATAAACAAAGGAGCCCCCAAAGATTTGCTCTGTAATTGACCAATGTTGAACCCCAATATATTTGAAATGCGCCTTTGCATTTGGCCGCAGGTGTCGAAAAAGAAGATATTTGGTTTTCCTTGGCATATGATTTGCCATGAGGCTTGAGCGTACTTTCCTAGATTGGATTTGATTTTCTCGGCTTACTTGCAGCTAGCTTCTTCACACAAAATTGTATCATCAGCAAATTGCTGATGTGTAATTGGATCCACTCCCTCTGTCACTTGAATACCTTTCTATTTACCTGCTGCTCCTGTTGCCTTAATTGATCTCCCCAAGGCTTTAGCCTAAATTACAAATAGACAAGGGGATAAAGGGTGCCCTTGCCTAGGACCCCAGAACCATCAAAGAAACCAGCTGGGTATCTGTTTACTAGCACTGAATATCTTGGACTAGATATGCAACTAAAAAGCCATTTCCTCCACTCAATATCAAAGCCAACTTTTCTAGAATCTTCATCTGAAATCTCCAATTGACCCAGTTATAGGCTTTGCTGATATCAAGATTACGAATCATACTTTTTGTTCTAGCTGAGGTGACCAAATACACAGTTTCATGTGAGATGATTATGCCTTTTTTTATGGCTCTCCTGGGGACAAAATCACTTTGTTCTTCCGATATGATCATTTACAGAACTTCTTTTAATCTGTTTGCCATTGCTTTGGATATGATTTTGTAAATTGTATTATATAAAGGGACCGGTTGAAAATCCCTGAAAGTAAGGAGGTCTGGTTTTTTTTGGATAGTGCATCAGAAACTAGTATTGAAATCTTTCAATATATTGTGATACTTACGTGATACTTCAACTGTTGCACATAAATCCTTTCCAATTATGCCTCAACATTTATGAAAGAAGGCTGTTGGAAATCCATTGGGCCTAGCTTTATCAAGGTGTAAAGCAAACTTCATCTCATCTTTTGTGAAAGGCTGAAGGAGGTTATGATTTTGTTCTGCTGTAACAAGTCTTGGAATGTTATGGAGGAGCTCTACCTGATTTCTCAAATCTGAAGCATCCAGATTTCTTAATAGATCCTTAAAGTAACCCACTGCCTCAAGACTAATCTCTTTAGTCCCCATTAACATTCTCCCATTCGTATTGCTAATGGATGCAATTCTATTCACTCTCTTCTTGCCTTTTGTAGAATTATGGGAAAAATTCATATTCCTGTCTCTTTTCAGCCATGTTTCTTGACTTTTGTTTCTAGTAGATCTCTTCTCTAACCAATAATTCTGCATTTTTTGCCAATAGATCTCTCTTTCAAAAAATCTTCATGTAGCATACCTTGGGCAATGACCTTTAAATTTAGTTCTTCTAATTCTGCTTCTACCTTTTCTTTTTCCTTGAAAATATTGTTGAGAGTTGTACAGTTCCATTCCTTCAAGAATCTTAGACAGATTTTAATACGCCTCAATTTTTGAGGAAATTTGAACGTCTTAGAGCCTTTTTTAACTGGAGCAATGTCCCACCATGATTTTATATAAGTGAGAAAGTTATCATACTTGAATCACATTTTTTCAAATTTAAACGGGCATCTACAAAGGGATTTGTCTTCCATGATGTTCATCATAATTGGATAGTGATTAGAAGCCAAGATGGGTAGAATCTCGGATTCTAGCAAACTTGAAGAGTTAAGCCAATTAGGACAGTGTAGGAATCTGTCTAATCTCTCAGCTATTTGACTAAATCCCAGTCTGCAATTGGTCCAGGTGTAGGATCCCCCTTTTTTGGACCAAGTCCATCAACTCCATTGATTGACAAAGTCTGAAAAATCCAACTGTGATTGCATGGTTCTTGAAATTCCTCCCCTTGTTTCCTCAGCTGACAAGATAGCATTGAAGTCTCCACTGAGGATTACCAAATCCTCCCCAGTGGAAGAGAGCAATTTGTATAATTGTTCCCATGTTCCTTTTGTAAGGACATGATCCATAGGACCATAAACATTAAACAGAAAAAAAGACTGAAGTTTGAACGGAAACTTAAAATTTTACATAGTTGCTTATTCAGTCCAGCTTCCAAAACATCTTTGATCAACCATGGGACCACAACATTCCTAACCCTCCCAAAGCTCCTGTTGCAGCCACAAAATGCCCCTGCCATCTGGTCTAGCGACTAAGCAGCTTGGGTGCCTCCTCCTTAACTTCGTTTCTTGCAGAAGAATGATCTCTTTTCCTTATTTGTTTTCATGCCCCTTATGTTTCTAGAACCAGTATTAGCTTTATCAATTGATGATAGTGACTGTGAAATGGTTTTTGGTTCCATGATAGTATCTCATTATCTTCTTTTGGAAATTCAGTCTGCAACCACATATTTCCCTTCCTCAATTGGAATTACTATCCATATTAGCAATTGATCCTCTCGGTTTACCATAAGGAAAGTTCCCCTCTTTTTTCCGAAGACTTGATCTTCTAATGTCCAAGCTCGACCTGTTTAAGAACTTTAGAGGAGCTATTTCCTAACAAGCTGTCCTTTGAAGGGGTGAATTCAACTGCATTCGATAAGTTGATTTTCTCCTACTCCGGATTTCCCTTTTCATCCCCTGCTATTGATGAGAGAGCATTAACTTCGTTTTGTATTTTCTCTCTTGAAAAAGATTCCCTTTTTCTTGATCCACTCTTTCCACTAGTGGATTTTGATGAGTGTTGTTTGTTTTGTTTTTTAGTGACTCCATTATTGCTTCAAATACCAGATCCATTTACCCCAGATTTGGGCATGGTGGATTTTCCTCAATTGGAAGGGACTTCATTGTCATGCTAATGACTTATAGGGTTCGCTCCAAAGATAGATATGAAGACCCATTAACCGGATTGTTGTTGTTCTATAATTTGCCCCCTTCCTTAACCCACTTCCAACTTTTTCTTTTGGGAATCCCCTTCGAACAGTCTTTTGATATATATGTTGTTTTGAATTACAATGAAAACAAGGCTTTTTGAATCCATCCTCCTCGATTACTTGCTCCCAGATTCCAATCTCTAATTCGAGAGAAATTTGATTAGAAATGGGCTTAAATTTCCTTATGCGAATGCGAGTGTAGATCCTAGAGTCTCCACATTTGACATTATCGTTAATGCAGATATTTCCAATTTATTCAAGAAATAGATGATCCTAGTACTCCTTAGGTAAGTTGTAAAGTCTTAGCCATAGCAGAGTCCCCTGTATTTTACATGAGGAGATCAAAATTTGGCACCCATTCCTGCATATAAAGCTCCACCCCATCCAACATCCAAGGATCTTTGCTCAAAATTCTCTTTTTTCAAGACAGTTAGGTCACTCCACCATGAAAAAACCCTTAGGTAAAAATTTAACAGGGAAATCTGGTCCCCAATTCTCTAAAATCTAGACTTATATTCTTGCATGTGCCGGCCAAACACCATTAAACTTCCCGATGAGCGTGATTTGCTTGAGGGCCAATCTCCTTTTTTCCAAGGTCGAATTTTTTAGGTCAACCCTAATTTTTCATTTTCTCTGCTTTTTAACCCAAGCCTTAAAATGACTCTGATCCTCTTCTATGAACCCAATTTGCTCCAGTCGTAATTCCCTGTCCGTATTTGTGTTCCAATTTCATACATAATTTGTTTTGTGAGGATTTATAACTTCTCCAATCCCTGAATTTTTCATTTACTTTTCTTGTCTCTTCCCAATCTGGATCATGTCTCCACCTTCCACTTCCTATTCTTTCAGGATGGGAACCAATGAATACCATTGCATGTGCTTTCCACTATCAATGGGGGAAATGGACCTTTGCCAGTCAAAATTCCACTATGGTTTGCAGAAACCATGCCTTAGCCAACTCCACTTTTTTCCATTTCTGTGACCTCTATCTCTTCTGCTCCTGCATTGTTTGCAGCCAGTCTCACATCCCTCGAGCCACTCCAACCTGTTTTCTTCGTTCTTCTGATATGTCTCTTCGTACTATCTTGCGCCATCTCTCCCTTGTTTTTCTGCTTTTTTTTGGCTCGCTCACCATCCTTCTAGTATCTTACCCTTTCACATTGCTAAATTATTCACATAGTTTATACACATTCTCTTCAAAACTAGTTATATACCTATTAATCACATTATTAGTAGGGCTCTAACAACATACATTGTGACCTTGAATTAACCAATCATTACCTCACCATATGAAGCAACTTCCAAAATCTGGGCAGTGTATGGATCTTTAATCTCTTTTGCAACAATGGATAACATTGATGTTCTAGATTTGGTATTTTGTTGATCAACAAGCAATAACATGATTAATGAGAAACGTATCTCCTTGCTTTAATCTCAAATCAAGGCAACTCAAATAAAATCTTTGAAAGGACTCAAAGGAATCTATGCAACAACTTTCAGCCCATATGACTATATACTAGTATAGATGTTCTAAATAAATCTATCTAAAAAATACCAAGAGATATCAATTTGAAGTTATTTTATTTACTTTAAATTATTTTATTTTATATTAGAATTATTTTATTTACTATATACATGGACACATATTTTATTGTATGTACATTGTTTAGTTTATATCTATTGAATGCGATTATGTTAAAAATTATAGTTTAATTATAAAATTTTATATTGTTCTATATATTTTTTTGTTTGGTTAATTATTTAAGTTCTATATATTCACTCAACCCTATATCCATCAATTTTTCAAATAGAGTTAACAAATAAAAAATATCTCAAATGAACAAATCAAAATATATTTTTTCTATATCAAAAACTTTTTGAAAAATTGATTGAACTTTAAACACAGACTTTTTATTGATATTACACTTCTACATTTGAAAAATTGAATAAACTTTAAACACAAACTTTTTATTAATATTACATTTCTACATTTTAATTTTTATAAATTAATTAACACTAAAATTTAAATGTAAATTTCTAACATTACAAAAAAAAAAAATTACACACCCTTTCCTTTCATTTAATATATACAAAATAATATTTGATTTTCTAACATCTTACTTGAATTTTATTTTTTGAATTTCTTGTTACACTTTGAAAAGAAGAAGAATTATTATCCAAATTTCTCTATTGATGACAACATAATTTGTTTTTACACCATACTTATTTTGGATTTATATTATGTTTATTATGAAATATTAATGTAAGAATGATGATTATCCGAAGATCTCTATTAAATACAACATATATTTGTTTTTACACCCTACTTATTTTGGATTTATATTATGTTTATTACTAAATATTAATATTTTAACATGTAAATGACTGTCAAATTTAAGGTAAAAGGTAAGAGTTTTTGTTAACATGCTCATGCCATTACCTTCTACCCCTTGTTGCCATTATTGAATGCCTCTTGACATTAACAAGATTAACATTATTAGCGAACTCAATCGATAGGGATGAAGGGAAGTATCAATGGCGATTGAAAACTCCTTTTGATGAAACAAATCTTTTATCGCTTATACTTGCAATACCAAGAATTTATGCTTTATTAATAATTCACAAAGAATGGATTCATTTGTAAACAATAATGAATACCGGGGGATAACTAACATGCCTTCTTGCTAGTTATTTTGTCAAGAAATTAACGACTTTAGCAAGCCACTCGTCTTGGGCAAAGGATTCAACTTTATTTGTCAAAAGACTAAAAATCTTCAAATGGTTCAAAACAACATGATATATTGTTTTAATGTGGGGTTTATTATTCATTGAATATTTCAATAATTAAATCCTTTTAGGTTGTGCTAGTAACAACAAGACAAGAAATTTGCAAGTTGGTTGAATTGTGTTCAAAACCTACTCATTTTAGCTTTAAAGAAGAGGTATGCAAATAGAGAACATTACAAGGGTATCTCTTTTCCACATATTGTTGAAAATTTGTATATGAAAATTTGAAAAAGAAGTCTTGGAATCCTTTTCCTTAAAACAAAAGCCAACATACCAAAATTTGTGGATGATGTAAACTGAATTGACCTCATGGTACATAAATCTTGAAAAGATTATTGAGCCATATCAGATTGTACATACAAGAGTAATTTGAAATTAATTTGAAAAGAGAAATCACCAAAACCAAAACTTCAAAAAACAACCTTTAGAGAGGAGCCAAAGCAAAGATTATCTTTACCAAATAGATTAGAACACTAAAGTTGAAAAACCTATTAAAAATATCTTTAAAATAGAGCACAAAGAGAATCTTGCAAGGGAGTAGACAAAACAATCATTTCTCATGACCAAAAATATCAAAAGAATTAAAACTAAAAAATGTTAAAATACAAATTTGAGGCATGTCATGCCAAAAAAACTCCACAACAAAGTAGAATTTTTATTTATTTTTAGATGCACTCTACTCACATCCGTTAAACTTTGGTGCCACAAATAGAAAGTAGTACTTTATATTTTTAAAACCAATGGATGTCATGTCCCATTTCCTAAATTAGAGCCATAAATAATATTAAAATAAAAAATGTTTTTAAACACAAGCAAAAAAATCTTAAAAATTAAAAAATCAAATAAAAGTATTTTTAAATAATTGGTGGGAAATTAGGACCTAAGGGTCCAAATTGGAAGGATATATCAATAAGGCTCAGATCTTCATTTCAATCATGTGATTTCATTTTGGCAATTCTTCATTTTGAATTCAAATTTGTATCTTGCATCAAGGATGAAAACCCTTGGCTGCAATCTATGAACTAGGAGGATGAAAATCCTTTTGGCTCACCTAATTCAAGAGGTTAGGACAAAAACCCTCCCCTTTTGCTTGACAATCCTAAACAGGGATTACAAATTGGACTAATTTTGAAACCTTATTCAAGTTTCAAGATTTAGATGCTGAAATAATTGCTAGCAGATCACCATTGAAGAGTTTTAGGATTGTATCCTTTGTTCTGCCTGTAAAGAGGATTTTATATCATTTATTGTTGTTGGCATTGTGCCATCAATTGTGGACTAAAATCACCTAGGAAGAAGGATTACTACAAGTTGTTGGGTGGATTAATTCTAAATTGTTGCAATTCACATACTTAGCCAAGGCTAAAACCAATCCACAACAAGAAGGTAGATTATCTGAGTCACCACATTTGCATAGAAAATTTTGGATCGCACCAATTGACGCAAGCAAAGGATTCACCATCTGAATAAGGAGATCATGTCAGGAGTTTACAAGAGCTCGGGAAAGAACTCTCCTACAATGATGACTCTAAATTCCCCATGCGCCATTAGCTACAAGAAGCCTACGACTTGTTCACTCCCATCTACCCTCTGATCCGAGATCAACATCAATTTGCCTCACAATCTCGTCATCGTAGGGAGCATCTAGGACTATATTTCATATCGATTGGGCTTGCAACATCGCTTCTAGCTCATGACTGTCACAATACCTCCAAATCATCATCATTACAAATTTGATTGGTCGGTACACCCAGTCCACATTGAATCTACTACATGCATAAGTGAAGCCTGTGAGTTATTTATTAGCCACTTACACTTTTGAGTGAACAACTCAGACTCTCTTAGATCTGATGTTCTGATTCGCAATCTTGAACTTGAATTTTTTGCATCAGTAATTCCCATTTTTTTAATCAAATCTAGGACAATTGATAATTCAAATAAAACTGAGGTTATTATATTTCCATTGATTACTATGTTCAAATGTTGCTGTGAAATATTTAATTGTTTTAGTTGATTGTAACTACCAAATATAATACATAAATATAAAAACATATAAGGAACATTACAATGGTATTAGAGTAAGAGGTCCTACTAGCGTGTGAATCTAATTTGTGATGTAGGTTTGAATTGATGCAAGGTAGTGAAAGAGAAGTAAGATATCATTAGAGGGAAAAAAGGAAGGAGAGAGAAGAGGAGACCATGGGGATAGGAGAGATGAGACAAACATTCAGGAGATCATTAAACGCAGCAACAAGGAATTGGTTAAAGAAATTCAAGGCTCTATGAGAGTGTCCATGTCAAAGATGGCTAGAACATTGAGGGAGTTGAATAAATTACTTGAGTAACACCAAGCCTATTCAAAATATGGTAGGTGAATGGAGTAATTCAGCCAATGAGAGGGTCTCAATCAACCGTCCTTCTAAGACATTCCAAACCAAATTCCTGTAGAGAGAGGAAGAAGAACCATTGAAGGAAGAGTTGTATTATCAACTACGTATGGAGGATGACATGGCAAGGTACCGTAAGGAGTACAATACCCTAAGTAAAGCAATATGTAATAACTTATCTTTTATAGATTACTATGAGCTGAAGATAAATATTAGGCATAGAAGAGGGAGAAGACATCATCATGAGCAACCCCAAAAAGACATACAACACCATTTGAGAAAGATCACTATACCAACATATGATGGTTCAAACAAATGTACGGCTAGAGTTTGGTTACATAAGTTGGATACTTGCTTTTCATTGAACCTTATATACGAGGAGGAAGCAATTAAGTTTGCTACCTCGCATTTAGAAGGTGTGGCTCATGGGTGATGGTACCATTGTATGATAACACAAGGGCACAACCCCATTACTACCTTAGAAGAGTTTAGCTAATGATTGAGAGATAGGTTTGACAGAAAGGATCTAGAGATTCATTTTAGAGAGCTAGCACAATTGAGGTAGAAAGGTACAATTGAGCATTATGTGGCAAAGTTTCAGAGGTTTTCAGCGATGGTTCCATATGTGACAGAGAAGAGACTCATAATGCTCTTGGTGGAGGGTCTAACTGAAACAATTTGGGTTTGGTGAAGGTTTTGACCCAGTGTCTCTACAAGATGCCACCAAGAGAGCTTTGAATTTGGAGGATTTAGTAGCCAAAAACAAGTTCAACTCCAAGTTTCCACCGATGGGACAACATAAGAAACCTTTCCCAAAGGATTTCCCTCAACCAAAGGAATTACCTCTAAGGCCTAACAAGAGTGAGGATTCAAAGAATGAACTTTGAAGAAAGAAATTGTGCTTTTCTTGTAGAAAGCCTTGGGAGCCTAGACATGGGTGTTTGGGCAAGGGACATGTGCACTTCATAGAGGTCGTTTCAAATGAGGATTTTGAGATAGAGGAACCTAAACCTGAGGTTGTAGTCGATGAGATAGAGCATAAGGAGGAAGGCGAATCTTTGAGAGGCACCCTTGCTACTCTTTCCAAAGCACCCAAGTATCATCATTTTCGAGTTCAAGGACTTTTGCAGGGTCATAGAGGGACAATGTTGATTGATAGTCAGGCCACTCACAACTTCATTGATGAGGGATTGGTGACTAGGATGGGGCTAAAACATAGAATATTTTGAAGGATTTAATTTTATTGTAGCTAATGGGTTCACTATCCCTTGCATGAAGAGGATTCAACAACTTGATATCACCTTGGGGAGACATAGAGTACATGATGATTCCTATGTGGTTGGCATAGGTGAGATAGATGTAATTTTGGGGGTGTAATGGTTGCATTCACTTGGGGAGTTTACTCAAAACTATCAAATTATGGAATTGAAGTTCAAATTTGAAGAGAAAGAGGTGGTTCTTCGAGGCCTATTCAATGGAGCTTCTAGGGTTGTTTCAACCAAGAGGATGGACAGAGATTTTCATAGAGCCCAAGTAGCTTGGGCAACACAATGTTTGATTACTAATACAAGTTCATTGACAAGTGAGAAATCTTATCATATTGATATTCAATCCATTTTGCACAAGCATAGCATGGTGTTTAATGATATTCCTCTAGGATTGCCACTAGATAGAGGGTTTCAACATGTCATCGAATTGGAGGAAAGGCCGAAGCCAATCATTACTACCCCTTATCGTCATCCTAGGAGGCATAAGGAGGATATTGAGAAGGGGATTAAGGAGTTGTTGGATATGGGACACATAAGATCGAGTTCTATCCCATTTGCTTCTTCCATGGTATTGGTCAAGAAGGATGGTACCATGAGGATGTGCATTAATTATAGAACTCTCAACAAGAAGACGATCAAGAATCGCTACCCTATTCTAAGGATTGATGAGCTGATAGATAAGCTTCATGGTGTGGTGTACTTCTCCAAGATTGATCTTTGATCAGGGTATCATCAGATAAGGGTGAAAGATGAGGATGTGCATAAGACAAATTTTAGATGTCACTACAGGCATTATGAGTTTTTGGTCATACCATTTAGTTTGATTAATTCATCGATCACATTCCAGTCTTGCATGAATCAAGTATTCATTAATCAATTGACGAAATTTGTGTTGGTTTTCTTTGATGATGTACTTATCTATAGCAAGACTTGGGAGGAATATTTAAGACACATAGATGAGGTGCTTGGTATTCTACAACATCAATCATTTTTTGCTAAGGCATCAAAATGTGAGTTTGGTTTGATAGAGATATTATCTTTAGGGCATAAGATTAGTGCCCAAGGAGTTAGAGTGGATGATGAGAAGATTAAGGAAAACATAGATTCACCTCCACCTAAGACTATATCACACTTGAGAGGGTTTTTTGGTCTTTGTAGCTTTTACAAGAGGTTTGTCAAAGGATTTTCATAGCTAGCTACACCATTGACAGATTTGACAAAGAAGGGGGATTTCTCTTGGAGTGATTTAGCACAGAGAGCTTTTGACAAGCGCAGGGAGGTAATGAGTTTGTGTCCCATTTTGGCCATTCCAGATTTTTCACTTCCTTTTGTTTTGGAGTGTGATGCTTCAATAGAGGGGATTGGAGTGATTTTGATGCAGAAAAAACACCCCAAAAAATTTGAGAGTAGGAATCTCAAGGAGTTTGAGAGGGGATTCTCTATTTACAACAAGGATATGTTGGCCATCATGCATGTGTTGGCTAAGTTTAGATAGTATTTGGTTTGTGAGAGGTTCATGGTGAAGATGAATCATAATATCTTAAAGTTCTTCCTCAATCAAAAGGGTTTGAATGATAGATAGTAGAAGTGGGTAAGTTATAGGCTTATGATTTTAATATTGAGTATGTTAAGGGGAAGAATAATGTTGGAGTTGATGTGTTATCTAGGAAAACCTATTACTACTACATGGCTGATATATATGCTGAGTGTAGGGTTTTTATAATAGTTGAGTATGCCAAGAACACATTTGCTACTGGTATTTTGGATGGAAAACTAGATGATGATAGGTATAAGGTGGCTAATGAGTTGATCCTCTATAAGGATTGGGTGTACCTTGTTCTAGAATCAAAGATGGAGGACAAGGTTTTGAGAGCATGTCATGACACACCACTAGCATGCCATCCAGGGTATTATAAAACATACAAATAGGTGAGAGCATTTTTACTGGAAGGGTCTCAATGGAGATGTGTTGAAGCACATTAGGGAGTGTATGGCATGCCAAAAGAACACAACAAAACATGTATTCCCAGTGGGATTATTGCAGCCCTTTACCATTCCAAATCGGAAATGAGAGTATTTTCATATATTTTATCACTGGTATTCTGTGAGTACAAGGTAAGAATTGTATTTTTGTGATAGTTGACATGCTCACTAAATATGCTCATTTTTTATGTTATATCTTCAGAATATAAGGCACCCCAAGTGGTTGATTTATTTTTCAAAGAGGTATTTAGACAACATGGGTTGTCAATAAATATTGTGAGTGACAAGGATAACAAGTTCCTTAGTTTATTTTGGCAATAACGTTTTCGATTGACAAGTATTGATTTGACACTTATCACTAGCTACCACACTCAAATGGATGGACAAGTTACAAAGATCATGAACAAATGAATTGAGGGATATTTGAGAAATTATGTTATAGGGCAACAAACAACATGGATTAAGTAGCTTTGTCTTAGAGAGTATTACTACAACTCTACACATCATATTGTTGGGAAAAAGGTGTGTTGTACACCTTGCATAACATTGATTATTTTTATTTATGTAAAATAAATATTTATTTGTGGTCCATCTTAAGTGATGTATTTAGTCACATTAAATATTTATTTGGGGCCACTTGTAAAAGTTGTATGTAACATTGGGAAATATTTAATGTGGGTTGCACATTAGGAAATTATCTAATATTGGGAAAAAGGGAAAACTTAGTACCAATTATTAAATGTGAGGTCAATGGTTTTGTGTACCAATGGTTTTGAGTCACATGGTTTTAACTCAATACCACAAGTTCTATTTGTGTGAGCTTGAGTCTATAAAAGCAAGCACATGGTTAGTGGTTTGGGTTGGCTTGTTAGTTGTTTGGCTTGTGTAGCCAAGATTGAACTTCTCTTGTAGGTTGCATTTGTGAGGAGAGGAAACATGGATTGGGATGTGAGGTTACATGATTCTTATTTGCTTGTTCACATGGAGTGCAATTAGGGAGTTTGATGATTCAAAAGTATTCATGGAGGCTATGTATTGTAATATTTGTTCATGAGATAATACAATGGGTGTGGATGCTTTTGGAGGCTGGGTTTTTCCCTCAATGAGGGTTTTCCCAGAGTATAGCTTGTGTCACCTTGATGGTATGTTTGTTTATTCTTTTGCATGTGGATTTATTAATACTTGTTTGCATAAATATCTCTCATAGGGTTATGAGGAAATTTGTCTTATGCCTGTAAATTTCTCTTCACATATGTCCATAGGTATGGCTCCTTTCAAGGCATTGTATGGATATGATGCATTGTCCTTTATGGATTTGACCATTTCAGATAGTAGAATGCTTAGAGCTAAGGATTTGGTTCAATAAACTCTAGATATTTTGAATGCACTTAAGGAGAACCTGTAGTAGGCCCAAAATCAACAAACGATATATGCAAATGGCCGCCATTTGGAGAGGAATTTTGAGGTGGGAGATATGGTATTTTTGAGATTTCAGCCCAATAGGCAATCTTCCCTCAAGGGCAGTGAAGCTGAGAACCTTTAGCCATGATTTTATGGACTTTACAAGGTTTTGTAGAGGATCAAAGAGGTTGCCTATGAGTTAAAATTGCTGAAAAAGAATACAATTCACAATGTTATCCATGTTTTGTGCCTCAAAAAGGCACTTGGATAGCATTTACTCCTTTAGAGCTACCACCACTTGATGATGACGACAAATTGATTTTTGTACTCGAAGTGATTATGGATATGAGGGAGAGAAGGTTAAGGAACGAAGTCATAATGGAGTACTTAGTACATTGGAAGAATCTTCCACTTGAGGATGCTACATGGGAAGGAATGGAGATTTGATCATCCAAATCTGTAATTGCTTGAGGACAAGCAATTTGGGGAAGGGAGGATTGTCATATCCCCTTTCCTAAATTAGAGACATAAATGATATTCAAATAAAGTGTTTTTAAACACTAGAAACATATATATAAAAAAAATTAAATAAAAGTTTTTAAATACTTGGTAGGAAATTAGGACCCAAAGGCCTAAATTGGAAAGATATATCAATAAGGCTCAAATCTTCTTTTCAATTATCCGATTTCATTTTGGTAATTCTTCATTTTGAGTTCAAATTTGTATCTTACATCAAGGATGGATACCCTTGGCTACAATCTACAAACTAAGAGGACAAAAACCCTCTTGGCTCGCCTAATTCAAGAGTGTAGGATGAAAACCCTCCCCTGTTGCTTAGCAATCCTTGACAGGGGTTACAAGTTGGGCTAATTTTGAAACCTTATTCAAATTTTAGGATTCATATGCTAAAATAACTAATAGCATATTGCCATTGAAGAGTTTCAGGACTATATCCTTTGTGCCACCTATGAAGAGGATTTTACATCATTTATTGTTGCTGGCACTACACCATCAGTGGTGGACTTCAATCACCTAGAAATAAGGATTACTACAAGTTGCTGGGTGGATTAATCTTAGATTGTTGCAATTCACATAATCGGCCAAGGCTAAAACCAATCCATAGAAATAAGGTAGAATATCTAAGTCACCAAATTTTTACAGCAAATTTTGAATTGCACCAATCGATGCAAGCATAGGAGTCACCATCTTGATAAGGAGATCATGCCAAGAGTTTACAAGAGCTCAAGAAGGAACTCTCCTATAGTGACAACTTGAAATTCTTCATGTGCCACTAGCTACAAGTAGCTCACGGCTTGTTCACTACCATTTACCCTCTAATCCAAGATCATCATCAATTCATGCCATAATCTCATCATCACAAGGTATCCTAAGGGAGCAACTAGGACTATATTTCATATTGAATGGGCTTGCAACTATATTGAGCATTGCTTCTAGCTCGGGACTATCATAATACGCATTCAGACCATCAACATTATGGATCTGATTGCTCAATACGCCTAGACCACATTGAATCTACTATGCATAAGTGAAACCTACAAGTTGTTTATTAGCCCCTTACACTTTTAAATGAACTCAGACTCTCCCAAATCTACTATGCTGATTTGTAATACTAAACTTTTTTTTTTGCATTAGTATTTCCCATTTTTGTAATCAAATCTAGGACAATTGATAATTCAAATAAAATTGAGGTTATTATATTCCTATTAATTACTGTGTTCAAGTGTTGCACTGTGAAATATTTAATTATTTTAGTTGATTGTAACCAACAAATATAATACATCAATAAGCACGTGCTTAATGGCATCTCCATTTGAGCGGGAGTTTGAAGCAAGTTTGAATGGCATCGTTGCACCTGCATGGGACGTGGGGTCTGAGCGCAGGTTGTAACGACATGTGAATCCTTCTAGCCCAGATGTTAAGATCTCTCAAGATATGTGTGCCCTTTTTCCAGGGGTAGCTACGGGTCCAGACGTTGGTCCCTTCTCTGCCCTATTTGCAACAAGAGTCTGTCTGCTGCATGAAATCCTATGGGTTCAGGTCCTAGTAGCTCATCTCCTATGTTTGGTGGCATTCCTTCCTACTCGGGACCTGATTCGAATACCACTAAATTGGGAGCTCAAGGATGGCCTCATAAATCTTTTTCTAAGGTTGTGAATAACTTGGGAGCTCAGGCCCACCCAGCTTAGTGTGGGGTCTCTTAGCCATTGCCTTGTGCCCGATCATCCCCAGTGGTGATGTGTGGCCAAGATGTCTGGAGTTTTATTTATCTCAAATGAGGGGTGATTTGCATATTCAATGGATTTTGGACATCTCTTTCTGATCTTCACAAATAGGTCATGGATTTATGGAAGCCGCATGTGGATGGTACGATTGAGCTCTTCCCCTATGCAAGGGGTTTCTTCATTGTGACATTTGCTTCTTCGGAGTAGAGGGACTTAGTGCTTGACGACAGGGTTTGGATGTGAGGTGAGCATTCTCTCTCCATCAAACCTTGGACTCCTTCCTTCAATCCTCTCTCTGAGCCACTGAATATCAGACCAAAAGGGGTTCGGCTCCTGAATCTCCCTCTCCAGTCTTGGGAGGATTCATGCTACGAGGGCATTGAAAATGCTATTGGTTTCTTCTTGAAGATAGACTCTACTACCTCATTTATTGGACATACTACGATTGCTCGCATCTTAATGGATATTGAAATTTCTAGACCCCTTCATGGAGATGTAGTTTTGATGGTTGGGGACAGGCCTTAGACGCAACAATTAGACTATGACGGTCTCCCCTTCATATGTAGATGATGTTTCCCTATTGGTCACTTGGTCTCCGAGTGTCCTCTCTCTCACCGTAAGGGTGCTGCAACTTGGTGGAAGGATGCTCTCCTTGATCACTTGACAATTAGCGCTTCTCAGGAGGATGTGCCTTCCTAGGAGATTTGCCTACCCCCCTGTGGTGGTGGATGAGGCTACAACAAATACCACGACTCCTCATGTTTCTTCTATTAAAGTCTCGGCTCCTCCATTGGCTCCAATTGTTTTGGTTCCTCCTACTTCTGGGTTGGCTACTTCGCGTGGGATCTCTATAGACGCTTTGTCCGTAGAGGATCCCCTCCTTTCACCTTGCTTTGAGGATTTAGACAAAGAGGTTTCCTAGACTGTGGTTTAGCATAAAAAGAAAGGACTCCTCAAATATGTTGCCGCTATGCACCCTAGGGTTTAGGGAGTTAGATTTGCTTGCTTGGGATCTAGTGTTGTTTTTTGGATCCTTTATTTGTTTTACAGTTGTGTTAGTGATGTTGTTCTATTATTTTGGCCTGGTTGGGCCAGCTTTGCCTTGCCTGTGTGGCTTATTTCGTAAAGAGATCAAGACCCTTGTTTCATGCTTGCTTAATAAAAAACAAATATAATACATTAGTGTAAAAACATGTAAGGGATATTACAATGAAACATACAAGGATAAGATCAAATATAGCTACCTATTCAATAACTATTAACTTGTTATCCCATGTGCACATCATCTAATCAGTTGTCCATGTCTGGATTTTGAGCATCCACACTTCGAGCTTCTCACTTTGCCTTTGTTGACCATGGTAGTTGTGTTGATTTGGAAAAGAACATAGAGGAATACAATAGAAAAGAACTAAGCAAATTGTCTTACTATATGCATGCTATCTTTTAATAAATAAAGTCTAAAGGAGAGGGCCTAGTAATTGGACACCCTATGTGGTGGGTTTGGTGTGCTCATATGGAGAGCATATGGAGCTAAAATTTTCATTTCATGCTTTTATATTATGTAGAAGACTATTTTTTAAAATATGTATTGAAGGAGATTTTAAATACAAGGGATAAAAAATTGGTTCCTAACTTCTACGTTATCTCTTTTTGGCATGTCTATGTGTCATCATATGATTGTTATATTTTATGTGACTTGTTCTAAGGAATACATTATTTAAATACCTGTTTTGGAAGTCATGTCTTATTATTATTATTATTATATATTTTAGATCTCAACTACCTAGATCTTCAATTCTATTTATGTATGACATGTTAGAATATAAATAAAAGTGGTTTTAACAAGCGGATGTTTTTCAATCTAAAAGTAACATAAGCTTGTTTTTCATAGAATTGGAAATCCATTCAATCTTCCTGATCTAAAGATAAATTAGGTGGTATGTTTTTATTTATATGTTTAAAAAAGTCTTTTACAAGTTGAATATATTTAACATACAACACAACCTATTAAATGTGGCTTTCAAATTTAGAGTTTTTAAATACTCTCTTCAATGATTCAATTAATTGGTGTATATAGCAATTACTTGCATCATCAAGGTGTGTGTGGGTGTGGGTGTGGGTGTATATGTATTGCATTCTAAGAGAGTGCATATATACATTGTAAAATCAATAGAGTGTTTAAAAGCTTTATATCAGTCTTGGAAGACATATTTAGTAGGTTAATAAGTTGTGTTGTATGTTAAAAATATTAAACTTGTAATAGAGTTTAATAATACGTGGCATTGTTTCATCATTTAGGGAGATGTGTTGATATGTAACAATTTGATATACGACTAATGCTCTAAAGTTCTCATGACAAGAAGTCTTTTTAAAGATTTCAACATAGACTAATGTGTTGTTTACATTTATAAATGTTAATATCAAATTTTATAGATTTGGAATAATACCAAGCTAGTACTTGGAGTGCTTTGTGTGTCCAATGTAGAGACAAAATTTTATTGTTCATACCTTTTAGTTAAATATGTTGTGAAACTTTACTACATAAGACACACTTACATGTAACAATGTGAGGCATGATGAATGTTCTATTCTAGTGCCAATATATGACTAGTAGAGTTAAATAATATGAATAAGGTAGAATGTTGTTAAGGTAAAAAACAAATTTATATGTGTGTGTGTATACATATGTATATGTATATACATACATATGTATAAAGATTTTTAAGTGAATGTTTGCTTATATTGCTTTAAAAGGAAAGTAATTATTGTTATTTATTTGAAAAGTAAGGAGAAACATAGTCACCATGCAACTTGTTAATATCGAGTGTTACATTAGACATAATACTCAATAGAGGCCACAAGTGTAGTAATGAGCACACATGCTCAAAATATAATAGTTGCATAATTATAAAAATGATAAAAAAACTCCTAAGTCCCTAAGAGATTTAGACAAATTTGATCATAATATCATAAAAGAAATGGCAAAAGATCGTTTGAATTATCCCTTAATCCATTCGCTCCTCAGAGGGATGGCATCCTTAGTTAAGGGAGATCTCATCACAATTTTGTGACATTTATTATGCTTCTTAATCTTGAGGGTTGGCCTCCTTAGTTAAGGGATCTCATCATAGTTATGTGTGATTTTTATCCACTTGTTAATGTTGAGCATTTGAAAGGCCCATGTGCAATCACTATTGAGAATGGGTGAGATAAACTATGAGTGCCAACAAAGAAAACTTATCAAGAAAATGAGAGCAATCCAACCACTGCTTTGTTTAGGGAAAGGTGTTCGGATAAGAAGAAACAAAACACTCTCAACTTAGAGCAACAACAAGTGTGAGAGTGGTGCCTTCTATCTAATGAGCTATGTCTCAGCCAAGACTATCATACCCAAGGGAATATACAGGTGCACATAGAGCATTACTCTAGTGATTAATAAAGGTCTTCACATGCTCCACCGAAAGAGCTACCTTCTCAACTTGCACTTAAATGTACATCATAGTACTAGAAATCATGTAAATTTTGTACATTATCTCAAATCTGAATTCAATGATAGTTTCATTCAAAATAGTTGCATTTCTATCTTTTCATAGATGAAAGAAAATATCAATTTGAAAATTATGCAAGAAGAAACACCAAGAAAAATCATTTTCCAAGCAAACATTTCAATTCAGAAGGGTTAAAAATGTTGAAATCTAATATCCACTTGCTACATTTTCTAGGGTCAAATTTGTTCACAATCTTCTAATATGCACTTGTTAGATTTACCAAGGCTAATTTTATTCACAATGCTTCCACACTTAATATAGATTCAACATAGTAACAAAATTACTAATAAAATTTAGAAAAAAAAAATTATTACAATGCCAATAATATACTAACCTATTGCTTGAAGTAATTGTACAAGCTAGCCTCTATTTATAACAATGAGAATATAGAAATAGGAAAAGATTCCCTAAAACTTTCAAGAAAGCAACTAGAAGACATGCATGCATACAAAGGAAGATATGCAAAATATGACTATAACGATAACTAAAACTAACTCTAGTCTAACATAAGTTGTAGATATACATCAAATTATCTACAACTATATTTTATTTGCATGAAGATGGAATTGTACTTAGGAAAAAGAGGAAGAACTTAAGTCTAAAGTGCATAGGTCCTAGAAACAAGACATAGCAAAAACAATGTATCAAATGCCACGCATCTTTAGCTCTAGACAAAAGCAAAATAGATGCTTGATTGACTTGTGGTTACACACAACATTTAGGGTTTGGAAAGATCTAGTGTTCAAGTCTTTTCCTAACTAGTAGAATTTGTTTGAGCAAGCATAAAGAAAAATGAGATTTCTTGCCTCTACTATGAATTCTCAAACAATATTTAACCCAATTTCAAACTAGAGTTGTTGAATAATATTGCATCTACTATTGAGTTTTTCATACAAAACCACTTTGGGTGAGAACCAAGAACAACCTAGTTGAGGATTGTATCTAAAAAATGGTGCCTACTCATGTCAACCCCAATATATCCCCATTGAGAAGGTGATTTAAGTCCAAGATTTATTATGTCAATGTGCATCTTGAATTGTCATAATAATTTCAATGTATATTTCAAAATCAACTCCAATGTGATTTAAAATACTCTTAAATTTATACCTAGGGATCCAAGTATCAATAGCGGGGGTAAAAAAATCTTTGATTGTGTAGATATCATTCTTGAAGAAAATTAGGGATTTAATCCAAGGAACCTCTTCAAGAGGGAATCCATGTTGCTTCAATTTTGGTGATTTCCAAAGAGGTTGGTTGAAAACAAAGGAAAGCCAATACAAAAGAATCACCATCACCTATAGACATTGTTAGATAGCTTTCCAAGATTGCTAGTTGATTTTAACCACAAAGGTACGCTAAAGGATTTAACCCAAGGAACTTCTGCTATAGGCATTCCACACTGGTTTAAAATTGATGACAATTAAGGAGGTTGGCCAAACATAGGAAAACCAATAAAAAACTTCACCATCACAATAGAGCCACGATTTGATAGCTTTCTAGGTTTTCTAATATGTCTCAACCACAATGGTACCCACAATGTCAATCAACAACATGAGCAACAAGGAAATAATGGAGTTTGAGTGAATTTCAAGATTTTCTAGGATATGAGCATCCAAAAGAAACATGATGCCTTGTTAAAATTTTCTAAACATCCTTGTCTTGTATGGCTCTAACATGATCCATTTAGCACAAAGAGTTGTGCCTTGTTTATATGTATGTATGTATGTATGTATGTATGTATGTATATATATATACATATATATATATATACATACATACATATATATATATATACATACATACATATATATATATATATATATATATATATATATATATATATATATATATATATATATATATATATATATATATATATATATATATATATATAAGCATACAACATAAGTCCTATGCAACTCTATTAAATCCTCTTCCTCCTTCAAAGTTTGCCTAAAGGAAGTTCCTAGGAAGCATATACAACGTTGAAGGGAGTAAGAGATGATGTCCAACATGAAGTATGATAAGATGTTGGTAGTTGAGAAGACTTACAAGTAAATTTGGAACTTCCCTACCATGAAGAGGTATTAGGTTATACAAAAGGAGACATAATTCTAAAAATCAAAAGTTGAAGCTTAAAAAGCAAATAAGGTTACCATAAATTTGAACATTTCCTTAATGCACAATGTTCTATTAAGCCAATGATTGTCTAGAATTCAATCTTGGACCACTTAATATTCGAACTATAGGCAAACTAGAAGGTGAAGGCTATACATAGCCATTGAAACCAATTTATTATCCTTTTTAAGAAGTAAGAAAAGAAATATCAACGCAAAATTAAAAAATGGCTATTGATAAGCAGATAGTTTGTGTCACCTAATAAGGAGGGAACCAAAGGAAAAGTAGAAGTTGAAGGCTATACATGGCCATTAAAATCAATTTATTATCCTTTTAAGAAGTGAGGAAAAATATCAATGCAAAATTACAAAATGGCCATTGATAAGTAGAGTTTGTGTCACCCAATAAGGAAGAACCAAAGGCAAAGTAAAAGGTGAAGGTTATGCATGGTCAGTAAAACCAATTTATTCTCATTTTTTAAGAAGTGAGAAAAGAAATATCAATGCAAAATTATAAAATGGCAATTGATAAGCAGAGATTTTGTGTTACCCAATAAGGAAATACCTTTGACTTATCCTCAAGTAGAGTAGTTGGCAAGCAAAAAAAAAAATACTCAACAAGCACATATAGGTGAGATGTGTTTCGCCTCCATGGTCACAAATATGTTTGAACATAGTATAAATGATGTTGGACCAAATTTTTTTGGCATAGTTTGAAGTATAATACCTATTATTTTAACTCCCTAAAGACAGTCTATCCATGCTTTAAAAATGTTGAGAATTGTCTCTGAACATGTATTTATGGGTTAGGTTAGCTAAACCTTGAGCATTCCAAGAATAAACACTTATGAGTGATGATTAAGGTTCATCATTTTATCACTCTTTAGTCTTCAAATGCTTCATAACTATTTTTCAAAAGGCATTTATGGTCAAAAGTCATTATCTAAAAAACACTTCGCTATTGTTGTACATATTCACAATCATTCACCTATGGTGAGGACTGTATGAATGATGTATGCATGCCTTCAAGAAGGAGGGTTACCAAAAGTATTTGAAGAGGATTATATCGCTTAAAAATGAATCATGAGTTTATAATAGCTTTTTGACCCAAAAGCATTAGCATAAGATTGGAAGTTTTTCGAGGAACCAAAGGTTTAGGGTTTGACTTAGAGGTCCAATTATTCTACTATTTTGGTTGGCTTTTATGTTACTAATGATTGTCAATTCATCTCTAGATTCTACATTAGCTTTACTAAAGTTAGCTATGTATTTGGTGGAAGTGTTATGTCCTTCATTACCTATTGTAGATGTGAAAAGTGCATACTCCACAATTCCCCCTTGTTTTGCATTCAATTTAATGCCCTCATTTATAAACAAGACATGATTAGTTTTGAACCTTTGGAGCCCCCAATTTGCCCTTCAACCCATGCCACACAACTAAATTTGAACTCACTTCACTTATACACTAACTTGTGCCCTCTTTTTGATTGTTGTCCCATCTTGGACATCACCACACCACACTCCCATCTTCCTACATAGGACGACACATTGTCACACAACCCTAACCCTAACTCACTTCCAATGGACAGAATGTTTATATAAGAAGATTTCTTGAGGGGAAATGAACATCTAGAAGTCATTAGGGAAGTTAGCATATCCATGTACACACATTACCTAAATCCTAGAGAATCAAAGACCACCAAGACCTCCATTAGAGCTCCATGTGATGCCTTTATTGATATACACCTCTCTTCCTAGAAATACTTAGATTCAGACACCCAAAACTTTATTTGCAAATTGTTGAATCAGTCCTAAAATTTGATTGAGACAAACCCAAAAACAACCTTCAGGGACCACCTTTCCCCTTTAGTTACTTGTCAAGATTTGGTTCCAAAAATTGTAGGTGTACACTAGAGTGTGCATAAGACACCAAAGCACAACAAAGGACTCTAGAGAACAAAAGACACTATTGCATCTAGACAAACATGACAGTGTGTGCTCATATCTTGACACATACAATCACAAAAACAAATTTCCATATAATCAAATTTTGATGACATTAAAAACTCCTTGTCTTCTTCTCAACCATTTGTAGCTTTTGCAACATATAAATAAAAACATTGCTTATTTAGAGAACATATCAAAGCACAGGTTGAGGGAGAAGGTTAGTGCTAGGGGAGGCAAAGGGTCATCTTCAATTAATGATCTTTCTTCCTTCTTTGTATCCATTTGTGGTTTATTGGTGTCCATGAATGTGTCTTTTTTATTTGTTTGTTCTGTTTTTTAAGTCATTTTGTTTGGGGGTGGTGTTTTGTTTGGAGGGAATATTTGAACATTTGTTTAGCTCTTTTATTTTCTTGCCTTTGTCCATCGAGCTTGGGTGTTCACAACCCTTGGGGTTATTTTCTCATGAGGGGAGGCGAAGTACTTGCAAAAATGTTTATTTAAGGTGATGGTATTGGAGGTGTTGGAGTGGTTCAAAATAACTCCTAGTGTTGGAAATTCCAAGTCTGCATTCGTTTTTGGTGAAAGTGTTGCAATGCTAGAATGAGCAGTGTTTCTCAAGGATGGAGGAGCAAAGCAAAGTGATGTTAAACTAGGTAAACCCCTTGTTGTCACTTTGAAACTGTGTCCTAATGAAGAGATGCTCAAAGCCATAGAGAATGAAGAGCTAAGGCTTAAGAATGTAGATATCGTTTTCATTTGTTTGAGCAAGGATTTCATGTCGTCGACGAAGTTTTTTGATGATTAGGTTTTATCAATTTGAGGTAAAAAATTAGGGCTCTATGTGAATATGTGCAAAATGATTCATAAAAGTTATTTTTTATTTGTTTTAAAAATAGTGGAATGTAGAAGAAGGTGGTTACCAAGAGTTTCTAGAATGTGGATAAATATGTGTTTAGGGCCTTACCTTGGGACCCTATTGTTAAGCCAAAATATGCGGTTTTTCTCTCCTTGCCCAGATGGATAGAAATTTGTGGGTTGCCTCCTCATGTTTAGTTTTTGTTATCATAGTTGCTAAAGCCATTGGGAGAAGTGATTAAAATTGAGGATACCAAATCCTCACCACCTCGTATGAACACTATGGTTCTCATTTATTTAGACCTAACTAATCTTGTTCTGATAAGATTATTTTCCTGTTGCATGGTAATGAAGTTTCCTAGAATATTAATGGTTTAGGTGGCTTCATTCATGTTTCTTTTGCAAAAAAAATGGTCATGTTAGAGTTGGTTGTCCTAGCATCATCAGTAACAAAAATGGTTCAAAAGAAAGTTCTAATTCTAAAAGTGAGACTAGAGGTATGGAAAGGATGATGTTCAGGTTAGTATTGACTCGGTTAATAATACCTCGATTTGGGACAATGTAGATTATGAAGTTATTAGGGTTGTTGTCCCTTTTGAATCTATACATATTTTTGATAGCATCCTAATGGATGATTTGCATAAAGGCATCTTATTGGATCCTACTTGTGGTGAAGAAGCAAAGAGTATGGAATTGATGAATATCTTGAAAAGCCTTCCCTGAACTAGTTGTGACTATTTTAGACCAAAGTGTTTCTAGTATGATTGTAAAATATTCTAAAAGGTCTTCTAGTAAAAGATATTAAATTAATACTAACATTCAAGTTGAAGATGGTCCTAGACCTGTGGCTTGTGAAAATCACTCTAATATTGATCCCTCTTCCTATGCAAATTAGTTGGAAGGCAATAAAAAGGGGGTTAGATTACCTCCAAGTTTTGAAAACTTATGTAGGGGTAAAGTTGCCCTCCCCGCCCATCGCCCCTCACCCCTTCCATGTAGGGTCTTCTCCCTTAATCATATTTTCTTATGAAGATTATCAACTAAAATGTTGGTTGGAGGCTTTTGAGAGAAAGTTTGTTGTAAGGTCATTTTGTATGGATAGAAATGATTTAGATTTTCTTTCTTTAAGAGGTTAAAGTAGTTGGTTTCTCTTTAGAAAAAGCTCTTATTTTACCTGGCCTAGTGCTAAATTTGTTGTCTTTGAGCATGATAACGGTAGGGGGGACTATGATTATGATTAATAAGAATCTTTTTGAGAGTATTAAAAAGAAAGGTTTCTCTCCTTACTCTAGGGTTGTTTGGGTTAAAGTGTGTGTTAATAGAAATGAATTTGGACTATGTTCTATTTATGCTACCATTAATTATAAGAAAGGGCTAGTCTTTGGATGTGGCTATGTTCTAACTTGCCTAAAATCCCTTAGTCTTTGGAAGGGATTTTACTATGATAAAATATAGGGAGGACAAAATGAGGGGATCTAGGTTTGCTTGGAAAGACAATGAGTTGTTCTTTTGGTCCAATGTTAAGAAGAGGTTTAACCTAAGTGACCCTTTGAGTGGAGGTAAGAATGAAAATAAGAGCATTTGATGTACCTAGTCTAATATGTAGAAAGGAAACATGAGAGTATTTTGTAGACTAGATAGATTTTATATTGATAAATCATTTTTTAATATTATTCTTTCTAAGGGGAAGAATGCAGTCAATGTTATTCCTTTTTCTCTTTCTGAACATCATCCAATTGAGTGTTCTATTGAGTTGGGTTTCTTTCTCATTCATTGCAAATCCTTCTGTAATGGCATGTTCAAGTTAAATGTTTCTTTGCTTAAGGATAAGGCTTGCTGTAATGGGGTGTAGAGCCTTTGAAATATTTGTTTGGCTAAAGGAAGTGGTAAGTCTTGGCTGTCCATTTGGATTGATGTTGTTGCTATAGTGCAAAGGTTTATAAGGTTTTTTGGTAAAGAAATAGCAAGGAGGAGAAATGTTGGTTTTAGAGAGGTTCAAGCTAAGTTGTGTGCTGCTAAAGAAAAGCTCCAAGGTGATCCTTTTAATGGGTCAATCCAAGTTTAGGTTGTAGACCTTAAGAATAAAATTAGGTGTTTTAATGTGTTCAAAGCTAAAGGTGCAAAGGTAAGGTCTAGGCTTAATTGGCTTAAAGTGGGTGATAAAGGTTCAAAATTCTTTTTTAATTTTGTGAAAGCTAAAGGTTTAAGGGAAAGGATTTTTAATATTAGATTGAACGGTTGTCTCATTGAGGATGAGGATCATAACAAAGATGCATTTAAGGGATTTTATCAAAATCTCTTTACTTCTTCAAGTTTTTATACTAATGTTGAGAGATGTAGGGATATCATCAAAAAGATTGTTCCTAAGAAAGTGAAAAAATTATCTATCAAGTTAGATGAACCTTTTACCTCATATGGAATTCAAGAGGTTAGTAGTTCCCTTTAAAATGATAAAGTTCATGAAGCAGATGGTCTATCTATTGAGTTTTGTAAAATTAATAAGGACTAGATTTATCCAATTTTATTACAATTATATAAGAAAGCAGTATAAGAAATAAATAGAGGGACTATTAAGTTGTTACCTAAAGATGAGATTTGTCCCTCCTAAAACATTGGAGGTCTATCACTCTATTAAATGTCTCTTATAAAATTTTAGCTAAATTGATTGCAAACAAGCTTAAAGATGTTCTTCCCAATATAATTTCCCCCTCTGAGACTAGTTTTGTTAAGGAGAGATTTATTTTAGAGAATCTTTTAACAAGCTGGGAAGGGATGAATTGGGTTAAGAATCAGGGCAAAATGTGTGTATGGTTCTTATTGATTTTGAAAAAGCATATGATAGGATTCAGTTGAAATTCATTTCGGATGTTATGAGATTTTTGAGTTTTGGTGAAACCTTTTGTAGGTCTGCTGAGGTGCTTTTTTAGGATGCTTATGCTCAAGCATGTGTTAATGGAGTGTTATCCTCCCCATTTGATCTTTAGAGATCTATAAGGTAGGGGTATCCTTTGGCTCCTCGTGTTTTTCATTGTTGCAAAACCTTTACATTATGTGCTTAGGCATAATTGTTCGGTATCTCCTCTTAAGGGTTTGGTTCTACCAAATAATGAGATGTTGCTAGAATGTCTATTGTAGATGATATTGCTTTGTTTCTTGAACTGGATTGTAGTAATTTTAAGAATTTGCAGAATAGACTTGATTGCTATTGTGTTGCCTCTAGTTCTAAAATTGCTATTAGTAAATCTATTGTCCTTTGTTAGAAAGATCATCCACCAAATTGGTTGTCTAAAGATGGTTGGCAATGGGGTGTGCCTAATATGTAGGTGAGATCCCTTGGTTTCCCTTTTGCTATGTTGCCTTCTTTGAAGGATATGTGGGCTTGGGTAATGGACAAGATGGTCGAGAAATTGAATAATTGGCATTCTAATTTTCTTTTTGTTGATGGAATATTTCAAGTGTGCCAAAAGGTTTTTTCCTCCTTTATGTATTTGTCTTCTGCATGGTTGGTTTGTTCTTCTCATTTAAAGCAATTTGAAAGGTTAGATGAGAGCTTTTCTATGGTCTAATGGTAAAAATGGCAAAACAAAAAAAAAGCATGTGGTTAAGTGGTATTGGTGCTCTAGACCTAGATGCATGGGTGTTACGGGTCTTAAAAATTTGTACTTGCAAGGAGTTTCTCTTGCTATGAAGTGGATTGTTAAAGCTCTTATGGTTGTGAACCTTGGAAAGTGCTTGTAAGATATGATATCTATAATGATTTTCCTAAATCTAAGCCCAGCTAAAAGGTGCTTGGCCTGGTTGACCTTTTGTTTAGCAATTTTAATGTTCATACTAGAGGCACTTTGGAGCAACTTAAGAATCTTATTATGAAACACGATGTAAATAATATTAAAAATAATTTATTTTGTACCTTTAGATCTATTTGGTGGTCAATTGAAATTAATGGCAAACCTCTTGCTTTGCATCAGGGTTGTTCTTCTCTAAATTGGTATAATAAATGGATAAAAACTTTTAGACAGATTATCAATGACAATGGGTTCATTCAGGGGGATGCTATCGAAAATAAGTGTAATATATCCCTAAATCTCATAAAAGAATTATTACTCTAATTAAGAAGGCTTTGGGGGATAATTGGCCACTCTTGAAAAGTGGTTATGATACTAAGTTCTGGGCTAACTTTTCTTTGTCTTCTCACAGTAAGCTTATTGAGATTTCTATTTAAAATGTGTATCATATGCTTTCCAAGGTTAACAATTTTCATGTTTTCTTCAGTACCCTTTGGGGGTTCAATGACTCCGAGGCTAAGCCGACATCCAGGCTTAATCTTGTGTGGTCTATATTTCTTGAACCTAAAAAGAATTTTTGAAGATGGTTCTTATTATGTAAAAAGTGGCTATTGGGGATTTTGTCTTTTGAGAATGTTTTTTATCTGGTCTGCGGGGAGAAGGAAACCATTTTGCATCTTTTTTTTACACTATTGTTATGCCAAAGTTGTTTGGGGTTGCTTCACTTCTTTGTGGTCTATGTGGGTGGGTGTTAATGAAATTTGTTGGTGGGATATTCTTTTTCGGTTTATTGAAAATGATTCTAAGATTTCCTCAAAGATACTAGATAAATTTTGGCTTGTTCTCTACTAAGATGCTTTAATATATTTGGAATAACAAAAATAAACATCTTTCAAGGTGATTGTAGTAGTGTTGGTAGCTTCTATAAAGAGGTCACAATTTCTATCATTCTTTTTGTAGGTGTATGAACAGTAAATATGACAGAAGAGGAGGTCCAACAGCTTGTTGAGGATCATTTGAAGACAAAGTTAAAGGTTCATGCTGATATTAGAAGTGGCAGTGCACAGGGTGTTGTTCCTTAAGACTGTGGTGGCGACTTAAAGACTGGCAAGACTGTTTACAACAAATATGCTATCTCCAAACATTCCTATGTCTGTTTTTTCTAAGTGGTTATAAAGAAAGTGTATGCATAATACTATCCAAGAATTGGCTCATAAGATCGTTGATATTATCAAAGTTGAGGAGAAGATCGGCAAGGCTACGGGAAAGAGAAATGTTTAAATTTTGTTATGACTCTCCCTTTATTTTGTTATTTCATAGACATAGGGTGGGCTCTGTTATAGCCCTGTTGCTGTTATGTAACTTTGGTTTTATGTCGATTATGGGTATGACTAAAGACATTTTATAGGTTGCTGCATTCCTTGGTTTGGAATGCTCCAGGTTTTGTTATTATGGTCCTGGTTCTCTTTTGGGATCTCTGATATGTATGTTCGTTATCTTTGATGCTCTTTGAGCTATATTTGTACACTTTTACAATATTTATTAAAAAAAAATGTTGAATCAAACATGCATCTCTCTCCCTACTCTCATTTCTATTTAAAGCTTAAAATGAACAAAGACAACCTCAACTCTTTATTTATTTGAAATATGTTTTTAATGCTTTATTTAATGTTTTACAGAAGATTATTAAATGAATAAACATTTTAGTAATTAAAAGTAAAACTATTTACATAGAAACTTCATTTTTAGTTATAATCATCAACGAAAAATCCTAATACACTTATTGACAACTAAAACAGGCATTGGGCAAATTAACACATGGAATATAGTGTGAAGTTTATCTTCAATCTAAATATCGATCCTCTTTGAGCTCCTTACACTGTTAATTTCAACTTAACCCTTTTTTTGGAGGGGAGAGAAATGAAACTTATTCTGTCCAAAACAAATAAAATGCTCTAGAGGTTATATGAGATGGTCAATAAAAGTGCTAAGAGAGAGGAATGATGGAAACTCAATCCAAAGAGGGGTTTTGACGCTATCAGAGACCAAAATCCGTAGTCCATGGATAAATACTAAAGAGAGCTCTTAAAAACCACCATAAAATGCCATCGATGCCCAAAGCATGGAACATAAAACTTTTGGTCATATTCTGAACGAGTTCAAGCTTTATACAATTATACTACCAAGTGTTTGAACCTAGCTAGGAAGTTCTACCAACATAATAACTAACTACTGTATGCTCCAACCCATTTACAAACATTATAAAATTTAGGATATTGTGGAATTTTGTGAGCTATTATTAGTAAGCAGAGTACAGTGTTGGTTTTTTTTTTTTATTTAAGGGTTTTTCTTTAGAGTCCCTTGGTCTTTCTTTTAACACTGGTTAGTATTGATTTTGTCATTTGCTTTGTAATGGTTGCAGAATGTGCTGTGGAGTAGCAAATACATGGTATACTTTGCTTAAATCTAATGTAATGCATTTTTAAAATTGTAAAGAAACATTCCTTTTCTGACATCTGACATAATGGCAAAGAGTTCATAAACTCTTGCAGAACAATGGTAAAACTTCAAGAGAAATCTATAGACGTCACTGTCTCTGAATTTTCACAATTAGCAACAAACAAAAAATGCACAATGAACAGTTACATAACTTAATGTTCATAAACCGATCCAGCTAAAATAATTCAAATAACAAATATTACAATTTTTGAGAAAGTAATTGTAAACTCATCATTCAATCTAAATTGATTGTAAATCCAGAAATCACACATCACTTTCATAAGCATTAACATTTCACCTTAGTCATAATGGAAAACAAGTCCTTTAGATGAAATTAGGAAATCTAAGCTACTTATAATTCTGTATGCCTTGTTTCAACAGGGGATCCATTTACCTGTTTCCTGTTCTTGTCAAAATACATTTCTACAATTGCAGTATGTAGGGCTGCTCCTATAGGAAGTACATCTTCATCCACAAAGAAAAATGGGGAGTGTGGCGAGTGGATTGACCCAATCTTTTCGTTTCGAATGCCAATAATAAACAAGACACCGGGTATTCTCTGTTGATAGAATGAAAAATCTTCACCTGCCATTACTGGATGTGCAGGTTTCACATTATTTGAACCAAGCAAGGTTATTCCAACCTTTGTTACGTGATCATGCAAACTTTCATCATTTTCAACAGCAGGGCACATCGGTTGATCTTCTAAAAATTCTACAGAAGCCCTGCATCTGTGTACCGCAGCTTGACTTTCAATTACCTGGAATTAAACCACACCAAGATATTTTATTTTTTGAATGAGTCATCATCTCAAGTATCAAAAGGCCTAAATGTATGAATTAAATATCAAAACAAAATGAATGCCTCCTATTCACTTCAAATATGATGAGCACAGGAATAGAAACTAACCTCCTGAATTCTTTTCTTAAGATTAATGAGTCCTTTTGTTGTAAAGCTTCTAAGAGCGCCTCCAAGTTTTACTGTACTTGGAATGATACCGTGTCCCTCTCCACCATTGATAAAGTCAATTGAGACCACCTTATTTATAAAAAGGCATTGAATTATTTCTCATAGTTCTTAAATGTAGCAATGTGGATGTTTTTCCCTTTAACTCGAAAAAAGCTACTTCTAAGATAACAAAGAAGACTATTGGATTGACAGTCTTAACAATTTCCCACAGAATACATAGATATACAAAATAATAAGCATTGATGTCCTATTAAGAGTAAAACAAAAAGTTGTTGCTACTGAAGTTCAGTTCTATAAACTGATACACAATGCTGTTCATCCTCTCCGGTGATGATTGAAATTCCATAGACATTTTTTGGTTTGTATAGGTATTTCCTCTTGTGAATAATTCCGCCTTTTTATGACTAACATGCTTGACTATCCAACAAAATGCAAATTTTGGTTTCCAAATTCTATAATTCTCTTGCATGCTCTTTTAGGCCTTGCAGTATGCTTGTCCATGCTGAACTAATACTTGAATGCAGAATTTGGAAGTTAGAGCAATTTAGGATTGAGGTACGAGCATGCAAATGACAAAAATTATGCAAGTATTGCAAGCAACCTTCCCTAGTTGTATTAAACTTCTCTTGGTCAAATACTTTTATAGTTTGTCTACACCCTCCTTCCCTTAAGCCTTTTATTCAAGTTCAGCCTCCCACATTGACCGGTACAGAATTGTAGGATTTTCGAGTGTTAAGTTATTTTCTAGTTTATCATTACCGTGTGTTTTCTCAAGTACATTCTTATTTCTTACTATGAAAATCACTTTTCTCATAGGCATCAACGTTGTCTTACAGTCTGATCTATCATGCTTTGAGATAGCAAACATATCCATGTTGTTTTATGCAACTAGAATTTTTCTGTCATATGCATAGCCTATAGGATAGAATTGTAAAGCATTAGGAGAATTAGAGTTGTACTATCAAAAGCGCTATTGATGGTTGCATAGCTTAATAATCCTATTTATTCAACAGTCCACCAGTAGTACCATATGAAATGCATATATGCAACTTAGTTCTCATGATGGAATGTGTTTATCATTACAACAGCAATCCAAAAATGGATCAATTAAGTCTAGCTCAGTCATGCAATGCTCTCAAAACTCATCCTTGTACTTCTCACGCTTAAGATAACTCATTTAAGTAAGAAACTAAATCAGAGTTGCAGGGATCAGATTGTCAGGCCAGAACAGAGAAAAATGTGTACTCAGTATTGAAGTCAAACAAGAATAGAGCATGGGTGACAGGTTTGACAGTAGTCAAAGTCGTCCTGTGCAAAGGCAGTCAATAGAAACGAGTTCAACTCCAATCAGACTCGTTCCAGACAAGACGAAAAAATCGAGTCTGGAATTTTGAGAAAGCTGAAACATTCAAGATACCTTGGTTTCAGTTACAAACATCCTTTGTGCTTCTTTCTGATGTCCTCTTGCTTCTCTTTTCTTTATGTCTCCAAGAGAGATCATTTTGTAACAATTGAAGTAGTTTTCCTTAGTTTCTTGCAAAACTAGTTGAGTTAAGCTATAGTTACTTTTGCCCATGAATCTTAGTGAATTGATAGTGTAATTGGGGGAGTGTCAGCAAATTGTTGAGTTTGTATGGTGTTTGGACTATGCTGTTCTTGGCAAAGAGTGTCTATGAAAGAGTTGAGAAGGCAGTAAACCATTTGTAACAGCTCTTGAGACAGTAGCCTGAGGAGTTCAACACTCACTCTTACAGATTTTTAAAGGCATTTTTTAATCCTTTTGACTGGTGAAACCCTAAACGACTGTCTCCAAACAACCAGTACACACATTTCATGTGGGTCTCGCAGCAACAAGGAAAAACGCATTTCTTGTGTGTGACAAAAGAACAAATCATATTTTTTTCCAAATTTTCCCATCAGAGTCAGCACAGGAATACTTTTCTTTAAAATAGTATTCCATTGTTATAAGTTTATAACTACTAAATTACCTTAAATTGTCGTTTTATTCTTGTGTCTCCAAAGGCTTTTGTGATAGGCTGCGTTGTTATCAGTTGGTCCCATAGGCTGTTTGGCCTCATGGAGGTTATAAAAATCCTTCATTCATTCATCCATGGGAATATTAAATTATTGCTCACTTTTTTCTTTTCTTTATAATTTTTTTTCCTTTTCTTTTGATTTAAATAAATAAACAAATGTTTATTTATTTAAATATTTATACTTTATTGTTTATTTAAATTGATATGGAATTAATAAATTTATGGTAGTTTTATTTATCAAATGCATGAAATTTAATTTCTATTTTTAGGTTGCAAATATATATACACGCATATTTATGATTTTTAAGCTTTTTGTGCGGACATATCCAATCCCAAAACAATCGTCGTACCAACATATCATCCTTGATTCCAATATATATATGGACCTGAACATTATAACCCACCAAGACTAGAATTCTATCCTCTTGGGATTGGTTACCTCAGGTTGTCATAAAAAATGAACAAGCTAAGATACGACAAGCATTAGTGGCAAAAATAATCAAGTGGGATTAGACAACACATAGGATATTCAGAAGAGTAAATTTTACTTTCTAGCCTGTCTGAAAGATTTGGATGAAGACCTTTAGCACGTGTTCGCCTGAACATTATAACCTACCAAGACTCAAATTCTATCCTCTTGGGATTAGTTACCTCAGGTTGTCATAAAAAATGAACAAGCTATGATACGACAAGCATTAGTGGCAAAAATAATCGAGTGGGATTAGACAACACACATGATATTCAGAAGAGTAAATTTTACTTTCTAGCTTGTCTTGAAGATTTGAGAGATTTGGATGAAGACCTTTAGCGTGTGTCACTAAAGTTGTATCTGTAAGGACATGGGATTGAAGACCTTTATCGAAGGATTGATATTAAACTGTAAAGAACCCTACTTGTACTATGCAAAAAAAATTCGATTCTTTATGCAATGTCAACAATCTTTTCAATCATAAAATCAAATAGAAGCAAATGAACTTGAAACATCACACATATCATATAGCAAATCAAATATATGAGTCAACAAATGACATACCTGGAACCAATACTTCATTATTTTATTCAATGGCTGATTACAATTTGTCTTTGGCTGTTTCTTATATCAGACTGGACTGAATAGCTTAGCCTCAAAATATACCAACAATCTGGAGAGGAAAACGCTGCTAACTGCCACTTGAAGAGCTCGTTAATGCCCAAACTAGACCCTCTAATCCACAACACCAGCCTATGAGGGTCAAATGATAGGCTAATCTTCCAAACTCTGATGCTCTCGAAAATGGGGACATTAAAGTCCGCCCTCCCTGAAATTGCTTGTCCCCAAGCAATCTCCACTACAAAGAAACTCCACTCCACCGGAGGTCGAAAGGGAGACTGTGAAATGTCCCACACAAAAACACAACTGTTGTAGCACCAACATAAACTTAACTACGCAAATATAGATAACAGACCAACTGTCCAACCCATGCGCACTGAAACTATGCATCAACCTCAACTCATGTACATGTGAACCAAAAGTGAAGCTGTAAGCAGACCACACAATGTACATGCTGCAATACTCATCAGTGAACTTTGACTGGAACCCTAATGCACAAGAAGGATCCCATAGCACACTAGAGAGTGTCCAACAATATATTCCTGGATCCCAAACCGAGAAAGGAAGTCTACTATGCCTGATACCCTCCGACTTCCTTTGCGCTAATTTGATCTTAACTTCAACATGCTAAGAATGGTGAAGCAACTCTCTAGGATCCAACCGAACTGACGTGCCAAACTGGTCACCACCTGGATCCCAATGCAACCGAAACTTACATCCATCAATCATGAAGAGGCAAATATATCTCGAAGTGTCTGAACCACAACATCCCCCTTCAACCTCTGCATAATTCCTATGGATGTGCTGACTATCCCTCCTAGGTGCTGGAAGATGTGTAACTGCTCCTCCCAAGTTAAGAGAATGATATATCTCTCCTCCATCACCGCTGTAAGGACTACACAAGCCATCATGCCTGCCAACACTGCAACCTCTCTGAAGCCATGTCTCCACTGGAAATTTCCATGCCAAAGGGGTTACAGACTCTGACTGGTACATATCTGCATGATGGTAGTTTGATCTTTGACTCTGCAAGTAATCCTTTGCAAATAACACAGTCGGACACCTGCAATCTCTAGTCCCATCTTCTGTAGATGGTAACACCTCATCCCACCGTGGATGGTATAAATCATGAGCCAATCCACACCTACGTGTCATCATGTCATCAATATGTGGACTAAAGGAGAAGTGATGAGCACTCCTCACTATGCAATCAAGGTAAAAAGCACCTGCCTGTGTCAATGGTTGATCGTCATAGTTGTGGTGAATACTCTCTTCATCACTCGAATCAGAAGATGGCTCACGTCTCTGATCCCGAATGGCTAATTGGGTAGATGCTCTGCCAACCCTTTCTGTGTACCCAATAGCATACTCTCTATCATGAAACAATTGGAGATATTTTGATTTTATCTCCTCCAAAACAATCCTAATGAACTGCAAATCACGAATGTGAGTACCAGCCGAGACTCCATATCGTCTCTCCTCAAACTCTACTATCCAAAGAAGGTACTCAACATACTTATGAGTGCAATCAAAATGAGATAAAGTTGAATCAACCTTCTCCCCTGTAACCTTCAGCTGATCTCTCCATCTATGTGGCTCAATAAGCTGTCGATCAAAATCAGCTACATGGGATGTAATCTTTGATTTGCTTCCAGGAGAGGGAAACGGATCAACATGAGAACCGATCTCCCACTAGATGATACCCTGCATATCTCCTGTGAAAATGGAGTAGTGTGGTGATCTGTCACACAACTCTCTAGAGAATCCACCAACTCATCACACGAGCTCTCAATCACCTGCTCTGCATCATCTGGCATGGGACTAACCTCAGGAGAACCTAGTGCATCAAGTGGTTCTCTGCAACTCTCAACCAGTTCACTCATCCCACCTGTATCTGTGATGGATATAGCCACATCCTCAACCTGCTCACAACCATAATCTGTGGATATATGTTCCTCACCAACTGCTGCCATAGAAACCTAAACTGTATCTGTAGATGGTGAAGACTGTGCCAAGCTCCACTCCACGGTAAGCTCCTTTATTTGTGATTGCGACTCTTGAAGGGCCAATTGACTACTCTTCAACATGTCCATGGTCACCTCAAGCTCATAAGTGAGCTCATTTTTTACCAAAAACAGGTCTGATTTTCTGAGTAAGCACCTCATTTTTGACCTAGTAAAAGCTCTCATTTTCACATAACAACTCAAATCTACCCTGGAAAAGGTCTGATTTCTGAGTGAGCAGCTTAGTCTTAACCTGATAAAGTCTGATTTTCCAAGCAAACAGCTCATCTTTGGCCAAGCTACAGTCTGATTTCTGAAGAAGCGGGTCAGTTTGACCAAGAAAAAATCAGTCTTCTTCAGGGTTTCATCAAATCAGACCAAGAGCCTTTCAAGTAAAAGACAGATTTCTGGAGGAATTGCTTGCAAATGCTAATGTTTTCTATCTTTCTTCACAAGTATACCAGAAATTGCATTGCATTTGAGGATCTTGTTCATCATGACTACTTGAGGTTTTCTTTATTTTGCAGGATTTGAGGACAAAGATAAGTTCCACGAGGAAGATGTTCAAGGATGATCCAAGGCAATCAAGGTGGATGCAAAGAGGAGTTCTAATGCCGGAGAAGGAGACTGCTTCCAACATCAAGAGGACTACACATGAATGCCAAGGGGAAGATGAAGGACTTCATTATTCAAGACATCACAATGATACAAAGAGGCTAGCATCAAGATCACCCACAGGAGAAGATGCATTTCCAGTTCAGCATCAGGAATCCAAAGGAAATGCAACACAAAGATAGAATTCCAAGTCCAAAGTGCACTGGAGACAAAAGGGCATGATGATGTGGCATCTAATCACCATCAGCCAATCAAAGCATGCCAAGTGGCTACAAAAGGACAAAATGAGGTGGCGCCCCAGGACATGTGTCAACTTTTCATTTGCTAGAGTGGTGGCAGTTTTATCTTCTTTCTCACCTACCTCCTTTTTAGGGTTTCTTTTGACCTAATTTGGGCATTGATTTCTAGGAAATCAAATCTTGGCCCCTTTTGTAAGCCTATATAAAGGCCCATTTGCCTCATTTGTAAAAAATAGAGAGGAATATGGAAGGACATAGAAGAAAAATATGAGAGGAGTTTAGAACTTTCTTCTCCTTAGTCAGTTCTTCTTCCTTAGAAGTAGTTAGTTCTTGATAGAGTAGAAGCTTTTGAAGCATTGGAGAGACCATGGCGAAATTGTTGTAAAGATACTACCAGAATCAATATATTTTCATTGAAGCTTGATGGAATTTGTGTTATTTTGGGATGTTAGCATGGTTTCCTTTTTCTCTTGGATGATTCGAAGCATTTTTTTGATAAGTTCAGTAGCAGTTCATTGATATGATGAATCCATATGAAGATATTTGATGAATTCTTTGGTTCATACTTTTTATGGTTTGCTGATGGTAAGCTGTAGTGTAAAGTTAGCCTAAACCCCCATTTTGCAATAGTTCGATTGTGGATGTTCATTCAAGTTGCGCCAGCTGTGAGTATTTGAATGTATATTTGCAGTATGAAAATCCTTCATTTCCCTTGAAGATTGCACCAGTTTCGTGTAGTTGTTGTTCTCATGGCGAAGCGAAGCTTGGTTTAAAAGAGTTTGTCTATCGAAGCATCATTCATCATTTCATTGTCCTTATATTAGATTTCCTTAACCCTTTCCCTTTTGCTTTTCTTTCGAGTTTGTTTGAGAATTCCATTCATTCACAAATCCGAGTAAGGAGTAGATTTCACTCCTAAGAAAGGAGCAATTTCACGTAAGTCCCTTTGTGATTACCAGCAAAATCACATCATTTCACTGAGTCTATCCTCGTGCCCGTCAAGACCTGACCCAAAAGGAACCTTGGAGCACTCTTGTGTGATCACATAGTTTAGCACCCGAGAGGCTTTTTCTCGAGAGGATAGAATACCCAGTGTTTTATTCTAATGTTGTTGCTGTCGCAAAAACATCAACAAGTCGGTCATGTGAGAAGAAGAAAAGAAATAAAATAATAATAAACAATTGCCCAAGGGAGGTCGGCCAAGAGGGAAGAGAAAACAAAACAAAAATAAAAAGAAATTGCTAGAGGGAGGTCGGCCTTGATGAGGCCTATTTGGATGCCTATAAAAGAAGACGATTTGGAGGTCATTTCAACATTCAATCATATCATTTTTCATTTGGAGATTTATCTCTTTGGCTGCACTTTTTCAGAATATTCCAAGGACGAAAACATAATTTTAGGTCTGATTTGTAGGAGCAGAAATCTGGGCATATGTTTGGCATGTTTGAGCCCCTAAATTTGATGAAATTCCAAATCAGCATATTCAGATTTGGAGCAGCAGACTTGTTTATTCAGAAATCAGATTTGTTTGTCGTATGTTTGGCATTTGGATGGTTGTTATACATGGTTGGAATCATAGTTGATGTTATCTACATGTTTGGCATATTTATGTGAATGTTTGGCACATGTTTATTCGCTTCTCATAAGTGTTTATACTTCAGAAATAAAATCAAAATTCAGTCCTAGGGTTTGAGCAGAAAACTAAATCAGAAAAGAGCAGAAAACTAAATCAGAAAATTAGGGCAGAAATTCAGAATTCTAGGGCAGATCCTATTAAGGATATTACAGTGGTATCAGAGCTTAGCATCCTGCCAGCCTGTTTAGGTTGTGTGATTCAAAAAATGTCAAGGTTATAGCGGTGAATTTCAGTAGTGGTTTATATGGCCAAACTTGACTCTCTTAGAGGAAATCAATATAAGTTGCTTGAATCTCTTAGAGAAGGTCAAAATGAGGTAATAAGAACTCTCCAAAGGTTCTTACAAAAGAAAGAAGATGAGGAGGTAATGAAAAAATAGGCCACAAAAATTGTTGATGAGTACCAAGGTTTACCAGATGATTTTAGGAATCAAGTTTCCTTTGATGCCCATGAGAGGTCTATATAACTACATAAAAAAATTGAGTAAGGGAAGAAGAAAATTAGAAGTTGTCCATAAGATCCTTGAGAAAAAAGAAGAAAAGAAGAAAGAGAAGAAAGAAAAATTGCTTCCTTGTGATGTGCAGTCTACAAGTGATCCTAAGAAGAGCAAAAATCAGTTGAGGAGAGAACAACGTTCCTTCACATGCCACGAAGATTGGACACCTAGTCATACATGTGGAAACAATAAAGAAGATGAATTGCAGGATGATGATATGGATAAAGAAGAATCACTTCATGCATCCACAAGTGAGGAGTACATGAGTCTTCATGACAACGATGAGGTTGAAGGGTATGCTGATATGGAGTTTGTCAAATCAGCGGTTATTGATCAGCCATATGAAGGTATGAGTTCTTTTGATGATCCATTACTTGAGCATAGCATTGTCTCACCATCTCTACGTAATAATTGCAAGGAATCAATTTGTGAGTTGGGTGACTTTGAAGGTGATATTGTTCATACATACGAAAGGTAATACTAAAAATTTATTATGTGATGAACAAAGTTATTTTGATGGAAGACCTTTAGCATGGCAAGATTTGAAGGCTCAATTCATGGTTAAGGAAGAGGAAGTTGTGCATACACTTTGTGGACCAGCAAATAATGATAGGTATACATCAGTTGAAGAAGAGTATGTCGAAGAATGTGTGAGAAAAACATTCTTGATTCAGATTTGATGAACTCAACCATTCCAGGAGAACTCAATGAGTCTACTTGTGTTTTGACACCATACTATTATGATGATGATTATTTGATTGAGCATAATATTGTCGTAGTTTCAAAACATGAATTACGTGAAGAGGATGTCATGGTGATAGCTGATTTTGGGAGGCATGATTTTGCAGACAAATCAGAAAATTCATTATATGAAGATGATCTTATTCATAGGTCCCATGAGTCACATCATTTGGAGAATCAATTGAAGATCAATGAAGATATGATTGTTGCAGCCTTAACACATTTTGATAACACTCACAAGATGATTGAAGATCATTTTTGGAAGGCTCAACTTGAAGGAGAACTATCTCTCACAGATTTGCAGGTACTCAAAGAAGCTTTGGTAGCAATGAAATCAATTTATTTACATCTACTTTTAGATAGGGATCATCTCTTCAAGCTTGCTGAAATATATTTTGATGCATTGAGAGGAAAAGAAGAAGTTGATAAGCTTACCTTTGAATTGAAGGTTACTAAGGTTTCCTTGAAGAGTACTCAAATGACCCTTCAAGAATTAGAAAATCAGGGTGATGAGCTTTGCTTAGAGCTAAGCTTGGCTCACTTTTCATCATACAAATCAAAAAACCAGTCATCTATGGCAGTCACACCTATGGAACAAGGATCTAATACAAAGATGATGGAGATTAGGCAAATTGTTAAAGGAATTACCGAAATTCATAAGGATGAAATATTGCATATTGATTTCAGCATTCCTCATACCAAGGAGATTCAATATGTTGATACTTGATAGTGATGGGGAAGTACATCAAGAGTGTAAGCTCTTGAGTTTGGAGGAGCAATTTTCACATGAAAGTGCAGTTTTCAGCTATGGGATAGGTGCTATAACAAGAGATGTATGCAGATTTTTGCATGATAAAACTTTTGGATCAGCCAATAATGATGAGTATCCAGAAAGTGAAGAGGAGGTGCATGAGATCTATGATGACACTATCAAAAGGTATGAAGACAATGTTACGAACAACAGTCCCTTATCTTCACATGATTTTGATAATCATAAGGTAATAGAAGTGTTCCATGTGAATGACATTGGTAAGAGGCATTATCTTGTTGATCTTCAAAATTTTATGGCTAAGTTTGAGAGAGTATTTGTGGATCCAAGCTACATACAAGGTATGACATTCCATAGTGGGTTTGTTATTCTTTGTTTCATGAGACCATCACTACTCGTGATCACATTGGAAGGACACAAGGTATGCAAAGATTTTGATATCATGGCTCTAGATAGAATGTTGAGTTTGCATGGGATACATCTTATTAGAGAGCTGATTATGGAGACTAAGGGATTGCTTTTAAGGAAGATATTACAGTTTGATAATGTGTGGTTTGTCATTGGCATTACACCTTTGAGATGGTTATCAAATGAAACATTGATAGGTTCCAACCTTGAACCGGCTGCTCTTCATCCATTAGTAACCAATGATCAAGTATCTCATACTTTAAGATTGATGAATGGGCAAAATGTCAGTATGCAGCGAGTTGTGGAAGAAATTTCAGATTTGGTTCAAGGGTTTACACCTTACACATTGATGTTTAGTGGCTGTTTTATAATGTTGATTATAAAATTTTCAAACTTTACATTGATGATTGCAGCTGAATGCATGCATTTGTGTGCATGGGATTGTTGCTACAGGACTTGGAGGTTGAGTGATGATGAGATCTTATCAGTTTATGACAGCGGAAGCATTCCCAAAATGATTATAGATCTGATTTTCAGTTTTAGTAGTGTTGTCATCATTTGTACCAGCAGTCTAGAGAGGATATGCATGTTTTGTTATCCACATGTGATGAACACCTTTCAAGCCCATATGAAACAATTCAGATTTAGATGGATAGTTTGTGATGGTGACTTGATAAGAGACACTTATCCTTTCATTTTCAATTTCTATGATGGTGCAATAATTTGGGATCCAGGTATTTGTATGATTGGTGAATTGCTTCACGATGAATTGTTGAATAACAGTTGTATCAGAGTGGAGCAATGGAAACTTGGTGGGTTGCTTCACAATGTTTGGTTGGATGACAGTTGTTTCAGAGTGGAGCAGCGGAAGGCTTGGATCAGGTGGTTGCATTTAGAAGAGCATTGTTATAATACCACCTATCACATGTCGATAGGCATGTCACTTTTCAGAGCCTTGTATGGGTATGACACTTTGTCTTTTGTAGACTTAGCATTTGAGGTCAGAATAGCTCCCAGAGTGAGAGTTGATGCAAGATAGCCAGAACATGCACATGACATTTGAAGTTTGTGATTTGGTTTTCTTGCTCCTACAGCCATCTAGACAGACTACATTGAGGAGTGTTGTAGGAAAGTTGAAGCCTCGCTTCTACGGCCCTTACAGGATGGAGAGTAGAGTTGGAGAGGTTGCATATGAGTTGGAGTTGCTGGAAGGTAGCCAAATTCATAATGTATTTCATGTATCTTGCCTCAAAGGGGCGATTGGACAGCATATTACTTCTCCAACGTTTCCATCATTGGATGAGGAGGAGAAATTGATATTTGTTCCTGATGCTATATTGGATATGAGGGAGTGCAAGTTGAGTAGGGTGATCAAAGAGTATTGGATTAGATCGAGAGACTTGTCAATTGAGGATGCTACTTGGGAAGGTGAACAGATTCTACAGCATCCAGGTTTCCAATTGCTTGAGAGCAAGAAATTCCAGGAAGGGAGGACTGTAATGTCCCCTTTTTCCGAGTGATCACTTAATGGAGTCGGTTAACCTATTCTATTCCCGTAGGCTAAGCCGAAAGGGCCAGGGAGTAACCTAATTGGTTAAATACTATATTTAACCAATTTTAGTGAGCCAATTTGAGATGAGAAATGACTTCTCATATTTTTGTAAGTCTCTTAGTGAACTAAAAATAAATAAAGAAAATTACCCAAGAGGTGGGCGACCTAGGAGAGAGAAAATAAAATAAAATAAAGAAGAGGTCAGCCATGTGAGAAGAAGAAAAAGAAATAAAAAAATAATAAATAATTGCCCAAGAGAGATTGGCCAAGAGGGAAGAGAAAAGAAAACAAAAATAAAAAGAAATTGCTAGAGGGAGGTCAACCTTGATGAGGTCTATTTGGATGCCTCTAAAAGAAGGCAATTTGGAGGTCATTTCAACATTTAATCAATTCATTTTCATTTGGAGATTTATCTCTTTGGCTGCACTTTTAGTTCATCATATTCCAAAGACGAAAACCCTTAAGAATATTTGGTGGGTTGGACAAAAACCTAACTCATCTTGAGGTGGATTCACACGGGATTCACACTTGCACTTCATTGGAGGATTTTGAGGAATTTTTGAGCATTCATGGCATATTCTTTGGAGCAGATTTGAGCACCCATTTTGGAGGGCAATTTCACAACTTGCCAAGGAGGATTCACCCATCTAGGGTTTGATGTTTGAAGACTATTTTGCTATTTTGTGGTATGTACAAACCTAATTTTAGGTCTAATTTGTAGGAGCAGAAATTTGGGCATATGTTTGGCATGTTTGAGCCCATGAATTTGATGTAATTCCAAATCAGCATATTCAGATTTGGAGTAGCAAACTTGTTTATTCAGAAATCAGATTTGTTCGTCTTATGTTTGGCATTTGGATGTGTAAAGTCCCCTTCCTAAATTGCCCTAAAATTACAATTGCAACAACTTAGGGTTAGGGTTATATCTTACCAATGTAAATATCTCTTGAATAAGGTGATTCTGAATTTGAATCCTGCAGTCATAACATAAGAAAATATATACAATTTTCTGCACGTATATATAGCTATTCAATCATTAGGGTTAATCAAGATTATATTGCATTCAAACTCAGCATTAATATTACTATTGAGAAATCATATATTCAATTGTCATGTAACTAACTCAGTTGGTTTACACCACTCAGCCATAGAAGAGGAGGTACAGGGAGGCATGGCAGGGTGCCTTATGACAGCAATTCTCCCTCCAAGCAATCCCCTCACCATTCTTCTCGGACTGGTGAAGCTTAATGTGCCAATAAACCCTCAACATAGAGATCAGGGAGAAGAATTCTGCCCTAGGGTGCCCTTATCTGTTTCTCCCTTTTACATGACAGTAGGGTGCCCTACTCGTTGTTCTCCGTATCTGTCAATGTAAGGGTGCCTTTAGCTGTTCTCCATAGTGCACGTTTCCCCCTTCTCCATGTTGACAGTTTGTTTCAATAATTTTATGTATTTCTAGATATGACAGTGATATGCAATAAGTAAATATAAACAAAAATTGACAGTCAATAATGATTTGACCTAATGTATATTCAAGAATGATTCTTGTTGATATCCTTTTGCTGTTACAATAATTTATATGTCTAAACCAATAGTTATAATCCTGCAGATCAAATGTCTACTATAATCTTTAATGATCCAAATGATCGATTGATGATTGATTGATTTATGTGGAAGTTGTTGTATATTGTATAAGTTCTTTTCTTGCTGTTGTAATATCTATTTATTAATATATTACTGCAGATATATATATAGATTCTGCAGATAGATTCCTTCATTTCTTTCTGAGTATGTATGTCCTGTCTATTCCCCCTCCGTATGTGTAGATCTCCTCTATTTATCCCTTCCTTAAGAGAGACGACTTCATGACTGGCTACATCTCTTATTAAGGGATATGTCTCTCCAAAGGATCGCATCCCTTTTGTTATTATGATTACTACCTTTTAACAACTGCTGATACTTAATCGCACCTCCTCATTATTGCTGCCTTTTATTAATGACTGCTGCTCCCTTGAATACTAATTACACTTCATAACAAAACCCCTTTGTCTTACTCCCAATCGTATCTCTTATTATTTTTGGATCGCTCCTTTTCATAAGACTTTTGTCTTATATGCTAATCGCTTGTTTTCCAAACATAAATCGCTGATTCTTACTTCAAGAGACAAAGAATCAAAGTTTCAAACTATATATTTTTTTAAAAAAAGAATTACCTGGCTGCATTGAATGGAATGGTGCAATATGACCAGAAGTTCCCAATTGCACTTCTAGTTGCATCATGTTTATCTTTGTTCCAAGTACCCATGCTCTCAAGTGACGGTTGGGAACCCGGAGTAGTGTGTGGCAAGATATATGAATCTAACCTAGATGCACAAATCAAAGTTTCAGCGATATATGTATGGAAAACAAGCGATTTACATAAATCGCGGATTCTTACATCTTGATTCTTACATTATTATTAAATATTGAAACTTAAAGTGGGACAATAAGATTGATTTTTTCTTTTTCTCATCTCAAATGCATGGTGGGAAAGATTTGGTGCTAAGGTACAAAATCTTCAGAGGATTGCAGTTTGAGTCTTGAGCCAACCATGCAATGCTTCAGGTTGTGAGCGCAATTGGAGTATGTTTGAGCACACACACTCCAAGAAGCGCAATAGATTGTCAATGCAGAGGTTGAATGATCTAGTTTATGTTCATTACAACCTTCGCCTTCGCCACAAACAGATTTTGGGCAGTAACTTATCACCAATCTCACTAGAGGAGGTTGATCCACAATCAAAGTGGATCACTGAGGTTGAGGATCCCATCTTTGGTAATGAGGACCTTGATTGGATTGACTAGGCGGATAGAGAGGTAAAGGCAGTAACCATGGCAGAGGAGGCTAGAGCACGAGGAGACACCTTGGATGTTGGCGTGAGTGCCACTGAGACACAGACAGATATCATGGTTGCATCATCATCCAAGAACTATCTTAGACGCCCAAGCAAGACTAGCCGTAATATTGGGTCGAGGAATGCAGGCCCCTTTGGAACATAGACTTCTAGTTTTTATTTTGATATTTGTTTTGAACTTTTGATGCCATGGATTTCATATTCCACGAGTTTTGTATACATTTGACAATATTTATATATCTAAATGTGTTATTTCCTTCAGCTAAAATTTGTGTTTATACTTATGTAATCGATGTATACTTGTGTATGTGATCAAAGTAACTTCTATTTGATGATTTTATTGTGTCTTTAAGGTCTATCTATTAAAGGGTGCATGAAACAAGCCTTAAATCCTTAAAAATCTCTAAATTTCATGTGTTTTTCAATTTGTCGAGTCTTGGGCAAGTCTGGGTGGCAAGTCCGAGTACTCGCCAAAAATCAGCTTGTCGAGTCTTGGGCGAGTCTGGGTCTTGTAACATTGGTCTCAAATTTCAGATTTAGAAGACACATTTGAGGAGTTATCTCTCCTCTTTGATGGCAACAATGTCATCACATCTTCAATGTTTTCAGATGCAATTCACTATCCTTCCTCTCCTGGTTATACTTCCTTGATTGGGCATTCAGTTCCTAATTTGGAGACGATAACTTTCCAGCATGAGGTCCCTAGAGTTGTATTCTGAGACACATTGATATGATTCCCTTTTCATCCAAATTGTGGGATGAAAGATCCCTGATGGATCCCTTTGCTGAAATGAAGTGCTGTTTTTTTGTGATTTAATTTGTTTTATGATTTTTATTATTTTTTTGTTTTCTTTCAGACTAGAGAGGAGATGCAGAAGGGGTTTCAGTTTTCTTGAGATGTGTATTTGCCAAGATGGCAAATAGAAATACATACAGCTGCAATCTCAAATAAAATGGACTAAAAATAAATAGTAATTGATAGAGATAACACATGAGAAATTGAGGCACATACCCATCAGATCTGTATTTTTAATATTCAATGGAAGCCTGGTTTGCAACCCTACTTGCATACAAAGGCAATATTGGCCTAGAAGAGGCTATACATGCAACTGAGAATGAAGGATCTGAAGAATAAAGCTGATTTAGCACTGCTGCAAGCTTTGATCTGCAATAACATGCCCTGGAATCTGTCCAATGATGCACAAGTGAAGACCCAGAGTAGGCCTCCCACAAACAAGAACTGGGTTGTCGTCCAATTCACCAAAATCCTTGAGAGTTTTCGTTCCCAAGAGTCTGAATGCTGCTGCCCCCTTCCACAGAGTTCAGAGCTGCCATGAAGCTTCAAAAGATATGCAAAAGATCCATCCAAAAAGCACTTCAAAGTCACTTTATGCATTTCCCAAAGTGGGCGTCCACTTTAGGGTTCCAAAAGGGATCAAAAATAAGAATCTTTAAAAGATTCTTTTATTAATGAAGTCTTCACAAGTTGGGCGCCCAAGTTGAGGGCCCAACTTCATTATTAAAAGACCACTTTTTAAACACAACGTTGTGTCAACTAAGTGGGGGTCTTTTTAATAACTTATTAATATAAAGTGACATGTTATTCACTTTATTTTATTTATTTTTATTAAATATTAAAGCCACACTTTAATATTCAATAATTATTCCAATTCCATCACCTGGCCATCCTGAACTGAGAACTGCTGTAGCCCACGCCATTCCAATTCAATAATTATTCCACGTGTCATGCCAACTGACAGTGCCTCCCTAAAATGTAGGGATACCTCCTAAAAAATAGGAATTTGACCAAAACTCCAAAAATGCTCCTGGAGGTCCCCTGATGCCTCCTGGTCAACTCTCGGTCAAACCCTAAAAAATAGGAACCCTTCCTAAAAAATAGGAAACTGTCACAAACTGACTGGAAAGGCCTATAAAGCTCTGTGCCAAGCTACACTGCCTCTGGGTAGGTCCCCTAACCACTCTGCTGACCTACGGGAACCCGGATAATAGGTCAACTCTCATGTCTCTGCTAGACAGCGCTAAAGAGGGGACATGACATGGGAGTTGCTTCTACATCCACCATTGGATTTGTTTCTTCCCAAGGGGAGAAATGTTGTTTGTAGGCAGTGGATTTTACATAGGGTACGTACACACACACACACACACACACACACACCCCAATGCAAAGATCTTCTCTCCAAAATAAAATATGGAAGACTTGGCTTTGAGACACCTTTTATAAGATTAGATAAATTGGATACATGATGATTCATTTGAAAGAAGCATAGTACAACGTTATAGTCCTCTTTGATTGTTGTGATTGATACAGTCTCTAGCTTCAACACTTTGCTAAAACAAATTGAAACAAACCCCTTCCTCTTCTCTATTACTTCCCATTCCCTTAATTTCTCAATATTGACCTTCATGTTTTCACTCACTTCTTTCACAATAATAGATATTTTAAAATTTGTCTTGGATGCTTATGACGACAATTCTCTATTTGCATGCACTTTCTCCTTGTCCTCCTCATTATTGTTCTCCATGTTCATTGGTCACATATAAATTCTGTCTCTTGAAATCTTTTATAAATGAATGTTTTTTATGTTTTCTTGTTTTTATGTTTGGTTTAGTTTATTGTGTATGATCTTAGTCATTGCCATGGAAATGCCTACATCAAACACTTGATGTAACTTGAAAAGAATCTTTGAAGGACATACAAATTACAGTTACTTCTTTGGTGCATATGTAGAAGTTACAATTATGCTTACTAAGAAAAATTTCGCAATGTTTTTTTCTAAAATTACAAGCTAGTTCAAAAACAATGTGGTATATCCTTTAGGGATCCATTCCACTGTAATATCTAACTATGATAAAAGGTATATTGGATAATGCTTAAGATTAGTAATACAAAGATAAGATGCACTTAAGATATTCATTAGATGCATACCTGGCTATCAAAAGGATCCGTTTCTCGGGAAACGATCTCCTGTAAACTCAAAATTATAAAAGAAGCAGCAACAATTGGGTCTACATTCAGGTGTGGAAAAGCTGTATGCCCACCTTTGCCTTCTATAGTTACTTCAAACACTGCTGCAGCAGGCAATAGTGGCCCTGGTTTTGATGCGATGGTGCCAGTTGGAAATAAATGATCAACATGCATACCGAATATAGCCTCAGCATCTGCAAGTGCACCTTCCTTGGTCATAAGTGCTGCACCTGCTCCCCCTTCTTCTGCAGGTTGGAATATAAGTCTCACAGTACCCTTCAATGTCATACAATGGCCATGACTAACATTAGGCCTAAGAAATAAAAGTATAAACAGATAAGAAACTCATAGTAAAAAATGCAACTAGAATTTTTTATACCAGAATTTCATTAACAGGTTGTACACTAAAATTAACCCTGTGATATTGGTTCATTTAGTAAAGCATGTGCAATCTGTAATAAGTACCTATTTTTTACAAGCACAGTGTTTGTGACAAGAAATGAGCATTGGGTAACCAAGCTAAGCATATAGGGGGAATCATCTATTTAGAAGTAAAATAACTGATATCATTGGCTGTACAAAAATGTAAACAGGGACAAGCATCTTGTTAAAATACAGGTATTATAGTGACAGAAAAATAATATAAAAACTTTAGCCTTTAAAGATGATAGAAACCTAAATAGATGACTAAAAACAGCAATAAAAGTTGATTCAGACCAACTAGGTTTATACAATAAGCCCTAATTATCTCTTTAGAAACATGAAACATCTATATAATCACCACTTCATATCCTCCATATAACTGTCAGTCCAAGCATCTTCTGTGTCAGATTTGTTGCCTGTAGAAAACTTGATAGCTATTGACAGTAGGAATTATATGCTGCTAGTGGACATAGCATTCAAGGTAATACTTGTGCTCTAGGCTCATAGTCATGCTTTCTAGCACCGTGTGTGGACTCACAATACTTCTACACATAAAACATCCTTGTCGGAGGAAGATGACATCATTCTACATACTATATAAATGCAATAGTCAAAAAGCTACTAAATTAACAATAAATTATAAAGCAAGTTGATATCAATTTAAGTGGGACTATTAGTGAGCCATATCAGTAATTAGATATTAGCATTCATCTCAAATAACATGCACAAGATCCTCTAATTGGGATTATTAATGAGCCATATTTTTACAGTCACTACTAATGTGAATAATGAAAGAAAATATTCATCATTGGTAGTTCAAGAAAAAACACAGATTCACATGGAAAATCAGCATTGTATTTATTTTTTAATTTTTGTGGGATTTGACCCATGTGTGTTTCAACTTTTAAGTCGTCTAAAGATGACCTCCATAAGTAGTCGTTACACTAATGACATTTTTCTTCTCTTGGTAATAATTACAAGACCCCCACCCACTTTATGTCAATCAAATCCCACAAAAATAAAAAATCTCACCTAAAAATGGGAGTGAAAGCCTTCACGTAACAGCATTGTATTTGTCAAAATATTGAAGGTTTTGTTGAGGAGTTGGAATTGGTTTGATATAGTCATGGTTTAAGAATCACTTAATTTATCAGTCAACCAAGTTTAAAATTTGAAGAAAATAAGAGCAATAGTATGCTTATTTCCAAGGCATCTCATAACCATTAAAACATAAGTCACGTATCTCTTTTGAAACTTGTTTAACTCAAATGAAATTAAGTTTTTTTTTTTTCAATCAATGAATTGTGGACTTGAGGTCCACTCTCATGTATATAAAATATTAAAAACATATAAATTAGCTTCACACCCTTAAAACAGGGGAGCAGCAGCAAATTCCCACTGGCAGGAATGCCAAAATAAAAACTAAACTTTTCTCTCTCCATTCTCTCTCTTTTTATCATGGGAGCAGAAAATCATATTATGTGAATTATTTTCTTTTTTGGAGCAGTCTTTTTTTTTCTTCTGCACTACTGATCAATCTTTCTTATCCTTGGTCACCTAATCAGCCACAATGGAGTTAGAAGGAACCCGAACAGTCTCTCGAAGGATGGGGGACATATTTTTAGTAACACCTGGAGCATAACCAGAGTTGGGGGATTACTCTTTCGAGCTTTCTCCAACAGTGAATGCTCAACCAGACCACCATCTACTAAGCCAAAGGAGATCAGAGTAGATTGTCTCCCAAGTGGCTGGGAGGAAGAGGACACCTTCTGAACTGGGTTTGGATCAATCCAATAATGATGAAGCTCTGCCCCTTGCCACCAGGTAGCACTCTTCTTACTTTGTTGGTTTGAAGCACTAGAAGCTCTACTTGAACGATGAGCAGTAAATACCCATATTCAAAACACCTGAAGGGAATATTAACATAATTGAGTACTTGAGACTAGCACCATACATGCTTCTTCAAAGAAATTGACTCCAAAAGACCCTTGACTAAGTCCATTTCAACATAGATTTCAGCAAAAGTAGTACGGTATTGATCTTTAGTATCATCAGGTATTGACTCCAAAAGACCCTTACCTTGCAGATTTTCCTATTGAATTAACAATCACACACTGTTCAAAGTCGTGCCAAAATTGCAGCAAAAGGTAAGGAAGGCAGGCCCAAACAAGGATCATGGCAAAGGAGTCTTTGTTAGGGTTGAAAGAAGGGTACCAAGGCTTAAAACATAGAAAGTGTTTATCACAAAACTGTAGCCCTAATTCCAAAATCGCATTCCTATCTTCTTCTGTCTCACAGCAGTTAATGAAGAAACCATTTGCATAGGGGAACAAATCAATTTGTATCTTAATCAGCTACTTCCATGCCCTGGTCAATCATTCATATAAACCTTTCAAACTAGGCCAAAAGTTGTGAAACATGCTAATGAGAGCTTGGCACTTCAAACAATTTTGAATGGTTTCAACACCCGAGTCAATGTCAAAAATTACTTTTGGGATGAGATCAAACCTTTTTGCAAAACTATTTGTCCTACAATGTGACCTGCCAATGGATCACCCATGGGAGACTTCCTGATCAGAGGTTGCGGCCATCACCTGTTTCCCCACATTTCCTTGAACCCTTGGCACCCACATGCCTGTCTGAAAATACCTTCAACAGAGAGCTTATTGCCATTGGGGTTTCCTTGAATGATTTGGGGGCAAATTGAGAGGGCCTAGAGTCCTACAAATTAAGCACCAAAGAAACTTGGGAAATGGAATGACCAAAGGGGAATGAAATGCCATTACCTATGGAGGGCAAAAGCTGAGAGTGAGATGATTTGTGGCAGCCATGTGCAGGAGAAACAAATGCCCTAGAATCAGAGCTCAGATCCATGCCTCACACAGAGTCCCCCTTGCCAAGGAGAATCGCCATTGCTTTGAGCGGGTTTAGAAGCGGAGTTTGCAGGAGAGTGAATGAGGATTTCGGGAGGCTGAAAATCTTTCGGGAGCAACATCTTACTTGATCTTTATATATATATATGTTTTATATCACTCAGATAAATTAAATTTTTATAGGGTTCCTCTAGAAGAATAAAATTATTCATTTGACAATCTCATTTCTCCATTAAACAAGTTGGCCATTTTTTCTCTAGTTACGATCAATGGTTGGTTTGTTCACCTAGTTGAAGAGACAATTTGAGTCAACTTCACATGGAGACATGTTTTTGTTGGTTTTAGTGGTCAAAAAGCTTATGTTCACATCAATTGAAGACTTGGGATGATTCAGAGAATCTTGGAGAAGAAGACAGACAAGTTTGCAAATCTCAAAAGTTGACAGTTTTTTAGATTTGGTGAATTTGCCACTATCCACAAGCAGCAAATGCATGATTGCCCCCTGGCAAAAGTGACAAACGCACAATCACCCCTTAGGGGAAGCAACGAATTTGTCAAAATTCAAGCAGGGTTTAGAATGTGAAGGATCTTGTTAGTGTTGTCACTAAAGTATGCACCTTGTTGAGCATGAGAAAACTCAACTACTTTGTGCAACATGGGATGATCTCATTGAGTGTGGGCTCAAATAGGTTGAGATCAACCTCCAGAGAGGGCTGGTTCCCTTGGATTTATCACCTAATCTAGACTAGTTACTGCTGCTTGTTGAGAAAAGAGTGAGGAAAAGACATAAAATGAACCTAATCTAGCTGGTAAGGTGATGCACCAAACTTATTTGAGATCTATTTTGTTGCTGACACACAATCTATTCAATAATAAGCCATTTCTATGCACAACTTAGTTTTTGTTTCAAAGCCCATGTATGAATGATTTACAAAAAGGTCTTGATATTGCAGTTTTTGAAGGAAAATGCTATTTTCTCACAACTAAAACTGTTTTTTAACTCAAAAAACAGCTTATAAGTATCTATTTTCTGCATACAGGTGTTTTGATGGAACATACACTCAGGGATTTGCATATAAATCACAAAAGACGTACATTAATCATCAAGAACACACAATAACAGAGTATTTGAGAAGGCAAGTATTTAACTTTTATTGAAAAAAGATGTCTTACAATGTTGTTTCTGATCTGAAAGTCTCCAACATTGCTGTGAAAAGTGTTACAAATGAAGGTTTTCAGTTATGGACTGTCAAACCTAAGTTACAATATCCTGCTTTTTGGCTTCTAGAGCTCAAAACAATGAAAGAACTGCCCAAAAAGAAAGCCTAAGGGTCCTATATCTCATCACCAACATTGGAGGGAATATAGGAACTAGAAAAGACTAATTACAAGGCATAAAAAATAGCTAACCAACTTTGGACGCCCAAGTGACTTCAAGTTTGACTTGGCCTTCAAAATCAGTTGCTTGACCTCTTCAACTCCTTGAAATGCTCCAACTACACGAAAAGTAGAAGTGGTTGGGATGTGCATCCTTAGAAAGTGGAACTACTCCTTGAAATGCTCCAACAACTGCCCTTGTCCTCCTAGATGCTCTCAACTTGCTGTCCATCACTCTTAACTATCCCTTGATGCTTGGGTAGTTGTCAAACCGGTTTTAACTCTCCAACCTCCACCTTGCAAATGTTTAGGCTAGGTTTTCTTGACTGCAAATGACATCAGAAATCTTTGGAGGGTGTGGAAAGAAGATTTAGTCCTTCTAGGACTCTAAACCATCTATCAAAACTGCTCATTTATGCCTTTATTGCCATTTGTTTTGCACTTTCCTTCTAAAGAATGAGAACCCATGGCTTACCACTTGATTCAGAGCCTGCAAACCTTGTACAGACCTCATTACATGATGTTCACTTCCCACAAAACTTTATGGCTTGACATCCCTTTACGGTCTACAACTCAAAACCACAACTCCTGCTGATCCATGAATGTTTTCCTTAGCATTAATAATGCATCCCTGAGCTTATCAATATATAAACTCTTCGCCTCCATGACATAGCATGCTTCATGTCTTTAACTTAATCTCCATGGATTTCAAAGGCTCATCAACTGGTAAGCTTCTTCAATGGTCTAGAAAACCTGCAAAGTTAGTAAAGAAAACCCTAAAAGTAAACCTGAAAAACCCTAAGGAAGAAGACCTAAAACAAAGGGAGACTAAACTTGTGCGCTTAAACCAAGGATCAAAACTCTAAGAAACTTGAGTTGAACTTACAAGACCATGACCGATTTTGAAAAAAATCTTCCCTCCTAACAAATGTACGGGCAGCTTTGATAAGAATAAGGTTATTTCATGCGTAGGAAATCTGATTTTCTCTAACTTTTGACTCATAAGGTATGCATGTTACATGGAAGAGCGATCTTTTAGAAGATATAAAGGTGATTTTTAGCAATTTTAATGCTTTAGAGACATTTTAAACATTCCTTTATGACCTTCAACAACAAGTATTGGTAAAATGAAACACATTTACACCACTTGTCACTATATAAGTACATTCATGCTTTTGACAAAGGCCTAGAATCTGAAAAATGCTGAATGAAGAATGTCTATAAGACTTAAATTTTACCTTATACTTTTAAACCAGGACCTTCAAAACAAAAAACATGATATCTAGTTTACCTATTTGAGCTGAGGAGCACAAATAGGCAACATTTTTGGCGACTTCTAAGGGAGTTTTTTTAATGTCCCCATTTTTGGAATGGTCGCCATGGGAGAGCGGATGGGCTAATTTCCGCACTTCGGGATTTTTGGAAGGCATCTTGAATATTGGAGATGACTTGTCATATTTTTCCGATGCCTTCGATGCACTTATCTTGGACAAAATAATTTTGTCTACCTTGGAGCGAACCACTTGGGAGAGTCACACATGGAGATTTGTTATCAATGAGTGATATAATGCCTTCATTCATGGATAGGTTCAAGGTCTCATTGCACACACCACCTTATGGAGGTTATTATTATACTTTGGGCGACTTGCAATGGGAGATCAAATATTAGCTAACACCTCACTTGGGCACTTGGAGATGGCATGGGAAAATAAAAGTAATAAAATCATATCTTTAATTTGATTTTCATGGGCGCCAAGATACATTAGTGCTGGTCAGCCCTCTTGGAGGAAAAGATGCATTCAAAAAATTATTATCACTCTCCCTAGGTTGGCCTTATTAGAGGAAGGCATGTTATGTATATATACAAGGTTGATTTGGCATTTGGAAAGCATCATTCATCACTCATTCATTCATTGGAATTTATCTCTAGCATAAGGATCTTGGGACGAAAACCTCAAGCATCCTAGGAGGATTCCGTGATGAGGATCTACTTGTGCATCATTGGTATTTTGTGGAGAGGAAGAGCAGATTGCAAATCAGATTTTCAAGATCATCTTTGGAGGCATTCTAGGCGTAGATAGATCATCATTTGTGAGGAGAATTACCTTAGCTTGGGGCGCCACCTCTTGGAGGGAGATTTCATGCATATTTGGGAGTTGTGTTGCTGATTAGGGTTTGGGAAGAGCAGATTTTTGCCACAGCAGCAGAGCAGACCTGTTTTACCCTAGTTGGAGGTGATTTCATTGGTGATTTGATGCAACTTTGCCTAGGGTTTGACCCTATCACTTGAGCGCCACCTTGGAGGATTGTTTGTGGTGACTTGTGACATCCTTGGCATCATTTGTCATCACCATTTGGAACAGCAGACCTGAAGCAGATTGGAGGAGCAGATTTAGGGTATTGTGCAGCTACAAATATCATCATTTGTCTTTGTTTTGTCATCATATCCAAGTTGGTATTGTTCGCCCAGCTAGGGCTTGCTTTGGAACATCTCATTCAATGCATTGTGGTATGTATTAATCTTTTTGGAGGTCTGATTTATAACAGCAGAGGTCTGAATTTGTGTTGGGCAGATCTGCCCTGGATATTTGGTTGTAACTTGCATTCTTTCAGTTCAGAAAATCAGATTGGTTTGTTTATTTTGATTGCCCTACTTTGTGTAATTCATGGTGAAATTCATATCTATGATGAATATCAATGTGTAGTATCATTTGCCATCACTTTTAGCTACATTTGGATGTGTTTCATCCTTGCTGGGATTTATTGTTTAAGAGCAGAAAGTTGGATCAGAACTTAGGGTTTCAGCAGAAAACTAAAGAGCAGAAATCTAGGGCAGAATTCAAATAAGAAAAATCAGGGTTTCTAAAGTTTAGAAGTTGGAAAAGCCCATAAATCCAAAATAGCCAAAAATATCCCCATTTGGGATATTACAGTTTTGCCTGTTAAAACTGAGAAAACCAGTAGCCTTTGCTATCCATTGGGCAAAAGAGTCATCTAAGACCTAAAACACACTGACATCAGACTTAAACACAGTTGTTAGTACCTTTCAATCAGCGAAACAAGACACAAGACAAAAAAAAACTAACTAAATACAACTACTATCTGTGCATCTGCACTTGGAGGAAAAACGACTACAACAACTGACCTAAGACTAAACAATAAGAAAGATTCCTTAAACAAAACCATTGACTGGTTTGTCAAAATAGCTACCTTTCCTGAGTAACTTGAAGTGTTCTTCATGCTTCTGGACAGCCAAAATGAGGTGGAAAAAGAATGATCATTCAACAAACTGCTGAAACATTTCTCCAAGGATGAGAACAAATCCACTTACCCACCCAAGTTGACTAAAAGAATGGTTGTCATGAGGTGGATAAACAAGCTGATATTGCTATTCTAGATGATCACTCTTGTATTTTGGATCATGCATGCCATGTGGGAACTCCTTGTTAACCTTCATCTGAGCTAGATGCCTAATAGGACATCCTCTTGTCATGCCCTACTATTACCTCATCATCCTGCTGATTGGAAAGCTTTGGAAAAGTAATCATTTCCAATTGATGTTCTTGTTGTTCATAACTTCCTTCCTTGAGAAGTACTAGCTTGCTATCTAAGTTTGAACAAAAAATTTCTAGTTCATCCCAAAAGAGGTCTTCTTCAACATCTTCCTTACTTTTTTGCACAAAAGAACTCACCTTAGATTCATAGCAGCCTTCTTGAATGTTTGGTGAAGCATCAAGATCATGTTTTTGAAGCATATGTTCTGATTTTGAAATTTGTGCAACTTGATAGGCAGTTTCGTGCACATTAAGCTCTTCATTCTTCAAAATAGGACTGTCTTTATGTTCCTCCATTAGGATTGAGACCTCATCCTCATTCTTGTCTTCATGAACTAGCAACCTATCATGTTCTCTAGTGTCTTCTTGCTGCTCCAAATCAGCTGCTAAGGTGAGCATTGGCATTGTCTCCTCATCCTAGTCAACAAAAGAAAGTAGCTGGTCAAAACAAAAAGTAGACTCTGCATCTTCACCACCCCCTTCTTGCTTGCTATCCTTCTGTTCTAGCTGGTCTAGATTTGTTGACATATGCATTGATACATTTTCTTCATCTCCAACAAAAAATGGGAGCTCATCAAATAAATCAGTCAAAAATTCATGTTCAATACCTCTTACTTGCCTTTCAAACTGTTGTCCCAGTTGATCATGCTCATCATCATCTTTCAGCAAGTCTGATTTTTCTAATTTAGTAGCACAAAAAGGGCTGTAAATAGTTATTTCTTCATCATCTTCACTTGGAATAATCTCCTCTTCACCTGAATAGCCTTCATTTGCTTTCCATACAACGGATCCTCCTTTGAAAAAGGAGATGGTGGGAGGGCAAAAGGGTTTAGTTGATGACGTAAGATTAACATGTTCATTGCTAAGATGAATAAGAGGCATTATGGACTGCTCTTGGTTAGGAATTGCCCGTTGGGTTGAAGAAGCACTCCTAAAACTTGGAATTTTGATTGGCTTAGATTCTATAACTTTTTCCTCTTCCTGATTTTGGATTGGTATGAGAGGAATGGCCTTAACAAGGTTTGGCATTTCGAAATTAGGATGCTTGGTCCAAGAAGGCTGCCATTGTAGAGGAGTTCGAGGCTCTTTCATAGGTTCACTTTGGTTTGTAGGATAAGTTAAAATGAAACTAGGAATGTAAGGGATGTTGGATTTCATACCTTTGTATTTGAGCCATTAGTTGCTTCGGTTGTTCTTCTTTGGCCACAATTTGTTTAGCTAGAAAATCTTCCTCATACCTCACTTGTACCTCCCTCTCCTATTGGTGTAGATAAGCTTGATATGCAAGCTCCTCCTGCTGCCAACTATACTCCTGCTCATTTTTAATATCATCTAACTGCATTTGAAGGTTTAGCATGATATCTCTAATGCTCATGTTGTCATCATCTTGAAGCTGGCTAGAAGAATAGGCATGCTGGTTATGAAAAAAATAGTCTTCTTGGGACTGATTGTAGGCATGGATAGGCTGCCAAGATCGCTGAGCATGGGTGGGTGGGAGGAAAGCATGATGTGCATGCTGGTATCCTGTTGTTACATGGCTGTTTGGGATGAAACCAGCAGCATTTTCAACTTGATATGGCTGATATAAGGACTCACAAACTGTGTTTTGATAAGGAAAGTTTGAAGGAACACATCTCTCTTGATAATTTGACATGCTAGAACATGGAAATGAGCAGGGATTTCATGAAATATTTCCCTAAAGCAAGAAAAACTAGGTCAGATTTAGAAATTTTTGTACATACAAGTAGAGTTACCAAATGATTTGAAGGCTTCCCACGAAGGAAAAGAGCATGAAAATCACCAAAACTGATCCTTGGTATTCTTTGAGCACTTATACTGCTTAAACTAGTAGGTTTGAACTTGTAGAGTCGCCAAGTGTGTGAAATATTGCCTCCAGAGGCTGATATTGCTGATACACACACCAAATATCAACGAATAGAGACTTATGGACTGTAATAGTCCAATCTATCCCACCAGGCGTGCCAAAAACTGTTATCACTCTTGAGTGCACCCTTTGGAGAATGAAGATCTATGTGAACACATATGCTCTTTGACATTATTGGTGATTATTCTTTTGCATTGTAGACTCACTGCCCTCCATTTTATAGGCACTAAAACATGGTCTGCACTAAAACATTCTTGATGCATAACTTTTAGAACTCATTAAAGAGAGACAAATTACTACTGATGACTTACCGAGCCTACAACCTTATCAATCTGCTATCGTATCATTCCCACTATGCTTGTCTGCTTCACACCATTTCCATTAGCATCCCAGTTGGTTGCTTTTGAACGCTCTCCTCTTTACAGTCTTTACACCTTTTAGAAGATTTTAATGGGTCTGCAACTTTACCTTACTTCTTAAGGATATAATTGTTCTTTTTCTGTACATGTTATGAACTTCACTGAACTAAGGAACAAAAGATGATAACTGGAAAGCAGATTATGAAAACACCCATGTACTGATACTCTGTAAATAAGAATGAGGTCGCACCTTCAGAAATAGCATTCTAGATCTCAGCACACTTAGTAATAACATGTGATCATTACCACCGTCCCCCTCCTCAATTCAATATTCAATAAAACCCATTTTGTTGGTGGTGCCATCGTTGGACCCATTGGAGTAACCAGGCACCACCTTGACTCTTGACCTTGACTCTTGACACAATAAACCATTGAATCAGAGCATATAGTATCCCACAACAACAATCACAAGTATTAGAAATGCAATAAGCATTGAACTAAGCAGAGCTTTCCCCACTATTTTCAATCTTCTCATGCTCCTTTAAGACTCTTTGAGAGCCCTCAACATACCTTCAACATATTTTAACTCTGCAACTTCTCCTCTGATCTTGAGTAAAGCTTGACAATTGATCTCCTTTTACATAAACTGCTCACCAGATTAAAATTGTCCCTCACTGTCTAACAACCTCTGCTAGGTTAAGCAAAGCCTCATGGATTGCTCCTCATGATGTCTTTTGACCAGCCCATTCTCTTTTCACTGCCTTTTTGGGCCTCTGCCCACACATCTCCTTCTAAAGAATGAGAACCCATGGCTTACCACTTGATTCAGAGCCTACAAACCTTGTACAAACCTCATTACATGATGTTCGCTTCCCACAAAACTTTATGGCTTGACATCCCTTTATGGTCTGCAACTCAAAACTACAACTCTTGTTGATCCATAAATGTTTTCCTTAGCACTGATAATGCATCCCTGAGCTTATCAATATATAAACTCTTTGCCTCCATGACATAGCATGCTTCATGTCTTTAACTTAATCTCCATGGATTTCGGAGGTTCATCAACTGGTAAGCTTCTTCAATTGTGATGTCCCCATTTCTATGATGGTCATATTTGATATGGCTATCATATTCCAAGGGAATAATTGGCTGGAACAAGAAGTTAAGTAACTTAAGTGGTTCTATTTTTAAGTTAACTTTATAAAGTGTTCTAATTTTGAATTACTTTATAAAAAGTATTTTATAAAAGTCACTTAAGTAGGTCCAAAAGCACTTTATGTCATAAAGTGGCATTGTGTACATAAAAACCGTCATTTAATAAAGTTAAGTGATTGTGTACACAAAAACTTTCATTTAATAAAGTTAGGCCAGACCTATTTGGAGTAAGGGCTTTATAAGGAACATTTGGAAATCATTTTCCATATGATTGAGTTTATGTTATTTTGATGTGGAGATATTTCTTTTCAGCTGCAACTTGTTTCAGCTTGAATTCAAGGAGATGATCCCTTGTAATTCCTAGTGGGTTAGACGAAAACCTAGCTCGCTTTGAGGAGACTTCATGACAAAGGTCTATTTGTACTTCATTGCATGGATTTGATATTTTAGAGCTGGAAATGGAGTTTATTGTAATGTCCCCTACTTAGCTCAGATAGTCAAATGAGGAGATTAGCCTATTACCAGGTTCCCGTAGGCTAATGGCTTTGGTTAGGGAGCCTAATTGGATCATTTCACTAGGGCTTACTATTTATAGTAAGTCAGGCAAGGGGGTTCACGGGTAGTGTGGACTGACTTTCTATTTATAGCATTGCCGGATTGGAGCACCCAACACTTGGTTTGTAGTTTTGAGATGGCCAAGGGAGTCATTTGTCGATGTATAAGTTAAATTAAATATTTAACTTATAATATTTATATGGCTAAAGTGACTTTAATTTATTAAAGTGACTTAACTTATGAAATGCAAGTTATAACTTAAAGTGTTGGTGCTAGGAGTTGGGCGCCACATGAGGAATTGGGGACTTAATGAAATAACAAAAAATAATAAAATAATTCCCATCTTGGGCGTTGGAGAGGAAGTGAGTTAAAAGAAAAAGAAGAGCTCATTTTATTGATTCACTCACTTCGCAAATTTGGTATGGTCGTGCAACACCTTAAAGCTTTGGCTTTGAGGGTTTGAACTTGGATTTTGCTGAGACGGAAACCTCTTCAGGATCACTCTCTTCGTGCTTGAAAGACAACATCAGAAGGGCCTTGGGAAGCCTCATCCAGGGGTTTCATCTGTGCTTCAGTTTGATTCATTTTGGTGAAGATTCGAGCTTGTAATGGATATATCTTTTATAGTTTTGGTTGCAGCTGAGACAATGAATTGAAAAGTAGATTTATTTGTTTGTGGGACAGTTTTGAGCAGCTGTACCTTTCCATATGCTGGCCGTACTATTGCTGATGCAGGCCGTACCATATACAGTGGTGTTTTGGATGTGTTTGAAACTGTTTTTGGGCTTCTTTCCTAGGCATTGAGGATCATAGGGAGACTGCAGAGATTTCTAGGTAGTTTGCAGGCTTATTCATGTGTTTGCAGCACGTTTTCACCTTCAGCCAGTGTTGTACACCTCTGCCAAGGACGTGGGTTTGATGTTAGTCCAAACGCCACAGTTGGAGTTGCTTATATCTTGTTATTTGGGTCGATTGGGACCATAGAAGCTATTGATATCATTTGTTGTCAAGAACTCTTGCATTACTGTTGTATGGAATGTGATTTTCCAACCCATATGTAGCTGGTTCAACTACAACAGAAATACGAAGTTGAAGATATAAAAATGGGTATGTCACTGTAATTGGTTTTAGCTTATTTTATGATCTGGGTCATTGTTCTTTTATGCATATCTATTGTATATTTCCTGGGCTTCATTATATGTTAGTATTCCAATGATATCATGCAAAAAACAAATACATGCAAAACATATAAACCCTAAACCAAAACAGCAGTGTCGGAAACAAAAAAATTGGCATACCAAACCCTACCGGAATAGTGCATATTACATTTATTTGCAGGTTACAACTGCTAAGGTTTTGAAGGTTATTTTGGCATCCATGGAGAAGGGTTTAAATGCTTGATTGGCTAGAATTGAAGATTTTGGAGATTCAATGATTTTTTGAAGATTGCTACAGTGATCCATACTGCTGCTACAGTGATCCGTACCATTTTGTGTTCAGTTTGGAGGCATTTTGTGGCATAGTTGGTATGTTGGAAAGTCATCTTCATTCTCTGATTTTTGTAACAGCACTCAGACTTGAAGGCCAGCAGTCAGTTTGGAACATCATTCGCCATCATTAAAGGGTTGTTTTGATATGTCTTTACATTGTACTCATTTCTGATTTGCAACAGTGACCTGTGACATATCTAGAGGACAGCAATCATCATTTGAAGGACATTCAATTTCATACAGGAAGACCCAATAGCTACAGCAGTCTAATTACTCTTATTGCATTGTATTTGACATCAAATCTTGGTATGTTGTGGCACACTTTCATCTCTGTTATAACAACAGTTTGTGTTTGAGTATTGGTCATCATCTCGCCATGAAAATGATGTAATGTGAAGTGATATTGCAATCTGATTTTATAGCAGCATATATGAGTTTTATTGTCATCCATTGTTTCATTGAAATGTGTAAATCATGATGTAATTCAATAGTGAAAAAGGCTGCCTATGTATGCAATCAATTTGTGCATGTCACTCTATGTTTTCATGATTGAAGATGTCATGACTCAATGTTTTTCCAATTGAAGATTGAAAAGACTATCAATTGTAGATTCGAGTTGATACAAATTCGAAGACTTGGTTATATTGTATTGTGTGTGAGCGTCAATTTGCAAGGATGCCACATTCTACCATTGAATACTCACTACGTTGAAGGCTTCGAAAGTGATTGAAGACGGTCTTAAGGCCGTGGACTATCATTCGCCGATAATACATAGCGTCGTTTCATACTCTCATTTGCTCTTGCTCGAAGAATGAACCACCATCTTCGTGGATCTGAATACGTTGAAGTAATGAAGAAAATCTAATGGTGAGATCGATCCCTCACATCTTCCATCGGTCAAGAAGAAATACTATAATAAATAAGATTTGATAAATATTGCAAAGATCGACTAAGTCATCACTAGCGCATCAAGTCAAGATAACGGCGAATAAAGACATAAATGTGTTTAGTTAATGATGTGTTAAGAGCGCTGATTGGGTATGTGAAGAGAGACATCTCTATAGAAAAGACGTGCTCATTCATGAAACACGAGGATATATAGATGAGTCGGGGGTCTCAAAGGAAGGTATCGAACATCGGAAACAGTCACTTCTGCATATCGAACATCATCAAATAACAATACAACCTTCAGATCAATCGCAGCAGAAGGGAAAGTCTGATTACATCAATCATCAAGTAACAAGAACACTAGATCGAATAACTATATCTCCATAGCATCGAATTACAAGGAACGAGACTGTCATATCGAAGAGCAAACAATCTAATCTGCATATTGAACACAAAAACAAGACTTTCATAGCATCATATAATCAGATCGAATAGTGTCTCTACATCGTATAACCACACATCAGCGAACAATGCAGCAGATATACATATCAAAGAAGATCCTTATATCGAAGAATAATATAACTACATAGCAGCGAATAGCAATACATCTACATAGCAGCGAACTAATTATAAAAGTTGTCATATTAGAAGCACAAAGGTATGTTTTTATCCTCATCGATTAGTAGCATAAATCGATTTCAATATGAATAATGGAATGTTGCATTTATATGTCTAATAGTTAGAAGAATAGAAAGCTTATGAATAGCCATGATGAATTATAAATGAATTGGAAAGTATTTCTGTTTCGAGTGTCTTACATAGATGCACCTATAAGGTAATAGGGTGTTGCCAATAACATATGAAGGTTTAATGTTATAGTCTCATATCATAAGTAGGATCATTACTGAGTAAGTATAATGGATTTGTTTATGAACATTGTTAAATTGAATACAACGAAATGAAATAGAGATAAAAGATATTACAATGATGATGGCAAACATGCTGCCAATAAATAAATAACATGACAAATGATCCAATAAGAATGAGTTTATGATATGCTCGGAGCTGACTAGGACTCTATCATTAACCCCTCTATCACCATTCGAGTAGGACGTAGTTAGGGGTAGTGTAATGGACCTAGGCGACCCTTGACTGGACGAGGAACTCCGGATGTGAGTGAAGTCCCTCGAGCCAAGAGATGAGGTACCCCGGGTGTGGGTGAAATCCTTGGGCCTAAGGTATACTTGCAAGGTTATGTGCCCTACGGTAGGTGACCCTCGTCTGGATGAGGAACCCCGAGTGTGGGTGAAGTCCCACGAGCCAAACGGTGAGATACTCCGGGTGTGAGTGAAACCTTTGGGCCTCCGTAAGGGATGGTTGGACTATCTCCTTAGCGAAGTCATACTCATATAGGATGGTGACCTAGAGCTGGTTAACGTCCGAGTCTGCCTAACGTCCCTCCCGAGCTATATCATAAACAAGTGATAAAGGAAATAATGTGTATGTGAAATGTGTCTATGAAATGGAACTGTTATAGTATATGATTTTGAAATGAAAATGTATGACAGCTAATGTGAATATGGATAATTGAGCAAGAGTCTTAATGAATTTATATTGAAATAAAAGATGAATTGAATACTAATGTTCTCTTTTACTAAGTTGAAATTGTGCAAGGTTGTGAAAAATTTCGGCTTACTAGAAGGGGACATTACAAGTGGTATCAAAGCTATCGTCCTGCCATCCTGTGAGACCATTGCATGCAAACATATAGAAGGACAAGAAACAACTAAGCAAAAATGAACAACGAATTGAGAGCCTTCATTGAAGCAACCACCAAGAGCATGAATGACCAAAATCAAACTACTCAAGCCCTATTGCAAACCGTGCAAACTTTGAGAAATGACATGGAAAATTTAAAAGCCCAATCCACCAATGGAAAGGAAGTGGGGTCGAACCACTCCGAGAATAGTAATACATCATCTATTCCAAGAGTACCTATACCATCCTTCCTTCCGAATGAAGAAACATCAAGCGTGGAAGAGTCGACACCCACCACAATGAGCGCGAAAGACATAGCACGGGCTTATGCAAAATTGGAACCGGAAGTGAGAAGAGTGGTATCTTTCAATGACTTCAACAATACAAAGAGAAATGATGTACCTCGGAAAGAGAGAAGACCCGTGAATAAGGACCTTAAACGCAAGGCAAACAAGGTATATCTACCCAATTTTGATGGATCAAACAAGATTTCAGCCCATGCATGGTTAGAGAAAAATGACTACTACCATCTAAGTCCTATGACCGAGAAAGACGCACTACAATTCGCCATCCTGCATTTGGAAGGGCTAGCATACGAATGGTGCACCACGGGAAGCACACCCTAGGCCACAAAAAGATAACCTCCTATGAAGAATTCTCACACAAATTCATAAAAAGATTTGATAGGAGGCACCCACAAGAAGATTTTAAGGAGCTTACACATCTCAAACAGCGTGGGACGGTGGAAGGCTACATCCATGAATTCAAGAAGCTCTCCGTAAGGGTCTCCGGGGTCGAAGAAGATCGACTCACATACATGTTTGTGGAAGGATTAGACGAATCTCTAAGGAATTTTGTAAGTGCTTTCAAACCCACAAGCTTAGAAGATGCCATAGATACAGCCCTTAGATTAGAAAAAGATAAGAAACCAAAGACCTATACCAAACCTCTCCCTAACAAGGATAAATTCCAAAAACCCTTCCACCAAAAGAATGAAGGACAAGGCAACAACCCATGCCGCAAATGTGGTGAACCTTGGAAAAAGGGACATGTATGCCTAAGAGATGAATTAAGAGAAAAGGGCCTTTGTTTTGATTGCAAAGAAGCATGGAAACCAGGACACAAGTGTAAAGACCCCGCAAAGGGAAACACGTGTTTTAAATGTAATGAGAAATGGGAAATCGAGCATAAATGTGGGAAAAGAGCTCAAGCGCACAATATAGAAATCATACCCAACAAAGAAATTCAGGAAGAAAGTGAAGTAACTTCAAGTAAAAGAAGGAAAGAAAATTGATCTTAGAAGAAGTAGGAATTGCTTAAGGACAAGCAATCTTAAGAGGGGAGGCCTGTCATGACTCAATGTTTTTCCAATTGAAGATTGGAAAGACTATCAATTGCAGATTCGAGTTGATACAAATTCGAAGACTTGGTTATATTGTATTGTGTGTGAGCGTCGATTTGCAAGGATGCCACATTCTACCATTGAATACTCACTGCGTTGAAGGCTTCGAAAGTGATTGAAGACAGTCTTAAGGCCGTGGAGCCGATAATACATAGCGTCGTTTCATACTCTCATTTGCTCTTGCTCGAAGAATGAACCACCACCTTCGTGGATCTGAATACGTTGAAGTAATGAAGAAAATCTAATGGTGAGATCAATCCCTCATGTCTTCCATCAGTCAAGAAGAAATACCATAATAAATAAGATTTGATAAATATTGCAAAGATCGACAAGTCATCACTAGCGCATCAAGTCAAGATAACGGCGAATAAAGACATAAATGTGTTTAGTTAATGATGTGTTAAGAGCGCTGATCAGGTATGTGAAGAGAGACGTCTCTATAGAAAAGACGTGCTCATTCATGAAACACGAGGATATATAGATGAGTCGGGGGTCTCAAAGGAAGGTATCGAACATCGGAAACAGTCACTTCTGCATATCGAACATCGTCAAATAACAATACAACCTTCAGATCAATCGCAGCAGAAGGGAAAGTCTGATTACATCAATCATCAAGTAACAAGAACACAAGATCGAATAACTATATCTCCATAGCATCGAATTACAAGGAACAAGACTGTCATATCGAAGAGCAAACAATCTAATCTGCATATTGAACATAAAAACAAGACTTTCATAGCATCATATAATCAGATCGAATAATGTCTCTACATCGTATAACCACACATCATCGATCAGCGAACAATGCAGCAGATATACATATCAAAGAAGATCCTTATATCGAAGAATAATATAACTACATAGCAGCGAACTAATTATAAAAGTCGTCATATTACAAGCACAAAGATATGTTTTTATCCTCATCGATTAGTAGCATAAATCAATTTCAATATGAATAATGGAATGTTGCATTTATATGTCTAATAGTTAGAAGAATAGAAAGCTTATGAATACCCATGATGAATTATAAATGAATTGGAAAATATTTCTGTTTCGAGTGTCTTACATAGATGCACCTATAAGGTAATAGGGTGTTGCCAATAACATATGAAGGTTTAATGTTATAGTCTCATATCATAAGTAGGATCATTATTGAGTAAGTATAATGGATTTGTTTATGAACATTGTTAAATTGAATACAATGAAATGAAATAGAGATAAAAGATATTATAATGATGATGGCAAACATGCTGCCAATAAATAAATAACATGACAAATGATCCAATAAGAATGAGTTTATGATATGCTCGGAGCTGACTAGGACTCTATCATTAAGCCCTCTATCACCATTCAAGTAGGACGTAGTTAGGGGTAGTGTAATGGACCTAGGCGACCTCGACTGGACGAGGAACTCCGGATGTGAGTGAAGTCCCTCGAGCCAAGAGATGAGGTACCCCGGATGTGGGTGAAATCCTTGGGCCTAAGGTATACTTGCAAGGTTATGTGTCCTACGGTAGGTGACCCTCATCTGGATGAGGAACCCCAGGTATGGGTGAAGTCCCACGAGCCAAACGGTGAGGTACTCCGGGTGTGAGTGAAACCTTTGGGCCTCCGTAAGGGATGGTTGGACTATCTCCTTAGCGAAGTCATACTCGTATAGGATGGTGACCTAGAGCTGGTTAACGTCCGAGTCTACCTAACATCCCTCCTGAGTTATATCATAAACAAGTGATAAAGGAAATAATGTGTATGTGAAATGTGTCAATGAAATGGAACTGTTATAGTATATGATTTTGAAATGAAAATGTATGACAGCTAATGTGAATATGGATAATTGAGCAAGAGTCTTAATGAATTTATATTGAAATAAAAAATGAATCAAATACTAATGTTCTCTTTTACTAAGTTGAAATTGTGCAAGGTTGTGAAAAATTTCGGCTTACTAGAAGGGGACATTGCAGAAGATAACTTTGAAAGGTGCAGAAATCAAATTCAGAATTCATTCTAGGGTTTGTGCAGATAGAAAGAGAAACACTCAGAAATTTAAGGGCAGAAATTATAATCAGAACCTAGGGTTTGAACAGAAAAATTGAAATCAGAAAATTAGGGCACTATTTGGAAGGTTTAAGACAAAATTTAGCAAATATCTAAGAAGGGATATTTCATCTATGGTCTAGAAAACCTGCAAAGTTAGTAAAGAAAACCCTAAAAGTAAACCTGAAAAACTCAAAGGAAGAAGACCTAGAACAAAGGGAGACTAAACTTGTACGCTTAAACCAAGGATCAAAACTCAAGAAACCTGAGTTGAACTTACAAGACCATGACCGATTTTGAAAAAAAATCTTCCCTCCTAACAAATGTACAGGCAGCTTTGATAAGAATAAGGTTATTTCATGCGTAGGAAATCTGATTTTCTCTGACTTTTGACTCATAAGATATGCATGTTACATCGAAGAGTGATCTTTTAGAAGATATAAAGGTGATTTTTAGCAATTTTAATGCTTTAGAGACATTTTAAACATACCTTTGTGACCTTCAACAAAAAGTATTGGTAAAATGAAACACATTTTCACTACTTGTCACTATATAAGCACATTCATGCTTTTGACAAAGGCCTAGAATCTGAAAAATGCTGAATGAACAAGGTCTAAAAGACTTAAATTTTACCTTATACTTTTAAACCAGGACCTTCAAAACAAAAAACATGATATCTAGTTTACCTATTTGAGATGAGGAGCACAAATAAGCAATAGTTAGTTCAATACAATTTCTATGCAATGGTTTGCATGTTTTGGGGCTAGAGGAATGTGTGGAAGGTTATATTATGCAATTTTGAACGTGATGCAAGGGTTGGCGCTCATGTTTTCCACTTAAAAATCCAAAGTTGCAAGCGAATGTCACTATTTAGCAAGGTTTCAGAGTTGCAGATGACATTGTAGGTTGTACAAATTTTCAGATTGATGTTGGAGCTTGGTTGGTCGATATAAAGGCTTTCTACAATGTATATGATTGACTGCATAGTGGAGATGATCAATTAGCTCACTCTTGCAGGAAATTTCCCCTTTCCAAGGTTTCTTGAGGGTAACTCTTGTGTCTAAGTCATTGTCTCGCATCTTTTCTTGTTTTGTTGTCATGTTCCTATGCTTATGTAATGTTAAACTACCCACAAAACATTAATGTTAAGTGAATGTACTAAACAACACTACCAAGACAATCTAGAAGATGTTTGTAAGAAGCAACAAGTTCAATATCCCTAGTTGATGAATCATTTGAGAGTATCTCACTCAATTTAAAGATCAATTGGTCTTAGAGCAAGTTAGAGACCACCAATACATTGCATTTTCACTTATTTGGTGGGTTATAAGGGTTATGCCCACAACACGGTCTAGAGGAAGTGGTGATTTGCGAGATTTTGAGCTTGAGATAGGTACCTAAGAATGGAATAGAATGCAAAGGAGGGCATATGAAGGTGGCAAAGATATGGATGAGAGAGGAGAGATTTCACAAGTTGGAGGAGGATATTGCCGTAATTTCTAGAGATTTGGGCAAAATTGACATGTTTGAAAGTGTGCTACACACTATCACTCAAACATTGCGCATAGAGAAGAGGCCCGAAGATGAGGAACAGCCCAAGAGCACCTATGAACATGCAGAAAACTCTAATAACAGCAGCAGCAACATTCCTTTAAAGGCAAAGGCAAAGATTGAAACTCAGCCCTTTGATGGTGAGGTGAATTCAGAGAAGTCAAACCAATGGATAGCCCAAATGGATGTCTACTTTAACTTGCAAAAGTTGAACTCACAACAACAAATCTATTTTTCCCACTTGAACCTATACAGTAATGCACTCATGTGGTATAAGGCTCATGCTATCTCATTGCAAATGAGAAGAGATCCACCTATTAATAAATGGAAAGATCTCAAGGGCTAGTTGTAGAAGCAATCCTACCTAATATGCTATGAGGAGGAGACAAATCCAACGAAACTTTTTTCGCCAAAAACAATGTCAACATGTCCAAGCTTACACGAGTGAATTCCAAAATAAGGCGGTGCAACTTGGTAGGGATGTAATGTGTAAGAACCCTAACTTGTTCTAACTGAATTTTTTGCCTTGTTGATCTGAATTTTCTGATTTAGTTTTATTGCAATTCACTTATGATTTTCAAATTCCGTTTTCAACAATGAGTTTATAATATCATGTAGATGGAAAGGTTCCAAGCATAGATCCAAATAACAAGTAATGAACATGAAACATAGATGTTAGGCAATCAAACAACTCACATAAACATGAATGAACATACCCGGCAAAGATAGCTTATCTTCTTTATTGATTTTGAAAGCTGATTACAATTGAAGAGGGCTGGAAAGTAAAATCAGTCAAGTCTGATTTGAAATTCAGACCTTCAATTACATCCAAAAGTACCAAATTATATGCCCAAACCCTAGTCGTATGAGTAGAAAATGAAGCTCTATGAAAATATAATGAAATGCCAAGCTGGGTATGACTGAAATGCAACTGTAACAGCCTTATAGAGGTCTGATATGATTGATGAAAACCTGTATCTACTGCTCATATGAAACCCTGATGTCAAATGCCAACAAAAGTGTCAAAATATCTCTCCAAATGCAAGCGGCCATGCACCAATGGAAGGCGATTAGGGTTAGGAAACTATATTGATGATGAAACCCTCTTGTAGATGCCAAATAACTCTCAGATCTGAAACTGAGACCACTTTGATGACTTCTGTTACAAAAATCAGAACATGCATGAAAGCTGGAAATCACCAAAAACCCTCTCTTTTGCCAAGCGACCCACTTGTAAACCCTCTATAAGCAATTATTGATGAAAATAGCTCCAAACAAAAGCCAAATCTGCAAATGAAACTCCATGGAAACACTCCAATTAAGCTCTATGATGAACTCCAATCGAATTCACCTCTCATGGTGGATTGGGATCATCTCCAAACCACAAAATGCCAAGGGAACACCACCTTGAACAACTGAAATTCACTTTCAGCTAAGAGTAAACACTCAAATGCAAAATTTACCAAATGATCAAGAAGTACAAAATGATGCCAATGCCCTCTATTTATCCTTTTCTCTCCAAGGGTGTCCCAATTTGATAAATTATAAACAATTTCAAATCCACCAATAATATCAAATCTTTAATTTGATATTTTTAAATGATTTTCTCCTCTAGATGCCAACATTTAAAAAAACCAATAAAATAATAATATTTTATTTTTTCTCCTTATTCCTCCCAAGCGTCGATTTCTCCTTGGAGAAATAATATATTTTTTTATTATTTTTTATTCATTTTCCTTGGGCGCCGATTTTCAAAAATAAAATAGTATTTTATTATTTTATTTTTTCTATTTTCTCCTTGGCGTCGATTCCTTGGGAAAAAATAATAATAATAAAATATAATTGAAAATTATATTTTATTTGCCTTTACACTTTTCTTTTTCCCATCCTTTCACTTTTTGCCTTGGCTTGAAAATGACATTATTTTTGGCTTTATAAAAAATATTATAAAAATAATGCTAGCCAAAAATACAAATATAATCAAGTGTTGAGTCATCTTTCTAGTTTCCAAGCCTTCAATGTTCTGGCTCAACCAATAAACAAGTCATGCTCAAAAGGGGACATTACATAATGGACAAAGATGTGCTTATGAAGTACATTGAATGCTTGTTCTAGCATCTTAGGGGGGCTGCTTTGATTGCCAAGCCTCCAAATTTCGACAACGCTTGTTGACAAGCCCATTACATAGAGATGGATAAGAAGAAGAACTCTTTCCAACAAAAACAGCAAGGTAAGAAAGAAAAACATCAGGGTGGAGGCTCTAACAAGGGTAAAAATAAGTGGAAAGGTAAAAGCAGTGCAAACACCATTGTGAAGACCAATGAGAAAAGCAAAGAAGAGCGACATTGCAAGCATTGTGACAAGGAAGGTCATAATGAGGAGGCATGTTGGAAGTTACACCCAGAGCTGCACCCATTCAAGAAGTTTAAGACAATAAAAACACTTCTTGTAGCAAGAAAATCAAGGAGATAGCGTGTACTTTGGATGTTGATGATCGGTTGTCATGTGCAAGGGAGCACATGTGATGAGCAATGGTGCTCAAGATGAGGATGAGGTCACTAAACTCTTTCATGTCAAAGTGCAGCTCAAAGGACACAAGGTCGATGCACTATTTGGTACTTGTTTCAAGCGAATTTAATTTCATGAAATCTAATTGAAGAGCTTGGTTTGCAAACATGGAAACACCCAAAAGTGTACTCTCCAAAGTCAAAACTCAGTGTGTTATCAAGTTTGGGTTCTCCAAGACTTCCAAGATGCGGTGCTTATTGATGTTATACCTTTGGATGTTTGTGGGATAATTTTTGGAAGTCCTTACCTCTATGAGAGGAACACAATCTTCTATAGAAGTTTGAACAAATATCGGTCGATCAAACATGAAGAGGAATTCATGATCAAATCTTGTTAAGGCAAATCCAAGGTCTCCATGATAAGTGCAAACCAAGCAAGACACCTTATCAATGCTAGTGGCAAGTTTGCATTATCAATGTTTAGGGGCAAGAAAGACGAGCAAGTAGTAGAGGTTAAGACCTTACATGGGCTGCATACCGACAAGGAAAAAAAGAGTATAAACCAGCTCATATGTCAATTTGGAGAGCTCTTTAAGGAGCTTGGAAGGCTGCCACAACATAGGCCTATTGAGCACAAAATCACTTTGCTACCCAATTGTCTACTTCCTAACATAGGTCTGTAACATCGAAGTATCATGGAGGATAATGAAGTGTAGGAACAGCTGAGAGACTTACTAGAGTGTGGAGTAATCAAACCTAGCACCTCTCTATGTGGTTCTCCTATAGTAGTGGTGCCGAAAAAGGATGATACATGGTGCATATGAATTGACTATAGCATAGTTTAAAAACTCGTGACTTGGACTCAACAACTCAGCAAAAACTCATCAAAACTTGGCAAATTTTCCAAACATTAAAATATACATAAATTTGTAAAATAATCTTTACAAACATGCATAAAATTTCATCTCCTTTGTGTGCACTCTTGCATTTTGCTATACCTTGCTAACATCATTAGGGGTTTCATCTCCTTTATTTTCTCGTACACACATTCCCCAGGGTGTTGATTCTTATAGACCTATAATTTAAACACATATAGATCAATTTATTTGTTGTTCTTAAGTGCTAAACACAAGTAGGCTTAAGCGCACACACCAATTTCCATTCCCTGTTTCATTGACTACTTGTGGAGGTCGAAAGACCAAACTGTTGGAATCATAGTTTGCAAACTCTCCGAGTCGCCGAGTACTCGCGAGATTTTTTGCTCTGCGAGTACTCACAAGGTTTACTCTCCAAGTTTTTTTGCCAAGTATTTGGAAAAACTCGCCGAGTTTTTGGCGAGTACTCACTGAGACTTGCAAAAACTCGACAATTTTTTTCAATTACTTGACTTGTTGCACCAGCAATACATCAAAATCGCGGAAAAAAACACTCCAAAACTTTGTTTTTTTGGCCTTATAAGCATTGTTTTTTGCCTTTTTAAAAATTTATGAAAATGGTGTGCACCATGAAAGTCTGTGGTTTTGAAGGTCTTCATTTGGGCACTACCCCTCGACCCCATTGGGGGCGTTGCCCCCAAACCCCCAACCAAACTCATTTGGTACATTTTCTAGCTGTATTTTGCATCAAATTTATGGTTTTTTTTCAAAAATTAAGTGTTTCTTAAGTTGCCGAGTTTTGCCAAGTTTTTGCCGAGTAATCTCCAAGTCGGAAATTTTTGGCTTGCCGAGTACTCTCCGAGTCCAAGTTTTCAAACTATGGTTGGAATGTTTGTCATTGATGTCAAAGGTGCACACATGTGGTTTTTGATGTCAAGAAGATACATGAACAAGATTGTTATCCCTAATGTCAAAGCCTGAGATTGTTGGTGAGATTGATGTCTAAGAGATCGTTGTGGAGATTGTTGGATTAAGATGTATAGACGAGTGATGTCAAAGGCACAGAGTCATAAATAGGATCAATGATGTCAAGGCAAATAAGAGTGGCCCGATTTAATAAGAATTGTCCGTTGGAGAGAAAAGCAAAATACATCCGTTAAACGTTACCGTTGGGCGATTGCATGTTTAAAAAAAAAGATTTAAACACTTGACATATAAGTGTTTTGGGTCGACATAGAATGGAGTTCAAATTTAATTATACATCCAAGGTGGTCGACTTGTGAAAGAGAAGAATATAAATTAAAGATTTAAATCCATATGAAGCCGACTCCTTTGAAGGAAAGAGACAAGGACGATATAAAAGAAGTTTTTGAAGTCATTTCCAAACAACCATACTTTAATATACACATGCAGCGATCAGTTTTTGTATGGTGCGAATACTTTGTGGATACCAGCAATTCTCAAGTGTTATATTTTGCAAAGAGGAATAGCAATCATTAGTATACATGATGTGATTTTATGAAGGCAGCAAGAAGATAAATTGTGTTAACAAATAAAGACAAATCAATTTAAGGAAGAAGACAACATCACTAGAGGACGAATTGGAGAAGAAGACGAAAGTGAATAAGACAAAATATTACAAAAGGAAATATCTATTCATCAAGGACACATCCATTGGAAAGTATAAAAGGGAGTTGAAAGATTCATTTTGAAATAAGCAATTCAATGAAATATTTCTGAGTTTAGAGCAGAGTAGAAAGAAAGAAGAGGGGCAGAATTTTGAAAAGCAAATCTGATTTGTTTTGAGAGGAAGTGTGTATGTGATAGTATGTTGATATGAGCAGAAATTTATGAGAAGAGAATGCCATGATTATGATCAGTTTTATGTAAAGAAGTTGTGCATGATTGGATCAGATTTATGAAAGAGAAGTGTGCATAATTTATAGCAGATTTATGAAGGATATGATTGGAAGAGGTGTGAGCTTATGAAGGGTTGTGTTCATTGGCAAAAGACACGTTCATTCAAAAGGGAAGCCTCTCTTGGGAGGGTATAAAAGGAGATTGAAAGGTTGAGTTTTAGACAAGAATTTAATGATTTATTTCTGAGTATTAAAGCAGATTTGAGAAAAAGAATAGAGGCAGAAATGAAGTGCAAATCAGATATCTTTTGAAGAGTATGTGCTGCCATATGAGAAGGATAAGTGCAAATATATAAATGACAAACATATGTGAAGATTGAGAGGTAAATGTTATGGGATAGAGTGCAGATTTTAAGGTAAAATTATGGATCAGATTTGTGAAAGGATTGTGTGAATATTTGTGATCAGATTTGTGAGGGAAGGCAGTGTGTGATCAGATTTGTGAGAGAAGGTTATTGTGAGGATAGTTATCAGAGTTGGAAGAAGCATATTGTGTGAGCTTTAATCAGATTTGTGAGAGGAAGATCCTGTGAAGAAGCATACTATATCAGCCATTGAAGGATTAATAGGTTGGAGCCTCTTGCTAGGTTGGAGCTCAGTTTGTGTGGGGGTTGGAGTCTCCAATAGCTTGGATCCTATCAAATAGAGGTTGGAGCCTCTTGTTGGGTTGGAGCTCAATTTGTGTGGGGGTTGAAGCTTCCAATAGGTTGGAGCCTATAATTCTATCAAGTGAAGATTGGAGTCTCTAGTGGGTTGGAGCCTATAATTTTGTCAAGTGGAGATTGGAGTTTCTAGTAGGTTGGAGCCTACAAGAAGAAGAAAGAAGATATATATATATATATAGTGGTTTTTTCCCGAAAGGGTTTCCACGTAAATCGTGTGTTCTCATTGTGTACTTAATTGCTAGATCTTGCATATGTGTAGTTGATGTAATTAATTGAGTTTGAAAAGTAAAAGATTGTTAGATACTGATTCACCCCCCTCTCAGTATCACTGTGTGCTCATCACAAACTAGGGGCTTGACCATTCGTGGCAAGCTCCCAAGCAATCCCAACCATCTTCTTTGTCCTAGAACAGGTTCGTTGTAGCTTCACAATTGCACAAAGGTCTCATGTCTCTTTCTCTTCCCCTTGTTATTCGCTATTTTATTTAGACTTGATTAAATAGGTTAGTTTTCTACTTTTTGTGTATTTCAATGCATTTCCAATATTTTTTGTTTGTTGTATCTGTTTCCTTGTTCGCAAGTGTTTTTTATTCTATTCAAGAACTTTTATTTCCCATCATCCTGGGACGACAACACAAAAGTTGAACGAAAATGCGCTAACATCTGTACCAGACATATCCTAAACTCATTGTCCAGTTCTGCATGGTTCCAAGTTCTCTATTTTGATATCCCTTTCTGTTTTCTATATTTTTGTTTTTTGTTATTCTAGTTTTTGTTCCTAACACCATATTTTGTTTAGTTAAACATAGTTTGATTAGGCAAAATATTTTAGATAAGGCTAAAGCACATTTTAGATTTTTGTCATAAAACAACAAATACATCTTAATCCTTTAGTCTTATCTTGTAAATAGGATTACTTGAAAATTTAAATACAAAAACCAAAAACAATCCACTTATCAACTTCTCCACTTACAAGCTCAAGCAAATGCTTTTGGCAAAGAAAACATGCAAAATGACACTTGTAATATCCCCAATGGGATCTGCCCTAAAATCTGGAAATTAATTTTCTATTTCTGCCCTAGTTTTCTGCTTATTAGAATTCTGCTCCAAACCCTAGAATTCTGATTTTTATTTCTGCTCTTAAACAAGTAATCACAGCGAACACAAATGCCTCTAAAATGCTCAAATAATAGGGCAACAATGAATCCTTATGATATTAGCTTCAACCATGAACTTATCCATCAATAAATGAACATCCAATTGCAAAACAAATGAGAACAAATCTGATTTCTGATTTATATCAGACTGCTGCTACAAAAATCAGAATTTCTGAATATGCAAGTACATCAAAATACATAGGCCAAACATGCCCAAATACATCCCTGCATTATGCGTTTACAAATCAGACCTAATCATAGGTTGTACATACCAAGAATATGACAAAATGAAGATCAAACAACCCTCCAAAGGGTGGCGCTCACAAGAGATGATGGCTGCTGCAAATTAGGGTTTGAGGAAACCCTACAAAGATGAAAATCACCCTTCTCAAGCCAAGTCGCCCTTCTCCAATGGTGGCACTCAAATTCTAGGGTAAAACCGTAGGTAATGTCAACACAATCCACCAAGAATGCTGCTCCAAAATGTGGCGCTCCAATTAGGGTAATGCCCTAATGCAAATGACATAAATTGCCACCAAAGAATGCTGCTCCAATCTGATCCAAAACTCTGAATAAGCAAATCAGCTCCAAATCTCCGTAAATCTCCAATGAAGTGCAAGTAGGCTTCCGTGATGAAACCTCCACAAGGATGAATTAGGTTTTCGTCCAATTCACCAAGAATCACAAGGGTTTTCATCCTTGGATTCGTGCCCAACAAACATTGCAGCCAAATGAGATAAACTCAATGTGAAATTAACAATGAATGATATGTTGAAATGCCACAAATGATCTATTTATACATAATCCTTTCTCCTTCCTCAAGGCCGACCTAGGCATGATAATCCTTTTATTTTTATTACTTTTCTTTCCAAGTTTGGCTGACCACCTCAAGATAAGATAGGCGCTCAAAATACAAATTGAAGATTTGTCTTTTTTTATTATTTTCTCCGTAGGCAAATCTCCCTTTGGTGCCCAAACACAAGGGATATCATTATTTTATTTTATGCTATTTTTCCCATCCTTCCATTCTCCAAGGGCAAACCATTTAGGCATGTGATATATCATATTTTGGTCTCAATTCAAGTCGTTCTCCTCAAGGTAAGAGATCATAAAAAATTCTTATTTTTCCCATAGGCATTTTCCACATTCCCTTCTACTTTCCAATCTCCAATTGGGTCAATCCACCTTAGGGCAATTTATTTTATTAGTGATGACCTCATCAAAATTACTACAAAAATATGCTAGTCATCTTCCATGCTCATTTTGCCCTACAAAATTGGATAAGTATGAAAACTCGCCAATTAGGGTCATTCTCTGAGCCCTCCGGCTTAGCCTACGGGAATGGAAATAGGCTAGCCAATCCACTAAGTTATCACTCCGAAAATGGGGACATGACAACACTACTCAAGCAAAATAGGTTTGCGGGGTTGTAAAGCATTATTTGCACACATGGCAATAAATAAGAAGTTTTTTTTGTGTTTTGCAATGGAGAAGCAAGGTTTTGGTGTAGTTTTGCAAAGCGCTGCAAAGTTGCACGGGAGGGGCAAAATCCAGGCATTCTAGAGTATTGCAAACTTTCAAGGTCCAACTACAAATGTGCATGATAAGTCTACAATCCCCCATCTTTTATATTCCGTCGGACTCTAGGGCCTCACATGCAATTTTGCAACAACTACATATGTGCAAAGGAATTTCAAAAGCCTACCTTGGAAAGATTTTTGTTCTTTTGCCTTAGAAACTTTTGTCATTTTTTACAACCAATTTTTCACCTAGACCATTGACTCTTTTGACACAAATTTTAACATGAATTGCCCAAAATTTAAAATTGGATTTTAAAACTAGACAAACATGATGTAATGACTTAGGCAATGTACAAGATCACGTTGTAAGTACATGGAAGACCTGAAATTTTTTAAATAGGTATAATCAAAATTTCAGGACAACAACTAGTTCAAACTAGGGACAAGAACTATAAGGATGCAGAATGAATTCCAAAATCGAATCTCAATACTAGTACTTTATAGATTATACATTGAGTTGTAGAGTCAACGTTTTGACAACAAAACAATAGATAGGAAAAGACTTTGAACACAACAAAAACAAGACAAGAAATACAAACAAAGCAAAAAGAAACACGACAAAATCCTAAAATTTCCTATGCACATGGTAGGGGGCAACCTACCTTTACCATTTCTACTCTTTCAAATATTTGCCACTATAGGGCAATGGAAGATGAGTGCCATCAAGATAAGCCAAGTAGCATGTATCGTCTCCACAAAAAGGTCAAATGTTGAATGTTCCCATCCATAGAAAGTCAAATTTTCCATGACTACCCTTGAGCTCCTTCTTTTATCCCAAAATAGAACAAGCTCACCAATTTGAAAATTCATCTATCTTGCTTTCTTGTCAAGCATTTGATGCTCAACAATTCAATCAACCACTGCACTTCTTTCCTCTTCAAGCTTTGTCAGACACATGATCTTTTTTTCAAGAGGATCATTGAATTCTTCATCTTCAATAGCTTGAGCCCATTCAAGTGCAGGCAACACTAAAGAAATTGGGATTGTAACATCTACCCCATATAGCAATTTGAATGGAGAAATACCAATGGCTCTTTTCGGGGTGATACGGTTTGCCCAAAATGCATCAAACAACCTTTTGTGTCAGTTCCTTTGACTCTCCTTAACCAGTTTATGAATGATCACCATGAGGTTCTTGTTACTTGATTCTGCTTGACCAGTACCTTGAGGATAATATTCAAAAGAATGCAAAAGGTAAATGCTATAATCAACAAAATGTTGCCAACTTAGCAGAAGAAAAAATTAGAAGCGTCATCAATTACAGTTTTCTTCGAAACACCAAAATTTACCAAGATACTTTCCTTGATAAACTTGTAGATTACCTCAGACGTGGTTTGCTTAATTGGAATGGCTTTCACCCATTGTATGAAGTAATTCGTTGTGGTTAGGATATGCATGTGAACAACACTAGACTGCAGATTTAGAATTCAATGAAATCAAGTCCCCATTGCTGAAATGGTTCCTTGATGATCACTAGTTTCAAAGGCAAGGTTGCAAGCTTGGGTCTTCCTACAAATTGCTGGCATGCTTTACATTTCGATACCCAATCATAAGCATCTTTAAAAAGACCAAGCCAATAATAGTGGGCACACAACATTTTGAAGGTGATATGATGTGTCCTTTACATGCTTGGTTATGAAAAGACTCCAATAGCCTTTTCTGCTGTTCTTTATCCACGCACCTCAAGAAAGTGCCATCAATACCTCTTTTGAATAGCATGTTATCCCAAATTATGTATTTGACCACTCGTAGCTTGATTTCCCTCTTTTGTTCAAGAGTAAGATTGGGTAGGCATTCTCCATAACTGAGAAGTTAAGCAATATTTGAGTACCACTAATTAATAGAACCAATGGGAGTTCATTTGGCTTTTCTATTTCAACTGTGCTTTCATCACAAACCCAATTCTCAGCAATGAGCTCACAGAGGTCCCTTCCATGGACAAGCTTAGTTGGCTTGACATCTAGATCATACTCCTGAACCTTAACAATACATGCACCCCTTTTTGAACCAAGCTCTTGCTGGGTCAATATAGACTTGACTGCTAAATCAGAACTAAAACTATACAAACAAGTTCAAAATGTAAAATCTAAATTGTTTGATAGCTTTAACTACTGCATATGCATGTTTCTTGATTCGAGAGTAGTCAAGCCCGTGGTTTTTCAACCCAGTACTCATAAAAGCAATCGGCAATTCAATGCCCTCTTCATTCTTTTGGACTAGAATTGCTGACGTAGTGTGACTAGAAGCATAAGAATAAATTATGAAATCTTTTTGAAAATCTTGATAAACAAGGACATGGGCATTGGCAATGGCTTTTTTAATTTCCTCAAAAGGTTTTCTTACCCTTAGAGCTCCATTTGAAAGCTGATTTTCCACTCATCATGCCTGCAATATAACCATAGTTGAAAAACCCGCCCAAAAATCGCGGGACTCGCGAGTACCCGCGATGCAGAATTGACGGCGGGTTTTTCTTCCAAAAACTCAGCCCGATTTTTTGCATAAAATCGCGGCGAGTTTTATCCTTAAAAATCGTTAAACTCGCCCAAAAATCGCGAGGTTTTCCTGAAAAACTCGGCACAAAAAAAGATATAAAATATAAAATAAACCTAACATTGTTTTTACTTTTTATTCGCTTCCTTTTACGGCGCACGACGGACGACGAGTGAGGAAACCCTAGCGCAACGATGGAGATTCGAAGGTGCAACGGCGAAGATTCGAAGATAAGATTCAAAAATTGAACTGTGATTTTAAAATTGCTTACAATCGAAATTTTAAAAAGACTATAGCATATGAAAGGAGAGATTTTGGACGAAGTGCAAAATTTTAAAAAGACTATATCATATGAAAGGAGAGATTTGGGACGAAATGTGAAATTTTAGAAAGACTGTATCAAATGAAAGGAGAGATTTTGGATGAACTGCGAAATTGTAGAAAGACTGTATCATATGAAAGGAGAGATTTTTATTTCATCATAATCGTATATAAATTTTGACAGTTCATCCAAAATCTCTCCTTTCATATGATACAGTCTATTTTGTGAAATTTTAAGTTTATAAAATAATAAATTTAACTATTAAATATTTAAAAAAATTTACAATCTATGACAGTTAACTATTACAAATTTAACTATTTAAAATTTTTTACAATATATGACAGTTAACTATTACAAATTTAACTATTAACTATTTAATTTTTTTTACAATTTAACAGTAACTATTACAAATTAATAAATTATGACAATTCATCCAAAATCTCTCCTTTCATATGATACAATTTTTTAAAATTTCAAATGTTTTTTTAAAATTAAATATCATCATGATTCATAATCCTATTTAAATTTTGAGTTTGACAGTTTGTCCATGATATGTATTAAACTCTTAATTTTGATTTATATATGAAGGAAATCAGCAATGCATTCTACAATTTTAGAAATGTGTGCTTTTTAAGAATATTTTTAAAAAAATTATGTTTGCCGAGTTATTGCCGAGTTTTTCCCCGAGTTTTTTGCAAGTCCCGAGTTTTTAAAAATTTTGGGTCTGCCGAGTTTCTGCCGAGTCCGAGTTTTTCAACTATGAATATAACAAGTAAGTTTAGTAAAATCAGGAATGAATCTCCTTAGGTTATTCACTTTGCCAAAGAACGAGTGAACACAAAGCTTGCTGGTTGGCAAAGATAACTGCCAAATTGTAATGTCCCCATTTTCGGAGTGGTCGCAGAAGGAGGCTTGGTGGTCTCCTATCACTTGTTTTGCTCCCGAGATTCATTGCTTATGGCGGATTGCCTTGATGAATGATTTCCTTCACGCCGGAAGAAGAACGAGAAACTATTGCATATGCATGTTTCTTGATTCGAGAGTAGTTAAGCCCATGGTTTTTCAACTCAGTACTCATAAAAGCAATCGGTGATTCAATGCCCTCTTCATTCTTTTGGATTAGAATTGCTGACATAGTGTGACTAGAAGCATAAGAATAAATTATGAAATCTTTTTGAAAATCTTGATAAACAAAGACATGGGCATTGGCAATGGCTTTTTTTATTTCCTCAAAAGGTTTTCTTACCCTCAGAGCTCCATTTGAAAGCTGATTTTCCACTCATCATGCCTGCAATATAACAAGTTCAGTAAAATCAGGAATGAATCTCCTTAGGTTATTCACTTTGCCAAAGAACGAGTGAACACACAGCTTGCTGGTTGGCAAAGATAACTGCCAAATTGTAATGTCCCCATTTTTGGAGGGGTCACAAAAGGAGGCTTGGTGGTCTCCTATCACTTGTTTTGCTCCTGAGATTCATTGTTTATGGTGGATTGCTTTGATGAATGACTTCCTTCACGCCAGAAGAAGAACGAGTTTTATCAATATGATCTCATATGTGTGCCATCCTTGCAGGGCCCTATCGGATGCATTAGTGGTGTGGATGACTTGGGAGGAAAAGCTTAATCATAATATAATGTCAAACCCTTGGTGGCACTTGATTTGCGCCGACTTGGAGGGAAGGAATAGAAGACGGATTCAAATCTTTAATTTGAATCCCTTGGCACCCTTTGGTCTAAAGGTTGGTCAGCCTATGGAGGAGATGAAGATAATTCATATGTAGGTCGGCCTAGCAGATCTACAACCATTGTTTTGAGCGCCACAACTAGCATAAGTAGGTCAGCCCTCCTTGGGGGAAAAAATTAATAAAATAAAGGGAATAAAGCATGGTCGGCCAGCTTGGAGAAAAGGAAACAAAATGGGTATAAATACAAGTTAGAGTTTGGCAATTCAATCAGCATTCAATCATTCATTCAATCAGCAAATTGGAGTTTATCTCTTAGCAAGATCTTGGGACGAAAACCTCAAGCATCTTAGAGGAGTTGGACGAAAACCTAGCTCTTTTTAGGAGGATTCCGTGAAGGGAATTCATTTGCACTTCATCATTTTTGGAGCAGAATTGCAGATCAGATTTGAAGATCATTTTTGAAGACTTTGCTATCATTAATTTGCATTGATTTGGTATGTACTACCTTAGGGTTTAGGGCAGATTTGAGCTGGGCTTGTTTATCATATTCGCCCAAGCTTTGGATGTAATTGAAGACTTATTTTTATAGAAGCAGACTTCTAGGTTTATTTCAGTCATTTGTGGTTGTCATTTGAAGTGGTTTAATTGCATAATTTGTGGTGGAATTCAAATATAATATTGGAAGTGTTGTTGGCAATGATATTAAGGTGATTTGGCATATTTTATGGAAATTATATGCAATTGTTTAAGTCTGATTTTTAAAGCAGAAGTTAGGGTTAGAGCAGAAAACTAAAGTGCAGAAAATTAGGGCAGAATTCAGAAAATTCATTTGAGAGCCCGTGAATCCAAAATTGTTCATAATATCCCCATTTGGGATATTACACAAATTGCCTTCACTCTTTTGAGATAAATCCTAATCCCCTCTTTAGAAACAATGTGGCCTAGTAATTTCCATTCTATGACACCAAGCATTGATTTCTTAGGATTGAGGGAAATTCTGCGAGTTCTACCTCCTTCTACAAATGCTTCCAAGTGGTCAATATGATCTTGCCACCTTTGAGAGAACTCTGTAAGATCATCAAGATAAATTACAATTAGAGTGAGGCTTGTTGATATACCATTTCATGAATAGGTCCCATGGACCCAAATGTGGCGCCACATTTTAAAATCTAAATTTATATTTTTTTTATTATTAATAATAATATTATTATTGTTAGTGTTGAAAAACACTATTTTAAATTAAAAATATAATTTATTTATGTGAAAGAAGGAGGGGACGTGACATTAAATGACACAAAGTTCCTTCTTGGAACATCCTAGTACAAGGGTGTTACAGGATTCATTTGAAGCAGTTGTTTCTTCATGACAATTGTGTCATTTACCATCTTCAACAAAAGCAGGTCTGAGAAGATGAGGCTTGTGCTTTTGTCTTGTGTAACTCCTTTTTTCATTTTCTGGCTGTCAAGAGATCATCCTAAATGTCAACTGCTTGGGATTGAGCATCGTCCAAATTGTTAACTTGGGCTCTTCTCAAGTGAAAACCAATATCAAGCAGCTGAGCATTAACGAAAAAACATTTTTGGTTATCAACCGTAGGTCTCTTGGCCGGCGTTATTTTACTTACCACCTTGTCAAGCTTAGCTACAAATCTCCTCATTGGTTCTTGAGCATCCTTTCCGTCTATAGGCTTAGGTTTTAGTAAAGAAATCGTTTTACAAGCTTATAAGGCTTTTAGTAAAAAAAACCATATCAAGGGAACCTGTAACGATTCTATATCTTCTTACCAGAAATAAGAGATAAATATTAGAGATAGATGTATAAACTATAATCAGACCTTAAGCCTTATAAGCTTGTAAAACGGTTTCTTTACTTTATCAAACAAATATACATCAGTTACAAATTTTAAATTTACAATTTGAATTTACAAACAAAGTTACAAAACAGAAACAAATATTATCATTATGAAACAAGTTCGTGTAGCAAATAGTGCAAACTACACTACTGTTCCTCTACCTTATTAGTTATTACAGGTAACAGAACCTACAAAATAAAATAAAAAATTACAATTAAAGCTGACAAATTAATATTTCTATCATTACAAATTTAAAAAATGCAACCTTTGAGTTTGTTAGTCAACTGTCAAACCTATATTCTGTTGTACAGGCTTATTAGTATCATGCACATTGCATACTCAAACTCAGAGTCTCAAACACTGGATATCAAGAAATCTGAAATACAGTGTTTATTGTTTTGCTAAGCATCATTCAAGAAATTCTGAAATATTAGCATTGACAGGATTGTAATTTGTATTTCTGATATATTGATTTAATCACTGTATAACTAATAACTATAACCTCTTTATGGCAGAATGTAAGTACTCTAGTGTCCACAAAGTTCAGATTTGTTGAGTGAAGAATCAAGATGGATTCTTTCACTGTGAATGCTGATTTACATTTTGAGAATGAAATAGCAATTGATGAGGATGAGGAATCAGACAGCCACCCAGAAACCCCAAGTAGAACCACACACAGTTCAAGTGCAACTGCAAATGTATTAAAATCCGATTGCCCTTCACAGTTGTTGTCACAATATGCCACAGGGCCATTTAACAAGAAACATCATTTACAGCAGTATGCAACAGTACTGGACAAATAAAGCACCTCATTTAGGCGGAAGTCGAAAATGGCAATGCAACATTTGCCCAAAAAGTACTTGGAATGGCAGCATGACGAGGACCAATGCACACTTTTTGCATATCCCCGGTAAAGGAGTTGAAGGTTGTAAGGATCTCACACTTGAAATGAAGGCTGAGATGATCAAACTATATACAGGGGAAATCACTACAGCATCAATTTCTAGTACACCGACACGAGGAGGTTCAACTTCAAGTTTACTACCTTCATATCCGTCATTTGGGGTGAGTGTGGTGGAGTCAAGGGGGAAACGGAAAGCTACAAGATCATCCTCACCAAACCCAATCACAGATATATTCAATGTGCAAGCAAGGGAGGTTGCAAATGAGGCCATTGCCAATTTCTACTTTGGCAACGACATTCCTTCCCATATTGCTCGATCTCCTTTGTACAAGGAAATGTTTGAGAAGGTAAGGCAAGTTGGTCCTGGTTATGTGGTTCCTAGTGAGACTAAATTGAGAACCACACTCTTGGAAAAAAGTTATTCCAAGGTTAACTTCTTGATGGAGGAGATGAAGGCCAAATTGGTGACACATGGTTGCAGCATAATCATGGGTGGGTGGACGGATATTAGACACCATCCACTCATCGATGTTATAGTTTCATGCATTGATGGACCTTACTTCTTGCAAGCAATTGATTGCTCAGGAAAACACAAAGATGCCAAGTTTCAGTTTCAGATCCTAAGAGATGCCATTGCGGAGGTCGGTCCTCAAAATATGGTGCAAGTGATTACTGATGCAGCAAATGTTTGTAGGGCAGCAAGTATGTTGGTTCAATCTACATATAGGCACATCTATTGGACCCCTTGTTGTGTGCATGCTATGAACAATGCATTCAAAGACATTGGAAAGATAGAGTGGGTGAAATAGGTGGTGGCGGATGCAAGGGAGGTGCAAATGTTTATTTGCAACCACCATATGTCATTGGCATTGTTACAGACCTTTGCAAAGAAAGAATTCCTCAAACCAGTTGAGACTCGATTTGCTTCCTATTTCATTCTATTAGAGAGGATGTTTGAGTTGCAAGAGCCATTGCAACTTATGGTTATGACACAAGATTGGAATAGGTGGATGGAGTCAAAGACTGAGCAGGGGAAGAGGGTGAAGGAGATCGTGATAAGTGAGACTTTTTGGTCAAATGTGAGATACATCACATCTTTTGTACAACATGTTTTCACTATCATTGGATTTGGGGGTTCTGATAGTCCTAGTCTTAGGGAGATGTATGAGTGCATTGATAGCATGCTTGGCCAAATGAAGGCTGCCATTTGTGCGAAACACCCCACCCTAGAGTTGTACAATGAGCATATTCACCCCATCATCCAGAAAAGGTGGAGCAAGTTGAACACCCCTCTACACATGGCTGCATATGCTTTGAATCCAAAATGGTATGTGGAAAGAGTTGGTAGAATTCTTCCTATTCATGATCACGAGGTGAGGAATGGCATCATGAAAGCCTTCAAAAAAATGTATAGTCCAAAGAAAGCTTCATTGATCAGAGTTGAGTGGGTTAAGTTCACAGAACTAGAAGGCTACAAAACTTCGGCAAGGATTGATAGGCTCACTATGGCACAGGATAAGCCAGTTAGTTGGTGGACAATCTATTGACCTCCAGGACCGTTGAGCACACTTGCCATTCGTCTTCTCTCACAGGTTTCTAGTTCCTTAGCTGCTGAAAGGAACTGGTCCACATATAGCTTTATACACTCTCTAAAGAGGAATAGACTTACCTCTGCGACTTACCTCCAGGACCGTTGCGCACACTTGCCATTCGTCTTCTCTCACAGGTTTCTAGTTCCTCAGCTGCTAAAAGGAACTGGTCCACATATAGCTTTATACACTCTCTAAAGAGGAATAGACTTACGTCTTGCGTCTGATTGGTCGCAAGACACCTCAATATAGGCAGAGCCTAGCGCAAAGGTGGGATGTAGAGCCCGAGGAGCCAGAACAACTTGATGATGACCATAGTGTGCAAGTGGCATTGGAGGATCCACTTCCTTCTGACAGTTCCAATGATGAGGAGTTTCCTACATATGCTGCTACTGATGATGATGATTCTGATTTTTGAGTTTTCAGTTATAGATATTGTTTTTGGCAATTTAATTTTGTCATTTTGATGTTTGTCACTTGTGTAATGAGATTATGAGACTCTAGTATCTACTTGGTACTTTGAACTTTCAAAGTTCAAACTACTTATAAGTTTTAAAGTTTATAACTTACTTGAATATTTCAATTTGAATTTTGAAATGGATCACGATTTTCATCTACTATGAGTATGAATTTGATTCTTGAATGATCATTGATATTCAATTGTTCAATGTTTAAAGTCTACTATTAGTGTTTAGTGTTTAGTGTTTCCTGTTTAGTGTTTCTTGTTTAGTTTAAGATTTTAAGTTTAAGTTACCTCAACATGTATCTCATTTTAGTTTTTAACTTTTTAACCTATATATATTTTTATTAAAATATATTATAATAGCCATCCCTTCGCCGTCCCATTGCCATCCTCAAATTTTTGGAAATTTTGCCGTCCTCGGAAACCCGTCCCTCCGTCCCCCTGTCTCAGAAACTCAAAGAAACACTAGTATTTTTCTTATGTATTGTGAAAGTCGTGTTTTGTTAGGTGATTTAGGAATGTTCATGTCATGTGATTTAGGAATATTTCGACTCCACTGCCCAACTAATAAAGCACCAAATTGTTTGCAAACCCAAAGATTCTAAAGTCCTCCTATGTCGGAAGTATACGTTGTGGTCCTCAGACAAAGCCAATTGTTGTACCCAATTCGAAACTGGATTGTGTTACAATAAACTCCTTTGTCATCGTCAAGTCATCATTTATATGTGTCGTTCTTATGTCAATGTCGAAATCAGAAAAGTCATTTTCGATGTCATGTCGTCGGTCAAGTGTCTCTCGAAGTCTAATGTTCATGTCATTAAAATCCAAAGCGTCAAATTATCGTGTTATTCGTTCGTCATTTTATTTTAAATTGTTAATTTTTAATTGATGATTATATTTAATTAAAAATAATAATTAGTTATTAATTGCTTTTTAAAATCGTTATTGTTTTAAAAATTAAAAACCCATAAAAAATAAAAAATAATATACAAATCTAAAAATAAAAAATATATAATAAAAAAATTGAAAAGTCAAAAGGCTTTAACAAAGGCATGCACCATTGTTAAAGATATTCAAAAAATATATATTTTAAAAAAAGAAGCTCTTTGTATGAGCATGCATCATACAAAGGCCATCCAAAAATCAAAGCAAAGATCAAACCAATGCAATGCCTCATAAGGCTACATGCGCCTATACAAGGCAAAGGTAGTAGAAAATAAAAGATCAAAGGCCCAGCCAATGAGAGAGTCACGCATTCCCAGGTCACATCATTGCCAAATCAAATGCACCACACAAGGAAAGAATATAGCACCTGCCAAAAATTATTCAACGCGCCCAAAGGAAAAATAAGAAATTGTTTTCAACTGCCAGCATGGAAGCTCAGCACGGAAGCTCATCACCATTAAAAAGACAAAATCAAAACAATAAAAACCTCTTAAAATCAGACCCCTTGCGAGGAAAACATGCCAAAAGCAATCAAAGGAAGAAAGGAAAGGTCCATGCCATACAACACTCAAAAGGTTAAAAAATCATGTGCCTATGTAAGACTCCTATGCCAGCAGTTTAGCAAACACCAGTAGCAAGGAAATCAACGCAAGGTTTCAGAATAGATAAAATAGACTGCCATCCAAATCAATGGTCAAGCAATCAAAGGGAAAAGACTAGAGTAAGGTCAACCAAAAGTCAACAAGGTTTTAGAAAAAATGGAATCAAAAGCCAAGTATCCAAGTCAGCAGCTACAAACAAAAAAGAAGAGGTTGCAACATGAAGATTACTCTCCATGCCTAGTCATCAAAGGATCGCCCCCAAAGATAAAGGGAAGACAAAGAAAGAGGAGATTGGCGGCCAGGAAAGGAGATCAATGTGCCCGCAACCACGTCAAAAGAAATCAGCGACCATTCAAAAATCAATCACCAAAGTCATAAAAGGAGTGCAGCTAGTCTTCCAGTTAGTGTTCAATACAATCACAACATCCAGGGCAACATGGAGAAAGGCAAAAAAACACAAAAGCATGAGTTCCCAATCATCTTCTAGCAATCGCACCTCATAAAGTCGTAAAAAAAAACTCATCAGCAGCTATGAAAAGAGGAATTGCGTCTGTACTAGGCGCTAGTTTTTATCATTGTTTTTCAGAAAAGACAATCGCACCATTTCATTAAGATCGACAAGAAAGCAGTCAACAAGTCCAAGCAAGCAAAAGGAGATCAACCAACAGTAAGGTGTTGTTGTTTCAAATCAAATCGATCAAGCTAAAAACGCAAGGATTTCTTGAATTTAGAGCACACAATTTTTTAGCAACTAAGATCCAATGCAAATTTAGAGTTGTGGATTTCATCGAGGAAAGAAGGAGAGAATGTTTAATATCGAGTCATCAAGAGCTCATCAAATTTTTAGAGTATTTCAAAGAATTTGCCAAACATCGTCAAAGCAGAGGAATCGCCATGATAGCTTCACTAGAACAAATCGTCCAAAGCCACCTTCCAAAAATCTATTTTTAGCTTGCGCTAAAAATAAATCATCGTCATTTTTTAGAAAAGAGCATATTTAGAAATTTGTTATTTTTAGCATTTGCTATTTTTGAAATTTGTTTCTTTTAACTCGGAGTTGACTTCTATTTGATCATCATGTAAGATATGTGAGATTTTGATGCATGATTGTAATATTTTAATCATCAGTTGAACTAGTAGTTGCATTAGAATTAGTGAACCAGATAATTTGTAATAAAGTTTGCATGTCATGCAAGCAGTCTAATTAGGATAGGAGTGCAGTTAACTTATTTTATTTATTTTCATGCAATTGTTTGTAAACAGTATAAATAAGTGTTTTTTGTACATAGAGAGTAGTTAGTTCTATTAAGAGAGTGGTATTCTATTATCATTCAATCAATCAATGAATAGAGATCAATGGCAATTCTCATGTCTGCATTACGCTGAAATTGCTATTCGTTTGGTATTCAATGTTATTATGATTTTGTGATTCATTCAATAGAATTTATTATGCCCATCTTGCTTCTAAATATCTAGTGAGATGTGTCATTGTGTGTGCTAAAAGTTAAGTTGCTTCAATGAATTTGCAAGCTTTGTATTGCAGCAAACTTGAAGATGTAGCTCGTGGCTTTGTACCGTGTCTTACATAACCAAAGCATTTGTGCTTATGTGTTTATCCAATCCATGTGTACTTGCCCTGCTCTGTCTCTGTTTTTAACTGAATAGTGTAAGCGTCTAGTTGTAGGATTTAATTCAAGTCAAAAATTACAAAACCCTTGCCTCGTGTTGAAAGTGTGTTTTAGCATTTTGGGCGTCACAAACCCAAAAAGATTACATGTCTATGTTTTATTCAGCATGAACGTGAAAACACCTCTGAAAACACTGTAAAGTTTGTAGATTGCAAGTACATATTGTGCAGTTTTAGGTTAGTTTTAGTTTACAGCAAGCTTCCCCTTCTAATTCAAAGAGCAGTTTTACCACACATCTGTTATGTTTTGTGTCGCACTGAAAGGTACAAATTAAAATGCCAACAGTTTGCAAATGTGAAACAAAACTCTAATTTCTTGCAAAACTAGAAGTAGGTTGAACTTCTCAGAGGTTTAAACAAAGCTATTCAATAACTTTCACAATAACAAGGAAAACCCACCCTTTGCAATATAACACTTTGTAAACAGGGAAAAAGCAAAAGAGGGTTCAAACTTGCATAGGAGTACATAGAACTTAGGTTTTCACTAGACGCACTTAATAACTTCATGAATGTTGAAACAGCCCAAGCAACCACGGCTGCAAAGTAGATTGGAAACCCCGGAAGATTTGAGCAATGTGAAGAAAGCCTTGGTGTATTGCAATGGCAAACCCCATAGAATAATGAGCAAGGGAAACAAGCATGTGGCGGTGAATCTAGTTGAAAACAAGGGTTTACGAGTGCAAGAGCAATGTAGCAGAGGAGAAAGCAAAATGGTAAATCTAAGCAAATAATTTTGGCAGAGAAAACATGCAAAATGACATTGGTTAAGCAAAACAGGCTTGTGGGGTTATAAAGCATTATTTGCATGTGCCAATAAATGAGAAGCTTTTTTGTGTTTTGCAGCGAAGTAGGGTTTTGGTACAGTTTTGCAAATAGCTGCAAAGTTGCACAAGTGAGGGAAAACCTCAGAGTTATAGAGTATTTCAGATTTTCAGGGTCCACTTGCAATTTTGCAAAAACTGCAAATGGATAAGTCCACAATCCCCCATCTTTTATATTCCGTCAGACATTAGGGCCCCGCATGCAGCTTTGAAAAACTACGTATGTGCAAAGGAACTCCAGAAGCTTGCCTTGGAAAGATTTTTACTCTTTTTCCTTAGAAACTTTTGCCATTTTTGAGAACCAATTTTTCACCTAGACCACTAACTCTTTTGACACAAACATTTAACATGAATTGCCCAAACTTTGAAACTGGACTTTAAAACTGGACAAACATGAGTCAATAACTTAGCCAATGTACAAGATCACTTTGTAAGTACATGGAAGACTTGCAATTTTTTTTTTTTTTTGGTTCGGTAAAACGCAACCGCGGTTGTGAAATTTGTATTAAGATTTGGCCAAAAAGAAAGATTTGGTGCAAAGACTTGCAATTTTTTAAAATGGTATAATCAAAATTTGGGGACAACACAAATATAGTTACACGTTCAGAAGAAATATTGTCATTTTTTGCTGCCTGTCATTTGAGACCAGGCTGAATTTGAAGAATATTAATGTATGACAACATGCATCAGATTAAATGTGTTATTTAACAGTAATGAGAATATACATCTGTAACAAAAACAGAAGAATAAGCTATGAACACCACATAAGCAATAGATGTTATGATGCTATAGTGATTCAAATGTTTCCATAGACAAAACAAGAGTCATATAATACGTCCTTACAAACAACGTAAAAATCTAGTGCAGAAGAAGACCATGACCATGTCTCAAGATAGACCTCGCTAGATGTTGATTGCCGTGAAGGGATTACTTATTTGGGGCTTCAAACAACTTACCTCACTAATTATTAAAAATAAGCAAAATAAATAAACATTAAGAAATTAACTTATATCAATCACTGACTATAGAATTTGGACCTACATAGCTCGAGAAATATTTGAGGACCTCAGAAAGATTTAAGGACAACCATATTAATGCCCTAAGGGACTCAAAGATTTCACAATATCACTTCCATGAGGGACCTGAGGACTTTACTATTCAATGTCTTGAGGAATTTGAGGACTTCAAATGGGAAATACCCTCTTTTTCCCTCACTGCACTCGTTTGTCTTATAAAATGGAGGATTGATGCATTATGTATGAAAAGAGTTCAATATAACCTGTTTATATAGTTTTTAACTGCATTTAATGATGTGGGCACAGTTGACAGGTTAACCAACATCAGTAGGCCAGCCTGGTCAGAAAGAGAAATAAAAAAATAATTTATGGTAAATTAACAACATAGAGACATTACCTTCTCTCATTAAAACGATTTGAGCGCTTACTTTCACATGAATTGACTTTAGCTCTTGAAATTTTAGGTATTCAAAGCTTACCCTTTCAAATTAAAGTTCATGTGAGATCATGTCAATGACTTACAATGTCATTTTTGAAGTCCTTGATGATGTCCCCATAAGTTCTAAGAGGTTCCATGTTCTTAATTGTTTGTATATTTCTTGTGAGTTTGAAATGTAGTTAGTGATGTGTGAGCCTGATTATGACTGTAGAAAAGTTTACGAATGTTAGTCCCCAAATAAAAAGCAATCACCGCATAAATTACATGGAAACTATTGCAGTGCATGAAGCTGGAGGAATGATTCATGATAATTGAGACAGCCCACAAGTACTAAATTTGAAGGGAATCGCCTAGACACAGATGACACAAAATTTGGTTCAATATGCTGATGCAGAGAAGCGAAGAATTATGCTTTGTCATTTTGTCAAACTTTTATAGAGCTTAACGTAATGGTTTGTATAACAGGTATTTTTGCCCCATAAATATACAATAGGCTATAGGCAAATATGATAGCAGCTAAAAATAGATTTTGCGAACATTGGTCCATGTGTCTGCGTGTGTGGTATGACATCCTAACATATGCTTGCAAAGCCTTGCTCTACGTAGGATACTGTTACTAGCCACTCACTAGCAAGCCATCCTTTAGGTTGATTTTTATGAACACTGAAAATCTTCTTTAGCCTGGAAAGAAACATCTTCATGATGCATAAATGCTGATAATTTCATGAAATAAATGTTCATAATACATATATTCCCACCCAGGCAAGACCTTGGCTGGATACTCTCCCAAATCTAAATTTATTTCAATTCTGTGTTAGAAATCACACAATAGCTTTTTATTCTATAACCTACTAAAAATAGGCTCCGCATAAACTGAAAAAATAAAAATCATATTAACAAGATATCCTGAACAATTTCTTGCCGATCCCATTTGAATTACTCCTAAGTGGTGACATAGACTAAATAGCTCTCTAAATATAGAACCATCTTGAAACAAGTTGATAGTTACAAAAATTGTGAATTTATGGCGATTAATCGCCATAAATCATGACTCAGCTCTCTGGCCAATTTTATCTTTTAAAAATCGTGTTTGTTTGAATAAATCGGTCAAATGATTCATTGACCAAAAAACTGTGATAAAATCTTGGCTTGCGATTAAATCACAATTTTTTTGTTCTTCCTACATATTGTGATTTTTTGGTCAAAGAAATTTAGGGTTTTTTTTTCTTCTTTTCTTTTCCTGATTTTGCAGTGATTTTTTCCTGATTTTTTTCCCTAACCCCCGTTTTTTTCTGATTAAATCCCTATTAATTGTAAAAATACGTATCTTTTGGTTTGCCAATTTATTCCAAGAAAGACTTTTGCTACTACTTCAAATAGCTTCTCATGTAGGTAGCACCTAACCTGAAAAGGAAAACAAAGGTAATTTTAGGGTATATGATGCACTGCACCCAGCAATTACTGCATGGCTACCGCACTCAGACATAAGAATTTCACCATCAGTTCCACCAAGCCCAGTGAGATATCTAATTCAGACTAAAACTTACCCTCTGGTGTCTGATGTGGAAACATGTACAGGGTAGTGACAGCTTACCCTAAGTAGGGTATCACCTCATAGATGATTTTTGGACATTCAAAACATGTGGAAGCATTTACAGGGTAGTTACAACTTACCCTAGCTAGGGCATCACCTTATAAAAGATTTTTGGACATTCAAAACCAATTAATTTTATCCAAAATATTGTTCAAGGACATCTCATATTAACAAAACCTATTTATCAGCTCGAAAAACAAAAACACGTTACCTCTATACGAACACAGAAATAATTGTACAAACACTATCATTAAACTTCTACATATACATTTTCTATTTTTGTAAATTGGTATAGGGGAGAGGAGCCAGTAGTTGAACACCTAACTTCGCGCCTCTAAAAATCATGTGGCAATTTCGAATTACTCCGAAATTTTTACAGCAGCTTACTTGGCAAGGCCCCTGCTTATAACTAAGGTTTCAGGTCCGCATCATCAAATATGATGCCACATCAGCATTCTTTTTGTTGAGGTGTCCAAAAAGACCCAAAAAAAGGTTAGACTGATAGTTGTGCATTAAGTCATGTTTTGTTGGTACGCCGATGTGGCATCATAAGTACTTATGGTCAACACTAACAACTTAAAGTCATGACTACTACTGCTATACTTTTAAAAATATTGGGCATTAAATCCACAAATACTATCACAACTATTGGAACATGCTCAACTACTGGCTCCTCTCCCCTAGTCTAGAAATTATATAAGCAATAAAATACCAACAGAAGCAAAGACACCATACAAAATTCAGATTTATTACATTCTGTTGTTTGATATTTCATATAACTATCAGGCTATGGCACTTGCCAACAGGTGGTCCCAAGGGGGTTTTCTCTGAATACATCAGATGCAGCTTAATCCAACAACAAAAGCTTCCAAATCCAAAAAAAGGGTTCATTAAAACACTAAGGAGGCATGGCTTGTTATAGTTTACATAAGTTTTTCTACCATTCTGAAAATAATCCTTTATAGCACAGCCTCACACCGAATTACAGAACAATAAATCCTACTGACCTTAAGTTTGTCTTTTCGTTGTTGAAGTAATTTGGCAGCCCCAAGAAGCATGGTGACGTGTACATCATGTCCACATGCATGCATTCTTCCTGCAATTTTGCTCTTGTGCTCCCACTCCACTTGCTCCTTTAAATACAAAAGACAAACCCTAACAAAAATTAGAAATAACTAATACTTTACAAACATAAAAATAAACATAAGTGCCATTGTTTTGATAGAATGTAAGCATGGGAATGTATGTATATACTTGTAAAGGTAGTGCATCCATGTCAGCCCTGAGAGCAACAACAGGAGGCAATCCAGAACCAATCTGAGCCACCACACCAGTCTTTGCATAAGGCCATTCATATGACACCCCAATTCTATCCAGCTCACTTCTGATAAGAGCACTTGTGTTGTATTCTTCAAACATGACTTCTGGGCACTCATGAATTCTTCTTCTTATGGACTTTAACCATTCAATATCACTCTTGGCAGCATCCATGAGCTCCCTAGCGTAAAAACCCATTGGTGTAAGACTATCATCTTGTTGCACACCCAAGGCAAAAACCAGCAGTACCGAAACAGAGACCGTAATTACAGTCGTTGGTGACAGAGAATAGGCTGCCATGGTTGCTTACTACTCCTTTTGAAAAATGTTAAGTAGACAAATATTTGTATTGGAGAAAAGAGTTGGAATTGTTCAGGCGTACTGAACACGTGGTTAGAGAAAGGTAAATGGAGTTTCTGGTTTTATGCAGACTTATGTTATTTTCATGTCCCGTATTCCCCACCGTGACCTCGCTCTCCACGCTTTAATGGGATCAAACTTCACCCGACACAGAATACGGTGTATACTTCTTACAGCGTAGATAATTGTAGAAAATTGTAGAACATTGGGGGTTAACAAAATTAGCTTCAAAGACCCAACCATTTGCAGAATATGTATATTTGATTGGAGACAAGCTGGAAAAAAGGCGACAGACCAGGTCATCCTCAACGACCACATGGCCTATCATTGATCAACGACTGGAATCAACATATATATATTCTGCGAAGGCAACTGTTGGAATCAACGTTCTTGACTCTTTTGCAAAGGCATTTGCACTAGGTATCAAAGATTTGTTCTCTTCTGGAAACTGAACCTTTGTGCTATAATAAAAGTTATCGCTTGTCAATGTTGATTTATCTTTTATCATTTGCAAGTAATGTTTCAAGTTCTAGTGGCCTTTAGTTTGGTGGAAAGATTAGTGATCGAATGTCTATACTATATTCAAAAATTATATTTCAAGTCTTTTGTACATAGTAATTAGTCTTTTCTTTGGCTCTCAACAAGCATAATAAACAATGGAGGTCGAATTCCTCCTTGCACACTTGGCTTTCCAAAATTATCAGAGTTTGCCAAGTTAAACCTGAGTTTAAGAGTGTTCATTTTCTTGGTGTCTAGCTACCTAGAGCTCCTACTTGGTGAAAGGCCTAATTCATTTTGCTTTAGGTCATCCACAATGTCTAGCTTGCCACATATTAGAATCCTTCAAGCACCTTTTTTGTACTTACCCTTGTGCCCAAGATCCCTAAAAATGGATTCATAGCCTTTTCTCCCCTTTTTATTTGGGTTCTTTTTCCTTTGTGAACTGCTTTGTTTGTGGATATGACCTTGTGTCCTAGTTGTATTCCCAAAATTTAAAAAAAGTTTCAAAGCCTTTATCTTGCTTAAGCTCTAGAAAGCTACAAATTGTGTTATTTTTAATGCAGATGCTATTGATTGTTGTTTTTCTCTTACTAAGAAAGTTAGTCTACTCACCTCTACCTATTTCAAATCTAGGCACATGCATAGAAAGTTGTGTTGGAATTCCAACACTTGCAAGACCTCCTCAACCATCGAGGGAGTGTTCCTTGCACTATGAGTAGGGTCCCACTTGATGGCAATAGTCAATGCACAATGCCACCAACTCCCCACCAACAGAGTCACTCTCATAGTTAGAGTCTCTTTTTGTCACTTCCTTCTTAGTGGAGGGGTTGGACTCCATGTCCCTAAGGCAAGACTTATGTCTAGATGCAAAGTGGTGCCTGTCAATACCCAAAAATGTACAAGGTGATAGCCTAACTCCAATTATGATCAAAAGCCCTCAATAGGCCACGTGGCTTAAAAAATGACAATTGACTTCAGTCTTTGGAACAAATCACATTAGTCAAACTACCACAACAATTTCATAACTACCGTGGCAATTTCAAAAGTGTCACTAGAGTTGCACATTTGTCATGATGGATTCATATCTATTGTGATGGTTACAAAACCACCACTTTGTTGAAAAGCGACAATTTCATAAAAAATAATTGCATAGGGATTACACCATAAATGCAAATTTTTCTCTCCTTCCTAAAGAGCACCTTATTGGCATTCTCATACAAAAATTCCCTTTTGGCATTCATTTTTATGAAAAACTTAAGAGAATCAACCCAAACTCTACCCATTTTTCATTACACCCATTGATTAGAGCACAGTTGTGCAAGCCTCAAGGAACCTTATGTGCATGCCCACAATCGCTTACACTAGGTTCTGTAAACACTCTATGCTATTGTACAAGCACCTACAATATCGTGTGCCACTTTGCATGCTCTTGTAGCACTTTGCACATCACTTGGCAATCATTGTGTAGTCAGCAACCTCGTACATGTGGCACTTTCCAAATGTTTCACTTGCAATCCTTAGAACTAGAATGTCAACAATCAGCAATCCATCTGTCAATAGTTGAAAGGTCAAGTGATACTAGTTATGGGACATGAATTATTGTGTAACTTCTTATAACTATAATGTATATATAGTTATTTGATTCTTCTAGTTGATGATTGTATAATAGAGAATAGTTTAGGTAAACCAATCTAATGTATTTATCCCTTTCTGGTTATGAGAATTCCCATCCTTAGCCTTATTTTTAACATCCATTGTAACCTATTCATTTATGCATTTAATAGAATTATCACAATGTTGCTAAAAAGTCTTACATGCATTTGAATTTGTATTAGATACTTGTGTCTTTGTTTTTTATTTATATATTCTATAATCTTATATTTCACTAAGGTGGTATTGTCCTCTAGACCTCCTAGGATCATGATCACCAACAATTAATTGATTTTTCATTAAAACCATTATATTAGCATCTCATCTATCCTCATGTTTAGCCCTAGAGACATGTCATAGTCAATTGTTAGCAAAAGATTGAGGTGTTAATACTACTTGGACAGGATTCACTCACTCTTGACTTGAAGCATGTGCTAAAGGTTAGAATTTCCACTTCAATTTTGAATAGTTCAGTGTTAACTTAGATTGTAGGCAATATTGTTAGATTAACTATTAGTTTTTATTAGTTCTTGCTAGCAACTAGGTTACGTATGCATCTGTTGGGTTCAAATAATTCCAATACATCGACCAATGAAAAATTAGAATTAAACACTTCGACCAAATTGTCAAAAATATGCAAACTATAAATAACCAATTTAAATTTCCTCCAATTGGTTGCTACAGCTTTCACCTACATGAATAGTCTTATTGTTGTCTTCTCTATCCTGAGCATACAATTCATTTTTTCAATAACATTAGCAGCTTCCATTAATTTATTCCAACATTGGTTTCTTTCTTAACTATTTCTATTGTTCCCATGGTTAGAAATTACAAATTTCCTGACCACATTTATTTATAACCCTTGATTTTTTTAGGGGGTAATGTAATATCCCCTATTAGGAAGCTCAAAATCTCTTTACCTTGCACACAATATAACTTCTTTAAGAGAACATTAGTAACCAATGATTCAATTATAATATTATAAACCTTGTAATTAGGGTTAGTAACCACATAATCATGATCAATATTAAAGCATATTAACATATATACAATTCACCATTTTCTCATTCTTATCGTATGGAGATTCCATGATATACCTCGGGAGAGTCATTCTTGTGCCTAATCATTAATCTACTCTAACCACTAACCCCATGGAGACGGTCATCATTTTGTTAGGGCGCTGGTATATAAGACCCCACTGTCGTAGGCCCAAGGGCTTCACTCTACATCCTGCGATACTTCACCCACTTGAGACTCACCTACCGTGTAAGCCATAACAATAATAATAATCATTCATTATATACGCAACCATAGGCCCAAGGGCTTCACGCTACACCGGGCGATACTTCACCGCTTGGCTCAAGGGGCTTCACACTACACCTGGCGATACTTCACCCACTTGAGAGTCACCTAGGTGCTAGATCACTAAGCCACCCTTCAATAACTCACTACACGTACTCGTAGGGTGATAGATAGATTAACAGTGAGGCTATTTACTTTCGTCCTGAGTATATCATGATTAGAGTTAGGAACCATACCTCATAGGAAACTTGTCCTTACGATCTCGTGATCCCATAGATCACGAGATAGTACCTCGATCACATTGTTCCTCTACGGGAACTTGTCATTGTACCATCTCATATGATGGTTAAGTATAATACATTGATTTCCATATATCTATATCATATTTATTACTATGGCATCATACATCACTCTTTCTTAGAGGAATCAGACCTTGTCCTTCCTTATAAACATTCTCATTTATTATGTTTAACATAGAGAGATCATTCATAAACTCATTGCTATGAGACATATTAACTTATGACAAAGTAACATACTTTTGTATGATTGATTCGTTGGATCTGCTATATATATATATGTTCTTTATTAATACTTGCTGATGTAAATGCTTTTTCTGACCTTATTGCTAATAAAGGCCTGTGATCTGCTATATGATGATCAATTAACTTGCTTGAGATTCGATGAGTGTATGTATTGAAGTACATTGGAATTTGTATATGTTGATCGCTGATCTATATATCTACTAGGCTGGGGATTGCAAATATAAAATGAATTGAGATTGTTTGATGATGCTTGGATGACCAATCGATTCTCCTTATGTATGGATTCTCTCCTTGAAGGGTCATGATCCTTAAGAAAGTCATTTCCTTTGGTAATCGATGTTAACCTTGTATTGATCTTAATCAGCACTCCATCTTTGTCTTATCTGCCTTAACATAATCGGTGCTAGACTTAGTCAATTTAGTTTGTCTTTTATTCTTTTTGTCTTTATTGGCTGACTTGGATTATGCCACGTGGGATTAGTAATGGTTACTAAGTGTCATGTATGCTTCCCATGTTAGATCCTCATTCTCTTTGATCAGTGTCGGTAATCACCTTGGCAATGTATGATGATGCTCGAATGTGCATGTAGTTGTAATACAACCAACCCATCCTCCATCGATGATCTTTGTTAGATGTCATCAGATATATAATTGATGCACAATGGACATGATCTGCAATGTATATTTCCATGCTTCAATATCTGCGACGAGTTGATGAGTTTGCCAACTCTATTATAAGAATTCCTCGTTAAGTCTTCAGTGATCGATCATGACAATACAAGTCAATCAATAGTGCTGCCTTGATGGTCTTCTTTGATTGATGAAGTTAGTTTTATCATTCCAATCTTTAATTGGAATGAGATAATCGATTTGATGTGGGACATGACAGGCCTTCCCTCTCGAGATTGCTTGTCCTCAAGCAATTTGCAAGTTGGGATGGTTTTTGATCTCTGTTCCTTCCCACATAGCATCTTCTATTGGAAGTCCCTTCCACTTAATGAGATATTCCACGATAGTTCTATTCCTCAATTTTATTTCTCTCATACTCAATATTTCTTCAGGTTCTATGATCAATTGACCCTCATCGTCAAGAGGAGGTAGTTCTTCGCATGGTGTGATGGTTTGACCAAGCACCTTCTTAATTCGGGATACATGGAATACGTTGTGGATCTTGCTATTCATCGACAACTCCAATTCGTATGCTACTTCCCCAACTCTTCTTAACACCATATAAGGTCCATAGAACCGAGGCTTGAGCTTTTCGGTACCACTATTTTTTATGGAGGATTGTTTGTAAGGTTGCAATCTTAGAAACACCAAGTCTCCAACTTCGAATGTCCTCTCTACACGTTTCCGATCAGCATATATCTTTTGTTGATTCTAGGCATGATGTAGATTATCTTTGAGAACTCTCATAATGTCCTCGTTCTGTTGGACGAAATCTTTGGCCTTGGGAACTCATCTTTCTTGGAGGATTAGGCTTCCAAAGGAAACTACTTCATAACCATATAACGCCTTGAATGGGCTCATCTAAATAGACATATGATGAGTTGTATTGTAGCAATACTCCCCCAGGTGCAACCACTTTATCCATGCCTTTTGTTGTCCCGTCACATTATTCCTTAAGTAACCCTCGATCCATTTATTTACAATCTTGATCTACCCGTCGATTTGAGGGTGATAACTTGTGCTCGGGGTAAGCTCTGTGCTGGCCAAACAGAATAATTCCAGCCAGAACAGACTCAAGAATCAGCTATCCCAATCAGTGACTATATTCTTGGGTAATCCATGCAACTGAAAAATCTCTTCGAATAAGACTTCTGCCACTTGTGGAGCCTTGTAATCAGATGAGATGGCCATATCAACCACAACATATATGCAATCTGTCCCGTGGACCTTAGGAAGACCGGTAATGAAGTCCATCGAAATACTACTCCACTTTTGTTCAGGTATAGGCAATGGTTGTAATAATCCTGCCGGATGTGAGTGTTCTATCTTGTTCCTTTGACATATGATGCATTCTTGGACATGCTTAAGTACATCTCTCTTAAGCCCTTTCCATGCAAACCTTTCTCTTATTCACTTGTATGTCTTATAGTACCCCTAGTGTCATGTAAGGGGGTTGTCATGAAACTCCTTGATTACTTGTTCCTTCATTTTGGAACCAGCTGCCAAGTATACTCTATTCTTGTAGAAGATGAGGTCCTCTTTCACGGTGTATCCCTCACCTCTTATGTTTCCTTCCAACACCCCATTAGTGTAGGGATCCTCAGCATATTTAGCTATGATGGAGCTCTTCCAATCCGACGATATACTCGATATAGTGCATAGATGTGGCCTCCATGATAATGCATCGACCACTACATTATTCTTTCCTTTCACACAAGCTATGTCAAAATTATATGCTCGAAGCCTACTTACCCATTTCTGCTTGATTATGTCGGAAGGTTCTCTCCATTCTTTTAGAAGAGATAACTCTTGGTGATCCGTCGAATAAACCATGTAGGGTAATTCTTTCTCCTTGGTGCTCGAAGCTAAGTTCTAATTTGGGAAAGTCCAAGGTGAGATGACCTAATGAATGCAACCATGGTACCCCTAAGATCACATCTGTGTCACCCATATTAATGACATAGAAGTCATCTTTAACCGAATGTTTACCTAGAGTTAGATTCAATTGTGGTAACCTTTTTGAGCAATTGGTCGTAGACCCATCGGCTAGGGATACCTTAAAGCCATCAAAGTCTTGGGTATCAAGTTTGATTTGCTTGGCCAATGCTTTGTCCACGAAGTTGTGGGTGGCTCCACTATCTACTAGGGTTGTCACCTTTTTACCTTTAAGCATGCACCTAAGTCTAAAGGGATGGTGTTTTGATCTTTTGGAGATAGCCGCTATAGACCCTTGCTCTTGTGTGTCATATTTTCTTCTTTTAGTTGGGTTTTCTTCTATCTCCCCATCGGATAAGGCTTCTATATTGCGGACTTGTCCGTATTTGTGTCCCGGTCCCCATTTCTCTTTACATTTAAAGCATAAGTTATTTTCTCTCAATTCAGCTCTTGTTTGGCAAGTATGTCCAGGTTTCCATGGCTCTCCACACGTATAGCATAGGTTTTTATCCTTCCCTCATTCTTACGGTGGAATGGTTTTTGGAATTTACCCTTTTTGGAAAATGGCTTTGTGTAGGGGTTTGGTTTTTTATCCTTCTCCAATCTTAATGTCGTGTCAATGGCATCTTCTAGGTTTGTAGGTTTGAAAGCACTTACTAGGTTTCGTAGAGATTCATACAAGCCTTCAATGAATAGGTATGTGAGTCAGTATTCCTTGACTCCAGAAACCCTTATAGATATTGATGCAGAGGCATCCACACTATAACCTTCGCATATAGCATGGATGTCTGCAGACCAACCTCATCATCATCATCTTCGCCATCATCATCATATTCCCTAAAACTACCAACAGCATCATCATGATCCGCGTTACACAGTCAGCATCATCATCTTTCGGACGATCGCAATTGTCCTCCTGCCGACCACTGTTCACCTCCTCCGCCTTCCTTCTAACATCATCATCATGATGCTCAGCGGGCGCAAACATCCTCCGGTTGCACTGTTCATCGGGTGCCGAACTCCATCGGCATCATCATGACCTTCAACACTCTCTTCGTCAGCAGGATATCAAATATCCGGTTGATCCAAATATCCTGATGACGATCACCTTCAGCACCTTCCCTTCGATGCTCCGCTAGCCGACGACACAAACAACAGCATCATGATCTAATTCATCCGGTTCTCTTCGAAACCTCCTGATGACGCTAATACACTTTCTGCCGATGCCGATACTTAACCACTTAACAACGGCAGGATAAACTCGCACAGGGGGGATATCTCAATATCCTGATGACGATGACGTCATATCCTGATGACGATGACGTCACCCAATATCCTGATGACTTCTTCAACACTTAGCCAAAAAAAACCCGAACTTTCTCTTCCGCATCTACTCGCGATATGCGGATGATTGGCACTCCCGATATGATGATCCTGATGCCGATACATGCACTTAGTCTATGTCTGACCTAAACATCCTGATGCACTCGCAACATGAAAACTCCAACAGTTTCGTGACCCGACCTTCTTCCTGATGCCGATGCACTCCTCCTCGGCTCCTCCAGATGATGATCACCCCGATGAACCCGCACTTCATGCGCTCAACTGCATCATGTTCATCTTCACTTATCCGGATGACGATGTCTAACCCGACTGCAGGATATTTGCAGAAATATCCTGATGATGCCGTCTTCACGAACTTCTTCACTTAGCGAAATCTCACTTCGCCGATCCTCCAGGGATGACCCGATCCAACCTCAGGGTGATCTTCCAACTCAATCAGCTCGACCTAGCACATGAGGATGCTAGGCTTCTCAACATCTGTTGACCGCGATCCTGCACACCTGCATGCAAACAAAACACAAACTACCTACTAACCTACTGTACATTGCCATTCCACCGATCAGTCGGATCAACCGATGGAATGGATCAGTAAATCCATGAAGCCACCCAAACCAGCAAATCGATTACAGAAAGGGGATCAAACAGAAAACGAAACAGGATCTTTATTGATTCAAAGATGCAATACAATATGATGATCCTCACACAGAACACTCAACCTCCTCTGCTTAATGCAATACTAAACTGCCGATCGATGATATCTTTCTGTATATGCAATATCAAACGATCTCATGCTTATAAAGATTTTCCTACGAGTACTACTGACCTGACTCCAAGCGGCTGGGAACTCTCCAAGCGGCTGGGAGATCCCACCGAACATACATCATGACAGCTGTTATAACCAACTACCTAAAAATAGCAAAAGCCTGGTCAGCATGATCTTATCACGATCAGCATGACCTTATTACATGCATTTGGTCTAACAGACCTTCTTGGAAACATAAACTGGACCTAAACTACTAACTGCCTTATCCAGACCAGCTGTCAGGTAGGTGCTCCTGCACCATACTCCCCAAAAGAAAAGAACTCATGTCCCATGAGTTTAGCATGTGGAAGTCCTCCACCTTTACACTTTGCTTTGTCAATAGTCTGACCTGCTCCAACTTTATCTGCTGCTGACTCTTGGCTTTTCCAAGACTTCTGCACTGTAACTTGCTTTCTGGCAAGTGAATCCTCATGCCTGTTGATGTAGGCCTTTGTCTCACATACCCTGTGTTTGTCAGATTGTCTGACCAGAACCTCTGTCTGAACTACCTCTTGAACTTCTGAAATGTTCAACTCTATCTTCCTTTCAATCTTTATAGGACAAGCAATAGTCCCAACTATGACAACATCCTTGGCATGCTTCTGAACTGATTGCTGTTTGTACCCCTGTTTCTGCACCTGCTGCTGACCCCTGTCAGTCTCAACTGAAACTTTCTTCATCTTGTTGTCTGTAACAACTCCTTTCCCTGCAGTGTCCTTATCTGCCTTCATGCCTGCTCCTCTAGGCATCTGCACATACTCCTTCTTTCCCATTAAAATGATTTGGGCTGCCTTCTGTACTGCAGCTTTTGCCTGCAATGGCATCAACTTAATAGTCTTCCCATCCTTCTTGATGGTGTAGGTATTAGCATACCCATCATACAGTACTCTTCTGTCAAATTGCCATGGTCTACCCAACAGTAGGTGACAACATTCCATAGGCAATATGTCACACAAAATTCTATCATGATATGGTCCAATCTGGAAATCCACATATGCCTGTTCAGAGACAAAAAGTGATTGACTATCACTCACCCAAGATGCCTTGTAAGGGTGTGGATGTGGAACCCTTTCCAGCTTCAGTTTATCCACCATTTCCTGAGATACCATGTTGTCTGTTGAACCAGTATCAATGACAACCTTACATACTTTACCTCTGCTCTTACATGTGGTCTTGAAAAGAGCTCTTCTTTGCATCAGATCCTTTGATGCCTGCAAACTTGTTCTCCTTAGCATCAAGGATTCTCCACTCTCTGGATATCCATAATTCTCAGGACCTCTGTTTGAACTCTGTGCACTTTCTTCTACTTTCTCTTCTTGTACCAGTTGTACTCTCTTGTCACTAGTTCTATCATTTCTGGATGATGAACCTTTGTTTTCTGGACATTTGAAAGATGGATGACCAAACTCTCCACAGGTGTAACACTTTCCTGAAAATGTAGTAGAACCTCTACCACCTCCAAATCTTCCTCTATTGCCTTTCCATCCACCTCTGAAATCAGACTGTCCCTGTCCTTTACCAGTGTCTTCTTGACCCTCATTGATTTGCTTTTGTGCCGGGGCTGTTCCTCTTCCCCTATTGTTTCCTCTTCCTCTCATGGACTTCTCATGTCCTCTATTCATCTTTTCTTCAATCCTGATTGCCATTTGATAACAATCCTCCACATTCTTAGGGTTAGCTAAAACTAACTCATCCTGTATGTTAAACCTCAAACCAGCCAAGTACCTAGCCACCTTTTCTACCTCATTCTCATGATGACCAGATCTCATACTTAATAGATAAAATTCCTCAGTATATGCTTTCACATCCCTGTCTTTCTGCTTTAAAAATTGCAGCTTCTTAAACATCTGGATTTCATAATCCCTTGGCAAGAATTTACCTTTTATTCTTGCTACCATCTTATCCCAAGAAGTGATCTTAGACTTCCCTTGTTTCCTTCTCTCAGATTGTACATAATCCCACCATACCAAAGCATGACCTCCTAACTTGGTCTTTGCAATCTTTACCTTCTGATCCTCAGCAACATCTTCACATTCAAAGTGATTATCAAGTGCAGCAATCCAATCTAACAATTCATCTTCATTCAAGCTTCCAGTATACTTGCGAACATCAACCTTTACCTTAGGTTTTTCACTCTGCACTGCCTTTAACAGTTTTGCCAATCTCTGGTCTTCAGCATCCAGATCTTCAGCTACCTCTTCATACTCTTCAACAGTATCTGCATCTTCTTCAGACTCACTGTCTTCCACTTCCCTCTTTTTGTTCTTTTCCAGGGCTGTCAGCCTGGCTTGAAGTGCTTCAGCAAGCTCCTTCATCTTCCTCATCTCTCTAGCGTGTTTCTCCTTCATCTCCTGCAATTCCCTTGCAGTACCATTACCTTTAGGAGGCATTTTGTCAACCTCTCAATCAACACACAACACAATCAACTCTATCTCTACCTCTGCCCTTTCGGTGACAGAATCAACACACAACAGCCCAGACCTTTTGCTGAGCTCTGATACCACTATGATGCAGAGGCATCCACACTATAACCTTCGCATATAGCATGGATGTCTGCAGACCAACCTCATCATCATCATCTTCGCCATCATCATCATATTCCCTAAAACTACCAACAGCATCATCATGATCCGCGTTACACAGTCAGCATCATCATCTTTCGGACGATCGCAATTGTCCTCCTGCCGACCACTGTTCACCTCCTCCGCCTTCCTTCTAACATCATCATCATGATGCTCAGCGGGCGCAAACATCCTCCGATTGCACTGTTCATCGGGTGCCGAACTCCATCGGCATCATCATGACCTTCAACACTCTCTTCGTCAGCAGGATATCAAATATCCGGTTGATCCAAATATCCTGATGACGATCACCTTCAGCACCTTCCCTTTGATGCTCCGCTAGCCGACGACACAAACAACAGCATCATGATCTAATTCATCCGGTTCTCTTCGAAACCTCCTGATGACGCTAATACACTTTCTGCCGATGCCGATACTTAACCACTTAACAACGGCAGGATAAACTCGCACAGGGGGGATATCTCAATATCCTGATGACGATGACGTCACCCAATATCCTGATGACTTCTTCAACACTTAGCCAAAAAAAACCCGTACTTTCTCTTCCGCATCTACTCGCGATATGCGGATGATTGGCACTCCCGATATGATGATCCTGATGCCGATACATGCACTTAGTCTATGTCCGACCTAAACATCCTGATGCACTCGCAACATGAAAACTCCAACAGTTTCGTGACCCGACCTTCTTCCTGATGCCGATGCACTCCTCCTCGGCTCCTCCAGATGATGATCACCCCGATGAACCCGCACTTCATGCGCTCAACTGCATCATGTTCATCTTCACTTATCCGGATGACGATGTCTAACCCGACTGCAGGATATTTGCAGAAATATCCTGATGATGCCGTCTTCACGAACTTCTTCACTTAGCGAAATCTCACTTCGACGATCCTCCAGGGATGACCCGATCCAACCTCAGGGTGATCTTCCAACTCAATCAGCTCGACCTAGCACATGAGGATGCTAGGCTTCTCAACATCTGTCGACCGCGATCCTGCACACCTGCATGCAAACAAAACACAAACTACCTACTAACCTACTGTACATTGCCATTCCACCGATCAGTCGGATCAACCGGTGGAATGGATCAGTAAATCCATGAAGCCACCCAAACCAGCAAATCGATTACAGAAAGGGGATCAAACAGAAAATGAAACAAGATCTTTATTGATTCAAAGATGCAATACAATATGATGATCCTCACACAGAACACTCAACCTCCTCTGCTTAATGCAATACTAAACTGCCGATCGATGATATCTTTCTGTATATGCAATATCAAACGATCTCATGCTTATAAAGATTTTCCTACGAGTACTACTGACCCGACTCCAAGCGGCTGGGAACTCTCCAAGCGGCTGGGAGATCCCACCGAACATACATCATGACAGCTGTTATAACCAACTACCTAAAAATAGCAAAAGCCTGGTCAGCATGATCTTATCACGATCAGCATGACCTTATTACATGCATTTGGTCTAACAGACCTTCTTGGAAACATAAACTGGACCTAAACTACTAACTGCTTTATCCAGACCAGCTGTCAGGTAGGTGCTCCTGCACCAGATATTTTCTCAAATTCGTTAATGTACTGCTTCGCCGTCCCACGTTGTTTCAAATATGTTAATTCTTTAAAGTCTTCGTGTGGGTGCCTTGTATCAAATCTTTTGATGAACTTTCAGGAGAAGTCCTCATAGAATGTTATGTCTTGATGGTCTTGGGTATGTTTTCCATGGTGCCACCATTCATACTCTAAACCTTCCATGTGTAGGATGGCGAATTGTAAGGCATCCTTTTTGGTCATCGGGCTTAGATGGAAGTAATCATTTAGTTTTTGTAGCCATGCGTGGGCAAAAATCTTGTTGGATCCATCAAACCTAGGTAGGTTAACTTTGTTTGCTTTGTGTTTCAAATCTTTATTCATGGGTCTTCTTTCCCTCCTGGTTGTCTCATTCCTCCTTGAATTGCTATAGTCATTGAATGACACTACTCTCCTTACCTCGGGTTCCAAGATTGCATATGCTCTTGCAATATCATCCGTACTTATTGAGTTTGGAGTGGACTCCTCCGCTCTTGATATTTCCCCTTTAGGGAGAAAGGATGGTTTTGAAACCCTTGGATGTGAAGTTGCATTGTTATTTTCAGACTGGTTGGATCCCATTTCTCTTCCATTGGTTGAATGAGTCTTGAGATTGTCCATGACATTTTCCATGTTTTGTAATGTTTGTTGAAGTGCTTGGGTGGCCTTGGTTTGTTCCATCATAGCCTTTGTGGTCATTTCCATAAAAGCCTTCAATTCGTTGTTCATTTGTCCTTCCATGTTATTGTTGTTACGTGCAGAACATCTTGTGTAATGTGGCATTAACTTTCTTCACAGGATGGCAGGATGACTGCTCTGATACCACTTGTAATGTCCCCTATTAGGAAGCTCAAAATCTCTTTACCTTGCACACAATATAACTTTTTTAAGAGAACATTAGTAACCAATGATTCAATTATAATATTACAAACCTTGTAATTAGGGTTAGTAACCACATAATCATGATCAATATTAAATCATATTAACATATATACAATTCACCATTTTCTCATTCTTATCGTATGGAGATTCCATGATATACCTCGGGAGAGTAATTATTGTGCCTAATCGTTAATCTACTCTAACCACTAACCCCATGGAGATGGTCATCATTTCATTAGGGCGCTAGTATACAAGACCCCACTGTCGTGTTGACACTCATTTTGACCAGGGGTTGATTTGTCATGATCAGGAGGTTTCTTCATTTGAAGCCTTTATCTTCTTGCCCATTTTTTCTAAGTGTTGGACCTCCTCAGCATTTTTCAACTGCAGCATCATATTTTCCTGAGGAGGAGGTCATCATCATCATCTTGTCTTCGATGATGATCTGCATCATCATGTTCCTCGTCGACTTGTTTTTCAACGTCATCATCATATTTCAACTGTCGGGTGATGTTTGCTTATTATCCTGATGATACTGATGAGCTACAGTGCGCCCTCATCTGCTTGCGAGGGTGATTTTTCAAAGTATCCGGTGATCTTTCATTTATCACCTTGCTCAAACATGATGATGTTGCCCCGGTATCCTGAAGGGGTTATTCTCTAAGTGCTCGACACAACTTGTTTTTTCTTAAGGGTCGTCATCATCATGATATTTCCAGTTTTCATCTTGCTGCTTGCGGAGGTCATCATATTTTCTGCCTTCATGATATTTCGCCGGGGTGATATTTTTATCATCGGGTGATCTTGGTTATGATCATCCTGATGATGTTGTTGAAGAGTTCTAAGTGCGACCCGATATTCACTAGGGTCATCATATTTTGAACGTCAGGATGATCTTAGTCAATATCATCCTGATGATGTTGTATCACTTCTTGTTCGTTGTTTCTTCATCCCGATGATGCTGACGTCATCCTTATCTCAGGGTGATATCTTTTTCTCTGCCTATCTGCATCATGATATTCCGAAGGAGGGGGTGATATTTTCATATCACCCGGATATATGTTTGTTTGTTCGAGCATCATGATGATGCTAATATTAAGGAGATATCCGCCTGCTAGCTTCGTGCATTATCTACTGGGGGTGATCTTTTCAAGCAGCATCATCATATTCAGTTATCGCCCCGATCTTATAGAGGAGCTACAGTGCAACCTGATATTTGAACATCAGGAGGATATTTCCAAATATCTGGTTGTCTTCCGAATATCATGATGATGTTAGTATGATGATGACGTCATCAAGGTCCCGCGGGGGTCATATTTCTAACACTGATCATCTTGAAGAGACCTCCTGATATTTGCAAACATGATGATGACGTCATCCGGATATGAGGAGGTGTGCAGTAGGCAGATATGATGATGACGTCAGCAGGATATGATGATGACGTCATCAGGATGATCATCGGCCAGACTTTTGGTATAAGCTCAGCAGGAGGATGTTCCTCCGATGGATCAGGTCGTGCCGATTATCATGCAGGTTATATTTCAAATATCATGATGACGTCAGGGTGATATTTCGAACAACTGGATATCATGCTGCTGAGGGATGATGATGATGAGGTTATATACTAATGTCGTCAGGAGCAAAAGCACCGACATGATATATGCTCATGACCTAGTATATAAAGTGTTATTGAGGTCATCGCGGGGTGCATGTGGGATATTGTTATCCTTCATTTTCAAATATCATGATGATGAATCTCGGCGGGAAATGCTTGCGATAGTCTGTATGATGTTCTTCCCGAGGCCGCGGGTTGGTGCGCCATTAATGGCGAAGGTTGCAGAGGTATGGGCGATGGCGTGGGTCGATCTGGTACCCGACTGAAGGTGTCAATCAGCGGATGATGGCGCAGGGCTCGAGAAATCTTCCTGTCTCCTCCCCTACCTGCTGCATTCAAGTTTGGGCGCCAATCTGGTTGTGTTTGAGCGCCATTTTCATGATACCGTGTATCTGGCGAGATTTTGGTCAACATTGTAATTAATTGCTGAGCACCTACCTGGCTGTTATAAGCAGGTTGTGTTGTTCATTTGTGGTTGTTGAAAGTGGATGATTTTGGCTCTGTAATGCATAACAAGCTGATCTGGTTGCTCTGTGCAGCTTACCTGTGAGTTTATGTATCTCTTGTTGTTTGTTTTTGGCATGAACCCACTGATTTCATGATTAAACTTATATGAGAAATGTTGTTTGGCATGTGTTGTGTTAATTCTGTCTCCAGTATTGCATGTATTCTTCTTCTGAATCTGGATGTTTAGTAATGTTTAGATTCTAGAGCATAGAATTCCTATGTTGACTGTCTGATCTTTTAACTTCTACTCAAGGGGTAGATTAAACTGTTTTCAGGTTGAACATTGGGAAGGGTATACTGCAGTAGGGATACCATAAGTAGAGATAACCTAACACTCTGTATTGGGAGATACCTGTAAGGCAGGTATCACATATGTCCCCTTGAAATCCAGTTTTAGCTGTTCATGCTGATCATTCACAGGTGTATGTCTACTGACTCCAGGCCCTGGATAGGCACCAATCATGCTTTGTTTTGTGTTATAACCATATCCAGCTTTGCATCCACACTTAAACTCCAAAGCAAAATCTAAAACCAACATTAGGATATTAGAGTTAGTTTTAGGAACCTCAGTCCTCTGTCTACAATTGCAAATAGGCCCAAAGCTAGCCCCTTTGCCCTTATCTTTCAGTTTTGGTCTACTTACAAGAGGACTATCTGCTTTCTGTCAGCATCCCAGCCTTGTATGCATATCCTCATGGATGTTGAATAGGGAATACCCCCCTAGGTCTTGCAGAGCCTGAAGAAGAAGAGGAGATAAAATACAGAGTCTATCTCCTACACTGTTGGCCCCCTGGCCCAGAGATCCTGTTGATCACTGATGGCTACCTTGTAGGGAAATCTGGGAATAAGCATCCAGTCTGGGAAAAAGTCAACATGTCGTAGGCCTAAGGGCTTCATGCTACACTCGTGAATACTTCACCACTTGGCTCAAGGGGCTTCATGCTACACTCGGCAATACTTCACCCATTTGAGAGTCACCTACCATGTAAGCCACGACAATAACAATAATCATTCATTATCTACGCAACCATAGGCCTAAGGGCTTCATGCTACACCTGGCTATACTTCACCACTTGGCTCAAGGGGCTTCACGCTACACCCGACGATACTTCACCCACTTGAGAGTCACCTAGGTTCTAGATCACTAAGCCGCCCTTCAATAACTCACTACACGTACTCGTAGGGTGATAGATAGATTAACAGTGAGGCTATTTACTCTCATCCTGAGTATATCATGATTAGAGTTAGGAACCATACCTCATAGGAAACTTGTCCTTACGATCTCGTGATCCCATAGATCACGAGATAGTACCTTGATCACATTGTTCCTCTACGAGAACTTGTCATTGTACCATCTCATATGATGGTTAAGTATAATACATTGATTGCCATATATCTATATCATATTTATTACTATGGCATCATACATCACTCTTTCTTAGAGGAATTGGACCTTGTCCTTCTTCCTTATAAACATTCTCATTTATTATGTTTAACATAGAGAGATCATTCATAAACTCATTGCTATGAGACATTAACTTATGACAAAGTAACATACTTTTGTATGATTGATTCGTTGGATCTGATGTATGTATATATATCTGTTCTTTATTAATACTTGCTGATGTAAATGCTTTTGTTGACCTTATTGTTGATAAAGGCATGCGATCTACTATATGATGATCAATTAACTTGCTTGAGATTCGATGAGTGTATGTATTGAAGTAAATTAGAATTTGTAAATGTTGATTGTTGATCTGTATATCTGCTAGGTTGGGGATTACAAATATAAAATGAATTAAGATTGTTCGATGATGCTTGGATGACCAATCGATTCTCCTTATGTATGGATTCTCTCCTTGAAGGGTCACGATCCTTAAGGGAGTCATTTCCTTTGGTAATCGATGTTAACCTTGTCTTGATCTTAATCAACACTCCATCTTTGTCTTATTTGCCTTAACATAATCGGCGCTAGACTTAGTCGATTTAGTTTGTCTTTTATTCTTTTTACTTTATTGGGTGACTTGGATTATGCCACATGGGGTTAGTAATGGTTACTAAGTGTCATGTATGCTTCCCACGTTAGATCCTCATTCTCTTTGATCGGCGCCGGTAATCACCTTGGCAATGTATGATGATGCTTGAATGTGCATGTAGTTGTAATACAACCAACCCATCCTCCGTCAATGATCTTTGTTAGATGTCATCAAATATATAATCGATGCACAATGGATAGGATCTGCAATGTATATTTCCATGTTTCAATATCTGCGATGAGTTGATGAGTTTGCCAACTCTATTATAAGAATTGCTTGTTAAGTCTTTAGTGATCGATCATGACAATACAAGTCAATCAATAGTGTTGCCTTGATGGTCCTCTTTGATTGATGAAGTTAGTTTTATCATTCCAATCTTTAATTGGAATGAGATAATCGATTTGATGTGGGACATGACAGGTAACAACAATTTTCAATAATGAAGAGGTACACATGGCCTTCATTATTTAAATTATTGTACCTACCCTACCACATGGATGGTAGCAACTAGATTTTTTTACAATCTTTGATTATATTTCCAAGTGGCTTTCTTGTCTAGGTGTGTTGGCAATGAGCATTAAAGGAAACCTAGACATTTTCAATGTTGTTGACTTTATGTGAATTTTATTTGTGGCTTAGCAAAAGAATTACCTAGAAATCTAGAGAGTGACAAAGTCATAGCCTTTAAAGCATAAACAAAGCCTCACTTTTCCAACTCCAATTATTTTTTCATTGACGAATATAAAATTTCTTTAGCTAATTTCCACAACTTTTGACATGGAAAGCCACAATTCTTTACAAGAATATTTTTACAATTGTTAGAAAACTATGTAATGACTAATATTCTAGGTATGACAAGTTGTGTGCTATGATCTTCATGTGGGATCCTCCATTTTACTCAAAATATTATTAATAACATGAAAAAAATAGGCTCTTCAATTTAAAAATACAAATTTTCAATTTGTTTGTCAATGATGATAACTTATACAATCTAATTGGCCTTGTACCAGCCTAACAACATAATGATGTCATCATTAGGATCAGGAAATGGAACAAGAATTTTGGGCGACTAACAACTTTAATGTCTCCAAATCCTCCTATTATCTTATGGAAGTATAATGACATAAAATAGAAATAAATGTCTATTTGGTCCTTCATTTGGAACTTGTACGTGAAGTTCCTTCTAGGTGTTATGAGTAGTTGGTTCCAAAACCTCCATCTTGCCAAGAGTATCCTCTCTTTTATCCCATTCCTATAATAGAACATGTATCTTTGTGCATACTCCACTATAAGTGACCTAAAACATCAAGATTTAGCAAAAACCAGCATGCAAAAAGCAAAGATTTAGAACTTGGCATGACAATAGGAAAGGATGGTTTAAGCTATTATATACATCAATAATAATCTTGTCCCTTGTGCTATCAATTTGATGTCTAGGAAACTGCCCATTGATTAGAATTCCCTGCAACAATACCAATGCAAATTTTAGAGTAATGTAAATAAGCTACCTTTCATTACCTTTAATTCTAGAATGGACTCTTTAAGAATTTGTGACTTTTAAAGAAATCAAAGAGACTTCACTTACTAAGGGACATCAAGAGGCCATATAGTGTCATATGTAACACTTCATTTAAAGAATTTATATGGACCTTCAACTAGAGCAGATGAACTAAATAATGCTATAATGAAATACATATGAATAATAGAACACTGCATAGAACCCATTGATTTGTCTACCCCAAATCTTAATTTCCCTACTCTTTTGGTTAGTAAAATGGACAAATTCCTTTGTAATAAATAAATAAGCAATCGTAACATAAAATATAAATTTATCCCTTCACATTTATGGCATTGAACTAGAGAAGAAAATGTAGCCAAATGATCTAGAGAGTGCATTCATTTGTAGTAGTTGTCCAATTGTGATTTATCCATACTTGAGAAGAGAAGAGATGTAACTGTGCCAAATGAATTTAGAATTAATAGCTATACTACACCATACTATATAATCCATTGAGCTACATGACTCTTTCATTTTTTGGGTAGATTTATACATGAGCTTGAGATATAGAAGCTATTCCATTTTCACTTGTATGACATAAAGAGAACTATTCTATATGTAATGCTACTTTTCTCCCATAGTTATTTAATTATTTGTAACGAATTTATTATATATAATATTAGAGTTAAGATAATTTAGAATATGCAATGATGTTAAAATAGATGTAAATAGCAAATGTAAATTACAATGTGTGATAATTAAATAAGAACTCTAAAATAAATAATTAACACAGTAATTTGAATAACACAATCTCATAATTCGATTAGATTAACATCAAATACCATATATAATATTCCCAATATCTTTTATTAACAAAAAGTTTAGTACTTGTCTAAAAACTGAGCACTTAGATCCGCCACTCACACCCTAGGAAGATTTCAGTGGTTCTGGCCCTCATAGCTATGGAACACTCTAGGAGTCCTAACAATTCTTATTCAAGACATGCTCAACACAAGTGCTCCAGAGCCATTCTCAATGGATCAAACTCTCAACACAAGTGTGTAACAAACCAAATGCTCAACACAATTGCTTAACAGAACAAATGCTCAACACAAGTGCTCTATATCCATGCTCAATAGGGCAAACACTCAACACAAGTGCTTAACACGAGCCTTGGCCAGAAAAATCATGAGTGTACTTTGTACCCCAAGTTGGACACAATCTGTGTGCCCCTTCTCCAATGCCCATAGCCCAATAAAACTACCAACTTCTTTCTTGAGTGACCCCCATGTTCATTCCAAGTCTCACATGAATGCTTTATATAACCTTTTAAGGGGTGATTTTCAAACCATCTCACCCTTTCACAAAGGTTGTATTTAATAATTATTTAATTTAATACAATTATTCCTCCTTTTTAAAAGGGTTTTTATAAATATTCTTTATTAATCTCCATTTTAACTAACAGATCATAATATCCTTTATTTTCTATCTCCCTTCTAATTTTAAGGGTTATTTCATGAAAAATAAAATTATTTTTCTTTGGTAAAAATGTCCCATAACACTATAAGAGCTTGGCATAGAAAGTAGAATGAGGTAGGTGCTTAATGCAAGAGGAAGTAGAAAGTATTGGTAACAAGGGTGCAACACAAGTGGAAAACTAGTGATGATGTCTTTGTATGTCATCTCTATGTGCATGGTTGACACCCTGCCATCCCAACCATCAAATGTCATTCCTAACTTCATGTCTGGATCCCATAACAACACTAAGCACAACACAAATTCAATCAACTTTTGTATCTCTATTTGCTAATATTTAGTCCTAACATCTAATCTTAAGGGCTTATTTGAATATACATATCTAGATATTTTGCAACATTGAAGCATGTAATTGCATGCATATTACATGCTCCTCCTCATTGTTGCATTCTCTTGGTTCAAAGTGGACACATGTAATAGTAACCTCTCAATATAGAAGTTTACAAAACATAAGCTTTCAATGGCCTCCACAAGAAAAAGTTTTGTAATATTCATGTGATCTATCATTTAGTTTTAATTTATTTAATTTTAATATAACATTTCATTTTCTTTTAAAATAAATTTTCTATAGGAAAATAAATCTTTCTTAATACATAAAGTACCTAGAATAAAATAAGGATTTTAGAAGTGAGATTGAAACAATATTTATGTAGAATTAAATTTATGGAATTTAAATAAATAAAATATGATACTTAGCTCAAATTTAGATGAAGGAATATATGGTTAAAGATGTTAGGAAATGATACAATTAATTTTCATATTATTGGGACAAAGTGAAAATGAATGGATACATGATAGAAGATTGCCACCATAAAGCATAACAAGGTCATCTACCTACAATAAACAATGAAATAAAAATATCATAAATAGTGGAACTAAAAATCATATACAAGAAAGACCTTTATGTAGATAGGACTGAGTTAGATCTAAATACTAATAGAATAAGAATGCTCTATCCATATAACATGAAGGAATATAAATATGAATCCCCCTCTAAAATTAATTATACACCCTTGGACTAGTTCCATATTCAACAACTAAAGGTGCAATAACACCATTTGTAATGCATGTGTCTGAATATGATTTTCTCTAGCTAAAGAAATATCTACCCCTTTATTATAGTAATTTTGTTTAAGCTAGCCAAACATTCTAATACGATCTCATGCAATTGTTTTGACAAGTACCCTCTTTGCATTGGCTAATAAATTGACCAAGCTTTAGAATTATTTATTTGCAATTTTACTATGTTCTATGTGTTGGTTCTCAATCCGACTGGATGCTTATTCCCAGTTATCCCTACAAGGTAGCCATCAATGATCAACAGGATCTTTGGGCCAGTGGCCAACAATATAGGAGATAGACTCTATAAATATCTCCTCTTCTTCTTTAGGCTCTGCAGAACCAAGGGGGGTATTCCCTATTCAACATCTATGAGATGTGCTTATGGACTGACTGGGATGTTGATACAAAGCAGATAAATCCTCCTTTATGTAGACCAAAACTGTGAGATAAGTGCAAAGGGGCTAGCTTTGGGCCTATTTTCAGTTGTAGACAGAGGATTTGGGTCCTAAACTACTCCTAAAGTCCTAATGGTTTGATTTTGATGTTTAAGTTTGGTTTCAAGTGGATGCAAAACTAGGACCTTGGGTATAACCTCAATACAAGACTAGATTGGTGCCTATCCAGGGCTCGGAGTCAATAGATGTACACATGTGAATGGCCTGCATGAACATATACCAAAGACTGGATATCAAGGGGTTTTGTAGTATCTGCCTTACAGATACATCCCAAGATAGGGTATCCTGCTACCTCTACTTACAATATCCTTACTGCAATATGTTGTTCCCAACCCTTGATCTAAAACATTTAATCTACTCCTTGAGCAGAAGTAAGAAATCAAGCATTCAATACAACAAACCTGTATTCTAGAGTCATAAACACCCCTTAGATGCTCAGATTCAGAAGAAGAACATACTCAGTTTGGAGACAGATGACAGAACACATGCAATATAGCATTACTCATTTAAATTAACATGATATCAATAGGTTGATGCAGAAAACATACAACATGAGACTCATAAACTCACAAGACATCCAGAGAAGGGCCACCAAAGAAGTTGTATTGTGTCACAACACCAAAATTTTGTCCAATTTTCAACAACCACAAAATGAGTAACCCCACCTGCTATATACAGCAGGAGGGTCCTCATCATTAATTACATGGCAAAAGTCAAAAGTCCACCAGATACAGTTCCTTCTGAGGAAATGGCACTCAAATATTGAATGCAGTAGGTGGAAGAGGAGACAGGGAGTCGCCTCGAGCCATGCGCCGTCACTTGGGGATTCACATCTTCAATCAGGTACTAGATCCGTCCATGCCTTCGCCCATACCCTGTAACATCTGCCATTAATGGCGCACCAACCCGCGGCCATCAGGAAATGGAACATACTGTGCATTTCGCAGCTTTTCCCGCCAAGAGACATCACCCTGATATTTCAAAATCATGTGGAAACCAGTTATCCCACATGCACCTTGTGGTGACCTCCTCAACACTTTATATACTAGGCCGTGAGCATATATAATGTCGGCGATTTTGCTCCCAACGGCACCAGTATAAACCTTCATCATCATCCTTCCGCATGATAATCTGATGTGAAATATCGGGGTGATATCTCACATCACCCTGATGTCAGCATCACATGATAAGAAACATCATCCTAATATTTCACCCTCATCGGCACAACCTGATACATCGGAGGAAGATCCTCCTGCTTTGCCGATATCGTATGTCTCGCTGATGATCCACCTGATCATGTTTGCAAATATCCTGATGACGTCATCGTCATATTGTAAGATCGGGGTGATCCTTGTAAGATGACCGATGTTAAAAATATGACCCCCCATCCTCATTCCAAATATCAAGCCGGATTGAAAAACTTGGAATATGACCCCACCGGACCTTGATGACGTCACCGTCATATTGACAAAATAGGGGGATATTCGGAAGATCACCCGATATGTGAAATATCACCCCCTCCGCAAAAATATCAGGGTGATAACTGGAAACATGATGATGATGACCTCCTCCGAAGAAAATATGATGCTGACACTGAAAAAGCTGAGGAGGCCCAAAGACTTAGAACCTTGATAGTCATAACTTCCTCTCTAGGCCGAATTTCAAGGTGAGATAAGAGGTAATCATGCTTGGAATTTTACACTCCTCCACATGGCAAGCTTCTTAAAGCAAGATTCAGACCTTGAGCTTTTCAGATCTCCAACCTCAGGACCACAAATATACTTGACATGATGCTCATGCATACTGAAAAATGCAGCATAGACAGAAATCTTGACATGTCATAACATCATGCCACAGAAATTTTAGGATTTGCATGAAAAATATTGCAAACGCTCAAGCTCAAAACCCTAGACATAAATGGGTACCAACACTATGTTTTGCCAAAGTGCCATAAATTTTAACTTAAAGTTTTATTTAGTAGATTAATACCTACTTTTTAAAGCTCTGACGAAAGGTTCTTTTAGCTAACTTAATACCTCCATCTTTTTTCTCTCTCAAGAAATGTTTTTTTTATCTTAGATTCAAAGATTAAAGGAAAAAACATTACAATTATGCTAGATTACATCAAGTCACTCATTTTTAGGGACACGCATGTTCAACTCTCAAGGCCTATTTATTTTGCAAATTTTTTTTTGTTCTTTATCACATTGTAATTGTTCCCATGCTCACTTGCTTCTCATTCTTGCAACATTGTGATGTACTGTATAACATTATGTTATGATATTTCTTGGAAATAAATGAAAAATTAGTAAAATAACAGACCACTTTGAGGGGGTGACCTTCAATATTCAAGAAATAATATATGAATTCAATATTAAAAGTTATGATGATTTGGGAGAGTCTTTCTCTTCCTTACTATATACATAACTATGTAGGGACACACCCCTTCATCCTAATTAAGTCAACTTAAGGAATAACTAAAACTAATAAATGATGGCACCCACCCCCTTGTAGGCGCCTAAAAATCCACTAAAATGAGTAAACAAGTGGAAAAGGAGGGGTTGTGTTGCTATAAGTGACCTCACACAACCTTTACAGAGGTCTACACATGTGTTGTAGGTCCAATAAATGCTTTGGAGGCATAAAAACCATTGTAGAGACACAAACTAAGTTGCTTCCAAAAATAGCTAGTTGTCGCGAGTAGCTGCAACAATGGTTGTAGGTGACTATTTATAGTTTCAACTACATAAAAGACTTAAAACTTGCAAATGAAAACCCAGACTTTTAGAACAACAAATTTATATAATATTTCTTATAACCACACACACAGGGATAATAGCTATGAAAAGGAAAGATTATATTAACTTTAAAGTTCAAATTTTTACATACTTATATATGCATCTACGTAAATATTTGCAGAATAGAACTCCCTCTTTTATTCCTCTTTCTTTTTGTCCTCTTGTTGTCTGCTACAGGCCTCTTTTACTACTTCAAAACATTCATTTTTTGTTGTCCTCTGATATTCCATGTTATCCTCTTCTATTCCCTTGTTTTTGTTGTCCTGACCTCCTCTTCCTCTCCTCTCTCCTCTATTTTTCTGTTGTTCTATTCTTCTTCTCAAAACTATCCAAAATCTAGAAGCTTCTTGCCAAAGTTCTCCAAAAATCTCACCTAAAACTACTGCAATGTTCAAAACCCTTCATAAATTCCTCCACCTACCTGTTTTGAGTTCAAAAACTCCCACCCAATTTTGCCCTTTTCATTTCTTTCATTGTGCTGCTCATTAAATGAGCTCACGGGAGGTAGTTTGCTATCCCAAATAAAACAAATATAAAATTTAAAATTTAAAACTCCTACTACTTCATGTGGCATTAGCTGAGGGAAAAATTAAAAAATATATATTTAAAACAAAATGATGCCCCTACATCAATAAATGAAACTATTAAGGTTAAGCATGCCACAAGTGTTTATCCTTATTATACTTAGGAATATAGAATATTAGGATCATAACATTCCCATCCCCTTTAGAGAAGCGTTGCCTTCAATGCTTAGCAAATCTAGAGTCTTTTCTATAAATTGTTCATCATTACATGTTTTACTATAGATGAAGATCTCATCAAAGAATACCAATACCAATTTTGAAGAAATGGGTGGAATACTAAATTTATGAGGCTTTGAAAAGTTGACTAGGCATTAGTGACACCAAATGACATAACTAAGAATTCATAATGACCCTCATGTATTCTAAAGGTAGTATTATGTATATCATCTTCCTTTAGTTGACATTGATGATAATATTAATGTAATTCTAACTTAGTAACGAAAACTACATTATTCAATTCATCTATTAATTCATCAATAATAGGAATATGAAACTTATCTGTAAGAGTGAGCTTGTTGAGCTCCCTATAATGTGGGCACACTCTCCATGACTCATCCTTCTTGTTAACCATAATCAATGGGGATGAATAGGCACTTTTGTTGGGATGAACAATACTTCCTGGTATTAATTCAATGGCATGATCATGGTCTCTGATTGTAGGTAGACCCTTGGGTTCTTGATATACCTATTGATGGTGTCGAATGATCTCTTGAATCTTTGGTGAATCTTGAGTTTTTACATCTTATGTTTCTACAAAATGTAGTTGTGCCCCTATGCTATAAGAACCTTTCTTAAGTTTAATTTCTTCATCCTATGGGAGCTAATAATTTCATTTGGTGGTGATTGCATCCCTATAATTTTATACTTTTTCCCATGTGTACTAAAATCCATGGATAAGTCTTGAAAATTGAAAGGCATTATTCCTAAATGTTTAAGCCATTACATGCCCAAAACTACATTTTCTCCCCTAATTAGTAAAATAGCACATTAGGCAACTTTAATAGTGCCTAACTACTAATTTATACATCAAATAAAAAAATGCAAGGAATAAAATATCTTGTATAATAAGCAAGGAACTACATCTAGTATTTCTTTATTACGAAACCAATTTATCTTGAGAGATAAAGATAAAGTTAAGCATGAACTGATATTTCTTGCACAACATAACCAAAACCTTTGAAGACTATAACATATCTAAAATTTATCCTTTTTCAAACTATTGAATATTAAAATGACAATGATTTCTATCACTCTTTTAAGACAGGAAAGCACTAATTTGCTTGTCATTATCCATGCAGATTAATATTTGAAGGAAACACCTTGAAATGTAACATAAATCTTACACAAAGAGAGAAACTTAGATCACATTCATAATTTTCAAATCAATAGTAAAGATAATGGAGGTAATAAAGTAAAGGTAATGGAGGTAATAAAGTAAAATTTATGAGTTATCTTCACTTTAAATTATCTTGGTATTCTTCAACTACCCTCATATTGATACTCTGGACTATCAATTTTTCTACATAGTTTCATATGTTGCATTCAATAAATCCACAAGACTCATACTTAATATAGTTGTACACCATTTATACAACCAACAACCCTTTCCTCACCCCCAAATACAATTTAAATCACTAAATCATGAGCAGGAACAATGCATCTCTTGTTTAGATTAGAATTGGTTAGACTTAGATTTGTGTGTTTTTGTAAATTTTCAAATCAACTTATCTATTGAAGAATATCAAAAAATAGAGGGGTTGAAAGGCTTGGGTTGGGTGAAAAACAAAGCATCCTTAAACTATATTATGTGTATTCACAACAAACATTAAAAAAGAAAATTGTATATTATATAGGAGAGAAGTCATATAGGGTTGCATTTAATTGAACAAGAGCAATTGTATTTAATTACACTCAACATTAAGATGCATATTTGCAAGCAAAAAATATTTTCATAAGAAAAACTATATCATAAAAAATGCATCTTGCATTCATATAAACAATTGAAATTTGCATTTTTATTGTTATCTATTCTACCTACATGTGTGCAATGACCTATGAATAAACACTTATGAACCCATATGCATTAGCATCCTTCTATATTCTTATCCAAAGAACATTTATTCCTTCACACTCTATTACACCTTATGTGCTACAACCTGCAAAATAATACTTAGCGCTAACTCATACGCAATTTGATAGAAAGCTTGAAAACTTTTATATTGATCTCATTATCAATCTAGGGTAATCTAGGATGATAAAAGCATTACATATTGGGGTATCTATAGGCACCTATTCCCTAGTGTTTCCTTAGATAGACATAGGTAATCCAAATATACCATGTAAAAACTAATAGTATGAAAACATGTGCATGCATCATAATTCCTAAAATACATTACAAGACCATGCATAATGCTTACTCCTACCCATGTGCACAATGCTAACCTTGCACAACCTAGTATAGCTATGAATTATTTATGGCACATGTACATTATGAATAGTTACATTATTACACCAACATTTTCTTGATGAAATTACATGTTATGTCCTCAAAACACTAAATACAATAAAAAATGGAATGGGAACAATATTAACACAATCTAACAAAAATTACATCCCCAACTAACAAACTCAAACGAAAAGACCTTGTATGCGCACTAGATTAGACGCATGTACCAAAATTTTATTCTAAAATATGCCATTCCAAGGTACGGGGGTAGATGCCAAGCACTCATTCACACACATTACTAGGGTATCAATGTAGGTTTCAACCCTTCAATATTAGTGATTGCTAAATGCTACAATTGCACTTTAAATAAACTAAATACTTTTGTATGCATTACACAATTAGTTTACATAACATGCACTTGTGCATGCACCTTTGTATTCAATTGTTTGAGTTTTCTGCCACCCCTCCTCCATCATTATACCCATCCAAGAAGTTTTCTGCCATCCCCCCTCCTTTATCATACCAATCCAAAAAAGATTCTGCTATCCCTCCTTCCATGCACAAATCCACTCCTCCTTCCATCCATAAATCTCCTAATCAAGACCAACACACACACATCATTAGACCTATTCCAAAATGATATAGATATCACCCAACTCATGGGCTTAAATGATGAAACCTCCCCATGGGACCACCTTAGTTGACTTTGGAAGCAATTTGGATGCCTCTACATAAGAAGCAAAGAATTCCCACAAATCTAAAGATCGCCTTATTGCAACACCTCGACATGCAAAATTGAATTCCAATCTAATCCAAAATCTCAATGGACCACAAAGGCCACATTGGACTCCACCACTCAAAAAGGCAACACAAAACTGATGTGGGTCCCAAAGAAAAGAAAAATAATAAATCCAAGTGGAGCATCTAAATCTGCACCCCAAAAATCACAATCCACCTCTCCAAAGTCCCACTTCATTCCCCTATCCCAACATCCCCATCTCCCATCCTACACCCAATCAAAAAATCCCAAAAATCCTAAGTCCATTTGGGTCCCCAAATCCCCCATCTCGATCCCATAATTTGAAATCAAGCATTCCCACTCATCCCCAATATCACCCCAAACCTCAAAATCCATCATCCCATCCCATGCACATCCAATTGCATAATCCCTCATGGTGTGTGCAAAAGTTGGTCCTAGTTCCCCTTGGTCCCGTGCACTTTCCTCATACCTCTATCCTCCTATCCTTCCCTCATCACATCCATTATCCCCCATACATCCACAGTCACATCCCTTTACTCTACGCCTGAAGAAAGTCGTATTTAATCATTATCCCTTCATCTAATCTACCTTCTATCTCCATTCCATGGCAAAATCCTCTAGACATCAGAGCTACAATGGTACCATGTTTCCATTTTGGAGAAGCCCACTTTGCACCTAATAAGGTCTCTATCCACATGAATGAGTGCAATGAAATTCCACATGGTATGTATGTCACAGTCCTTTATGATGGGATACTCTCAACTCGGTATGGAAACAAATGCTTGAGTCCCCCATTCCCATATCCACATCCATCCATCCATTCCCTCTTAACCTCCACTCTTCAAAAATCCAAAAAATCCAAACAAATGGAAAAAAATCAAAAAGAGTAAAGAGAAAAAAATTCGTCCAATGGTGAAAACCACTCTCATGGTGCCTTGGGAAAGTACCATGATGAAAACCTCTTTGTGGGCATCATGTGTAATCCACCATCAAAAAGAACACTACACTTGGGGGAAAGTCTCATTCCCATCCATCCCATCCATTGTCTCCATATCTCCCCCTTTGTATTCAATCCATTCACCCTTCCCCCTTGACAAGGACAGGGGCATCAATGTTAACACATGCTTTGGACACCTCTTGGCATATACCCATCTTCAACATAACCCACAACGTCCATCCCACCTAAGCATCGTAGCACCTCATTATGCACCACATATCTAGAGTGGGGCATGTTATTCCTCTGTGACATGGTCCTTGGAGATCACATCCTGAACCCCTCCGTTTATCCATCCTCAATCTCCCATCCATCCCATCAGCTATTGAACAATCCCTCAATCACCTCATCTAAATGACCTCACCATCCCTCACCTCTCTCCTTGGTTTTCCCTTGTCATTAGTATCCAAAAAAAAACTACTCAAATGTAGTCCAATGTAATTATCCCTCCCATCAATCCAAATCTCCCTATAATCCAAATATCGCAAGAAAATCCTAATCCATGCATATCGAGTTGGCAATCTATGTGCAATCATCCAAATACATTTGTTGGTCTTGTTCCTAGCTTTGTTGCAAGTCTTGATCAAATTTCCCTCATCATAATCAAGATATATCATTCCCAATCCTCATGTTGTTCTTATCATCAACAACACAATCCAACATTATCAATCCATTAATCTTTGGATTTTTAGCTTGACCAGGGGCAACATCATGTTTGTCTTTGTATCATTTTGTGCATGTGTGATGCATTATCATTTTATCTTACATTTACATCAATCCTTGTAGCCTTCCTGCCACAATAATATCATGGTCTTCTATATCATGGTGCTATATGGCATAGGGTTTCTTATGACCTTGTCAATTGTCTCATCACAGTTCTCACCAAGGTCATTCAACACCTTGTGATGTGTTGGGGCATCCTTTTGTCAGTCCTATGCATGCGATACATTGTCACCTTGGTTTCATATACCCTGGTGCATAACATCTCATGCTATATCAAATAAAGTTGCTCAACCCAATACAACATGACCTATCATCAAATCCCCTCCATTTCTTCACTCAATCATTTCCATCCACCACACTTAGTCTATTCTCCCCAATCCTCTATCTAATCATTTCCCTCTCTTCATTCATTTCGACAACACACCTGTGTTCTTCCAACCCGCATGTACTCTCGAGGGGGCATCCCTTATCCATTTGCTAACTCCATTCTCCCTCAATCAATTGGGGCATCTTGCCTTCCCCTTCATCTCATCAAGTGCTATATTTTATCTTCATTCAAATCTTGTTACTTCTCTTAGTCACAACACCATCTCAAAAAGGGACAAAATGTAAACACCTAAAATTAACCACTACATTATAACTAAATTCATCCTATTAATCTCATACCCATTCTTACACTAATTAATTAATTGTTTAATTAATTAGGTTATCCCTCAGCTAATCAATTCTATTCATCTAGCCTATCCTAATGTTAGCAAATATCTTAACGTTAGTTAATTAAATAAATCATTCTATTTAATTAACTAGGCTAAATTCACATCACCATTTCCTCTAATTAAAAACTAACTAATCCACATCATCAATCCCAACCAACTTTTCATCTTAGCCCTCCATTCAACCTTTTAATCCCTACCCTCCATTTCACATGTGACTCATGTCACTCTCACACATGTGTGAGAGGATCACTTGTCACATTCACTCTTCCCTAAGTCTCATCACACATTGCCATGTTTCCTCTCACACATGTGTGAGAGCTTGCACAAGATCCTAAAATGTATCCTTTCAATCCTCACCATTCACTTTATCCAAGACCATCCTCTACCCTTAATTTCTCCTTGATCCAAAGACCATCTTTATCCTTCAATCCTATCATGCCACTTGGTGGCCTCTCATCAATCCAATCCTCTCAACAATCCTCAACCATTGATCTTTCAAATCAATCTCATCCATCCAATCCTCATCCCAAAAATATATAAATTTGACCCCCCTCAAGACAATTCCAAGCGAGTTGGAATACGAAGGCATGTTGTTTGGATTTAGGCAACCACATACATCCTCTTCATCAAATAATCAAGGAGCACATCTAGTAAAGAAAGGTTTGCATTTGATGTTATTCATTTGATTTTGTCTTATATTTGCATTCCTTTTTGCTCTAATCCGAGTTGAATTAAAGTGTGGAATAGGATCTTGCATTAGTGTTAGATTTCTATTTGTTTCACATTTACATTCTTCAGAAAGTGCATTTCCCATCTTGTGATGTCGGTAGGTAAAATCGACAAGGCTAGAAAGCAACAAAATGCATTGTCAACAAAGGGGAAATGGTGAAGATGCAAGACCTTAGGAGGTTAACTAGGGGATAGGAGAGGCACAAACAAGATGGAGAAGTTTAATCCACATGTCGCCAAGAAGAATGTTGTTGAGAGGTCATATTTACATGCTTATATGTATGTGTTTGGGACTACAATTCATCATCGGATTACCATGTAGGCCCATGGGTTGTTTTTATGCTTACAGATACTGTAACAATAATATACATAATCCTAGGAGTAGTAGGATAATATTTTATATTTTATATTTCCTAGCTACACTAGAAGTTAAACAATCATCCATAAGATGAATTGAATAGTCATTTTCCTATTATTAAATATGTACATTGTATCACATTTTTAATCAATGATTGCATTAATGGATGAACTTCATTGAATATTGTCATGTCCATTATATTTGTATATATTTTCTGCATTTCATTCTTAGGCCTAATATTGGTATCAGAGTAGGTTTTGATGCTTGCCACAATTCCCTTGAATCTGCAGTAGGTGCACACTAGAATTCCATACACAGTTGTTCTAAAAAAAAGGGCTTTCAATTTTCCTAGCATATGCATGTACACAATTGTCGTTGTGGAAAGCGAGGAAAAGGTGAAGAGGAAGACAAAGTAATTGCCCTGAAAGAGAAGCAACCTCATCCATTCTAAAGACAAGGTGTTGAGGGTTCGTTCCATGTTAGGGTTGCTCGTTTCCTTGTTAAATTTATTCTCATTCGTTTGGATTTTCTTCCAAAGGGAGTAAAAAACCAGGTTGTGGCCCAAAATCTCGAAGGCGAATGACAGGATCTACATCAACATGATGGCCACAAATTTTTCGGCTCACCCTAAAGACGTTACAAGGCTATCTCGCAATCCCCCATGCTCCCAAGAATTGGAGCTCCTCTGGCTCCCTATCCAACATTTTTGGGACTCGAACCCATGACCTCATGTGTCCTCAGTAGTCAATTTGAATCCCTTAGATTGCCTTGTGCTATGCCCAAGTGACTTGTTAGCATGGATCTACTACATGATCAAATGGGTCGAGAGATTTCAATTTCATAGTAAGGTTTTTGGGGGTATTTTTTTTAATATAGTCATATAATTAAGTGCTTTGAATTTGAAGTCATTTTTATATAGTCATGAGGGTGATTTTCATAGTGAAGTTGAAATAGTTAGGGGTGTTTTAAAAATTATCATTTAACCCATTCTATAATATTGTGGGAAGGGGGACTTTTTAGGCTTGTCGAATACTTCAAGCAATAAGTTGTTTTTAAATTTTTTGGTGAAATCAAAAGTCCAAAAGTTAAAATATTTTTTTGCAAAACCAAAACAATTGTAGTGTTTGGTATTCAAGGTACTTTTGGTTCACATTTATGAGTCAATTCATTGTGATTGACTACTATACCCAATGCCTAACATAGATGTAACAATGATGTATGTGGCTTTGTCCCTTTAAATTGTCAAAGTAATAAGGACATTGTCATTTTCATTTTCATTTCCCACCATTACCCATTTGATACCACCATAAGACATAAATCCTGATTGAAAGAAATCTTGATTTCTTTCTAAGTAGGTGTCATTGATAGGATGAATTGTTTTCATGTATTTCCTATGTGCCACGTACCTCTCTGCTCTCATGTGCTTTAATGTTTCTTTCATGTACCGATAGGTATATAGAAAGGACGAGCTTCTTCCACGTACTGACATGTATATTAGAAGGGGAGCATATCGAGAGGTTTCATATATCGATCTGGTAGTGTATAAAAAAGGAAACCCATTGGAGTGATAAGGAACCAATCCATCTCCACTTGACTGAAAAATCCATAGTGTGGTGAATTATATTGTCTCTGAGCATTATTGGTGGAACCCAACTCAAAAGTGTGTAATCTTGGTAATCATGCCCACATTATACATCAATGGCATGTGATCTTTGCAAATTAATGTCAAAAATAAACAAGAAGCGGATATAATATCAGAATATTGGCATCAATACAAGTCCTTGTTCATGCAATCTTGCAACCAATACAAGATGTTGTGACAAGAAATCAATAGGTTCCAAAATCAACTACAAGATCAAACACCCAATGCCTCACCAAAGAAGAAAGATGTTGTCAATAGTGATGTTGCTTCTTCAAGCAATCCAACTCAAAAGGTTGCTAAAGGAGATAAGTCCTTGAAGAAGAATGTTAAGCCCCCTCATGTGTCACAAAACAACCTTGCAAAGAAGAAATATGTTGATGTTCCTTCTTTAAGAAGTACAACTCAAAAGGAACAAAAAGACAAAAAGTCTTTGAAGAAAACTATTGAGCCCCCTCACGTCTCACATAACAATGTTGTGTCTAAATCAAAAAGTGTGTTGTCAAAAGCCATCAAGGGTACAACACCTTTTAGTCCTTCCATTGTTGAATATACACCTAATATGCGTGTTTAAGAGATAATAAAACTGAACAAACATTGTACTGGTCTAGGATATATAGGTGTTGTGAATTTTCATGTATTAGAATATTCCAAACTAATCAAATGTGTGTCTAGAGGTATTCGAAACAATAGTCAAGTTGAGTCTTTGCCTATTGGTCAACCTTGTGAAATTGACAAGTTATCAAGTCAATCAAAATCAACTTGCACTAAAACCCATGAAGTCCAAACTTCTTGTCATTGTGGGTGTCAAGGACATACCTCCCATGATTATTTTGATCTACATCCTTGTCTATCATGTGGGCAACACACATTCTACAAAGAAATGTTATGTTAGAGATTCACCTACAAAATCAATAAGGCATATACATTTTGGATGGATAGATCACTCTAGGTAGCAAACAGAGACTCACCTTTTGTCAAAATCCTATAGGAGATTCCAATCCACCATTTCATATGATAGCTCATCCACACCTAATGCAGATGTTGTTGTTAATCCATTTGATAATAAACTCAAGATCATAGATATTGTTGAGCAACGGTACAAAAGTTTGTTGAGCTTGTCTACTCAAAATGCAAATGTTGTTGTCGATCTAATTGATGATGAGCTAAGCATTGTAGATATTGATACTTGTACTATTTAGCAACAACCTACTAATAAAATTGTATTGTTGCACTCAATTCCCACAAAGGATAATTATGTTCTCAGTCTCTTTAGTGTTAATAGAAGCAGTGATTTTTTGTACCTGTGATTTCCCATTGGGATATTGATAATGAGAACACTAAGACCACTAGATATGTAGCTTAGTACAGATTATTTGAGGCCATGGATACTACCCCTTGTTGATTATAATTTTGCACTTGAGTTGTAAGTTGAAAACCTAAAAATGTGGCTTAATAGAGACTTGTGATGAAAACCTGAGAGGGCGTCATTGAGTTGTGCATTTCTATACACAGGTTCATGTATGTTGTTCTCTTTCTAGGGGCCCTTACAACAACTCTCCACTCTCACCTTGCAAGGGGGAACATGATGATTCTAATTTTGAGCTCTTCGAGCACAGTACTTGGAGATTGCTCACATTGTCCATTGAGGATTTGTCACTACATCTTAGAAAGTAATGTTCATCTCAACACTTGAACACCTGAGATTGCACACTTCATTTTGGTTTTTGATGACTATGCCATGGAGTGAGATCATCATATGCCTTCATTTTTAGGTAGTTTTTCCTGCCACAAGAGCAAATTTTTATGTGTTGACATCGTGGACAACAAGTGCTTCACATTTTTTAGTTTGATAGAAAGTCGGGTCATTCAGTGCATGCTTTGACACACTTTTGAGTTACTCACGGGTGTAATCATCTTGGGTTATCCAATTTTCAAATAACATGGTGTAGCTAGAACACTTTGGGACTATTCATGGGCGTAATAAGCTTGGGTTCTCGAATTTTCACTTACAGAAGTGACAAAAGTAGAAGTTGAATGTAACCTTCTTCTGCAATATTCATCACTCAAAAGTAATGTTGAGTTTTCAACTAGCACAAAAAATGGTGGCGAACTCACAAATTTCATCACTTAGAAGTAATGTTGAGTTTTCAATCAACATAGAAAATGGTGGTGAAATCACAAATTTCATCACTCAGAATTAATGTCAAGTTTTTAATCAACACACAAAATGGTGATGAAAACTTTAATAGAAAAAGGGTGCGGTATCCTCTCAAAATGGAATATAGCATTGTGGAAAGTTGACTCGACTTGAGAAAACAAACTCAGGTCTAAATACCAAGTCCATACCTTGGTTCTTGAAAAATTGCAGAAGGGAATCACTTAAGAAAAACCTTTGCAAAACATTGGAGCTTCGCATCAAGAAAATGAGGGACCATAAACAAGTTGCCCAATGCGCAACACAAACAATGTTTTTACCATTACCCCTATAGATTAAGGGGGATGTAACAATAATAAATATAATCTTAGGAGTAGTAGGATAATATTTTATATTTTACATTTCCTAGCTACATTAGAAGTTGAACAATCATCCATAAGATGAAATGAACAATCATTTTCCTATTATTAAATATGTACATTATATCACATTTTTAATCAACGAATGCATTAATGGATGAAATTCATTGAATATTGTCCTGTTCATTATATTTGTCAATCTTTTCTACATTTAATTCATGGGCTTGATAGATACAAATCAACAACCTGAATAAAAACAACCCACAACAAACACCAATAGGTGTCATAAGATCTCACAAACAAGTCAAATCTAGTTATAATAGAGTTTAAATAGACTACAATCATATTCAAGAAGATGAGAAGGCCAAGTGCATCCCTAGAGTGACAACTCAATCATGTTAGAAGAATAAAACTATCTGATAATTTATCCTGGTTAGTGTGGATGATCTTCAAATTCTCCTAACTTTACACTTTGTGGCCATTTGCGACTGCCTTTGAAAGCACTTGGAAGCTTCTCAAATTGGTTCATACCTCCCCTAAATATCTTCAAATTAAATTGCTACAAATCCCCACACGTAACAAAAATAATTTAAGCACAAGAGAAACCATAGAAAAATTCAAATTTAAAAACTGGTTTAACTTTAAAAATTCAAAAAAATATTTAATTAACCAACCAAGAGGAGCCATGTACCTTATAACTATAATAGTTTTACTAGACATTGCATAATTTGGTAGTTGGAGGATGTTTCCTAGTTCAAAAACATACTTTCTTGGCTTCCTTGCTACAAATATCTGGTAACAAAAACCATTGGTTACCTTAGTTCAACATGGAATCTAGTTAGGATTAAAACATTAGATGCAAAAGGAAATAAAACTAGGTTCTAAAATGAAATCAAATCCAAGATGTGATTGGAGCAAAAATTGCTCTTTAAAACGACTTTCAACTTTGTTGAAATCTAGATGCGAAATTTATCTATCTGATTCAAATTGATTTTGGTTTTAGGTTTTCCCTTTACTAAATCTAAGCTTCAAATCTTTGATCGAACAAGACACGTGTTAATTTTTTGCACTAGTTGTGTTTTCATCAGGGTACATCAGGGGTGATCATCTCATGACAACCGAGGAAGACACTTGTTAGCATCTTGCACCCTCAAGGCTATCAAAGACTTTTGGCTTATAATTTTTGATTAAACTCAATTTGATAAAATTTTGGCTTTTAATCATCAAAATGGTCTTTGGATCACTTTTGTTGTGCAAGCTAAAAATTGGATGCAAACTCTAGATCATTCATGGTGTATAAAGTCTTCAAGTCCAAGATGATTTTACAGGCAAAAAGTTGCTCCAAAATGAATTTGGAATCAAAATCCAATTAAGACTCAGTTTATGCCCATTTCAAGTCTAAATTATTTCTCTTTAAATTTTAACCTACTTTAGAAAAAATGGATGCAAAACCTAGTTAAGTTTGATCTAATAATATTTCAAATCCAGGGAGATATTAGAGGAGAAACATCCAAAAAATGTTCCAAAGTGCTTTAGTGAGAAATAGATTGGAGTCTATAGTTGTTTTTAATGGAGATGTTGGTTCAAGTGATGAGGATCAAGTTGACTATGCCCCCATATAGGAAATCCATTTGAGGATAGTGTCACACATGTTTGACGGTTATTAATTTTATGTAGGCTAAGGATGATAGGGGGATGAGACTATCACTTGGACTAATGAATAGGGTTATGGATGCTCGTGATCCACATTTTGTAAGGAGTCCAAGGGTAGAGATGAGTGAGAGAAGGTTATGGTAGAAAAGTACAGCTTGTTGATGTAGAATAAGACTTGGGAACATGTAGATATGTGTAGGATTCAAATAAAAGCTATTGGGAGGTGGCTTAGAGGATATTAAGTTACTTTTAGGGTTCTAATCATTTGAAGATTATGTACATGTGAGGAGGTGATGGATGCTTAGTGGGATGTACAAACTCGGATTGGCAAGAGATGTGGACACTTAACTATTTACTTTAGGCTATGTGTTCAATTTGGGTTTTTGTTGTGTTGATTGGGTCTTGCAAGAAGCAAAAGGCCATTTCAATATCTACTACTAAGGGTGAGCATCAAGGAATGATTAATGCAGCACATGAGGTTGTGTATATTTGGCGATTATTGATGAAGTTGGGTCTTCTACATAGGTTGCAATCTATTCTTTACCATGATACTTACCATGCTATTTTTGTTGGTCATAATTGAGTTGAGCATAAGCAAAATAAGCATTTTGAGGTCCATAGGCACTATATTTGGCTTTACATTTAGGAGGTCCATAGGCACTATATTTATGTTCGATTTACAATTTGTGTGGTCTAGATTAGATTGCAAACATCTTCATAAAGCCACTTGTTAAAGCTAACTTTACTAGATTGAAAGAATTTCTCAAGTTATTGGGAGTTGTCATAGGGGGATGGCGAGTAAATGCCTTCTACCAAGGAAATCTAAATGTGTTATGCCAGATTCCTCTAAAGCCTCCAAGTAGTGTTTTAAGGGGGGTGCTAGAGTTGATAAAATAAAAAAATATTTTATCGAGACCATTGTATTTCCTATAATTACAAGGGATATCATTGGGATTAGTGTCTACAAAATAGGCTTTTAGGTAGACAAGTCACTCTAAATGTTATTAAAATTAGGTGTTTAAATAAAGGGCTTTATCCCACTTATATCCATCAATTGTATCACATTCATTCTTTTTAAATTTATTGAGTATATTGTGTTCCGGGGTCCCCAAGGGAATCCACCTAATATATCTGGTGTTCCTTATATGGTCTATAGAAAGTATGCTTATATTTATTTTTTGTCAATCATGGGATCTTACACTAATTTACATTTTTTAATATAACTATCTATTGTGATGATTTGTAGTGGAAGAAAGAGACTCGTCTCCTAACCATGGGTACTTATGCTAGAGGAGGGAAGCCATACGACAAATCTTCCCAAAAATCTGCTTTATGATCATCTTGAATTTCCCAAGAAAGGTGCTTTGTTATTTACTTTGCATATAAAGTTCCAAACGTGTGAGCCTCATGGTGGATTTGCCATAGTCAAAACACTAGAAAGATCCTCTAAATCCAAGTATTTTTTCTCCAATATTTTGCACCATTTGGCCTCTGGTTTGATGAACATGCCTTAGACCAAGTTTTCCCCTCGAGCCCTATTTTGAAGGGTTCATGTGCCTTAAACCTACCCCACCATTGTCCTTGGGAGTGTATACTTTTTCCCATGATATAAAAGGAAGCTTTTTCTTCTCCAAGGAGCCTTCCCACAAAAACCTCTTCATCTGTGATTCTAGCTACATAATTGCTTTCATTGGCATTTTCATACATGACATCAGAAAATTGGAATGGTTGAAATCACTATTTTCAACATCAAAATTCTCTTGGCCAACAAGAACCATTAACCCTTCCAAGAATGGACTTTCAATTTGCAGTTTTCAATGTGTTTATTCCAAATAGATGATTTCCTAGCTCCTATTAACAAAGGAGCCCCCCAATATATTTGAAATGTGCCTTTGCATTCAGTCGTAGGTGTCAAAAAAGAAGATATTTGGTTTTCCTTGGCTTATGATTTACCATGAGGCTTGAACATACTTTCCTAGAGTGGTTTTGATTTCAGCTAGCTTCTTCATATAAAATTGTGTCATCAACAAATTGCTTATGTGTAACTGGATCAACTTCCTCCATCACCTGAATACCTTTCTATTTACGTGTTGCTCTTGCTACCTTAATTGATCTCCCCAAGGCTTTAGACTAAATTACAAATAGAAAAGGGGATAAAGGACGCCCTTGCCTAAGACCCCAAAACCATCAAAGAAACCAACTGGGCATCTGTTTACTAGCACATAATATCTTGGACTAGATATGCAACTAGAAAGCCATTTCCTCCACTCAATATCAAGGCCAAATTTTTATAGAATCTTCACCTAAAATCTCCAATTAACCTAGTTGTAGGCTTTGTTAATATCAAGATTAAGAATCATATTTTTTGTTCTAGCTAAGGTGACCAAATACATAGTTTCATGTGAGATGATTATGCCATTTTTTATGGCTCTACCGGGGACAAAACTACTTTGTATTTTAGATATGATCATTTGTAGAGTTTCCTTTAATTTGTTCGCCATTGCTTTGGCTATGCTATTGTAAATTGTATTACATAAAAAGATTGGTTGAAAATCCCCAAAACAAGGGGGTTTGGTTTCTTTTGGATGAATGCAATAGAAAGTAGTATTGAAATCTTTCGATATGGGTAAGTGCAAGAAGATGGGGGGCCAAAAAGGAGTCTTAAGTGGCCACTTTTTTTTGAAATTAGGAAATATTGACCTTGGATGAGAAATTGAGCATAGTTACACTCATAATTTTAAGATGCAACAAAAACAATGTTTGTAGTGCTCCGAGTCTACTTTCTAAACTATTAATTTTTTTTAAATGGTATAGATTAAGGGGTTCAAAAAAGGAAGCCACAGAAATTGGTGTTGTTTCTGTCAAAAAAACATAACATAGCGTCTTTTGTGGCTCCCTATAAAGGCTAACTTTTTTTGGCATTTTTAAAATCGCTTCAGTGAGAAATTAGCTAACAGCATTTAGTTTATGCCCGATTTTTGTAATAATTTTTTAATGAATATTTGATTTTTTACTAATTTTCAAAGTTGACACATCCTAAAAAATAGAATTTTGGTCGTGCTACACCTGTAAATTTTGAAAACTAATTGAAAATAATTTTTTTTAATATGTGTAGAATGGAGTCTAGTTTATAAAAATGTAATTTATTTGAAATTTTAATAAACGGCTAATTTATAATTAAAAAAAAAACCAAACACTGGTTTTTGCCCAAAAATAGACACACAAACAAAAGAAATTAAAGATGAAAGGCTTAACATTGTCAAAATGTGAAAAAAATTACATCGTTAAATAGCTAAGAGAAAGCCTAACTTTACCCAGGTGTTCGATTTGATTGACCTTGAAACACGTGCAAATATGAAGGTTAGCACGAATGAAATTATGTGAAATCCTGTAGAATATGCAAAAACATGTCTTTGGACATTGGGAAGGCACTCCAATCCTTTGGGTTGGAAATCCAAAGCAAAATATAACATGAGCGCGTTATAACGCGCTCGCATTATGTTTTGCATTTTTTTCTTTTTTGCAAGTTTGCCCGATGTTTGCCTAGTTCGACATAACACGAGTGCGTTATAACACACTCGCGTTGTCTCCCTTCGAATGATTTATGTTCAAGTTTCCTAAGTATGTTTGATGTACGTATATATGTATGCTTGTATGTATGTATGTACATGTATGCATGCTTGTATGTATGTATATATGTATGCATGTTTGTATGTATGTATGTAGATGTATGTATGTATGCCTATATGTATGTATGTATGTAAGGGTTTTGGGTTTAGGGTCTATAAGGACCTAAGCCCGTATAGTTTTTAGGGTTGAGGGTTGAGTTTTTTGGGTTTAGAGTTTAAGGTATAGGGTTGAGGGTTGAGGGATTAGGGCTTAAGTAAAAGGTAGAGGGTAGAGGGTTACAGTTGAGGGATAATATTCAACTTGTTGAGTGTATAAGATTAAGTGTGTAAGGCATGGGGATTAGAGTTTAGGATATTGGGTTTAGGGTTTACGATATGGATTGAGGGTATATAAGGCATAGGGTGACTTGGGTTGAGAGTGTATGGTTTAGGTTTTAAGTATAGGGTTGAGGCACAATATTCAAGGTTTAGGGTATAAGGGTGAGGTTATAGGGTATAGGGATGAGGGTTTGTGGGTTTAGGCTTCAGGGTTTAAGGTATAGGGTTGAGAATTGAGGGATTAGGGCTTAAGTATATGGTTGAGGGTATAGGGTGGAGGGTTGAGTGTTTATAGTTGAGGGATAATTTTCAAGGTTGAGTGTCTAAGATATAGGTTTTAAGGTTTAAGGTTGAGGGTATAAGGCATATGGATGAGGGTTGAGGGTTTAGGGCATAAGTATAGGGTTGAGGGTATAGGGTATAGGGTAGAGGTTTGAAGGTTTAGGGATAATGTTCAAGGTTGAGTGTCCAAGGTTAAGTGTATAGGGTATAGGGTTTAAGGGTTTAAGAGTATCTAGGGGTTGAGAGTTTAGGGTTTAAGGGTTTAAGGTTTGAGGGATTAAGGGTTTAAGGGTTGAGGGATTAGGGTTTAAGGCATAGTGTCGAGGGTAGAGGGATTAGGGATAGGGTTTAGGGTTGAAGGTTTAAGGATTGAGGGTTAAGGCTTCAAGGATGAGGGTTAAGGGATTAGGGTTTAAGGTATAGTGTCGAGGGTAGAGGGTTTAGGGATAGGGTTTAGGATTTAAGGTTTAAGGGTTGAGGGTTGAGGCTTTAGGGATAGGCTTTAGGGTTAAGGGAGAAGGGATTAGGGTTTAAGGTATAGTGTTGAGGGTTGAGGGTTTAGGGATAGGGTTTAGGATTTAAGGTTTAAGGGTTGAGGGTTGAGGCTTTAGGATAAGGTTTAGGGTTAAGTGAGAGACCTAGATGGCTAAGGACGGATGGAGAGGCAGACAAGGAGTGACTGAGAGACGTAGAGAGGGGAGAGGTAGAGAGGTGGGGAGAGACAAAGGTGAGAGATAGAGAGGTGAGGGGAAATATACAATAAAATAAGAGAGTGAAGTTGACAACTTGAGGGAAAGATGGGTAAGGAGGAGGGAGAGAGGTCGAGAGGGGTGAGAGAGATAAGGGAGAAATGGGGGTGAGGCAGATAGGGGAGGAGAGGGGTGCATAAGGGTTTAGGGTTTAAGGTTTGAGGGATTAGGGTTTAAGGTATAGTGTCGAGAGTTGAGGGTTTATGGATAGGGTTTAGGATTTAAGGTTTAAGCATTGAGGGTTGAGGCTTTAGGGTTTAGGGATAAGGGATTATAGTATAGTGTCGAGGGTTGAGGGTTTAGGATTTAAGGTTTAAGGGTTGAGGGCTAAGGCTTTAGGGATAAATGAGAGACCTAGATGGCTAAGGCTTGAGATATAGGGGAGAGATGGGGTGAGGCAGACAGGGGAGGAGAGGTGTGGATAAGGGTTGAGGGTTTAAAGATTTAGGGTTGAGGGATTAGGGTTTAGGGTTGAGGGATTAGGGTTTAAGGTATAGTGTTGAGGGTTGAGGGTTTAGAGATAGGGTTTAGGATTTAAGGTTTAAGGGTTGAGGGTTGAGGCTTTAGGGATAGGGTTTAGGGATAAGGTATTAGGGTTTAGGGTTGAGGATTGAGCGATTAGGGTTTGAGGTATAGTGTTGAGGGTTGAGGTTTTAGGGATATGGTTTAGGATTTAAGGTTTAAGAGTCAAGGGTTGAGGCTTTAGGGTTAGGGTTTAGGGTTTAGGGTTGAGGGGTTAGGGTATAGGGTTGAGGGATTAGTGTTCGAGGTATAGTGTTGAGGGTTTAGAGATAGGGTTTAGGATTTAAGGTTTAAGGGTTGAGGGTTGAGTCTTTAGGGATAGGGTTTAGGGATAAGGGATTAGGGTTTAGGGTTGAGGGATTAGGGTTTGAGGTATAGTGTTGAGGGTTGAGGATTTAGGGATAGGGTTTAGGGTTGAGGGATTAGGGTTTGAGGTATAGTGTTGAGGGTTGAGGGTTTAGGGATAGGGTTTAGGATTTAAGGTTTAAGGGTTGACGGTTGAGACGTTAAGGATGGGGTTTAGGGTTAAGGGTTAAGGGATTAGGGTTTAGGGTTGAGGGATTAGGGTTTGAGGTATAGTGTTGAGGATTGAGGGTTTAGGGATAGGGTTTAGGATTTAAGGTTTAAGGGTTGAGGGTTGAGGCTTTAAGGATAGGGTTTAGGGTTTAGGGATAAGGGATTAGGGTTTAGGGTTTAGGGTTGAGGGATTAGGGTTTGAGGTATAGTGTTGAGGGTTGAGGGTTTAGGAATAGGGTTTAAGATTTAAGGTTTAAGGACCTTGAGGGTTGAGGCTTTAGGGTTTAGGGATAAGGGATTAGGGTCTAAGGTATAGTGTCAAGGGTTGAGAGTTTAGGCACAGGGTTTATGATTTAAGGTTTAAGGGTTGAGGGTTGAGGCTTTAGGTTTTAGGGATTAGGGTTTAGAGTTGAGGGATTAGGGTTTGAGGTATAGTGTTGAGGGTTGAGGGTTTAGGGATAGGGTTTGGGGATAGGGTTTAGGATTTAAGGTTTAAGGGTTGAGGGTTTAGGGATAGGGTTTAGGATTTAAGGTTTAAGGGTTGAGGGTTGAGGATTTAGGGATAGGGTTTAGGGTTTAGGGTTGAGGGATTAGGGTTTAGGATTGATGGATTAGGGTTTAAGGTATAGTGTTGAGGGTTGAGGGTTTAGAGATAGGGTTTAGGATTTAAGGTTTAAGGGTTGAGGCTTGAGGCTTTAGGGATAGGTTTTAGGGTTTAGGGATAAGGGATTAGGGTTTAGGGTTGAGGTATAGTGTTGAGGGTTGAGGGTTTATGGATAGGGTTTAGGGTTTAGGGATTAGGGTTTGAGGTATAGTGTTGAGGGTTGAGGGTTTAGGGATAGGGTTTATGATTTAAGGTTTAAGGGTTGAGGGTTGAGGCTTTAGAGATAGGGTTTAGGGTTGAGGGTTGAGGGATTAGGGTTTAGGATTGAGGGATTAGTGCTTGAGGTTGATGGATTAGGGTTTAAGGTATAGTGTTGAGAGTTGAGTGTTTAGAGATAGGGTTTAGGATTTAAGGTTTAAGGGTTGAGGCTTGAGGCTTTAGGGATAGGTTTTAGGGTTTAGGGATAAGGGATTAGGGTTTAGGGTTGAGGTATTAGGGCTTGAGGTATAGTGTTGAGGGTTGAGGGTTTATGGATAGGGCTTAGGGTTGAGGGATTAGGGTTTGAGGTATAGTGTTGAGGGTTAAGGGTTTAGGGATAAGGTTTAGGATTTAAGGTTTAAGGGTTGAGGGTTGAGGCTTTAGGGATAGGGTTTAGGGTTTAGGGTTGAGGGATTAGGGTTTGAGGTATAGTGTTGAGGGTTGAGGGTTGAGGGTTTAGGTATAGGGTTTAGGATTTAAGGTTTAAGGGTTGAGGCTTGAGGCTTTAGGGATAGGGATTAGGGTTTAGGGTTGAGTGATTAGGCTTTAGGGTTGAGGGATTAGGGTTTGAGGTATAGTGTTGAGGGTTGATGGTTTAGGGATAGGGTTTAGGATTTAAGGTTTAAGGGTTGAGGATTGAGGGTTTAGGGTTTAGGGTTGAGGGATTAGGGTTTGAGGTATAGTGTTGAGGGTTGAGGATTTAGGGATAGGGTTTAGGGTTGAGGGATTAGGGTTTGAGGTATAGTGTTGAGGGTTGAGGGTTTAGGGATAGGGTTTCAGATTTAAGGTTTAAGGGTTGAGGGTTGAGGCTTTAGGGATAGGGTTTAGGGTTGAGGGATTAGGGTTTGAGGTATAGTGTTGAGGGTTTGGGGATAGGGTTTAGGATTTAAGGTTGAAAGGTTGAGGGTTGAGGCTTTAGGGATAAGGGATTAGGGTTTAGGGTTGAGGGTTGAGGGTTAGGGTTGAGGAATTAGGGTTTGAGGTATAGTGTTGAGGGTTGAGGATTTAGGGATAGGGTTTAGGATTTAAGGTTTAAGGACCTTGAGGGTTGAGGCTTTAGGGATAGGGTTTAGGGTTTAGGGTTGAGGACTTAGTATTTAGAGTTGAGGGATTAACGTTTGAGGTATAGTGTTGAGGGTTTAGGTATAGGGTTTAGGATTTAAGGTTTAATGGTTTAGGGTTGAGGCTTTAGGGACAGGGTTTAGGGTTTAGGGTTTAGGGTTTAAGGTTGAGGGATTAGGGTTTAGGGTTGAGGGATTAGGGTTGGGGGATATGGTTTAGGGTTTAGAGATAAGGGATCAGGGTTTAAGGTTAAGGGAGAGATAGAAGAAATACATGAGAGAGTGAAAAATATAGAGTTTTGTATAGCAAGCTAAAATGCAAGCACATTTTTTGTTGCCATTAAATGGTAAAAAGGCTAGGATACCCGTGATCCAATCCCACATGCTCTGTTTTCTTCTAGTTATGCTCGTGTTCCGACAAAAAAAAAACTTTTTCATGTTGTTGGGAAGTGCACATGCACATTTTTCACATTCTACCACCTTTGCATGAACTTTCCACCACCTTTTTCTTGTTTGCCAACTTAAGGAGGAAATAACATAGTTTTCACATCGAATTTGATATATATCAATTCAAGGTTCAATTTTTGTAGTGTTGCAATGTTAATTGTGATTGAATTGTAGGAATTTAACACTATACATTGGTTAATTGTATTGTTGTTGGTAATTCTATTTGAGTGTTATTCAATTGAACGTTGAAAAGGAAGCAATTGGTGAAAAACTCAAATTGTTGAGGAGTTTCATGCAAGAAGAAAAAAAGACTACATAATTGGGTACTCTCTCCATTCGAATCTCCGTTTTCTAGATATGTCAAGTCTTTACACATGTTCTAAGTTACATTTTCCTTAATTCTATTTGAATTACTTTATCATGCCTTATCATACATGTTTATATCAGTTGTATGGTTTATATATTTTGTGTTTATATCAGTTGTGTTTATATTTTGTGTTTATAGTTCATGTGCCTTGTCTATGCTTTCACATTTGCATACATGTCTAATAGGGAATTTACAGTCCGAGCTCTGAATTTCTTCTGAAACAGCTATAAATTTCTATTGCTTTGAATTTATTCCCAAACAACTATAAATAAACAACACCCATCATGATCCATGGATCATAGTTCTTACTACCCAAAGAGCTTAGTCATCACACACAAATTTACCCATCATGCAAACTATTATGTAGAGATCTAGCACTATGTTATGTCCTTATAATAGACTATGTTCAATCAGTTCATGGTATGCATAATAAAAGATATCTCAAAGTTGAACATTAATTAAAATAGACACAATCACGATATCATTGTTACATCATGGTGTGTTTCCTTTAAACCTACATAGATAGCCTTAAGTTAAATCTCTAGATTTTATTACTTGAAAGAATCCATAAGATGAGCTTACAATATGTCATGGTGCCATGTATATTTTCTATAGGAGTCAATAAAATCCTTGGCAACATAAACTTACATCATCTTACACTTGGGCTCTTTGATAAGTATGTACAATAATGAATAATACAGACCTTAACATACTATGATGTCAAATTATACAAGAATAATTCCTTACAACATATAAATAAACAATCCCTTAAGCATAATGAATACTATTATCTTGTCATAACAAGTTGCAATACAAATGAATAGGTGCCAAGATCATACAAGTAAATCCCAATAGGCTGAATCCAATTTAGCTTGGGGGGCTAGAAGGTAGCTATAATTTAGTCACATTTTACTTGGGATTTCCCCCTAAACAACAATATATCAACTGGAATATTGGCACCTAGTATCTCCAAAGGATGAGACCTCTTACACAACATCAAGCAAAGAAATGTTCTTTATACCTGCAGACCTGTAGCTTCTCATGAAAGATATCATCAATCCAAAACATGAATTTATCAAAATGATCAATAGGAACATAGTATCCTAGCTGAAAAACTGAGTTCCTTTATTCAAATTCAAAAAGTAAAAAAATGGGAAATTACAATACACTCCTCTCCAACATAAACTAGTCAAGACAACCATAGAACATCTAATAATGATCTGACAACTATTAAACAAACATAGCTACCAACCAAAGAAATAGAAAAACCTAAAAAATTTCCATACAACCAAAACTAAGTTCTTACTTGTGAAGATATTTTCTAGTGGTGACATACCTTCAAAGTGGTTTGGGAGTACAAGCTTGAGAAGCCTTAACCACCATTTCATTAAAGGGATGAAAGTAGCTAGATTTTCCACAAAATCACTTCTAATATATGCTTTAAGTCTCAATGCACTCATCATCCACACCCCTTCCTTAGATAGCTTTGGCATACTTTAAGGCAGCTAGAGAGGAGCAATTAATCTACTACTTAGTTGAGTACATGCACCTGCAATGTTGATATCTTATAAACATAAAATTAGCACCAATTTATAGGGCCTCTTATGTAAAGTGCTTTAACCTTGAATTTTATCAAGAGCCCTTTAAAAGTGAATTGAAAAATCTTCTTTGAGTAGCTAAGAACACTTCAACAATGGTAATGGGCTGAAAAATCCTCCACCATGTGATTGAAAACTCTTCTTTGACTGAAAGGAAAGTATGGGAAGTGTTGGAAATGCCGAGGGCAGCAGACCTAAAATTTGGAACCATATTCTTTTCTTAGGAACTAATATTTGTCTCTTTATCATGTTATAGATAAATTCTACGTCACGCTGAGGAAACGATCAGGGATTAAACCAACATAGGAAGAGAAAGAAGCTAAGAATGCAAAGAAAGCAGAGGCTATGAGGGAAATTCGTGAGAAGAGGAAATTGGACACAATTGTTGAAGACATGCCAATTGAAGAGGAACCTCAACCATCAACAAGAGATATGGTATTGGCGGCACAAAGGGAATAAATGCAAAAACTTCGTGCTATGAGAGATTTGAATACCACAGTTGGAGACACATCCTCTACCACAAGTCAAGATGGAGGGACACCATCTACCACATCTCAAGTTGAGAGTACATCATCACTCACATGTGAGGAAGGAGGTACGCCATCCTTCCCACCTCAACCTCAAGGTATGTCATCTATTTCATCTCTGATCGAGGGTATGCCATCGAGCCCATCTCATTTAAATATTGATGAAATTCCTAATGTTGAGATGAATTTACCTTTGTTAACACCACCTAGAATTTTGTGTATAAAGCCAAAGTATTTGATTGATATTGATGAGAGTATTTTACAGCCAATGGACGGTAAGATTCCAAAACGCACTTGTAGAAGATATGCTCATATGATTTGGAGAGTGTTCTTTGAAAAGTTAAATGAGACCGCAAGATGTCAAATATTTTTTGAAATGATGCGAAATATAAAGTATAGGTCCATTATGAAGATTCTTGGGTTGAGAACATCAAAGGCTTCAAGTGAAAAATCTATTGTCAAGAATCTAATGAGTGCATATGAGAGTGTGGGTAACACCTCAAGCACAAAAGATAGTAATGTCACACGATGTGTCATTACATTGACAATAGTAAGTAATCAAATGAGGAAAGCTTGTCTCATTAGAAAGACGAGTCAAGAATTGAGAATTAATAGAAAAACTTTATCAAGAGCCAGGACACCAATGCTAATGAATTATGTGCGTTCTCGGGGAGACTACCATGAAAAGATAAACCAATTGTTGAAGCATTGAGATCACTAATTAAAGACTTTTGGAAGAATTACACAAGGGTATCTCTAATGTGGTAAGAAGGAAAATTGGTAGTCGAAACCGTGAGCCACATCTAAAGCATTTTTTGGATATGACTCAAACATAGCTTTTTGGTAAATTTCTAGAGATGTATCCTCAAATTAAAATTTCTCAAAGATATTTTGAAATGCTAAAACATTTCTATGTCAAAATAAATCACATATGCACTACTTGTTGTTGTAGATTACATATTGAATTTTCTAACCATTTTGATGTTTATCGGTCTATATGTTTAGATTTGCATACTAACAATGTTTTGCAGAATTGTGAAATACATGCCCCACCAACATCTTCAAAAGACTTCATATCAACAATTTTATGTGAAAGAGAGGAAGGTCAAATATTCTACAGAAAGTTGTGCTTGGATGGCACATGTCAGCATTGCGGTGGCTTGCAACGTATGTCAATATGTGAACATATGGAAAGCACACATGCAGTTGGAAATGAACTAGTAGAGTTTGGCAAGCATAAAATAGTGACCTACAATACAAAAGATGCTAAAGAAGCAAAGAGGTGTGATTTGGTTATTCAAAAGATTCCAGTGTATCAGTTTATGTCTACATTTCGTGACAGTATAGTGTATGAGTATGCAAGGCATACCCATAGAGCTCGATGGTTGGACTTGCAATTCAAGTTATGCAAGGACACATTTCCACTTGGTAGCATTAATTCAGTCGTCGACTTTGCAGAGAACTACAGTCTACAGCCACAACATGAGGTGCAATCACAATATTACAACTCCACATAGGTTTCTATATTTGTACATATCACATTCATTCATGCGAATGATAGTATAGAGGATGACAAAAAGCTCACAAGGGAGTATCATTTTTATATTAGTGATGATCGCACGCATTCTACGGAGGTCGTGCAAGGTTGCTTTAAGGTGTTCTACAATGATTTGGCTAGAAGGGGCATATCATTCAGTTAGCATATCATACATGGTCGAATAATTGTGCATCACAATTCAAGAACTCACGGATGTTCTATTGGCTGAGTAGGAGGCATAATATTACAGGTGTTCATCATATGTGGAAGGTCGGGCATGGAAACGGGGAGCATGATGGTGCAAGAGCATGTATCAAAAGAGCCATAGCACGAGAAGAGTTAAAGTATAAATAAAATGCAAAGTTGACATATGCAAAATCAATCGTCAAGTGGTGTAATGCTTCGATGGGTCCAGATAATGAAGGTAAGTCTTCAGTTCGTAGATTTTTTTGGTTGATAGATGATACTGATATTGCACCATATGAGGATTGTTGTACACTGACAGGATCAAGTGAGCTACACTCTTTCAGAAGCTCAATTGCAAGTTCATAGAGTATCCATACGTGGAAGATGGCATGCTTTTGTTCTTCATGTACAATTCAAGCTTGGAATGAGTGCAAGTCAAAGGAGTGGGTTGACGAATGGCAGTTAAGTTATCTTAGCCCACTTGACATGTATCGGCCCTTGACGATACTAGAACTAACACAAATGGAATCATCGGTTAACTTTGACCACATATCAGATCTAGTTCAACCATGTAATATATCTACTTACATAGTTTTTGAAATTCTTAATGTTATCTTACTTTGTAGTATTTTTGTAATGTTGACTAATTTCATCTAATTTGCTGCACATATCAATGTAGGGCATGTTTATGCAGTTATTGCAGATGAAGACAATGAAGAGGGAACAAATTATTACTTGTGTCATTTTGTTGAGGCTAAAAAGAAATTAGAGTCCCAAATTACAGATGGAGAAAACATCAAATACCCTACAGGCTCGGTGGTTGTTATTGGAACATGGCTTAGAAGGTACCCACATAAGAGTGTTAATGTTTAGTTGTTTAAGGACTTTGACACGCATCGAAAGATTCTTCATTACTCAAACCTTGTCGTGGCATCCAATGTTCATTTAATACAATATCGGGGTAGACCTTTGAATAAGACCTTGTGGAAGGTGCGTGAGTCTGACCATGAGGCAATACTTGACACAATAAAGAGTAGAGCAAACCCAGATGGTTCGTTGGATTAATTTGTAAGTATGCATAAAACTTTCCTAGATGGTTACTTGTACTTTGTTTTATATATAAACAGTAGTATGAATTGCTTCGCTCCAGTATACATCTGGTAGGTTTGCTTCTCTTACCATTGTCCTTGTAGTTTCTTGTACTAGATGTTATGTTCATGACATTATGTATATGATAGTTTAAATTAAATATTTAATACAATGATCAATTATCATTACATGAATTTGGTTTTACACGTGCCAATTACATTTGCTTGAAAGTTTATAAATCATTTTCAAATTATCTATTTTGTGCATATCTTGCAATCATTGCATTCTATGGGACTGTGCATTTCTTTGAGGCATCATTTGCATTTGGTTGAAATATATTTTTGTGCATTTGCTTGAGACTTTTTAAAGCCTTATGAAAAATCTATTTCATGCATATCTTGCAACCATTACATTCCATGAAACAACATTTATTTGAGGAATCGTGTCAAATAGTTCACATTCGTTGTATATGCTTCCACACTTTGCATACATGTCTTGCAGGGTTGTTGTGAAACATGAACACACCATCCTGAACCATGAAAGGCATGTGAGCTCTGTGAATGAAGGCATCTTGTGAAGACCATACCATGAAACATGAACACCATAACTGATCATCATGATCCTTTGACAACAACACCAACAGGGATATGATCAACACCTCCTGACCTTTTGACATCAATGAAAAACAACTTTCAACACATTGTACCGATGATATCCCTTAAGAGACCAAAGTGCAAAAAGGCAGCAATCTTTGATGAGTTGTTACTCAGAAACTGTGTCACTTACAAATATTTCGTCTGAGGCTACGGGATCACATAGGGTCCCTCTACAATAACCTCTCTCAGTTTTTTATATCTCTGAGGTGTTTTCCTATGGTGAAAATTTTTCTGTTGCTCCAAAAATGGTCAGATGCATGCAGTGTAAAGTTGCAAAGGGGTGTGACTTTCATTCTGCTCTTCGTATGGCCAAATTGGCAATTCCAAGTTTGTCTGAATGGGTATATTTAAGCTAGGCATGGTCCTATTTCACACCCAAACATGTCGAAACAGTCCACGCTATATTGTATCAACGATATCCCTTAAGAGACCAAAGTGCAAAAAGGTAGCAATCTTTGACGAGCTGTTACTCAGAAACTGTGTCACTTAGAAACATTTCATCTAAGGCTACGAGATCACATAGGGTCCCTCTATAATAACCTCTCTCAGTTTTTTATATCTCTGAGGCATTTTCCCGTGGTGAAAGTTTTTGTGCTGCTCCAAAAATGGTCAGATGCATGTAGTGTAAAGTTGCAAAGGGGTGTAACTTTCATTCTGCTCCTTGTGCGGCTAAGCGGATAGTTCCAACACGTCCGTATGGGTACGTTTAGGCTAGGCATGGTCCTATTTTACACCTAAACATGCCAAAAACAGTTCGAGCTACATTGTACTGGCGATATCCCTTAAGAGACCAAAGTGCAAAAAGGTAACAATCTTTGATGAGTTGTTACTTGGAAACCGTGTCACTTAAACATTTTTCCTGAGGCTACGAGATCATGTAGGGTCCCTCTACAATAAACTCTCTCAATTTTTTATATCTCTGAGGCGTTTACCCACGGTGAAAGTTTTTTTGCTGCTCCAAAATGGTCAGATGCATGCAGTGTAAAGTTGCAAAGGGGTGTAACTTTCGTTCTGCTCCTCGTGCGGCCAAACTGAAAGTTCCAATGCGTCCAAATGGGTACGTTTAGGCTAGGCATGGTCTTGTTTCGCACCCAAATATGCTGAAACAGTCCAAGCTACATTGTACCGGCGATATCCCTTAAGAGACCAAAGTGCAAAAAAGCAACAATCTTTGACGAGTTGTTACTCCGAAACTGTGTCACTTAGAAACATTTCGTCTGAGGTTACACAATCACATAGAACCCCTCTACAATAACCTCTCTCAATTTTTGATATCTCTAAGGAATTTGCTCGTGGTGAAAGATTTTATGCTGCTCCAAAAATCGTCAGAAGCATGTAGTGTAAAGTTGCAAGGTAGGCTACTTTTTGTTTTGTTCTTCGTGGGGCCAAACTGTTAGTGCCAACACGTCCAGTTGGGCACATATACGCTATGCATGGTCACTACCCTTCATTTTAAAAGGGTCACAGTCTTTCCTACTCGAAGGGTCACAACTTTCTGCCTTTGAAATGTCATCAGTATTCGTGAGAACATCAAGATAACACTTTCTACAAATGTTCTCCATGCATTATCATCCTTTTTATTTCTCACCCCAATAAATTGGGTCGCTTTCAACATCAATGCATCAACCATTCATGTAGCACTTCACATACTAGTAAAAGACATTAGCCCTCTTAAGGGTCAAGCTCTTTCAACTTATCAAGAAAACATTATTTCATTGTTATATTCATATTGAGGAAATGAGCTTCATTAGACTAAGGTTGTTAGAATGAATTGATAGTAGGTTGAGGAATTCTTTAGTGGTTTCTCTACTCTGCTTGTTGGTGACCTAAGATAATTGTGACTTGTAAGGGACATCCCAATGTATGTTACATCATTATATGAGACAAAACTTTGGAGAAGCTTCCAAAAAATTATACAATTGGATAAATTTTATCAACAATATGAGGATGAACCTTCCCATTTCTCAAAGTTCACAAAATCCTTACAAATGTCAAGAATATCAAGGCAACATTGATAGTTTGGAAACCCCTCATGTCACACACCAATACATGTATTTCTACAAATAAACAAGATACAATTATTTCATAAGTACATTTTCTTATAACAAATGATTTGGTTGCAATACATAGCAAATGCTAAAAATAAATGGCCACACTAGTTGCATGATGCATTGTCAAGAAAATCCTATTATGTAATACAATTGGACTTTAAATATTTGAAGTAAACCATCTACAAACATCCATTGAAGAATAGATTTATAATGTAAATATGGACACCATCAACAAAAATGATTTGTATTATCCAAATATCCATATAGGCATACATCAATATCTGTCGATATAAGTATAACATATATACAAAATAGCCATATAGGCTTACAAGAATGCCATATAGCCATACAATGTCAACTATATGCAATACAAAATATATGTCCACAAATGCCATATAGGCATACAACAAAGGAACCAAATAAAAAGTCATTCCCCTATGTTCAGTGAAGAGAATAGATCACAAGCAGCCTTTGATCTTCGAGAGGATGGAGACGTGTATGAGGATGGTCTAATACGAACCCGAGGGTTGCTCCTCCTATTTAGTTGTTCATGGATTTGTAGTTGTTACAATAAAAAGTATAGACATTAATATATAGAAATTACATTATAAAAAATGAAACATTTAACAAAATAATCACTTATTGCTACTAGAAAATTTGTCTCCTCATTTGCCTCAGTACCAGGATTAGGTTGTGGCGATGTCATGTCCTATAGAAACCATCCATATAGAAATTAAATTTCAAATCAATAATCATTTAATTTTTCAAAAATAAACAACTATAACAATGAATATAATTTGAAATTTACTAATCTGCTTCATACCCCCGTCAAAGGCATGGAGCTATGAATCGTAAAGGACACACCATGCCCCATTACCCTATGAACTTCGGGAGGTGTCTCCGCAGCCTTCATCATCTAAAAATAAAATATTATTCAATTACGAAAACTAGAATAGTGATGCAAGTCATGGCTCCTAACATACACACACATTCACCTAAACATGGAAGTACACACAGTAAAGTACACAAGTCATGTATGCATATATACAAATTAAACGAAGATTCATGACTATTGTGTGGTATAAGGGTCAACAAAGGAGGGACCATAGTAGCATCAAATTTTAGGTTTAAGAAGTCAGAGAGGGAGTGAAGGAGTTAGTTTAGGTTTAGGTTGGTGGTAGGGTGGGGTAGGGTTGTGGGGTAGCATAACCATGACCTATTAAATTGTTTAAAAAAAATTTAAAAAATAGTAGGATGAGAGATTCCATCTATTACTAAAAGTGATAAAAACTCTAACTATGCAGAAAGGACTCCAACCAAGCAGATAAATGTAAAAGGGCTCCATATAAATACACAACATGATCTAACTCTACAAATAACATGTTAAAGGTATCCAACTATGCAGAATGTACTTTGTCTAGATATTGTAATGAAGCTTTGATTGTACCAAAAAACGATATTCATTGTCACCAATGCATCACTATGATACAACTAGACACATAATACACATTCTTCACCATCAATTCCCATAGTAAAGTCTTGGGTATGGGCATCAAAAACATCACAACCAAGAGTTTAATCTATTGATCTAGCTTCTTGGGTTGAGAACTATGAATGTTGGAGGTAACAATCATTGAAATTGTAAATAAGTTCTTGCTTATTTCGGATAGGGAAGATAGGATCGACTCTCTTATGGATAGAAATTAGATACCTACTAGGCTCCAAGTATGTAAAGTATATTATATGAGGGAACTTTGATCATTTCAAAGGTTAAGGGGTCTGTAGAAAAAGTGGTTGTGTATTTAAAGAGGTGTTTTACTTTGCCCTTAAGAAGAATAAAGGAGCCATGAGCATTTGTATGATATCAACACCTTGGAAATATGGCGGTATGTTTAGTTAGGGTAAGGCGTTGTGCTACTTTAACCCTAAGGTTTTATAGAGTCTTGTGCTTTTTGGTCTATTGATATTGATTATTAAGTTGTAGATATTAATGTTGGTTAGGTTGATTGGTTTAAAACATAGTGTTATTGATAAAAAAAATATTAAATTTTAAGCTTTAGTGGGTTGAAAGTTTTTAAAATTTTGAAGTGAGGAGTTTGATAATTTTAAGAAAAGTTCACGGTTCCCTTAAAAAGTTAGAAATTAGAAAAAGAAAATACTAGGTTGTAGACATTGAAATGGTTCTATTTTATTGGAAAATATATTGGTTCATAAAAAATTGTTTAGTATAGGTGTTGGAATAGTCATGGTTTATTGATGTTTAGACATAAATTACATGGACCTTTATTGGAGTGCAAGTTTGTAATAATCATGGTTCATTGGTGAAGTTATCAACATATTAAGCAATTATTAAATTATAGGCTCGAAACAATGGTGGTTCATTGGTGAAGATATTTGTGTCAAAAAAGTCAAGTTTCATTTATAAACATATCAAACTAATGAAACATTATCAGGTTGTAGGAATGGAAATGGTCATGGTCCATTGTTAGAATATATTAGGCTCATGATTCAAGATTCTAGTAACACCTCTTTGCAGCTTAGAATGTCTTTGTTTTGACTCTATCTCTAGGTTTTCCATCTCATGTGGTGGACTTTTGAATTTCACTTTTGATTCTCATGCATTCTATGGTGAACTCTCTTGGCTCTTCAACTAGTTGTGAACTCTTGTGAAGATTTGGCTCTCTTGGTGATATACTATAGCTCTTTCTTATGCTTCCTCAAGTCTCCATTGCTGTTGTGCTCTTTTAATACATGTTTATGTGAGTTCTTGGAGGATTTTGTGCTCTCTTTCATCTCAAAAAATATAGTAGTATTAAATGAAGGGTCCTCATTAGACTTAGGTGGGTTAGATGTAGGATCAGAAGTAGGGATGGAAGAAATTGAGCCAATAGGATTGATATAGTTTGTAGGGAATGGGTTAGTGTAGATTTGAAGATTTTGGTTAGGGGTGACTTGTTGCCCCTATAATTAATACCTAAAACCTAGATGATGTTGGAGTCAATCATATGCTATATAAGATGTCATAGGCTCGTGCCCCTCTTTGGTGTCATGCCCTGGGGTCTAATTGGTGGTAATTGGATGAGTTTATTAGAGAGAATTTGTCAAAGAATAGTGTGGAGGGGATCAACAAGCTTTGGTAGACATGTATGGAAAATGTGGCAGCATAGACAAGGCAGTGAGCTATTTGAAAAGATGCCTCAAAGAAATGTGGTCTCATGGTGATGTCCTTGTCTGTGCATCTTCTTGTCATGGCATTTTTTCAAATAACTATATTGTAATTGAAATTTTGTCATCTATCAACATCTAGTTATTAGTTATGCAATGTCTAGTAATACTTTGAGTTTGAAAGATGTGCAAAGCAATGTAATCAGCAATATAAATTTATAAAATACAAAAATCTAGTAAGTACAATTCATTAGTTAAACTGTTTATTTTATTACCTGAGTGAAGCTTTGAACTCCACCACCACTGGTAGGTGTTGCTGTGAAATCTCCAAGATTAACCTATTCAACATCCAAAATCAGATATTAGAATACCATTCATATAACAATGCTCTTCACATGTAATATTTATAATTGTTTACTAGTTACATACCCCGACAATAGATGTCATAGTGTAATATGTAGGTGGAGAACCACTAAAAACTACATCAATGCTATGACCCTAAAATTTCATTAAAATCATCAAACTAAATTAGTTAATCTTGCATGTCAAAAATAAAATTTAATAAATTAAATTCAATGAACTTGCTAACATTTACCTGAGTATCAAGGCCGAAAGTCTCACTCAGGAGGGCATCTGTCATCACCATCTGCTCAACTGTAGATGTAGCCTGTGCACCTGCGTCTTGACTATCCGTGGGGTCATAACCACATGCTGACCCGCAAGCCTGACAAGTATGGGGTGGAACCCTACTCCTCAAACTCTCCCCCGGCCCACGTTGTGATGCAGGACTGGCATGCTCTATGATGCTCTCAGTCAAGGGACTAATGGACTGAAGTGTCTCGACCTCAACACTCTCCTTCACAATGGAAGGGATAGACACAAGCTCATGGGTTGGTCTGGCGAGTGCTCATCTAGCTGGCCGATGTGGGTCAAAACATGCCCCTGGTCTATCTTGTGCTGACCCCCCACCTCTACCCTGGAAGTCCCGCATATCAAAATAGTTTGGCACTTTATTTTTTACAAACTCGCAATAAAGTTTCCTCAAAAAGTATTGCGGGACCTCATTATTGTTGCATGGAGGATGGTCAAGAACCATCCACCACCTCTGCCCAAAATTGTCCCTTATCGCTTGGTTGTTGCACCAATGGATAAGGAACCTCTTGCATGTAGGGTGTAGAGGTTGATTTGTTCGTGGGTCTATAAAAATGGAACACAAGTCCAATTTTGTAATTTGTTCATTTTTTACTTGTTCATATGACAACTTGTCTGCACAGTACTCTCTAAATTCTCTCCTCTTTTTTGACCAACTATATATTTGTTTGCTAATTGAATCTACATTTGATAACATAGATTCAAGAGATTGAGCAAGCGTGGATCTATGCGAGGTTGAAGTTGCAGGATCTTTCAACCTTGCAATTATGTCCTCAATTTGTTTTTTATCGTTTTCAATTTGCCCCATTAGATTTTCTTGTGTTCCAGGGGCATGTTGAGGAATGAATGGAAGTGTTTGTTGTTGGGGTTGTTCTTCATCGGGTATTTGTTGTTCAGGGGATTCAGGATTTTGTGGATTTTCAGGAGGAGGAGGTGCATTATCATTTTCTGTAAATTAAAGAAATTTACATCAAAAATCTACTTAAACCTACCTATTTAACAACAAATTCAGACAAAAAACCAAATACAACTTACTCCGCCGGCCTCCCCGACATCGTGGTGGCATTTTGACGATGAATCGGCGATGAATTTGACCTCCAATAACGCGAGCACACTCTCAAGGGTTTGCAGGCCATGGGTAGAAGAAAATGAAATGGGAAAATGAGGAAAAATGCAGTTTTTTTTAAATAGGCAAGCATAACGTGCTCGTGTTATGGCTTAGAAGTTTTTTTTTTAAAGGTTGGCCACTTTTTGGCCCCCCAACTTTTTGCACCCACCCATATATGGTGATACTTACATGATTCTTCATCTGTTGTACATAAATCCTTTCCAATTATGCTCCAAAATTTTTAAAAGAAGGTTGTTGGAAATCCATCAAGGCCTAGAGCTTTATCAAGGTGTAGTTGAGATAAAACAAACTTGGTCTCATCTTTTGTTTAAGGCTAAAGGAGGTTATGATTTTGTTCTATTGCAACAAGTCTTGGAATTTTATGGAGGAGCTCTATACCTAATTTCTCAAATCTGAAGCATCCAAATTTCTTAATAGATCCTTAAAGAAACCATTGCCTCAAGACTAATCTCTTTAGTCTCTATTAACATTCTCACATTCCTATCGCTAATGGATGCAATTCTATTCACACTCTTCATACTTTTTGTAGAATTATGGAAAAAATTCATTTTCTTGTCTCCTTTTAGCCATGTTTCTCGACTTTTGTTTCCAGATCTCTTCTCTAGCCAATAATTCTGTATTTTTTGCCAATAGATCTTTCTATTTCAAAAATCTTCATGTAGCATACCTTGGGCAATGACCTTTAAATTTAGTTCTTCTAATTTTGCTTCCACCTTTTCTTTTTCCTTGAAAATATTGTTAAGAGTTGTAATGTCATGTCCCCTTCTCAAGCGTAAATCTTACAAAAGACCCTTAGCCTATCTCTTTATTTTTCCCGTGGACTAAAAGGGGTGGAATCAAGGAAATATTTTTAATAATTAAACTTAAGTTGTTTAAAAAGTAACTTTAAGTTATATTTTAAAAAGGACAACTTCTGTTTTATTATTATAAAGGTTGTTTTAAAAGTGAGTTTATAAAGCATCATTAGGAATGGGGTACAAAAGATGGTGACGCTTTAAGTCACTTTGGTTGAGAGAAAAAAGGGATGGATAATAAAAATATATATTATTTTCTCCCAAAGGACTCTATAAAAAGGGTATATCTACACACAAAAAAAACCTCTCCTGGATAATTCATTTATATTTGCTTTGAGAATGAACGTGAGTTCTTCTATTTGTCTGAGGATGAAAACCCTTTAGTGAATCTAGATTCAGGGATGAAAACCCTCCTAGTTGGTTCGAGCGATTTCACCCAGAAATCCCCCTATGTGCTGATCATTGAACTTTTTCCAGTTTATTTCCAAAATAGAGATTTTTTATGTGTTCTGAGTTGCTAATGAAATATGAGTTTCATGTTTTCACAGACTAAGTTCCAATTGTTGTCCTTGGTAATTTTGGAGGTTTATAGAGGTTGTGCCCTACTAGAGTACTAGGGTGTACTACTATTGATTGAAAAGTATTTGCAAGTTTTAAAAAAAAAGTAAGCCCTAATTTTGTCTTATTATGAGTCATATGACTTCAAAACTCAACATACAAGACAAAATAAGGGGCCATACCTTTTGGTGTGGGAGTTTAAAGGAAACTTTTGTCCTTTTCATTGTTGTACAGCCTTTGGACTCCTCCAAGACTATCACACTTCTATTGGGGGACAAACTTCTGACAAATTTTGTCCTTGTTCCTCCCATTCCACTCAATCGTATATTTCGAAAGGCCATAAAAGGTGAAATAAGGGGCATATGAAATCTGAAGTGATTTGTTGTTGGTCTTTTTCATTGAGTTTGGTAGCCATACCAATGAATTATGTGTTTGTACCAGTCTAAAATAGTGTGCAATAGTATTTTATTAATTGTGGGTGTTGTTATATTGCCCTGACATACCATACAGGTCTAAAAGAAAGTACAACAATGTTTGGGATGAGTGGATGCAGTCCATACAATAGATTTTTGGGAGTTTTTGCATGTTTGAGAGGTTGTACAGTTCTAGGTATTGATTCAACAGTAGATGGAATTCAATCAAATCATCTAGTAATTGTTTATAATCAATTCCAGCATCCAGAACAATAGAGAATCTTCATTACTAGTCTAATATTAAGAGGTAATTCATTTGCAAAGCATTTTTGGGCTAACTCTTTGTGTTGCAGCAGTGTTATTTGCTTATTAGCATAATAATATATCAGTGTGTTGCTATTAGATTCCTTTCGATTTAGTTGCCAATAGTTCATACTCATGTTATTATAAATATGAATGGTAGTACCACCAAAAAGTGATGCATGCATGTTTATCATATTGTAAAACTAGATGGTTTACCACCAGTTCGCTGCATTTCATAGCCTGTTTTGGCATTGATCAAGTCTACATAGCAATCGACCAATTTGGCTTGATCAAACTTGTAGTAATCTGCCAGTGGCTTTGCATTTTACAAGCATACTTGTCTACCGAAGAGGTGTTGAGTTGGGTCAGCTTCACCGCCTATATGCTTCTAGTCGGCTATGCTGCCTTTACTTTCAACAACACATTCATTTAGTTAGAGTGTGTTATCTGAGCACCGTATGCTTTCACCTTGCCCACCTCGAAATCTGGATGATCAAAAAGTGCAAGGAATTGCATTTGCATCTTTCTATATCGTAAAAAAAAAAAAAAAAATAGTGTGAGCCATTACATGTACAATTCCATTCCTTTAGATAGATTTTAATATGCCTCAATTATTGAGGAAATTTGAACATCTTAGAGCCTTTTTTAAGTGGAGCAGTGTCCCACCATGATTTTATAAGTGAGAGAAAGTCATCATGCTTGAATCACATTTTTTCAAATTTAAATGGGCATCTACAAAGGGATTTGTCTTCCATGATGTGCATCATAATTGGATAGTGATTAGAACCCAAGATGGGTAGCATCTCGAATTCTAGCAAACTTGAAGAGTAAATCCAATTAGGACAATGTAGGAATTTGTCTAATCTCTAAGTTATTTGACTAAATCCCGGTCTAAATTGGTCTAGGTGTAGGATCCCCTTTTTTGGACCAAGTCCATCAAACTCCATTCACTGACAAACTCTAAAAAATCCAATTATGATTGCATGGTTCTTGAAATTCCTCCCCTTGTGTCCTTAGTTGACAAGATAGCATTGAAGTCTCCACTAAGGATTACCAAATCCTCCCCCATGGAAGAGAGCAATTCGTATAATTGTTCCCATGTTCCTTTTTCAAGGACATGATCCATAGGACCATAAACATTAAACAGAAAAATGATTGAAGTTTGAACAGAAACTTAAAATTTTACATAGTTGCCAATTCAGCCTAGCTTCCAAAACATCTACTTTGATCAAACATGGGACCACAACATTCCTAACACTCCCAAAGCCCCTATTACAGTGACAAAATGCCCCTGCCATCTTCTCTAGTGACTAAGTAGCTTGGGTGCCTCCTCTTTACTTAACTTTCTTTCTTGCAGAAGAATGATCTCTTTTCCTTATTTGTTTTCCTACCCCTTATGTTTTTAGAACTAGTATTATCTTTATCAATTGATGATAGTGACTATGAAATGGTTTTTGGTTCCATTTATAGTATCTCATTATCTTCTTCTGAAAATTCAAAGTCTGAAACCATAGATTTCCCTCTAGGCTTACCATAGGAAAGTTTCCTTCTTTTTCCAAAGACTTGATCATCTAATGTCCAAGCTCGACCTGTTTAAGAGATTTAGAGGAGTTATTTCCTAAACAGTTGTCCTTTAAAGGGGTGAATTCAACTGCATTTGATAAGTTAATTTTCTTCTACTCCGAATTTCCATGTTCATCCCCTGCTATTGATGAGAGAGCATTAACTTGTTTTGTATTTTCTTTCTCTTGAAAAAGTTTCCTTTTTCCCTGATCCACCCTTTCCACTATTGGATTTTAATGAGCATTGTTTGTTTTGTTTTTCATTGACTCCATTATTGCTTCAAATACCAAATCCATTTACCCTAGATTTTGGCCCATGGTGGCTTTTCCTAATTTGAAAGGGACTTCTTTCTCGTGCCAATGACTTATGGGGCTCCCTCCAAACATAGATATGAAGATCCATTAATCGAATTGTTGTTGTTCTATAATTTGTCCTCTTTCTTGACTCACTTCCAACTTTTTCTTTTGGGAATCCCCTTCAAACAATCTTTTGAAATATGTTTTTTTTTAATGGAGATCATCCACAAGATCGTTTTTGCTACTTGATACAAGAGTACAAGCCTTAGGTTGAACCTCTTCCATTGAAAGCCAAGGACTGAGGGGTATCCATTCCGCTAAATTCGTCTAAGGCACGATCCCAGCCTCATCCCTTATGGTGTCGGGGGCCTTGCACTCAACAAGACTTGATCCCTAGTGGGCTCATTCAGAACCTTTCAACTTCACCAGCAGACCAAGGGCCCTTTGACTAAATATGTTGTCTTGAATTACAATGAAAACAAAACTTTTTGAATCCTTCCTCCTTGATTACTTGCTTTCAGATTCCAATCTCTAATTCGATAGAAATTTGATTAGGAACGGGCTTAAATTTCCTTATATAGATGTGAGTGTAGAGCCTAGAGTCTCCACATTTGACGTTATCATTAATGCAGATATTTCTAATTTATTCAAAATTAGATTATCCTAGTACTCCTTAGGTAAGTTTTAAAGTCTTAGCTATATTGGAGTCCCTTGTATTTTACATGTGAGGAGGTTGAAATTTGGCACCCATTCCTAGATATAAAGCTCTGCCCCATCCAACATCTAAGGATATATGCTCAAAATTTTCACTTTTTTCAAGACAACTAGGACACTCCACCATGAAAAAAACCCTTAGGTAAAAATTTAACAGGGAAATTTGGTCCCCAATTCTCTAAAATCTAGACTTATATCCTTGCATGTGCTGGCCAAACACCATTAAACTTTCAAATGAGCATGGTCTGCTTGAGGGCTAATCTCCTTTTTTCTAAGGTCAATCTTTTTAGGTCAACCCTAATTTCATTTTCCTCTACTTTTTAACCCAAGCCTTTGAATGACTCTAATCCTCTTCTATGAGCCCAATTTGCTCTTTTATCTTCCAATTTCAGACATAATTTGTTTTGTGCAGATTTATAACTTCAATCCCTTAATTTTTCATTTACTTTTCTTGACTCTCCCCAATTCGAATCATGTCTCCACCTTCCACTTCCTACTCTTTCAGGATGGGAACCAACAAATACCATCGCTTGTGCTTTTTGTTGTCAATGGGGGAAATGGACCTTTGCCAGTCAAAATTCATACAAGAGTAATTTGAAATTAATTTGAAAAGAGAAATCACCAAAACACAAACTATAGAGAGAGGAGCCAAAGCAAAGATTCCCATTACCAAATAGATTAGAACACTAATTAAAATAGAGCACAAAGAGAATCTTGCAAGGGAGTAGACGAAACTATTATTTTTCATGACCAAAAATGTCAAAAGAATTAAAACTAAATAAATGTTAAAATGCAAATTCTAAGGAATGTCATGCCAAAAAACACCATAAAAAAGTAGAATTCTTAATTTATTTTGGATGCACTCTACTCGCATCCCTTAAACCATGTCCCCATGAGGGTGCTTAAGTTATTTTTCTGCTTAAAATTAAGCAATTGGAGTGGCCCCATGGAAATTTACAATTATGGGAAAGGATAATATAGAATCTTTCCCTATTTTTGTGGAGCAGCTAATATTTAGGAATTGCAGATAAGCTGTGGAAAAAAAGGGGGGGCTGGAAAGCTATTGCATAATGAAAAATATGCCATGTGGCTGCATATATTTCCTTCCCTCCTCTTTTTTTATTTTTCTTCTAAATTAATGTAATTAAGATAATTTGTTTTTATTTTTTTATATAGTGAAAACTACAAATTAAGATAACTAGATAAGCAGAAAAAATAAAATATTCATGGGGTCACTAGCTCCACAAATATCTCCTAAAAATCTTGAGCACTGGTTGCTGCCAAAATAAGCTAAGCAGCAGTATGGGGACATGCCCTTAAACTTAGGTGCCAAGGGTAGAAGGTAGTACATTATATTTTTAGAACCAATAGATGTCATGTCCCCCTTCCTAAATTAGAGCCATAAACGATATTAAAATAAAAAGTGTTTTTGAACACTGGCAATTTTTTTAAAATAAATAAATAAATAAAATATAAAAAGAATTAAATAAAAGTATTTTTAAATACTTGGTGATAAATTAGGACCCAAGGGTCCCAATTGGAAGGCTATATCAATAAGACAAATTTTCATTTCAATCATTCAATTTCATTTTGACAATTCTTCTTTTTGAGTTCAAATTTGTATCTTGCATCAAGGACTAAAACCCTTAGCTGCAATCTATGAACTAGGAAGACGAAAAACCTCATGGCTTGCCTAATTCAAAAGGTTAGAACCAAAACCCTCCCCTCTTGCTTGCCAATCCTAGACAGGGATTGCAAGTTGGACTAATTTTGAAACCTTGTTCAAATTTGAGGAGTCAGGCGCTGAAATAACCGTTAGCAGATCGCCATTGAAGAGTTTCAGGAATGTATCCTTTATGCTACATATGAAGAGTATATTACATAATTTATTATTGTTGGCACTATGCCATCAGTGGTGGACTCCAATCACCTAGGAAGAAGGATTACTACAGGTTGTTGGGTGGATTAATTCCAAATCGCTGCAAATCACATACCCAACTAGGGATAAAACCAATCCACAGCAAGAAGGAAAAATATCTGAGTAACCACATTTTCATTGCAAATTTTGAATCACACCAATCGATGCAAGCACAGGATTCACCATCTGAATAGGGAGATCGCGCCAGGGGTTTACAAGAGCTTAGGAACTCTCCTACAATGACTCCTCTAAATTCCCCATGTGCCACTAGTTATAGGCAGCTCATGGCTTGTTCACTACCATCTACCCTCTAATCTAGGATCATCATCGGTTTGCCTCACAATCTTATCATCGTAGGGTATCTTAAAGGAGCAACTAGGAGTATATTTCATATCAATTGGGCTTACAACTGTATTGAGCATCGCTTCTAGCTCAAGACTGTCACAATATGCCTCCAGATCATCATCATTACAAATCTGATTGCTCGATACACCCAGTCCACATTGAATCTACTGTGCATAAGTGAAACTTGTGAGTTATTTATTAGCCACTTGCACTTGAGTGAACAACTCAGACTCTCCCAGGTCTATTATTCTGATTTGTAATCCTTAACTTCAATTTTCTGCATTACTATTTCCCTTTTTTTTTAATCAGATCCAGGACAATTGATAATTCAAATAAAACTAAGATTATTATATTCCCATTGATTACCATGTGCAGTGTTGTTGCTGTGAAATATTTAATTGTTTCAATTGATTGTATTTGTAACCAACAAAATATAATACATCAGTGGCTGCTCTGCGCTCTAGGGCCAAGGCAGTTTGATTTGCTGGCCCTTGTTCGGGGGTTGTTTAACTGGTTTTTTAGCTTGTTGCTGTTGTGCTGTTGTTGACTTGTTTGGGGTCTGTTTTTTGTCTTTTGCCCTGCCTTTTGAAGTTGGTTTGTATAAGGATCTGGACCCTCTTTTCCAGCTGACTTAATCAAAAACCAAATATAATACAACGGTGTAAAAACATATAAGGGATATACAATGAAACACATGAGACACACAAGGATACCATCAAATATGGTTTTGTTCAACAACTATTAACTTATTATCCCATGTGCACATCATCTAATCAGTTGTCCATGTCTGACTTTTGAGCATCCACACTTTGAGCTTCTCACTTTGCCTTTGTTGGCCATGGTAGTTGTATTGGTTTGGAAAAGTGTGTAGAGGAATACAAGAAGAAGGAACTAAGCAAATTGTCTTACTATACGCACACTATCTTTTAATAAATAAAGTCTAAAGGAGAGGACCTAGTAATTGGACACCTCATGTGGTGGGTTTGGTGTGCTCATGTGGAGCTAAAATATTCATTTCATGCATTTATATTATGTAGAAGACTATTTTTTAAAATATGTATTGAAGGAGATTTTAAACACAAGGGATAAAAAGTTGGTGTCATCTCTTTTTGGCACATCTATGTGTCATCAAATGATTGTGATCTTTTATGTGACTTGTTCTAAGGAATACATTATTTAAATACTTGTTGTGGATGTCATGTCTTATAATATATATCATACTTTAATGTTCAATACTCTCACAAATATTATATCTCACTTAGCTAGATCTTCAATTCTATTTATGTATGACATGTTAGAATATAAATAAAAGTGGTTCTAACAAATGAATATTTTTCAAACTAAAAGTAACAGAAGTTTGTTTTTTCATAGGATTGGAAATTCATTCAATCTTCTTGATCTAAAGATAAATTAGGTGGTAAGCTTTTATCAGATATATTTTAAAAAATCTTTTACATGTTGAATATTTTTTAACATACAACACAACTTATTAAATGTGGCTCTCAAATTTAGAGATTTTAAATCCTCTCTTCAATGATTCAATTAATTGGTATATATAGCAATTGATTGCATCATCAAGGTGTGTGTGGGTGTGGGTGTATATTTATTGCATTACAAGAGAGTGCATATATACATTCTATAATCAAATAATGTTTAAGAGCTTTATATCGGTCTTAGAAGATGTATTTACTAGGTTAATGAGTTGTCTTGCATGTTAAAAAATACTCAACTTGTAATAGAGTTTAATAATACATGGCACTATTTCATCGTTTAGGGAGATGTGTAACAATTTGATATATGACTAATGCTCTTAGGTTCTAATGACAAGAATTTTTTTTAAGATTTCAACATAGAGCAATGTGATGTTTACATTTATAAATGTGTATGGTAAATTTTATTGATTTGGAATAATACCTCTAGTCCCTGGAGTGCTTTGTGTGTCCAATGTAAAGACAAAATATTATTGTTCATACCTTTTAGTTAAATATGTTGTGAAATATCACTACATAAGATATGCTTACATGTAACAATTTGATGCATGATGAATGTTCTATTCTAGCGCCAATATACGACTAATAGAGTTAAATAATATGAATAAGGTGGAATATTTTTTATTAAGGTAAACAGGGTTCAAAGTGGCTCCACCCTTCTACAAAATGGAATGTTGTTAAGGTAAAAAAACATAGTTATGTGTGTATACATACATATGTATGTATGTGTGCATGTATGTGTATACATACATATATATAAATATTTTTAAGTGAATGTTTGCTTATATTACTTTAAAAGGAAAGTAATCATTGTTATTTATTGAAAGCAAGGAGAAATGTAGTCAAGCACACAACTGGTTAATATCAAGTGTTACATTAGACACAATACTCGACAAAGGCTACAAGTGTAGTAATGGGCACAAGTGCTGAAAATATTATAGTTGCATAATTATAAAAATGATAAAAAAAATTCCCAAGTCCCCAAGAGATTTAGATAAATTTGATTATACTATCATAAAAGAAGTGGTAAAAGATCATTTGAATTGCCTCTTAATCCATTCGCACCTCAAAGGGATGGCATCCGTAGTTAAGGGATCTCATCACAATTTTGTGTCATTTGTTATGCTTCTTAATCTTGAGGGGTTGACATCCTTAGTTAAGGGATCTCATCATAGTTATGTGTCATTTTTATCCACTTGTTAATGTTGAGTAGTTGGAAGGGCCATGTGCAATCACTATTGAGAATTATGAGTGCCAACAAAGGAAACTTATCAAGCAAATGAGAGCAATCCAACCACCACTTTGTTTAGGGAAAGGTGTTTGGATAAGGAGAAACAAAACACTCTCAACTTAAAGCAACAACAAGTGTGAGAGTGGCTCCTATCCAATGAGCTATGTCTCAACCAAGACTATCGTACCCAAGGGAAGATACAAGTGCACATAGAGCATTATTGTAGTGATTAATAAAGGCCTTCAGATGCTCCACCTCAAGAGCTACATTCTCAACTTGCACTTAATTGTATATCATAGTATTAGAAATCATGTAAATTTTGTAAGTTATCTCAAATTTGAATTCCATGATAGTTTCATTCAAAATAGTTGCATGTTTATCTTTTCATAGATGAAAGAACATATGAATTTGAAAATTATGCAAGAAGAAACACCAAGCAAAATCATTTTCCAACCAAACTTTTCAATTCAAAAGGGTTAAAAATGTTGAAATCTAATATATGTATTTGATACAATTTTTAGGGTCAAGTTTGTTCACAATCTTCTAATATACACTTGTTAGATTTACCAATGCCAACCTTATTCACAATGCTTCCACACTTAATATAGATTCAACATACTAACAAAATTACTAATAAAATTTAGAAAAAAAAACAAACTAATTTATCGCAATGCCAATAATATACTAACTTATTGCTTAAAATAATTGTACAATGCTAGCCTCTATTTATAACTATGAGAATATAGAAATAAGAAAAGATTCCCTTAAACTTTCAAGAAAGCAACTAGAAGACATGTATGCATACAAAGGAAGATATGCAAAATATGACTATAATGATAACTAAAACTAACTCTAGTCTAACACAAGTTGTAGATATACATGAAATTATCTACAACTATATTTTATTTGCATGAAGATGGGATTGAACTTAGGAAAAAGAGGAACGACTTAAGTCTAAAGTGCATAGGTCCTAGAAACAAGACACCAACAAAAACAATGTATCAAATGCCAAGCATCTTTAGCTTCAATTTTGGTGATTGCCAAAGAGGTTCAAAGAAAAGTCAATACAAAAAAATCACCATCACCTATACCCATTGTTAGATAGCTTTCCAAGCTTGCTAGATGATTTTAACCACAAAGGCACCCTAAGTGATTTAACCCAAGGAACTTCTGCTATAGGCATTCCATGCTGATTTAAAATTGATGACAACCGAGAAGGTTGGTCAAACATAGGCAAACCAATACAAAAATCTCACCATCACAATAGAGCCATGATTTGATAGCTTTCTAGGTATTCCAATATGTTTTGACCACAATAGTACCCACAATGTCAACAGATAACATGAGCAACAAGGAAATAATGGAGTTTGAGTGTATTTCAAGATTTTCTAAGATATGGGCATCCAAAAGAAACATGATGCCTTGTTAAAATTTTCTAAACATCCTTGTCTTCTATGGATCTAACATGATCCATTTAGCACAAGAAGTTGTGTCTTGCTTTTTAATTTGTATATCATTCATGTACCACAACATCTCTAAGCATACAACATAAGTCCTATGCAACTCTATGAAATCCTCTTCCTCCTTCAGAGTTTGCCTAAAGGAAGTTCCTAAGAAGCATATACAATGTTGAAGGGAGTAATAGATAAGGCCCAACATGAAGTATGATAAGATGTTTGTAGTTGAAAGGACTTACAAGTAAATTTGGAACTTCCCTACCATGAAGAGGGGTTAGGTTATACAAAAGGAGACATAATTCTACAAATCAAAAGTTGAAGCTTAAAAGGCAAAGAAATTTACCATACATTTGAATGTTTACTTAATGCCCAATTTTCTATTAAGCCAATAATTGTCTAGCATTTAATCTTGGACCAGTGAATATCAGAACTAAAGGCAAACAAGAAGGTGAAGGCTATACATGGCCATTGAAACCAATTTGTTATCCTTTTTAAGAAGTGAGAAAAGAAATATCAATGCAAAATTACAAAATGGCTATTGATAAGCGAAAAGTTTGTGTAACCTAATAAGGAGGGAACCAAAGGCAAAGTAGAAGGTGAAGGCTATACATGGCCATTAAAACCAATTTATTCTCCTTTTTAGAAGTGAGGAAAAATATCAATGCAAAATTACAAAATGGCCATTGATAAGTAGAGTTTGTGTCATCCAATAGGGAAGAAACAAAGAAAATGCAAAAGATGAAGGCTATGCATGGTCATTAAAACCAATTTATTCTCCTTTTAAGAAGTGAGAAAATAAATATCAATGCAAAATTATAAAATGGCCATTGATAAGCAAAGATTTTGTGTCACCCAATAAGGAAATGCCTTTGACTAATCCTCAGACTAGTTGGCAAGCAAAAAAAAAATTACTCAATGAGCACATATAGATGAGATAGATGTGTTTCGCCTCCATGGTTGCAAACACGTCTGAACATAGGATAAATGATGTTGGACCAAGTTGTTTTGGCATAGTCTGAAGTATAATACCTATTATTTTAACTCCCTAAAGACAATCTATCCATGCTTTCAAAATGTTGAGAATTATCTCCGAACATGTATTTATGGGTTAGGTTAGCTAAACCATGAACATTCGAAGAATAAACACTTATGAGTGATGATTGAGGTTCATCATTTTATCACTCTTTAGTCTTCAAATGCTTCATAACTATTTTCAAAAAGCATTTATGGTTAAAAGTCATTATCTAAAAAACACTTTGCTATTGTTGTACATATTCACAATCATCCACCTATGGTGAGGACTGCATGAATGGTGTATATATGCCTTCAAGAAGGAGGGTTGCCAGAAGTATTAGAAGAGGATTATATCACTTCAAAATGAAGAATCATAAGTCTATAATAGCTTTTCAACCCAAAAGCATTCGCATAAGCTTGGAAGTTTTTTGAGGAACCAAAGGTTTGTGGGTTCACTTAGAGGTCCAATTATTTCTACTATTTTGGTTGGCTTTTTTGTTACTAACGATTGTCAATTCATCTCTAGATTCCCCATTAGCTTTACCAAAGTTAGATATGGATTTGGTGGAAGGGTTTTGTCCTTCATTACCTATTGTAGATACGAAAAGTGCATACTTCATGATTCCTCGTTTTGCATTCAATTTAATGCCCTCATTTATAAACAAGACTTGTGACTGGGTTTGACCCTTTGGAGCCCCCAATTTGCCCTTCAACCCATGCCACACACCCAAATTTGAACTCACTTCACTTATGCACTAACTTATGCCCTCTTTTTTATTGTTACCCCATCTTGGACATCAACACGCCACACTCCCATCCTCCTATATAGGACCACGCATTGTTGTGTCTCACATTTAATTTTTGCCTTTCTACCTTAGTGCTTCTCCTTTCACACAACCCTAACCCTAACTCACTTCCAATGGCTATAATGTTTATATAAGAAGATTTCTTAAAGGGAAATGAACATCTAGAAGTCATTAGGGAAGTTAGCACATCCATGTAAACACAACAACTAAATCCTAGAGAATAAAAGACCACCAAGACCTCCATTAGAGCTTCATGTGATGCCTTTATTGCTATACACCTCTCTTCCCACAAGTACCTAGATTCATACACCCAAAACTTCATCTACAAATTGTTGAATCAGGTCCTAAAATTTGATTAAGACAAATCCAAAAACAACCTTCAATGACCACCTTTCCCCTTTAGTTACTAGTCAAGTTTTGGTTCCAAAAATTGTAGGTGTACACTAGAGTGTGCATAAGAGACCAAAGCACAACAAAGGACTCTTGAGTGCAAAGGACACTAACGCATCTAGACAAACATGACATTATGTGCTCATATCTCGACAAATACAATCACAAAACCAAATTCCATAATCAAAATTTGATGACATTAAAAACTCATTGTCTTCTTCTCAACCATTTGCAACTTTTGCAACCATTAAATAAAAGCATCGCTTATTTAGAGAAGACATCAAAGTGGAGGTTGAGGGAGAAGGCTAGTGCTAAGGGAGGTGAAGAGTCATATTCCATTAATAAGCTTTCTTCCTCCTTTTTATCCATTTGTGGTTTATTGGTGTCCATGAATGTGTCTTCTTGATTTGTTTGTTTTTTTTAAGTCATTTTGTTTGGGGTGGTGTTTTGTTTGGAGGGAATATTTTAACATTTTTTTTAATCTCTTTTCTTTTCTTGCCTTTGTCCATCGAGCTTGGGTGTTCACGACCCTTGGCGTTGTTTGCCCATGAGGGGAGGCAAAGTACTTGCAGTCTAGAGTTGCAAAAATGTCTATTTAGGGTGATGGAGTTAGAGAAGGTGGTGGACTGGTTCAAAATAACGCCTGGTGTTGGAAATTCCAAGTATGCATTAATTTTTGGTGAAAGTGTTGCAATGCCAGAATGAGTAGTGTTTCTCGAGGATGGCGAAGCAAAGCAAAGTGATGCCAAACCAGATAAACCCCCTCTTGTCACTTTGAAATTGTGTCCTAATGAAGAGATGCTCAAAGCCATAGAGAATGAAGAGCTAAGGCTTAAGAATGTAGACATCTTTTTTATTTGTTTGAGCAAGGATTTCATGCCGCCTAGGAAGTTTCTTGATGATTTGGTTTTATTTTGGGTTAAAATCTAGGGCCCTATGTGAATATGTACAAAATGATTCATAAAAGTTCTTTTTTATTTGTTTTAAAAATAGTGGAATGTAGAAGAGGGTGGTTACCAAGAGTTTCTAGAATGTGGGTAAATATGTGTTTAGGGCCTTACCTTGGGACCCTATTCTTAAGACAAAAGATGTGGTTTTTCTCTCCTTGCCCAAATGGATAGAAATTTGTGAGTTGTCTCCTCATATTTGGTTTTTGTTACCACAATTGCTAAAGCCCTTAGGGGAAGTGATAAAAATTGAGGATACCAAATTCTCATTTCTTTGGACCTGACTAAATCTTGTTATGATAATATTATTTTCTTGTTGCATGGTAATGAAGTTTCCTACAATATTAATGGTTTAGGTGGGCTTAATTCATGTATCTTTTGCAAAAAAGATGGTCATGTTAAAGTTGGTTGTCCTAGTATCATTAGTATAAAAAATGGTTCAAAAGAAAGTTTTAATTCTAAAGCGAGACTAGATGTGTGGAAAAGGATGATATTCAGGTTAGTATTGACCTGGTTAATAATACCTCTATTTGGGACAATGTAGAATATGAAGTTATTAGGGTTGTTGTCCCTTTTGAATCTATACCTGTTTTTATAGCATCCTAGTAGATTATTTGCATAAAGGCATCTTATTGGATCCTACTTGTGGTGAAGAAGCAAAGAGTGTGGAAACTAATGAGTCTCTTGAAAAGCCTATCCTGAACCAGTTGTGACTATTTTAGACCAAAGTGTTTCTAGTATGATTGTAAAATATTCTAAAAGGCCTTATGGTGAAAGATATAAAATTAATACTAACATTCACATTGAAGTTGGTCCTAGACCTATGGCTTGTGAAAATCTCTCTAATATTGATCCCTCTTCCCAGGTAAATCAGTTGGAATGCAGTGAAAAAGGGGCTTAGATTGCTCCAAGTTTTGAAAACTTATGTACGGGTTGTTGAACACACTGGGACGCTGAGAGGGGGGGTGAATCAGCATATATAAAAGCTTAACTACTTTATTTGCAGATCAAATCAAATTACTTAGAGAACAAAAAGTAAAACATGCACCATATTCATCAACACAATGACACCGTGATTTTTACATGGAAAACCCAAATTTGAGAAAAACCACGGTGAGTGTTAGCTCACAATATATAATACTCACTGCTATAAAAGTTTACAACATTGCTTTAGGGCTGCAACCCAAAGAAGCTACAACTCCCTACTGACTTTGTTTTAGGGCTACAACCCAAGGAAGCTACAACTCCCTAAAGAAAGCTCACTTCTACAAAGAATTACAATGACAACATAACTATGAACTGCTATGAAAGAAGCATCTGACTTATGTTGATGTTGCAGTTCTCTTTTTCTGCACAATTACTCCATCATACAGACTTTGCACACTTCATACTACTCATTATGCTCTATCACATTTGTGCACACTCATCTACTCCACAAATGAATTTGTTCTTCTATATATATCCTCCGCAACATCTCAAAACATTGATTAGGTCGGCACCAAAAAGACTCTTAGTTGAAACGTGTGATTCTCCACAAGTCGGCATCAAACATATACAATATGAAGAGTAAATAGGTTGCGGATCACAACACTTCATAACAAGATCCAAGAAACATCACTACACATCCTCCAATGCCAAAACAACCAATCAGGATCCACCCCATATGAAGGAAACTAGATTGTCGACCCAAACAACAGTACCACTGCTAACTAATCATCTTCACATCACCGAGGAGAAGCCAAAAACCTCATGCGGACCAAGATTTCAACCATGTACCTTCTCAACACTATCCATACATCGTTATCTTGAAGTATCTAATCAGTATATGCATCCGCAAAACAAGAAACATGTTGAACTGATGAAAACAGGGCATTCCAAACAGACTGTGATATTCCAAGACTTAGGATTTTGCATTGCGGTACACCAAAACATCTGAAACTCTTAGAAATGAACTTATGCACTATTATGAACACATTCCCAGATCCGCACAACCTCATCTATCACTTCCGGAGAAAATCATAGACTTAACTCAAGTATACTATAATCTGGAGGACAGTCATATACAACTCTTTACTAACCAACTTGAGTACCTTCTGCAATACATGAAATAAGAGAATTGCATTTGGTTCAAACCTGAAATACTATGAAGCATGTAGAGTCTCCGCAGACACTCATATAGCTAATCTATACCTTCACCATCTTCCGCAAGTACCTTCACCATGTTCTATAGAATACTTCTGCATCCGAAACTGTTTGTATTACTTATGTCATTTGAAAGTTGACCTTGCGGACCATAAGAACACCTAATATAGCAAGGAGGCATGTATTACACATCTCTAAACATGTTCTCAAAACCGCATGGGCACAACTTCTCTTTTAGAGGAATGTGGAGCATTCCAACAGGTCTCCACCATTGCTTTACACTATCAAGTCATAGTCTGGAACTCTACCACTTATAACTTTCTTTGTTGAAGGTGTAATGAGCTGAAATCTTGGATATAGAACGTTCATATGCCAATCAACTTATCTCCTAAACCGCAAGACTAAATCTTGCACTGTGGAGGAATGAGGACCAAAATATTGTAACTTTGCCTTAGGATATGCACTGTGAAAGCCTTAGCCATATTTCTACAACTTTTATGTAAGTGTGGTACTCCAAACTGATAGGATATTATTGTAGATATATAGAAAACATGTTAGAACATGTTTATAAATGTCCGCATCACACTTAGACAACTTTCCTACATCTGCTAGGTCTTTTGGACGGACCTGCCTTAGCATGCTGACCTTATGTCTCTGATTGAGTCAAATTGTCTCTCTCAAATCTTCAATTGTCCATCAGCTTCATTATCTCTGACCTTAGGTTGACACATATAGAGTTGACATCGGTATTAAAGAGAAAGGTTTCTCTCCTTGCTCTAGGGTTGTTTGGGTTAAAGTGTGTGTTAATGGAAATGAATTTGGACTATGTTTTGTTTATGCTACCATTATTATAAGGAAAGGGCTAGTATTTGGATGTGGCTATGTTCTAACTTGCCTAAAATCCCTTATTTTTTGGAAGGGATTTTACTATGATTGAATATAGGGAGGACAAAATGGGAGGATCTAGGTTTGCTTGGAAAGACAATGAGTTATTCTTTTGGTCCAATTTTAAGAAGAAGTTTAACCTAATAAACCCTTTGAGTGGAGGTAAGTGTAAGAGTTGGCTATGATAGGAGCCACCCAAGATCTAGGACTTCATGAAAGCACAAGAGAGACAATATGAAAGAATAATTCTATTCTATAAATGAATGCAAAACTGTTCATCTTACAATGTACATGAGAGCCTTGCTTATAAAGGCAAGAATGAGAGCTAAGATGTTGTAGTCATGTGACAAATGTCTTAATCTTATGACATGTGACAACTATAGCACATGTGTAGGATAAGAGAACTATCAACTCCTAGCAACAACTAGAAACAACTAGAAACATCTAGTAGACTCATTAAGTCAACTTAACATGTGAATTATGTGTGAGGATATTATTCAACTAATAAATAGTTAAATAATATGAATTATTCTCACATCAAGGGAAGCTAGATAGAAAATATCCCTATTCACACTAACACCCCCCTTAAGTGCAACTTAGGGAAACGCTGACAAAATGCAAATATGGATGGATCCCGGCTACTGGACCATGTTAGGTACCCATGTACAAACAAATCTCAAGTGGAGTAAAGAAGAAAACCTCATGGGAAAAAACTCCTCTCCAAAAGTGAGAATGCATACAAACATGTACAAGTGATGGAATGATGGAAGAATCAAGAACCCCCAAATACAACATCCATCACAAATATACAATCAATAGCCCCCCCATAAGAGGGAAAGAATTAGACAAGATGTCCCCCCCATAATGATGTAGCTCCAGTGCCAATGGTGAATGCTTGAAGAAGAAGACCAAATAGGATCCAAAACCTGCAAACAACATTCCTCCCCTTGGGAAGAAACCAATCCACTGGTGTATGTCGAAAAAATTCAACTCCAAAGCAAGAGATGAGGGAAGAAGTCTCATGAAATATGATGTCTCTAAAAAACTGCTCATGTGTCTCCATGTCAATGTCGAATGATACCACAATCAAATCAGGAGTCTCAGGCCTCACTGATGAAAGTGACAATCTAGGATCTAGTGGAAACTGAAAATCATCAAGCTCCAAAGACAAAGATGGGTTAACAACAATTGTGCTATGACTGTCATCAAAGAGGAGAGATAACCCCTCAAATGTGTCCTCCAAATCTGTAAGATGGGACTCACATAACAAATCTGAAATACCTTTCAAGTACTCATCCCACAAAGCTGTATCTGAAAGACAAGAAGCCACCTATTCGGTTTACCCTTGTGTGAATAATTCATATTATTTAACTATTTATTAATTAAATAATATTCACACATCACACATAATTCACATGTTAAGTTGACTTAGTGAGTAAGAATGACAATAAGAGCATTTGATTTACATGTTCTAATATGCAAAGAAGAAACACGAGTATTTTGTAGACTGGATAGATTTTATATTGATAAATCGTTTTTTTTTTAAATTATTCCAAGGGGAAGAATATAGTCAATCTTATTCCTTTTTCTCTTTCTGACCATATCCAATTGAGTGTTATATTGAGTTAGGTTTCTTTCTCATTCGTTGCAAATCCTCCTTTAATGGCATGTTCAAGTTAAATGTTTCTTTGCTTAAGGATAAGACTTGTTGTAATGAGGTGTAGAGCCTTTGGAATATTTGTTTGACTAAAGGAAGGGGTAAGTCTTGGCTGTCCATTTGGATTGATGTTGTTGCTATAGTGCAAAGGTTTTCAAGGTGTTCTAACTTAAAGAAATAGCGAGGAGAAATGTTGGTTTTAGAGAGCTTCAAGCTAAGTTGTGTGCATTTAAAGAAAAGCTCCAAAGTGATCCTTTTAATGGGTCAATCCAAGTTTAGGTTGTAAACCTTAAGCATAAAATTAGGCGTTTTAATGTGTTCAAAGCCAAAGGTGCAAAGGTAAGGTCTAGGCTTAATTGGCTTAAAGTGGGTGACAAAGGTTCAAAATCCTTTTTTTAATTTTATGAAAGATAAAGGTGTAAGGGAAAGAATTTCTAAAATTAGATTGGATGATTCTCTCATTGAGGATGAGGATCTTATCAAGGATGCATTTATGGGCTTTTGTCAAAATCTCTTTACTTTTTCAAGTTTTGACACTGATGTTGAGAGATGTAGGGATATCATCAAAAAGATTGTTCCTAAGAAAGTTAGTGAAAAAGTATCTATCAAGTTAGATGAACCTTTTGCCTTATATGAAATTCAAGAGGTTATTAGTTCCCTTAGAAATGATAAAGCTCATGGAGTAGATGGTCTACCTGTTAAGTTTTATAAAACCAATAAGGACTAGATTTCTACAATTATGTAAGAAAGCAATATGTGTTGGCACTTTATATAAAGAAATAAATTGAGGGACTATTAAGTTGTTACCTAAAGATGGAGATTTGTCCCTCCTAAAAAATTGGAGGGATATCACTCTATTAAATGTCTCTTATAAAATTTTGGCTAAATTGATTGCAAAAAAGCTTAAAGATGTTCTTCCCAATGTAATTTCCTCCTCCCAAACTAGTTTTGTTAAGGAGAGATTTATTAGAGAGAATCTTTTAACAAGTTGGGAAAGGATGAATTGGGTTAAAGAATCAGGGCAAAATGTGTGTATTGTTTTTATTGATTTTGAAAAAGCATATGATGGGATTAAGTGGAAATTCATTTTGGATGTTCTAAGATTTTTGGGTTTTGATGAAACATTTTGTGCATATGTTGAGGTGCTTTTTTAGGATGCTTATGCTCAAGTCTGTGTTAATAGTGTGTTATCCTCCCCATGTGAACTTTAGAGATCTATAAGGTAGGGGTATCCTTTGGCTCCTCCTGTGTTTGTCATTGTTGTGAAAGCTTCACATTATGTGCTTACATTGTTCGGGATCTCCTCTTAAGGGTTTGGTTCTGCCAAATAATGAGATGTTGCTAGAATGTCTATTTGCAGATGATATTGCTTTGTTTCTTGAACTAGATTGTAGTAATTTTAAGAATTTGCAAAATAGACTTGATTGCTATCGTGTTACCTCTAGTTCTAATATTGCTATTAGTAAATCTATTGTCCTTTGTTAGAAAGATCATCTGCGAAATTGGTTATCTAAGGAGGGTTAGCAATGAGGTGGGCCTAATAGGTAGGTTAGGTACCTTGGTTTCCCTTTTGCTATGTCGCCTTCTTTGAAGGATATATGGGCTTGAGTAATGGACAAGATGGTCAAGAAATTGAATAATTGGCATTCTAATTTTCTTTTTGTTGCTGAAATATTTCAAGTGTGCCAAAAGGTTTTTTCCTCCTTTATGTATTTATCTTCTACACGATTGGTTTGTTATTCTCATTAGAAGCAATTTGAAAGGTTTGATGAGAGCTTTTCTATGGTCTAATGGTAAAAATGGCAAAAGAAGGCATGTGGTTAGGTGGGATTGGTGCTCTAGACCTAGGTGCGTAGGTGGTATGGGTCTTAAAAATTTGTACTTGCAAGGAGTTTCTCTTGTTGTGAAGTGGATTCTTAAAGCTCTTGTGGTTGTGAACCTTGGAAAGTGATTGTAAGCCATAATATTTATAATGATTTTCCTAAATCTAAGCCCAGCTAGAAAGGGCTTGGCCTGGTTGACCTTTTGTTTAGCAATTTTAAAGTTCATACTAGAGGCACTTTGGTCTTTAAGTCAATGTAGAAGGCTTGGGAGCAGGTTAAGAATTTCATTATGGAATGGGATGTAAATAATATTAAAAATGATTATTTTTGTCCCTTTAGATCTATTTGGTGGTCAATTGAAATTAATGGCAAACCTCTTGCTTTGCATAAGGGTTGTTCTTCTCTGAATTGGTATAATAAAGAGATAAAACTTTTAAACAGATTATCAATGGGAATGGGCTCATTTAGGGGGATGCTATCAAAAATAAGTTTAATATATCCCTGAATCTTAGAAAAGAATTGTTGCTCTAATTAAGAAGGCTTTGGGGGATAACTGGCCAGTCTTGAAAAGTAACTGATATGAAGTTGTGGGATATTTTTTCTTGGTCTTGTGGCAATAAGCTTATTGAGATTTATATTAAAAATGTGTATCATAAGCTTTCCAAGGTTAACAATTCATGTTTTCTTCAGTACCCTTCGTGAAAGGAAGCAAGGTATGCGGAAACAGCTTCCTACACTGATCTAATGAGGAAAGTTATATAAATTTTCAATCTTTACTAGTTATAGGTTGTTAGATGCACATTAACAAAAAGGTAATAACAACATCCAAATGCAAATACAAAACTCACAACACAAGATATACGTGGGGAAAACCCTTTCAGGTAAAAAAACTCCACACTCCAAAACCTGCACAATGTATTATCAAATCAAAAGATGATTACAACACACTTGCAATGCAAGCTCTTTCAGGAGTACACAATGTTGATTCTCATTCGTATCCCGTGACCTTTCACATTCTCCAGCCGCTTATTTATCAAGCCTCTTTGGTGCTTATCCAATGTCAGTTTATCCATGTCGACCAATAACAAAATAACGATTGACGCCTTTATTAAATATATGGCATTTTTGGCTTCGGGAGCGCTGCCCCTAACAACTCTCGCTGGGGGCATTGCCCCCAGACCCCTACCGTCAACTCCTCCCTTGAGCCCTCGCTGGGGGGATAAGCCCCCCAGGCCCCCTGCACTCTCCCATTAATTATTCTGGGGGGAAACCGTGACTGACAAAGTCACCAAAATTTATCTTGTTGCATGTATACAAGGTGCCAACTATGGGATCCTACAACATAGTGTTGAATAAATAAATACATTAGGAACTTGCAAAGGTTGAGACATCTTAATTCCCAACATTCTCCCACTTGTCAAACACCTTTCAAGAGCCAATGGAATGACAAGACTTAACTGCTAGGGGCCGAGAGGCCCATAGACTCTGAACACCATCTAAATTTCTTTGTGCTCACAGATTTTGTCAAGGCATCTATAACATTCATCAAAGTGTCAACTTTCTCCAAATTCACCTTCCCATCCTCTACCATGTCACGAACAAAATGGTACTGGACATGAATATGCTTAGTCCTCGCGTGGAAAGTAGGATTCTTCGCCAAACATATGGCACTCTAACTGTTAGAACAAATGGTAATCTTCCCTGCATCAAACCCAACATTTGAACACAATCTCTTAAGCCAAATGGCTTCTTTACAAGCATGAGTTGATGCCATGTACTCTGCTTCAGTAGTGGACAAAGCGACCAAAGGTTGCCGCTTACTCATCCAACTAATAGCACCACCAAACATAATGAAAACATAAGCACTGGTGGATCTCCTGCTGTCAATATCACCTGCCCAATCTGAATCCACAAATCCTCGAATACAAAGTGAATGCCAATCCCTTGTAGGATAACCATGATAACATAAGGAATACTCAGAAGTACCCCGCAAGTATCTAAACACTCTCTTTACTGCATCCCAATGTACCCGTCCAGGATAGCCATAAATCAAATAAGGACTCCCACTGCTTGGGCAATGTCTGGTCTTGTACAAACCATAGCATACATCAAGCTGCCAACTGCACTAGCATAAAGAACTCTGCTCATATCCTCCATCTCTAAAGGAGACTTTGGACAATCTGCAATAGATAACTTTGTCCCCATCATAATAGGAATAGTCAATGGTCTACAATCTGCCATGTTGAATCTTTCCAACACAGTGTTCATATACTTACTCTAGCCTAACCAAAGTTTTATGTTAGCTCTGTCTCTTCTTATTTCCATTCCCATAATATACCTAGCTAGCCCTAGATCTTTCATCTCAAATTGTGCTGACAACTTAGACTTCAAATCAGAAATCAAACTCTTACCATTCCCAATGAACAACATATCATCAACATATAATGCAATAATGAGAATGTGATCATTATCCATTTTATAATAAACATAATGATTTGATTTCGATCTCAGAAATCCCAAACTCAACACAAAGGCATCAAATTTCTGGTACCACATTCTAGGAGATTGCTTCAAACCATACACAAACTTTTTCAATTTGCAAACCAGATTTTCTTTACCTTTTACCACGTAGTGCTCTTGTTGTGACATAGATTTCTTTATCCAAATCACCATGAAGGAAAGTTGTCTTCACATCCATCTGTTCAACTTCTAAATCGTATGTTGCAGCAAGTGATAACAAGAATCTGATAGATGTCAGCTTTGCAACGGGAGAGAAAATCTCACCATAATCTATTCCCTCAACCTGGGAATAACCCTTCGCGACCAACCTTGCCTTAAACTTCTCAATACTACCATTTGAACCAAATTTCTTCTTAAACACCCATTTGCATCCAGCAGGTTTGCATCCATTAGGTAAGGGCACTAGATCCCAAGCATTGTTTTTCTCCAAGGAAGCCATCTCTTCTTCCATGGCCTCTTTCCAGGAATCTACATCACTCATACCCATAGCCTCACTTACAGTCCTAAGCTCATCAGTGTTAGAAATTAAAGCAAAAATACAACTAGAATCATGTAATGAATAACCAAACCTATCAGGTTGTCACCTTATCCGTGTGGACCTTCTCAAAGGTTGAGGTTGAGGTTCTTCATCTTCTTCTGAACTTTCAAAGCTACCAGAGTTCTCCTCATCATCAAGTCCAACAGATGTCTTCGGTTCAACTTTCTCAGGGGTGGAAGGAAGTTGAACCACATCCTCTTTCTATTTTTCTTTCTCTGGCTGTAAAACAACAGAAGAAGGATTGAGCTCTCTGAAGATCACACTACTGCTATACAGAACTCTCTCGGCCACTAGATCCCAAAGCTTGTACCCTTTCACACCGATGCCATAACCGATGAAGATACAATTCACAGCCTTGTTCTCCAACTTAGACCTCTTCTCCTTAGGCACATACACATATGCCTCACAACCAAATACTCGAATGTGTCTCAATGAAGGCTTTTTACCTAACCACACCTCCATAGGTGTCTTATCAACAAGCGCTGATGTGGGAGACCTGTTAACCAGGTAACAAGTGGTAGAAACAACTTCAGCCCATAACTTTTGTTCAAGGCCAACTCCACTTAGCATACTCCTTGCCCTCTCCATCAACGTTATGTTCATCCTCTCTGCAACTCCATTCTGCTGAGGGTAATACGGAGTTGTCTTGTGCCTCCCAATCCCATGTTCTTTACAGAACTTGTTGAATTTTGCTAAACAAAACTCACCACCGTTATCAGTCCTCAGACACTTAATCTTTCTATCCTTCTAATTCTCTACAAGAGCTTTGAACTCTTTGAATCTATTAAAGACTTCATATTTGCTTTTAAGGAAATACACCCATGTCCTTCTATTGTAATCATCAATGAATGAAACAAAGTAAACAGATTTTGAAATCGAAGGAACATTAACTAGACCAAACACATCAGAATGAATCAAGTCCAACACCTCAGAAGATTTGTGACAACTGAAATAAAACTGAACATGGTTTTGTTTACCATAGATGCAATGTTCGCAAAAATTGAACTCAAGATTACAATCCTTCATACCCTCAACAAGGTTTTTTATTTTTCAGGGTCCTCAAACCCTTTTCACCAATGTGACCAAGCCTTTGGTGCCATAACATTGTCTTCTCAGCTGGAAGTTTCATCTCCATAGAATGAGCACCCTTAGGTACCTAGAAAGCACGACCATCAGAAGTAGATGCAATAATTCTCTTCGTTGTTGGTTACAATGGTGAGGATGAAGACTCTGAAGTTCTCTTCTTTGAATTAGAGGCACTATTGCATTATACCGCACATGCATCAAGTTGAAACATAGTGCCAATCCGAACACCCTTAGCTAGCACCATAGCTCCTCTAGTCATCTTGCATCCTCCATTCAAGAAAACAACCTACACACCCACATCATTCAACTTATAGATAACATGTTTCGTGCCAAACCAGGGATATGCAGAACACCATTGATCCCTTTCACTTGTCCATCAGGTAATCAAATCAAAACTCTTCCACAGCCAACAATCTTCAGGTGAGAGTCATCACCCAAGTACACCTTCCCACCATCATATTCTTCATACTTTGAAAACCAACCCCAATGAGAGGTCATGTGAAAATATGCACAGAGTCAATAAGCCATACATCCTCAGATGCATGTGTTGCCAAGGCAGTGACAAACGCTTCTCCTCCATCCTGAGAGGACTTGTCAGAATCTAAATCATAGTTCTTTTTCTTCTCCTCCTTGCACTCCTTGCGAAAGTGACCAGGTTTGCCGCAGTTCCAACATAGAGCCTTGGACTTTCCAGGAGACTTGGATCTCCCAACGGATTTGGATCTTCCTTTTTCTTCTTTCTTCTTATCCTTTTTCTTTCATTTCTCTTTAGATCTACCATGAACCGCAAGAGCCTCCTTAGTTGACCCGAAAGACTTTCTTTGCATCTCTTCAGACAACAACGAAGAAACCACTTCATCCATCTTGGAAGTGGTAGCGGTACTCCCAATGGCCATAACAAGGTGGTCCCACGAATCTGGTAAGGAACACATTAATGTCATACATCGATCCTCCTCCATCTTCACACCAATAGAGGTCAAATGGGCAACAAGCATATTGAAAGTATTCAGGTGATCAATGACAAATCCTCCATCTTCCATCCTCAGAGAATACAGTTTCTTTCGCAGGAATAACTTGTTCATCAGGGATTTAGCCTGATAAACATCTCTAAGTTTCTTCCAAAGATCTTTTGCAGTCTTCTCTTCATGGATATTCAAGAGCACTAAATCAGCCAAATAGAGTCTTATCAAACCCTTAGCCTTCCGATCCATCAGATCCCAATCTTCTTGTTTCATGCCCAATGGCATGGTTCCAAATACTGCGAGCCATAGATCTCTATCCACCAATTAGTTCTCCATCTTGAATTTCCACAACTCAAAGTTGCCTCTATTAAACTTCTTTATATCAAACCTCCCAGATGAGCTCGCCATCTCTTTCATGCAACAAAGATTTCAAAATCATCTGCACAAGCTCCCACTCAAATGAAGATCGGCTCAAAAAACCCTCTACCCAACAACTAGAACCAAAGGTGATCAGGCTTTGATACCAATTGAAAGGAAGCACGATATGCAGAAACAGCTTCCTACACCGATCTAATAAGGAAAGTTATGCAAATTTTCAATCTTTACTAGTTGCAGATTATTAGATGCACATTAATAGAAAGGTAATAACAACATCCAAATGCAAATACAAAACTCACAACACAAAATATATGTGGGGAAAACCCTTTCAGGTAAAAATCCCCACTCCAAAACCTACACAATGTATTATCAAGTCAAAAGATTATTACAACACTTGCAATGCAAGCTCTTTCAGGAGTACACAATGTCGATCCTCATTCGCATCTCTTGACTTTTCACATTCTCCAGCTGCGTATTTATCAAGCCTCTTTGGCGGTTATCCAATATCGGTTTATCCATGTTGGCCAATAACAAAATAATGACCAACGCCTTTATTAAATACAGGGCACTTTTTTTGCTTCGAGGGCACTACCCCCAACAACCCCCGCTGGGGGCCATGCCACTAGACCCCTACCGTGGGCTCTGCCCCCAAGCCCTTGTTGGGGGGATAAGCCCCCCATGCCCCATAGGAGGGGCTCTGCCCCCCTGCACTCCCCCCGTTAATTATTTTGGGGGGAAACCGCAACTGACAAAGCCACCAAAATTTATCTTGTTGCATATACACAAGGTGCCGACTATGGGATCCTACAACATAGTGTTGAATAAATAAATACAACATTAGGAACTTGCAAAGGTTGAGATACCTTAATTCCCAACACTTCAGGGGATTAATGACTCTGAGCCCAAGTGGACATCCAAGCTTAATCTTGTGTGGTCTATATTTCTTGAACCTAAAAAAGAATTTTTTTAGATGGTTCTTATTATGTGGAAAGTGGCTATTGGGGATTTTTTTGTCTTTTGAGAATATTTTTTGGCTGGTCTATAGAGAGAAGGAAACCATTTTGCATCTTTTTTTTACACTATTGTTATTCCAAAGTTGTTTGGGGTTGTTTCACTTCTTTGTGGTCTATGTGGGTGGGTGTTAATTAAACTTGTTTGTGGGATATTCTTTTTGGGTTTATTGAAAATGATTCTAAGATTTCCTCAAAGATGCTAGATAAAGTTTGGCTTGTTCTCTCTATTGAAATGCTTTGATATATTTGGAATAACATAAATAAACATATCTTTAAAGGCGATTGTAGGAGTGTTGGTAGTATAAAGAGGCCACAATTTCTATCATTCTTTTGTAGGTGTATGAATAAGAAAATAGAACAGAAGAGGAGGTCCAACAGCTTGTTGAGGATCATTTGAAGACAATGTTAAAGGTTTGTGCTGATATTTAAGTGGCGGTGCACAAGGTGTTGTTCCTTAGGACTGTGGTGGCAATTTAAAGGCTGGCAAGACTATTTACAATGAATATGATATCTCCAAGTTTGGGGATTATGGTGGCATTCCTATATCTGTTTTTCCTAAGTGGTGGCTAAGAAAGTGTATGGGTAATACTATCTAAGAATTGGCTCATAAGATCATTGATATTATCAAAGTTGAGGAGAAGATTGGCAAGGCTAAGGAAAAGAGAAATGTTTAAATTTTGTTATGACTCCCTTTTTTTTGTTGTTTCATAGACATATTGTGGGCTCTATGTTATAGCCCTGTTGCTGTTATGTAACTTTGGTTTTATGACTGTTATGGGTATGACTAAAGACATTTTGTAGGTTGGTGCATTCCTTGGTTTGGAATGCTCCAGGTTTTGTTATTATGGTCCTTGTTCTCTTTTGGGATCTCTGATATGTATGTTTGTTATCTTTGATGCTCTTTGAGCTATATTTGTACACTTTTACAATATTTTAAAAGAAAAAAAAAGTTGAATCAAACACACCACCTCTCTCCCTACTCTCATTTCCATTTAAAGCTTAAAATGAACAAAGACAACCTCAACTCTTTATTTATTTATTTCAAATATGTTTTTAATGCTTTATTTAAGGTTTTACAGTAGATTATTAAATGAATAAACATTTTAGTAATTAAAAGTAAAACTATTTACATAGAAACTTAAGTTTTAGTTATAACCCTCAATGAAAAATCCTAAATCAGTTACTTATTGACAACTAAAATAGGCATTGGACAAATTGACACATGGAATATAGTGTGAAGTTTATCTTCAATCTAAATATCAATTCTCTTTGAGGTCCTTACACATGTTAATTTCAACTTGAACCCTTTTTTTTTGAGGGGAGAGAAATAAAACTTATTCTGTCAAAAACAAATAAAATGCCCTAGAGGTTAAATGAGATGGTCAATAAAAGTGCTAAGAGAGGAATGATGGAAAATTCAATCCAAAGAGGGGTTTTGACACTATCAAAGACCAAAATCCTTTGTCCATGGATAAATACCAAAGAGAGCTCTTAAAAACCACCATAAAATGCCATCAATGCCCAAAGCATGGAACATAAAACTTTGGATCATATTCTAAATGAATTCAAGCTTTATACCATTATACTACCAAGTACCAAGTGTTTGAACCTATCTATGGAGTTCTACCAACATAATAACTAACTAGTGTATACTCCAGCCCATTTACAAACATTATAAAATTTAGGATATTGTAGAATTTTGGGAGCTATTATTAGTAGGTAGAGTACAGTGTTGGTTTGTTTTATTTAAGGGTTTTCCTTAGAGTCCCTTGGTCTTTCTTTTAACATTGGTTAGTATTGGTTTTGTTATTTGCTTTGTAATGGTTGCAGAATGTGCTGTGGAGTAGCAAATACATATTGTACTTTGCTTAAATCTAATGTAATGCACAAATTTGTTGAGAAATGTCAGCTATTATAATTAATCCTCTATAATGCAGTTTTAAAATTGTAAAGAAACATTCCTTTTTTGACATCTGACATAAAAGGCAAAGAGTTCAAAAACTCTTGCAAAACAATGGTAAAACTTCAAGAGAAATCTATAGACGTCAGTACAGTGAAACTCAATGGCCAAGTGTTGAGACATGGCCCAGCTAGGACCTTCCATCGTTGCTGGAGTGCTCTACCACTGAGCTACTGGCCCCACTTGGACCAGTCCATCATCGGTCTGGGTGTGGCTTATTTCTAACACCAACACCCCCCCTTAAGCCACACCTCTTGTGTGCTTGGGGCTCCTAGCCTAGGCCTGGCTCTGATACCATGGTGTCTAGTAGTTCCCTGAACCCTGTGATGTGTCTTGATGAACCACTATCTATAACCCAGGTGTTGGATTTATTTGTTACTTGGTTTGAAAGTGCAGAGTAGAATACATATTTCTCGGATTCATGCTCCTTTATTTTGGCATAAGATGCTTGTTGCTTGGTTCTGTCAGGACATCTAACTGCATAGTGTCCATATTGGTCGCATTTGAACATTGGATGCGAGAAATGTCTTTCTTGAATGAACCTTTCCCATGATGATCTTTCCTCTTCTTGAAGTGTTTCTTCTTCTCTTTCTTGTGAGAGTTTGTATTTAGAACATGAAGATCTTCATCTTTATTTTTCTGTTTTGACCCTTTCTTTGTCTGTCTAGATTCTTCTTGAAGACAGTCTGATCTTAGGCGGTCAAATTTTGGAAATTTAGACCTTGCACTAATGCCTTGAACAAATGTCTCCCAGGAATTTGGGAGACCATCTAGGGCAATAAGTGTTAGTTCCTTGTTTTCAATTTGGTACCCAAGTGTTGATAGTTGATCCCTTAGTGCAGATATTCTCATAAAGTATGCATTGATAGATTCTCCTTTGTTCATACTTATATGATTTATTTCTCTCTTTAGGGCTAAGGTTTTGCTGGAGTTATTAATTTCATAAGTGCTTTCAAGTGACTTAAACATATGATATGCAGTCTCATGTTTTGTCAGAATCGACACGATATGATCTCTAACTCCATCAACTATGATTTTCATGGCTTTGTCATTTCCTTCAATCCATGTCGTTTTATCAGGATCATTCTCTGGTTCCGTTTTGTTTTCTCTCACAAATGAATCAACTTTATTTTCTTTTAGTATCATCATAATTCTGAATTTCCATGATGAGAAGTTATTTCCTCCTTCCAATCTGTCTTCGAATCGGATTGCTGCTGCCATTTGAGAAATGAGATGTATTAAATCTGAATTTCTCAAGTTCGATTTTCTGCCCGGATTCTGCTTAACCTAGCTCTGATACCATGTTGAGACATGGGCCAGCTAGGACTCGAACCTAGGACCTTCCATCGTTGCTGGAGTGCTCTACCACTGAGCTACTGGCCCCTCTTGGACCAGTCCATCGTCGGTCCGGGTGTGGCTTATTTCTAACACCAACACCAAGCCACGTATGAAGACGAATGTTCCTTGATTTTGTTTTTGCTTTAGTTTAGAACTACAGCCAGCTTGTCTCTATGAATTTTCACAATTAGCTACAAACGAAAAATGCACAATGAATAGCCTGCACGGGTAGCATAGTTGGCTAAGGGCTTTGGGTTCGTCCCATATAGGTCCCGAGGTCAATTCTCTCTGCCCAGATTAAACCAATGCAATGTGGTTGCGGGCTTTGCGCTCATCCCTAGGGGACTAGTCTCGCCTCCGCTCGCCCTACTATGCCCCAAAACTCGGCAATATGTAAGACCAACGCAAGGCACATAGGGAATCGCTGGGCTGGGTGCAAGGATACCTCCAGAGTACCCCCCCAAAAAAAAATGCACAATGAACAGTTATATAACTTAATGTTCATAAACCGATCCAACTAAAAGAATTCAAACAACAAATATTGCAATTTTTGAGAAAGTCATTGTAAAGTGTAAAGTCATCATTCAATCTAAGTTGATTGTAAATCCAGAAATCACACATCACTTTCATAAGCATTAACAATTCACCTTAAGTCATAATGGAAAACAAGTCCTTTAGACAAAATTAGGAAATCTAGGCTACTTATAATTCTGTACGCCTTGTTTCAAGAGGGGATCCATTTACCTGTTTCCTGTTCTTGTCAAAATACATTTCTACAATTGCAGTATGTAGGGCTGCTCCTATAGGAATTACATCTTCATCCACAAAGAAAAAGGGGGAGTGTGGCGAGTGGATTGACCCAATCTTTTCGTTTCGAATGCCAATAAGAAAAAAGACACCAGGTATTCTCTGTTGATAGAATGAAAAATCTTCACCTGCCATTACTGGATGTGCAGGTTTCACATTATTTGAACCAAGCAAGGTTATTCCAACCTTTGTTATGTGATCATGCAAACTTTCATCATTCTCAACAGCAGGGCACATTGGTTGGTCTTCTAAAAATTCTACAGAAGCCCTGCATCTGTGCACCACAGCTTGACTTTCAATTACCTGGAATTAAACCACCAAGATATTTTATCTTTTGAATGAATCACCATCACAAGTATCAAATGGCCTAAATGTATGAATTAAATATCAAAACAAAATGAATCCCTCCTGTTCACTTCAAATATGATGAGCGCAGGAATAGAAACTAACCTCCTGAAATCTTTTCTTAAGATTAATGATTCCTTTTGTTGTAAAGCTTCTAAGAGTGCCTCCAAGTTTTACTGTACTTGGAATGATACCGTGTCCCTCTCCACCATTGATAAAGCCAATTGAGACCACCTTATTTATAAAAAGTCATTGCATTAGTTCTCATAGTTCTTGAATGTAGCAATGTGGATGTTTTTCCCTTTAACTCAAAAAAAGCTACTTCTCAAATAACAAAGAAGACTACTGGATTGACAGTCTTAACAATTTCCCACAGATACACATATAAGAAATAATAAGCACTGATGTCCTATTAAGAGTACAACAAAAATATGTTGCTACTGAAGTTCAGTTCTATAAACTGATACACAATGCTGTTCATTCACTCCGGTGATGGTTGAAATTCCATTGACAGTTTGTATAGGTATTTCCTCTTGTGAATAATTCCATCTTTTTATGACTAACATACTTGACTATCCAAAATCTGTGATGCCCTAGAATTCTCCCAAAAAATGGAAATTTTGGTTTCCAAATCTATAATTCTCTTGAACGCTCTTTTAGGCCTTGCAGTATGCTTGTCCATGCTGAACTAATCCTTAAATGCAGAATTTGGAAGTTAGAGCAATTTAGGATTTGAGGTATGTGCATGCAAATGATCAATATTATGCAAATATTGCAAGCAACCTTCCCTAGTTGTATGAAACTTCTCTTGGTCAAATACTCTAATAGTGTATCTACATCCTCTTTCCCTTTAGCCTTTTATTTAAGTTCAGCCCCCCACATTGACCGGTACAGATTTGTGGGGTTTTCGAGTGTTCAGTTATTTTCTATTTTATCATTACCATATGTTTTCTGATTTCTCAAGTACATTCTAATTTCTTACTATGACAAAAAACTTTTCTCATAGGCATCAACATTGTCTTGCAGTCTGATCTATTATGCTTTGAGATAGCAAACATATCCATGTTTTATGCAACTAGAATTTTTCTGTCATATGTATAGGATACAATTGTAAAGCCTTAGGAGAATTAGAGTTGTACTATCAAAAGCGCTGTTGATGGTTGCATAGCTTAATAATCCTATTTATTCAACAGTCCGCCAGTAGTACCATATGAAATGCATTTATGCAACTTAGTTCTCATGATGGAATGTGTTTATTGTTACAACAGTGATCCAAAAATGGATCATATAAGTTAATATAATCAGCTAGCTCAGTCATATAATGCTCTCAAAACTCATCCTTGTACTTCTCACGCTTAAGATGACTCATTTATGTAAGAAACTAAAACAGAGTTGCAGAGATCAGATTGTCAGGGCAGAATAGACAAAAATGTGCACTCAGTATTGAAGTCAAACAAAAATAGAGCATGGGTGACAGGTTTGACCATAGTCAAAGTCATCCTGTGCAAAGGCAGTCAATAGAAACAAGTTCAACTCCAATCAAACTCGTCCCAGACAAGATAAAAAAATCGAGTCTGGAATTTTGAGAAAACTGAAATATTCCAGATACCTTGATTTCAGTTACATATGTCCTTTTTGCTTCTTTCCGATGTCCTATTGCTTCTCTTTTCTTTATATGCCTCCAAGAGAGGTCATTTTGCAACAATCTAAGTTGCCGAATCAGAATCGGGTTCGGGTTCGGGTACATGGGTACAGTACACCAGTATGGCATTTTGTTTTGGGGGTGGGGGAGGGGGAGGGGGAGGGGGAGGGGGGGGCACGCCGGGGACGGGAGGGGGCAGTTGGGTACATCCATACAAAAAAATATATAATTTTATATATATATATACTTTTGGGGGGGGGGGGCGGGGGGTTGGGTACGTCCATACAAAAAAACATATGATATATATATTTGCAGCCTAAAGACAGAATTAACTTTAGAATACCACATATCATGCATATGCTAAACAAAACCATTACAAATTTCAAAATTTAAAATATAATATACTAATTCAATATCAAAAGAATAAAAGTTCAAACTTGAATGTCATGATAGATAATCATTGTTCAATATTAAAATAATACAACTATTAATCAGCATCATATTGATTATCATTAAGACCAAAATCATCATCATCATTAACATAATGTGATGATGCAGGTAGATTAGGAGAACCAAATGGAACCCCATTGCCACTCGCACTAAAAGTATGTTGGCTACTAGACTCCTCAAAAGTTGAAGATTGTGCAACAGAAAAAAAGATCCAAGTCAGTTCGCTTTAGTTCTACATCCCACAACTTTGTTGCCCCTTCCTTGTAGTCATCCTCTTTGTGAGTTAGAAGCCGCAAGTTGGAATGCACGTAAACTAGCTCCTCTACTTTACTTGATGCCAATCGGTTGCGCTTCATTGAGTGAATGGAGGAGTATGTACTCCAATTCCATTCAGATGAAGAAGAGCTAGCAACCTATTGAAGCAAAGGGAGCTCTCATTAGAGTTTTAAAATTAATAAATTGTGAATCAAACTTCAAATTTGAAAATAGTAATTTTTAAAATGAAAAAAATCAAATTTAGAGGGTGGGTAAAAATTGATAAACATACTTGTCATAAAACTGTGATTGCAAGAACTTGAAGGTGCAGCAATTTATGGCCATGGAGGTACCACCAAGAGTGAGCATCCTTCTTATACTTGTTGCGGAAAGCAAAAACACTTTGCCCAGTGGAGGTTGCAAAATCAACAAACTCAGTTGTAACCGCATCCTCGATATCAGGATCAGGGAAGAGTTTAGTAAGTGCTTTACTAAACCCTTCGTTGACTTCTGCATCACGGTATGGTGGCACCCTTGTTGGCATAGCAAGGATCTCTTCACTGTAATATTTGGAAGTCAACACGAAGGCAAGAAGATGGAGTGGGCTAGTCCTTTTGTTCCATCGCTCAACACAATTTGACTACACCTCTTTGAATAAAGTTTCTTCAAGATCTTGCTCTTTTGCATTTATGATGGATTTCATCTTCTCAATTGTTGAATCGATGCCATTGTAAACCTCTCCCAAACATGACTTATCCCTGTCACTGAAGCAGATCACACTCATGATGGGCTCAGTGAAACTAAGAAGATATTCCACGCAATCCCACTAAGTGTCATCTAGAATCATTTATTTTACATGTGCTCTAAGTTATCAATTCGCCTAGGGTTTCTGTAGGATCCCGGTCCGATTCGTACCGGATCTGGATCCGGGTTCAGTGCAGGCGGGGATGTGTCCAAGGGTGCCAAAACGCTTGTGGGTTCATCCCAGACGAACCCAGGTGAACCCACTCCGAATCCAATGAAATTTTTTAGTATTTCCCAATGAATCTGCTGCAGTTTGGCGTTTATTTTAGATTTATTTTTCTGAATGATCCTTCGTCCTTTGTCAGAAATATTGTATCGGGCGGTGTACATGCACTTCGAGCTTGACAGAATGCACTCCAATCTCCTAGAATTGAATCTGCACCTTTTACATTTGGAAATTTGCTATTATGTATCTATTATTATTTAATTTATTGTTATACTTATAGTTTTATATCCATAATCTTTAAATATTAAACATCAATTTTTAAATAAATATAAAAAGCATTTTTAAATAAATAAATAAAAGTATTTATAAATACTTTTGAAAATTTGGTCTCAAGGGCCCATTTTTTAGCACTATAAAAGGAGGCGCCTATCTTCATTTGAGTATCACCATTCAAGTTATCCTTTTGCAACCAATTTTTAGATTTGAGCAATTTGTTCAATCTAGGGCATCCAAGGATGAAAACCTTTGGTTTGATCAAGGTTTGAGAGGATGAAAACCCTCTTGGATTCCACATTTGGGATCAAGGACGAAAATCCTTGTCTCCCATTTTGGGCGATTCCATCCAGGGATCACAATTGTGCAGATTTGTTGAGGATGTGAAGACATTTTTCAGCTTGCTACAATGTCGCTACAATGATTTGTTGAAGATTTCATCCTTTGGAGGGTTATATGTTACTGCTACAGTGCCACTATGGTGTTGCTATATCATTTTGGGAGGTTTCTACAACAATTTCAAAAAATTTATGACCAGATTTACATCATCATTCATAATTTCATTGGATTTGAGAAGTTTACACCATTTTGGCAAACCCTGGTTGATGCTCCATCAATCTTTGGAGGCTTTGGATCAGATTTGACATTATTTGAAAGTTTTCAGCCCTAGCCACAGAGAATTTGTTGTTGTACCAACATCATAAGTCTAATTTTCAGTCATACAACTTGAGTGCCACCTTTGGGAGAGCAAAATCTATCATTTCCAACCTTGTGACAGTCATATCAGTCGTTGATTTGCACCATTCCAACCCTTGTACATCTCTGAGCAGCATAGCGCCACCATTTGGAGGATTAATATTGATCAAATATTGTTGTTCCAGCTGTCAAACATCATTATCAGCATTGTTTTCCAGCCGAACCACTTGTTTGGCAGCCGATCCACACTTCATTCGCTAATTTCTGCCATTCCCAGCCACCATACAGCAGGTCATACACCTCCCAGCCACCATTTTCAGTCATTTTGGAGGTTATTTAGTTGTTGCAGGTCTGATTTGACTCCGTACAGCAGTTTGTACCACTTCTTTGGCATCATTTATTGCTGCTCCGAGGGTTTGATGTCTGATTTTGAATTATCCTTTGTGTAAAAACGACTCTATTTGTCTGATTTAACAATTTTAGGTTACGGTTAACACAGTCAACTTATTTTACTAGTATTGTTAGGACTCATCACAGATTAAATGTGCTGAAATGTCTACTCAGATCTTATCCATGTATAGAATCAAATATCAATGAAGTCGCGGCTTGAATATCCAAATTCAAACAACAAATACTATTCAATGGAATAAGTCACTTATCACAGTGCAACAGAAGTCATGTGCTTAGCCTTATACAGATATAAGAATTTCCAAAGAGATACAGTTTATCAAATCTGTTTACAATTCCTAGAGATTTTGAGTACACCAACTTACAAGATATGATTGCTAATTTGTGTCCAGTCCGTGCCAATGTATGATAACCTTGTTCCAGACATAGTCTCGATTAGAATGGATAAACCTTCAATGACAATGCGCCTTCCCTAATCACGGATCTGGATGTGGCTGTGTATTATCAGGCGACTGGGAATGGTCGGATGCTACTTGGGCAGTGTCCCGCTTTGTTTTAACGCTCACGGGCGTCCAAACCAATGTGGCAGCTCCCAAAATTCCTCGGGCTTGTGTATGTCACTATGCTGGTGTCGAAGACACCCAGCACTCACTCATAAATCATTGACCTCCTTGCGCGCCCAGCAATAGAACTCTAATCAGCTTTAAATCTGGATAGAGACGCGAACCAAGAGATAACCCTTAGCAAGCAGAATGATATGATATTTATCGCGCTCCTGCTGGAAGGGTAGAGCGGTGCGTTTCCTGAGCTACGAACTGGGTATGATATTGAATTTCCTTCCTTCTTTGAAACTGCCTCAAACCTGGAATAGTATAATTTGGATTTGTTTCAATGTCAATTCTTATATGGAAAAGGCTTAATTCAAATCACTAAGCTGGGTTTTCATCCAACTTGGTGATGTTCGCCCTTTTGAGGTTTTCATCTCAAGCGTGCTCAGAGTGTTATTTGCAATAGCAAATGTTATTCAACCAGAATTAGATGTCTCCAAAAGAGATTCAATCCTTCATTTATACCTGTTCACCAACGGTCCAAATAGCAACAAAGTGGCGCCGACCAGCCCAAAACAAATTTGAAAGTCTCATATATTTTTATTAGTAGTATTAATATTATTATTATAATATAATTATATTATTAGTATACTGTTTAAAAACACTTTTATTATATTAAAATAATAATATTATTCCATTTGAGCGGAGGGGACATGACAGATTTGCACAAGTAAATCTGAAATTGTATTTCCAGCATCATTTAACAACATTTATAATTGTTTCCAACAACTGTATTGATCAGATCTGAGCTTATTTGGCATCCTAGGGTTTCATGTTGGTTGTTCATGTGTAATCAGATGTAAACCAACAATCATTCAATGTTGTAAACAATTTTCAGTGGTTGTACTATTCAATAAATCCTATTGGGAGATTGCATTGGCTGTCCTATATCAGATTTGGCTTCATCTAATATCCTAGGGTTTATCATAATGTAAATCAGCAAGATTTGATATTGAATGTTGCAATTGTGGATTGATATCAACAAATTAAGGGTTTTGAAATTGTGAACAGAATTTGGTACTTGCTATTAGTTACATTTGTTTTCAAAAATACACAAAATATTGCTCATTTCCTAGGGATCTCCGATTGAGGACATTACATTGAAATAGACAGTACCAGGGATATATAAACTCTTTGTATGTGTAAGACTCCAATTTGCCAACAAACGAGTAAATCTACCAAAGGAGCTCTCCTATAACAAGAAGCTAGGGCACTTCCAAGATATCTTTCGGGAAAAAATTTTAAAATAGCAATGACAAACATGTTAAGAAAAGAAAAAGGAAATTCTCTCAAAACAATCTAAGCCCTTCTTCATACAATGTCTCGGCCATTCTTTGAGCATGAACAAATGAGAGAATATTAACAGTCAAAATCAAACTAATCCAGTTTTTTCAAGAAATGAAACTTATTGGCATGGCTCACATCACTGGTGCTCTAAACATTTTCACCCCATCAAAGCCGTAAGCAATCATTCAACATTTGATACAATGTTGGTAATCATATACAATACCAAAATATGTATGACCCTAGTTATAAACTATAAAGGCCATAAACTGTTACCACCTGAATGAACAATCTTTGATTGTATTGTGACATGAGGAATCTCCATGATAAACTTATCTTTTCGTATATATCAAAAAACTAGGTTAAAAAGGAAGTAATTCTTGAAGAATGCCTCTGTAGACAAATGATCATGAATAAACATAACTCCCAAAGGTTGAAGGAGAGTGGTTTGGGAGATTACAAGTCAATAGCTATGCCTCTATTATTTATTGAAGATCATAATTTTATATCAGATTAATGCTTGAGGATGAGATATGACTGTCTTTGTAGTCATCCCCTTAATTTATATGTTATGGACATTTGGTTTAAAACTAGTCTTACCCTCCTAAAGATGCTTTGTCCTCCAATCATTCTTTAGAGTATCGACAGAAAAAGGATGCTCTTGTGGGGTATGCTGCCTCCATATGATGCTTCTTTATTAGTCTAGTTTTTCTTCCATTCAATGTAATGTGTATTAGTTTTTTTTTTTTTTAGGTCAATGAGATTGTTAATGAGCTCCTGCATTTCCTTTAGACATAAATATTGTTCCTTTATTAAGGATGAATCAATTTATCTTTTTGGGTAGCTTTTTATACATTTGAGGAATAAATTGTACTTCCAATTATGTATGCCTCATGTATAAGCTAACAATAAAAGACATTTTAGTGAGAACCACATAAGCATAGGATGCATAATTGACTTTGTTTAGACTATGATGAAGCAATCTTCTGTTTGGTTTCACAAATCTTCTACATATTTTTGCCTCTTTATCCCTTGTCTTCCACTGATATACAGGTATGCAGAGAGTTTTACTCAAAACATTCATACTGTCTGATTAACCTTACTTAATTCTATAGTTATAATAAAATCACATTATGCATTTTCCTTAGTTATCCTAGACAAATGGGATACGGGTATGTGTTGTTATATGGAGCCTAATCAGACTCGGAGGTTATATTTACCCCACTTTTATTGGCGCGATTTCCCCCCCAAATTCCTACGGGGTCAAGGGGCAGCGCCCCTGGCGCGTTCCCTGTCGCGATACAGGGCGAGGTCGAGGGGCAACGCCCCCGAAACCTCACATAGTTTTTATTATTTCATAATGCACCGGGAGTTAATTTTTTCATTGACCGACATAAGAAAACCCTATTTTGTAACCGACAAAATAGCTTGATAAAAAGCGGCTAAGGGTTAGGGTTTTGATATTGTATTGTAGCATTTTGCAGCAGTATTGAGTTGCAGGGATTGCTGATTGTAATCGGTTTGATTTACTGGATAATAATATTGGACTCTCTGTTTGGTGGATGTAGCCCGAGTTTGGGTGAACCACGTTAAAACTTGTCTCTCGTTGTTATTATTTCTGTGTATTTCCATTTCTCTGTTTAATCTTTATTTGCATTTAATTGATATCTTCTGCCGGCTAACCCTAACAGTATGGAGACCTGAATGTCATTTTGAAATAGGGTGTGAGAATATATGAATAGAGTACACACACACACACACCAATGCAAAGATTTGCTCTCCGGAATAAAAGATGGTAGACTTGGCTTTGAGACACCTTTTATAAGATAACACAAATTGGATACATGATGATTCATTTGAAAGAAGCATAGTACAACCTTATAGTCCTCTTTGACTTTTGTGATTGATCCAGTCTCTAGCTTCAACACTTAACTAAAAAAAATTGAAACAAACCTCTTCCTCTTCTCCGTTACTTTGCACTCCCTTCATTATTGACCTTCATGTTTTCACTCACTTCTTATCTTTTATAAATGAATGTTTTTGATGTTTTCTTGTTTTTATGTTTGGTTTAGTTTATTGTGTATAATCTTAGTCATTGCCATGGGAATGCCTACATCAAACAGTTCACGTAACTTGAAAAAAATCTTTGAAGGACATACAAATTACAATTACTTCTTTGCTGTATATGTAGAAGCTACAACTATGCTTACTAAGAAAATTTCCCAAAGTTTTTCTAAAATTACAAGCTAGTTCAAAAACAATGTGGTATATCCTTTAGGGATCCATTCCACTATAATATCTAACTATAATAAAAGGTATATTGGATAATGCTTAAGATTAGTAGTACATAGATAAGGTGCACTTAAGATATTCATTAGATCCATACCTGGCTATCAAGAGGATCTGTTTCTCGGGAAATGATCTCCTGCAAACTCAAAACTATAAAAGAAGCAGCAACAATTGGGTCTACATTCAGGTGTGGAAAAGCTGTATGCCCACCTTTGCCTTCTATAGTTGCTTCAAACACCACTCCAGCAGCCAATAGTGGCCCTGGTCTTGATGCGATGGTGCCAGTTGGCAATGAAGGATCAACATGCATACCAAAAATAGCCTCAGCATCTGCAAGTGCACCTTCCTCGGTCATAAGTGCTGCACCTGATCCCCCCTCTTCTGCAGGTTGGAATATAAGTCTCACAGTACCCTTCAATGTCATACAATGGGCCATGACTAACATTAGGCTTAAGAAACAATAAAAGTATAAGCAGATAAGAAACTCGTAGTAAAAAATGCAACTAGAAATTTTTATACCAGAATTACATTAACAGGTTTGTACACTAAAATTAACAATGTGAGATTGGTTAATTTAGTAAAGCATGTGCAATCCGTAATAAGTACCTACTTTTTACAAGCACAGTGTTTGTAACAAAAAATGTGCATTGAGTACCCAAGCTAAGCATATAGGGAGAACCATCTATTTAGAAGTAAAATAACTGATATCATAGGCTGTACAAAAACGTAAGCAGGGACAAGCATCTTTTTAAAATACAGGAATTATAGTGACAAAAACAATACAAAAACTCTAGTCTTTAAATATGATAGAAACCTAAATAGATGACTAAAAAGGAAAAACAATAATAAAAGTTGATTCAGACCAACTAGGTTCATGCAATAAGCCCTAACTACCTCCTTAGAAACATGAAACATCTATATAGTTCACCACTTCATATCCTCCATATAACTGTCAGTCCAAGCATCTTCAATGTCAGATTTGTTGCCTATAGAAAACTTGATAGCTATTGACAGTAGGAACTATATTCTGCTAGTGGACATAGCATTCAAGGTAATAATTGTGCTTTAGGCTCATAGTAATGCCTTCTAGCACCATGTGTGGACTCACAATACTTCTACACTTAAAACATCCTTGTCGGAGGAAGATGACAGCATTCTACATACTATATAAATGCACTAGTCAAAAAGCTACTAAATTAACAATAAATTATAAAGCAAGTTGATATCAATTTAAGTGGGATTATTAGTGAGCCATATTAGCATTTAGATATTAGCATTCATCTCAAATAAAATGCACAAGATCCTCTAATCGGGATTATTAATGAGCCATATTTTTACCGCTACTAATGTGTATAATGAAAGAAAATATTCATCATTGGTAGTTCCAGAAAAAACACAGATTCGCATGCAAAATCAACTGTATTTATTTTTTAATTTTTGTGGGATTTGACCCATGAGTGTTTTAAGTCATCTAAAGATGACCTCCATAAGTAGTCGTTACACTACTGACATTTTTCTTCTGTTGGTAATAATTATCAAGCGGATTGAGCTTGGGCTTATCCAGGTTCCAAGCTTCTATGCTGTTATCAAAAATAGGCTCTCCTCCTGCGCATCTGGCTGCTTCTTTCAGTCACGGATTGAGCTTGGGATTATCCAGGTTCAAAACTTCTGTGGGGTTATCAGAAATAGGTTCCCCTCCTGCATGCTTGGCTGCTTCTTTCAGCCGCATTAGAACACGGCCAAGCAGCTAGACCCTGTTATAATATAGCAAATGGCAGTAAACTCTGGATGAGATTGTAAACGTTTCCTCTGATCAGGGTTTTATTTTATTTTTATTTTTTTTGAATCTGGTACGCTGTTTCACAGCAGTTGGCTGTTAACCTAAAACCTAGAGCTTTCTCTCCGCACTCTTACTACCAATCCAATATTTGATAAATGAGCTAATAACTGAGGGCAATGTGTGGGAGAAAGTCTTGAAAGGATTAGGATAAGATAATATGCATGGGAATGTGTTAGTAAAGAGTGAAAGAGGATGGAGAAGGGTTGAGAAAGGAGCCAAGCTTAACACACAAGAGTGTACCACATGTTGTGATGTAATTGTATGAAGATATTCTCTCAAAATGGCTCCACACTGGGAGGTGCATTGAATCTTAAGTGAACAAGTATTTCAAAAACGCATTACCTTTATACGAACACAGAAATACTTGTACAAACACTATCATTAAACTTCTACATATACACTTTCTATTTTTGTATATTGGTATAGTCTAGAAATTATTTAAGCAATAAAATACCAACAGAAGCAAAGACACCATACAATAGTCAGATTTATTACATTCTGTTGTTTGATATTTCATATAACTATCAGGCTATGGCACGTGCCAACGGGTGGTCCCAAGGGGGTTTTCTCTGAATACATCAGATGCAGCTTAATCCAATAACAAATGCTTCCAAATCCACAAAAAAGGGTTTATTAAAACACTAAGGAGGCATGGCTTGTTATAGTTTAGTTTTTCTACCATTCTGAAAACAATTCTTTATAGCACAGCCTCACACTGAATTACAGAATAATAAATCCTACTGACCTTAAGCTTATCTTTTCGTTGGTGAAGTAATTTGGCAGCCCCAAGAAGCATGGTGACATGTACATCATGTCCACATGCATGCATTCTTCCTGCAATTTTGCTCTTGTGCTCCCACTCCACTTGCTCCTTTAAGTACAAAAGACAAACCCTAACAAACATTAGAAATAACTAGTACCTTAAAAACATAAAAATAAACATAAGTGCCATTGTTTTGATAGAATGTAAGCATGGGCATGTATGTATATACTTGTAAAGGTAGTGCATCCATGTCAGCCCTGAGAGCAACAACAGGAGGCAATCCAGAACCAATCTGAGCCACTACACCAGTCTTTGCATAAGGCCATTCATATGACACCCCAATTCTATCCAGCTCACTTCTGATAAGAGCACTTGTGTTATATTCCTCAAACATGACTTCTGGGCACTCATGAATTCTTCTTCTTATGGACTTTAACCATTCAATATCACTCTTGGCAGCGTCCATGAGCTCCCTAGCGTAAAAACCCATTGGTGTAAGACTATCATCATGTTGCACACCCAAGGCAAAAACCAGCAGTACCGAAACAGAGACAGTAATTACATTCGTTGGTGAGAAAGAATAGGCTGCCATGGTTGCTAACTATTCTTTTTAAAAAATGTGAAGTGGACAAATACTTGTATTGGAGAAACGAGTTGGGATCGTTCAGGCGTACTGAACACGGGCTTAGAGAAAGGTAAATGGTGTTTCTGGTTTTGTGCTAACTTAGGTTATTTTCACCTCACGTATCCCCCATCGTGACATCGCTCTCCACGCTTTCATGGGATCAAACTTCAGCCGACACAAAATACATTGTATACTTCTTACAACGTAGATAATTGTAGAAAATTGTAGTACATTGGGGATTAACAAAAGTAGCTTCAAAAACCCAACCATTTGCAGAATATGTAGATAAAAATATATTTGATTGGAGTCAAGCTGCAAGAAGGGCGACATCCCAGGTCATCCTCAACGACCACATGACCTATCATTAACGACGGGAATCTATATATATATATATAAAAGAGTTAAAGAACGCTGATTCGAAGAGTTGCCTTCGCAGAATATATATATATATCAGGATAACTCTTGGAATCAGCGTTATATATATTCTGCGATAACTCATATATATATATATATATTTTGATCCCTTCAATCCACATAGGGAAAAGAAAACAGTGAAATTAGTGAGTGCATTGGCAGCAATATTTGATCCTTTTAATCCACAATGTTTTAAAGGTTTGCAAGATCTCAGTTTAAGAAGGGGTCGCAAACACACACTTAGTTAATCTTTCGTATGAGGAAGAGTGTAAGGCGGCAAAAAAAATCCGCTAAAAAAAAAAGACTAATAATGATAGCAAGAAAAAATATGAGTAGTTGATAAAGTCTAAAAAAGAGAGCTATGTGATATCAAGGAGGAAAGAATTAATATCTTTGGGTAAACACAACCCTAAAGGCTTTTGGAGAGAACTGTAACAAAAGATAAAACAAATAGAAAATAATATCACGGGTGCCCAATGGTTAGAGTATGCAAAGCTCCTTTATGAGCGGACACAAGGAAAAGATAGTCCTCCCATAATTAACACGACAGACGAGCTTTTCACAGTGTAAGATATCAAGCGGGAGATAAAGAAATTAGCTTGTGGTAAAGCGCAAGACATTGATGGGTTGCAAGCTAAATTTTTAAAGTGGGGCGTTGATCTCCTTACTCCACACGTCACTTGTATCTTTAACAACGTCACACAAGTTGGTTTACCGGCTGAGTGGACAACTAGTGTCGTTATTCCCCTTTTAAAAAATGGGGACATCGATAACCCCTCTAATTACCGCATTATTATGGTCAATCCTCTTCTTGGAAAACTCTTCAGGAGCATGGTAGAGTGCAGAATCAATAGCTGGGCTGAAAAAGAGGGAAAAAAAGCAAAAGGACAGGCTGGATTTAGACCTAAGCATTCTACCATTGATCACTGCATAACTCTTAGGCACTTCATTGAGAAAGTTTGGGATACCCAAGGGGGAGAAGCTTTATGTTGCTTCGTTGATTTTAAAAAAGCCTTTGATACGGTTCCTAGGGACAAACTTTGGAGAAGGATGGAGGAGCTTGAGATTCTAGATGTTTATCGTGCGGCAGTGCATAAGCTTTATGAACAAGTCAGAGCTAAAATCAGAACTAGAGAGGGTATGTCTGAGTGCTTTAGCAATTACATTGCAGTTAAGAAGGGGTGCCCTCTTTCTCCCACCTTATTTGGTTTATATATTGATAAAATTGAAGAGTGGTTAAACAAAACAAACGGGGAAGGCATTTAGTTGTCTTGTTATGTGGTGAAGTTATATTTGTGTGTTGATAATCTCATTTTAATGGCAAAAACAACCAATGGTTTGAAGGCACATTTAAATACTTTAGAGCTCATTTGCCAAGAGGTTGGGATGCAAGTGAATACCAGCAAGACCAAGGTCATGATTTTCTCGCTAAAAAGGAAGAAACAACATGTTGATTTCTTTTTTGAAGGTAACACGCTAGAGATAGTGGAAGATTACAAGTACCTGGGAATTGATTTTCACAATAAGCTCAATTGAGAGACTTGTATAGCGAAAAGGATTCTTGGTGGGTGGAGAGCCTCTTACTTGCTTCAGAACAGGTGTAGGAAAGTGAAACTTTAGGATTAGAAAACCAAGAAAACCCTTATTGGTTTGCTGGCCACGCCTGTTGTCCTTTATGGGTGTGAGGTTTGGGGGAGCAGCATGTCAAATCAAAAGTGGAAACAATTAGAAAGAATTCAAAAACACCTTATCACCAGCAATTTTAAAGTCAAGTCAATGGTACCTTATGAGATCTTTTTAGTTGAAGCTGGCACATTCCCGTTGGAAGCGTCGGCAATAATAAGATTGATAAGCTACTTAAAAAAGGTGGAAAATATGGATAAGGGTCGCTAGCCCAAAAATGGTGGTGGGAGAGAGGTTAGACCATGGGAAGAAAACATGGATGAAGCAAAACAACAACTGGTTGTGCAAGTGGGGCATTAGTTTGCAAGATTGTCCTAATAAGGGGGAAATAAAAAAGTTTGTGCTTGGTAAATTCAGGACTACCATGTGGACAAAACAAGTGGACCAGAAAAAAGAACATTATGTAAAAGAGTTCAATCCCACATGGGAGCATGGTGAAAAAGACTATGTGCGGGCTGCACTTAAGGGAAAGGCTAGGATTTTAGTTGCTCAACTGAGGATTAGGTCCCATCGTCGTAGATGTGAGACAAATAGATGGACGTTACCCAAGGAAGATTGGGCAAAAAGGACTTATATTTTCTACAACGAAGGGGTGGTTGAAACTGAAAGACATTTCATCATTGAGTGTGTTGCGTATGCGGATATTCAGAGCTAGTATGTGAACAGCTGGAGTGTGGACAACCTTAGTGAGTTATTCGTGAAAGCAAAGGATTCACAATACGGTTGGTTTTTTTATCAAGATTCATAGCAGAAGATCTAACCTCGAATAGAGTTTGAAAATACCTTGAGGTGTTGATTTATGGGTCCCTTAGACTGCCTGGTCTCATGGACGTTATTAAAATCTTTCTTATATATATACTGCGAAGGCAACTCTTTGAATCAACGTTCTTTAACTCTTTTACAAAGGCATTTGCACTAGGTATCAAATATTTGTTCTCTTTAAGAAACTAAACCCTTGTGCTACAATAAAAGTTTTCGCTTGTCGATGTTGATTTATCTTTTATCATTTGCATATAAGAGTTGAATCTAGATGTTATGTTTCGAGTTATATTGTCATTTGGTGGAAAGATTAGTGATGGAATGTCTATACTATATTCAAAAATTATACTTCAAGTCTTTGGTACGTAGTACTTAGTCTTTTTCTCTTTGGCTCTCAACAAGCATAATAAGCAATGGAGGCTGAATTCCTCCTTGCACACTCAACTTTCCAAAATTATCAGAGTTTGCCAAGCCAAACTTGTGTCTAATAGTGTTCATTTTCTTGGTGTCTAGCTACCAAGAGCTCCTACTCAGTGAAAGGCCTAATTCATTTTGCTTTAGATCATCCTAAATGTCTAGCTTGCCACACATTAGAATGCTTTAGGCGGCTTTTTTGGACTTACCCTTGTGCCCAAGATCCCTCGAAATGGATTCATAGCCTTTTCTCCCCTTTTTATTTGGGTTCTTTTTCCTTTGCGAACTACTTTGTTTGTGGATACAACCCTGTGTCTGTACACTAAAAAACATGACTCAGTAGCTTGGGGTAGTTGAGTCAGCTTTGGCGCGCACATGGACCCCTCTCCTTGTCGTGGGGCGAACCTCCATGTCATTCTCACTCTCATGGGAGTAGCCAGTCGAGAGGAGGCAAAACACGAGGCCAGTATGGCTCGCTTGAGAGAAGGACTTCGTGGAGAGTGGTCGGCTGGTCTTAGGGCCTTTCTTGTGTGTTGATTCTAATTTGATGTTTTGTGACCATTGTGGTTAAAATAACTATATGACCCGGAGGGTCACTAGTCACCGTTCTTTTGTTTGGACTCCAAAGATTCCAACACTATGTAGGTTGATGATTGTTCTTGTTGATGCTTCTATTGAGTTGAAGTTGTTCTTCAAATTGTTAGATGATGACTTGTGTTTGAAATATCCTCAACCTGTGTTGTAGTTCCTGAATTGTTTGTTGATCGTGTTGTGGTCTAGAGTGAATTTCCTCAATCTCTTCGAGGATTGCCCTCACCCACTCACTTTTAAGCCTGAGACACATTCGCAAGGCCAAACCGAGAGAGAGAGAGAGAGAGAGAGGGGGGTCATCCCACAACAATGGGTTACACTTTTTGGCCAAACTTGACATTGAAATCAACATTTTGAACTAAATCTTCACTTTTTGACACCTATATTTGAAGATGATGCGAACTAGTGATTTGTGAGATTTTGTTTGTAGATTTTAAATATATATTTTTTAAAAACATTGGAGTTAAATTGTAAAAAAATATGCATCTCCTTTGATAACTAGTTTTTAATAGTAAACAACATTTTTTTAAAATGATGTGTATTCTGTAGCACATAACTTTTTTTCCACAAAGGATAAAATTATGATTCTTTTGAATTTAGATTGGTAACACCAATATATAGGGCATGCATTTGGTTTTATAATGTTTTGTTGATTTTTTTTAATTAAGTTTTGAAGTCAAACCAATTATAATTTAGACATAGGTGTATTCCGTAAAACATAACTTTTGTTGTATGTGTCAAAATTCAATTTTATTTTTTTGTTGAAACAAGGACATCAATACCTAGGGCATAGATATTTTTCAAAAAAAAATTTCACTAATTTACTAATTTTCCATATGTGTAGAACAGAGAACTTGATGTTCGGTGAAAAACCTACATTCACAAGAAATAAATAATAAATATAATAATCAAATTAAATATATTTAAAATTATACTTTTTGAGAAGCTTATAATAAGAACTACATACTCACAAAACATAATTTTTAAATGAATTCATTTGATCCCACAAAAGGTAAATCAAACATGGTTTTTTTATCAACATTTTAATAAGTGTAGAGGAGACTCCATTATAGGTATGGTTTAAAACTAGCGGGGTTCTATCCAAAGGGGTTTGAATCTAAGGGGGTTGGATCAAACCCTCTTCAATTAAATCCTTTAAATGGAACCTTTCAAAACTTAAATCATTATATTTTCTAAAAATATGTGATTTCAGCAAAAATTAGGATGTCCCAAAAAGTGTAACCCATTATTGTGGTAGCACCCGAGAGAGAGAAAGTTGAAGTTAACCTCAATTTGACTTAGGGTTTGTTTGACCTAAGGTTTGACTTTGTGTTTTAACCTTGTATTGGAATCAAGGGTTTGTAATTGCTCTATGATGCTAATGTTTTTGTGATTTTTAATTTTTGGATGCATGCAAGCCTATATGAGTGCAAAACAATATTTTTGTGCTTTTTTAGATCTTTATGGAAATAAAGTGCTTTTTTCTGATCTAGGAATTGAAATATGTATGCAATCTAGTATGAAGTTGACTAATGCAATATGATCTATGTTTTTGTTTAATTTTCTGAATATTTGGAACAATTACTCTAGGAAAATGAAATTGCTTTGAAAATAAACTAATATAAGAACTTTTGAAAGAAAACTAATCTAATAATGCAAATCCTATTTAGCCTATCAAGGAAATTGCAATTTTAAATTACTATTCCCAATACCAAATTGAGATTTTCTAATTACTACAAAAAGCACTAAGGAACCTAGAATATGAGACACATGAGCCTCCACTACCCTAAAAAATCCTTGTGTCAGCAACCTCTTTGTCCTCTTGCAGTAGCGGGGATATCCTCTTGGTAACAACAGGAAAGGGAGTGCAAAAAAGAGCTTTTGAAAGCTTGCAACGTGAGCTCAGTGTGAGCTAATGAGCATTGTGGTGTGCGATTTGGGTAGTGTATTGATGCGATATAAAGCTTTTAGCAAAGCTTAGATGAAATAATAATAAAAGCAAAAGGCTCGAATGTCCTATATGAGCATATAGATGCTAGTTGGAGAGTAAAAACCTACAAAAGACTAGATGCACAAATGAAATTGCCTCCCTCTATGCTTGAGGGAGGGGATATTTATAGGTTGAAAGAGGCTAAGAGAGGTGGGAGGGGATGGAGAGTTAACTCCTTTGATTGGAGAGTTAACTCACCAAGGAGTGATCTGGGCTAATTAGGGAGTGATCAAGTCAATATAGCTTATCATCGAAAAAGAAATGGAGTTAACAAGAATGCATGAGTTGATAAGTTGAAAGCAAAAAGGAGCTAATTATGCATTCTTGGAGGCTTGGAATAGCTAACTCTATGTTTAAACCAAAAACTCGTGCAAACAGGAAGAAAAGCGGGTCAAAACGGAGCTTTTTTTAGTCAAAAACATGAGTTCTTTCGTGGCTGGAAAAACAACAGGGTCGCCCCTTTCACTAGTCCTAATCGCTCAGGGGAGGCCCACAAAGGGGAGGTCATGGGCTGACAAATGGGGTTGGAGATTGTTGGTTAGGCGAAAAGGAGGTGAACTGCCTCCATAAACTGGTCAAAAGGGGGTCAAAATCCAAATCTCCACTTGCAAAAGTCAAATCTCCCAGGGGAGATCCTAAAATAATAGGGGGAGATTTGGATTGGTTGGTCGAAAATGAAAACTGAAAGTTGGAGATGGCTTGGGAGGTCCTCTAGAGGACTCCTAGGGGTGGGAATGGATGAAAAACACCAGGGAAAGGTCAAATCACAACAACAAGACAAATACAAGGCTTAGGGACAAAGCCACAAGCACAGGGAATGAAAATTGATAAGTGCAAAAAAATGTCGAAAGCAGGGAGAAGGTTAGCATGACAAAGGGGAAACAACAAGAGGAGAAAAAACCCAAATGCTACCAAGAGAATCGCTGATGAGAGGGCATTATTTTACGCTTATGTGTACGTGACAAGGATTGTGAGTCATCATCGGTGTCCTCAAGGAGGTTGTGCGTGATTTTAGTGCTTACAGTGTCGTTGTTGTATTCCCAAAATTTAGAATTTTTCAAAGCCTTTATCTTGCTTAAGCTCTAGAAAGCTATAAATTGTGTTGTTTTTAATGCAAATGCTATTGATTGTTGTTTTTCTCTTACTAAGAAAGTTAGCGTGCTCACCTCTACTAATTTTCAAATCTAGGAACATGTGGAGAAAGTTGTTGGAATTCCAACATTTGCAGGACCTCCTCAACCATTAAGAGAGTGTTCCTTAAACTATGAGTAGTGTCCCACCTGATGGCAACACTCAATGCACACTGCCACCAACTCCCTCAACAGAGTCACTCTCATAGTTGGAGTCTCTTTTTATCACATCCTTCTTAGTGAAGGGGTTGGACTCCATGTCCCTAAGGCAAAACTTATTTCTAGATGCAAAGTGGTGCTTGTAACTACCCAAAAATGTACAAGGTGATAGCCTAACTCCAATTATGATCAAAAGCCCTCGATAGCCCACATGGCTTAAAAAAATGACTGTTGACTTTAGTCTTTGGAACAAATCACGTTAGTCAAACCTCTTAGGCCCTTTGGGTGTGCCCCATAGTCCCTCTGAAATCCCTTTATCTCGTTTCCTTCTAACTTTTTGTGGTTGCAGCTTTTGCCATCTTTTGGCAAAACCATCACTTTTCCATTAGGCAACATTATGAAACTATCGCAACAATTTCATAACTACCGTGGTAATTTCAAAATTGTCACTACAATTGCACATTTGTCATGACGTATTCATATTTGTTGTGATGGTTACAAAACCACCACTTTGTTGAAAGGCAATAATTTCATAAAAATGACCGCATAAGGATTACACCAAAAATACAAATTTTCTTTGAGCCTTCCTAAAGATTGCCTAGTTTTAGATCCATTTTCTTTGGTCTTCACCTTATTGGCATTCCCATACAAAAATTCCCTTTTGGCTTTCATTTTTGTGAAAAAACTTTAGAGAATCAACCAAAAATCTATCCATTTTTCATTACACCCATTGATTATAGCACAATTGTGCAAGCCTTAAGGAACCTTATGCATATGAACACAATCCCTTACACTAGGTTCTCACAATAGTACTATAAGCTATTGTACAAGCACCTATAATATTGCGTGCCACTATGCATGCTCTTTCAACACTTTGCACATCACCTGGCAATCATTTGTGCAGTTAGCAACCTTGCACATGTGGCACTTGCGAAATGTTTCATTTCCAATCCTTAGAACTAGAACGTCAACCATCAACAACCCAACCATCAATAGTTGAAAGGTCGAGTGATACTAGTTATGGGAAATGGATTATTGTGTAACTTCTTCTAACTATAATGTACATATAGTCATTTGATTGTTCTAGTTGATGATTGTATGATAGAGAATAGTTTAGGCAAACCAACCTAATGTATTTATCCATTTATGGTCATGAGAATTCTCATCCCCAACCTTATTTATAACATCTATTGTAACCCGTTAATTTATGCATTAAATAGAATTATCACATTATTGTTAAAAAGTCTTACATGCATTTGAATTTGTATTAGATACTCGTGTTTTTGGTTTTTCTTTATATATAATCTTATCTTTCACTGAGGTGGGACTGCCCTCTAGACCTCCTAAGATTGAGATCACCAACAATTAATTGATTTTTCATTAAAACCATTATGTTAGCATCTAATTTATCCTCGTGTTCAGTCATAGAGACATGTCAAAGTCAATTGCTAGCAAAAGATCGAGGTGTTAATACTAAGGACATAATTCAATCACTCTTGACTTGAAGCATGTGCTAAAGGTTAAAATTTCCACTTCAATTTTGAATACTTTAGTGTTAACTTAGATTGTAGGTAATATTGTTAGATTAATTGAACTAGTTTTTATTAGTTCCTCCTAGCAATTAGGTTACTTGTGCATTTTTTTGGTGTAAATAATTCTAATACATCAACCAATAAAAAATGAGAATTGAATACTTTGATCAAATTGTAAAAAATATAAACTATAACTAACGTATTTAAATTTCTTCCAATTCATTACTATAGCTTTCACCTACATGAATTGTCTTATTGTTGTCTACTCTATCCCTCATACAATTAATTTTTCAATAACATTAGCATCTTCCATTAATTTATTCTGACATTGTCCAAGGGGTTGAGCTTATTTGGTTAAAGCATTGAGTTCTAATTGTGGAGACCCAAGTTCAAATCCCAAAGGGACATCTAATAAGTGGATTTCTAAGTTGTGACTCTTGGACTTCCATTGTTGGCTTCTAGTGTTGAGGTGGTTTCTAAATAAGTGGATTTCTAAGTTGTGACTCTTGGTATTCCATAAGTGGTTTCTAGTGTGGTTGCTCGAAAGGAGCTTGTATTGGTCTCATGGTTGTGATCGTAGGAGCTTGTATTAGTCTCGTGTTGCTCAATTGAGCAGAATATGAAATGATAAATTTCCCAACCACATTTATTTGTAACCCTTGATTTTTTTCTAGGGGCGACAATAATTTTTAATTATGAAGAGGTATACATGGCCTTCATTATGTAAAGTATTGTACCTACCCTGCTCATTAATGGTAGCAACTAGATTTTTTTACAATCTTTGATTATATTTCCAAGTGCTTTCTTGTCTAGGTGTGTTGGCAATGAGCATTAAAGGAACCTACACATTTTCAAAGTTGTTGACTTAATGTGAATTTTATCTATGGCTCAATAAAAGAATTACCTAGAAATCTAGAGAGGTTGCCTAATTGATGACAAAGTCATAGCCTTTAAAGCATAAACAAAGCCTCACTTTGCCAATTCCAATTATTTGTTCATTAACAAATATAAATTTTCTTTAGCTAATTTCCAAAAGCTTTTGACATGGAAAGACACAATTCTTTAGAAGAATATTTTTACAATTATTAGAAAACTATGTAATGACTAATATTCTAGGTATGACAAGTTGTGCACTATGATCTTCATGTGGTATCCTCCATTTAACTCGAGATATTATCAATAACATGAAAAAAATTAGGCTCTTTAATTTAAAAATATAAATTTTCAATTTGTTTGTCAACGATGATAACTTGTACAACCTAATTGGCGTTGTACTAGCCTAACAACACAATGATGCCATCATTAGGATCAGGAAATGGAACAAGAATTATGGGCCCACTAACAACTTTAATGTCTCCAAATCCTTCTACTATCTCATGGATGTATAATGATATAAAATAGAAATAAATGTCTATTTGGTCCTTCATTTGGAACTTGTACATGAAGTTCCTTCTAGGTGTTATGAGTAGTTAGTTCTAAAACCTCCATCTTGCCAAGAGTTTCTCTCTTTTGTAACCCATTCTTATAATAGAACATGTATCTCTGTGCATACTCCACTATAAGTGACCCAAAACATCAATATTTAGCAAAAACCAACATGCAAAAGAAAAGATTTAGAACTTGTCATGACAATAGGAAAGGATGGCTTAAGCTATTATATACATTAATTGTAATCTTGTCACTTGTGCTATCAATTTGATGTCTAGGAAACCACCCATTGATTAGAATTCCCTGCAACAATACCAATGCAAATTTTGGAGTGATGTAAATAAGCCACCTTTCATTACCTTTAATAGAATGGACTCTTTAAGAATTTCTGACTTTTAAATAAAGAAAAGAGACACCACTTACTAAGGGACATCAATAGGCCATATAGTGTCATATGTAACATTTCATGTAAAGAATTTATATGGACCTTCAACTAGAGTAGACGAACTAAATAATGCTATAACGAAATACATGTAAATAATAGAACACCACATAGAACCCATTGATTTGTCTACCCCAATTCTTAATATCCCTACTCTTTTGCTTGATAAATGGACAAATTCCTTTGTAATTGTATGATGCAAAAGTATGAAATATAGAATGGAAACGATACACAATAAAAGCTCCTATTTCATACCTACATCACCTCAGATTGAGCAAAGGACTAGATAAATGAAACAAAAATAACAAACACAATGTTACCACAATAGTCCTTGTTGCACCATAACGAATGGTGGATGTGCTCCAATGATGCTTGATAATGATATTTGATATGTATGTTGACTACTCACACTAGCAATGTATCATTCTGGAAACTCACGTGATTATGGATCTCTTTCTTCTCCTTCCTAACTAGTTCATTCTCACTCTAATTCTAGGAGAAATGACTTGGTTAATAGTGATATTTATAGAGTCTTGGATACTTGGATGAATGGATATGATTAGATTGGAGATGGATGGCTAGGATTAAAGGAGACATGGATCAAGGATGAATGGTTATGATTGAGTGTGAATAGATGGATGAGATTAAGTGAGAAGACATTATGGGAAGGATAGGACCTATCCTTATGTGGTTGGCTAAGATGAATGGTGAAATTTGAAATGAATGGTGATGATGCAAGAGGTTGATTAGAACTTTGTGCAAATGGATAAGGATTAGAATAAGCGAAAAATAATTAATTAAATAACAAAACTATTTCATTAATTATGGGACAAGGTGGGAAAAACAAATAAATTAAGTAAATAAAATTTATTTAATCAATGTGGCTAAAGGGACGAATGGATTAAATTAATTAAATAAATATATTTTATTTAATTAATTTATGGAAATGGATAAAATAGACTAAAAATAATTAAATAAATAAAAATAATTTATTTAATTAATTTGGGAAAAGGGATAATTAATTAAATAAATATAATCAATTTTCTAATGAAAGGGGGAATAAAAGGGTCCTATGATGAAAGTGCTACAAGGTGTGGTGCCCAGGTGATGTTAGGAAAGTTGTTGAAATGATATGGTCAATTTTAGGTGTCTAGAGTAATATATAAATAAGCAATCATAACATAAAATATAAATTTATCCTTTCAATTTTATGGCATTGAACTAGAGAAAAAAAAGTATCGAAATGATCTAGAGAGTTCATGCATTTGTAGTAGTTGTCCAATTGTGCTTTATCCATACTTGAGAAGAGAAGAGATGTAGTTGTGCCAAATGAATGTAGAATTAATAGCAATACTACACCATACTATTTAATCCATTGAGCTACACGACTCTTCTATTTTTTGGTAGAATTGTACACGAGCTTGAGACGTAGAAGCCATTTCATTTTTACCTGTATGACACAAAGAGAACTATTCTATATGTAATGCTACTTTTCCCCCATATTTAATTATTTGCAGTGGTTTTATTATATTTAATACTAGAGTTAAGATAATTTAGAATATGCAACAATTGTTAAAATAGATGTAAATAGTAAATGTATATTACAACATGTGATAATTTAATAAGTATTGTAAAGTAAATAATTAACACAATAACTTGAATAACACAATCACGTAATTCAATCGGATTAACATCAAATACCATATATATAATATTCCCAATATATTTTATTAACAATAAATTCAATACTTATCTAAAAACTAAGCACTTGGATCGGCCACTCACACCTTACTAAGATTTCAATGGTTCTAGCCCTCATAGCTATGGAACACTCGAGGAAGAACAATTCTTATTCAAAACGCAACGAGACATGCTCAACACAAGTGCTCTAAAGCCATGCTGAACATATCAAATGCTTTAAAACCAGACTTAGATATTTTTCTTTAGGCACGTGAACATAAACCTCACAACCAAATACTCTAAGGTGTGAAATAGATGATTTTTTACTTATCTACATTTCATATGGTATCTTGTCAACTAGAGTAGAAGTAGAAAAACATTTATTAAATAAAAAGTATTGCTAATTTATACAATTTATTTTCATATTTTACCAAAATGGCATATTAACAAAATTTGGGTTTGTTAAAACTGAGTGCACGACCTTTAGTTGCAAGGATATCCCTAATACGACCTTTGGGTTGAAAACACATCTTTTGGCCATATATCATTTTCAACGAGTTGTATTTCTTTCGTGCATTGAATTTCTATTGGAGGAGGCAGTAGGTGGTAGGAAACACCAAAGGAGATAATGAACTTGATATATTTAGGGAGGCATATACAAATCAAACCAATGAAGAGCTACTAAAAACACAACATTTAGCATTTATGAGGGAATTATGTGGCGATTTTAAGCCTCAACAATTCAAAAGAATCACATACATTCTCTAGTTTTAGAGATAGAATTGAAGACTATATTCTACTACCTTTTTTGAGAAATTGGAAAGAGTTTATATTCTATTAATATGTAAGTGTTTCCAATAAAGGCTTAGGAATTGGGTAGTTAACTATTTTCCAATTCAATTTGTGAATGCAAGTCCTTTTGCTTTATGGGATCTGTATTATATCTACATTGACTGTGGTAAAAGAGTTTTCAAACATTGAGATGAACTCGATATTGGCATTTATTTATCATCCTTTACAAGCTCAATCTAACACATGTTAAGGTTTGTAGTCCATAAAATTTAAGGATGTTGAAACACTGTTGGATATTGTCTTGTAATTAATTAAACTCTTCAATTTAGATCTTGCCCTCACAACTTCATAAACAACATTAGATGTTTCCAAAATTCAAATAACTCTAGAGTGATCTTAAATGCTCAAACATGAATACAACCACATTATCATATATATAAATTCAATGAAATAAACACACTGTTAGATTAACATAGCAAAATAAGCACACTGATAATTTTATATATATGAAGATTATTGTCTGGAACAATAGTTTCCAATTAGGGTAGTTGCATGCTTGCAATTTGTCCCAATCACAATAACAACACTCTACTTAAATATCATCCACTTCAATGGTCAAACACTCAATAGCAATTTTACATCTCATTCACAACAAAAAGTGGTAAATATTTATCCTATTTTTATTGGTCCAAATTAACATCTGTCTGTTGAAGTGAATGATATATACGAATAGCCCAATAACAACGTCCTCATCCAATAAGTACTTGACCCCATAGGAGGGCCTCCAATGAAACTCATAGCATCACAACCACAATGCCCTAGGAAGCCAAGGGCGATCCTTTTAACTAAAAACAACTCGACGCCACAACCCACGGCGGATCGAGCGGCAAGTGTTTTGCACCGTCGATAAGGCAACAAGATCGGAGGGTGGAGAAACATTCCCTCCTCCCTCCAGTCATTCAAAATTTGAATTGAAACGAAACGGTAAGCAAGTATAAAACACCGGGAACCGCAAGATTTTAATCATCCGTTTGCATTATCTGACAATAATTCAGTAGATTTCATTGTAGAGAGAGAGAAATGGCAAGAACGAAGCAGACGGCAAGGAAATCGACAGGAGGAAAAGCTCCTCGCAAGCAGCTGGCAACGAAGGCAGCTCGCAAATCGGCGCCGGCAACAGGCGGAGTGAAGAAGCCGCACAGATTCAGGCCTGGAACAGTTGCCCTTAGAGAGATCCGAAAGTATCAGAAGAGCACAGAGTTGCTCATCAGAAAGTTGCCCTTTCAGCGCCTGGTCAGAGAAATTGCGCAGGATTTCAAGACGGATTTGAGGTTTCAGAGCTCAGCTGTGGCCGCCCTGCAGGAAGCTTCCGAGGCGTACCTCGTTGGCCTCTTTGAGGACACAAATCTTTGTGCTATCCATGCCAAGAGGGTTACTATTATGCCCAAGGATATCCAGCTCGCCCGCCGCATCAGAGGTGAAAGGGCTTGATGCATTCAAATTTTCATTGCCCTGCCTATTTTCCCCCCTTATGTTCTTCTTAAAGGTGTGTATTCACACCACCATTTTTAGAGGAAAGTTTGATTCTAGGGTTTGAGTATTGAGTGTTCCTTGGGGAACTTAAATGTTTGTGGTTAACAGTTCATTAGGAGAATGCTTCCTGTGAAAATGTGATTTTAGGGTTTTATTTTTTTTTCTTCGAAAACTCCAGTGCTTGTATTTACAGGTCTTGTTTTAAGGTTAACTCATTTACAGAGTTTGCATATTTATGTAGCCTTAAATTGATATGCTTGTAGAATAAGGTTTTTGGAGAAAACTGTGTAGAAATATCATGAACTGTGAAAATATCATGTCTATTATTGATATGCCTGTAAAGATCATCCTACTTTTTCTATTGCTGTTATATTGCTTCCCTATTGTGTAGAAAGGAGAATTCAGGTTGCTGTATCTATATATGTGACTAAAGATCTATATAATAAAATCTGATTTTCTGCAACTCTGTTCAAAAGTAATTTAGTGAAATTATTTTATTGAATTGATTGTTTGGTAGTCTAAATTTTTTTGAGAAATAAGTTTTAAAAAATTGTTTTATTTTAAGTTTTTAGTTCAATTAATCATATATATAAAGTTTTTTACTATTCAAAAGATTAATTGAATAAAGAACTTTAAATAGAACAACTTTTTTTATTCTTTCTTATTTTACATTAACTTTACCTTTGTTGATTTTGATTTTTGATTTTATGGAAAGATATATATAATTTTATTTTTAATTTTTTTCTTCTTTCTTATTTTACATTAACTTTAATTTTGTTGATTTTGATTTTGATTCTATCTTTTTCTTTTACCATAGGAATTATGTTTGCAATTTTGTCCTTACCCTTAAAATTTTTAGAAGGTTCAACCTTGTACCAACCTTATTGCCTTTTAGATGATTAAACTTTTGTTGTTTGGTGTTAATCTTGATTTTACCCTTTTCTTCACATTGGTTGAAATTGTACATGTAAATTTGTCTTTTTTAGTGAAGTTGGATACTAAAATTCATGAGAAAAGTTTTGAAGCTTCTAAAAAGATGTTTGTAATTTTTGGAGACATGTTATGAGGTATCATTTGCATGTAGATTTCTTGGCTCATGGTTTTAGTCCATTGCATTGAAAATTAACCATTTTGTTGATTTTTGTATTATATATGGTTGTAAATTGGAGGCTTGGGTAGTGGTTTGAGAAGTCTTAGTGATTTTCTATGCTTTCCATTTCTATTCACATATTTGGCCATAGTCACTAAAATTTATACAAAATTTATGTTATTATTGTAATAGTTTCAGTCTATTTTTTGAACATAAGTTTCATGGTACATTCTCAACTTTGTTTCAAGTTAGCCTTGATTAAGGTGTTTTATGTCTTGGTTTGTGAAAAGAGTGTAAGTGTTTGCTTTGGTGATTATAGAAGTGATAAATGTGCATTGGTTTCCACAAGATCAAAGCCATAGAGTTGTCATGCTAGAAACTCACTAAAATATAATGGAAGCTTTAGCTTTTAGAGATGTTGATTCACATACAAGAAATGTGGTGGAGTAGGCAAGTGCTATAGAGTAAAAAAATGGAGTAGGAAATATAAATTTGATTTTGCAAGTTGTCATTGGTTTACATAATTTATTATTTTTATAGGATTTTCCAAAAAATGATTGATAGTATCTATTCTTTGGTTCTTATTGTTTGTTACATTGTAAGGGTTTTGTATAAGGAGTATTGATATTTTGTTTCTCATATTTATAGACATTGTTAAATGATTTGCACAATAAAATACATGAAATTTGTAGTAGTTAGTTTATTTTTATTGGTAAGGTATAGAACCTCTAGCTATCTAAACCTTGCTTGAAAGATAGACAACCAAACTAAAAGGTTCTTTTCATCTTGAAGGAGTTGGATATTGTGATGGTTCTATATGATCATTACACCTAATGCTTAAATACAACTATATAATTGTCAAATCTAAGCCTTGAGAGACATAAATTAAACACTAGTAAAAATTAAACACAATTATTGTATTTATCTTTATGTCTCTCAAGGCTTAAATTAACAAAAATTAAAAATTAACCAAATTGTATTTTGCAAGCTTATCTTTTTCCACATTTTTTATACACTTTTGTAAAAGCTCTAGATCATCAATAACAAGTCTACTTGCCATGGTGTTTGTCTCTTGATATATACCATACTTTTCAAAAAATGTGGAAGTCATATGTTATTTTGCTAAAACAATGGATGATAGCAACATAGGTCTTGAACTTGCAAAGGCAAGTTTTGATATAGGCCAAGGGATGTTATTTCCACACAATGTATTGAACTCCATGGAGCTGAATTTACATAGTTTGAGTAAAATAGGAAGAAATGGAAATTTGTCAAGGGTTGAGGGAGGTTACCAATTAGAATCGAGAAGTGGGTTTCTAGCAAATAGTCTATTTTTGCACAAAGAAGGATGAAGTTGTAATGAATCTCCTTTAGAGTTGTTGCTTAGTTTATTGATGTTTATGTAGCAAAAATGAATTGAGTTAAAAGAGTGTTCACTATATTGGATGGTTTCAAGGTTTGTAGCACACTAATTTGTCCACTAAATTGTTCTATTGTTTAACTAGAAACTTGGAAGAAATTTCTAGGTAGGCCATAGTAGGATTTGTAGGCTTGGGAATGTAATACAAAAAAGATTGACAAATGAATGTATGAGACAATAAAAAATGTTCAATGAAATTCATACCATTCATCCATTGATCAAAATGTGATACAATGTACATATTTATCAATATGAAATGATTGTTTAGTTCATCTTTGAAATGATTATTCAGTTTCTAGTGTAGTTGCTCACTCAAAAACACGATTTAGTAGCTTGGGGTAGTTGAGTCAGCTTTGGTGTGCACATGGACCCCTTTCCTTGCCATGGGGCAAACCTCCACATCACTCTTGCTCTCGTGGGGTAGCCAGTTGAGAGGAGGCGAGACATGGGGGTGGTTTAGCTTGCTTGAGAGTTAGACTTTATGGAGAGTGGTCGGTTGATCTTGGGCCATTTCTTGTGTGTTGATTCTGATTTGATGTTATGTGATCATTGTGGTTGAGATAACTATATGACCCGAAGGGTCATTAGTCATTGCTCTCTTGTTTGGATTCTAAAGATTCCAATGTTGTGTAGGTTGACAATTGTTCTTGTTGATGCTTTTGTTGAGTTGGAGTTGTTCTTCAAATTGTTGGATGATAACTTGTGTTTGGAATATCCTCAACTTGTGTTGTTCTTGAATTGTTTGTTGATCACGTTGTGGTCTAGGGTGAATTTCCTCCATCTCCTTGAGGATTGCTGTCACCCACTTCCCTCTAAGCCCAAGACACATTTGTGAGCCCAAATTGAAAGAGAGTTGGTTGGATTTTAACCTCGATTTGACTTAGGGTTTAGTTGACCTAAGGTTTGACTTTGCATTTGACTTTGTGTTGGAATCAAGGGTTTGACTAATGTTGACCTTGTGTTGGAATCAAAGGGTTTGCAATCGCTTTGTGATGCTAATATTTTTGTGCTTTTTGGTTTTTGGATGCATGTAAGCCTATATGAGTGCAAAACAATCTTTTTGTGCTTTTTTAAATCTTTATGAAAATATAGTGCTTTTTCTAATCTAGAAATTGAAATAGGTATGCAATCTAGTATGAAGTTAACTAATGCAATCTAATCTATGTTTTTATTTGATTTTTTGGATATTTGGAACAATCTGATCTAGGAAAATGAAATTGCTTTGAAATAAACTAATCTAAAGGACTTTTTAAAGCAAACTAATCTAACAATGCAAATCCTATTTACCCTATCAAGGAAATTGCAATATTAAATTACTATTCCCAAGACCAAATTTAGATTTTCTAATTACTACATTAAAAAAGCACTAAGGAATTCGGAATATGAGATGTGTGAGCCTCCACTACCCTTAGAAATCCTTGTGTCAGCAACCTCTTTGTCCTCTTGCAGCAGCAGAGATTTCCTCTTGGCAACAATAAGAAAGGGAATGCAAAAGAGCTTTTGAAGCTTGAACGTGAGCTCAATATGAGCTTGTGAGCATCGTGGCTTGCGATTTGGGTAGTGTATTGATGTGATATGAAGCTTTTAGCAAAGCTTAGATGAAATAACAATAAAAGCAAAAGGCTCAAATGTTTTGTATGAGCATATGGATGCTAGTTGGAGAGCAAAAACTTGCAAAAGACTGGATGCACAAATGAAATTGCCTCCTTTTGTGCTTGAGGAAGGGGGATATTTATAGGTTGAAAGAGGCTAAGAGAGGTGGGAGAGGATGGAGAGTTAACTCCCTTGATTGGATAGTTAACTCAAAAGACCAAGGAGTGATTTGGGCTAATTAGGGAGTGATCAAGCTTATCACTGAAGAAAAAATGGAGTTAACAAGAATGCATGAGTTGACAAGTTGAGATAAAAGGAGCTAATTATGCATGCTTAGAGGCTTGGAATAGCTAACTCTATGTTTAGACTAAAAACTCATGCAAACAAGAGGAAAAATGGGTCAAAACAGATCTTTTTCGAGTAAAAAACACTAGTTCTTTCACGGTTGGAAAAATGACAAGGTCGCCCCTTTCACTAGTCGTGGTCGCCCAGGGGCGACCCACAGAGGGGAGGTCCTAGGATGACAAACAAGTTTGGAGATTGTTAATTAGGGGAAAAGGAGGTGAACTGCCTCCAAAAACTAGTCAATATCCAAATTTCCACTTGAAAAAGTCAAATCTCCCGGGAAGATCGTGAAATAATAGGGGGAGATTTGTATAGGTTGACTATAATTAAAAATTGAAAGTTGGAGATAGCTTGGGAGGTCCTCGAGAGGGCTCTTAGGGGTGGGAATGGATGAAAAACATTACGGAAAGGTCAAGTCACAACAAATAGATGAATACAAGGCTTAGGGACGAAGTTGTGCAAGCAGAGGAAATGAGAATCGACAAGGCAGGGAGAAGGTTAGCACAACAAAGGGGAAACAAAAAGAGAAGGAAAAACCCAAATGCTACCAAGAGAATCACTACTGAGAGGGCATTATTTCACGCTTACATGTATGTGACAAAGATTGTGAGTCATCATCAAGGTCCTTGTGGAGGTTGTGCGTGATTTTGGTGCTTACATATTTGCCCCCTTGGAGACAGTAGTCTACATGAATGGTAGGTACCATTTCTGAAATAAGCCTTACATGTTGTCAATTTTTTGCCATAGTACTTATAATAACTAGTATTAGTTTGACATTTAAATATATCAAAACAAGTAATGAAAATTGAAATGACAAACATACCATAGATATGTGAATTCACCTAGTTGTTTGCCTTTGTCAAAGAGAACTTTAGGGATGAAAGCACACAAAACGAGAGCACGAGAGATGTATAAAAGCAACAACTAATCTACAAATGCATAAAACGAACTAAGCTAAGAGAAGAAAAGAGTGGAGAAATTAGTGTGAACGGAGCGAAATGTTGACATAATTGGTCGTGCAAGTAGTTGTTGGAAATATATCGTTGAGGAGACTGCAAAAATGGCTGCTACTTGTTCTGCCACTGAGAATCATGTGCACAATCAGTAAAAAAACCCTTCTCTAAAACCTAGTTTTCCTTTTGTGAAAAATTTTATGAAAGTGTCAATTTTTATCGATTTTTCTTGTTGGATTATGTTTGTCTTGTTGTTTAGAGCATGATTGATCTTTCATTTGTCAAAATCAGTCAAAATTTGTGATTTTAGAGCATTTTTAGCATGAGAGAAGGTGCAACTGTCATGCCCACATTTGTCATGTGGTCATGACACGAAATATCAATTTTTTCCCACCCGACTCTAAAACCCCCTCGCGCGCAACATGTGCAGTCAGTGACACATGCACGTAACGTGGTTGTATTCACAACACACATTAGGTACGTCGCACAAAGGTGAGGAAGTCAAAAAAAGTGCGGGATGATGCGAAACTCCTTTTGCAATCCCTACGATGACGATAGCAACTAAGGGGGTGTGCATCGCAAAAAGCGTCGCTAAGAGGGGTGGTCTCCATCTAGGAACCATCCCTAGGGTTTCCTAAGTGAAGATGAAAAATAATTTTGACCTAAGTCGAAACCCTAACCCTAGAATTAAACTATCAACTAGATTAAAATTAAAATGCAGAAAATAACATGGTAAAAATAGGTAAACTATATTAACCATTTAAATTTAACTAAGAAAATAAACAAGATTCAAAGCCTTTATTAAAATAACATTTAATCGCATATAATAAAACGAGAAAGTTTAATAACGAAATAAATTAATTAAAATAATCATCTCTACAATTTTCCATAAAAATAAATCAATAATCAAATACTGTATTCCCAAAAATTTTGCCAGCATAACATTACTAGGAGAGAAAATTCATTGAAAATTTTAGTAGCATAACGCCACTATATGAACTATGTGAAAATAAATAAACTGAAATTAATAAATTATCTTCACTATAGCACTAGGTAATAAATTTAAATCAATTTGAATAACAAAATATCAACTATACAACTAAAGCAAAATACAAATTAAATAAATGATTTAATTTCAACTACAGAACTAAAGTCATAAATAAAATCAACTTCCAAAAGTGAGTTAAGAAGGTTAATAGGGTTTCTACGTTTAACTACCCTCCTAAAACTAGGGCATCACCTCATGCCCTAAAATAATGTTTATAAAAGCAAGGCAAATCTCTCATTTGCCAATCACATGTTTAACTTTGTTTTGGTTGGATGCCCAAAAATTGTTTTCTAATAAATTTGTTTTTCCATGTTTTTTTTTTCAAATCTCCATGTTTTCTAAAATAGTTTACTTGTTAAAGTTTAAAATGCATATTTGAAATTGTTCTCCCAAAAAGGTTTGTTTGCTAATGCATTAAAATAGTTCTCTAGAAAGCTTCCTTCAAGTTGAAAATTTGGTTTTACATAGTGAAAAACGCACACACGCACGCACGCGCGCGCGCGCACACACACACAACAAGATTGTTGTTTAAGATTAAGGGTAGAAAGATTATTCTCTGAATATATAAACAGAGAAATACGTTATAAAAACATATGTATTAAGTTATATACAATATTGAAATAGGGAAAAGGTTTATCACAGAGCCGAATTGAAATAGAAACATAGAGAGTATAGTATACACAAAGGGCAGATTAGATTTTCACAGAGCCAAAAATAAGCATATATATATATATATTGTTCAATACAAAGGCAACAAACAGGGGGGGGGGGAGCGATCGAGTAGGGCCGAGCAACCATCGGCTAGAGTCAGCCTCTGTCGGTTGACTCGGCCACAGAGCCTTTGCCCAAGGGCTTTGTGGGGGGCACGGGGGTCCCATGGCCCTCATGCCCTACACAGGATGCTGCACAGGGCCGAAACCCTACGCAACAATAGTATCTTTTTTTTTTTACATTTAACAAAAAAACTTTAAAACCTTATTTCGCTTCGAGGCCATTCGATATATGATATAAACTTTAATATCTAAGAATATATATATATATATATATATATATATATATATATATATATATATATATATATATATATATATTCACTGTATATTTAAAAAAAAAGGAGAAACAAAGAACATAATTTGATTAAAATTTCAACAACAAGCTTTTTAATATATATATATATATATACTAAAACTCCTTTAAAAGGCAAAAGGGCAAAAACATTTCTTTTTACAATAACAATAGGCCCTAATTTTCTCTGTAGTATTATTTTTTTGTCTAATTATACAAGTAGCCCATATATATATATATATATATATATATATATTTTGAACAATAATAAAAGACATGATTTACTTTTTTTTAAAAAGAAAACCCACATACTATAAACTTGGAATATAGGAAGAGAGAGATTGTAAGCAAGATTTCTTTCACAATGATAACACAATATTAAAAAGTACACAACCATAGCACTTTATTCATAAGATGAAATAAATACATTTACAAAAGAGTTTAATGCAACCATAGGAAACTTCCCAAAGAGAGATTTACTCTCTTAAACCCCAAACCCTTACAAGGCTCAAATGAGCCAAGGCATTTACATTGCCTTAAACTTTACAACAATCCCAAAACACTCCTTCACTTCATGAAACTCTTTTCCAAACTCTTCACCAAGAGCCAAACCTGCATAACAATGAAAATCTTCCCAAGGCTAAGGGAAGCTTACCTCCCAACTGTTGGCTTCCAAGCAAGCCACCCCCGAGCTAGGAGGCCCACAAGATAACCAGGTTCATGCTCATACAAAGGGTTTTGAAGCGCACACACACTCAAATGAATACACAATAACACCCACCCAAGGAGACTCAACAAACTACATCCATACAACATGGATTTTAAGGGAGAGAGTGGAGTCACTCAAGGGGAAAACCAACCAAGTACTCATACTCAAAATACCCAAATACCATAGCCTCTTGCTATCAAACTATTTATAACTCCAAATAAAACCAAGGCACTCTTGCCATACACAAAACCATAAAATCCTCCCATATACAAGGCCATAGCCATCAAAACTCCTCTACAAGAGGTTTTCCCCAAGGAGGCTCTCCTCTCTTACCCAACACATGGTGAGCTCTCTCACATGGAGAGCTCACTTTTACAACCCAAAACCCTTTACAACATCAAGAAAACTCACAAGAAAACAAAGCATAACATACTACATGCATATAAACAAAAAAGACAAGAATAAGAAAAGGATTGAAGCCTTGAGAGCCTACCTCTCAAGCCTCAAGTGATGAAGGATGTTGGTGAAGAACTCCAAGAGCCTAATTCCAATATCCTTGCACAATTTCTCCTTTCCAAGCCCAAGCTCCTTCCCCAAATCAGAGATCAAAACCAAAAAGAAAGAACCCTTCTCACCTCTACAAGAGGGAGATATATAGGGTTTCAAAAACCATTCACTCTCACACATGTGTGAGATAATGAGTAGGGAGGTGACACTTGTCACCTTCTCCTTCACTCTCCCAAGCACCACTCCCCATATGTGCTCTCACACGTGTGAGGTATTGAGTAGTAGGGAGGTGACACTTGTCATCCTCTCACTCCTCAAGAGCACACCTCCCCACCCACCTCCTCACACGTGGGAGGCATGGGGAATAGGGAAGCACTAGGGGTTCTCTTCCCAAGCCCTTACATGAGCCTTGGGTTGTGGGATTGGATGTGACAAGCCACCCAACCCTCAACCCAAAATCCTAATCTCGCCACTTAACTCCTAGGGTCAAAAAGAGGAGTCAAACATGAGTCAAAACTCATGATTTGAGCTCTATAAGGTACCTAACCCATAGGTACCTGATCTAGGACCCTTAACCACATGAAATTAACATTAAAAATCTCAAAAAATATAATTTAAAAAGCCCTTAAAACTTATGAACAAAAATGACACATAGATGACAACTCACCATCAACTCAACCTAAGTCAACCTTAGGAGACTCAAATTAAAAATCAAAATCAAGACTAAACACATCACATTCATGCTCAAACACAATTAACCTTAGTCCACCTTAGGGACTAGGTTGGTTTAACAGGGATAATTACTTAGAGTTATTTGTATGACTTCCAGTTTCCATTAGCCATGGAAAATACCTACACACTACACAAACACATCAATAGCCCAAGGTATACCATAGCGAAGCAATTAAATTACACACACACATGATCACACAAGTTCATACATTCTCAATATATCACATGATAAAATTCACTTGATTTTCAAATCAATTATACTTTCAATAACACAATCAGGATCATGACATCATAAATCACAATATTTCATCAACTCAATTATCTCAATAATTCATTTCAATTGCATCAAATATAATACCACATTCAACATCATAGAAGCAAAATATAATCTAGCATGTAAAGATATAGCATCATCATAATATAACTCATCTATCTAAACAAAGCATAAAATAAAGTCATCGAATGTCTAAATATATGGGATCAAGAGACCCCAAGATGTCCACATGTCAAAATATAATCCAAACATCAAGTCTCATAATCAAAACAGGTGTAATAAGGGTAGGCTTCACAGCAACAGGGTCACCCCTTTTGCCAGTCCAGGTCGCCCGAGGGAGATCTGGATGAACAACAGGGTTGCCTGGTGGAGATCTGGCAGTGCAACAGGGTCGCCCGGTGGAGATTTGGCTGTGCAACAAGGTCGCCCGGTGGAGATTTGGCTGTGCAACAAGGTCGCCCGAGGGAGATCTGGCTGTGCAACAGGGTCACCCGGTGGAGATTTGGCTGTACAATAGGGTCACTTGGGGGAGATCTAGCTGTGCAATAGGATTGCTCGAGGGAGATCCTGTTGTACATTTGGGTCACTCAGGGGATATTTGACCTAATGAAAGGGGCGACCCAACTAGTTTATTTTTGACAAAAATCTAAAGTTTTCTGACATTTACTACACTCCGTTTTGGTCTAAATTGAACACTGAATTCATCAATTTATTGCAATTTTGAAGGTTTTATATGTTTTTTTTTGTGAAATTTTCCCAAGTTATATGATTTTTTTGGATTTTCTAAGTTTGATGGGATCTAGTCAAAAGTTATTTTCTGATGACAGGATATGCGCATTCGTTGGAATGCAAACCATGAGCAGTTATGGCTATTCGAGATGTACAATTAATTATCTCATGATGATCTTCCTGTCCTGAAAAGGGCAGGTTTGGGGAGGATTTGCTAGGTTTCGGTTGTTTATCTTGTCTCCCGCATCTGCTGTGACATTCTGACCTATTGGGATGCTGATAAGAACACCTTCAAGTTCCCCTAGGTTTCAGGGGGATGGACTATTACATTGTATGACGTTTACCGCATCCTTGGAGTCCCTGTGAGAGGACATCCACTTGTTCTACCTACCAGTGAGTCCCTTGAGGAAAAAGGCATCTTGGGTGTTGATTATGGGTTGAGTCATCCCAAGGAGCAGACATGAGTTTGACTTACTATGGTACCACAGCTTCACATTCCTCTGTTGAGGAAGTTCCTTATTGGGTCGATTGCATTGAGGCTGTCTAGAGACAAGGCCTCAGCTCGCCTCAGATGGTGTTGGGCACCCATCATTCAGTGTAATGAGCAGGGTACAATTTTTGCATGGGGTCCTAACATCCTTGCTATAGTTTACCGTGACTTCTATCGTATCGCTCGTCGTGGGGCTCTTGCATTCAGCCACTCTACTCTGATCATGACTTGGATCTATGAGCATATCAGACCATATCAAGAGGAGGTTCCACTTCTTGATCATAGACTTCCAAGAGCCACTAGATGGGCTCACGCGAGCCACTTTGATACTTCATTATGCGCTATGGCTACTCTCACCGATGCAGATATGATTTTTGACACTTATGTGGACATAGAGGGCACTTGGTCTCACAATAGGCAGATTCGAGACTGTTATGTTAGAAATTGTCCTCCTGCATGGAATGGTACAATATCTCAGAGTTTAGCTCTTCTCCTTTGGTGACCTTTCAACCTAGTTTATTTCAGACCATCCTAAACCTTGATTGACCTATGTCTAACTGGAAGAATGTCATGTTTTAGGATAACTGAAGATTGAAAGTGAAAAAGAGAGTTTGAATTTGGGATTCTAGGACCCCACCCCCTTTAAGCAGACCTAATCAGGAAATCAAGGCTTGGACTTGGGCGCTCGCACCCTTGTCCTGCCCTATTTCCTGAGGTTTTAAATTTTGGCGGTATGTTGGCTCTCGCCATACATTCTGGGATTTTGTTTTTGAAATCTTGTTTTTCGTGTGATGTCGACATCTTACTTGAAAATTTGAAATTCCTAAGGTTAGATATTTAAAGACATTTGAAAATCATTTTGTTACACACAAGATATATGCAAGCTTTATGCCAAAACTCTGCCAAAATTGCCATTGAAGATCAATGATTTGTTGAAGCTCTTGAAGTTATTTGAATTCGCTATCATGGAGACAATGGATGGAGATTAGGAATCAAGATCTTGAGACTACCTTGCTCTTCCTAGGGTTTGTACACCTTTTGCATGATCGAGAGAAGGGTTGAAGCCTCCAACATCAAGCTTAGAATTCTTTCGTGGAAACAGCTGCCTCGCCTTCTTGTTCATGCAAGTCTTCATTGCTTTCATCTCCTTGACGTGAAGTTGTGTTTGTTCATTGAGTGAAGCAAATTATTGATCTTTCCTTGATGCTTGAGTCATCTAGGGTTTTATATTTCTGCATACACATTTGTTAGATGAACACACACATCTACAGACTTTTATCTTTAGCTATTATTGAGGTAGGAATATCGAAAACGGGGCTTGACTGTGGCAAGCTCCTATATAGCCACAACCATCTTTCTCCTCCTTGTGCTTTTGTAGGTTGAATTTATTAAGATCCGACATAAAGGAGTGACAAGAAGATGGGTATTGTAGACACAATTGCCGTAGAGTTTTAGATTTTGAGATTGTGAGACTTTCAGGACATTGCCCTAGGCGTCCTAGTCCAGCTGGGTGATTTATTTGGGATTTGGAAGCCTTTGAAGATTGTTAGATAGCTGGTGCAGAAGATTCTGACAGTTAGGAATTTCTAGGACATTGCCCTAGGTGCATTAGTCCATTAGAGTCTCTATTTTTGGGTACATCTTCTCTGTACTATTCTCTCTGCATTTCTGTAATCATTTTATCTGTGTCTGTATCAAAAATTCAGTTATTACAGTCTAATTGGTAATTTAGGGTTTCATGTTTAATGAAAGACATTAGCGTGTAAAAACTTGAACAAAAACAATCACAGACCTAATTAGCAGGAAAAGGGAACATAGGAAATCGGTAGTTTATCCCTAAACTTATCCCTTGCTTCCCTAATGCTTTAGTGTGTGAATGTGTGGGACTTGAAATCTTCTATCTCACCTCCCCATTTTCCCCATTAAACATAGACTATTGTCACAACGTTTTAGAGCTTTCTAATCGAAATGGCTTCGTCGAGGCTCACCGTGTTGAGCGGGTCCTTCAATAGCTAGGAGATGACTTTCTAGAGGACTTTCCCTCGATTCCTACTTGCTACTAATCTGTCGAGGAGATGGGTGAGGTCGACCAGAGATTTGTTGTTAGGACTCCTTTGACTCTTGGGGTTTTGATTACCAAAACTTCTAGGACCCTAAGAGGTGGACAGAGGGGAGGGACAAGAGCTCCTTCCCATGGACTTTTTGTCATGGAGGACTCTGATTCTATTGATGAGGACTATGTTCTTGAGGGAGATGATCAGTCAGACGATGGCTCAGCTGGAGATGCCCAGAAGGCTGACTGTGACGAGGGGGAGACACCGAGGACTTCTTCCTCAGGTCCTAGATCTCCTCCTTCTGATGATGAGATGCAGCGTTTTGATTCCTCTTGGCAATCTGGCGATCCTCGTAAGTTTTATTTTTGTTTAAGTATGTTGCATTGTCCCTCTTTGCTTAAAATCATCATTCCTTTTGTCTTTGTCCTTTAGGTAGTGCCAAGGAATGAAAGACCTTCTTTCGTGATATTTCTATTGATTTGATTGGTCCTTTTACTGGTCTACCATGAGAGTGACTTCTTGTTGATCCTGAAGTGCCTACTAGAGCTGGTTGATACACTAACATCTTTTCTCCCGCCTACCATGGGTGCAAGGAGAATGCTTCTTTGAGATTAGAGAATCCCGTCCTTAGGGGTGAGAATGCCGTTCTTCAAGAAATGACTCATCTTGGGATTCGACGTCCTAATTTGAGAACAAGTCCTTCTCATTCTCGGGCTCACAATGGGGTTCCTCGTTCCCATAAATCTCATGGAGATTCTAGTGTCATTCAGAGGCAGAGGACTAGGAGCCTTGATGATTTGGTTGGAGGGAGATGTCCATGAGGCTTTCGCCTATTTGTTTCACCATCATGCCCCCTTGCATGGGGAGCCTTACTTCTCTTGAGAGCATTTTGTCTAGGCTCTTTGTACTCTTATAAAACTTTGAACCTTTGGTTTGTCCATGAAAAATTATCTCTTCATGATTACTACTATCGTATGAATGCTTATCTCTTGTGTGCTTTGGAAGTTTTTAGAACTTTTTGATTGTGTAGACCCTTAACTCTAAGAATGCAAGCATGATGACAATGACATGTTTTTAGTTCTTTTTTGGATACGTATATATGAATGCAGGGGATGATATGCAAATGCAAGAACAAAAGCGATGCTAGAATAAAATTTGTACTTCTATGGAATGCCATGAGTTATGACATTGACTTTTATTGCTTTGGATCTCTTTTTCTGATTTTGGTATGAATGCATTATGGGACAAACAATATGATTGCTCTTTAGTATGATTTTCAATCCAGGGGATTGCGAGTTATCCTAGTGTTGGAGATCTATTTAGGTTTGTGAGATAAGGATTTAGAACTCAAGTGGGGAGTAGGGAAGAGATGGAGTGCTTTTGAATTTTAGGCTTTGCTAAAGGCTAAACATTGATCCTTATCTAGATGAGACATTTTGACAAGCTTTCAACTTAGACAAGCAACAAATTTTATTGGCGTTCACTGGACTTAGATCATAGATGGCAAGCAAGATAGACCTGAGGTAAAGGAAAAATAGGGATGAATCAAGGGTCCCTTAGTAGAAAATGGCCCTAAAGACTACTAGACTGTTGGCTTTGCTCAGCTAGTGTGTGTGTGTGTGCTTTTTACCTTTCTCTTTTATTTCCTCTGGTAGAATGTCACCCTTGAAACTTCAAGCTTAGATTTATCTCCACCCAAGGGCACAGACATTCAACAATATTCTCTTTATCACTCTTTTTTTAACTCTTTTTTTTGTGATATTTTCTCTTTTTTTTTTGTATTTTTTAGAATGCCTCACTTGATTTTCTCATTTTTTGGATTTTTGACTTTTATGAAAATGAATGCTTTTGAGCTTTGGATATACAATAATTTGATCTCTCTATTCTCACTTTTCTCATCACTCTTATTTTTTTTGATCACTCATTTTTTTATTCACTCGTATTTTAGATTGCTTCCTTTAGAGTTATGATCCCCCTGACGTTTTTGGCCAAGAAAGATAAGGGGCTGAGCGCCACCAAAAGTTTTGTAATCCAGTTGGACTTCCTTTTTACTAGGGAAGAATTAGGAAGGTCTACTTGCAAGCTTCCTTAGAACACCGTGGGTTTGAATACTGACTTTGCTTAGACTTGACATCATGGGTCATTAAGATTGGGATCAGTGTAAAGCTAAGAGCTAGGCTTCGATTAGAATCATTGGGGATGTAGGGGGAGAATGGAGGTTGTGAAAATAGGCGAATCTCAAAACCTAAAAGGATCCTCTACACCTAGGCAACCTTAGACTCCTTACTGAAATGAAAATGATACAAGAGCATGTCATTCACTGAAATGCAAGATGGATAGAATGATGCTGAAATGTAATAAACAAATTTTGATTTTTTTGATTTTTGCAATATTTTTTGCATTTTTGGAATATTTGATTTTTTTTTTTGTGTTTTTATGTTTTATGATTTTTATGTTTTTTAGACATAATACTTCTTAAGGTGAAAGGCATTGATTGTTTCACCAAATTCCTCACCTTCCATTATGCACAAGAGATAGGCATTGTTACCGACATCTTTAACCATGTAGGGACCTATCTAGTTGGGTTTGAACTTGCATCCTTCTCTTTCTCTCTTATCAATTAGATTGTCAATCCTGAGTACTAAGTCTCGCACTTGAAATGGTCTTGGGATAACCTTCTTGTTATACTGCTTCTTTACTCTTGCAAGGTATGAGTCATGCCTTTGTACAACTCTTAGTCGTTTCTCATCCATCATTTCTAATTCAGCCAATCTCACTGCTCGGTATTCTTCATTGTCCAATAATCCTTGTAAGGACACTCTTAGACTAGGTAACTCTACCTCTAACGGTAGGGCCGCTTCTGACCCAAAAGTGAGGTCGTAAGGGGTAGTCCCAATTGGATTTTGCACGCTTGTTCTATAAGCTCAGAGAGCGGGATATAATTGCAAATGCCAGTCTCTTTTAGAGTCCTTCACAATCTTGACCAATATCGATTTTAATGTTCTATTTTTCACCTTTGCTTGTCCATTCCCTTGAGATAGTAAACCAATGCAGAGTTGTGATTAATGTGAAATATTTCACACAATTCTCGTACTTGTGGATTTTTGAATGAGGATGCATTGTCTATCACTATCACTTGGGGAATCCCAAATCTACATATGATCTGATTCAATATGAACTTTGTAATTACTGTCCTTGGAACTGTGGTGAGAGGCATGGCTTCCACCCATTTGGTGAAATATTTCATTGCTGTGATGATGAATAGTTGTCCATCAGTTGATGGTGGGAAGATCTTTCCCACCAGGTCCAAACCCAAAGTAGAAAATGATCAAGGGGTAACTATGGTTTGTAAATCTCTTGTTGGTGTGTGATGAGCATGTGCATAATCCTGACATTTCAGGCATCTTTTTAGGAATTTGATTGCATCTCCCTCTAAACATGGATAGAAATATCCTAGCCGATGTATGTTTCTTGTTGTGGAGTGACCACCAAAATGTCCACCTCAAATTCCACTATGGCATTCTTCCAAGATCTTATGTGCTTCTTCTTTATCAACACACTGAAGCAACATGCCATCCAATGCTTTTTGATATAACATGCCATCGATCAATACATACCTTGTAGCGAGGATGCATAAATGCCTTTTCCCCAATAGAGTCATGTTTTCTGGGTAAGTTTTCTTTGGTAGATAGCTCACAATATCTCTATACCAATATGAAGTAGTGTATTTCTCAAGATTGATCACGTAAATCTCTTCGTCAAGGAAGTCCTCGTTTATGGGCTCCTCTTGACGAGTCAGGTTGTCTGCTAGCCAATCTGCTATTACTTGTCCTTTGATTGATTTTTGATTGGCATATGTTAGTTCAAACTCATTTAACAATGTCACAAATCACCCTACCCTTCTTGACAACATTAGCTGGTTTAGGAACGTTCTCAACTGTTCAGATCAAATAATGACTCTGGTTTCTTGGTTCAACATGTAATGTCGTAGTCTTCGAGTTGTGAAAACTATGGCGAAACACTCTTTTTCACATTGAGTGTAGTTCTTCTCATACTCCAATAAGGTTTGAGTTATGAAGTATATTGCTCTTTCTCTCCCATCATCATCTTCTTGAGACAACATACATGCTATGGAAATGTTGGTGGCCCTAAAATACAAGATGAAAGGCTTATCATGCCTTGGTGGCATTCGTGTAGGTGGAGTCAATAGGAATTTCTTTACTTGCTCGAATGCGTTTTGACAATCTACTGTCCAGCTTGTTTCTTCAATAGCTGATTAATTGGGTGAATTTTGAAAGTCATATATCATATGAAACGCATGATCTCACCCAATTGTCCCAAGAAAGTCCTTACCATCGTCTCACTAGTCGGTGTAGTGGCATTTAGAACTGCTTAAACTTTGGTTGGATCCACTGAAACAATAAAACCCTACAACTTGCCTGTTGTAACCCCAAAAACACACTTCTCAGGATTTAGTCTTATTTTGTACTTATGTAGTCTATTGAAAATTTTGCGAAGATCCTCTACATGCGTTGATCTTTGTCTAGATTTTGCCAGGAGATCGTCAACATATGTTTCCACTATTTTGAGAATGTAATCGTGGAAGATGTGTGTCATTGCTCTTTGATAGGTAGGGTCCTCATTTTTTAACCCAAAAGACATAACCACATAGCAAAAGATTCCCCAAGGGGTTGTGAATGTTGTCTTGTTCTGATCTGCTTCTCAGATCTTGATTTGATTGTATCCTGAGAACCCATCCATGAGGGAGAGCACTTCATAACCTGCGGTTGAATCGACAATTTGATCGATGGATGGTAAGAGGAAGTCATCCTTTGGATAATCTTGGTTTATGTCCTTAAAATCGAGACATTCAAAATTTTCTATTCTTCTTTAAAACCGAGACAATGTTTGATACCCAATTTGAATAGTCTACTAGTTTGATACAGCCTACATTTAGTAATTTCTTCAATTTTTCCTTTACCATCTCAGCTACCCGGGGTTTTATGGGCCTCAATTTTTGCTTTATAGGTTTTGCGTTAGGCTTCGTTACTAAATTGTGCACCACAATTTTTGGGTCTAGCCCAGGCATGTTCGAATATGTCCAAGCGAAGACATCAGAGTATTCAATAAGAAACTCAGTGTACTCCTCCCAATTTCAGCATTCTTGGCTTTTTAGGGGTGCCTACATTGACATCAACGGTGTCTCCTGTTAGCGACATATGTCCCTCTTTGAACTTTTTTGGCATAGATGGTAAATCTAAATTTCCCTCGATCAAGATGATCTCTTTCTCGCTTCCAATATAATCATCTGGATGAGGAAGGAGCATGTATCCTTTCTTATGGTACACCTTTGGGAGCCCATCATAAGTGTGTAAATATTCTAGGATGGCTTCATCGTTCTCAGCATAATCTTGGGTTGGCTTTTCCATTCGATCTATGACGTAGTCTAAAATTTTTGGAAACTCTTCACTTTCCAATAGTGGTTCTCCTCGGATTGACATAATGAACTCTGAATTTTGGAATTGAGCGTGGGGTGAGAATAGGGCAACTGAGGTGGCCATTGAGTCCGTGACTTGGTTTTCTTCCTTGGGTATGGCTCTTATGGAGAAGAAGTCAAATAATTGGACCAACTTTCTAATGGTTTCTTTGTATGGTCGTAGTCGTTCTGATTTTGTTTCGTAGTTTTCTGTGACTTGGTTGATCACAAGCTAGGAGTCCCTAAAGGTAGAAATCTTCTTGATTCCCATTCTCATGGCTAGCATAATCCCTAAGGACATGGCTTCATACTCAACAACATTGTTTGTGAAGAAGAAGTTGAGTCTGAATGCAAAAGGGAGAACTTTCCCCACTAGTGAGGTGTGAATTATTCCTGCCCCTGCCCCCATTTTATAACATGCTCCGTTGAAGTGGAGGGTCCATAAATCTTGAATATCCTACGATTTTGAAGTTTCCTTGAATTCATAAGTTGATTTTCTCTTTTCTTCCTTCTTTTCCCCTTCTTCAGTGATTTCTATTGTCCCAATTGAGAGATTTTTGATGTCATAATCGTTCATGCAAGGAATGGCTGCTAAGCCGAATGGAGCATGTGACTTTGTGGTGTGGGGATCAAAGGGGAACTCTTTGAGGTGGTCCATATTTTGATATGATATGTCAAGATTTTTTGCGATTGGCTGAGGAATGTGCAGTTCTTCCATTGTTTTCTCTTGTGTGCTTGACTTTTTATCCTTTTCTTCCTACTCCTTCCTATAGACACTAAAAGGATCATGATCTGCCTTTATGATATGTGTTTTTCCCAGGTGATGAAAGAGGATTTCTTGAAACAATGTGGAGGCGATGACCTTCATCTCACGAACCCAAGGTCTTCCTAGGATCATGTTGTAATTCGTTTCCTTGTTGATGACATAGAAGTCTATTGGAACTATCTTGGATCTTGAAGTAAGTGGCAAATTGATTTTTCCAATTGTTTGGATGTCTTGACTATCATATATCCTTAAGGTGGCAGTTTGTTGTTTTATGCCTGCTTTACTATATCCCATTCTTTGTAGGAAGAAAATTGGTAAGAGGTTGACCGCCGGTCCTTCATCCATTATCACTCTCTTTATGATGACCTCTTCGACCTGAACCTGTATATATAATGGTGAATCTTTGTTCTTATTTTCCTCATCTTTTAAGAGTCTTGTGATGTTGAATGTAAGAGGGGTCGATTCTTCTTGTGTTGAGCATCCCACTTCTAATACTTCCAAGAAGGTTTTCCGGTGCGAAGGGGAGGTTTTTAACATGTTTACTAATTGAGAGAAAACACTTTCTATTTGGTCTGTTTGTTTTGTTTCTTGGATAAAAAATACTTCTTGATTTAATTCCACATGATTCAAAATTCTTTGATCGGTGTTCCCTTTTCAATTTTGAGGTTCTTTCTCCTTTCTTTGGGATTGTAGGAAAATGAGGAACTTTTGTTGTTGCTCAGAGGTAAGCTTCAAAATAGCTTTGTTGTACCCATAACAAGTCTTTGTATCATGACCTTTCATTCCATGGAACCAACCGTATGTGTCAAGATCATAAGAGAAATGACCTGGTCCATGACTACCTTTTTGGCGCCATTTATCATTATTGGGGGAATTTCTTATGACATTGATGTCTTTATCTATTAAGATGTTTGAGGCATTCTTATCAGTGCCCTTTGAGACTATACATTTTCCATTGGTATCATATATTCTTCGGCCACTATCAATGGTTGCTTGGTCAATTCGTAAGGCATTTTTCAAAGCTTCCTCATAAGACTTGTAATGTAGTTTTTGGAATTCTTCCCTTGTATCCCTATTCAAAGCATGTGAGAAGAGATCACATAACTTGTGGTGATCCATATTCGAAGCACTTGTTGAAGAATAGAGAACTTGTCTCCATTGGGTGATGAAATTGGCCATCGACTTGTTAGGTTCTCGTTTCATGGTAAAAAATTCTTCGATCCCTGTC